>OY757020.1:99183835-100585835 GCA_963580285.1 Lucinisca nassula
TTTTCATGTAAGTATGTTTGAACAATTATCTAATCTCTCCCAGATGTAATGAAAGTAAATATTTATCATTGAGCAATGTCACGTATTTTCGTGACAACGAAAATCGTAGTTTTTATCTCTCAAACTAAGAATTGTATTATTATTTGGTAACGAGTGTTCTAACACTTCAGAAACAATTGTTTTGCAAAATAAAAGGCTGTTACAGTCAGACATTAAGCACTCCTTGCATTTGCATGAAAACTGTTACTGAGTAAAAGAACCTAATTTTAGACAGACAATCTTTAGTTATTGCAAATACTGTTAATTATTGAAGCTTAAGTATTATACCAGTGATTTATTGGATAATACATAAAATGTAAACATGCAATTTTTCTGATTGTACTCGTGGACTGGAGTGTGTCTACTAGTTTGAAAAAAAATCTCCCCCATGGAAATTTTGGGGAAAATATTCTATCTATCTATCTTCCTATACTGAGTCGGTCATCAGCTCTATGCTCCGCGCTCTATTCCATTGAAAAATGCCGTGACACGCAGAATTTCCCCCATGAAAAATTTGAAAAGTTGGCAGGTTTCATCAAGTGGTCTCCTACACTAATGATTTTCCGGTAAACAGGTGAGCGATATAGGGCCATTGGGCCCTCTTGTTTGTTTTTTATTTGCTCAAGTTTTGCTATTTGTTGTTACACATAAATCTGTTGGATATATACATGTAGTATAGTGATTTAATTAATACTTTTTCATCTTGAAATAAATGCCAGTCAATAGTTAAACTATATATATATACGGACAATGTTGAAAGAGTTTTTGTTGTTATTGCTATCCACTTTTTTTCCGTCACGAAAACGAGGCTATATAATTCAGACCCCCTTTGAACCCCAGGTTTATATTGTAAAACTGGGTTTCACAGGGGTAAACCTTATTTTTCCTTTTTCTGCTCTAAAATATAGATTATTGGTTTTAGTTAGAACCGCCTTGATGAGGCGGTTCTAACGTGTTCCCACAATCTATATTTTGCGCAGAAGTAAGAAAAATATTACAATATTTTCATCTTAAAAGTTCTTTTTTTTTCTTGCGAGGTAAAATTTACAATGTACAGGACTTAATATGACCTTAAAATCGTTGACTTGGCCATTAAACTGAAAAAAAACTTTTGAAGCGCCAAGCACAGCATTGTATTTTTTCAGGGTAAATTGACATTTTATGTGAATACGGTTCAATAATATTTCCCGTCTCATTTTCTTCCAAAAATAAGAAAAAATGGTACTGTCAGGTTTAACCCATTTTGTACCGGAAACCCCATAATGGGTACCCTTGCAAACAGGGCAGGCCCAGATCAGATGCCGCAGAACGTGGTGTCTGATCAGGGCCTCCACTGTTTGCTAAAGCCAGCCATTTTCCAAGTAAATTTTGAAGAAAACACAACCCGACATACCTAAATTTTGAAGTGGACACTTCCTATATATAAAGAGGAACAAAAAGGGTTAACTAGCAGTCAACGCTAACATCAGCACCTTTGAGAATGCATTCTTCACCCTCAGAATGCTGATAATTTTAATCTGCCACACTCACTACTGAATACAACATATCAGATTACTTGATGCAAATTATTGCAACAAATTCATAAACTGAATGGCAAACAATGTACTTCCTGATCAGATGGCCATCTGATCTGGCTCTACATTGTTTGAAAGACATATTCAGACTCAGCAGGACAAGGGTTGACCCTCGCCATGCTGAATATGCTACACTTCTCCCCAATATTTCAGCCGATTGTGTTGCATGATTTCAGTTTTTACTTTGAATTCAGAAGCAGAAAACAGTACAGATCCTGATCAGCTGGCTTCTGGTAAGCCAGCTGATCTGGATCTATACTATTTAAAAAAAAAACAATTTATCAGGATTCAGTTATTTGAGTTTTCTGTGTAATCAAAGTAGAATAATATTAATTGAACCTTTTCTTAAGTTGTGGTGAACAGGAACTTATTATACTCAGATTCAATGAAAACACACCACTTTTAGAACTTTGATTTCTTTAAGGTAAAAATGACTAACTTTTTCATTTGATAAATACGGTATGGTTTGACACATGTACTGCTTGATTTTCACGATGTGCATGCAAAAATTGCAAAATTTTCGTAATCACGATATTTTTGGTGCTTTTTTTACTGTCATTATAAGGTCCGTATTCTTTACGTTAATAAGGCAGCAAAACATGACCCATATTCAAATCTGATCGAGATATAATCCAGACAACATTCTGGTATAGTTGCATGAAGATTGAGTGAGTGAGTGTTTGAGTGTTATGTCCCACCAACAGCTAAGGTCATACGGAGATGGGACCTCTGTTTAAAGACTCAACCAAAAGTTTGAAGAAGCCCGGTATCAATCCTGCGATCCCTGGTTTACACGACGAGTAGTGTAACCAATACACCATGAAGGCTTCTACACATGACGATTGAAGCAAAACTGTGGCCTCTAGGGGACACATAAGGTTTTAACAAAATTTGACCTAGTGACCTACTTTTTGATTGGACATGACCTATATTTGAACTTTTCTGAGATATTATCTAAACAAATATTCTGGTAAAGTTTCATAAAGATTGGATCAAAACTGTGCTCTCTAGAATGCACACAAGCAAAGACTGACAGACGGGATGGACATCATAGTGTCCCAAAAGCTCACCTTGAGCACTTTGTGCTCAGCTGAGCAAACAACAAACATAAAACAAAATGCATTGTCCTGTGCTGACATTAACCTTGTATTGCTGAGCCAAGCTATGCTCTACTTTTGCATATAAATCCATATCAGATAGCTTCAGAGAAGCCATCTGATAAAGATCAACAGCTTGCAAGTTTGACTGAACACATTATATCAAGTAATTTGATTGGTTCTGGCAAAATATATTTATTCAGCAGGACAGTGGTAAAAAAACAGAGTAAAGATCAGGGTCAGAGTTCCAATGAATTGCTGAAGGTTTGACTAAAGCCTTTCAAAAATTCTTACAGCATGAAAGCCATAACAAAGGAATAGCTGAAAAAATTTCTACCTCTGGTTGGATTCAAACCCAAGCCATTCGGGTGACAATCCAAGACTGTAACTACTGAGCCAAAGAGTCAAATCTTTGACGCAGTCGGTGAATGGTTTGTTATGCATATTCTGCCAAGGTAGATATAAAGGGGCAGCCCGCGGTCCATCAGGGGTTGGAGAAAAAGACTTTTTGTTTGAGTTAAGGTTTTACATCCCCATTAACACTTTTAGGAAATTTTGTTGATGTTGCTTCCAATTTTGTGGGACTTTTACCCAAAACTGAGATGAAATGACATCTGAAGCATAGGGCCCAAACAAAAGGTTTATATGCCGGGTCGGTCCAACTTGCACCACTTTGCCTGGACAGGCTTAGACGCTCTAGTTTAGCGGTTTAACAGTACTCATGTGCAGTCAGTGGAGGCACCATGCAGCCCTATCTATTTCTCCAAGTCTGATGGGCAGGTGCCTTAGAGAAAAATAGATTTGGCTCCATGGTACTTCCCTGCAGAGCTGAAACAGACTGATCTTGAGTACTGCTGAACCGCTAAGAAGGGTCACCAAGCTGGCGTCCACCTGGTGGTGGAATGAGCATGTTAATAGGTCATTGCAGCCAAGCGGCAAGCCTTTAAGGCATGGAAGACTGGTAAGGGCACTTGAGCATCATACTTTGTGGCCAAACGCATAGCCGGACGTGCAGTGCACCATGCTGGCCAAGAAGCTGAGGAGATCTACAAGAATATTTACCCTAAGTCGTCAGTATACCGCCTTGCTAACCAGATGAGAAGCGAGAATGCCGATGTTGTAGGTGACAAACCAGTAAAAATGATGCAGGGGAGATGTCATTGAGTGAAGACTCAATACAGAGGGCCTGGTTAGAACACTACCAAAGGCTACTCAATGTTGAGTTTGACTGGGACCCAGACCACCTGTGATGAACCACGAGTGGAAGGGCTGCCCATCCCAATCACTATTGATATGGATAAGAAGGCTATATCTCCGATGAAGACTGGCAAAGCACTGGGCCCTTCTGGCATAGTGGTGATGATAAGAGCTGCAGGTGATGTTGGTGCCTCGATGATCCGGAACCTTGCAGCTAAAATCATCCGTGATGGAAAGGTACCCTCTGACTGGGAACAGAGTTTCATTGTCTGTCTCTACAAGGGCAAGTGCGATGCATTGGAACGGGGCAACTAACGTGGTCTCAAGCTGACAGAACAGATGTAAGTCCTGGAGAGGATTGTGGATGGCCTCATTAGGCAGTTGGTGTCCATTGACGTTTCCCAGTTTGGCTTTGTCCCAGAAACAGGCACAACAGGCGCAATTTTTGTGTACGGCAGGTGCAAGAGAAGTATCTGGCGGCCAACAGGAGACTCTAATGGCTTTTGTAGACCTGAAGAAGGCATTTGATCGAGTGCCTCAGAAAATCATCTGGTGGGCACTAAAAATACTTGGGAGTGGACAAGTGGATTGTGCAACTGGTCCAAGGGATGTATGCTAATGCTCGGAGCCGTGTCCATGTTGGTGATGGTTACAGTGAAGAATTCGAAGCGATGGTGGGTGTTCATCAAGGCTTTGTTCTCACCCCAATGCTTTTCACCATTGTGCTTGAAGCCTTGTCATGCGAGCTCCACTCTGGAGTCCCCTTGGAGGGCCTGTATGCTGATGACCTTGTCATCATAGCTGAAACCCTTGAGGAATGTGTCAGGAGGCTCTTAACTTGGAAAGACGCAATGGAGGCGAAAGGGCTGAGAGTGAAAACAGGAAAGACACAGATCATGATCTGTGGTACAGATCTGGACCTCCTGCAAAGTACAGGCCAGTATCCATGCGCTGTATGGCGCATTGAATTGGGCAGCAACAGTATCTTTTGTAATGGCTGCAAGCTCTGGGTGCACAAGAAATGCAGTGGGCTCAAGCGCTTGATAGAGGACCCTGATCAACGGAAGGTTAGGTGTTTTTTCTCCGGGTACCCCGGTTTTCGCCCACCTCTGATTAACGGTCGGCTCGATATGAGTGAAATAATCTTGAAAGGGCCGTAAAACCAAAACCAAATAAAAAGAGGACCCTGATTACAGGTGTACACGGCCCCTTGGATGGCAGAACACAGAGGGAAGTCCCAAGTAGAAGTAAAACAAAGATCAGGAATTGATACAATTAACCTACTCCACCCATAAAAGAAACCAAAGGGAAAGAAATACAAACATTAAGCGACCAGACCATAATGGAAACCTAAACAAAGGAAGGCCATAAGGACAGTTACTTTCCCACAAAATGGCCATATGGCCATCCAAAACCAAAAGACACAAGTGATACACACAGTAAGTAACAAACAACAACATAAATAAATCGCCACAGAAGAGCCGCCTTGGAACGGTCAGTGGAAGATTTCCACTGGGGGGCTTAAATCGATTTTACGTGGCCACAATCCTCGCCCTTACTTCCGTCGCGATTTAGACAAATAATTTGTTCAGTCCGCATGAAGGCCTCCTAACTCATCATTGCAACATCTCCGTGAACACAAAAATCCAAGTCGGATCCGACAAGCTGGAGGTTGTAGCTTCCTTTTGCTACCAAGGTGATATGCTCTCAGCAGCGGGTGGTTGCGACCTTCCAACCACATCACGTGTGAAAACAGCCTGCAAGAAATTCAAGGAGTTGCTACCAGTTCTCTCTTCCCGCCATATCTCGTTCAAGACACGTGGCCGTGTGTACAGCTCTTGTGCGCGGAGCGCAATGCTCCATGCCAGTGAGACATGACCATTGACAAAGCCTAACCTTCAACGTCATTCGGAATGACAGGGCAATGATCAGACAGAACTGCAATGTCAAGCCACAGGACGCTGTCACCATCAGGTCCAGTGAGTTACTTTAGCATATTGGCATTGAGTAACTGGACCTCATCCTGAAAGAGAGAAGACTCCTCTGGTATGGACATGTGGAACACTCAACAGTGCAGTCAAGACTGCCTGTGACATACAGGTATATATAGGTGGAAAGCGGGGACCTAGAAAGCCCATGATGACCTGTTTTTTTTTTGTTTGTTTGATTTTAGGTTTAACGTCCCCGTCAACACTGTAAAGGTCATTTTGGAGACGTTGCTTCCAATTTTGTGGGACAGAGAATGGAAGCTCACTGCTATTGGTCCTCATGATAGACAAGCCTGGAGATCTGGTGTAAGATCTGCGGTGCGTGCAGCAAGCCAGCTACCTGGAAGGGGGCCACTTATGTGGACATTGCCCTTGTTCCCGCACGTTAATCAAAAATCCGTTGATGATGATGAAGACTGTCCAGAACAAAATGTGTTTGTGAAACACTGATGCCCCCGGAGAGCGCATGATAAATATGAAAGCAGTATCACTAAGCAATCGAAAGGTATGGCCAATGCTCGTCTTAAAAATGTAGTTCAAGGTCACAAGGTCAAAATTTATGGGATCGTTGGAAAGGTCATGTGACACAGAATACACACGTGAAATATGAAAGCCCTAACACTTAACAATCGAAGGTTATGGCCAATGTTAAAGTTTTTAAAATGTAGGTCAAATATCAAGGTCACGAGGTCAAAAATTATGGTACCACTAAAAAGGCCTTGTGACCAGGAATGCACATGTGAAATATGAAAGCCATTCCACTTACCAATCGAAAGTTATGAAATAAAAGTTTTTAAAAAGTAGGTCAAATATCAAGGTCAAGGCCACGAGGTCAAACATTATGGTACCAATAGAAAGGTCTTGTGAAAAAGAATACACATGTGAAATATGAAAGCCCTATCACTTACCAATAGAAAGTCATGGACAATGTTAAAGTTTGTAAAAAAGTAGGTCAAAGGTCAAGGTCACGAGATAAAAATTGATGGTACCACTAAAAAGGTATTGTGACAAGGAATGCACATGTGAAATATGAAAGCCTTACCTCTTCCCACTCGAAAGTTATGGCAAATGTTAAAGCTTTTAAAAAGTAGGTAGGTTTAATGTCAAGGTCAAGGTGACGAGGTCAAAAATTATGGTACCACTAGAAAGGTCTTATGACAAGCAATGCACATGTGAAATATGAAAGCCCTATATAGCTATCACATATAAATAGAAAATTATGGCCAATGTTAAACTTTTAAAAAACAAGGAGTTTTAGCGCACTTTTTCTTAGAAAATAAAGGGCCATAACTCCGTCGTAAATGATAGGACCAAAGTAAAAATTGTGTTCTTCACAAGAAATGCATGTGCAAAGTTTCAACTCAGTTGGTGAAGAAATGTGGAAGAAGTTCGCATCACAAGGTTTTTAGCGCATTTTTTAGAAAATAAATGGCCGTAACTCCGACGTAAATGATAGGACCAATGTGAAAATTGAGTGAGGCTCAATCGGTGAAGACATGTGGAAGAAGTTCGCATCACAAGTTTTTTAGCGCATTTTTTTAAATAAAGGGCCGTAACTCCGACGTAAATGATAGGACCAATGTGAAAATTGTGTTAGGCACCCCTGCACCTCACAAGGAATGCATGCGCAAAGTTTCAGCTCATCGGTGAAGAAATGAGGAAGTACATGTAGTTTGCATCACAAAAGGGTGGGGACTAACACACAAACCCACAAACAAACGGACAGTGCAAAAACTATTTGCCCTCCTACGGGGGCATAAAAAGTGGTGTGAGTCGGACCATTCCTGAAACCCTAGCGTTTATTTTGGCAGTAAGGCTCGAGATGCCATTTCATCTCGATGTCGGATTAAAAATCGGAAGCAACATCTATAAAATGACCTACGGGTAAATATGTAGTGTTGATAGGGTTGTAAAACCTGAACACAAACAAACATATATTGAAGATTTTGGGCACAGCAAACACATTACATGTGCAAATAAGCTAACTTTGGTTAAATTTGAAAACTTATAATAATCCCTTCAGGTCAAGGTACCCAAAACCTAAGTTCTAATTGTTCCTAAGTAACAAACTGTGTCAGTCAAGTAACAATTAACCCAAAAGGGGCCCCAAGATACAGCCCAAACAAACTTGACTGTAAATGTACTTGTAATAATGACTCAGTGACACAGCCATTTCAGTTTAGTAAGAATCTGCCTATGTTTGATCATTATGATAACACACCCGCGCAACATAAAGTATTTTTTTCATATGTCCAAAATGTCTACTTTTCTGATGAAAATCTGTGATATCTTTTTTTTATCTATAATGCAAACATAGGTTATGGGTACTTGTTAGAACAGCCTCATTGAGGCCATTCTAACAAGTACCCACAACCTATGTCTTGGAGCAGAAATAAGAAAAAATATGTATACCCCAGTAAACCCTAGCTTTTTCTACATAAAGTGGGGTTCAGTGGTGCGTTCATTTCACGGACTTGTTAAAATGATGTTCCGGGCTTCTCCAGACTTTCGGATGAGTCTTTAAAGCGAGGTCCCCTGTCTTTTTGTGGCCGCTGTTGTTAGTGGATGTAAAAAGAAATAACTGCCTACAGGTTCTTATGAAACTGCCCAAGGGGCTATACCAGCACTACACATTTTGTCCTGTAATCCTTGAAAATGAGATCAAAGTCACCAAAAGCTGACCAACCCAAAGGCATAAGATCAGCTCTAGTCATTCTTTTGTTTGTTTGATTTGAGGTTTAACGTCCCCGTCAACACTGTAAAGGTCATTTTGGAGACGTTGCTTCCAATTTTGTGGGACTTTTACCCGACATTGAGATGAAATGACATCTCAAGCCCTGTCGCCCAATGAAACCAATAGAGTTTATAAGCATGGACGGTCCGCCTCGCACCGCGGTTCCTGGACAGGCTTAGATCTTCCAAGCGGTTTACCAGTACTAGAGTGCGGGCCAGATTCAGCTCTGCGTAGAAGCATCATGCAGCCCATATATTTCTTCAAGCCCTTATGGGCGGGGGCCGCAGCTCTAGTCATACAAATGCCACAAGTTTAAGAGATAGAGTTAAAAAAAAAAAAAAAAAAAAAGATCTGGCTTATATTAGACCAGTGTCATCATGTACTGTCCTTGAAAATGAGGTCAAGGTCATCAAAAATGCACATTCAAGTATATCCATGCAAGTTCAAGGTAATTCCATGCAAGTTCAAGTATATCCATGCAAGTTCAAGGTAATTCCACCAGCCCGTATGAGAGAGATCATTCACACAAGCTTAACCCATTTTGTACTGGAAACCCCAAAACAGGTAGTTTGCAAACAATGCAGGCCCAGATCAGACGCCACAGAATGCGGCGTCTGATCAGGGCCTACACTGTTTGCAAAATGTTCAGCCAATTTCCAAATAGATTTTGAAGAGAACACAACCTGAAACCCCTAAATCTTGAAATGGAGTCCTGCTATATATGGGGAGGAAGATTCCATCTGGTACAAAATGGGTTAATCTGGATGGTATTTGACCCATCATCCTGTGCAGACCTGGAAAATGAGGTCATTGTTAACTTGATTGTTTAACTCCAAAGCAAAGGAACAAGAACAACACCGAAAAATGAAAACTAAACTTTGTAAAATAAGTAACGCAACACCTAATATATTTATGAATTAAAGTCTAACCCAGAAGATGGATATAATTTTTTTTTTTCAAACGGCACTTGAACTTAGACACAAGTAATCACAACCCATTTTGTACTGGAAACCCCGAAACGGTTAATCAGCAGACAGTGCAGGCCCAGATCAGATGCCACAGAATGCGGCGGCGTCTGGTCAGAGCCTACACTGTTTGCAAAAAGTTCAACCATTTCCCAAATCGAATTTGAAGAAAACAACCTGACACCCCTAAATTTTGAGATGTTTCTGTGCTTTTTATAAGGTGGAAGATTCCATATTGTACAAAAAGGGTTAAACTTGAAGAAGGTAGCTTACCCTTGCATTGCAGTCAACTACGCAAAGCCTTTTCAAAATTTTATAGACGTCATTCTGATTTAATTTCAAAATTCAATATAAGACTTAAATCTCTCCTGCAACAAGGTCTATCGGAACCCGAATTTTATGGTGACTTAGTATTCAAATCCAGAAAAATATATAACCGCAATGACTTCAGCACCCAATTTCGTAAAATCATTCTTCTATATAAAAAGATTGGGTACAACATAGATGTTATACGACAGACTGCATGCATGGTCGTTAACCCAATCACGGTTGACAACTTTGCTTTCCTCTTTAAATTGCACGCCGGTGGGTCAGGCCTCAGATTCTATGACGGTTCCAGTATAAAGGCTTATTGAGAATTAGAGAGATCTTATTCAAGGTAATGTTGGCAGGTGCCTGATGCTCTATTTCTGGTCGGACCCATCGGAGTCTATCTGTTGGTTTCCTTGTGCTCCAGCATTTCAGTGGTTTCTTGCTGTTGAGTCCTCACCGTTGTTTCATCTCTGTGGTTGTTTGATTATTTGTGTTCACGGAGATGTTGCACTGATGAGTTAGGAGGCCTTCATGCGGACTGAACAAATTATTTGTCTAAATCGCGACGGAAGTATGGGCGAGGACTGTGGCCACGTAATATCGATTTAACCCCCCAGCGGAATTCGTTTCCACTGACCGTTCCAAGGCGGTTCTTCTGTCGCGGTTTATTTTTGTTATGGTTTGTCTTTGGGTGTTTGTGATGCTTATATTATTTTATTGTGGGTAGCCTATTGGCCATTTTGTGGGAAAGTAACTGTCCTTTTGGCTTTCCGCTATTGATGTTTCCATTAGGTCTGTTGTTTCATGTTTGTGCTTCTTTCCCTTTGGTGTCTCTGATGGGAGCTTAGGGTTCATTGTATCGATTTCTGATCATTGCTTTCACTTCTGTTTTGCATGAATGACAAAGGGTCTCCATTAAAAAATAACACCTATTTAAAACAATGTTTTAATACCTTTAGTTAAATGTTTTCGTCTTTTAATTCTTTATAACCTTCCATTATTCCATAATGTTATTGCATAGTGATAAAAGCTGTTTATTTAAGAAATGAAATTTATTTTTCTGCAGTATGAACGCAGTGGGTCGCGTGCAAAGTAAATGAACCCCGAAGGGGTTCATGTAAACTTTGCTAGCGACCCACTGTCATTCATACTTTCATGAAAAGCAGAATTTTTTTTTTTTACATATTTACATTATTTGCCCCGCATCCCTGGGCGAAAAAATGCTTGTAGGGCAACTTTTTAAAGTTGAAAAACATTTACACGCTGTTTTTCTACAACGAGCGGAGCAGCGTTGACGTCATCAACGCCCGTAGAGAACAATGGTTTAGAATGATGTCACTTAAAATCATCCGATTCGATGCGTTCATGGAAGTATGAACGCAGTTGTTTTCTATAGGTTTACATTAGACTTTACACTGGAAATGTAAATATATGCAATTGAATGCCGTCAAAAAGGTCTGTATCACCTAACATTCATTTGTGTATGCAATGATTACAGTGTATAACTGCAATGAAAGGACTTGTTCTGAGCATACAGACAGGCTGTATAAAAAAAGGTAATTTACGAGGGCTGACTGATATGTTGAGAGTCTCATATTGAAGGCGGTATGCAGTGATGTCCTACTATTCTCTGCCTATATAAGGCTGTGTACCCAAGGACTTGTCTCATTTGGTCAGTTTATATTGACGAGGTAGCAATCTAAAGTAAACAAGACAAACAGCTTTTGCAAAATGGACAAAATCTGTGAAAGAGCAGCGATTCAATATATGCCCATGCTTTTAAGGTAAAGGTAACAGACTGGAATTTCATGTTTAAGAATTTCTAGAGCTCATAATTTCAAAACTATATGACTGAATTAGTTCATTTTTGGTATGATGATGGATATAGGTCCAGACTTTTATTCAGATGGCCGAAAGGTCAAGGTCACAGTCAAATTTTACGCTAAAGCTTTATGTTAAAGCTTTTTAAAAGCTCAGATTTCAAAAGCATGTGTTGGATTTGGTTCATGTTCAGTTTGATGATACACATGGGTCCAAAGTTTTATCAGCAGCACCCCTCCCCTATAACAACTATGACCTTAATGCTGCCTTCCTCCCCCGATAGGCCAAAGGGGCATTTAGTCCTTAGATCCAGATGAGCTATGCTGTCTGCTGACAGCTCTTGCTATACCCCTTATTTAGAAGGGATGTATTATGGTATGGTGCTCTCCACTGTCCTGTCTGTTAAACTTTTTTATTTCCGCATAACTCCTGCTACACTTCTTATCCGGTTGACATGGTTTACTGTGATTATTCAAACTTTTTCTAATATTTGTCCAGTTAACTTCAACATTCAGTGAGCTACTTAAGTTCTTTAACACATGTTTGTCACTATAGCATCTTTTTAACTGGTTTGTATAGTTAGCCCTTAGCCTGCCACAAAAATCCACAAAGCCCACATACTCGAGAATTATGACCAATCCAAGCTATAAGTGTAATAAATTACATGTATTTTAAGTTCAAAATAAGAATGGCAAGTAGTATAGATCCTGATCAGGTGGCTCCTTCAGGAGCCGAGATCTGGATCTATACTGCTTGCAAATGCAACATAAGATGAATATGGCAGGATAAGGGTTAATTGATTTTGGGTCAAAATACATTGCAATGAAAATACAATGTTAGTGAACAATGTCAGTGAACATTTGATTTATATAACCCAAATCGTGCTTAGCATGACTTCCTACCTATTTGCATACAGAATGGATCCATAGCAGATCTGATCGTGATCTATACTCTTCAAATTTTGAACGTATGAACGTAAATTTAATTGAAATCCTGGATTGGATAGATTTAATAAGTGGACGTGACATTTAAATTTAGCTTGGTAAGGGCCATGTCATATAGCGACTGAAAGGAAAGAAAATATCAGTTCACAAATCACCTCTCATTTACATGGAGATATAAATATGAGAAATAGAATTAAATTATTCCCATCTATTCCGTTTGTCATATTTTTATGTTGATGTTTGTGAGAGGTGATTGCTAACTTAAATGTTTTCTCCTGTCAGTTCCCATATAACCTATAATGTGTTGTTGGGATGTTGAACCCAATTCAGTTAAATTCCTATCTGCTGAAATACCCAGACCTGATATTCCATATTTGTAAAGTGCCCTTTTGGTTGCTGTTTACGATATGCACATGGCCATACTGTCGTAACGCTGTAAGCCCCAGTACCACACGGGGCTCCCTTTAAAGTATGTACAAGTGAAGGAGCTCAATACTTGGTTGCTCCAATGATGGGATTTTCAAATTTATAATTTAGAAATAATGTTTATTTTAGCAATTACCAGAATTTTTCTCAAAAATGAAAAAAAAAAAAAAAATACACCCCTGTGGTTAGAATGTCACCACTGTTTGGCTATATGTACGTGTTGTAAGAGATTTTAGTTCTATTTCTCCTATTTTTAAAACTTTGTAAATGAAAGGTGATTTTTGAACTGAAATGTTCTTTCCTGTCAGTCGGCATATAACCTATTTTGTGTTGGTACTACATTTAACCTGAAACAATCAACCAGTCAGTCGTAAGAGGTGACTGAAAGGGCTCAAAGCAGTTGGATGTCATGTATCTAGATATTCTAGCATGTTACAAGATTTTAGTTCCATTTCTCATATTTTTGTCTCTGTGAAGTGAGAGTTGATATGTGAACTTAAAAAATGTTCTCTTCTGTCAGTCACCATATTACCTATTATTTGTTGATGCGATGTTTAATCCCAAACAGTCAGTCAATAAGCCAGAAGTGTCAACATTAGATTTTTATTATCATTAGAAGGACTTTCAAGTTTGTACAAATGAATAAAGAAGGTCCCAAGTTTTCTGAGATAATGGCAGTGTAGGTCAAATTTCAAAATCCTTATCCTTAAGAAACAGTAATCCGGAAGTATTTGTATTTTGCAATGATTGTATGTAGGACAAGGACGTCCAAGTGTGTATTGATGAAGGGACTGTGATGATCTGGGCCCCAAAAAGATCCTGCAGGCCGGAGATGTTTATATTTGGCTTCGAGAGTCTCAAACGAAGAGCTTCGGAAGCAAAATTTCACATATTCGTGCCTCCTGTGTTTGTACAGGGTCAGATTATGGCTGACCATCAAGTTGCCTTAAAAACAGTGCTGCAGTGTTAACTACATGTATAGGAAAATACTCTCGCTTAGCTATATCAGGCCTACTTTGATCGCTTGTGTTTTGATAAACTACTGTTCCTATAGCAATTAACTGTCAGCTTGTCATTAAATCTGTATTATGAAATAACATAATTGTGTTTTCTTCCATTACCAAAGCTGGTCCTTTGGGACAGTGTGGCGACACTAAAAATCACAAAATCACTAAAAGATTACGAGTGCAAAAAAAAGTGCTAAATATGGACTTAAGTTTAAACAAGAGGGCCATGATGGCCCTAGATCGCACACCTGCTACATATTGTTTAGGAGGAGAAGTTGCTTAAACATTTTTCGCTGACCTGAGCACATAGTGCTCAGTGAGCTATTCAGATAGGCCAGTGCTCACGCGTCCGTACGTCGTACGTCCGTCGTCTGTCGACAATTGACATCTCCTAAACCACTTGGCCACCTGTTGCTTGATTTATGATGCAATAAAATATGTTTATACTTATACTTGGCCAATTTGGACCAAACTTCACAGGAATGATCCTTTGGAGGTACTTACTGAAAGCTGTTCAAAAACCTTGAATCCAAGTTGAACTCTGGTTGCCATGGCAACCAAATGGCAAAATTTTTAAAAATCTTTATAAGGCCTAGAGTTACCGAATTTGGTATGTTGGTTCATCTAGTTCCTCTCTACCAAGAGTGTTCAAATTAAAGCCCCGGGGCTCAAAATGGTCCCGTCCCGGGGCCCACTTGTTTTACATAGACTTATATAGAGAAAAGCTTCAAAAATCTACTTGTCAGAAACCAGAAGGCTCAGGTCTTTGAAAATTGGTATGTAGCTTCGACTGGACCTCTACCAAAGTTGTTCAAATTATCGCCCTGGGGCCCAAAATGCCCCCGCCCTGAGCCCATTGATTTTATATAGTTATATAAGGAAAAGCTTTAAAAATCTTTTTGGCAGGAACCTGAAGGCCCATGTCTTTGATATTTGGCATGTAGCTTCGTCTAGTGGACCTTTACCAAAGTTGTTCAAATTATAGCCTTGGAGCCCAAAATGCCCCCGCCCCGGGGCCATCGGTTTTACATAGACTAATTTGGCAAAACCTTTAAAAAGTGTTCTTGTCTGAAACCAGAAGGCCCAGGTCTTTAATATTTGGTATGTAGCTTCGTCCGGCCCCGGGACCGACTGGTTTTACTTAGACTTATATAGGGAAAACCTGTAAAAATCTTCTTGTCTGAAACCAGAATGCCCAGGTTTTTGATATTTGGCATGTAGCTTCCTCTAGTGGACCTCTACCAAAGTTGTTCAAATTATAGCCCTGGGGCCCACTGGTTTTACATAGACTAATAAAGGGAAAACCCTTTAAAAATCTTGTCTGAAATAATTGGTATGTAGCTTTGACTAGTGGCCCTCTACCAAAGTTGTTCAAATTGGGCCCAAAATGACCCGCCTCGGGGCCCACTTGTTTTACTTAGAGTTATATAGGGTAAACCTTCAAAAGTCTATTTGTCAGAAACCTGAAGGCCCAGTTCTTTTATATTTGGTATGTATCTTCGTCTGGTGGACCTCTACCAAAGTTGGTATGTAGCTTCGACTTATAGACCTCTTCCAAAGTTGTTCAAATTATAGCCCTGGGACCCAAAATGGCCCCGCCCCGGGGCCACTGATTTTACATAGAGTTATATAAAGAAAAGCTTAAAAAGTCTTCTTGTCAGAAACCTGAAGGCCCAGGTCTTAGATATTTGGTATGTAGCTTCGTCGAGTGGACCTCTACCAAAGTTATTCAAATTAAAGCCCTGGAGCCCAAAATGCCCCGCCCCGGGGCCAACTGGTTTTTAATAGCTTTGTATAGGGAAAGGCTTTAAAAATATTCTTGTCTGAAACCAGAAGGCCCTTTCAACCCATTAGGATTATATCGTGCGCGGTCAGTTAACCTAACCACACCTTTCCTGGCAAGCTTAGACCTAAGCGGTTAACCAGTACTGAGAGCACATACTTTCGCCAGTAACTGACAACTGCCCTTCTTGAATTAGCGGAAGGAGGAGAATGATCATAGAAAATATTTCATAATCAATTTCCTCGAAAGTATGTGAACGAGCCGGGTTTCGAAACCGCAACCTTTGGCTTCTCAGTCAGACGCGCTACGCGGCCCGGCCCCAGAGGCGTCGTTAGCGACTGTTAGAAAATGAATAAAAATCTTTAAATATAAAACGCTTGAATATGTTCTATAAAAGGGTTATCCTTTTGAATTCTGTAATTAGGCTTTATGTGAATGTATCAGCTAGTAGATGGAGTTCCCGTTTATTAAGCATTTCCTTCCTGTCAGCGACTAAATTTATTTCTCGAAAGTGACATTTTTTTTTTAAATATATATATAAAAAAAATATTAAAAGTGAAAAATCAGTTACTCTGCTCTGGGTATCTCTGGATACCACCAGTGGAAATGTTTAGAGTCTTGTGGGTAACTTATAACGACGGTATCATCATAACTGCCCAATACACACGTGTTTAAGCGAAGACGAAAATAGGAGAACTGATGTCCGAATCTCCGGCTTGGTCTAGCTTTTGGACTTTGGATTTTATCCATGAGAGCTTTTTTTTTTTTGTCGTTTATATTTTCTTTCCTGAGTACCTAGTAAGAACAATTTCATATTTTGTTGTTAAGTTTGAACTGCTCTGACAAAACATATGTTAATGACCTGTTTGCCAATAGTGTGTATTGTCTTGTGGTGGTAATACTGGCTTGTGGGGAACTGTGTTATTCGTTCTGGGGTAGTACCCCAGAAAGAAGTACACAGTTCCCCACATGACAATGCACACAGTTTGCAAATATGGGCCGTTACGTGAATATTTGCCAAAATAAGAACACTACAAAGTACAAAACGTATTCAAAAGGATTTCCATATTTAATATTGGCCGGATGTCTCCTTGAAAGAAGCGATTTTTTTCCAGTTAGTTGAAAAACATTCATTTGTGTCTTCGTAATGTGCTAAATTTATCAAAAAAGGAAATGCAAATGATGCGTACAGTGAAATGGAAGACGACGATAATGAAAAAGCTTGAAGAACAACAAATACCTTCCTTTAAAACGAGAGACACTGGCAGTTCCCCACAAGACGGACCCATAAGGTATTGTGGAACTCACATGCCTGGTACCCCACATGAATAGTTTTGTGCGTATGTGTGTGTGTGTGTGTGTGTGTGTGTGTGTGTGTGTGAATTCGGGTTTAACGTCGCTTTCAACAATTTTTCAGTCATATCACGACGGTGTCTGGTTGCGACAGGGAGCTCAATGCTCACGTTTATAGTGCTGCCTCACTGAGTATCACGTCCCAGACACATTACATGATACCACACCCAGTCACATTATCCTGACACTGGATCGACCAGTCCTAGCTCTACCCCGTAAATCTGAGTGCCAAGCGAGGAGCAGCTAGTACCATTTTAACGACTTTGGTATGCCGCGGCCCGGGATCGAACCCGAGACCTCCCGTTCCCCGGAGCGGACACTCTACCAACTGAGCTATCGGGGCCGATTTCGGTTTGCCCACAAGGCTAAAGGCACTGGAATTTTATCAGTAATTAATTAAACTGTTTAATGTATGTAGCCTTGTGACACAAGTAGGGCTGGCTGATCAGACTCTACTTCGCACGAGGAAATCACCTCACTGACTGCTATCATCACGTGAACAAGTCCGTGAAATGAACACCCCCTTAAACCCCACTTTATATAGAGAAACCTGGGGTTTAGGGGGGTAAACATTATTTTCCTTATTTCTGCTCCAAAACATAGGTTGTGGGTACTCGTTAGAACCGCCTCAATGAGGCGGTTCTAACGAGCACCCACAACCTATGTTTGCAGTATAAATAAGAAAAATATCACGGATTTTCACCAGAAAAGTAGCCATTTTGGAGATAAGAAAATGCACTATGTCACACGGGTGAGTTATCGTAATGGCAGCAATATTCTAAAACATGCAAAGAATCACGTAAATCCATGACTGTATTTTCCAGTTATTTATTTGTTGGTTAATATATCTAAGCAAAGCAAAGCAGAAAGCCTCTCTCTCTTTCTTACATAGGGGAGACCGGGGCTAGTTTGTCCGTGGGGCAAGTTGGTCCGAGCGCAATTTCTCTGAACTGAGAAGGGTCATGGCAAAATGATTTGGCTCAATATAATGCTTGATCGTGGCACACTTTCTGAAGAAAATTAGATGACGAATAAAAAAGGCCTAAAAATTTTAGAGAACAAAACCTGATTTTGTACCACAAAAGTTACTTTTCACACTTGGATTCATTTGTTTTTCTTTTTTGTGTGTAAAAAATAACATGTAAATGTTATACTTTTCCTGAAAGCTCGTTTTATAAGGTATTCAGATGAGTGTATTTGATATTTCTAATTCTAACACAGCGTGCCTATATAGGCAATGCAAAATAACTGTGTTTTATTCTGCAACAAATCACAGCTCGGAAGAGCGTGACGTGTGACGTCATTAAAAACTGCAAATTTATGACGTCATGAGTCGATTTACTTGACGTTAGACGGTGTAACGTCATTTTTTCGCATCGAAAACGTTAGAACAGGATATAAATGCATGTGTTTCAGTCGATAATTTTAGCGGGATTTCTTCTAACAATGGCGAAAAGTTGTGAGATTTTGAAGGAACCAACAACATTATTGCCGATTTTCACCGTGTTAGAATCGAAATAGATCAGCTCTAGCCAGTGATTTGTTGGGTAATAAATCACAGTTTGTCGGTCAGTTGTAAGTAGACAAATCACGCGCGCTACGCGCTCTGTCGGTCAGTTGTAAGTAGACAAATCACGCGCGCTACTCGCTCGTGATTTGTCTGCTTTACAACTGACCTCCAAACTGTGATTTATTACACTACAAATCACAGTTAGAGCTGATCTATTTCTTAAATATAACGACGTTCCTGTCATTTGTGAAGATCTACCAGGTGCTAGGGTCGGGGAAAGTTGGTCCATTCGCGACGGGGTAAGTTGGTCCGTCGAAAAAGCATTTGTATTTATTAGAACCTGGCATTTTCTGAATGAAAAACAGTTGCAAATTATTGACCAACTAGCTCCGGTCTACTATACGGTAAGACTTTTAAATGGGGTTCTCCAATCAAATCGGCGATTTTTGAGAAAAAACTAACAGAATGCACAGTTGGCTGATCTTCTTATGAATTTGTGTTAAGATTATCGCCCGACAGTCTACTGCATTTTTAGCTCACCAGAGCCGAAGGCTCCGGGGGAGCTTATAGGATAGGCAGTTGTCCGTCGTCTGCGTCGTCTGCGTCTGCGTCCGTCAACACTTTCAAATGACATCTCCTCTGAAGCCACTGGGCCGATTGGGCCCAAATTTTATCTGTAGCATCCTTGGGCTGGGGGATTGAAAGTTTGTGTTTTTATGAAAATCGGCTAATCAGTTTGGTTGCTATGGTAACTTATAGTTGCCATAGACTTATAATGGGGAAAATTGAAAAAAGGCATTTACTGCCAAGCCTCTGCAGATATTTTGACAAAACGTTCATAGAAATGTTCCTTAGGCAATCTACTATCTGTCTTATGCTTTTAGGCCTATGATCATTTTCATTGGTTGCCATGGAAACCAAAATGCAAAAAATAGAAAAAAATACTTAAAAAAATCATCTCCTCAGAAACTGTAAGCTCTAGGAGGTGGAGACTTTATGAAAATATTCACCATATTTGCCTTTACAAGTTTTGTGTTTTTTATGAAATTTGGCCATTTAGTTTTGTTGCTATGGCAACTTAGAGTTTCCATTGACTTATAATGGGGAAAACTGAAAAATGGCATTTACTGCCAAGTCATTGTAGATATTTTGTCAAAACTTACATAGAAATGTTCCTTGAGTAAACCTCTCTTAGCCCTATGCTTTTTTGCCAACCTGGGGGTCCCCTAGGTTGTGCCGGGGCCATGCCCCGCCCCCTCCACTTCATAAAATGCCTTATATCTCAGAAACCTTACAGAGCCCCACCCCTAAACCATTTATATTCTTTTTCCTTATGATAAGATGCATTAAGTGACACCAACCTGGAGGTCCCCCGGGATATGCCGGGGACATGCCCTGACCCCCCGTCCCCCCACACACACACTTCAGAAAAGGCCATTTATCTCAGAAACCATTCAGATCCCCACCCCTAAACCATATATATTCTTGTTCCTTATGATAAGACACATTAAGTGACACAAACCTGTGGGTCCCCCAGGATGTGCCGGGGACATGCCCCACCCTCGCCACTTCATTAAATGCCATTTATCTCAGAAACCATTGAGATCCCCACCCATAAACGATATATATTCTCATTCCTTATGGTAAGCTGCATTCAATGACACCAACTTTGGGGTCCCCCGGGATGTGCCGGTACCATGCGCAACCCCCTCCACTTCATAAAAGGCCAAATATTCCAGAAACCGTACAGATCCCCACCCTTAAACCATATATATTCTTGTTCCTTATGATAAGACAGATTCAGTGACACCAACCTAGGGGTCACCCAGGGCACACCCGGACCATGCTCCACCCCTTGACTTCACAAAAGACCATATATCTGAGAAACTGTTCAGAACCCCAACCCTAAACCATATATATTCTTGTTCCTTGTGATAAGACGCAATCAGTGACACCAGCATGGGGGTCCCCCCCCCCCGGGTGCCACGGGCCATGCCCCACCCCTTTACTTCATTAAAATCCATATATCTCAGAAACTGTTCAGATCCCCACCCCTTAACCAGATATATTCTTGTTCCTTATGATAAGACTCCACTTCATAATAGGCCATATATATCTCAGAAACCATTCAATTCCCCATCCTATAATCGCATATATTCTTGTTCATTGTTAATAGACACATTCAGCCATCCCCGTCTTGGTGGGTCCGCAGGGGCCATTTCTCATCCTGCCACTTCATAAAAGGGCCTCATATCTCAGAAACCATTCAGATCCCCACCGTTTAACCATATATACTCTTGGTCCTTATCATAAGACATATTCAGTGACAACAATCTTGGG
The DNA here is from genome assembly GCA_963580285.1 of Lucinisca nassula. Classification (NCBI taxonomy): domain Eukaryota; kingdom Metazoa; phylum Mollusca; class Bivalvia; order Lucinida; family Lucinidae; genus Lucinisca; species Lucinisca nassula. The sequence continues at coordinate 99,204,926 of OY757020.1, forward strand.
CTTTTCTGGGATCTGCCATGCCCGAATCCCTCCATTGCTTAAAAGGCCTTGCATCTCAGGAACCATACATATCCCCACTGCTAAACCATATATGTCTCTGTTTCTTTTGATAAGATGCATTTATTGACACCAACCAAGGCTCCATTGGGTCCATGCCCCACACACTTTACTTTATAAAACACCTAATATTTCAGATATAGTCCACATGGGTGCTCATTTGGGTATGGGCTTTGTTTGGGAGACTTTATAATTGGTATATTAAAATCATATCATGTTATAATACATGTCTGCCATTGGGCAGTGTCCACCTGAGCTCTAGTTTATGAAATTTGGCTCTTTGGTTTGTTTGCTATGCCAAGATAAGAGTTTCGATTGACTTATATTGGGGAAAATTTAAAAAAATAACATTGATGTCTTTCAAGATATTTTGTCACACTTTCATAGAAATGTTCCTTTAATAATGTCCTTTTGGCCTATTTGTTGCCACAGATGGGAAATTGTCAATTGTCATCTGTTGTCAGGCAACAACACATTCAAGCAACATCAGAATCTGAAGCCACTAGGCTGATTGAATCCAAATTTTATCTGTAGCATCCTTGGGCACAGGGCTTCCATGGTTAATTAAAATACATTGTGGGCAGTGGCCCCTGAGCTCTGGTAAGCATTGTGGCCCATGGGCCTCTTGTTTCAGCATCACATAGCAGTCATCAGAATCTGAGGTCACTAGGCTGATTGGATCCAAATTTTATCTGTAGCATCCTTGGGCACAGGGCTTCCATGGATAATTAAAATACATTGCTGCCAGTGGGCAGTGGCCCCCTGAGCTCTGGTGAGCATTGTGGCCCATGGTCCTCTTGTTACTAAAGCCACGAAATTCCTCAGATTATTTGTCAAAAGTGGCATTTATCGACCCATTATTACTTCCTGATTTTCTCGTTGAATCACAGTCGGTCCAACTTACCCCGCGACTCGGACCAACTAACCGCGATAGTGGGGTTATTTGGTCCATTTTACCTCGTCTTGGAAAACAGTAATACAGTCGAACTTCAATGGCTCGAACACCTTTGGGACCATGAAAATCTGTTCGAGACAGGGGTAGTTCGAGCCACTGAGGGCTACTGCCAGGAGGCATAACGACATACTTTAGGACATCTTTTTCTGTGTTATATAATGAAAAATGTATGCTGTGTGTACTCATTAGAATCGCCTCATCGAGGCGATTCTAATGAGTACACACAGCATACATTTGCAAGATAAAAGCGGAAAATATCCTAATTTTTACCCTTCCTATTTCTTACGTACAGAAATTCCCTAGGGACTCAAGAACGGGTTCGACTCAGCCATGGTAAACGAGCCATCGGTGTTCGAGCCATCGAAGTTCTACTGTATTTGTAAGAATCTGTCATTTTCGGACATGAAACTATGAGATAAGGTGGAAAATGGATTATACTAGTTGCATTATGTGTATGTATTACAAGTTAATGAATATTTATCTCAGCATCTTGAAAAATGCAATTTTCGGACCAACTAGCCCCGGTCTCCCCTACACATAACAAAAACTCTACAACAGAACCCAACGGGAAAAAGACCCAGAGCCTTCCTGGGCACTGATTTTATACCCCCTTATGACCCAAAATAGCTTACAGTCTAGTTATAAATAGATGATAAAACTTTCCCAAAAAACTATTCTGAGACTAGTGCTAATAATACCCTGATTTATTATTAGACATGTATTTATAAAGGAGTAAATTCCTCTAGTTACAAAAATATACCCGGCAACATCTTGCTAAATATACCTTAGCAACTATATTCACCAGGGCCACTAAAAATAGAACGCCCAAATTTCTACCTAGACCAAAATATCTTTCAGCCAAATTCTAACGGTCTAAAATAAATCTGCTGAACTTGCAGGCCAGCTAAAATATGATACTGTACTTATATTTGGCAGCACCACGTGACAAAATCTATGTAGGCTATCACTGAATGATTAAAGTATTTCAGATTAGCCCCATAATTAAGTCCCTAAAAGAAATTAACAAATCTACATCAATATACATGTAATACAGTAGAACTTCGATGGTTCGAACACCGATGGCTTGTTTACCATGGATGTGTCGAACCCATTTTTGAGCCATAGTGAAATCCTCTACATAAGAAATAGTGGGGGATAATTAAGGAGATTTTAGTCTTTTATCTTGCAAATGTATGCTGTGTCTACTCATTAGAATCGCCTCGATGAGGCGATTCTAATGAGTACACACAGCATGCATATTCATAATAGAACACCGAAAAGATGTCTAAAAGTATCTCGTTATGCCTCCTGACAGTAACCTCAGTGGCTCGAACTACCCCTGTTTCGAACAGATTTTCGAGGTCCCAAAGGTGTGCGAGTCATTGAAGTTCGACTGTACTTATCTTTTTAGATCGATCTACTTCGGCCAACAGCAGTTGAAGGTATAGAACTATCCCTTGTGTCAGCGGAAGGCAGCGCCAGTCAGATCCTTAGACAACAGCATGAAATTAAACTCTTATTTCATAATGAAATGATTAAATTATATAATAGCCCTGAGGTAAGAATACAGAACAAAACCGAACAAATTGTGATGTGGCATATCATAATGTGACATGACGTGTTGCGACGTGACATAACATACCTTTTTAAATATTCACTATCGACTACGGTTCTTTCAATGGCACGGCCCCCGCCCATAGGGGCTTGAAGAAATATATGGGCTGCATGATGCTTCGACGCAGAGCTGAATCCGGCCCGCACACTAGTACTGGTAAACCGCTTAGAGGATTTAAGCCTGTCCAGAACCGCGGTGAGATGTCATTTCATCTCAATGTCGGGTAAAAGTCCCACAAAATATGAAGCAACGTCTCCAAAATGACCTTTACAGTGTTGATGGGGACGTTAAACCTCAAATGAAACGAAGAAATCTTTTAATGTCATATGAAATGCGTGAAATAGTGGTCTAACATTATTTCCATTACGATAACAAGCCCGTGCGACATAGTGTATTTTTCACATCTCCAAAATGGCTACTTTTCTGGTGAAAATCTGCGAAATTTTTCTTATTTATACTTCAAAATTAGGTTGATGGTGCTCGTTAGAACCGTCTCGTTGAGGCGGTTCTAACGAGTACCCACAACCTATGTCTTAGAGCAGAAATAAGGAAAATAATGTTACCCCCGCAAATCGCAGTTTTCTTTATATAAAGGGATCTAGGGGGTTACTCAATTCCCGGACTTGTTACCATGATGATCATGCATTTCTTAATATTCCAATTCTAACACAGCGCGCCTTATATGTTTATGAAACAAATCACGTGGTGGAAGAGCGTGCCGAGTGACGACATTAAAAGCTGCCAACTGTTGACGTCACTCGTAGATCCTTTGACGGTGAAAGGTCACTTTCTCGCACCGAAAACGTTACTAAAGGACATATATACATGTGTTATAGTCATTTTTTGCAAGATTTTTTCTAACACCGGCGAAAGGTTTAGAGAATTTGAAGGAAACACCAACATTATTGCCGATTTTCAGCATGTTAGAATCGAAATGATTTGTTGAGTAATAAATCCCAGTTTGTGGGTCAGTTTTAAGTAGACAAATCACGTGAGATTCAATTTCTTCACAACTGACCTCCAAACTGCGATCTATTACTCAACAGAGCCGATCTGTTTCTTATATAAACGGTGGTTTATGTGAGATCTTTTGAACAAATGACCTAATTTAACCCTTGCTTCTGTAGACCGCTAAAATGAATACAAAACAGTGTAGATCCATAAAAGGCATCTCACTATTAACTCCCTTTTTAGAAGAATGAACACACCCTCATTCAAAGAGTGAAGGGTTCATTTGCAACACTCAGGGGTGCCGGAGATGTTTAATTGCATAGTCCGCAAATAAACTAAGAAAAACATGAAGACCCCAAACGACATTACGTTTAGCAACGTAACTACCAACGTAACCAAGCGATTACAGCGCATTGTGCTACAATGATTAAGAACTGTACGTAAAATCAAGAAACAGGCGGATAAGAGCGCTCATCGCTGTGGTTCGATCCTGGCTCGGGTCACATGTGAGACGCCAAGTTTTGCAACGGAAGGTCAGGCGCATTTCTCCGGGCACTCCGATTTTCCCCACCTCGGATTAACGATTGACTCGTTAGTGGATTAATCTTGAAATGGCCGTAAATCCAACACCCCCCAACCCCCCCCACCCCCCCCCCCCCAAAAAAAAAAGGAAAAATCCAGATATTATTATATGAACCGGGGTACAACATTTCCGGCAATTTACATGTGCGCCCAGCGAAGGCCCAGATCAGCCTGCGCATCCGCGCAGTCTGATCAAAGTCTTCGTTGTGCGCTCTAAGGATAGCTAAGGGCCCAAAGCTCCTTCATGCAACAAGATAAGTCTTTGGTTAGACTATATGAATGCGTTGGCTGATCTGATTCTTCGCTGGGCGCACATGTAAATTGTAGGAAATGCTGAGTCCCAGCTAATATAATGACATTATTATTTTTGGGAATAGCATCATGTGGTGAAATTATATGACCAAACGTGTTGTTTTGTTTGTTTGATTTGAGGTTTAACGTCCCCGTCTACCTTGTAAAGGTCATTCTTGGAGACGTTGCTTCCAATTTTGTGGGACTTTTACCCAAAATTGAGATGTATATAGTGAAACTGGAGTTTACAGGGGTATACCTTATTTTTCTTATTTCTGCTCTAAAATATAGATTGTGGGTACTCGTTAGAACGCCGCATCTTTCTTATTTCGGCTCTAAAATATAAATTGTGGGTACTCGATAGAACCGCCTCGATGACATTTTTCCGGCCATAAAGTTTACAATGTATTTGTATATGCGTCTTTTCGTAATGTTTTGTTTTGTTTTCTTGTTCTTTTCAATCCAGGTTGATGAAACAATACGTTTTAGTCTCCCCTTGTCGCATAGAAGCGGGGTAACAGTCTTCTTCCCCTACGCTGTGACTGCTCGCTTTATAATTCTTCAAATCGATACGCTGTATCAAAGATGCTGGACATTTGAGCTTATTGGGTGCTCAAACGCAGGTAATACTAACAGGATCTCTGGTTTTTATTATAGCCCCGCTTTGACAAAGTGGGGGCTATATTGGATTTGGCTTGTCCGGAATTCCGTCTGTCTGTCAGTCTGCCTGTCTTTATAGCCCCGCTTTGAAAAAGTTGGGGCTATATTGGATTTGGTTTGTCCGGAATTCCGTCTGTCTGTCTGTCTTTCTGTCTGTCTGTCTGTCTGTCTGTCTGTAACATTTGATAGTGGGTACCTTATTACCACAACTCCTCTTACAGTTCTAGGTCAATCCTTTTGAAACTTTACAGGTGTTTTCATATAAGTCTGACGATGTGCATATTCTTTTTTCATTATCCTTAAATAATTTTTTTCACTTATTTCACCTTTTTTAACTTAGGCAAATTTTCAGATCTACTAATGTTAAAATGTATAGGGAGTAGATACCTTGTTACCGCAACTCCTCTTACAGTTCTAGGTCAATCCTTATGAAACTTTACAGGTGTTTTCATATAGGTCTGAAGATGTGCATATTCTTTTTTCATTATCCTTAAATAATTTTTTTCACTTATTTCACCTTTTTTAACTTAGACAATTTTTGAGATCTACTAATGTTAAAATGTATAGGGAGTAGCTACCTTGTGACCTCAACTCCTCTTACAGTTCTAAGTCAATCCTTTTGAAACTTTACAGGTGTTTTCATATAGGTCTGAAGATGTGCATATTCTTTTTTCATTATCCTTAAATAATTTTTTTTCACTTATTTCACCTTTTTTACCTTAGACAATTTTTGAGATCTACTAATGTTAAAATGTATAGGGAGTAGCTACCTTGTTACCGCAACTCCTCTTACAGTTTTAGGTCAATCCTTTTGAAACTTTACAGGTGTTTTCATATAGGTCTGAAGATGTGCATATTCTTTTTTCATTATCCTTAAATAATTTTTTTCACTTATTTCACCTTTTGTAACTTAGACAATTTTTGAGATCTACTAATGTTAAAATGTATAGGGAGTAGCTACCTTGTTACCACAACTCCTCTTACAGTTCTAGGTCAATCCTATTGAAACTTTACAGGTGTTTTCATATAGGTCTGAAGATGTGCATATTCTTTTTTCATTATCCTTAAATAATTTTTTTCACTTATTTCACCTTTTTTAACTAGACAATTTTTGAGATCTACTAATGTTAAAATGTATAGGGAGTAGCTACCTTATGATCGCAACTCCTCTTACAGTTCTAGGTCAATCCTTTTGAAACTTAACAGGTGTTTTCATATAGGTCTGAAGATGTGCATGTGCTTTTTTCATTATCCAAAACTTATTTTTTAACTTAGACTGTTTTTCAGATCTAATAACGCGAAAAGTCTATAAGGCGTAGGTACCTTGTTAGGGATTTAACCCTCTCACAAGTCTTTACCTTTAATTCATGAGTCTTTCTCCTCTGACAGGGCGATAGCGGGGCTATAGTCAGATCCTCTGACAGTTCTAGTTCTGTCTGTCTGTCTGTCTGTCTGTCTGTAATATTTGATAGTGGGTACCTTGTTACCGCAACTCCTCTTACAGTTCTAAGTCAATTCTTTTCAAACTTTACAGGTGTTATCAGATAGGTCTGACGATGTGCATATTCTTTTTTCATTATCCTTAAATAATGTTTTGCACTTATTTCACCTTTTTTAACTGAGACAATTTTTGAGATCTACTAATGTTAAAGTGTATAGGGAGTAGCTACCTTGTTACCGCAACTCCTCTTACAGTTCTAGGTCAATCCTTTCGAAACTTCACAAGTGTTTTCATATAGGTCTGTAGATGTGCATATTCTTTTTTCATTATCCTTAAATAATTTTTTTCACTTATTTCACCTTTTTTAACTTAGACAATTTTTGAGATCTACTAATGTTAAAATGTATAGGGAGTAGCTACCTTGTTACCACAACTCCTCTTACAGTTCTAAGTCAATCCTTTTGAAACTTTACAGGTGTTATCATATAGGTCTGAAGATGTGCATATTTTTTTTTCATTATCCTTAAATAATTTTTTTCACTTATTTCACATTTTTTAACTTAGACAATTTTTGAGATCTACTAATGTTAAAATGTATAGGGAGTAGCTACCTTGTTACCGCAACTTCTCTTACAGTTCTTGGTCAATCCTATTGAAACTTTACAGGTGTTTTCATATAGGTCTGACGATGTGCAATATTCTTTTTTCATTATCCTTAAATAATTGTTTTCACTTATTTCACCTTTTTTAACTTAGACAATTTTTGAGATCTACTAATGTTAAAATGTATAGGGAGTGGCTACCTTGTTACCGCAACTCCTCTTACAGTTCTAGGTCAATCCTTTTGAAACTTTACAGGTGTTATCATATAGGTCTGAAGATGTGCATATTCTTTTTTCATTATCCTTAAATATTGTTTTTTACTTATTTCACCTTTTTTAACTTAGACAATTTTTGAGATCTACTAATGTTAAAATGTATAGGGAGTGGCTACCTTGTTACCGCAACTCCTCTTACAGTTCTAGGTCATTCCTATTGAAACTTTACAGGTGTTTTCATATAGGTCTGAAGATGTGCATATTCTTTTTTCATTATCCTTAAATATTTATTTTTACTTATTTCACCTTTTTTAACTTAGACAATTTTTGAGATCTACTAATGTTAAAATGTAAAGGGAGTAGCTACCTTGCGATCGCAACTGCTCTTACAGTTCTAGGTCAATCCTTTTGAAACTGTACAGGTGTTATCATATAGGTCTGAAGATATGCATGTGCTTTTTTCATTATCCTAAAATTATTTTTTTCGACTTATTTCACTTTTTTAACTAAGACAAGTTTTGAGATCTTCTAATGTTAAAATGTATAGGGAGTAGCTACCTTGTGAACAACTCCTCTTACAGTTCTAGGCCGATTCTTTGAAACTTCTTAGGTGTTTTCAAAGAGGTCTTAAGATGTGCATGTGGTTTTTTAATTATCCAAAACTTATGTTTTAACTTAGACTGTTTTTCAGATCTAATAACGCGAAAAGTCTATAAGGCGTAGGTACCTTGTTAGGGATTTAACCCTCTCACAAGTCTTTACCTTTCTCCTCTGACAGGGCTATAGCGGGGCTACAGTCAGATCCTCTGACAGTTCTAGTTAGCTCACCTGTCACGTAGTGACAAGGTGAGCTTTTGTGATCACTTTTCGTCCGTCGTCCGTCGTCAGTGCGTGCGTGCGTATGTGCGTGTGTGCGTAAACAATTTCTTCAAACGACATCTCCTCCTAAACCACTGATCGGATTTTGACCAAACTTCACAGGAATAATCCTTAGGTGGTCCCCTTTCAAAGTTGTTCAAATGGTTCCAGTCCGTTGCTTATCTGGGTCACAGGAGCCAAAAATAGATTTTTTTCACCGAAAACTTAAAAAATCTCCTTCTCTGAAACCACAAGGCCCAGGTCTTTGATATTTGGTATGAAGCTTCATCTAGTGGACGCCTACCAAGATTGTTCAAATTATAGTGCTGGGGCCAAAAATGCCCCCGCCCCGGGGCCCTTTGGTTTTACATGGGCTTATATAGGGAAAATCTTTAAAAATCTCCTTCTCTGAAACCACAAGGCCCAGGTCTTTGATATTTGGTATGTAGCTTCATCTAGTGGACCCCTTCCAAGATTGTTCAAATTATAGTGCTGGGGCCAAAAATGCCCCCGCCCCGGGGCCCTTTGATTTTACCTGGGCTTATATAGGGAAAATCTTTAAAAATCTTCTTCGCTGAAAGTGCAAGGCCCAGGTCTTTGATATTTTGTATTAAGCTTCATCTAGTGGACCCCTACCAAGATTGTTCAAATTATAGTGCTGGGACCAAAAATACCCCCGCCATGGGCCCTTTGATTTTTCATGGGCTTATATAGGGAAAATGTTTAAAAATCTTCTTCTCTGAAACCGCAAGGCCGCGGTCTTTGATATTTGGTATGACGCTTCATCTAGTGGACCCTACAAAGAGTGTTCAAATTATAGTGCTGGGGCCAAAAATGATCCCGCCCCGGGGCCCTTGGGTTTCACATGGGCTTATATAGGGAAAATCTTTAAAAATTTTCTTCTCTGAAACTGCAAGGCCCAGGCCTTTGCTATTTGGTATGAAGCTTTATCTAGTGCACCGCTACCAAGATTATTCAAATTATAGCGCTTGGGCCAAAAATGCCCCCGCCCCGGGGCCCTTTGATTTTACATGGGCTTATATAGGGAAAATCTTTAAAAATCTTCTTCTCTGAAACCGCAAGGCCCAGGTCTTTGCTATTTGGTATGAAGCTTCATCTAGTGGACTGCTACCAAGATTGTTCAAATTATAGTGCTCGGTCTAAAAATGCCCCCGCCTCGGGGCCTTTTGATTTTACATGGGTTTATATAGGGAAAATCTTTAAAAATCTTCTTCTCTGAAACCACAAGGCCCAGGTCTTTGATATTTGGTATGAAGCTTCATCTAGTGGACCCCTACAAAGATTATTCAAATTATAGTGTTGGGGCCAAAAATGATCCCGCCCGGGGCCCTTTGGTTTTACATGGGCTTATATATGGAAAATCTGTAAAAATCTTCTTCTCTGAAACCGCAAGGCCCAGGTCTTTGCTATTTGGTATGAAGCTTCATCTAGTGGACTGCTACCAAGATTGTTCAAATTATAGTGCTCGGGCCAAAAATTCCCCCGCCCCGGGGCCTTTGATTTTACATGTGTATATGTAGGGAAAATCTTTAAAAATCTTCTCCTCTGAAACCGCAAGGCCTAGGTCTTTAATATTTGGTATGTAGCTTCATCTAATGGACTGCTACCAAGATTGTTCAAATTATAGCCCTGGGGCCAAAAAATGCCCCCGCTCCGGGGCCCTTTGATTTTACATGGGCTTATATAGGGAAAATCTTTAAAAATCTTCCCATCAGAAACCGCATGGTCCAGGTCTTTGATATTTGGTCTGTAGCTTTATCTAGTGGACCCCTACAAAGATTGTTCAAATTATAGTGCTGGGACCAAAAAATTCCCCCTTCTCGGCGCCCTTTGGTTTTACATAGACTTATATAGGGAAAATCTTTAAAAATGTTGTTCTGTGAAACCACAAGGCCTTGGTCTTTGATATTTGGTTTAAAATTTCATCTACTGGACCTCTATCAAGATTGTTCAAATTATAGCCCTGGGACCAAAAATTCCTCCGCCCTGAGACACTTTGGTTTAACATAGACTTATATAGGGAAATCTTTAAAAATCATCTTTGAAACTGCAAGGCCCATGTCTTTGATATTTGGTATGGAGCTTCATCTAGTGGACCTCTACCAAGATTGTTCACATTATAGCCCTCGGGCCACAAATGCCCCGATCCAGGGGCCCTTTGGTTTTACATAGACTTATATAGAGATAATCTTTGAAAATCTTCTTCTCTGAAACAGCAAGGCCCAGGTATTTGATATTTGGTGTGAAGCTTCATCTAGTTGACCTCTATCAAGATTGTTTAAATTATAGCCCTGAGCCCAAATATGCCCCCCCCCCCTCTGGGGCCATTTGGTTTTACACAGGCTTATGCAGGGAAAATCTTTAAAAAATATCTTCTCTGAAACCGCAAGGCCCAGGTCTTTGGTATTTGGTGTGTAGCTCCATCTAGTGGACCTTTGCCAAGATTGTTCAAATTATAGCCTTTGTTGATATTTCGTATGAAGCTTCACCTTTTTAGACCTCCCTCAACATTATGCACATTATAGTCCTGGGGTCAATAATGGCCCTCCCCAGGGCCCACGTGTTACTCTATGGATCAGGTGAGCGATCCAGGGCCATCATGACCCTCTTGTTTGTTTGATTTGAGGTTTAACATCCCCGTCAACACTGAAAATGTCATTCTGGAGACGTTGCTTCCAATTTTGAGGGACTTTTACCCGACATTGAGATGAAATGACTTCTCAAGCCCTCTCGCCCAATGAAACCAATAGGGTTTACAAACATGGACGGCTCGACTCGCACCGCTTTGCCTTGGCAGCCTTAGATCCTCTAAGCGGTTTACAAGTACTCCTGTGAGGGTCGGTTTCAGCTCTGCGTGACAGCATTATGCAGCCAATTTATTATGCGCCCAACTTCGAAGACATATTGGTTTTGCCCTGTTCATCCGTGCTTCCGTCCTTCCGTCCGTCCCGCTTTTTTACTGCATAGCATAACTTAAGAACCATGAGTGCTAGGTTTTTGAAATTTCATATATGGAGGATTCCTTTGAAAAAAAAATTGACCCGTGTTTTTTTTTTCTCGTCAGGATTATGCCCCTTTCTTGAGTTATGCCCCTTTGCCAAAAAATACTTTGAAATCTTGTAAGCAAGATATCTCAAAAACTATTTGAGCTTTTACTCTGAAACTTTACAGACTTGTATGGGATGATGAGTAGATGAACTGATTAACTTTTGAAAAAAATCCGAACTTTTTTTCTTGAGTTATGGTCCTTTGAAATTTTTTGCATTTTAAGCTTGTAAGCAAGATAACTAAAAAATCTGTTTGAGCTATTGCCCTGAAACTTTACAGAATGGTTGGGAATGATGAGAAGATGAACTGATTAACTTTTGACAAAAATCCATTTTTATTCATGAGTTATGCCCCTTTGAAATTTTGCGCGTTTTAAGCTTGTAAGCAAGATATCTCCAAAACTGCACGAGCTATTGCCCTGAAACTTTACAGGCTGGTTCAGGATAATGAGAAGATGAACTGATTAACTTTTGAAAAAAAAATCCGAATTTTTTTCTTCAGGTATGGCCCTTTGAAATTTTTGCGTTTTAAGCTTGTAAGCAAGATAACTAAAGAACTGTTTGAGCTATTGCCCTGAAACTTTACAGAATGGTTGGGGGTGATGAGAAGATGAACTGATTAACTTTTGACAAAAATCCAATTTTTTTTCTTGAGTAATGCCCCTTTGAAATTTTGCGCGTTTTGAACTGATTAACTTTCGACAAAATATTTTTTTCTCGTCAGGATTATGCCCCTTTGAAATTTTGCGCGTTTTAAGCTTGTAAGCAAGATATTTCAAAAACTGTTTGAGTTTTTGCCCTGAAAATTTACAGACTGGTTTGGGATGATGAGTAAATGAACTGATTAACTTTCTTCAGTTGTAGAACTTTGAAATTTTTTGCGTTTTAAGCTTGTAAGCAATATAACTAAAAAACTGTTTGAGCTATTGCCCTAAAACTTTACAGAATGGTTGGGGATGATGAGAAGATGAACTGATTACTTTTTGACAAAAATCCATTTTTTTTCTTCAGTTATGCCCCTTTGAAATTTTGCGCGTTTTAAGCTTGTAAGCAAGATATCTCCAAAAGTGTTTGAGGTATTGCCCTGAAACTTTACGGACTGGTTCAGGATGATAAGTAGATGATCTGATTAACTTTTGAAAAAAATCCGAAAATTTTTTCTTGAGTTATGGGTCTTTGAAATTTTGGTGTTTTAAGCTTGAAAGCAAGATAACTCAAAAACTATATGAGCTATTGCCCTGAAACTTTACAGAATGATTGGGGTTGATGAAAAGATGAACTGATTAACTTTAGACAAAAATCAATTATTTTTTCTTGAGTTATGCCCCTTTGAAATTTTGCACGTTTGAAGCTTGTAAGCAAGATATCTCAAAAACTGTACGAGCTATTGCCCTGAAACTTAACAGGCTGGTTCAGGATGATGAGAAGATGAACTGATAAACTTTTGAAAAAAAATCCGAATTTGTTTCTTCAGGTATGGCCCTTTGAAATTTTGCGTTTTAAGCTTGTAAGCAAGATAACTAAAGAACTGTTTGAGCTATTGCCCTGAAACTTTACAGAATAATTGGGGATGATGAGAAGATGAACTGATTAACTTTTGACAAAAATCCATTTTTTTTTCTTGAGTAATACCCCTTTGAAATTTTGCGCGTTTTGAACTGATTAACTTTCGACAAAATATTTTTTTTTCTCGTCAGGATAGTGCCCCTTTGAAATTTTGCGCATTTTAAGCTTGTAAGCAAGATATTTCAAAAACTGTTTGAGTTTTTGCCCTGAAAATTTACAGACTGGTTTGGGATGATGAGTAAATGAACTGATTAACTTTCTTCAGTTGCCCTTTGGAATTTTTTGCGTTATAAGCTTGTAAGCAAGATAACTAAAAAACTGTTTGAGCTATTGCCCTAAAACTTTACAGAATGGTTGGGGATGATGAGAAGATGAATTGATTAACTTTTGACAAAAATCCATTTTTTTTTCTTGAGTGATGCCCCTTTGAAATTTTGCGTGTTTTAAAGGTGCATTATTGAGCTATCGGGCTTCAAAAATGAAAAGCGTGTTTTTCGGTTTTATTTCTTCTATTCATGTAGCTATGTCATTTGTAATCTTCTGAAACCAAATACCACTTCAGAACTTTGTGAAAATCGTCGTTTTCATTTTTGTTTATTTGTTGTTTTTGGGAATTTCAATCTAAAAATATTCCTGTCACGTGACAAAAAGCCGGGCAACATCACAGCGGCGAACAATAAGATGGCGACCTCCGGTTCATCTGAGGAAAGTAGAATTTTTAGTCCAAATTACAAGTATTTGACATTCAACTGCACTGACACAATACTATCATGCATGTTAATCTGTTATCAAATGCTAACGCATCAATTTACAGGCAAGAAGATAATTTTACCGTCAATATCTAAGGATGAATTTCTGAATCGATGAGAATTGACATGGGGTCGCTTCAAAGATACACAAAAACCGCATACATGTGAGAGTACATGTATGATGTGGGTATTTGTTAGAATTAGACGATACTAGCAATAACCTTTTGATTTGTTTGATTTGAGGGTTAACGTCCCAATTAACACTGTTTAACGTCCCCATCAACACTGTATAAGTAATTTTGGAGACCTAGCTTACAATTTTGTGGGACTTTTATATACCCGACATTGAGATGAAATGAGATCTCATTCCCTGTCGCTTACGGGCCTCCGTGGCCTAGTGGTTAAGAGCGCTGACTCTTGATCATTAGGTCTCTCACCGCTGTGGTTCGAGCCTCGCTCGGGTCATATGTGAGACGCCAAGTTCTGCAACGGAAGGTCAGATGGTTTTTCTCCGGGTACTCCGGTTTTCGCCCACCTCTGATTAACGATCGGCTTGATATGAGTGAAATAATCTTGAAAGGGCCGTAAAACCAAAAAAAAAAAATCCCTGTCGCCCAATGAAACCAATAGGGTTTATATGAATGGGCGGCCCGACTCGCACCGCTTTGCCTGGGCAGGCTTGAATCCTTTAGCCGGTTTACCAATACTCCTAAGCGGTCGGTTTAAGCTCTGCCTGGCACCATCATGCAGCCCACCTATTTCTTCAAGCCCCGCCATGGGAGCCGAGCAAGAACTTTTTAATACCGAAACAAAAGAGAAACACTATCCATATTCGCACCGCCCATCGGGGCTTGAAGAAATATATGGGCTGCATAATGCTTCCACGCAGAGCTGTAACTGACCCGCAAACGAGTACTGGTAAACAGCTTAGAAGATCTAAGCCTGGGCAAGCAAAGCGATGCGAGTCCGTCCATTTGTTTCACTGGGCGACAGGGCTTGAGAAGTCATTTCATCTCAATGTCTGGTAAAAGTCCCACAAAATTGTTATCAACGTCTCCAAAATGACCTTTACAGTGTTGAAGGGGACGATAAACCTCAAACCAAACAAACAAACGTGCACCAGGACCTACTCACTGATACTGGGATCGGCCACATTTTACCATTACTTGCAGATTTACAGCACACATCAATCTTGCGCTGGCCTCGGTAGCTCAGTCGGATGCGCGTCTGACTGCTGATCATGGGGAAGCAGGTTCGATACCTGCCGGGGTCGGCAATATTCTTTCGCGGGGATTGATCAAGAAATCTTTCCTACGGTCATTCTCTCCATTCCGCTGGCTCAAGAAGGGCAGTTGTCAGTTTCTGGCGAAAGAATGTGCACTCTCCTGGTTACCTCTTACGTATAAGCCTGCCCAGGAAAAGTAAACTGACAGGCTCAAAAAAGGCCTTAACAGTGTTGACTTGGCCGTAAACCCCAAAACAAACAAACAGTTAACCTGCATAGGGGATGACTCTCCCTGAACAGGGCGCCTCCAGTTTGTTTGTTTGATTTGAGGTTTAACGTCCCCGTCAGCACTTTAAAGGTCATTTTGGAGACGTTGCTTCCAATTTTGTGGGACTTTTACCCGACATTGAGATGAGATGACATCTCAAGCCCTGTCGCCCAATGAAACCCATAGGGTTTATTAGCATAGGCGGTCCGCCTCGCACCGCGGTTCCTGGACAGGCTTAGATCCTCTAAGCGGTTTACCAGTACTAGTGTGCGGGCCGGATTCAGCTCTGCGTGGAAGCATCATGCAGCCCATATATTTCTTCAAGCCCCTATGGGCGGGGGCCGGTGCCTCCAGTTAAACGTTCCGATCCAAAGGGCGGTGCGCATTTTGACATTCATCGCTGTAAATGGTGTTCAGACACCGAAATAATCACCGCCGGGTCGAACCGAGGGCCTCTGGCATCTGAGTCAAGTGCACTAACCACTCTGGGCTTAACCACTGAGCTGTCACGCTCAGTTTATTACATAAACTCTAGGTTTGCAGGATGAGACTGCACAGTAATCGGCTCTTTCGTTGTACATTGGGTCGTTCTCCCTGCTGGGGGGGGGGGGGGGTCATGTGAGTACCAGCTGATAGCAAGCCGGCGGAATGAACAACTCACAGCGCATAAATGTCATCCTACTAGATTTCAGTAAGGCCTTTCACGAGGTTCCGCACAATTTCATTGCTGATGGATACCAGAAAGTCGTAATTGAGGATTTCTTCGTCTGCGCCCGTTACTTCTGGTGTTCCACAGAGTACAGTGCTCGGCACTCTCCTCTTCCTCATATAAATCAACGACTTGCCACCACGCGTCTCCCCTGTTCGCTGATCACTGCCTGTTGTACCGAGTTGCTGTCGCTCAAGAGGACTTTAATTATTTACAAGCATGGGAGAGAGACTGATAGATGCGTTTGCACCCAGACAAGACTTAGTCTGAGTACATCAGAATCGGCAACAAAAGCAAGATAATGGAGTCATCATACAACATCCATTGCCAGAAGTAAAGCAAAAAACCTGGCTATAGACAGTACACTGGTGTGAAATAGTCACACTGACATGCTTAGACTAGCTTCTAGTCGGATATCATATTTTAAAGTTAATAAGTAATATTCTTCTACCCCTTATTTGATCTTGGGAAGATATACTCTGACTAAAATGCCAGTTTGCCTTATCAGTTGGTGTTCGGTAAGGGGTACAGAAAGGCAATAAACATTTCATGACTGTAGTTGTAATCAATCATTTACCAAGGATCTTGCGAGGTAAAATTCGCATTGTACTAGACCTTGGTGTCTGAGACAAGATTAAAGTCTAACAAGGTTTCATATTTGATAAAAACACACATGAAGGTTGGTAATTGGTAAATATGACATCAAGGTCTAGTAGCTAGTAGCTATCTATCTACGACAGACAGCCAGACAGCTGCTTTCCTATCCTACGCAGGAATCTCTCTGCATGCCCAAAGGACATCAAGGCAACAGCATACAAGTCACTAGTTAGACCTAAACTAGAATATGCTGCCACCCCCTGGGACCCCTACAAACAAACTAGTCCAGTTCAATCGCAATCTTCCGCTCACATCGTCTATCTTACTGATCATAATATTATGTATATTGGAAATGAAAAAAAGGGAGGTTGGTAAAACCTAGTATTCCTTGAATTTCTCGAATCAAGGTCTGCTTTATTAAGGAAATTTCGTAATCCCGGATCGTTTTGTTATTGACGAAGAGCTCTGTGTGAATGATCCATGTCCCTGTCTTGAGATAGATATAAGAGCTTTATTTGTTTAACCGTCATTCATGAAGGCTTACAAAAGTATTTAGGCTGATGAAATATATATATTGGATTTTTCAAGTACGGCAACTTGGATTTTTTTAAGTACGGCAACTTGGAAAAAAAATGCTGAATTAACTGTACGGTTACTTGCGTCACAAAATTGCAAATTTGGAAACTAGTAACACAATTTTGACATCGTTTGGAAGGAAAGGCCGTGGTTATTATCATGTTTGGTTTCATCACATAGGGATCGATTATAATGCTAGTGCTGATCGTAAATCAATCTATTTTTGCGTGAAACAGATGGAGATGTGAAATCTACACCAGGGCCATATTTCCTTTTGAGAATTCTTTGTCGTTGCTTTCGCTTTGTTTCATTACTGAAAATACTTTGGAAGAAAGTCTGTCCCCTATTGGTCTATTCAACGGAAGGAACTTTCCTTTCGTGATGGGAAGTTTTTCTTTTTTTTTTTTTTTTTTTCTTTTTCTTTTTGTTGTTTTTGTTTACGAAATAAAGTTTGTTTTTCAGTGAGCTGAAATAGTTTCTACTTCGTTCTTGTGAAACTTACAACTAGAATAGACGTTAGTTTATGCTTTGAGAAGTGTTTATTCCTTTGACGAGAGTTTATTCAAACGAAGGTCCTGTAATATGCATACTATACTCCAGTTATTTAAGATTATGAGTGAGGCCATTATTATTATTATTATTTTTTTTTTTTTTTTTATTTTTTTTTTGCATTACGAAAACATGCCTTTTCAAATAAATTGAACATATTTCCACCCAAAAAATGAAAATTTTCAGATAAAAGATTCTGCTATTTTTCATAATTCAGCTCAAAACATAGATTTTGGGAACTCGTTGGAACCGTCTCGACCAGGCGGTTTCTGACGAGTACCAAAAATCTATGTTTTGGGCAGAAATGCGAAAAATAATGTACACCCATACAAACCCCATTCTACTGGATTAAAGTGGAGTTTAAGAGGGTCAAAATTGCATAGGCATGTTTTCATGATGGTCTTCTGTTTTTTTGTTGTTGTTTTTTCGAAATCGGCCACGTGCACACATGTTGCAATTTTTATCTTGTATATTCTAACCATTTCACATTTGTACGGTTTAGTAACGCCACAGACAACAAAAAGCTACTTTAAAGAAGGTGATTTAAGGTTCCTCAATACAGTTATTTCACTACATTTGAGGTACTGAAAAAATCATATTTGCAAAAAGTTACCCAAACAGATTTTTCATCAGATGGTAGTCCATGTAAATGTAAGAATATGAAAGCAAAATATTTTTATTGGAAAGTCACCATGTTAGTAATTTATTGCATTTTTCCATGGTTTTGCAAAAATGATATCTTAATCCACAGAACAAAAATGTGTAAAATACTATCATAGAATTGTGGCTAAAGGTTGCCTTTAGGCACTGCAAGAGTGGAATTTCAAGTAAAATACCTAAATAGTACTGAAAGTTAATGATTCCTCCCCCACCCCCCAAAAATGTAATTATTTCACCTTGTACTATTTTTAAATTCAGTGTATGGTAGCCAAAAATGACCAGTTCTACCAAGTTGGCAGTAAGATCACTGATTGGGTTGAGGTGTTGCAATCTCTTGCATTTAGCTTGTAAAATGATTGACCTTCTTTGGTGCTTTTAGTATTTCATTTTATATATTTCATTCATGCAATTTATAACAATTTATGAATCACTGCACCAAAGTTTCACTGTATTATTGATTGTGTTTACTGGGTGGATGATTTGATACTGGAATAAAATCCAAAACCAAAAAAAAAAAAAAAAAATAAGATAAAAACAGTTTATCCCCATATTTGAACTGAAAGAATGAAAGCAGCCTGTTCAGCACCAGGAGTTTTGTGCAAAAGGCTTCTGATCATTTCCTATAACTGCTATGTTATAGCAGTGATTTTTACCCATTGATTTGTTACATAAGAATCAGAATCAGAATTGTTACTGGTGACACGTCAAATGACATTCATACACCAGGACCTGTGATATGGGAAGTTAGTCCCTAGCTCTAACCAAAGATGTAAACTTAGCTACACAATCATCAGCACCTTCCGCCGTCGAAATAATAGAATCCGGAAGGGCATTCCAATCTCTAATGGTTCGGGGGAAGAACGATTCTTTATAAATATCCGTTCTTGCAGTAAGGGTCTGAAACGTCATTGAATGGTGCTGTCTACAGTGCCTAGCCGGGGGAACAAGGTCATCTGTTGGAATGCTGGCAGCACCCTTTAGACCTTTGTATAAGAGTATGAGCCTACTGTCTCTTCTCCTTTTCTTGAGAGACTCCCATCTTAATTTTCCTAGAATTCCAGTCATGCTCCCAGTTTCAAAGCAGTAATTTCCAGTTACAAATCTAGCCGCTCTATTCTGAACTTTTTCAATTTCTTCATTTAGGACCACTCCGCTTGGGTCCCAGATGCAACTACCATATTCCAAGATTGGGCGAACAAGTCCCCTGTATGCTGTCTCTTTCACATCCTGGGGACACTGATGAAGATTTCGCCTCAGGAATCCAAGAGTTCTATTCGCCTTTGTACACATATTGCATATCTCAAACCGTGAGTGATTGTCACACCAAGGTATTTAATGGAATTCACATTTTCGAGGACCGTTCCCTCTAAAGTGTAAGAAGCCTCAACTTTATTAGATCTCTTCCTTGTTATCTGCATAATATTGCATTTAACTGGCTGAAATCTCATGCCCCATTTTCGGGCCCAACATCCTAATCCATCTATGTCAGCCTGAAGTTTCAATGAGTCATCTGTATCTCTAATTTCCCGGTAACAAACACAGTCATCTGCGAAAAGTCTTATTTCTGAGTCAATGTCAGAGGAAATATCATTGATGTACAGGGAGAACAATAGAGGACCAAGAACAGTCCCTTGTGGGACTCCAAACAAAACTGGCGCCCATACTGAAGATTCACCATTAACAAAAACACGCTGTTTTCTGTTCACATGAGTCACCATAAACAAATAATTGATGTTTGGACATATTTATCTAATCCAATTAATGATCTGTTGTGTCACCTACTTACCAATGTGCGGGTTGGTAAAATTTCATAGAAGCCCAATACTTTTAATATGTTTTGCTGAAAGAAGTTAAAAAAGAAATCTACCCTTTTCAACTTGTTTACTTGGGAACAGGGGTGAACAACACAAACAGGACAGTGTTACACGTAGAAACTAGTTCAGAAATGAAGGCATACTATTCATGAATTAACGAACAAATTATGTTAGAAAGTATGTGAAAGTAGGCGCAAGACAGTTTCAAATATGAATATTATGTTTTAAATTTAAAGCAATGGTGTACTATTGTTTTTTTGGTGGGAAATTAGTTCCAAGGCGTATGAATACGTTTTTGCATTTGGCAAGATGGAAATCTCTTCAATTTGACAGCTACACTAAGTTATCAGTGATGACAGGCTTCCAAGATAGGCGATTTCATTATGGTATACGCAGGAAGAAGGCTACATAGCTGACTTTTCAAGGTATTTTCATTGATGATGGAGAAAATAAAATGTGGAAGGCATAATTGATGAAATCTCAGCATTTCAGATTTACCGCAAGAAAAGGAGATGATGGCGCCCATCGAGAATAAACATGTCAAAAAAATCTGGTTTTCAATTCAGGTAGCCTTTTTGATAGAAAGCTTTGACCGACTCGTTAGTATTTGATGTGAACTATTGATCTGCAGCTGTTTTAGTAACTTTTAAAAAGTCTATAAAGCGGTTTCCTTTTTTCCTGGTAAAAGTGAAAAATACAGAATTTCATTTATTTTCAAAGGCACAGGGATGTTGCTAATGCAAGAAAGTACTTGCTGTAATAACCGTTTATACCTCCAAACCTTTTTCTTGTGGGACATGGATTTTTAAACGGAAATCAGGATTATATTTTGGGGAAAATCAACTTGCAAATCTTTCATCTATATTTTTCTTGTGCAAATGTATTGAGGAAACTTAAGATGTCCTGAGATAAAAGTACTTTCATAAATTTCTTTTCCGTTCACAAAAGGTTACTTTCGCTGTAATATAAAGGGCAGCTAAAATAATTTTCATCCTAGTTGTAATCTAAAACTGTTAGTTTAACACTTAAATACCAGCATTTTAAACAAGAAGTGCAGATCTGGTAAAACGCAGCATTATGCCGCCTTTCTATGTTTGGATTCCATGGCCCAGTGAGATTCTATGATGGGGCGGTCTAAGTCCCTCTGGAGGGTGACCGAATAATCAGGGAGAATTATGGTCAGGTACACCCCAGTGTCACCAGCAAATAGGCGAACCCGGGACCACACATTGTCGGGTAGGTCGTTAAGGTATAATAACAATAATATTGTGCCTAGAACTGATCCTTGTGGTACACCTGAAGTAACTGGAACCTCATCTGAGTACTCACATTCAAGTGCAACTGTCTGACTTCTCTCAATCAGAAAAGACTTAATTCACTGGATAGTTAATCCATGTACCAATAGCTTGCGAAGAAGCTTCATGTGATTCACCTAGCCAAAGGTCATGCTAAACCCAAGATAAGATCTATTTGTTGACCATTTAATCATGATCTGGTAAGGTCATAAACAAGCAGAATCACATGAGTGTCACAAGATCTGCGCTCCCAGGCTGTTGAGTATTTTGTGATCATAAGGTATGTCCAAACCAAATCTTATGCGGCGAAATTTAGTTTCAACCTACAAAAATCCATTTTTTGAAGGATTTTCTGCTTGTCGGAATTTTGTAAACCTGTCCCCGTAGAAAACCTAAAGCAAATTCTTATATGCCCATTATGACATAAAGACCACATTGGTAATGGGAAATTGTTTTTAAGAAATAGGTGCGATATGGGCATAAGAGCAATTTACGATCTTACTAGTGAGGAAGTGGTATTTTATAGTTTTGAACAGTTAAAGGCGAAATATGATATAAGGGCCACATTTTTAGACTACCACCATGTAGTAAATAGTATTTCTCAAGTATGAAAAGATCAAATTCACATGAATCGTGTATTTGCTGTTAAATTTAAACAAAATGTAGTTTGTAACATATACTTTCAAGACTTGATTAGTTCAAAGAAAGGGAGTAGACTATTTATGATATTTTGGTTAGAGTAAACGAATACATTGCACAAACAAAATGGCAAACGGAGATAGGAGATAGAGTGGAAAAAGAGCATTAAAGACATTTCACGAGACAAAACTACGCGACTTTCAATACAAAATCAATAATAAAAATTTAGTAACACATTCATTTCTATTTAAAATTAATAAAATCAGGGTTGTAGTTACTGTAATGAACAACCAGAAAAAATCCATTATTTATTTCTTAGATGCCCAAAAGTAAGAACGTTTTAGACTGAACTTTAATCATGGTTGACCACAAATGTAAATCCAGAAATATCACTAGAGGATCGTAAAATACTATTTTCACACGGTGGTAAAGCAGAAGTGGTCAATTACATCTCTCTCTCCCTCTCTCTCTCTCTCTCTCTCTCTCTCTCTCTCTCTCTCTCTCTCTCTCTCTCTCTCTCTCTCTCTCTCTCTCTCTCTCTCTCTCTGTTTTAGCAAAATATTGTATATACGAAAACAAATTTGTTTCTATGAATAAAGTGCTTAGCGAGAGATACATTTCACTCATAAACAACAGGTTAGATAAATTCTTTAAGATTAAAGCCCCTCTCTCGCCCAGCCCAGTGGAATTCGTTTCACTGACCGCTCCAAGGCGGTTCTTCTGTCGTTGTTTATTTTTGTTATGGTTTGTCTTTGAGTATTTGTATCGCTTATTTTATTTTGTTTTGGATATCGAATTGGCCATTTTGTGGAAAAGTAACTGTCCTTGTGGCTTTCCGCTATTGATGTTTCCATTAGGGTCTGTTGTTTCATGTTTGTGTTTCTTTCCCCTTTGGTAACTCTGGTGGGAGCTGTGGGTAAATTGTGTCGATTCCTGATCATTGCCTACACTTCTATGTTCTACATATAACTACTTTTACCCAAACACTGATGATTCATGAGGCCTATTCCGACTTAATGTTTATGTTTGGTGTCAGGGTTTTGTTTTCCGTCGACTTTCTGCCACACATATAGTGCAGTAGACTTGTACCATTAGCTATAAAAGGCACATCTTGTAGAAAATACATGTATATTGTTACTACAGTTTGTTTTCTGCTCTCCCATGAAAGAATTTTATTATTATTATTATTATTATTATTTTTTTCAAATTGATTATCATCGTCTATTAGCCAATACGATGTTTCACCCGTATGACTTTGTGCATTCTTTCATATCTTAACAATATTTACTTTTCTGGTGAAAAATTGTGATAGTTTTCTCATTTATGCTTCAAACATGGCTGTTGGTGCTCGTTGGAACTGCCGCAGTGATGTGGTTCTATCGAGTACCCACGGCGTATGTCATGGAGCAGGAATGAGAAAAATATTGTATACCCAGTCAGACGCGCATCCGACTGAGGTACTGAGGCCGACGATTATCATACGAGATATTTTGGCGAGCAATAATCGAGTGTATGTATTAAAACATAAAGTGCAGATAACTCCATGTCAACAGACATACAACGTCTAAACAACGTCGTGTCAACGTCAATGCAACATCACTGCGATGCATTGACGCTGACGCAGCAAATTGTATACCCAGTTACAAAATATTGTAACCCCCAGTTCTCTCTCTATAAAGTTGGGTTTAAAGGGGCGTTCATTGCACGGACCTGTTATCGTAATGAATCGTCTTATTATTAACATTGCTAGAGATACTCGCCTACCAGTCGAGAAAGACAGAAGACCAACTTCTATCGTACATGTTGTCTAAACTGAAAAGCACTAACACAACCTTTCAATAATTCCCTGTCCCCTTTTTGTACTTTCTCTCATCTTCTTAGTTCTAAAATATGTTCTAGAAAGGGTTGTCCTTTGGAAACAAGGAATACACCACAAAACTGTAAACTAGATCGCGCAGTCGATGGCGCGCCATCGCAAATCCCCACGTTTTGACCGCTTCACGGGACCCTTGGGGGCTGGTCCAAAAATTAATGTGCTCTTGCAGAAGCCATTCATGTATGTAACTCACACACCAAATTTGGTTGAATTCCAATGAACGGTGTAGGAGAAGATAGCCGGACAGACGGACGGACGGACGGACGGACGAACGGACAGACGGAGGCGATAACAATATCCCCACTTTTCTTCGAAAACCGTGGGGATAAATATGGAGTGTACATGTTTTCTGGACCAGACTAGCTAGTTTTGCCCAATTAGGCCTCATCAGTGACCCTCAAAAATTTCAAAATTCACCACTGGAAGGGCAAGAAAATATAAACTACACTATGATGTTGGGCAGGGAGACATTTTACGACCTCCACACATTCCCAGACACCAGCTATAGTGACGTTAAATATGTTCTAGAAATGGCTATCCTTTGGAGTGAGTGAGTGAGTGAGTGAGTGTTTGAGTTTTACGTCCCACCAACAGCTAAGGCCATACGGAGACGGGACCTAGGTTTAAAGACTCATCCGAAAGTGTATATCCTTTGGAAGCAAGGAATGCACCACAAAACTGGAACATATGGAGTGTACATGTTTTCTGGGCCAGAATAGCTAGTTTCGGCCAATAAGGCCTCGTCAGTGACCCTCAAACCTTTTCAAAACTCTCCAAAATGTCGGCACAAGAATTTCAGAGAAAATAAGTTCATTTAATATGGCATTAGGATAACACATCCGTGGGATATAGTAAATTTCTCAAACCTTAAAAAAGGCATCTTTTTCTGATGAAGATTTGTGATATTTTTCCTATTTATACTCCAAACATAGGTTTTGGATGCTCGTTAGAACCGCCTCATTGAGGCGGTTCTAACGAGTACCCACAGCCTATGTCTTGGAGCAGAACTAAGGAAATTAATGTTATTCCCCGTAAACCCCAGTTTTCTTTATATAAAATGGGGTTTAGTGGGGTCTTAATTTCACGGACTTGTTCACGTGATGGGAAGTGGTTTTAGGTTCTAGCTTTACGTAATAACGCCAAATTAGGTCATTACCTGCCGTCCGTATTTTTTTATTTTATTTTTTTTTTGTTTTGGTTTTACGGCCCTTTCAAGATTATTTCACCGTATCGAGCGATCGTTAATCAGAGATGGGCGAAAACCAGAGTACCCGGAGAAAAACCACCTTACCTTCCGTTGCAGAACTTGGCGTCTCACATATGACCCGAGCGAGACTCGAACCACAGCGGTGAGAGACCTAATGATCAAGAGTCAGCACTCTTAACCACTAGGCCACGGAGGCCCGTTACCGTCGGTATGATCATTTTCCACATTAATCTGGTACTTTTGAGTAACAAGTTCCGGAGCCGATGCTACACGCTATGTCAATTTCGTTGTTGCATCGACTTTGCTGCGTCAGCGTCAATGCATCGTTGTTTAGACGTTGTATGTCTGTTGACTTGGACGTTGTTTAGACGTTGTATGTCTGTTGACATGGAGTTATCTGCACTTTACATTTATATACACTTGATTATTGCTGGCCAAAATATCTCGTATGATAATCATTGGCCTCAGTACCTCGGTCGGATGAACGTCTGACTGGTGATCAGAAAGGCGCGTGTTCGGTACCTGCCGGGTCGGCAACATTCTTTCGTGGAGATAGATCATGAAATATTTTCCACGGCCATTCTCTACCACTGGGCATCCGCTGATTCAAGAAGGGCAGTTGTCAGTGGCGAAAGAGTGTGCACTGTACTGGTTAACTGCTGATGCCTCGGTCACAAATTCGGCGTACCCCGGCCGAGCTATACTATACGTTGTGGTCGGCCGAGCAGTCCAAGCCGAGAAATGGGTGTCTGGCTCGGTTTTGGCAAAAAGTATGCCGGTTGGGGCCTAGAGAGACATCCGCCGGGAATCGGGCGGTATCAGCCTAAGTTTTGCGGGGAAGCATCGGCGTATACGCCGGGCGGAAATAGGCCGGTGCACTGCAGGTTACCGACCGTATACCCGGCGATTGTTACTAGTCCCCGAGCATCGGTCGATGTTCCGCAGATGTCCGCCCAGTTCCCGGCCGCCGGACAAGGGACGGGTTTACCCCAGCCGGGAATTGTCCAGTTGTTCAGGGGTATATAAACTGCATCCTCTCCTGTCTATACAACAAATGGGTCAGCTCTGTTGGTGGGTGAACATCCTTTTTCTTGACGTCGAGGAAAACTTTCGAAGAAAAGCGGAACAAGATGCCTCTTATCCCACCACTGCACCTACCGTCACCCCAGGAAAGGATCCGGAGGTTACAGGAGTGGCTGCTTAGGGCTCGGCACCGTGCCAATGTGGTCTTTGCAACCTTGTGTGCGGGAGAAGAACTGCTACCGCTGATGGTGGATGAAGCAATGGATCGTGTACCGTCCTTTGCATGGGCAGTTATCAAACGTTTATGTACAATGCTCCCTACTGGTCTGCTAGAAACTGGCACCCATCGGAGATCGGGCCCTTATATAGTCGAGCGTCAATCAGCGATCGAGCGGCGCCAGTCGAAACCGGGATTCGTCCAGCGGATTCCGCTTGATCATCTGTCGGGCCTCGGCCGATTACTGCCCGATTATCTGATTGGTCGGGGTCCGCTTTACGACTACCGGATGCCAGCCGATGCCATCGACATCGACGTCGGTACGAGCTCTGCTCGACTTTTATCGATGTGCCACCGACCTAGAAGTCGGTGAGTTTTCGTGGAGAATTTTAACTACGAGTTAAAATTTAACCGGGCCCCTCCCGACCACCACCGACGCCCCAACATCCGGCGGGACGCCGACCAGACTCCAGCCCAATCTCACCCCATCGCAGTCCCCGAGTAGTCGGGCGGGGATCGAATAGTGATTTGTGACCGTGGCTTTACGTATAAGCCTGCCCAGGAAAAGTGTGGACAGGTAAACTGACCGGCTCAAAAATGACATAAAATAGTGTTGACTGGGCCGTTAGTCCAATACAAAACTAAACTGAGGTAGGGGTCTTTAACTTTAATGGAAGACACCCAGTCAGCGTAGAATGTCGGTCAAGCGTCGGCCCGACGATATATACATAGAATATTTATTTTCCGTCTTATACCGTTAACAAATAACATTAGCCCTGTATGGCTTTTACTTCTACAAAAACAGTGTAGAAGAAAAACAATCTTTTTGGTGCTGTTTGGGCAGGATCAAGAATTTCACCTTACATCCTCATTCGAAGGATGGAGCAGGTCAAGGCATTCATCTCTGCAACTAAGTTTGACAACGCTGCCAGAGAGAGAGAGAGAGAGAGAGAGAGAGAGAGAGAGAGAGAGAGAGACTAATGAGCAGCATGTAGGTAATGGTGTGTGTGTGTGTGTGTGTGTGTGTGTGTGTGTGTAAAAGGTCCGTATCGGGGAGTTTCGTATGATTACACACCAACGTACCGGGGAGACACCTCCTAACGGGGAGCTCCCCGTTTTGAATTACTGCAGAAATCGAGTTTATTGACCTAACTATGCTATAAAAATATGTTTCCCGCAATTTTAAACGTCCTCCCCGTTTTGTATGGTTCAGACATGCACACCGACACACAGCGCGCTTGGTGATTAGTTTTCAACATTTTCGGTGTGTATACGACAAAACTCGGCTCCGCGTTTCTGCAGTAGAAATTCATACGCTGTCTGCTATTTATAATTATACGTTCATTTGATTAAAAACCGTGGGAATGGCAACTCGAACTTCGGAAAGAATAAGAAAAAGGTAAATATTTATTCTGTATTTTTATGGAACAATACATAACGACACGCCTTTACAAATACATTGCAGATTTTAGCGTCGAAAAAAGTATATTTTAAGGTGAAAAATTGATATTTTCATAAGTTTTACCCAAAACATAAGTTGTAGGTACTCGATAGAACCGACCCATTGAGATGGTTGTATCGAATACCCACAACTTATGTTTTACATCCGAGATAAGAAAAATAATGTATACCCCTGCAAACCCCAGATTTTTTTATGAAAGTGGGGTTTGATTGCGTCAAAATTATATAGGCCTGTTTTCGTGATGTATTATAAATGAACTACTTGACACGTGAATTATATTACATTGTATAACATTATACCGCACTGACTGGCGACCGAGACGTAGCGGGCTCGATACCTGCCGGGTCAGCAAGATTGACAATAAATATTTTCTGCGGTCATTGTCACCTTTCCGCGAATCAAGAACGGCAGTTGTCAATTTCTGGTGGAGGGATGGGCATTAAACGCTTATGAATAATTTTGCCCATCACGAAAACATCCCTGTACAATTTTGACACCTTTAAACCCCACTTTTATATAGTAAACCTAAGGGGGTATACATAATTTTTCTAATTTCTGATCTAAAACATAGGCGGCTCTATCGAGTCCCCACAATCTATGTTTTGAGCAGAAATAAGAAATATATCACAATTTTTAATCTTAAAATTTGCATTTTTGGCCAAAATTGGCAATGTTTTCGTATAGGCATGTTTCGTTATGCCAGGATAAAAGCATGGTTGGTTCTTTTCATACTGCAAAAGTAGGTAGTGGGTGATCATTAGAACCGCCTTTGTGAGGCAGTTCTAATGTGTATCCACACCTAAGCTATGTCTTGGAGCAGAAATAAGAAAAATTAGAAAAAAGTATACATCTGTGATCCCCTGTTTTCTGTTTATAAAGTGGGGCTTAGGGCTTTTAATTTTCATAGACTTGTTCAAGATAATCTCATATTATGATGGCTGTAAACATGTTATTTTTGGAAGAAAAACGTTAATAATATTCTTATTAACCCATATATCCGCCCCGCCCATTGGGGCTTGGAAAAATTGATGAGCTGAAAAATGCTTCCATGCATGAGTACTGTTAATCTGCCTAGAGGGTCTAAGGCTGCCCAGGAAAACTACTGCGAGTCGGCCCATCCATGCATACAAACCCTATTGGTTTTATTGGGTGGCAGTGATTTAGGTGTCATTTCATCACAATGTCGCGTTAAAGTCCCACAAAATTGGAAGCTACGTCTCCAAAATGACCTTAATTGTGTTGACGGGGACGTTAAACCTCAAATTAATCAATTAACCCATATATGGCAATGCTATCTTCCACCTAATAAGTTTGAAAATGTCCATTTCCCATCTATAGGGGTGTCAGGTTTGTTGAGTTGGTGGTAAATCTTACAAAATATACGCTTTCTGAGCAAACAGTGTAAACTCAGTTCAGATGTCTTATCGTGATCTATGCTGGTTGGCATTGTCCCGAAAATGTACCGCCAGGCATTTATGGGTTAAAGATCCAAACAAGGTTTGGACGTTTAAACGGCACCTTAAAGCAAAATTATACCTCTGCAGAATCCACGTTTCACTGTATAAAATGGATTTTACCGGAGTGTTCTTGGGTAGGTCAATTGGATGCAAGTCAAAATGATAATGCGGCGGTTGGTGATCTTGAGGTCGCTGGTTCGATATCTGCCGTGATGGTGGGGGTTGATGATGAGTTATTTTCTACGGTAATTTTTTCCATTCAGCCGATTCGAAATTGCAGTTGGCAAGTTTCTATTAATGGAATGTGCACCGTTATGCTTGAAAAACATGAGTGACCGTAATGATCAGGAATATATCATTTCAACGTAGACACCAAAGAGAAAAAATAAAAAAAATAAATAAAGGATATAATAATTTGAACATTACAAAATGAAAGGCATAACGGCAGCGGCAGACTCTTTTCCATACAAATTAGCCAATACGCTATTCATAACGAAATAATTCGTTTTGTTTGATTTGGGGTTCAACGTCCCCGTCAACGCTGTATAAGTGATTTTGGAGACATTGCCTCCAATTTGGCGGGACTTTCACTCGACATTGAGATATAACACACGTTAAACAAAAAACTATATCAGTAATTAGTCTTTATTAACCACAACAGAAGTTATGCCATGGAAGAGTCAGTATTTCTTATTTTACTTTGGGCTTCATTCGTTCTCTCTGATTCGTTTACTGACCAGCTCGATATGATCTGAATAGTATTGGCCGGGCCGTTAAACACATGGTCATTTACGTTATATGCCAATTAGTCATTTTACATGTCAGGCATTATTTTCAATCTACTTGCGAATGTTAAATCTGGGGATATTTTAAATTGTTAATGTCAGAATTCATTAAATCTACTCCACTCAGCTCTTTAATTATGAATATCTCTTTCAGTAGCCTAAAGTTATATATTTTGACATTATAATCTCTTGTTTTTGCCATGTTTATCATTGAAGGGACAGACACTCAATTAAGTCAAATCAATTAGAATTGGCTAGAACAGTTTGCGAGAACAGGGTGGATCCAGATGGATTTCTAGAAAAGCATATCAACAACTACATAGGTACTTATTATAGCAGTCGAACTTCAATGGCTCAAACACCTTTCGGATTTTGAAAATTGCATCGACACAGTTCGAGTCACTGAGGGTTAACCATAGCACCAAATCAGGTTGCATTAAAGGAACATCTTCGATTAGCTTAACTATAGATAAAGGTTGTATATACTCTCATTAGAATCGGTTTATAGAGGCGATTCTTATAACTATGCACAGCATATATTTCGTAAAAAAATAAGGAAACTCTCCCTGAATAAAGCCAAATATATTTATATTTGCAGCTGTGGGACTTTTTTTTCTAGAAAACTGGAACGATTTAGAAATTGCCTGTGTAAGCGTTCCATTTGGTTTCGAGCCATAGAAGTTTTGATGTACTTATTATATACATAAATGATGTCCAATGCCTGAATTCAATAAGTGTAGACGAATGCGAAAAGACCGTGAATTCGGTCGGATAAATGTAACTTTGATGCACAAAATACAAATTATACTGCCTCGTGTCGAGTTACTTGGCATATTCACGGTGTATGATCGTTCCGCTTCCCGCGCTACAGACATCGTTCACGACCAGCGCCGCTTCCTCGCAGATCGAAACATGGAAACTATTCCCCAAACTCCGCATACAGTGTACAAAAAACGGTGAAATTAAAAAGCGAGTAAAGAAGATGTAAAACAATGATCAGGAATCAAAACAATTAGTTTAAACCTCCCAACAGAGACACCAAAGGGAATAAAGCACAAAATTGAAGCGCCTAGACCCTTTTGGAAACAATAACAGAGGAAAGCCAAATAGACAGTTACCGCCCCACAAAATGGCCAACTGGCAAAAATATATAAGCGATACGTACAGTTACTGACAAACAGTCACACAAATAAACCGTCAAAGAAGAACCGCCTTGGAACGTAAGGCTGTCTACCAGATGATAGATGACAGAATGATGAAAAGACAATTGTTTTTAATTTCTGCACCAGCCAGATTAGAAAGTGATATGTTTTCTCTAAAACTTTTGATACATGCTCAGGAGGGAACATTCTGAACATTTTGAACAAACTATTACTTCACATGAAACGACACATTTTTAATACAAGGGCAACTCCTCCAAAGCATTCTATATCAATACATTACGAAAACACGCCTATGCAATAGATTGCAAATTTTAAAGGAAAAAGTAGATTTTAAAAAAGAAACGTTGTGATATTTCCCCTTACTTTTTCTCCTAACATAGGTTTTGCGTGCTCGATAGAACCGCCTCGTTGAGCCAGTTCTATCGAGTAGCCATAATCAATGTTTTAGATCCGACAAAGAAAAATAATGTTAACCTCTGCTAACCCCAGTTTTACTGTATAAAGGTGGAGTTCAAGGGGGTCAAAAGTATATAGGCATGTTATCGTGAAGTAGAATGCGCCTGGTGCTGTGAAATAGAAAATATTTTAATTTTTGAAAATCAGGTCTGATCCGCATCCTTCCTACTAAGCCAAAAACTGGTAGCATATCCTTCGCGACATGAATTATCAAATTAAAAGAAAAAAAAGTAAAAGGCAGACTCAGGCAGACGGTAAACAATCACATACGTAAGACCGATGCACTTACGCACAGGGTAGACGCTGTGCATGTTGGCAAAGTGTCCTTAGACCTTGACCTCTGAAGACGTAAATTTTAGATAAAGATCCATGCTAGATCTACTAAATTAAGAGAAAATTAACGAGAACAGCGTCGGCAGAGTCCATCTTAGATATGAAAATGAACCAGTCTGTAAAAAGCCTGGCTGCGTAGAATATCGTAATATTAAATACGAATTAGAGGCGGAGCAAACAGACTTTTAAATTTGGGAAGCGGAGTCTCGATAAAGCAGGAAGCGGCCCCTGTCTCAACTCGTAAATTTGATTCTTTGAAAAAGACCAGTGTTTTTTTTTTTTTTTTTTTTTTGGGGGGGGGGGGGGGTTACGGCCCTTTCAAGATTATTTCACTCATATCGAGCCGATCGTTAATCATAGGTAGTTTATGTCAACATTTGCTAATATATGGAACTGGTAAAAGCAAATGAAAACTGCCCACGCACGCTTTTCAATGCTATATGTAAGCCCTATGGTCTTAAATTTGAGCTGACAAACAGCAACTAATGATGAAAACCACAATCACAGGCCTTCGAAATCGTAATGCCGTGGCGAAACCACTACAAAAGGACACATAAATTGCATTCTGAGTTGTAGAAAGATAATTTTAAAGTTACGCAGACACAGATAGCAGTCCTGTAAATAAGCACGCAAACAAATGCAAAGTAACCTCACTTTCTGGATTCTTCATCATCTTCATTCTCGAGGAAGCGGTGGCAATCGCGAAGAATAATTGCAATGCGGTTCATAAGAGGAAGGATGCGGAACCATCACACACCATGGTATTGGTCAGGCATACGCTAAGCCTTTTTTCACCCGAAATTAAAAGGGAGCTAATATGTCTATGTTCCGTCTTTCTTGGCAACATTCGTGACATTAGAGCGGTTATTGATAAAGAGAGCTTATACAGAGTGAAGTATCCAAACCCGAGGATGACCAAATAATGAAAGGCATGTTTTTGTCTCCGGCCTTAAGCATCGACCCGAGATCTGTTATTTCTAATTCATATTATTCATTACGTTAACTCCCATGTGCAAAATATGGCCTTTCATACCGCTTAAAAGGAAGTTTTGCTATTTTCATACATTTTAAACATATATTATGGTCCTTGGCAGAATCGAGATAGTTTTGTTGTTCAGTTATTTTTTTGTGCATGAATGCCGTTGATAAATTAAAAATGTCACATTGACTTCTCGTCAGCCCAATAAAACATATTATTTTTACTTTACTTCATTGACTTGCAGGGTACGGTATTTTTTCCTCAAAACAATTCAGAAAAGGAGACTTTCTGCTCGAGTATAGAGGAGATCTGATAAGCTACCAAGATGCCAAAAGAAACGAAAAAACGTATAGAGAAGAGCAGGGCAGTTTCATGTTCTTTTTTAAATACAAGGAAAAGTCCCTGTGGTAGGTATATCTCTTAGTTTTATTTATGTATCGTTAACACATATATTTATTTTTATACTGTTTATACATGATACAAGACAACACGTTAGATGCATTGACATGAATTTTAGGATTTGCTGTCATGTCGTATTAAGAAGCGAACCTGATTATAAAAGAAAAAAATGAAAAGAAAGGCAAAAGGAAAAAGCAATTGAATAATTAAATAAATAAAATAATAAATAAATAATAATAAAGATGAATTTCAGTGTAAGACAAGACAACTATATGCAGTCTTATGTTTGAAAACAGCGTAGATCCAGAGAAAATGACATATTAAGTCTAGCCACCCGATCAGAATCATCAATGATAATCCGTTTATGAATATGAAATAGTACCTAATATCAAGTAATTTGACATGTTGATACTCAAATGGATTCGACAAAAATAATTTATCCAGCAGGATGAGGGTTACTGTGGCTCCGATATTGAATGATGTCTTGTAATCACCATATATCTGAAATGTTCTCCTCTAAATATCATTTCAGTATTGATGCAACCTTGGATGTATTTTCTGCGGGAAGGATGGTCAACGATGCTGCCCACGGAGATCCCGAAGAGAACTGTAAAATGAGCGTTGTGGTGGTAAACAAACGTCCCCATCTCTGTTTGTTTGCACTACGAGATATAGCGGCTGGCGAAGAACTTCGCTATGACTACAATGATACCAACCTACCATGGAGAAAGGTAAATGTTAGTTTCGTTTACATAGCTACATTTAAGTCTCTCAATTGAAGTGGGGGCGACTGATTGGTTTTGCTGCCTTTCATCTTGATGTCCACCCAAATTTTGTCCGGGCGTGTCCTTATACTATATACCGCAACCTCAGGATTCCTCCTATTTCTTTGGAAAGCTCAAATTACCACATCCAGTAGCTTAATGACAGCTTAACAGTTATAATTTTTCACAGAATGTTTACAAAATAAACACTGTCTGTGTGTTAGCAATTCCTTATCACAAAGTTCATAACCCCTGTCTCTAGAGACCGGGAGAGACTTTATCAAAGCACTGAGGGTACTGGTGGAGTAATTGGGAAAATAGTCCAAGACTGAGAATCTACCTGTTCGTTTTACCCTTCAATTCCTGGCCCCCGCCCATAGGGGCTTGAAGAAATATATGGGCTGCATGATGCTTCCACGCAGAGCTGTATCCGGCCCGCACACTAGTACTGGTAAACCGATTAGAGGATCTAAGCTTCTCCAGGAACCGCGGTGCGAGGCGGACCGTCCATGCTAATAAACCCTATTGGTTTCATTGGACGACAGGGCTTGAGATGTCATTAAAGTCCCACAAAATTGGAAGCAACGTCACCAAAATGACCTTTACAGTGTTAACGGGGACGTTAAACCTCAAATCAAACGAACAAAAACCCTTCAATTCCAGTATTTTAAGCAAACACATTAGCCCTGATCAGACAGTTAAATGGCGTCTGATTAGGTATACACTGTTTGCCAATGCCCAAGTAAACGAGCACAGTCCTGAATTTACTTTTAACGCAGCGCTCTGACGTCTTAGGGAGGCGACTATCGATGCTATAAACTTGATTTTGTTCAGGGGCGGCGGCAGTCAGATGGTCAGTGATAGTCACGCGGCCAATAGCAAGCATATACTGTGGGTATAATTTGGGTACTCGTTAAAACGCTTCATTATAAGAAAGTATTTAGTACATTTTTGTCTGAAAAAAAAAATATAGTAGCATTTTCCGTCAAAGTTTTCCAAATAACATGTATTTACTTGTCATTTGTTAATATGTTTAATTATCTCCCTTCTGTATACACGTATATTCAACGACAAATCAAACAAACAAAATCAAACAGCAACAAATTCATCTTTCTGAACCAACAATATTTCCTTGATAATGCTTAACCTCATATACAACGCATTCTGTGCTACATGTATAATATTTTATCCAGCTGCAAACTGTAGATCCATCGATTTCTACATTTTTTGTCATAGTTTCAACTCTCTCTCTTCTCTCTCAGTCCCACCAGTCATAGTTTAAACTCTCTCTCTCTCTCTCTCTCTCTCTCACACACACACACACACAGACCCTTCAGTGATATGTTTCAAAAATGGTTCATTCTACCTGTTGATGCAGGCCCGCATACAGGGTGGAGAGACGTGCACCCCCCCCCCCCTTTTTTTTTGAAAACTGTTCTCAGACTTGCGGTTTTTTGCCCCCTGCAAATTAACTGAAATTCGCACCCCTCCCCCCTTTTTATGCACCGCCATTCAAAACATTGCCGGGTATTATGTTATACCCTCCGAAGCTTTGAGAGACCGTCATTCCGTCCGTCAGCGCCTCATAGTTTTGTGTCCGCTCCATAACATTGATACCATTTTAGATATCTTCACAAAACTTTACAAATATGTAAAGCACTATCAGACGACGTGCAGAACATTTGAACCGTAACTCTGATTTTCCTACTTTTGGAGTTGTTGCCCTTCCAACATTGAACATAGCCATTTCTGTCATAATTTCGTGTCCGCTCCACAACTTCGATTACGTTTGGGATATTTACAGGAAACTTCACAGATATGTAAAGCACCATGAGATGACGTGCAGAACGTATCAACCATAACTCTGATTTCCATACTTTTGGAGTTATTGCCCTTTGAACTTTGAATACAGCTTTTTCTATCAGTTTCGTGTCCGCTCCATAACTCTGATTCCATGTGAGATATTTTCACGAAACTTAAAAGATATATAGGGCACTATCAGACGACATGAAGAACATATGTAACTCTCCGTTTCCTACTTTTGGAGTTATTGTCCTTTGAACATTGAACATGGTCATTTCTGTCATAGTTGCGTGTCCGCTCCATAACTCCGATACCCTTTGAGATATTTCCATGAAACTTCAGAGGTATGTAGAGCACCATTTGACTACTTGTAGAACATTATTATGAACACTAACTCTGATTTTCCTACTTTTGGAGTTATCGCCCTTGAACATAGAACATAATCGTTTCTGTCATGTAGTCTGTTTGAAGCACTATATCTCCTTAACCTAATGATTGATTCTGGTCAAACGGGCATGGTTACGCCAGCAAACAAATGAAGTATTGGCTTTCAAAAACAGCTTGGTGCAGCTCACCATGAGTTTGAATTGAGGTTTACCGTCCCCATCAACACTACTTAGGTCATTTTGGAGACGTTGCTTCCAAATTTGTGGGACTTTTACCCGACATTGAGATAAATGACATCTCAAGTCCTGCCGCATAATAAGACCAAAAGGCTTATAAGCATTGGACGGTCTTATCATGTCACTTTGCCTGTGCAGGCTTAGTCCTTCCAAGCGGTTTACCAGTACCCATGTGTCGTCAGTTTGACCACTGTGTAGAAGCACCATGTGGCCCATATATCTCCAAGTCCCGATGGAAATGTTTAAGCCAGAAAAATGCTAAGTTTTATTTTTACCCACAAGATGCCAATAATAACAACTGTTGTCTACTTTTTGTTTGCTTGTAACTTTGATAGTATTTTTTTGCAATCAGTGTGGACCCAGATCAGAGTGCTCCTAATCAGGATCCACACTAAAATATGTTTGGAAAGTTTGAAAGGCCATGAAGCAGACGACAAAAACAGACAACATTTTCAGAATGCTGTTTTACAGAGCATATTAAGGGTAAGAGAAGTGCTTAAGATATCGTGTATCTGACGTCACTGGGTAGGCTTACAGTAGGGCACGGTCTTCCATGATAATATATTTGTTAATTTGATTGAAAAGTGGCTTAAAGTGGCTTAAAGTCACCTTAAACACTATTTGGGTAATTTTGGAGACACTGTTTCCAGTTTTTTGGGGACGTTTTACCCGACACTGAGATGAAATGACATCTCAAGCCATGCCCCAAACCAACCAAAAGGGTTCATTCTGCTACCCGTTCATAAAACAAGCCAATACAAATACATGCAGATTGTAAATTTTACCGCCTAAAAACGAAACTTTTAAGAAGGAAAAAAAATCTTACTTCTGTTCAAAATACAGATTGTGGGTACAGTATGTTAGAGATTGTGGGTATAGTACCCCTCACCGTGGTGGTTCTAACGAGTACGCACACTCCACATTGTTTGTTTGTTTGATTTGAAGTTTAACGTCCCCGTCAACACTATGTCATTTTGGAGCCATTGCTTCCAATTTTGTGGGACTTTTACCCGACATTGAGATTAAAAATCACACAATCCCTGCCGCCCAATGAAACCATCAAGGTTTATAAGCATGGACGGGCTAACTCATAGCAATTTTCCTGGGCAGGCTTAGACCTTCTAAGCGGATTACCAGTTCTCAAGTGCGGTCAGTATCAGCTTTGCGTCGAAGCATCGTGCAGCCAAATCTATTTCTCCAAGCCCCACTCCACATTGTAGAATTGTAGAACAGAAATAAGAAAAATAAGGTTTACCCCTTACTATATATATATATAAAAGTGGGGTTCAAGGGGGTCAGAAATATATAGGCGTTTTCCTGATGTGGATACTATATTACTGATATGTGTATATGGCAAATATTGTAGACCCTTTTCATATGTCACATTTTTAAGAGTCTGATCTGGGTCTACACTGTTGGCAAAGGCCTATTTAAAATGAAAGTGTGTGTGTGTTTTTAAGCAGTTAATGGATGATAACAAAAAAAGCCATAAATAGGAAGACTTTGTTCATATTTTTGATGGAGTTTTTCTTGGCATCTTTAGAAGGATTTAAAGTTTTGTCTTTTTTTTATACTTCCCAATAACATTCAGTTTGGACTCACGCATCCAGTGAGTTAAAATATAGCAAGGTATTTTCTTTCAGAACTGCATCCATCTGTTGTGACTGAAACCTCATGTAGCTCTGAAGAGATTTATGGGGCTATTAGCAGGCTACAGTGATCTTATCACTAACTTGTATAAACAATCAATTTCACACTTCAACTTGACCAAAAACTGGTTAGGTGTAGGTTGCGAGCTAAAGTACTTAGTAACAGCTTGACAAAGTGTTCTGACATTTTGGGACTGATGGTTATGAATATGAAATTGTGCAGGATAATTTCTTATGATTAGACACATTCAGTCGAGGGGCTTAGAATGTCCAGAGGAGTGAGTTGGGACTTTGCCTCAACCCTCACCTTCATGAAAGGCCTTATACATCGGAAACCATTCAGATCCCCACCCCTTATACTATGAAGCGTTCGGTGACACCTACCTGAAGATCCCTTACATTCGCCGGGGACCCGTCAGTTCAACCTTTTCTGTAAACGTAAGTGCTTGATTAAAAAAGAATATCCCAGGATTTCATATTAGCATATTATTACACTTCTGCTTCATAGCAACAGTAACTACACAAAACGCAAAAAAATATTATTCTTTTTATCGCAGTTTTTTTTTCATTATCAGAACCAAGGCAGATCATCAAGAGCACCAGGTAATAGCATGCAGCTAGCATTATTATGCAGTTTTTGTGAAGCATGCTAGATAAAAACATCTTTCCCCAGTTGTTTCCCCATTAGTATTCGATGTAGTTGGCGAAAGCCCAAACTGAAACTATCTAGGAATGTGGTAATTCAGCAATGCATGTATTAGATAGATGAAACGCTTATGGCTATCTAGGAATGTGGTAATTCAGCACTGCATGTATTAGAAAGATGGAACGCTTAAGGCTATAGCATGTTATAGCATTTAAATCAGTCGTCACAGAATTTTCGCTGGATGTGATTTTAATACTTTGATATCAATATATGTTTTCAGTCTTTCTTCTTTTGGCTTTCAAGTTGAAAGTAAACCATATATATGCCTATTACACCTCTGACAGCGCTTTCCATTAATGAATCTTAATTAGGTTCAATTCATTGCTAGATAGACAGTGTAACATATAAATAAATAAACTACAGAGATGAAACAAGGTTGAGGACTCGACAGCATACACCAACAGAAATGCTGGGGCAAAAGAAAACCTGCCTGGGAAAATTGCTGCGAGTCGGCCCATCCTTGTTTATAAACCCTTTTGGTTTCATTGGGATAAGGGATTGAGAAGTCTTTTCATCTCACTGTCGGGTAAAAGTCCCACAAAATTGGATGCAACGTCTCCAAAATGACATAAATAGTGTTGACAGGGACGGCAAATCAACAAATCATGTTGTTTTTTATTTCCATTCGAGAAGCCGGCAGCAGAATAAGGCTGCAGACCCGCTTGACTCAAATATAATTCATCATTTTTATCAGGTGTCTTTCCTTCCACCAAAGAAGAACAGTCCTCTAGTATACAAAGTATTGCCACTTTGGAAAACGTGCAGCCAGGCTTGAATTTAAGAGATGACACTACTATGGACACAGAAACCCCTAACTGCCATGGTGTTTACAGTAGCTGGGAAAAGGTTGATACAACTCCTGAAAAATACGCAAATAGTCCAATCCCACCAACGCACAGAGCTTCCAGGTTCTTCAAGGTGAGTTTTGTGGCTTAGGTCTCTGGTCGGGATCTCGGAGTCAAACTCTTGGTTTCCTTTTGCTCCAGCATTTCCCTTGTTTCATGCGGACGAGTCTTTAACGTTGGTTCATCTTTGTAGCTATATCTGATCATTGCTTTACTTCTGCTTTAGGTAAGTATTCTTTTCAGACAGCATGTATAATATCTAACTCACCAGTCCAAGATCTCCAGCAACATAAATCTCAAACAAATACAGAGATTAAAAAAGAAGACTCGACAACAACACAATTTCAAGGTATCATTCCGTTCTTTTTTGTCACTCTGTGTATTTAGCGCTAATACATTTATTATATTGTATGGCAACTTAGCCATATTGTTGGAAACCACGTGTTATGGCTTTCTGCTTCTGGTGATGATGTTATTTGTTTATGCTTCTTTCGCTTTGGTTTCGTTGACCGGAGGTGTATAAGTAATTGTTTAGATTCCTGAGTATTGACTACTCTACTATTTTGCATATGCAAACAAGATTTAGATATTGTGATGCGTGTGTCATTGAAAATAAAATAAATCCTTCCAGTGTAAAGTTAATATCAAAATCATTTATTTAAACGGCAAAGAAATAGTAGCGTCGATTGTTTTTATTTGTGAAAATGAAAACAGTATGCTTGATGTACCAGGTAAAATTAAAAAGGTGAACTACAACATGACGAAAAATGAAATTGTTAAAATAACTAGACCTTATCGAATGTTTTTTGAAAACTTGCAATCGTGAGCATAATTATGATGTTTCAAATTGCAGAATGGGCCTCTGTATGATTCCCAAGCCGAATGTGAAAGCTTTAAAACAATTGACGAACAATCCAATACAGCCCTAGTTGATGTCTCCATGAAGTCGCCATACACTGCTGAAAGCAAAAGGGAGTGTAATGTTGAAGACAGCAGCGATATTTTAAACGTCGAAGAAACGCTGCTAAATGAAGCTAATCAAATAGTTACTGAACCAGAGGTAGGAAATTTTAATTTTATATATTGTTTTCCTGAATACATATATAACAATAACACCCTGACATACATGAGATGATCTTCATCTATTACACTCTGGTCGATTTAAGCTTTACAGCAATGATCAATACAGATCCATGTGATTGCTTTTATTTGTGAAAATGAAAACAGTATGCTTGAAGTACCAGGTAAAATTAAAAAGGTGAACTACATAATGACGAAAAATGAAAATGTTAAAAAAGCTAGACCTTATCAAATGAATTTTGAAAAAAAATTGCAATCATGAGCATAATTATGATGTTTAAAATTGCAGAATGGACCTCTGGATGATTCCAAAGTCGAATGTGAAAGCTTTAAAACAATTGATGAACAATCCAATACAGCGCTAGTTGATGTCTCCATGAAGTCGCCAAACACTGCTGAAAGCAAACGGGAGTGTAATGTTGAGGACAGAAGCGATATTTTAAGAGCCAAAGAAACGCTGCTAAATGAAGCTAATCAAATAGTTACTGAACCAGAGGTAGGAAATTTTAATTTTATGTATTGTTGTTTTCCTGAATACTAATTTAACGATAACACCCTGACATACATGAGATGATCTTCATCTATTACACTCTGATCGCTTGATGATTTACAGCAAGGATCAATACAGATCCATCTGAGATGGGCTCATCGGCTTAAGGAAGGTTCAATTGAATACTCCCGCAAACTGCTTCGAAGATTGTAATACAGTTTAATTGCTGAAACTGTAGATTGTTTGTTTGATGTACAAATCTCAAGCAGAAAGCACTGATATGACAACTGCAATTAAACACATATCAGATGTCTGAAAGTAAAGTAGAGGATTATGCAAGTACAGTTTCTTTGTGAGGTGTCTTCTCTTCCAGTGGGTGCCAAGAGTAGAAACGTCTTCAACTTTGTTTTTGGTATTTCCTGTGTGTAATTCTAATATCTCTGTTTAAATAGTCATTTAATTATGTTTGAGAAAGACATTGTCACTCGGGCATTAAGCTTTTGACGTTGAAATTTCACTTAAGTTCTTTATATAGGTGCTTCATTCCTTTTGGTCACTTTGAGCATACCCTTAATTTCCATAATGATTGTTGCTGTACCTGGGCTTCCTTTTGATTCTTTTTTGTCAGCTTTAGCAGCACTATATTTGAATATCTTGCAGTGGGAGAGTGGATTGTTTTCTTGTGGTTTGTTTTAATTTTACATAAACTACCAAACATATTTAAAACGGTTATGGGTTCAAACCTATGTAAATAGTTGAAAAGATGATTGAAACCAAAATATATGTTTGAAAATATTTAAAAGTATGCCTTAAAAATAAGGATATGCGCTGCGAAATCATAGTTTTATTGTCGCGTTTAATATTGGAAATAATGACTGCGGCAATTTCACTAGACTGTGTTCCCTATGTTTCATTGCTTTTACCCACAAATATACATTTGTTCGTCATAACGGCAATGGAATAAAACATCAACGATATTTGATAAAACTTATATATCAATTATACAGACATATTGGGGTGGGGGGGGGGGGCATTAGGGAAATATCACTATGCTTTAACAGTCACAACTTGAAAAAGAAATATTTATATACCATTTATTTTTCAGGCCGAGCATCGGGCTACAACTTTGCAACCTGTGAAGCAGCATATCAATCCACAAATCGTAGCTTTACAAGTCGGGGAAACACAAGTACAAGCCAGTCAATACACCTTACAATCCGATATTGTTGAGAAGAGTCGCTTCGTAGTTGGAGACATGTTTGACCGCGTCGACAGATGTGGAAACTTACTAAAATCAATTACAAATGATGTCATCGTATCTGATGCAGAATATAATGTAGGTCTATCATTACTTGAATTATAATACTGCTTGACTTGTTCGTACAGAAAGTAATCTCGACAGAACTAAGTGCGAGGATATCGGTCATATAAAATCGATTTAAGCCTACACATCCAACACTAGTATAGAAACCTTTTACTCAATGCGGTTCTTCTGTCGTGGTGTTTATTTGTTATAGTCTTTCAATATACATATGCATAGCCATTTTGCCAATTGTGCGAAACTTCCGCTTGAACCGTTTTTTTTTGTATTATCATGATGTGCATTTGGATCTGTACTTCTTTTCCATTAGCATCAAGCTGTGGGGCAATTGTATTGATTACTGATCACTGCCTTTACTTCTGTTCTTATTTTTCGTAATAAAACAAATAATTATACTTCCTTAAATTGTTGAAATGGGGCGTTTACGTTTTTCTCTCTTTGTTGATATTTGTCAAATTCAAAACTGCGCATACATGCACGTAGTTGTTCATGACCGGCTTTATTATAAGTTATTTGTCTTTTTGCAAGTCAAACATTTTGAGACGTTCATAATACTTATCTAATTGCATTATCCAGACGATAAAGAGGACAGAAGTTCTATTAATGCTAAAAAATGACTCGTCTGCACCTGTCTCCTGAAGAAATCAGTAGATTTTGACCAGACCTGCACACCCACGATATGTTGATAGAACTTGAAAAAAACGGATTATATTTTGGTGACCTTGACCAAATTCCTTGGCATGCTAGCTAAAGGAATGAGTGGTTTAAGACTAAATATAATTAAAGGCAACGATCAACAATGGATAAAATATTCTCTTACTCCCAATCCAAGACAACAAAGGGGGAACAGCACAAACATGAATGCGCTTTACTTTATTATAAAAGCGTTACAGGTGGAAACCGAAACGAGCAGTCAATTTTCACATGCACAGGTATATTTGGGTTTATTGGTTGATTTGTTTTTGGTGACTGCCCCTATTCTACATCGATCATACTCACATACAAAAATAGACATTGCATATAGGACATATACAAAAAACTATGTTCCGACTAGAGGGGAAGATACGTTTTCCTCTGAAAACGTTTCAAAGTTTAAACAGGATCAATATCTTAGTAATATATTATAGATTGACTTAGTTCTTAGAAATGTATTAAATAAGTTTACCTTTTTGCATAGGTAGATTTAAAGTTGTGTTAAAACTATGCTCATTGCAGAATGATCCTTCAGTGACGGATCCTCAAACAAAACAACTAAATATACAGATGGTGGAAGTGAAGCAACTTCCGGTAAAAGTTACCGAATATCTATTAAAGTCAAATGAAGTCGAAAAGAGGCCGGATATAGTGAGAGGCACGCTTAATCGTGGAAAGAGGTCAGATAGCCTGTTCAAGACCATCAGCCACGGTCCATGTCT
The DNA here is from genome assembly GCA_963580285.1 of Lucinisca nassula. Classification (NCBI taxonomy): domain Eukaryota; kingdom Metazoa; phylum Mollusca; class Bivalvia; order Lucinida; family Lucinidae; genus Lucinisca; species Lucinisca nassula. The sequence goes on from OY757020.1 coordinate 99,248,922, forward strand.
TTCTGACATGGAATGTGAGGTAAGCTGGTGGACGTATTTAGTTTGGTTTAACGACCCTTAGAAGATTATTTCACTAATATCGAGCAGTTTGTTAATCTGAGGTGGGCGAAAAATGGATTACTCTGAGAAAAAACATATCCTTCCGTTGCAGGCCTAAACGTCTCACATGTGACCCGAGCCAAACTCGAACCTACAGCAGCAAGAAACCTAATATTTAAAAGTCAGTGCCTTATCCACTCGGCCAGAGGCCCTTTTCCTCGGACTTTAATATGTTTTCAAAATAAAATATAAATAGAAACAGCTGTTTCAAAATTAAGTATTTTAAGTTTTTGGTTTTACGGCCCTTTCAAGATTAAATTACTCATATCGAGTCTATCGTCAATCAGAGGTGGGCGAAAACCGGAGTAACTGGCGAAAAACCACCTGCCATTACTTTGCAGATCTTGGCGTCTTGCATGTGACCCGAACCAAGCTCGAGCCTACAGCGGTGACAGGCCAAATGATTAAGAGTCAGCGCGCTTATCCACAAGGCCACAGAGGCCCACCCTATTTAAAAGTCACTTACACATTCGAAACGGGGAGGCTCTTATCTTATTTAAAAGTCACATACACAATCGAAACGGGGAGGCTCTTATCGCCTTGTATTTCAAAATTAAGTATTTTAAGTTTTTGGTTTTAGGGCCCTTTCAAGATTAAATCACTCATAACGAGTCGATCGTCAATCAGAGGTGGGCGAAAACCGGAGTAACTGGCGAAAAACCACCTGCCATTACTTTGCAGATCTTGGCGTCTCGCATGTGACCCGAACCAAGCTCGAGCCTACAGCAGTGACAGGCCAAATGATTAAGAGTCAGCGCGCTTATCCACAAGGCCACAGAGGCCCACCCTATTTAAAAGTCACTTACACATTCGAAACGGGGAGGCTCTTATCTTATTTAAAAGTCACATACACAATCGAAACGGGGAGGCTCTTATTGCCTTGTGTTTCTTCTTTTACGGTGGCTCCGGACTGATATGGTCTTTGATTGTAGCTCCATATACGAGTAACAGTGCTGATAACATTCTTTACACTTATTAATTAAGCAAGATTTAATCAGGAACGCAGGTCTACCGCGACAGAAGTAAGGGTGAGGATTATGGCCATGCAAAATAGATTTAAGCCCCCCACGGCGCTATCGCTTCCTCAATCACCAAATAAAAATATCCATTATAACCGAGGATGACAGTACTGAGATAAGCTTGGGTAGTCGGAAAAGTTCGAGATACTTAACATAAACAGATAAATTGCCAGTCAACTTTCACAAATGAATTGGGACTGAAAGACGATTTCATTTCTGAAAATTAAACAGTGCAACTATTTTCCTTTGCATTCTCAAAAGATGTATCAGGTTTTACTCTTTCATAAGAATTTCTGAACAGTACTCTTCTCGCTTTGATAATAGATGTATAAATTTAGCTGTATATAAAGGGATTTCCGGTGAAGAGTTTGAGCAAAAGGTTTTGTAATAGAGGGTTGTTTGTTTTGTGTTGAGACAGCAGTAACATGTAGAGATAAATAATTAAACATCTATTACAGATAGAGCAACTCCAACCCTCTCCACAAGATGAACATATAAATTTACAAATCGTCGGTCAAACAATCGAGAATACCCCGAAGAAAGTTAGGCGATATTCAAAAGAATCAAGTGCTCTTAGGAAAAGACAGTATGTACTTGGAGATATGACCAACCGGATGAAGGATTCTGGAACTTTAATGAAGATGGTAAAAAATGCCGCCAGCCAGTCCTTTGCCCAGTATCAGGTAAATTATTTATTAACATGTTTAAACGATACGCCGCTATTTTCGTAATATAACCCAACCCCAAACTTGACGTGGTTGCAACTTTCAGCTCCAATTTCTGTGGTAGTCTTCTTTAATAATACGGAAAGTAGAAGTAAAACAAAGACCAGGAATCGATACAATTAACTTACTCCCCCCACCAAAGACACCACAGGGAAAGAAACACAAACACGAAGCGACCAGACCATAATGGAAACCCAGACAGAGGAAGGCTAAAAGAACAGTTACTTTCCCACAAAATGGCCTTATGGCCATCCAAAATAAAAAGACACGTGTAATACAGTAAGCACGAACAATAACATAAATAAACCGCCACAGAAGAACCGCCTTGGAACGGTCAGTGGAAAGAATTCCACTGGGGGCTTAAATCGATTTTACGTGGCCACAATCCTCGCCCTACTTCTGTAGCGGTATAGACATTAATTTTGTTTAGTCCGCATGAAGGCTTCCCAACTCATCAATGTAACATCTCCGAGAATATACAAATCAAAAAACCACAGAGTCTGTATTTCTCCTGACTACTTTCGTGCTGCTTCACTTTTTCGACCATGAAGAATTTATTTCAAATTAAGGCATTGCGATATAGTCAAGATTGCACTAAATGGCTTCTGTCGGTTCAAGTTTTATTACATTTTACGTTAATGTCATTTTTATCTTATGGAATGATTTTTGTGAATCGTCTCCCTCTCTATTCTAGGTAAGAAAGATAAAAGTTGTTTCTTTTTCTAGTTTACGGCTCAATTAACACTGTTATAGTACCATTCAGACGATTCTTGACACCCTAGTTGACTCCAAGTTAACTACATTCAGACATGGAGTTAACTCCTAGTCAACTCCATTTCCCGCTTTTGTTAACTAGGGAGTTAGCTTTAGTTAACTTCTAGTTGACTTGAAGTCTTAACAGTTATACAGTAGTACATATATGGATTAGAACAGGTGAATGAATATGTTACTTAATTTGTTATCTGTTTTTTTTTTATTTATTTATTTATTTTCATCATGCTGATGCAAATGGCATGGCAAAAAAAAAATGAAGAATGACAGGTTATATCCCATAATTTCAAAATGATCATTGTTAGCCCTTATCCCGCTGAATAAATTAATTTTACCATACCCATTTCTGGATATCAACCATTCAAATCGTTAAAGGTTATGTATTCATTCAATTCACAAATTGGATGAAAAACAGTGTAGATCCTGACCAGATGAAACAGCCCCCGCCCATAGGGGCTTGAAGAAATATATGGGCTGCATGATGTTTCCACGCAGAGCTGAATCCGGCCCGCATACTAGTACTGGTAAACTGCTTAGAGGATCTAAGCCTGTACAGGAACTGTGGTGCGAGGCGGACCGTCCATGCTAATAAACCCTATTGGTTTCATTGGGCGACAGGGCTTGAGATGTCATTTCATTTCAATGTCGGGTAAAAGTCCCACAAAATTGGAAGCAACGTCTCCAAAATGACCTTTACAGTGTTGACGGGGACGTTAAACCTCAAATCAAACAATCATTAACCGTCTGATCAGGATCTATGCTGTTTGCAAAGTTGTTTGTCATGTTCAGCGGGATAAGGGTTAATGAATTTCAGGTTATACTCCTGGATTTAAGTGCCCCGAAAATCCAGGTATGGACATTTTAGCCTCTCCAGAACAACAGCTCTGTTTATTTTCATTTGTTAAAATGAACTTCAATAAATCTCAGGTTCACACTGATAAGCCTCACTAATTGCCTAAGCATATGGCAACTGAATATTCATTCATGAAAATTTCACTTTTGCAAACAGTGCAGGCCCAGATCAGACGCCGCAGAATGGGGCGTCTGATCAGGGCCTCCACTGTTTGCTAAAAGTTCAGTCATTCCCCAAATATACCTTGATGAAAACACACCCCGACACCCTTAAACCTTGAAATGGAGCCCTGGTACATATAAGGAGGAAGATTCCATTTGGTACAAAAAAGGTTCGTACCAAATGAATCGTTCTCCCTACATATAGCCCGAGTTAACCTCAAAGTTCAAGGGTGACAGGGTGTGCCCTTCAAACTCCATTCGCAAAATGGCTTAACTTTTTGAAAACAGTGTAGGCCCTGAACAGACGCCCCTTTCTGTGGCGTCTGATCAGGGCCTGCACTGTTTGCCAACTGCCCGTTTTGGGGTTTCTGGTACAAAATGAACAGATGTGTATACCTTTACTAGGATAAACATTTCAGTCTGGTACTGCACTGTCTAATTTTAAACCTCTAGCATGCTTGGCTGTAATTCGTAATTGCAGTAGTTTTTATTTCATTATTTATTTCCATGAAGTAGAAATATTTATGTTACTATTGTTATTAGTTATTGTTATTGTTGTTGTTATTATTATTATTATTATTATTATTATAAGTAATAGTAGTAGTAGCAGTAATATTCACAGGTTTATTTATTGTTATTATTATTAATATTAGTAGTAGTAGTGGTAATAATGTTTTGTTATTTTTTATGTTTATCTCAATTGAGTAGAAATCTTTATGTGACTATTGCTATTAGTAGTAGTGGTGGAAGTAGTAGATGTGACATTGACATTTATTTATTTATTTATTTTGTTTTTCAAGAACAAATTATACTATGTTGTAATATGTTAAAGGACCAATAACAAAATTCATAAGTAATGCATAAGTGGATTATAATGATTAAACCCTTCTTATCAGAAGTCATTATCTGATTTTATCAGATGAATACCATCACCTTAACAGCCATAATCCCCTGAGGTTCAAGTGGTCATTTATTGGTAGGTGATAAGAGAAATGGTTTGTGATATATGATATCCTGGAGTATTATCATTTTGATTGAGATCTAGCAAAGCAGATGAACTTAGAATCTTCGTTTGCCATAGAAAATATTTTTATCATTACAGTACATCACTAAGAAAACACACCTATTCAAATATATTGAAAATTTTACCACCTAATAATAGACAAAAAATCAGATAATAAATCTGATTTTTATTTTTATATTTCTGGCCAAAACATACATTGTGGGAACTCGTTATAACCGCGTCAGTGAGGCGGTTCTAACGCGTACCCACAATCTATGTTTTTGGGCGAAAAAATAAAGAAAAATGAATGCGGGGAACTAGTTAGAATCGCCTCATTGAGACAGTTCTAATGAGTACCCATAACCTGTTCATGGCTTTAACATGGCTATTGGCTGTTGACTAGTTTTTTTTTTTTTATTTCTGCTTCAAACATTATTAAGTGGGAACTTATTAGAATCGCCTCATTGAGACAGCTCTAATAAGCATCCACAACCTGCTCATAACTTTAAACTGGCAATTATCACATATATTTTTTTTTTATTTCGGCTTCTGAAAAGGGAAGTGGGAATTTGAAAGAACCGCCTCATTGAGTCAGTTCTAACGAGTACCCACAACCTGTTTTGAACCATCTGCTGGTAATTTTAGAAGTCAAATTTTCAATTTTTCAAACAATATGGAACCTAATCAGACTGCTCCTCTTGGAGAAGTCCGATCAGGGTCCACACTGATTGACTATACGCATAAATATGTTTGAAAAGTTTGAAAATATGTTTTGAAAAGTTTACCAAAAGAGCAGCAGACAACATAAACAAATGACAATTTCAGATGCAGTTTTTCATTATCCTGCTGAATAATTAACCCATAAGATGTCAATCACAGCAATTTTGTCTGCTTTGTCGTCTGCTTGTAACTTTGAAAGTCAATTTTGCAAACAATGTGGGACCTGATCAGACTGATTAGAGTCCACACAAATTACTTCACATATTGCATTCATTTAAAATTCGCAAACTGAATGACAGTGTAGATCCAGATCTGGATTTACATTGTTTCATGTTTACATACCTGTGATATCTCCCGGATCATGCGGGAGGCTCCCGCATTTGAAGCATACCTCCCGCTCTCCCGTCCGGGAGACAGAATCTCCCGCATTTGCAATTTTCCTGTCCCCGATTTTTTTCAGAGCTACAATTTGCGGTAAACGGTAACAGACTTAAAATTTTCAATGCTGAAGGCAATTAACAAATAAGCAAGAGAATATATCGGACACCTAACGGTAAACAACAACTTCTAAAAGCCGATAATCCTTTCTGTCTCAGCTGAGTGCACAGAATAAACATGATCTGGCTGCCAGTAAAGATTACATAAGCTGACGTAATTTCTGTACCTTTATCTCCTAAGAGACCGGTACATCTGCACTCAGTACTGAGTAGTAAAGTTGTTCAGAAGTTTTGTACGGTGACAGTAACAGTTCTATTTCACTTATATTTAGCCTAGATTTAATTGAAATTGTGCGTTTATTTTCCCATTTTTTTATCACTGTTTGTTCCTTTTATATCACTCTCCCATATGTCTTTTGTTTTCATATTTTATGTAAACTTAGAAATTTTGATTTTGAAAGTGGAAAATAGTTATTATTTACCAATCAATAACGAGTAATTACTAAAAGTCATGAAATCAACAGCAGATTTTCTTATTTGGAAATTGCTCCCCTTGAGTAAGCTGTGTACAAGTACTGTATTTAAAAAGATTTGTGACCGGGAACTTCATGTTAGTGAAATCTATTATTAGTATGCATTTATTTGCTCACCTGACCGAAGGTCATGGTGAGCTTTTGTGACTGTGAGATGTCCGGCGTCGTCGTGCATCGTCCGTCGTGCGTCGTCCCCGGTAAACTTTTCTTGTGAACACACCAGAGGTCACAGTTTTGGGCCAATCATCATAAAACTTGGTCAGAATGATCACCATGACAATATCTCGGTTAAGTTCGAATGTGGGTCATGTGGGGTCAAAAAGTAGGTCAGTAGGTCAAATCATATAAAAACTTTGTGAACATACTAGAGGCCACAGTTTTGGTCTGATCATCATTAAACTTGCTCAGTATTATCATCTTAACAATATCTCGGTCAAGTTCGAATATGGGTCATGTCGGGTCAAAAAGTAGGTTAGTAGGTCAAATCATAGAGAAACCTTGTGAACACACTAGAGGCCACCGTTTTGGACCAAGCATCATCAATTTATCTCAGAATGATCATCTTGACAATATCTCTGTCATGTCATAGAAAAACCTTGTGAACACACTAGAGGCCACAGTTTTAGTCTGATCATCATCAAACTTGCTAAGAATGACCATCTTGACAATATCTAAGTAAATTTCGAAAATGGGTCATGTTTGGTCAAAATGTAGGTCAGTAGGTCAAACCATTGAAAAACCTTGTGAACACACTAGAGGCCACAGTTTTGGTCCAATCATCATTAATCTGAATGATCATCTTGACAATATCTCAGTCAAGTTTGAATATGGATCATGTTGGGTCAAAAAGTAGGTCAGTAGGTCAAATTGAAGAAAAACCTTGTCAACACACTAGAGGCCACAGATTTAATCTGATTTTCATCAACCTTGCTCAGAAAGCTCATCTTGACAATATCTAAGTCAAGTTCGGCAAAAAGTAGGTCAGTTGGTCAAATCATTAATAAACCTTATGAACAAACTAGAGGCTACAGTTTTAGTCTGATCATCATCAAACTTGCTCAGAATGATCTTCTTGACAATATCTCGGTTTAGTTTGAATATGGGTCATGTCGGGTCAAAAATTAGGTCAGTAGGTCAAATCATAGAAAAACGTTCTGAACACACTAGAGGCCACAATTTTAGTCGGATTATCATCAAACTTGCTCAGAATGATCATCTTGACAATATCTTGATCAAGTTTAAAAATCAAAAAGTAGATCATTAGGTTATTTTGTCCTAACTGTGGATCCGTTTAAGATAGAGTCTGCATATTTGGCATGTAGGTTCCTTGTGACAAGGGCTTCCACTCATACAAAAGTGACCTGTAACCTTGACGTGACCTTCTTTATCATCACTTTTGAACCATTTGAGATAGTGCCTTCATATTTGGAATGTTTGTTCTGTTTGACAAGGACTTCCCACCCATACAAAAATTTTGACCTGTGACCTTGACCTTTGACCTACTTAATCATAACTTTTGAAGTATTTGGGATAGAGCCTTCATATTTGGCATGTATGTTCCTTCTGACAAGGGTCTCCCACCCATACACACAATTTTACCTGCGACCTTGACCTACTTCACCATAACTTCTGAGCCATTTGAGATAGACCCTTCATATATGGCATGTAGGCTCCTTGTGACAAGGGCTTCCCACACATACAACATTTTTGACCTGTGACCTTGACTTTTTTGTCATAACTTTTGAACCATTTAAATTAACACAGAGCCTGCATAATTGGCATGTAGGTTCCTTGTGACAAGGTCTTCCCACTCATGCAAAAAATTTTGACCTTGACCTGTGACCTACTTAATCATAACTTTTGAACCATTTGAGATGGAGCCTTCATATTTGGCATGTATATTCCTTGTGAGAGGGGCTTCCCACTTATACAAAAAAGTTTGACCTTGACCTACTTTATCATAATTTTTGAACCATTTGAGATAGATCCTTCAAATTTGGCATGTATGCTCCTTCTGACAAGGCACCATACTATATTACCTGCCATTTAATTTTTTCAGTGTGGATCAGGTGAGCGATCCAGGGCATCATTATATCAAGGTTTGGATGTAACAAACTTTACATTTTAAACAAATTAAGACTCAGCATTTTTTTTCCTGGGATTCTCACTAATTTTTGGGGCCAACCTGAACAATTGTTATAAAATGGTATTAATTTCAGCATGGACTGCTTTACCTATACATGTATTTATGAACAGGGTGTTCTGAGAAAGGCCAAAAAAGTTACCTGCACAGACTATATGAAGGAGTGTAAATAGTGCTAGAAGTAATGCTTATCATTGAAGAGAACTTTGTGCTTCGGGTCTGTTCAGTAGCAGTAAAACCCAGCACTGGATAAAGAGGAGGACTGGAAACATTTTAGGACATCTTTTCTAATCAAGTATTTCTACACTAAAGGATGTTGCGGGTACTTTCAACAATCAGGTGATTCTGTCAAATACCCACAACATCACATCAATGGACTTGTGGTCACAGCATTGTTTGTAAACAACCTGCAACTTGCTATTTTGAAATTAAACTTTACAAAATGTGTTCCTATCATTTTGATTAAGTAGTTTCAGTTCCTTTGTACATCTAAACCACAAAAATGACAAGAAAAAAACTTAAACATGCCGTCAGAAAGTCTCCCTCATTGGGACCCCAATCTCCCTCATCTGAGAAGCAAATCTCCCTCATGGTCAACATAAAATTATCACAGGTATGTGTTTAGCAGAGTAAGGATTAATTAAATGACAGGGATCATACAGACATTGTCTATTCCCACATAAGGGGCCAATAAATATCTAATAGTAAATGTTGTTGCGTTTTATTTCTCATTTCCACATTTAACCCATATATGCCAAGCGACCATTTGTGGGACAGCGGTAAAAAGTTTAGACCAGATCGGATGCCCCGTCAACACTATTTATGTCATTTTGAAATGGACCACTCCAAACTTATAAAGTAGAAGATTCCACTGTCATATATGGGTTAAAGAAAGGTAATATCGAATATCACAAGCTTGGGCACATACATGTAACTTAATACAACTTAATACTGTAGAAACTTATGCGTGGGCAGTGAAGAATCAGATCACGGTGTTTTTTTTTTTTTGTTTGTTTGTTTGTTTTACTTGAGATCTAACGTCCCTGTCAACACTATGTCATTTTGGAGACGCTGCTTCCAATTTTATGGGGCTATTACCAGACATTCAGATGAAATGACACTTTACCTGGGCATGCTTAGTCCTTCTATATTTACATTAGAAAATTTGGCTCTGAAAATATTTTAGATATTCTAGAAAACAGATACAGTGGAGAAATCCTGAACTCAAAAGAAATATAGACAAGAGGGCCATGATGGCCCTGGATCGCTCACCTGACCCATATGATAGAGTTACAAGTGGGCCTCTGGGAGGGCCATTATTGACCCCAGGGCTACAATGTGCATAATGTTGAGGGAGGTCTAAAAAGGTGAAGCTTCATACCAAATATCAACAAAGCCTATAATTTGAACAATCTTGGCAAAGGTCCACTAGATGAAGCTACACAACAAATATCAAAGACCTGGGCCTTGGGGTTTCAGAGACCATTTTTTAAAGATATTCCCTACATAGCCTATGTAAAACCAAATGGCCCCGGGGCGGGGACATTTTTGGCCTCAGAGCTATAATTTAAACAATCTTGATAGAGGTCCACTAGATGAAGCTTCACACCAAATATCAAAGACCTAGGTCTTGCTGTTTCAGAGAAGAAGATTTCCAAAGATTATCTCTATATATAAGTCTATGTAAAACCAAAGGGCCCCAGGGCAGGGGCTATAATTTGAACAATCTTGGTAGAGGTCCACTAGATGAAGCTCCATACCAAATATCAAAGACATGGGCCTTGTGGTTTCAGAGAAGAAGATTTTTAAAGATTTACCTATATAAGTCTATGCAAAACCAAAGGGTCTTGGGGCGGGGGCATTTTTGGCCCCAGGACTATAAATTGAATAATCTTGATAGAGGTCCACTAGATGAAATTTCACACCAAATATCAAAGACCTAGGCCTTGTGGTTTCACAGAAGAAGATTTTTAAAGATTTTCCCTATATAAGTCTATGTAAAACCAAAGGGCCCCCGAGACAGGGGCGATTTTGGTCTCAGGGCTATAATTTGAACAATATTGGTAGAGGTCCACTAGATGAAGCTTCATACCAAATATCAAAGACCAGGGCTATCTGGTTTCAGAGAAGAAGCTTTTTCAAGATTTTCCCTATATATAAGTCTATGTAATAACAAAGGGCCCTGGAGCGGGGGCATTTTTGGCCCCAGGGCTATAATTTGAACAATCTTGGTAGAGGTCCACAAGATTAAGCTTCATACCAAATGTCAAAGACCTAGGCCTTGTGGTTTCAGAGAAGAAGATTTTTAAAGATTTTCCCTATATAAGTCTATGTAAAACCAAAGGGCCCCAAGGCTGGGGCATTTTTGGTCTCAGGGCTATAATTGAACAATTTTGGTAGAGGTCCACTAGATGAAGCTTCATACCAAATATCAAAGACCTAGGCCTTGTGAATTCAGAGACAAAAATTTTTCAAGATTTTCCCCATATAAGTCTATGTAAAACCAAATGGCCCTGGAGCGGGAGCATTTTTGGCCCGTGGGCTATAATTTGAACAATCTTGATAGGGGTCCACTAGGTGAAGCTTCATACCAAATATCAAAGACCTGGGACATGTTGTTTCAGAGAAGAATATTTTTTAAGATTTCCCTATATAAGCCTATGTAAAACCAAAGGGTCTCGGGCGTGTGCATTTTTGGCCCCAGAACTATAATTTGAACAATCTTGGTAGGGGTCCACTAGGTATAGCTTCATACCAAATATCAAAGACCTGGGCCTTGCGGTTTCAGAGAAGATTTTTAAAGATTTTCCCTATATATGCCCATGTAAAACCAAAAGGCCCCGGGGCGGGGGCATTTTTGGCCCCAGCAATATAATTTGAACAATCTTGGTAGGGGTCCACTAGATGAAGCTTCATACCAAATATCAAAAACATGGCCCTAACGGTTTCAGAGAAGAAAATTTTTAAAGATTTTGCCTATATAAGCCTATGAAAAATCAAAGAGCCCCGTGGCGGGGGCATTTTTGGCCTCAGCACTATAATTTGAACAATCTTCGTAGGGGTCCACAAGATGAAGCCTCATACCAAATATCAAATACCTGGGCCTTGCGGTTTCAGAGAAGAAGATTTTTCAAGATTTTCCATATATAAGCCCATGTAAAACCAAAGGGCCCCCGAGCAGGGGCATTTTTGGCCCCAGGGCTATAATATGAACAATCTTGGTAGGGGTCCACTAGGTGAAGCTTCATACCAAATATCAAAGACCTAGGCCTTGCGGTTTCAGAGAAGAAGATTTTTAAAGATTTTTCCTATTTAAGCCCATGTAAAACCAAAGGGCCCCGGGGCGGGGGCTTTTTTGGCCCCAGCACTATAATTTGAACAATCTTGGTAAGGGTCCCCTAGATGAGGCTTCATACCAAATATCAAAGACCTGGGCCTTACGGTTTCAGAGAAGAAGATTTTTAAAGCTCTTCCCTATACAAGCCCATGTAAAACCAAAGGGCCCTGGAGCAGGGGCATTTTTGGCCCCAGCACTATAATTTGAACAATCTTGGTCGGGGTCCACTAGATGAAGCTTCATACCAAATATCAAAGAACTGGGCTTTGCGGTTTCAGAGAAGAAGATTTTACAGATTTTCCCTATATAAGCCCATGTAAAACCAAAGGGCCCCAGAGCGGGGGCATTTTTGGCCCCAGCACTATAATTTGGACAATCTTGGTAGAGTTCCACTAGATGAAGCTCCATACCAAATATCAAAGACCTGGGCCTTACGGTTTCAGAGAAGAAGATTTTTAAAGATTTTCCCTATATAAGCCCATGTAAAACCAAAGGGCCCGGAGCGGGGGCATTTTTGGTCCCAGCACTATAATTTGAACAATCTTGGTAGGGGTCCACTAGATGAAGCTTCATACCAAATATCAAAGACCTGGGCCTTGTGGTTTCAGAGAAGAAGATTTTTTAAGTTTTTGGTGAAAAAAAAATCTATTTTTGGCTCCTATGACCTAGATGTGCAACGGACCGGAACCATTTGAACAACTTTGAAAGGGGACCACCTAAGGATCATTCCTGTGAAGTTTGGTCAAAATCCGATCAGTGGTTTAGGAGGAGATGTCGTTTGAAGAAATTGTTTACGGACGCACGGACTGACGACGGACGACGGACGAAAAGTGATCCCAAAAGCTCACCTCGTCCATGATTTGACCTACTGACCTACATTTGACCCGACATGACCAATATTCAAATTTGACCGAGATATTGTCATGACAATCATTCTGAGCAAGTTTAATGATGATTGGACCATAACTGTGCCCTCTAGTGTGTTCACAAGGTTTTTCTATGATTTGACCTACTGACCTACTTTTTGACCCAACATGACCCATATTCAAACTTGACTGAGATATTGTCAGGATGATTATTCTGAGCAAGTTTGATGATGATTGGACCATAACTGTGCCCTCTAGAGTGTTCACAAGGTTTTTCTATGAATTGACCTACTGACCTACTTTTTGACCCGACATGACCCATATTCAAACTTGACCGAGATATTGTCACAATGATCATTCTGAGCAAGTTTGATGATAATTGAACCATAACTGTGCCCTCTAGAGTGTTCACAAGGACTATCTATGGTTTGACCTACTGACCTACTTTTTGACCCTACATGATCCATATTCGAACCTGACCGAGATATTGTCATGATAATTATTCTGAGCAAGTTTGATGATGATTGGACCAAAACTGTGCCCTCTAGAGTGTTCACAAGGTTTTTCTATGATTTGACCTACTGACCTACTTTTTCACCCGACATGACCCATATTCGAACTTGACCGAGATATTGTCATGATGATCATTCTGAGCAAGTTTGATGATGATTGGACCAAAACTGTGGCCTCTAGTTTGTTCACAAGAAAAAGTTTACGCACGACGGACGACGGACGACGCACGACGACGCCGGACATCTTACGGTCACAAAAGCTCACCATGACCTTCGGTCAGGTGAGCTAAAAAGATGGTTGATAAAATATAGAATCATTACAAAAACACGCCTGTTCAAATACTTTGTAAAGTTTACCCACGAAAAAAAAAAAAAGAATGTTTTCAGATAAAACAAAAGATATTTGTCTTATTTCTGCACAAAATATAGATTGTGGGTACTCGACAGAACCGCCTCATTAAGGGGGTTGTAACGAGTACCCACAATCTATGTTTTTAAGCAGAAATATGAAAAAAATTGGTTTATCAACGTAAAACCCAGTTTTAAAAGTGGGGTTTGAGGGGTCAGAATTATAAAGGCATTTTCTTTTGTAATGGGATATGAACTTTTATTACAGTGTGTAGGTAGTGTGGGTTTTATATCTCCTGAATTCATCACCTGAAATGAACACCCCTAAATTCCGCTTTATATAGAGAAATTTGGGGTTTACGGGGGTATACATTATTTTTTCTTATTTCTGTTCCACGAGATATGTTGTGGGTACTCATTAGAACCGGTTCAAACGAGTACCTACAACCTATGTTCGTAGTATAAATAAGAAAAATATCACTGATTTTCACCAGAAAAGTAGCCATTTTGAAGATATAAAAGATTGTACTATGACGCACTGATGTGTTATCGTAATGTATCAGAATTTTGTTTTCAAGCACAGTAAATCAGATTCTGTATACACCGGGTAAACTGATTCAATATGCCCTTCGTTGTAATAAAACACCAGAGTAATATTACTCAAGGCAATTTATTAATAAGATGTTAATATGCAGCACATGTCCCATGTTAGTTTAACAATCAACACTTAACGGTACACTTACCTGTTGATTTAACAGGATTAACACATAAGACGCCAATCACAACAATTATCGTCTGCTTTGTCGTCTGCTGTTAACTTTGACATTCATTTTTGCAAACAATGTGGACCCAGATCAGACTGCTCCTCCAGGAGCTGTATGATCAGGGTCCACTCTGTTTTGCCTGCAAGAAGGTGCAGCAGACAACATAAAGAGACAACATTTTTTTTTAAACATTTCTTGGCATCTTAAGAGTTAATTCATGACATCCATCAATGCCAACTATTGTTTTAAGGTTAGGGCCCCCCTCAAGATGATTTCACTTATTTCTAGGCGATTCATTATGTTAACAAGTGAACACCCCATAAACTCCACTTTATATGCAGAAAACTGGGCTTCAGAGAGGTTTATACTGTTTTTTATTTCTGCTCCAAGACATGTTGTGGGTTTTCCTGAGGCAGTTCTAACAAGCACCCACAACCTGTATGTCATACAGATGTTTTATTTTAATTGTTAATTAGAGGTGGACGAAAACTGGAGTAACCGGAAAAAATGCTTGACCTATTATAGAGAAATAGATAGATAACAAACGAGATGTGTAAATGTATTAAAAAGAAAGCAAAGTAAAAGGAATTCGCTTTATAAAAAAACATGCGCATGAAATATAAATCAACTGATTTTTTTTTTTTTTAAAAATGATTTGTATTTCATCTTGTGAAATTTCTGAAAGGTTTCACATTCTTGCTCCAAAACATTTTTAGATATTTTTTATCTGTTATTAAGACAATCTTTTATTAAGACCACATCTGGTCAGCCAAAAATGTGGTCTTAATATAGCAAATTAGATGTACATTTAATAAATTACTCATTTGATAGTAGAAACCATGCATATCTTAATTTTCAGTTATGAAATTATATGCAAATCAAATCTCAGATAAGAGTTTGATGACAGGACAAAGGATTAGTTAACTCCATGTTAACTCCCTAGTGAACTATAATTAACTAGGGAGTGAACTTGTAGTCAACTCTAGGGTCCAAATGTAGTCTGAATGTAGTCAACTCCTAGTTAACTTGGTGTAAAGATTCGTCTGAATGGTACTGTAGGTCATTTTAAGGGGTCAGTGTAACTAACCACATTTTTGGAGTAGGCTTTTACATAAGACGTTTTTCGGAAATTTGCACATTCTTCGCCATACTGTCAGCTGCTCTTGGTGAATCAGCAGAAGCGTAAGAATAATCATAGAAAGAATCCTATAATCCATTTCTATGATAGAATGTTGCTGACACCAGCAAGTACCGAACCTTCGAATCCCAACTCAAACGCACCTTCGACTGAGCTACCAAGGCCGGATCAGCAATGTACAGAACAGCTAAATAATCTGCTAGGAAGCAGGAACTGAATATTGCTTTAAAATATACTGAATATACAAGCGCATTTTATATGTTTTGGTCTCCAACATACGGTGCAGTTTAAGGCTTTACAAAGGAATGCGGCTATAATTGCCTTCTACTGTATACTACCCACTAAAATTGTTGGTTATTCTTAGTCCAATGTTTCCGTTGTTTCAGATAGACTTTTCCTTTAGAATTTGTCACTGAAACTATCTTTGCAATATACATAGCTTGTTTGGATTCATTGCTTCCAAGCAATCCTTTTGAGAATTTATGAACACCGTCTGCAGCTGGTGGTTCGTATATTGTTGCACTTCCATCTAATGTACACAGATTATAAACTTTACATCCCTGGAGGCCAGGGAGCTCATTCCTTGCAATTACGAATACACCGTGCAGTAACGCTAGGGGTGGTTTGACAGTGAAATTCATACAATGTTTGTTCATGAACAGACTAGATTGAACAAAATATGATGTACTGTTATCTTTTGTGGTTCTTTGCTACGAAAAGAACCGCTCTTATTAGCAGCAGCTATGGTGTTAAGTGCCTAGCAACGACCATTAAACATTCCTCGTGCTTTTCTAGGGTTACAATTATGATTTGTTAATTGATTTCATTCTCAATAAGTACGATTACGTAGTTCTACTGGACAGTAAGAAATTCATACAATGTTTGTTCATGAACAGACTAGATTGAACAAAGTATGATGTACTGCTATCTTTTGTGGTTCTTTGCTACGAAAAGAACCGCTCTTATTAGCAGCAGCTATGGTGTTAAGTACCTAGCAACGACCATTTAACATTCCTCGTGCTTTTCTAGGGTTACAATTATGATTTGTTAATTGATTTCATTCTCAATAAGTACGATTACGTAGTTCTACTGGACAGTGTAGAATGCCTTACTTCTTGCGAAATAATTATCTTTCCGTCCAAAGACTCGATTTGTTTTCAATACTGGTTATTTGAAAAGCAACTATGCTAACTTTTTCCAGACTGAAAATAAGGGGAAAGAGTACAACCTTAGAGAGGCGAAGATCAGTCAACAACTGAAGGCAGAAAAAGACGACTACAGTACTGATGATGAAGAGGAGGTAAAGATAAATACTAATAATGTCACTGTTATTCATAGTAAACTCCATTTTATAATTTAAGAAGAAGTAAAACAGTGATCAGGAATCGGTACAATTAATATAGCCCACTAAAGACACCAAAGGGAAAGAAACACAAACACGAAGCGACCAGACCATAATGAAAACCTAAATAGAGAAAGGTCATAAGGACAGTTACTTTCCCACAAAATGGCCTTATGGCCATCCAAAATAAAGACACAAGTGATACATACAGTCAGTAACAATTTAATGGTGCACGCCATGTATGAAATCCCCACTGGTGTAAAATCAATTCTGCCTTTCAATGTATGATAGAAGGCAAAGCTAGGCTGCCATGTAATATGTGATGAAATGTTAAGCCCAATACAGGCAATATTTCCACTGACCATTCCAAGGCGGTTCTTCTGTGGTGGTTTATTTATGGTATTGTTTGTTATCAATTGTGTGAATCACTTGGGCCTTTTTATTTTGGATGACCATTTGGTAATTTTGTTGGAAAGTAACTGTCCTTTTGGCCTTCCTCTGTTGAAGTTTCCATTAACGTCTGGTGGCTTCGTGTTTGTGTATCTTTCCCTTTGTTGTCTTAGGTGGGAAGAGAAAATGTGTCTTAATTTTATCGATTCGTGATCATGGCTTTACTTCTACAATACAATACGAATATATGGATGAAGCAACGATGAGAACTCTACATCTTATAAAAAAAAAGAAGTAACGCAATGATCAGGAATCGATAACATAAACTTACACCTTCCATCAGAGACTCCAAAGGGAAAGAAGTACTCCATGTTTATAAACCCAATTGGTTTACAGAGCTTAAATATCCCAAAGCATTGGAAACAATTTCTCGAAAATGACCAATACAGTGTTGGCGGGAACATTCAACCTCCAAACAAACAAACATTAGTGAGGATATGTATAATAATGGATCCGTAATTTATCAGCCAAAGAAAGAAATTGAAAAAATATGTTTGCTGTATACTGTTTCGGACCATGATATTTACCTAAGGAGTAATTGCAGCTGCATTGGTATTAAATTTCAAGGCCATTAATATTTCAAAATTAAACTTTGTATTTCTCCGAAGTCTGGGACTCAACTGAAACAGAATTTTAGACGACACAAAAATCAAATTTATTAAATTCAGCATAATCATGTTGCCATGATGGAAGTGAAACCAGTATAAAGTAAAGTTGTTTAAAGAGACTAACTGTAGAATCATCGAAACATTATGTGCAGCGTCATGTATTCTGTTACCTCTTCAAATAATGACTCAAGATTGAAACTGACGTATGTAAGAGCAGTATTAAGTTGTTGGTTTTTTTTTTAATTAGTAGGAGCAATTTAAGTATTGTATTTAGTTGTTACAGCCGACTGAGTTCCAACGGATGTTAAGTGAAAGCAAAGTTCAAGTGAAAATTAATGTTACATAATGTTTTTTTTTATATATTCAGGATTTTTCTGGCAGCGAATATTTACCGGATGAAAAAGATGATACCAACGATGAATCATCATCTGACCAATCAGACGGAATGTCAGACATTGTGCCTAGCGTTCCTGATCTCAGTAGGTTTGTGGACAACACAGATATATCAGAGCACAATAATGAGGTAGACGTTTGTATTAATATACCTGACAATGAAAATAACACCGAAGAACAGGTAGATGAAACAGTGCCGCATGAACAGTTAACACCACTGAACACATCTCATACTTCTTCACTTGAAGATGCAGCTGATAGTCAAGATATTTCTGACGCTAATGCACCGCCCACTAAGAAAATGATTGTTCCCCCTACTAACAACATCGATTGCCGGAAATATGACAAAAAGTTCTTTTGCTTTTATTGTGAAGAATTTAAAAGCAAATTACCGGATCACCTGATTGCAAAGCATAAACATGAAGAAGACGTCGTCCAATACATGGAAACAACGGACAAATCTGAAAAGGAAAGACGCTATATCAGGATAAGAAATCTTGGCAATCATTTGCATAATTGCAAAGTTTTAAGAAAAGGCGAAGGTCACTTGATCGTGCGGTATCGTCCTCGAGATGGCAACGGCGATCCCGAGATTTATGGACCCTGCCCGTTCTGTTACGGATATTTTATGCGGCGGGAACTATGGCGACACAAATGCCCTCTAAAGGTAACGATTGATGACAAAACTAAAAACAAGTTGTCTGTGGAAAGTCTTCTGTTGCTCCCACATGTTCAGAACTCTAGTAGCTCGAATAGATTGCTGGAAAAAGTAGTTTGCAGTATGAAAAGTGACCAAGTTAGTCGGGCAGCCAAAAGTGACTCCACTATTATGACTCTAGGTGAAAAACTGTGTAACAGACATGGACACGAAAATGACAAACATAATTACATCAGACAAAAAATGCGCGAAATGGCGCGCTTACTGCTTGAAATACGAAACGCAACGAATCTTGTAAATAATGCCCTTGCCTCGTTTTTCCATCCGAAATTTTATCGGACAATTGTGGCCTGTAGCAAGAATGTATCCTCGTTTGATGAATCCAAGAACAGATATGGTACACCATCTCTTGCCCTAAAAATTGGGCACTCGCTCCAAAAATGCATAAAGATTGTCATAGGTCAGAGCATTGAAAGTAGACAAAAGGAAAGAGAACTCGAAGCAGAAGAACTCCAGAAATTAATAGATCTAAACTGGTCAGATGACATCACAAGCAATGCGCTGAAGACCTTGCAGGAAGATAAAAGAAATCGCGGCCAGTTCCTTCCGTTGGCGGAAGATGTAAGAGCACTGTCAGACTACCTTAAAAGTAGTGCAGAAGAACAGTACAATGCACTGAAAGAATCAAACGAAACCGAAATATCTGTGAAAACATGGGCGATTTTAAACAGCATCGTTCTGACGCAACTCATTCTGTTTAATAGAAGACGTTCTGGAGAAGTGTCCCGAATGAAAGTAACTGATTATAATGCAAAACAACTTGCAGATCATGGATCACAGTTCAATTCAATATTATCGGGTTTAGAAAAGAAACTATGCTATGTCATGCCAAGAGTAGAAATTGAAGGCAAAAGAGAAAGAACTGTTGCGGTTCTCTTTCCCTCATACATTGTCAAAAGCCTTGATCTTCTGAATTCGACACGCAGTAAGGTGGTGAGTACAGCCAATCCGTATTTGTTTCCGGCAGTCAACTATGGTTCTCTTTCGCATATTAGAGGTTCAGACTGCATGCGAAAGTTTTCAGCGGAGTGCGACGCCACAGCTCCAGAAAGGCTTAGATCAACGCAACTGCGGAAACACATCGCCACTATGTCCCAGGTGCTGAACCTAAAGGAAAATGAGCTTGACATTCTGGCGAATTTTATGGGACACGATATAAGAGTCCATCGTGAATTCTACCGCTTACCAGAGGCGACAGTCCAGGTGGCCAAAGTGGCCAAGCTTCTACTTAAAATGGAAAAAGGTGGAACAGATTTACCCGTTGGGCAGTCCTTGGACGATATCCAGCTGGATGAGGAGAACCTGTCAGACGGTATATCTAGTTAGATTTATTATTAATACTATCATTCCGATTTTAGTCTACGTTGGCAAACTAAAAGGCTCAAAGCTTTTCTTTGGGAAAAAAACACATAAGAGAATAAAAATGGGAGATTCGGGTAAACTGAGCCTTTTCATACACAGCAATTTAGTTTGCAAGACTACATAAGCCTCCTAGCACCGGTCTGAGCGATACTCGATTTTCAATATAACCTGAATGGGCTCAATGATCACAATGAAAAAGAAAAAAAATGCACCATGGTGAAGCACGTGGAGAATTTTTACGCTTGTGACAAAGCACTGAACACCAGCTGCTGTTAGATAAATAGAGGATCTTGTATGAGTGGTCATGTATTATTGAATTTATTAAACGAGTTGAGGAAAAGGGATAAAATGCGAGGCTTTGCCGAGCATTTTATTCCTTTTCCTCAACAAGTTTAATAAATTTAATAATACATGAACACGAATGCAAGATTCTATTTATCATATGACATTTAAACGCATTTTATTCACGACTTTTAAACAAAAAAGTCAATGTTCCGCCATCAATAAGCGCGACGACGTTAAGGACGCCATAAGTATAACGTTACTGGCGCATCTAACTAATTTGCATATTTAATCCACTAGTGGATTACGGAATTTAATGCATGACGTTATTACACTCTCAGACGCGACGTCATATGATAAAATGAAAAACTAAAAGCTTGTCGTTTGTAAAAGAATTTAAATCGACATGGTCCATGTAAGGTTATATGTTTGTTTTATAAACAAATGAATTAGCGCACACAAATCGGTCGCACCGCAACCGGGACTCGAACTACGGATCTCCTGCATTCCCGGCAGTCGTGCTACTATTCAACACCTCGACCAATTTTAACATTTATAAAGCGCAAATTTTGGGGCCTTTCATTTACCGCCATAGGCATATTGTTTGTTTGAGTTTAGGTTTAAAATTCTTGTCAATACTGTATAGGTCATGTTTGAGACGTTGCTTCAAACTTTGTGGGACTTTTGTCCGACATTGAGATAAAATGACACCTCACGTCCTGCCACCATATGAAACCAATAGGGTTTATATGGTTGGACGGGACAACTGACACAGCTTTTCCCGTGCAGACTTAGAGCCTCTAAGCAGTTTACCAGTACTCGTGAGCGGGGGGATTCAGCTCTGCGCGGAAACATCGTGCAACCCTAGCTGATTCTTTATTCTTTATTTGCGGGGTCGAACCATGCAAGGGATACCTTTAAACACCGGGTAATACAATAAACGAAATGCCCTTAGCATGTGTTCAAATTAGTTTCTTACTATTGCTAAAATGTAGGTACACATCATCTTTATGACCGGAATTTTGTTTTACAGTGTTGAAATCAATTTAACTACCGTATTCGCCCTAATTACCGCACCGTGCGCTTAGTTTTTTTCAAAATCGTGTCAAAAAATCGTGGTGAAAAATCTACCTAATTAGCGCACACTTGATACGAAAACAATAGCTTCAGAGATGATGCATACTGATATATAATGGGACAGAAAAGGATACTTAAGCATTGCCTTAACTGTTGAAGAAATAACAGCAAGTTTTTATAGATTTACTGTGAGAACTTCGAGAGGAGGCTACTGTAAAGTGTGCGCTTATGCATTTCCTTTTCAAAAATAGCTTTGGTGTGCGCTTATAGGAGCATGTGCGGTAATTAGGGCGAATACGGTATGGTGGTTAAAATTTTCAAATGATATTGACATCATATCACATACAGCAATAAGTATGCTATATCTGAATGGGTTAAACCCTTTGCCATTACGAAAACATAAACATACATATACAATTATATTGAAAATGTTAGCCACCAAACAAAAAAAACTGATTTTTTTTCAAATAAAAACTCTGATATTCTTATTTCTGCTCAAAATATAGATTGCGGGGACTAGAAAGAACAACCTCATATCGTGTACCCTCAGACTATGGTTTTGAGCAGAAGTAAGAAATTGTATACCCCTTAATCCCTAGTTTTATTATATAAATAATATAGGCGTGTTTTGTGATAAGCATAGTTTACAACTATATACCTTCTAGGGTTGTTTTATTTTTTCTGAGAAAAACCAAAGCTTTGCATTTCATATAAATCATCTGATTAGCAGACAATTCGCATGAAATGCCATGTTTTATTTTCTTTGAAAAACAAAACGAAAAATAATATTGTTATAATAGTTTTATTGATGATGCACTTTGTCAATAGTCAAATAGAATTATACCTTTTCAGGTGAATCCGGCAACGATGCAGATGATAGCTCTGGTAGCGATATTGAGGCTCAGTCAACAGAGATAAATCAATCAGATACAGGTTGTTATTATAAAATATTGCATGGCATTGCATTGCATAAGTTCCATTCGAATAGTGGAAATCATACAACATTCCGCTTCACTGGATTTTTCATGTACAGAAATGATATATGCCACACTTTTCACGCCTCTGACAGATCCTTCAGCTGATTCACATGTTCGATACCTCGCGTTGAAACGCAGTAGTGCCAAAGTTTGTTTAATTTGAGGTTTAACGTCCCCGTCAACACCATTTAGGTCATTTTGGAGACATTGCTTCAAATGTTGTGGGATTTTACCTGATGTTGAAATGAAACGACATCTAAATCCCTGCTGCCTAATAAAAAGAGTATATATGCATGGGCTACCAGCAGTTTTCCAGAGTAGGTTTAGCTCTTCAAAGCAGATTACTAGTACTCATATGCAGTAGGTATCAGCTCTGTGTGGAAACATCGTCCAGGCCAATTTATTTCTCCAAACCCCGAAGGGCGGGGATGGCGTAATGCCAAAGGACCAGAAAATATAATAAGAAATGCATCTCTGGGGAAAGAAACTCACAATAGAAGTTCAGGCAATGATAAGGAATCAATAAAATAATAGTGTCATCTTACATACAGTCCAAGG
The DNA here is from genome assembly GCA_963580285.1 of Lucinisca nassula. Classification (NCBI taxonomy): domain Eukaryota; kingdom Metazoa; phylum Mollusca; class Bivalvia; order Lucinida; family Lucinidae; genus Lucinisca; species Lucinisca nassula. The sequence goes on from OY757020.1 coordinate 99,272,118, forward strand.
CAAGTAAAGGAAGGATGCAAAAACATAATGTGAGGAAATGATAATCAAAACAATGCAAGTAGAAAGCTAAAGGGTCAGCTTCATTCCCTCATGGCTACTTCAACCTAACTATAATCCCAGTTCAATAAGGAACTAAGGAATAAATCTCGCTATTTTGTTTTCATCTGCAGAAATTGTCTGACAGCCAATATACAAGTTTATAGTAACATGCAGAGGTTTTGTTATTTTCATTAAGTTCAGGTCTGTAATGTAGTGAGGAAAATTAATAAAAAATAAATCAGACAATGCTTGCAAGACTAAATAAGACTGGATATTTGGTAGTATTGATAAGATTCTCGCAGTCCTCATATATAGATAGCTCATCTAAAACCGTTCAATGATTTGAACAAAATTTGCAAAAAGTTTAAAGTTAGCAAATATCTTTTTTGTTTCAGAAATGGCAGTCACGGAAAAAGATGTCACAGAGTTACAGCTAGCGCAAAATTCTTGCAAGGAAGGAAAGAAGTTCAGACTCACTAGACGCCCATGGAGTGCAAATGAGAAAGAGGCCGTTATGTCATATTTTCGCAGGAAAATGTTACAACAAAAGCTTCCTGGGAAGAAAGAGATAGACGAATGCATTGAGGCTTACCCAGTTCTCCAAACCAGATCATGGAAAAATATAAAAGACTTCTGTCGAAACACTATGAAAAAGAACTGAGGCTGCTCTTGACATCAAATATAAACGTACAACTGAAAGTCTAAAATAAATAGATAAACATTAGAATAACACACCGTGTGAAAAAGGCATTTATTCATGGCTCTAAAAGTATAATTTTTCCAATAAAATAATGCCTCTATAAGTTTGACTACTTGAAACCCCACTTTTATATAGTTAAACTGTGGTTTACAGATATATACAGTTATTTTCTTATTTTTGTTCCAAATCATTAATTGTGGATACTCGTCTGAGTCAGTTCTATCGAGGACCAACAATCAACGATTTTGAGCCGATATATTAAAAATTATTAGATTTTTTTATCTGAAAAGTCGCATTCATCATGAAAACATATCTTTATATTTTGACCCCCTTAAACCCTACTTTAATATACTAAAACTGGGTTAAATGGGGTATATATTATCTTCTGCATTTCTGCTCTAAAACATAGATTGTGGGTACCCTATCGAGTCGCCACATTCAATGTTTTGAGAAGAAATAAGAAAAATATGATAACTTTTCATCTTAAAAATTCATGTTTCGGAAAAAAATGACTATTTGTATAGGCGTGTTTTCGAATTTTAGTTTGGTTGTAAAATTTACCAGATATGACTTTCGTTGTTTCTGCTACAAATAAAGATTGCGTTACTCGTTGGAACTGCACTAATAATGTGGTTTTAACGAATATTAACAATCAACAATCATTGTTTTGATAAGAAATAAGAGAATTGCGTTTACCTCTGTAAAGTCTGATTTTCCTATATCAAGTCGGGTTTACAGAAATGTTCACAACTCGGACTACCAAACGTGATGTGAATAAATAGATACAGAAATAAAGTCGACCAAGCAGATACACGATTTAATCTTATTTCATTTGATTCTCTAGATTAAACATTGCGATATTTTGAATGTAGATGCAAATTTATTATTGCTTCGTCGAGATGGTTCTTACGAGAAACAACAATCTAGGCCTATGCAAGACAATATAAAATAATGTATACCTAGGTTAATCTCACTTTGAAATATTTGAAGTGGGATTAACAGTCATGTGTATATCAGGCATTGAGTTAAAAAAGTTTGGTTTGGTCCATTACGAAAATACGGCTATTCAAATATATTGAAAAACTTACAAAAAAATGAAATTTTTCAGATAAAATCCTGAGCCGGCGCAGGACGAAACCTACAATAAGGCCGGTGTGACCAGCAGAGTCTCCAATTAACCTGTGCCCTCATCCACCATCATGACAAGACGGTTTGCTTATGTCTCTTTGCATAGATCGTATCGTATAGTAGGTACAGGCTGATCTGAGTCTTCGCTGGTCGCACAAGCATTCTTGTAGGTTTTTGTCATGCGCTGGCTCAAATATATGTGCCCGTGACATAGATTTTGGTTACTCGAGACGGTTCTTACAAGAACCCAACCTCTATTACTGAAAAAGAAATACGAAAGATAATGTAGACCTGTTAAAGTCCCAGCAAAAATAGGGCTGAAATGATTTAGGCTTGTTTCATGATGGAATGAAGAAAAACTGAGGATATGTCTGTATTGTCTAGTCGCAAACTATGTGTTCATTCAGAGTGCAGTAATATGTAAAACAATCTCCCCGATTAGTAGATTATATGTGTATAACCTCCCCAATTTGCAAATGTGTATGACATTTTGTGCATCCCCGATTCGTAAAGTGTATAGAACTCCCCGGTTTGCTTGATTTATCCTCACCCTATTTTTTATTGATATCAAAGAAATAAGTATTGGAAGACACTACATAAATATATCTTTAATAAAAAATGTCAAAATTATTGCCTAAAAACCAGTATTTCCAATATCCCCGATTTGTAGGGCCACGTCATACTCCCCGTTACGGACCTTTTACAAGTATGTGTGTGTGTGTGTGTGTGTGTGTGTGTGTGTGTGTGTGTGTGTGTGAATCATCTGAACTACGCCTACGTCGGGCCGACAGCGATACGACATGGCGACGTCGTATCGCTGTCGGCCCGATGTTGGCCCAATGTGGTGCGCTAGCCCATAATGAGAGAGAGAGAGAGAGAGAAAAAAAAACACTGAGCAACATGTTGGACATGGCACTTTCAGAGCCCATAGGGGCTTGAAGAAATATATGGGCTGCAAAATGCTTCCACGCAGAGCTGAATCCGGCCAACACACTAGTACTGGTAAACCGCTTAGACGATCTAAGCCTGTCCAGGAACCGCGGTGCGAGGCGGACCGTACACGCTAATAAACCCTATTGGTTTCATTGGGCGACAGGGCTTGAGATGTCAATTTATCCAAATGTCGGGTAAAAGTCCCACAAAATTGAAAACAACGTCTCCAAAATAATCTTATGACCTTTACAGTGTTGACGGGGACGTTAAACCTCAAATCAAACAAAAACACTTTCAGAGAGAGAGAGAGACAGAGAGAGAGAGAGAGAGAGAGAGAGAGAGAGAGAGAGAGAGAGAGAGAGAGAGAGAGAGAGAGAATGGACAATATGTAGGCCACGATAAGAAAGCAATGAGCAACATGTAGGCCACGGAGAGAGAGAGAGAGAGAGAGAGAGAGAGAGAGAGAGAGAGAGAGAGAGAGACTAATGCGCAACATGAAGGCCAGAGAGAGAGAGAGAGAGAGAGAGAGACGAATGAGCAACATGAAGGCCACAGAGAGAGAGAGAGAGAGAGAGAGTAAATCGCATGAACGGTGCGTCTGACCGAGAGCGATACGACATGGCGACGTCGTATCGCTGTCTGCCCGATGTTGACCCACTGTTTCAACATTTAGCCCATAATGAGTGAGAGAAAAAACACTTAGCAACATGTTGGCCATAGCACTTTCAGAGAGAGAGAGAGAGAGAGAGAGGGAGAGAGAGAGAGAGAGAGCACTGGGGAACGTGTACGCCATGGCATGCTGAGAGAGCGAGAGAGAGAGAAAGACGGAATTTCATTCCATTTTACACATTGGAATTCGCATAAAAAGTTTAAAAGAATTTCACTATACTACGATCTACGATTTCTGTCACAACAATTGTGTGTAACGATGTTGAGATGATCCCTGCATACCTTTCTAGGTATTTACCGCATGACGTCATTATTCACGCGCGTTGTAGTTTTGTCGCGAAATTAAAAATAGACTAACTGTGTTCGTAGCACAGTTAGGAAAACCGTCTCATAAAACTTAACCTGTGATCATAATTGTTCGCAATATTACATAAAACTCATTCATTTGTATTATTTAAACAAAAAATACCCGATATATGTAAAAAAAAAATTAAGCACTTTTTTTCCGACAGCTCAATAATGCACCTTTAAGCTTGTAAGCAAGATATCTGAAAAACAGTTTGAGCTATAGCCCTGAAACTTTACAGGCTGGTTCAGGATGATGCGTAGATGAACGGAATTACTTTTGAAAAAAAAAAAGATTTTTTTTTCTTCAGTTATGGCCCTTTGAAATTTTTGTGTTTTAAGCTTGAAAGCAAGATAACTCAAAATATGTTTGAGCTATTGCCCTGAAACTTTACAGAATGATTGGGGATTATGAGATGAACTTATTAACTTTTGACAAAAATCCATTTTTTTTCTTGAGTAATGCTCCTTTGAAATTTTGCGTGTTTGAAGCTTGTAAGCAAGATATATCAAAATCTGTACGAGCTATTGCCCTGAAACTTGACAGGCTGGTTCAGGATGATGAGAAGATGGACTGATTAACTTTTGGAAAAATTCGGAATTTTTTTCTTCAGTTATGGCTCTTTGAAATTTTTGCATTTTAAGCTTGTAAGCAAGATAACTCAAGAACTGTTTGAGCTGTTTCCCTGAAACTTTACAGAATTGAGTTTTTGTTTTGCCCTGAAACTTTACAGACTGGTTTGGGATGATGAGTAGATGAACTGATTAACTTTTGAAAAATATCGAATTTTTTTCTTCAGTGATGGCCCTTTGATTTTTTTTTTTTTTGCATTTTAAGCTTGTAAGCAAGATAACTAAAAAACTGTTTGAGCTATTGCCCTAAAACTTTACAGAATGGTTGGGGATGATGAGAAGATGAACTGATTAACTTTTGACAAAAATCCAATTTTTTTTCTTGAGTAATGCCCCTTTGAAATTTTGCGCGTTTTAAGCTTGTAAGCAAGATATCTGAAAAACAGTTTGAGCTTTAGCCCTGAAACTTTACAGGCTGGTTCAGTATATGAACTGATTAACTTTTGAAAAAAATCCGAAATTTTTTTCTTTAGTTATGGCCCTTTAAAATATTTGTGTTTTAAGCTTGTAAGCAAGATAACTCAAACACTGGGCGAGCCATTGCCCTGAAACTTTACAGAATGGTTGGGGATGGTGAGAAGATGAACTGATTAACTTTCGACAAAAAATCCTTTTTTTTTTCCTTGAGTTATGCCCCTTTGAAATTTTGCGCATTTTAAGTTTGTAAGCAAGATATCTCAAAAAGCTGTTTGAGCTTTTGCCCTGAAACTTTACAGGTTGGTTCAGGATGATGAGTAGATGAGCTGATTAGGTGAATTTTAATGCATTTGCATTTTTGGGGAACTTAATACATGCTTGCTTAAGACAGGTTGCTCGCTTAATAGAGGTGGACACTAAGACAGGTTTGACTGTATCTGTAAAACTGTATGAGATATTGTCCTGTGACTTAAAACACTGGTATGGGTCGATAAATAAATGACCGGATTAACTTCAGTTTTTTTTGTTATGTTCCTTCTAAAATTTCAGCATTGCAGCCAAATAAAAAAAGATTTCTCAATAACTGTTAGGGACAAGCAGTGTTAGGGTCAAGCAGTGTTAGGGTCCAGCAGTTGGGGGCCGATTGTGTTTCATAAACACTGGCTCTAGTTTCTTCAAGCCCCGATGGGCGGGGGCCGAGGGCCCGTGCGTACCCATATGACTATTTCAATAGACATTTTGGAAATTCATCATATCAAATGCATTGTAAACTTTACACCAAAAAACAACAACACGAAACTTGTAAGATGAGAAATTGTGATATTTTTCTAATTTCTGCTCAAAATATAGATTGTGTGTACTCTTTAGAACCGCCTCATCGAGGCGGTTCTAAGAAGTATCACACTTTATATTTTAGAGCAGAAATAAGAAAGATGAGGCGGTCCTAACGAGTACCCGCAATCTATATTTTAGAGCAGAAATAAGAAAATAAGGTTTACCCCTGTAAACCCTAGTTTTATTATATAAAAGTGGGGTCCAAGGGGTCAGAATTATATCTTTCTTTCTTCCGGTTTCGCCTTAACCCCATTTTGATGATTTAGTGCATTTGTTTTGGTAATACATTGTTCTGTTGCAAAAACCGACAAGGGCGGTCTGCTGCGAAAATATGTGTCAGCCAATTCAAAGTGACGTTACATGATGACGCCGGGTTTTCAACAGTTTATCGCAGATTCTAATGCACCTGCGTATGTAACGCAACGTCTGATTGGATAACGTCGAAAATTCGCGACAGTATATCCTGCGATTTACTGTCAGAACCGACGTCATCACTTAACGTACTTTTCATTGGCTAATATTTGGTTGTACGCAGCACACAACGCTTGCCGTTTTGTGCAAAATGTTACAGTTTTTAACTGAACAACCAAATAAATGCATTGGGATGGACTTTCTAAATCGTCGCCTTTACAGTTGCAAATTCCGTTTAACGACGACGGTCACGCGTCGCCATAAAACGAAATTTCCGACCGCCGGTTTAGCTCCCCAAATGACAGTTTTGAATACAGTAATCCCCGAAATGTACTGTCGCAACATGTTGAAATTAACCTATTAGAAGTCGAGTTATATTCGCAAGTGGGTTAGATTTACTTGTTTTGGCCGGCCCATAAGAAAACATAAGAATCTGATTCCATCCCACGGGATGACCAAACAGAGCGGAACCGAAGCTATCGAGGCTACGCCGAGATTCCGCTTAGCACGGTCATCCCGAGGGTTGGAATATATGAATCTTATATGGGTGTGAGGGGTGGATGGAAAAATCCGCCCCGAGGGTCTCTGTCCGGCATCACGAGGCTTGCCGAGTGATGCCGGACAGTGATCCCGAGGGACGGATTTTTCTATCCACCCCTCACATCCATATACGATTCTTTTTCTTGCATACCCTCCATTTCTTAACGCGGACTTTTTATGTTGGAAGCACTTAGGTTACCAACGTCCGACATATTGTGATGACACTACAGGAATGTTTAATGACGTTACGTAACGAGCTGTGACGTCAACCTTAACGACGGCGCATACGAGGTCGTATTCAACAAGTGCATTTATCAAACACGCGGGAATATTCTATTTCGGGTAAGAACACCAGGGTTAGAACAGAATCTCTATCCCAAGCTAAAACTATGGGTTTCCTTATCTGGTGTGCAAGAAACGCCCATCCATTATACAAATACATTGTAAATTTTCCCGCCGAAAACAATTAAAATTTTGAGATAAAAAATTGTGATATTTGTCATATTTCTGCTCAAAATATAGATTGTTGTTACACGTTAGAACCGCCTCATCGAGGCCTTCTAACAAGTACTCACAATCTATATTCTAGAGCAGAAATAAGTTAAATATGTTTTACCCTTGTAAACCCCAGTTCAAGGTGGTCAAAATTATATAGGCGTGATTTTGAGATGTACAACACTACCAAAACATTTCATTTTTTCAGTTGAATTCATTTACCGTTTTTTTTTTCGCGCCAAGAACCAGCAATCAGTCGCTGTTAACATTGGTGTCAGCATACGCAGATTCAATGAAAACGCTTTTAGAATTGTTATTTCTTTAGTTTCAGGTGAAAAAGACTGACTTTTTCGACTGATAAATACGGTATCGTAATATCACCGAAGTATGAGTTTGTTTGACACGAATACTGCGTGATTTTCATGATGTGCACGTGCACGTGAAAAATGCAAAAATTGTAAAATTTTCGTTATCACGATATTTTTGACACTTTCTAGACTGACATTATAAAGTCCGGATTCTTTACGTTAAAAACCAGCGAAACATTTCATAAGAACAAGCCAATGGGACGTCTAAGTAACATCGATCGTATTCGTGCCCTCGGTATGGCTGAAGGTGGGCTTTCATACCGCCAAGTTGCAGAACGTATGGGTTGTTCGCACACTACGATTGCACAATTGGTTGAAAGGCACAACGCTACGGGGCCTGTGAACGATAGATAACGCCCTGGACGTGAACATGTTACTACACGTCAGCAGGACCGGAACATTGTTTTGAGTCATTTACGCGACCGATTAAGGACGTCTGTGAAAACGGCCGAGGAGACAGTGGGAACCCATAACCTGCGGGCAAGTGCCTTACTGTAACTGTACGGCGGCGTCTCCAGGGATGCGGTATTTCTAGCCATAAGACGTATAGGGGGCGTGACGTTTTGGCGGCGGAACGTCGAATCAGTCGCTTTAATTGGTGTCGACAGCGTATCCGCTGGTCACAACAGCGTTGGCGTGGTGTACTGTTCACGAACGAGTCCCGTTTTTGTGTTGAATTGTTTGAAAGGTGGCGTAAAATACGGCGTCGACGTGAAGAGCGATTTCAAGACTGTTGTGTTAAACAGGTGTCAAGTTGGGTTGGTGGTAGTGAAATGGTGTGGGAGCGATCTCATGACGCCACAAAACCCAACTCATCGTTGTTGATGGCAATTTGACGGCACGTCGGTACATCGATGAAATCTTAGAACCTGAGTCGGCATCGTTTTTACGCAATAATGGTGTCGTTAACCATTTTCCAACAGGACAAAGCACGTGCTCATTATTCGAGGCTAACCATGGGCTTTTTAAATCAAAATGGTGTGCAAGTCCTTCCTTGGCCTGCGTTTTCGCCGGATTTAAACCCAAATGAGCACCTTTGTGACCAGCTCGGAAAACGTGTGTTCAGCCGACCTCATCCCCAAATCAACCGTCAGCAGCTTACCATGCCGCTACAGGAAGAGTGTGACAACATCAGACAAAAAAGAATCGAATGCAATGATCAGGAATCGATATAATTCAAACCACAGCTCCCATCGGAGACACCAAAGGGACAGAAACACAAACATGAAACAACAAGACCCTAATGGAAACACCAATAGCGGAAAGTCGATAGGACAGTTACTTTCCAACAAAATGGCTAATTGGCTGTCCAACACAAAACAATATAAGCGATACACACACTCAAAGACAAGCCATAACAAAAATTAACCACGACAGAAGAACGGCCTTGGAACGGTCAGTGAAACAAATTCCACTAGGTGGGGGCTTAAATCGATCTTACGTGGCCACAATCCTCGCCCTTACTTCCGTATAATTTATTCAGTCCGCATGACGGCCTACTTACTCATCAATGCAACATCTCCCTGAACACAGAAATCAAACAACCACAGAGATGAAACAACGGTGAGGACTCGATAGCAAGAAACCACAGAAATGCTGGACCTAAAGAAGACAAACAGTTAGACTCCGATGGGCCCGTCCAGAGTCAGAGCCTTAGGCACCAACATATAACGTAGGAAGCTTGTCTTGGCCTTCTGTAACACATACAGCCACCATGATGGCTGAATGACGAATGTGGTCATCGGCTAAAGCTCAAGAATTTCATAAGAAGTTTGTCATGGCTCCTGCTGATAAGGCCGCTAACAGTGTGGTCGTTGTTTGACGGCTTTACTATGTTAATACTCTTCAGCAAGTACGTGGTGGTACTAAGGCCTATGAACTTCAGCCTTTAGCTTTAGAGAGGGCTTTAGTTGATGACCACATTTGTCATTCATCTACCAAGTTTGCTGTCTGTGTTACAGAAGTCCAAGACAGGCTTCCTACGTTATATTGGTTACCTAAACTTCATAAAAGACCATACAAAGCATGGTTTATTGCAAATTCAAGCTCTTGTACCACCACTGAACTCTCCAAATTATTAACTTCATGTTTTACTGCCATCAAAAAACCTTTCTACTTGACAATATTTACATAAGACTTGGTACTAAGTTATTTAGACAAGCTGTGGGTATTCTGATGGGTACTAATTGCGCACCACTTGGGGCTGATCTGTTTTTTTTTGTTATGAGAGAGACTTCATGATGTCACTTTCTGCTGATAATCAGTCTGAAATCACTGAAGCTTTTAGCTCCACTTCTAGATATTTGGATGATTTATTAAATATTGATAATACCTAATTCAATGGTTTGATCAGTCAAATTTACCCCCCAGAACTTTAGTTAAATAAAGCAAATTCTTCTGATACCTAGGCCCCGTTTTTGGATTTACATCTATCTATTGTGGATGGGTTTGTTTCTTGCAAAATTTATGATAAACGCGATGATTTGATTTTGGGGTTATTGGATGGTGATGTTTCACGTGCGCCATCCTATGGCGTTTATATTTCGCAATTAATTCGACTTGCTAGAGTGTGTAGACATATAACTGACTTCAACACTCGTAATAAATTCTTAACGGCTATACTTCTTAATCAGGGCTATCGGTACCATAACTACGCAAAGCCTTTTCAAAATTTTATAGATGTCATTCTGATTTAATTTCAAAATTCAATACTGCACTTAAATCTCTTCTACAACAAGGTCTATCGGAACCCGAATTTTATGCCGACTTAGTATATAAATTTGGAAAAATTTATAACCGCAATGTCTTCAGCACCCGATTTCGTAAAATCATTGTTCGATATAAAAATATTGGGTACAACATAAATGTTATACGACAGACAGCATGCATGGTAGTTAACCCAATCACGGTTGACAACTTTGCTTCCATCTTTAATTGCACGCCAGTGGGTCAGGCCTCAGATTCTATGACGGGTCCACCATAAAGGCTTATGTTGGTTGGTACTTGATGCTCTGTCTCTGGTCGGGCCCATCGGAATTTAACTGTTGGTTTTCGTTTGCTCCAGCATTTCTGTTGTTTCTTGCTGTCGAGTCCTCACCCTTGTTTCATCTCTGTGGTTTATTTTTGTTATGGTTTGTCTTTGGGTGTTTGTGTCGTTTATATTATTTTATTTTGGATAGCCTCATGGCCATTTTGTGGGAAAGTAACTGTCCTTTTGGCTTTCCGCTGTTAGTGTTTCCGTTGGGTCTGTTGCTTCATGTTTGTGTTTCTTTTCCTTTGTTGTCTCTGATGGGAGCTGTGGGTTAATTGTATTGATTCCTGATCATTGTCTCTACTTCTATTCAAGGGGGTCAAAATTATATAGGCGTGTTTTCGTGATGAAATGAAACTACATATTAATTTTAAAGACCTGGAACGAGTTGTTCAAAGCATAGTTAACTTAACGAGATCGTGAGTAGTCATGTCGTTAACTGTTCTAGCTAGTTTAATATTTAACATATTACTATTTGTTCTGAAAAATATGAGCAGCGTTTGCGAATGCAAAAGATGCTTACATTTTTTTTCAGCAAAAATATTATTACATTTGCCATAATAAATGATCAAAGTTTAAACGATACGTTAACTAACGACGTCGTAAGATTTGAACGACTGGCCCCTGGGCATTTTTGTTTCAAAAGTCTTTAGAATCGCCACAACACATCAGGAAAACACGCCTATATAATTTTGACCCCCTTGAACTCCACTTTTATATAGTAAAACTGGGGTTTACAAGGGTCTACCTTACTTTTAGCTCACCTGTCACGTAGTGACAAGGTGAGCTTTTGTGATCACTTTTTGTCCGTCGTGCGTCCGTGCGTGCGTCCGTAAACTTTTTCTTCAAACGACATCTCCTCCTAAACCACTGATCAGATTTTGACCAAACTTCACAGGAATGATCCTTAGGTGGTCCCCTTTCAAAGTTGTTCAAATGGTTCCGGTCCGTTGCACATATAGGTCACAGGAGCCAAAAATATTTTTTTTTCATCGAAAACTTAAAAAATCTTCTTCTCTGAAACTGCAAGTCCCGGGACATTGATATTTGGTATGAAGCTTCATCTAGTGGACCCCTACCAAGATTGTTCAAATTATTGTGCTGGGGCCGAAAATGCCCCCGCACCGGGGCCCTTTGGTTTTACATGGGCTTATATAGGGAACATCTTTAAAAATCTTCTTCTCTGAAACCGCTAGGCCCAAGTCTCTGATATTTGGTATGAAGCTTCATCTAGTGGACCCCTACGATGATTGTTCAAATTATAGTGCTGGAGCTAAAAATGCCCCCCGCACCGGGGCACTTTGGTTTTACATGGGCTTATATAGGGAAAATCTTTAAAAATCTCTTTCTCTGAAACCACATGGCCGAGGTCTTTGATATTTGGTATGAAGCTTCATCTAGTGGACCCCTACCAAGATTGTTCAAATTATAGTGCTTGGGCCAAAAATGCTCCTGCCCGGGGCCCTTTTGTTTTACATGGGCTTATATAGGGAAAATCTTTAAAAATCTTCTTCTCTAAAACTGCAAGGCCCAGGTCTATACTATTTGGTATGAAACTTCATCTAGTGGACCCCTACCAAGATTGTTCAAATTATAGTGCTGGGGCCAAAAATGCCCCCGCCCCAGGGCCCTTTGGTTTTACATAGGCTTATATAGGGAAAATCCTTAAAAATCTTCTTTTCTGAAACTGCAAGGCCCAGGTCTTTGATATTTGATATGAAGCTTCTTCTTGTGGACCTCTACCAAGATTGTTCAAATTATAGCCCTGGGGCCAAACATGCCCCTGCTTGGTTTTACATAGACTTATATAGGGAAAATCTTGAAAACTCTTCTTCTCTGAAACCACAAAGCTGAGGTCTTTGATATTTGTTATGAAGCTTCAGCTAGTGGTCCTCTACCAAGATTGTTCAAATTATAGCCCTGAAACATAAAAATGCCCCCGGCATGTGGCCCTTTGGTTTTACATAGACGTATATAGGGAAAATCTTTAAAAATCTTCTTCTCTGAAACCACAAGGCTTATGTCTTTGATATTTGTTATGAAGCTTCAGCTAGTGAACCTCTACCAAGATTGTTCAAATTATAGCCCTGTGGCCAAAAATGCCCCCGCTCCGGGGTCCTTTGGTTTTACATAGACTTATTTAGGGAAAATCTTGTTTTACATAGACTTCTTTATGCAGGGTATACCTTTAAAATCTTCTTCTCTGAAACCACAAAGCCCAGGTCTTTCATATTCGATATGAAGTTTCATCTTATGGACCTCTACCAAGATTGTTCACATTATAGCCCTGGGGCCAAAATTGACCCTGCCCAGGGCCCACTTATTATACATTGGATCAGGTGAGCGAACCAGGGCCCTCTGGGCCCTCTTGTTATTATTTCGTCTGAAATATAGATTGTGGGTACCCGTATGAGGCGGTTCTAACGAGTACCCACAATCCATATTTTGAGCAGAAATAAGAAAAGTAACACAATTGAAGGGGTTAGTGCAAGAAGGTACCTAAGTCCATTTTTGGAAAAATCTGAGATATTGTTATTTTCAGATATATCATACCAAGACCTACAATATGATATATAGTTTGATATGCTTTATTTCTTTATTGGCATTAAAAATGACAGTTACATTGAATCTTTGGAAGGGTCCTAAGTCCAAGGTCGTATCTTTGGTGCAAGAAGGGGCCTAAGTCCATTTTTACCACAAACAACTTCGAGTTATCGGTGTATGTGTTGTTCATTTGTTTCAGCTCTTTGTTTTAAGAAACTTATAAAGAGTCTACAAAAGATAAAATATACATATTCAATAAAATGTAATAGGTTTCTGCTCTAAATAGAGAAAACTATGTCCTTTAAACAATGGACTTAGGCCCCTTCTTGCATAAACAACCATGGACTTAGACCCCTTCTTGCATAAACACATTATTGAAATTAATGGATATCTGCAATATACTTCGGACTATTTATGCGATATTTACACCATTTCATATCATAGAATATATCAACAGAACTATTAATTTAAAATAAGAAACACAAAATATGAAATTTTCGCAAAATACTTTGTTTTTCGCGTTTTTCTCAAAATAATGAAAATGTGACTTAGGTACCTTCTTGCACTAACCCCTTCAATTTTTCATCTTAAAAATTTCATTTTTTCGGCGATAAAGGTGACAATGTATTTGTATAGGCGTGTTTTTGTAATGAGAATAGCAGTGAGGCGATTCTTCTGAGTGCAGATAACATATATAAAGAAACATCCGTGAATATTTGTTCCCTGGATAAAGGGAGAGAATTCTTAGGTACTCAAGAATGAGCTCGATACAATGATTGTAAACAAGCCACCAGTGTAGGAGCCGTTATTAGTTATTTTGATTCTTGATGGGAAACATGGGATCACATTCTCTGCCTGACATTACAACACGCCTATACAAATACATTGCCATTTTTTGGCCAAAAATTAGAAATATTAAGATGAAAAATTGTGATATTTTTCTTATTTCTGCTCAAAACATAGATTGCGGGGACTAGATAGAACCGCCTCGACGAGGCGGTTCTATCGAGTACCCACAAGCTATGGTTTTGGGCAGAAATAAGAAAAATAATGTATACCCCCTTAAACCCCAGTTTTACTATATAAAAGTGGGGTATGGAGGGGGGTCAAAATTATATAGGCGTGTTCTCGTAATGGAGAGCGATATTTGCCCTAGCCCACATCGGAGTGCAAATGTGGCTTTTAGGCGGGGACTGTGATCCCAAGTTGCTCGCCAAGAATAAAAATAACGAATTTATTATACTGTAAAGCTTTTTAGGACATTTGTTTTTGCAATACTTCCAAAGAATTCTTTTGTTCCAGACATCGCGAGAGGTACCTTATATGAGACGTCATCAAACGTTCCCTTCGTTGATTACGGTGCGAGCTCAATAGAGAAACGTATACGTCAGTTTCATAACAGAAATTCTAACACAGCGCGCCTATATAGGCAATGGAAAATAAATGTGTTTTATTCTACAACAAATCACGGCAAGGAAGAACGTGACGAGTGACGTCATTAAAACTGCCAATTTATGACGTCACTAGTCGATTTCCTTTATGTTAGACAATGTAACGTCATATTCTCGCATCGAAAACATTAGAAAAGGATATAATTGCATGTGAATCAGTCGATAATTTTAGAGGGGTTTCTGCTAACAATGGCGAAAAGTTGTGAGATTTTGAAGGGAACAACAGTTTTATTGCCGATTTTCAGCCTGTTAGAATCAAAACAGATCAGCTCTGGTTGGTCATTTGTTGAGTTAATAAATCACAGTTTGTTGGTCAGTTGTAAGTAGACAAATCACGCGTGCTACGCGCTCGTGATTTGATCTACTTTACAAATGACCTCCAAACTGTGATTTATTACTCAACAAATCACAAACCAGAGCTGTAAGTAGACAAATCACGCGCGCTACGCGCTCGTGATTTGATCTACTTTACAACTGACCTCCAAAGTGTGATTTATTACTCAACAAATCACAAACCAGACCTGATCTATTTCTTAAGCAATAAAATAAAGTACTGATTGAATTAAAAGTATTTGTCAGCTGAAGCATGAACTTATTTTGGTTTTATTTCTCTGCGCAGTAAATGCAAGATAGATGAGTTCGCAGTTCAGCGAATGTAAGCGCGAGAGAGCAATACTTTTTGCTCACGGGGTATAATGGAAAATAATTGCCCAAACCCTACACGTTTCATTGTAGTATGACAATAAAATTTAACTCTATAATGTTTGGACACTGATTCCGCCATTTGTCGTTTGTGCCGCACATTACAATAACAAACCAGTGTGAATAAAGCGTGCTTTTCATATTCACCATATTTGCATTATTTTCGGGCTCCCAGCTTGCTCATTGTCAATATTGGAAAAACAAGTAACCAGACCCCCCTGACCTTTCAAGGTCAGGTGGGTCTGGTTACCTGTTTTTTCCAACACTGATAACATTCAGACTAGGAACCAGCAGATAATGCAAATAAGTTGAATATCCAATGGTGATAGTAAATGACATTTTTCTTATTTATACTCTAAACAGATGTTGAGGGTGCTCGTTAGAACCGCCTCATTGAGGCGGTTCTATCGAGTAACCACAACCTATGTTTTAGAGCAGAAATAAGAAAAATAATGTATACCCCCATAATAGAAGTGAAGGCACCCCAGTTTTCTCTATATAAAGTGGGGTTTAGAGGGCTTTTGATTACACGGACTTTTTAATATGATGAGTGTAGCTGATATTGTGGTGATGTAAACATTTATCATATGACGTCGTTGATAAGCTATGGATAACGTCGTGTAATAAAAATCGTATGACCACACGTGTAATAACACTTTAGCGGGATAAAGTAACGTCATGACGACGTCCATGTCAGCAATGCATTTTGGTTGAATAATTGTCAAATTTAAAGGCGATAAAATCCGATTTAAAGTAGTCATATGATAAACAGAATCTTACACTCGTGGTCATTTCTTATGAAATTTATGAAACTCGCCAAAGGCTCGTATTAAATGACGACTCGTATAAGATCCCCTATATAATGCCTGATAAATCAACCTTTCTCTTTGGTTTATTAATTGATTATCCTGTATTGATCGGAGGTCATCCGTATTAACACCAGGTCAAGCAATATTAACTGAGGTCAAGTGAGGTAAAAAATCAATAATCATGTTTTTTTAATTGTGTCAATTAATAAAATTGTCATTAATCAAGTAATTTCGTATTGGCCCAGTTACAGGTCCGAGGTCTGCTGTATTGGCACGAGGCCGAACATTAATCAAGTAATTTCGTATTGGCCAAGTTACAGGTCCTCGGTCAGCTGTATTAGCCTCGGCCTTCGGCCTCGTGCCAATACAGCAGACCTCGGACCTGTAACTGGGCCAATACGAAATTATTTGATTAATAACATTATATTATTGACATGTAGTTGTTTATTTTAGGAGTAAAAAGCTTGCAGTGCGCTGGGAGAGCAAATAATGATACGGCATGGTTTCAAACAAGAGAGCTCTTTTCAAGATATGAAAATTGGAGAAAGGCAGATAACTATGAAACGAACATTATACTCATGGAAGCAAAATGTGACGAGACGCTCATGTGCATGTCGTACGTGCTATTTGACGTTTTTGGTACAATAGATAACATACGCGATCACAGGGCTGCGACCTATGACATTTCCCCTACATATAGTTACTGGCGGAGGCGAGTGAAAGTGGACGAACCTGTTATAATCGGAGTCCGGATATGTTCCTCAGGTGTGTAACTAATGCATTTTGTTAACAAGTCCGTGTAATGAACAACACTCTAAACCCCGCTTTATATAGGAACAAGAAATATCTTTAAAAAAGATAAACGGCGTAAGAGATGCTGGAAATGAATATTGAAACTATTGTGTGGTTCAGTATGAAAAGAAGAACGTTTTTAAAATATAAACTTTATTACGAATTCAAACAATATCAAAAGCATTTGAAAATTCCATGCCAATCAGGCACCTTTTTCGATAAAGGGTAAGCAAATTGTAACACTACGCAGCCCAATCTATTTCTTCAGGCACCGATGGGCGGGGGCTTAACAGAATTGTTTTAACAATATTTGAAAAAAGATTTCTGCGAAATAAAAATCCAAGCAGCCCTTAACCAGGTGATTTTTAAAGATTTTGGCAACAAGAGGAATAAATCCATTCATGAACCTTGAAATATCATTCGGCCCTTTCAGACAGTTTGATTGCAACCAGACCAGTAGCTTCAGGGCAGAGGCCACTTAAATACTGTTAACATGCTTTCATCTGAGTCAACACTGTTTACCAAAAACGATGTTTTATCAAAATTTTATTGTTTCGTGCTTTTTTTTCAGCTCACTTATTCAAAAAGAATACTTCAAGACTCTAAACGGTTTTCTTTCTCTATTTTATTGTCTATTTATGTTACGCTAGGGCAACTAGACCTGTCAGAAGCTGAATATAGCCCCGCTATAGCGCTTTCTGAAGTCATGACACATCTGTTTTGTTTGTAAGGGTCCCGAAAATTTATTTGCGGGTGCCCTATAGTAATCACCCTGTCTGTCCGTCTGTCCGTCCGTCTGTCCGTCCACATTTTTATGTTTTTTTTTTCTTAATAACTTACAAACCGTCAGACGCATCAACTTCAAACTTTAAATATAAGGTCACAATATCATTACACAATTGCATGGCAAGTTACGTGATTCTAGCTACAATACTCCAGAGTTATGGCCCTTTGAAAAACTAAAAAATGTCCACATTTTTCATGTTTTTTTTTCTTAATAACTTACAAACCGTCAAGCCTATCAACTTCAAACTTAAAATATATGGTTTCATTATCATTACACAATTTTATGGCAAGTTACATAACTGTAGCTTCAATACTCTCAGAGTTATGGCCCTTTGAAAAACTTTAAAAATCAGCTTTTTTCGTCTTTTTTTCATCTTTATTTTTGAAACCGCTATAGATATTCAAATGAAACTTCCTATAGTCATTGACAGTTGCCCTATAGTAGTGCCCTGTCTGTCCGTCCGTCCTTTCCGTGCGTCCGTCCATCCGTCCGTCCATCTGTTTGTCCATCAACACTTTTCATGTTTTTTCTTTATAACTTATAAACCTTCAAACGCATCATTTTCAAGCTTTAAAAGTAAGATCGCAGCAACAATAAACAATTTCATGGCAAGTTACTTAACTCTAGCTATAATACTCTGAGAGTTATTGCCTTTTGAAAAACAAAAAAAATCAGCTTTTTTCGTCGTTTGTTTTCATCTAAATTTCAAAACCAATATACATATCCAAATGAAAATGAAGCTGAAGTTATTGACAGTTGCCATATAGTAATACCCTTTCGTTTTTTATTCATAACTTACAAACCGTCAAATGCATCAACTTCTAACTTTGGATATAGCGTCACAATACCATTACACAATTACATGGCCAGTAACGTAACACTAGCTACAATACTCTAAAAGTTATGGCCCTTTGAAAAAAGTCCAACTCCTCTGATGGCACTGCCGGGGCCCTAGTCAGTTTCACTGACAGCTCTAGTTTGATTTGTGGTTTAACGTCCCCGTCAACACTGTAATGCCATTATGGAGACGTCGCTTCCAATGTTTGGGGACTTTTACCCGACATTGAGATGAAATGACATCTCAAGCCCTGCCGCCCAATGAAACCGATAGGGTTTATAAGCATGGACGGGCCGACTCGCACCGCTTTGCCTGAGCATGCTTAGATCCTCTAAGCGGTTTACCAGTACTCGTGTGCGGGGCGGTTTCAGCTCTGCGTGGAAGAATCATGCAGCCCATCTATTTCTTCAAGCCCCGATGTGCGGGGCCGATTGACACATCTGTAAATAAGAAGTATAATTTTAAACAAGATATGTATAACATGTTTTCCTATAATGGGTGGTATCTTGAAAGATGGGGAATTTGAAAGAAATAAGAACACCCTGTAAAGTCGCACTTATTGAATGCATCTTTGTAACGTGCAGTTTAAAGAACATTTAAGAAATGATTTTTTTTTCTATTTATGAAAGTATGGACGCAGTGGGTCGCGTGCAAAGTAATTGAACCCCGAAGGGGTTCATGTAAACTCTGCTAGCGATTCGCTGTTGTTCATACTTTCATGAAAAGCAGAAACATTAAGTATATTTTCTATATTTACATTCTTTTCCCATCATCACTGGGCGAAAAATGCTCATAGGGCAAACTCTTAAAGCTGAAAAACATTTACAAGCTGTTTTTCTACAAAGCGAGGAACAGCGTTGACGTCACCGACGCCCGTAGGGAATCATGGTTTAGAATGACGTAACTTGACATCACGTCACTGAAAATCACGTACTCGATACGTTCATAGAAGTATGAACTACGATGTTTTCTATAGGTTTACATTAGACTTTACAGTGGAAATGTAAATATTCTGTATTATTGTGATCTAAGCAAACAGTATAGATCATCATCAGACGCCGCGGTCTGTTGCGTCTAATCTGGACATACACTGTTTGCCGAACCCAACACATGCATGGTTCAAGCCCAGATTGTACAGCTAACCATATTACGCAACACTCTGATCTCACTGCGAAGCCAACAAATCAGTGATAGTCATGTGGACATTAGCGCTGAAACAGATCTTGTGCTTCGACTGCCCCCGCCCAATGGGTCTTTAAGAAATGGTTTGGGCTGCATGATGCTTCCACGCAGAGCTAAAACCGACTGCACACAAGTACTGGTAAACTACATAGAGGTTCTAAGCCTATCCAGGAAAAGTGGTGTTGTTCCATGCATATAAACCCTAAATTGGTTTCATTTGGCAGCAGGGCTTGAGGTGTCATTTCATCTTAATGTCGGGTAAAATGTCCCATGATATTGGAAACAACAACTCCAAATGACATTTACGCTGCTGACGGGGACGTTAAACCTAAAATAAATTTTAAAAAATGGGTTGACAATCGACCTTAAAAATTATCGATAAGAATGTGAATGAAAATCTTTACTAAAGCTTTTACTTGTCAACTAAAAATATTATGTCTAAGGGATACTCATATTGCAACCTAATTATTGGCTATATAGCAAATTATTAGATTGCTGTTAAATTAATGATATCGTCACATCAATTTAATATAAATATATTCGAATTCAACTATTAGTAGCCTAGTTTTAATCCAACATTTACTATTTAAACCACTGGGTAATATGCTTAAACTTTAATGTATTCTAAACCACGCCCACTAAATAATATTCGGATCCACTGGGTAATTATGTAAAAATTGATTGACAGAAAAGGATCTAGGACGTATATTTTTCATAGTTAGTATAAATGTACTTCTATATATCTACGAATAAAATTCGCCCCCCCCCCCCCCCACCAAAAAGAAAAACGACGATTATTATTCTAAACAACAGAAATTGTGCTGGGGTAATGATTCACGACTTAACAGTCGAATACAGAAAAGTGCTTCACGTTTCGAATTTCCCCCAAGTCGAATACCGCCAGTCATACACTGAGTTAAATGGATTAGTTTCAGTAATTTTTTTTTTCAATTTTACCACACCAAAAATGTCTTTCTGACGATTGATAAAACGATTGGGCTGTCATTTAAAACTCTATATGAATTTGGCACAAAAAATTACACGATTAAGGAAGCAAAACCTTTTGTAAAAACAAAAAAAAACTTGAACACCACTCTAAACCCCGCTGTATATAGGAACAAGAAATATCTTTAAAAAAGATAAACGGCGTAAGAGATGCTGGAAATGAATATTGAAACTATTGTGTGGTTCAGTATGAAAAGAAGAACGTTTTTAAAATATAAACTTTATTACGAATTCAAACAATATCAAAAGTATTTGAAAATTCCATGCCAATCAGGCACCTTTTTTGATAAAGAGTAGGCAAATTGTAACACTACGCAGCCCAATCTATTTCTTCAGGCACCGATGGGCGGGGGCTTAACAGAATTGTTTTAACAATATTTGAAAAAACATTTCTGCGAAATAAAAATCCAAGCAGCCCTTATACAGGAGATTTTGAAAGATTTTGGCAACAAGAGGAATAAATCCATTCATGAACCTTGAACAATCATTCGGCCCTTTCAGACAGTTTGATTGCAACCAGACCAGTAGCTTCAGGGCAGAGGCCACTTAAATACTGTTAACATGCTTTCATCTGAGTCAACACTGTTTACCAAAAACGATGTTTTATCAAAATTTTATTGTTTCGTGCTTTTTTTTTCAGCTCACTTTACAAAAAGAATACTTCAAGACTCTAAACGGTTTTCTTTCTCTCTTTTATTGTCTATTTCTGTTACGCTAGGGCAACTAGACCTGCCAGAAGCTGAATATAGCCCCGCTTTAGCGCTTTCTGAAGTCATGACACATCTGTTTTGTTTGTTAGGGTCCCGAAAATTTATTTGCGGGTGCCATATAGTAATCACCCTGTCTGTCCGTCTGTCCGTCCGTCTGTCCTTCCACATTTTTTATGTTTTTTTTTCCTTAATAACTTACAAACCGTCAGACGCATCAACTTCAAACTTTAAATATAAGGTCACAATATCATTACACAATTGCGTGGCAAGTTACGTGACTCTAGCTTCAATACTCCAGAGTTATGGCCCTTTGAAAAACTAAAAAAGTCCACATTTTTCATTTTTTTTTTCTTAATAACTTACAAACCGTCAAGCCTATCAACTTCAAACTGAAAATATATGGTTTCATTATCATTACATAATTTTATGGCATGTTACGTAACTGTAGCTTCAATACTCTCAGAGTTATGGCCCTTTGAAAAACTTTAAAAAATCAGCTTTTTCGTCTTTTTTTCATCTTTATTTTAAAACCGCTATAGATATTCAAATGAAACTTCCTATAGTCATTGACAGTTGCCCTATAGTAGTGCCCTGTCTGTCCGTCCGTCCATCCGTGCGTCCGTCCATCTGTTTGTCCATCAACACTTTTCATGTTGTTTCTTTATAACTTACAAACCTTCAAACGCATCATTTTCAACCTTTAAAAGTAAGATTGCAGCAACATTAAACAATTTTATGGCAAGTTACTTAACTCTAGCTATAATACTCTGAGAGTTATTGCCTTTTGAAAAACAAAAAAATCAGCTTTTTTCGTCGTTTGTGTTCATCTAAATTTCAAAACCAATATACATATCCAAATGAAAATGAAGCTGAAGTTATTGACAGTTGCCATATAGTAATACCCTTTCGTTTTTTATTCATAACTTACAAACCGTCAAATGCATCAACTTTTAACTTTAGGTATAGAGTCACAATACCATTACACAATTACATGGCAAGTAACGTAACTCTAACTACAATACTCTAAGAGTTATGGTCCTTTGAAAAAAGTCCAACTCCTCTGATGGCACTGCCGGGCCCTAGTCAGTTTCACTGACAGCTCTAGTTTGATTTGTGGTTTAACGTCCCCGTCAACACTGTAAATGCCATTATGGAGACGTCGCTTCCAATTTTTGGGGACTTTTACCCGACATTGAGATGAAATGACATCTCAAGCCCTGCCGCCCAATGAAAACAATAGGGTTTATAAGCATGGACGGGCCGACTTGCACCGCTTTGCCTGAGCATGCTTAGATCCTCTAAGCGGTTTACCAGTACTCGTGTGCGGGGCGGTTTCAGCTCTGCGTGGAAGCATCATGCAGCCCATCTATTTCTTCAAGCCCCGATGTGCGGGGGCCTCTTGACACATCTATTAATAAGAAGTATATATTTAAACAAGATAAGTATAACATGTTTTCCTATCATGGGTGGTATCTTGAAAGATGTGGAATTTGAAAGAAATAAGAACACTCTGTAAAGTCGCACTTATTGAATGCATCTTTGTAACGTGTAGTTTAAAGAACATGTAAGAAATGATTTTTTTTCTATTTATGAAAGTATGAACGCAGTGGGTCGCGTGCAAAATAATTGAACCCCGAAGGGGTTCATGTAAATAAAAATCAAAAATGAGTTCCTTTAAGAGCAATGAAAATATTCATAAGAAAGAAGATGGGTCATACTACGTAGTTTCGGCCAATAAAGCCTCATCAGTGACCCTGTAATGATCCGGCAACGAAAGCCAGAGGAAGCATACTGCAATTTTGCGAATTGCGAATAGGCAGTCGATTCAGACTGATATAAATCAAAATGAAGTCCAAATAATTTAAAACCTGTCTAGAAGTTGAGTCTAAACCAATAATTTATTTCTGATTTCTCAGAATATTCACGCTGATCTCAAAGGACCAAAAGTAAACTCTGCTAGCGATTCGCTGTTGTTCATACTTTCATGGAAAGCAGAAACATTAAGTATATTTTCTATATTTACATTCTTTTCCCATCATCACTGGGCGAAAAATGCTCATAGGGCAAACTCTTAAAGCTGAAAAACATTTACAAGCTGTTTTTCTACAAAGCGAGGAACAGCGTTGACGTCACCGACGCCCGTAGGGAATCATGGTTTAGAATGACGTTTAAATTAATTTTAAAAAATGGGTTGACAATCGACCTTAAAAATTATCGATAAGAATGTGAATGAAAATCTTTACTAAAGCTTTTACTTGTCAAATAAAAATAGTATGTCTAAGGGAAGATACTCATATTGCAACCTAATTTATTGGCTATATAGCAAATTATTAGATTGCGGTTAAATTTGTGATATCGTCACATCAATTTAATATAAATATATTCGAATTCAACTAGTTTTTATCCAACATTTACTCTTTAAACCAGTAATCCAACATTTACTCTTTAAACCACTGGGTAATATGCTTGAACTTTAATGTATTCTAAACCACGCCCACTAAATAACATTCGAATCCACTGGGTAATTATGTAAAAAAAATGATTGACAGAAAGGGATCTAGGACGTATATTATTCTTAGTTAGTATAAATGTACTTCTATAAATCTACGAATAAAATTCGTCCAAAAAAGGAAAAACGACCTAGTGATAAGTCGATTATTATTCTAAACAACAGAAATTGATCTGGGGTAAGGATTCACGACTTTACAGTCGAATACAAAAAAGTGCTTCACGTTTCGAATTTCCCCCAAGTCGAATACCGCCAGTCATACGCTGAGTTAAATGGATTATTTTCAGTAAATACTTTTTCAATTTTGCCACATCAAAAAAGTCTTTCTGACGATTGATAAAACGATTGAGCTGACATTTAAAACTCTACATGAATTTGGCGCAAAAAAATTACACGATTAAGGAAGCAAAACCTTTTGTAAAAACAAAAATTACTTGAACACGTCTGTGGAAGAATAAGTCACATGAATGCCAGATTTCAACATTGTAGGCCCAGTTGTTTCACAGACATTCGTGACACAAATTTTCAGTGTTTGCAAGTTAGAGAAAAATAAAACAAACAAATGGAAGAATAAGCAAAAACAGGCTGATTCTAATAAACGTCAGGAACAATTTGTGTACTATGCGTAGATGTGACGTTGCATAAACACCATGACGTCGCACCGACGTTGATGTGACGTCACAATTACGTCATGTGCCTGCTGGGAAGGTTCAACTAGAGGACCTCTATAAAACATGCGATTTTACATTTTTTGCACATGATAATTCCGTATATTATCGACTTTAATAGTTGAGTGCAACCCGTTGAACTTGTTGAACGCCCCTTGTTCACTTTGGGCATTGACTTACACTGTACAGAATTACAAGCTTTTTTTGTTTGTTTGATTTGAGGCTTAACGTCCGTCATTTTGGAGACGTTGTTTCAAATTTTGTGAGACTTTTACCCGACACTGAGGTGAAATATGACATCTCAAGCCCTTTCGACGAATGAAACCAATAGGGTTTATAAGGATGGACGGACCGACTCGCACTGCTTTGCCTGGACAGGCTGAGATCCTCTAAGCGGTTTACCAGTACACGTGTGCGGTTAGTTTCAGCTCTGCGTGGAAGCATCATGCAGCCCATCTCTATTTCTTGAAGCCCCGATGGGCGTGTGGGGGGGGGGGGGCTGTCAAGCTTGTCTATAATGATTTATTTCGTTGCAACTGTTTTACTGGTATTGGGTTTTTGTTTGTGTGTGTGTTTGTTTGTTTTGTTTTGTTTTTGTTTTTAAAGCTCTTACTTACCTATTTTTCATTATTACCTCTCTTGGATACTTTATGTGCACTTTTATGACTCAGTGACATTATTGTAAAAAACAAGGCTTGCTTGATCATTGCATCCACATCAGTCTTACCTAATTTCTTTCAAATGAAAAAAGCTTTGTAATATTGTAGCGCAAGGAATAATTTGTGGTGAAACATGGCATATGAAGTCATATAATTTATGACACCATTTTGAGTTTAAATTGACTAGGTTGTAATGTTAAGTGAAAAATTGCAGTAGTTACAAGGCGTTTTCTTTGCCATGTCAGGGGTGGAGGCAGAGAATAATGGAAGCCAGAACTGATAATGTATGTTAGCTTTTTTCCTCGGCCAGACATTCGAAAACAGGGCTGTGCTCTGACACATTTGGCAGTCGAAATTGGCAACACGTCATCACATACTGGAGCCCGTCTTTGGTCTGATTCCTGCACTCAAAATTCTAAAATCGCTATAGAACTGTGTTTCTTAGGACAAACGCTGTACCTTGGGTGCGATTTGTGCCTTCCTCCGATTAAGAGTTCAGTATATTCCCATTGGTCAGCTGACACCTGTCGAATTGACAAGTGCCAGCACATTGGAGGCCCTGGGAAGAGCAGTTCATAAACTAATCCCATTTAGCGAGATGGGGGTAGCCCCTATGTGCTTTTAGCGCCCGGTTACCTTACAAAATCTATCAAGTCAAGTCAAGCAGTAGTTATATAGTAGTTAACTTTTTGCAGCAGTATACACATTTTCAACCAATCGCAAATTACAATTTATTCAATCGAGACTAATATCAATTAGTAGGTGAATAGCCAGCTTATACAGCTACGCCGAAAAAACGGTACAAAAGACCCGAGATGTACCCATCAATTTCTAAGTGCAATGTTAAGAGTTGCATCTGTTGCAAACATCTAAATTGTAAATCCACCATTGTTTCTAATGTTTACGGTAGGCAATTTACAAGAGATGTCATTTATATTGTAATTTGTAACAAAAAGGCTGAGGCATGCGGTATGTTTGCCAGACTATGCATATCCTTAAAACTAGATTTAGGGAACATTTACGCAAAATAAAAAAGGCTAAACAAATCGATACCTTTCTTTACAAGGTCATTCGTGATCCCCCCATAGACCTTTGGTACAACCAGTGGAAAAGAGCATATATGCTCATTCGACAATTAGATACAAAAATATTCTTAGACACAAAATCGAGCTAAAATAGACGAAAACATTGCAGACCCCATTTCAACTTGGGTTTAATAATTAATCACAAAGGAAACATTTCTAAAATGCCAGACTTTGGTCTGGTCGCTTCATGTTTGTGTTTCTTTCCCTTTGGTGTCATTGATGGGTGGATTAAGTTAATTGTATCGATTCCTGATCTTTGTTTTACTTCTGCTTTGATGTTTTCTCGCTTTTAGACATTCGTAAACGTAACAAACGTTCTGATGGTAAACGTAAAAATGGTAATTATAAATTTGTTTTAACACTTAGGGACTTAAAGACACATTTTTATTGCATAACACCCTAATGACCGTTTGTTAAAAAATTCAGTTTTGAGATAAGATACATTTGGGGTCTTCTGATTGTCATACAGGTAGGGGGCCAAGAGAGGGCAATCAATTACCTAGAGAAAATTCATCACATTTATTCATTTGCAT
Organism: Lucinisca nassula; assembly: GCA_963580285.1. Lineage (NCBI taxonomy): Eukaryota > Metazoa > Mollusca > Bivalvia > Lucinida > Lucinidae > Lucinisca > Lucinisca nassula. Next base: position 99,298,935 of record OY757020.1, read on the forward strand.
GTTTGATAACTACGTCCTGGTTTGATATTCCGCACATTTATTTTTTTATGACACCATTAATTAAAATCAATACAAAAACATGCATATTCAAATATCTTGGTAAAATTCTATGACCAATTATGATAAAAATTCTAATATTTTTATATTTCGGCTCAAACCTTATATTGTGGGTACTTGTTAGAACCGCCTCGGTGAGGCGGTTCTAAAAAGGACCCACAATATATGTTTTTGAGTAGCAATAAAAAAATAGTGTTTACCCCCTCTAAATCCCAGTTTTACTGTACAATGTTATTAAATTGTGAACACTCGTTAGAACAGCCTCTGCGAGAGGGTTTTAACGAGGACCAACAATACATGTATATATTTTTGAGTAGAAATAAGAAAAATAATGTATACCTCTCTAAATCCAAGTTTTACCGTACAATATATTTTTACATTGCGGATGCTTGTTAGAACCGCCTCTGCGAGGTGGTTCTAACGAGGTTCCACAATATATTTTTAGTAGAAATAGGAAAAATAATGTACAATCCTCTAGGCCCCTGTTTTACTGAATAAATTTGTGGTGATATGATTGTGTCTAAAAACAAGAAACCATTCATAGTTACATCTTGACTGAAACTTTAAAATGCTTTATTATGTTTTGGACATTTAAGGCTTGTATAACATACTTTAAAAAGTAATGAATAAATAAGTAAATAAATAAATGTTAATTGATTGATTTAATCTTGAATTAATCAGTTCATTTAGTTTACTTCTTTTCATGTTTCAGTTAATGAAACAATGAATGTCAGTGTTTTCCTTTACTTTTTTTAAGAAGTAATTTAAAACAACATTTGTTGGAAACACAATAAAATAAAAATATACCATCACACAATTTCCCCTTATAGAGCCCCTTTTTAAACATATCTCTCAGAGTGTCTGTGCTCATAATCACCTCATAATCACTAAGATAAGATAAGCCTTTGATGTGTACTATGGTCCCAAGGACCTGTTTATTGCAGTCCATTAGACAGGCCACACCTTTTATATAGAGATAAAAATGTGTCTTTAAGTAAAATTCTAAAATATGGTCGTTACCAAATGGTTTCCAAATTAAGTTCACTTTGGTTTTCTCTCTACATAAATTAGATGAGGAGGGTAACAAGTTCTATGATAGGAGGCATGATTTATTGAAGCAGCTCTCCATACTAGATGTTATACTCAGCATGCTCTTCGTCCATACATTGACACTGAAGTAAATCGTATAAGACACTTTATCAAATCATCAAATTTAACGATTTACCTAGTATATTTAGAGCCAGTACAGTACAATCGGCTGTTCCAGCACATTATGAAAATAAAGAATCACCAATTATTTGTTACAAATACAAAAATAACCTATTCGAAACATTATATTTAACTACAATAAACTAGTATCGGATCTTGCTATTGAAACATTCTCCTGAATCTTGAGAATGTATAGATTCAAAATTTTGTTATCAGCCATTTGGACATATTATTACAGGCAATTTGAAAATCATTTCGGATTCACGTATCGGATCTATCATTTCAAAGGGACCCAAATTTAGACTTCCTTCCCGTAGTGACATCACAAAATGCCGAGAAGAAGTTGCAACTGCTTTGGACGAATTTGGTAATCGTTGGTGTAAGCGAGAACATGTTAAGTCCAACGCCTTAAATAATTGGAAAATTATTTTCAAAATTATGGACAAACGTATTTCATTTTACTCTGATCATCCTGAACTTCTTCAAAGAAATCTAAATTACTCGTATCTTTTCGACATTTGAAGCAGTGCATTCAAAAACGTTTGTTTTGGCTCCCGCAGATAAAGCCACTAACACTGTCATTGTTGTTTGACGGCTTCATTACATTAACACCTTAAAACAAGAAGTTGGTAGTGCTAAAACATATGAACTGTCTTCTGTTGTTGAAAAGGCAGTCGTCAATAAGCACTCCAATCATGTAACTTATAAGTGTGCAGTAAGTGGCATGAAGAGCCAGGAAAAGCTTCCCACTTTATACTGGTTGCCTATACAGTCGAACTTCAATGGCTCGAACCCCTTTGGGACCATGAAAATTTGTTCGAGACAGCGGTAGTTCGAGCCACTGAGGTTACTGTCAGGAAGCATACCGATATACTTTTAGACATCTTTTCGGTGTTCTATAATGAATATGTATGCTGTGTGTACTCATTAGAATCGCCTCATCGAGGCGATTCTAATGAGTACACACAGCATACATTTACAAGATAAAAGACAAAAATATCTTTAATTATCCGGCACTATTTCTTATGTAGAGGATTTCGCTAGGGGCTCAAGAATGGGTTCGACTCATCCATGGTACACGAGCCATCAGTGTTCGAGCCATCGAAGTTCTACTGTACTTCAATAAAGACCTTAAAACCCCATTTTATTGCAAACTCTAGCTCATGTACAACTACGAGTTTGTCGAAACTTTTAACTTCTTGCCTTACCGCTGTCAAAAACATTGCATTCGGTATTGTGAAGTTATTTATGAAAGAAAAGGTTTTAACCTATTTTGGTCTGTGAAAAAAAAACTCTGCTAAAGTTTCGAATAAGTTGAAAGCCAGAGGTTTTATTGCTTCCAGCGTATCTACGTATGATTTCTCTACACTGTATACAACTTTACCTCACAATCTAAGTAAAGATGAGCCTATATCTTTGATTGAACGTACTCTTCAACGTTTGAATGTTCCTTACACAGCTTGCAATGAAAATTGAGCTTTCGTCACTTCTGAAGTTCATAAAAACTATAATTTATGGTCCTGTCAGAGACTTTGTGATGCTTTTCTTTACCTTTTGAACAATATTTTCATTAGACTTGGATCCAAAATATATAGGGAGATTGTAAGAAATCACATGGTGACTAATTGTGCCCCCCCCCCCCCCCCACTTGCTGCTGTTTTGCTGATATTTTGCACTGTCCGTTTGTGGGTTTGTTTGTGCGTTTGTAAGTCCGCACTTTATTGTGATGCGAACTGCTTCCACATTTCTTCACTGATTCAGCTGAAACTTTGCACATGCATTCCTTGTGAGGTGAAGGGGTGCCTAATACATGTTTCACGTTGATCCTCGCATCTGTGACGGAATCACGGCCCTTGATTTTCTGAAAAACGCGTTCGAACACCCTGTGACGCGAACTTCATGCACGTTTCTTGACCGTTTGAGCTGAAACTTTGCACATGCATTCTTTGTGAGGAAAAGGAGTGCCTAACACTTTCCTAAGTTGATCCTATCATCTGCGAAGGAGTTACGGCCCTATATTTTCTGAAAAACGCGTTTTTAAACCTTGTGACGCAACTTACTTCCACATTTCTTCGACAATTTTGTTAAATTATGGCATATGCATTTGCAATGATATGTAGATGTGCCTAACACAAAATTCATTCTGCTCGGATGAAGCGTTTTGAAGTTATGGCCCTTGATTTTCTAAAAAAATGCGCTAAAAATATTGTGACGAAAACTACCTCCACATTTCTTCACCGATTGAGCTGAAATTTTGCACATGCATTCCTTGTGATATGAAGGGGTGCCTCACACAATTTTTAAGTTGATCCTATCACCTGAGACGAAGTTACGACCCTTGATTTTCTGGAAAAACCCGTTCGAAAACCTTTTGACGCGAACTGCTTCCACATTTCTCCATCGATTGAGCTGAAACTTTGCACATGCATTCCTTGTGAGGTAAAGTGTGCCTCACACAATTTTCTCGTTAGTCCTATCATCTGCAAAGGAGTTACGGCCCTTCATTTTCTGAAAAAAACGCGTTCTTAAACCTTGTGACGCAAACTACTTCCACATTTCTTGGACAATTTTGTTAAAGTTTTATGCCCCGTAGGAGGGCATATAGTTTTTGCACTGTCCGTTTGTTTGTGACGCGAACTACTTCCACATTTCTTCGACAATTTTGTTCAATTTTTATGCCCCCGTAGGAGGGCATTAGTTTTTGCACTGTCCGTTTGTTTGTGGGTTTGTTTGTGGGTTTGTTGGTTAGTCCGCACTTCTTTCCTCAAATTGGCTCCCACGGGGTATTGCTCACTTATAGTGACAGCTCTTGTTTTGCTATGAGATAGACTTTATAATTCTTTATCACGCGAAAATCAGGCGGACATTATATAAGCGTTCAATTCTACCTCTAGGTATCTCGACGATTTATTGAATATCGATAACCCTCACTTTGATTATATGTTTAAGGATATATATCCTGCCGAACTTAAATTATACAATGCTGTTTCGTCCGATTCCGAGGTGCCGTTTCTGGATTTGAATTTATCAAGAGATAATGGGATTATTTCGTCTAAATATTATGACAAGCGGGATGATTTTGATTTCGATATTGTTAATTTCCCGTTTCTAGACGGTGATGTTCCCAGACGTCCTTTATGGAGTTTACATTTGATAACTTATTAGTTTCGCTAGAGCTTCTACTTATGCTAACGATTTCAACAAGTTTAACTTGTTCTTGATTGATAAACTCTTAAAACATGGGCATCGGTATCATTAACTTCGCAAAGCATTTTCGAAGTTTTTCCGGAGACATTATGAATTGATTGAAAAATATAATGTCAGCTTGAAGACACTTCTGCATCTAGGGGTGTCGCAGCCTGTATTTTATGGAGATTTGCTCTACAAATTTAAGAAAATTTTAGGGAAACCTAATTTTTCGGAGAAATTCAAAAAGACTATAATTCGTTATAAAAATGTTGGGTACAATTTGGAAAACCGAATCACGGTAGATAGGTATGCTGGACTCTAGGTACGGCGGCGGGCCAGGCTTCAGATTCAATAAAGGCTTCAGCATAAATCTGTGTTAAAAGAGGACTGAAGCCTGATGCTATGTCTGTCGCTTGGCCCATCGTGATTCAATTAATGATTTTCTTTTGCTCTGGCCAACAGTGTAAGGAGGGACGGCTCGCAGCCCCCATCTTTGCTTCATCTCAGAGTTTGAATTTGATTTATGTCTCTGTGATGATGCATTGATTGAGTTAGGAAATCATAATGCAAATCGAATATTTAATGTTTATTGTTGGGAATAACACCTTAACCCAGGGTGAAGATTCGGTCGGTAAAAGATCTTTAAGCCCGCCAGTGGCATATGCGCTGACCGTTCTTAGGCGGCAGTGTTAGTCTTTTGCTGTTATTTTTGTTGTATGTCTGCGAATTTGATATGAGTTGTTGTTTAGTGTTTTCTAATGGTCTGATCACCTCGTGTGGGGAAGAGAGGGCTGATTGTTCCATTTCATAAACACTGCTAATTGTTTTGTGTATGTTTCCTCTTCCTCTTGGTGCCGAGAGTGGGCCTCCTAACTTATCAGTGCCACATCTCCGTGAACACAAAAATCAAACAACCACAGAGATGAAACAACGGTGAGGACTCGACAGCAAGAAACCACTGAAATGCCGGAGCAAATGAAAGACGGGTCTGCACAGCTTCACAGACTAGCAACAGTCTAAACACTTTGCATATAAATAATAAATGAACAAATATACCAGTAGGTATAGGCAGAACTTGCGGAGAAACACCGTGAACGTCTACAGCTGTACTAAATTTTTTTACCGAAAAAAGTGGTTTTCGCGGGGAAAATTCGCGGCGTTTCGCGCTTAAACTAACCGCTTGGAACGCGAATTTGTTTCTTCTCGGCGAAATTTCTCGCTTGTTCTCCGAGACAAAAAGCCTATTACTGCGGAGAAAAAATAAATGGCTTTTTACCGCCTGCTACTCTGAAGATTGTGGGTACTTGTCAGTTCTTAGAATCTATGTTTGGGGCAGAAATATGAAAAATATCGGAACTTTTACCTGAAAATTTTCACTTTTTTAGCTCACCTGAGCACGAAGTGCTCAAGGCGAGCTATTGTGATCGGTCTTGGTCCGTCGGATGTCGTCCGAGCGTGCGTCCGTCGTCAATTTTGCTTTAAACGACTTCTTCTCGAAAACTGCGGGATAGATTTTGAAATAATTTCACAGGAATGTTCCTTGGGTGACTCTCTACCACAATTGCTCAAATCGTTCTGCTCGGTGGAAAAAGATGGCCGCCAGAGCTAAAAATAGACAAAACTGTAAACGACTTCTTCTCCTTAACCAGTGAATGGATTTTGGAATAATTTCACAGGAATGTTCCTTTGGAGACTCTCTACTTAAATTGCTCAAACCGTTTAGCTCGGATGAACAAGATGGCCACCAGAGCTAAAAATAGAAAAACATTTAAACGATTTCTTCTCCTTAACCAGTGAATGGATTTCAAAATAATTTCACAGGGATGTTCCTTGGTTGACCCTCTACTAATATTGCTCACATTGTTCAGCTCGGGTTAACAAGACCGCCAGAGCTAAAAATAGAAAAACCTTTAAACGACTTCTCCTTAACCAATGCATGGATTTTGACATAATTTCACATGAAGGTTCCTTGGGTGACTCTCTACCAAAGGTACTCAAACCATTCCGCTCGGTTGAACAAGATGGCCGCCAGAGCTAAAAATAGAAAAACCTTTAAACAACTTCTTCTCCTTAACCAGTAAATGGATTTCAAAACAATTTCACAGGAATGTTCTTTGGTTGACCCACTACCAAAATTGCTCAAATCGTTCCACTCGGATGAACAAGATGGCCACCAGAGCTAAAATACAAAAAAAAAACTGTAAACGACTTTTTCTCTTAACCAGTGCATGGATTTTGAAATAATTTCACAGGAAGGTTCCTTTTGGTGACTCTCTACTACCACAATTGCTCAAACCGTTCCGCTCGGGTGAACAAGATGACCGCCAGAGCAAAAAATAGAAAAAAAAATCTTTAAACAACTTCTTCTCCTTAACCAACGAATGGATTTCAAACTAATTTCACATAAGTATTCCTTGGTTGACCCTCTACCAAAATTGCTCACATTGCTCCGCTCGGGTGAACAAGATGTCCGCCAGAGCTTAAAATAGAAAAAAAAATAAACGACTTCTCCTCCTTAACCAGTGCATGGATTTTGAAATAATTTCACAGGAAGTTTCCTTGGGTGACTCTCTGCCAAAAATGCTCAAACTACAGACGAACAAAATGGCCGCCAGAGCTAAAAATAGAAACAAAACAACTTATACTTCTTCTCCTTAACCAGTGGATGGATTTCAAAATAATTTCACAGGCATGTTCCTTGGGTGACCCTCTACCAAACTTGCTCAAATCCTTCCGCTCGAATGAACAAAGTGGCCACCAGAGCTGAATATAGAAAAACCTTTAAACGACATCTTCTCGTTCGTCAGTGGTTTGGTTTCAAAATAATGTCACAGGAATGTTCCTTTGGCGACCCTCTACCAAAATTGCTCAAATCGTTCCGCTCGGGTGAACAAGATGGCCACCAGAGCTAAAAAATACAAAAAAAAACTGTAAACGACTTTTCCTCCTCAACCAGTGCATGGATTTTGAAATAATTTCACAGGAAGGTTCCTTTTGGTGACTCTCTACCAAAATTGCTCAAACCGTTCCGCTCGGATGAACAAGATGACCGCCAGAGCTAAAAATAGAAAAAACTTTAAACAACTTCTTCTCCTTAACCAACGTATGGATTTCAAACTAATTTCACGGGAATGTTCCTTTGTTGACCCTCTACCAAAATTGCTCAAATTGTTCCGCTCCGGTAAACAAGATGGCCGCCAGAGCTAAAAATAGAAAAAAATTAAACGACTTCTCCTCCTTAACCAGTGCATGGATTTTACAATAATTTCACAGGAAGTTTCCTTGGGTGACTCTCTGCCAAAAATGCTCAAACTACAGACGAACAAAATGGCCGCATGAGCTAAAAATAGAAAAAAAAACTTTAAACGACTTCTTCTCCTTAACCAGTGGATGGATTTCAAAATAACTTCACAGGGAAGTTCCTTGGGTGACCCTCTACCAAACTTGCTCAAATCCTTCCGCTCGGGTGAACAAATTGGCCACCAGAGCTAAAAATAGAAAAACCTTTAAACGACATCGTCTCGTTCGTCAGTGGATTGATTTCAAAATAATGTCACAGGAATGTTCCTTTGGCGACCCTCTACCAAAATTGCTCAAATCGTTCCGCTCGGGTGAACAAGATGGTCGCCAGAGGTAAAAATAGAAAAACTTTAAACGAATTCTCCTCCTTAACCAGTGCAAAGAGTTTAAAATAATTTCACAGGAAGGTTCCTTGAGTGACCCTCTACATAAATTGCTCAAACCGTTAATTATGCTGGGATGAACAAGACGACCACCCGAGCTAAAAATAGAAAACCCTTTAAATGACTTCTCCTTAACCAGTGGATGGGTTTCAAACTAATTTTACAGGAATATTCCTTGGGTGACCCTCAACCAAAATTGCTCAAAATGTCCCGCTGGGATGAACAAGATGGCCACCAGATCAAGAAATAGAAAAATCTTTAAATGTCTTCTCTTCCTTAACTATTGGATGCATTTTGAAAAAAAAATGCACAAGAATGATCCTTGATGGACCCTCTACCAAAATTGCTCAAACTGCTGTGCTCGGATCAACAAGATTGCCACTAGGGCGAAAAATAGAAAAAAAAAACTTTAAACGATTTCTGGCCCTTAACCAGTTGATGGATTTCGATATAATTTCACAGAAATGTTTCATGGGGGACCCTCTATTAAAATTGTTCAAACATTTCTGCTGGAATGAAAAAGGTGGCCGCTAGAGCTCATAATAGAAAAAAAACTTTTAAATAACTTCTCCTGCTTAACTAGTGGATGGATATCGAATTAATTCAATTATGACAACACACCCGTGTGTCTTAGTGCATTTTTATATCTCCAAAATGGCAACTTTGCTGATGAAAATCCATGGTATTTTTCTTATCAACGCTCAAAACACAGGTTGATGCTCGTTAGAACTCCCTCCTTGAGGCCTTCTAACGAGTACCCACAACCTATGTCTTGGAGTAGAAATAAGAAAAATAATGTATACCCCCACTAACCCCATTTTTTCTCTATATGGAGTGGGGTTTAGGGGGTCTTCATTTCACAGACTTGTTTTAAAATTGCTCAACCCGTTGTTTGTTTGATTTGAGGTTTAACGCTCCCGTCAACACAGTATAGGTCATTTTGGAGACGTTGCTTCCAATTTTGTGGGACTTTTATACTACATTGAGATGAAATGACATCTCAAGCCCTGTCGCCCAATGAAACCAATAGGTTTATAATGTGCTTGGATGAACAAAATGGCTAAAATTATAAAAACCTCCTTGTGTCAACCAAAATTGCTCAAACCCTCTACTCTACCATATATTATCTTCAATTTCATTTGTACAATATGGATCAGGTGATCATGGCCCTCTTGTTTCTTTTTGTGGTAAAATGTTCCACTATATTTGAAAAGGCGTGTTTTGGTAATGAATATTCGAGTAGATGTTAATAATGTTATGTTTTTAGCGAGTAGCAAGTAATAGAAAAACTAAAGAGAGTCTTTAACCCATTCGCATACATGTGGAAATACAACAGGCAACTGATCTCTGCAAGCTGCATTTTTGGCGACATATATATTATTATATAAGATAGATATATGCCACTTGTCAAAAACAACCACAATTAACCATATGTGTATAATCATTCAGATCATTTGTTTATCTTATTTTCGGCGTTTCATTTATTTCATAATAAATGGCAATAAGATATTATCGTAAGATATTTTTGCTAAAACCTTTTAACTGGCAATAGCGATTTTTCGTTGAAATGGCTATAGCAGTTTTACATTAAAATTAGACTGTCCGCTCCGGGGAACGGGAGGTCACGGGTTCGATCCCGGGCCGCGACATGCCAAAGTCGTTAAGAATGGTACTAGCTGCTCCTCGCTTGGCACTCAGATTTACGGGGTAGAGCTAGGACTGGTCGACCCAGTGTCAGGATAATGTGACTGGGTGTGGTATCATGTAATGTGTCTGGGACGTGATACTTAAGTGAGGCAGCACTATAAAAGTGAGCATTGAGCTCCCTGTCGCAACCAGACACCGTCGTGATATGACTGAAAAATTGTTGAAAGCGACGTTAAACCCGAATTCACACACACACACACACACACACACACACACGCGCGCGCGCGACAGGTATTATTATCTGTCGCGGGTGAACAAATCGTCATATCCCCCCCCCCCAACACACACACACAAGGGCAAAAATGGTTTATTATATCGAATTCTAGAGATTCTTTCAGTGAGTGCACTTGTACTTTTGAGCATTGACACCACAGGGGAAATGACTTCGAGATATTCTTTCAGTGAATGCACTTGTACTTTTGAGCAGAGACGCCAGAAGGGAATTTTGCATGAGTATGATAATGTATGGTCCTGCGCGTGACTTCTAGAGATTCTTTCAGTGAATGCACTTGTACTTTTGTGACGGAAAAGTGCAGGGAAAAATGATGACTTATTGCCCAGCGCGAGGCATGCTCTCGACCAATCAGAATTCGACAATAGCTTACGAATATTAATGAAGTATAATCGAGTGTATTATATCGTATCTCCAAACCGTTATTTGTCTGCTAAAATTGTGTTATATATTCATGTTTATACTTCAAGCATAGGTTGTTGGTGCTCACTCGAACCGTGTCAAGAGGAGGTTCTTATGAGTACCAACAATCTATAATTTTGAGCAAAAATAAGGAAACAAAACGAATACCGCCTTATACCCCACTTTTCTCTATATAAATATGTTCTATAAAAGGATTATCCTTTGGAAGCAAGGAATACACCACAGAACTGGAAAATATGAAAGTGGGAATGTGTGGCGGCCGTATAAAGTCTCCCTGCCCTACATCATAGTGTAGTTTATATTTTCTTGTCCTTTGGGATCATTGGTTCCATTGTGGAATTCCAAAAATATCTGAGGGTCACTGATGAGGCCTAAATGGCAGAAACTAGCTAGTCTGGCCCAGACAACATGTACACTCCATATTTTCCTGTTCTGTGGTGTATTTCTTGCTTCCAAAGGATAACCCTTTCTAGAACATATTTATTGACGGACTTGTATTATGGAAACGTAAGCTTAGTGAAGAAACGGTATTCGATATATAATACCAGTGTTTGATACAAAGTGGATATTTACTTTTTTGAGGAGGAAACCAAAAATACTTCAACGAGTGTGTTGAAAACATCAAAATTTTCACGGGTGCGAAGCGCGAGCGAAAATTCGGATGTTTTCAACACACGAGATGAAATAATGTTGATATCTGACGAAAAAATAAATTTTCTTTTTATTTTATAATTTTATGCTGATATTTACGGTAATTGATCAGTCTGGCTATGACGCCACAAATGTCAGTTGCAAAGCATAAACAGATCGCCATTTAGAATGCAGCATTTTTACAGTTCAAAGAGTGCTTTTCAATGTATTTTTAAAAAAAAATATTTTATAGATAACATATGAATTTTGGCAAGAAAAGTAGTTCGGGCTGCTACTGTGAAAATTACCATGGTCGTGTTATTTTTCACACTGTGAAAATATCACTTTTGTTTGTTTCCGATATGCATTGATTTCCCTGCAGAGTATAAAATAAAAGCGTTTCCAACGCTCGAAATCATCAGTCCTATCATTACGAAAATTCGCCTATACAAATGCATTGTAAACGTTACCGCCGAAAACAAAACGAAAATTTTAAGATGAAAAGTTTTGTTATAAAAATAAGGTTGACCCTTTTAAACCCAGGTTTTACCATATAAAAGTTGGATTCAAGGGGGTCAAAATAATATAGGGGTGTTTTCGTAATGTGGAAACCTCGACCAAGCCTCAGTTTCCATCGACCCTCGAACTTCTCGGAATTTGATGAAACACAAATAATCATCCTTTATCCATAACTCTTTCTTGTAATCTTAATAGAGGACAATACAACTGGAGGAGTGACATCGTATCTTACCGGAAATGCGACATGGGAAGATATTACATCGATAGTTACAGACCCTGGCATCATCGTCAGCGATGCATATCCTCTTCACTATAAGAGTGGAAAACTTTGGAGATGGGATGTCTCTTTCAACTTGATGAGTTATGTCGGTGTATTATTTTACAACATTAGCTTTTTTCAAAACCAGGTGCGTGAAAAGCTTATAATTAAGGGGAATGGGAACACCTGCTGATTTTTCTGCAATTTTTCAAAGGGAGATAACTTTCGGAACTTCCTGTTCGCTTTTCTGTGAGCTCTGTCGCACTGAAAAAGAGTCTACTCTTAAAGGAATGAATTTGCTCCTCCGGAGCAAATTCTTTCCCTTAAGAGTTGACCCCAGTTGAAATGGGAGACAAAAATACTTTTGCAGGAGTTGCCACCCCTGAACGTGTTCCCATTCCCCTTAAAATGTTTAATCATATAACTCGCTGATATTTAGTGGGTAACATCATGTCTTAACAAGAGCTGTCATCAGACAGCGTAGCTCGCCTTCAAAAGTGTCCCTGAGGCCACGGGCATGTGTGGGGTATTGCCTATAAAACTTTTGGACCTATATCTATCATCATACCCATAACCAAATCCACCATACGGTTTTAAAAATATGAGCTCTAAAAAACTAAAAACAAAATATATCTCTAAGTTTGATATTAAACTTGAGGTCATGATCATAGGCGGGGCATTGCTGAATAAAACTTTGGACCTATGTCTATGATCATAAAACATATGAACCAAACCCATTGTATGGTTTGGATAATATGAGCTTAAATCGACTTTAACCTTAGAAAAAAACTGTGTGACCTTGACCTAGAGGCAATTGGCTTGTGCGGTGGTATTGTTGAATAACTCTCTGCATATTTATCTATCATCGTACCAAATATGAACCAAATCCATCTTAAATTTAGATCAAAAACAATTAAAAACTGTAACATAAAAATCCTATTCCATCACATTGATCTTGAGGTCATATGCATTTGCAGGGGTATTGCTGAATTAAACTATGGACCCGTATCTATCACTATAACAAATATGAACCAAATCAATCCAACGGTTTAGAAAATGCTAGCTGTTAAAAATCTCAAACATTTTTTTTCTCGGTTTGTGACCTTGGCTTGGGCAGGGGTATTGCTCAATAAATCGTTGGACCTATAACGTCTTAGGAACATCACGTGAACAAGTCCGTGAAATGAAGACCCCCCTAAACCCCACTTTATATAGAGAAAACTGGGGTTCAGGGGGTAAACATTATTTTTCTTATTTCTGTTCCAAGACATAGGTTGTGGGTACTCGTTAGAACCGCCTCATCGAGGCGGTTCTAACGAGCACCCACAACCTATGTTTTTGGCATTTATAAGAAAAATATCACAGATTTTCTTCAAATTAGTAGCCATTTTTGGGCTGTGAAAAATGCACTTTGTCGCACGGGAGTGTTATCGTCATGAAAATAAGAGCTCTTAAAAACATAAACATTACTTTTTTGTTTGTTTGATTTGAGGTTTTACGTCCCCGTCAACACTGTTAAGGTCATTTTGGAGACGTTGCTTCCAATTTTGTTGGACTTTTACCCGACCTTGAGATGAAATGACTTCTCAAGCCCTGTCGCCCAATGACACCAATAGGGTTTATTAGCATGGACGGACCGTCGCACCACGGTTCCTGGACCGGCTCAGATCCTCTAAGCGGTTTACCAGTACTAGTGTGCGGGCCGGATTCAGCTCTGCGTGGAAGCATCATGCAGCCCATATATTTCTTCAAGTCCCTATGGGCGGGGGCCGTATAAACATAACTTGGCAAATATCAGATGACCGGAGCCAAATGATTAAGAGCCATCGCTCTTATCTATTAGGCCAAAAACAGAAATAGAACTTCAAAAGAAAAAATGCATTATTACTGGCAGAAAAATGAATTATTTAATATTCTAACACAGATTGCCTATATAGGCAATGTAAAAAACTGTGTTTTATTCTGCAATAAATCACGGCTCGGAAGAGCGTGACGAATGACGTCATTAAAACTGTCAATTTATGACGTTACTAGTCGATTTCCTTGACGTTGGACGGTGTAACGTCATTTATCGCATCGAAAACGTTAGAAAATGATATAAATGCATGTGTTTCAGTCGATGATTTTAGCGGTATTTCTTCTAACAATGGCGCAAAGTTATGAGATTTTGAAGGAAACAACAGCATTTTTGCCGATTTTCGCATCGAAAACGTTAGAAAATGATATAAATGCATGTGTTTCAGTCGGTGATTTTAGCGGGATTTCGTCTAACAATGGCGAAAAGTTGTGAGATTTTGAAGGAAACAACAGCATTATTGCCGATTTTCAGCCTGTTAGAATCGAAATAGATCAGCTCTAGTTTGTGATTTGTTAAGGTATAAATCACAGTTTGTCGGTCAGTTGTAAGTAGAAAAATCACGCGCGATATGCGCTCGTGATTTGTCTATTTTACAACTGACTTCTAAACTGTGATTAATTACTCAACAAATCACAGTTAGAGGTGATCAATTTCTTAAGTATCGAAGTTATAACGTCGCTGTTTTAAGTGCATGACGTCATGTCATAATAATAATGACCCGGCCCTTGCCCATAGGGGCTGGAAGAAATAGATGGGCTGCATGATGGTTCCATGCAGTGCTGAAATCGACCCGCTCACGAGTACTGGTAAACCGCTTAGAGGATATAAGCCTGCCCAGGCGAAGCGGTGCGAGTCGGCCCATTCATGCTTATAAACCCTATTGGTTTCATTGGTCGGCAGGGCTTGAGATGTCATTTCTTCTCAATGTCTGGTAAAAGTCCCACAAAATTGGAAGCATCATCTCCAAAATGACCTTTACAGTGTTGACGGGGGCGTTAAACCTCAAATCAAACAAACAAACAAACAAATAACAAGTGACCACACGGCTAAAACTCTTGGTTACTGGCGCGTGACATTATGACGCCGTCAGTCAGAACCCTTTGTTTTTCTTACTTGACGATAACACGCCTATATAATTCTGACCCCCTTGAACCCAACTTTTATATGGTAAAACTGGGGTTTACATGGGTAACCCTTATTTTTCTTAATTCTGCTCTAAAATATAGATTGTGGGTACTCGTTAGAACCGCCTCGATGTTTACGTAATGAAATTCTTTTAAATTTCTTCGACAGAAAAAAAAAACTATTTTAAATCGTTGATGATAAACAGAATATTACAATTGTGGTATTTTGATATGAAAGTTATACAGACTCAGATCTTCACATCACGAAAACACGCCTATATAATTTTGATCCCGTCGAACCCCACTTTTATATAGTGAAACTGGGGTTTACAGGGGTAAACCTTATTTTTCTTATTTCTGCTCTAAAATATAGAGTGTTGGTACCTGTTAGAACCGCCTCGATGAGGTGGTTCTAACGAGTACCCGCAGTCTATATTTTGAGCAGAAATAAGAAAAATATCACAATATTTCATCTTAAAATTGTCATTTTTCGGCGATAAAGGTTACAGTGTATAGGCGTGTTTTTGTAATGAGAGGCTCGTTTAATAAATTGCATATGAAATGAAAATACCGTACATGTGGTATCCCCTATATATCACATGGATTTGTATTGTTACTATTGGAATGAATTTCATTTTTTTGTGTGTATTTTATAAATGTGTAACATTACGGAAACACGCCTATACAAATACATTGCACATTTTACCACCAAAAATATGAACACTTTCAGATGAAAAATTGTGATATTTTTCTTATTTCGGCTCAAACTATACATTGTGGGTACATGTTAGAACCGCCTCATCGAGGCAGTTCTAACGAGTACCCACAATCTATATTTTAGAGCAGAAATAAGAAAAATAAGGTTTACCCCTGCAAACCCCAGTTTTACTATATAAATGTTGGGTTCAAGGGGGTGAAAACCATATAGGCGTGTTTTCCTGATGTTATGTGGATTTTATCAATGTGTAAACTCCGACGAATCATTCACAAACTGCACTAGTGAGTGATTCGTCGGTGTTTACACATCGATAAAGGCCACATAAATGATGATTCATTCCTTATCATTCCAATCATCACGAAAACACGCCTTTATAATTTTGATCCCCTTGAACCCCACTTTTATATAGTCAAACTGGGGTTTACGGGGGTATACCTTATTTTTCATATTTCTGCTCTAAAATATAGATTTTTGGTACTCGTTAGAACCGCCTCGACGAGGCGGTTCTAACGAGTGCCCAAAATCTATAGTTTGAGCAGAAATAAGAAAAATATCACAATTTTTAATCTTAAAATTTCCATTTTTTTTTTTTTTTTTTTTTTTTTTTTGGCGGTTAAGGTGGCAATATATTTGTATAGGCGTGTTTGCGTAATGTTTGTCATCGAACTGTTGAAATTGTCACCGAAATGTACCTTTTTTAGGAATTCTGTCGAAAGCATAAGAAAGAACTTACCAACGACCACGGCGGAATGATTTTGAGTTAGAAGCTGCCATATTTGAAAGAAACCCAAGCCATTACGCAAACACGCCTGTACAAATACATTGCCACCTTTATCGCCGAAAAAATAAAATTTTATGATGAAAAAATTGTATTATTTTTCTTATTTCTGCTCCAAATATAAATTGTGGGCACTCGTATACCCGCGGAAACCCCAGTTTTACTATATAAAAGTGGGGTTCAAGGGGGGCAAAATTATATAGGCGTGTTTTCGTGATGCAAAAAAAAAAACATGAAACCTTTAAATTACGTTTATTTGTGTTTTACATTTTCAATAGTTTACCATCTTTTAATCGAATGTTGTCGATGTCACTTCATATACGTGATGCGCATGTTCTTAACATGCTCTTTGACGTCCGGTTATATTACTCCATGTACCTGTCGCTATGTGAAACAATTCTGAGATTCTTGCCAAGTGAATTTATCGAAGTATGAACCTTTTATCCCAACCAAAGAAATCGCTCAAAATGATGGAGAAATTGGAATTATAACATGAACAACTGAGTTTTCAATTGTGCAAAGCATCTTAAGCTTACAGAACTCGTCAGTATTCAAAATGTAACTGTTCCAGTAAGTTCCCAAGAACTGAAATGATCGTTTTACATGCTTTTGACGCAATACATTTATTCTTAACCAGAAGTCGCGCGATTCTTTCCGTACTTAATTTGCCGTAAGGATAATAACGTTTCTTTAGGCGTGATACGTTACTTTATAAAATGTGATATTTTGAGCAATGCTAAATAACTTTACAATAACACACCCGTGCGACAAAGTGTATTTTTTCACATCTCCAAAATGACCCTTTTTTCTGATGAAAATTCCTGATATTTTTCTTACTAACACTGCAAACAAGGATTTTGGGTGAGGCGGTTCTAACGAGTACCCAAAACCTATGTCTTGCAGCAAAGGTAAGAAAAATAAGGTATACCCCCGTAAACCCCAGTTTTCTCTATATAAAGCAGTGATTTGTTGAGAAATAGACCAAAGTTTGGAGATCTACTTACAACTGATCCACAAACTATGCTTTACTACTCAACAAATCACACTCTAGAGCTGATCTCTGTCCAATCTAACAAACAAAAAATTGAAAATAATTGGATTGTTTCATTCAAATTCTCCCAAACTTCAGTCATTGTTAGAAGAAATTCGGCAACATTATTTACTATAATCACACACATTTATGTCCTTTTGTAATGTTGTTTTGCACGAAAATGACATCGCATCGTCCATCACGAGAACAAGTCCGTGAAATGAAGACCTCCCTAACCCCACTTAATATAGAGAAAACTGGGGTTTACGGGGGTATACATCATTTTTCTTATTTCTGCTCCAAGACATAGGTTGTTGGTACTCGTTAGAACCGCCTCATTAGAACCGCCTCAATGAGGCGGTTCTAACGAGCACCCACAACCTATTTTTTTAGCATTTATAAGAAAATTATCACGGATTTTCATCAGAAAAGTAGCCATTTTTGAGATGTGAAAAATACACTATGTCGCACGGGTGAGTTATCATAATGTAAGGTCAAAGAGTCTTCGAGTGGCATCACAGAGCGGCGACTTTCGCGACACACTCTTCTTCTAATTGATTTATTGCAGAATATTCATTTCATTGCATATATAGACGTGTTGTGTTCGAATTAAAAATATATTAAATTAAAAAAAAACATATTTTCGTTCTGTAGGATGCAAGCATTCCAGAGAAATTCGTTGACATGAGAGATAGACTTTACATAGTGGATAATAGGTTTGACCTTAGTCTGATTTTCTCCGACTCTTTATTGTCGACGGCAGATGGCCTTCTTGCTGTTGTGGATAACCGCTTCAACAATAAAATAAAACATTACAGAACGAACCAACAGAGTCTAAGATTAATCTGGCGAACAGTGGTACACGACATGCCAAGAGATGTTGAAGCCAGAGGGTTCAGGCTATTAGTATACGCATCAGGTAGGAATTGCTTCATCTGAACAGTCAATTATGTCAGTGTTATAATAACATTTCTAGCTTAGTAGCATCCGCATTGGGTAGGCATTGTTTAATCTTAACAGTCAAATAAGACAGTATTATAACAACATTGCTAGCTCAGTTAGCATACGCATCGGGTAGGCATTGTTTAATCTGAACAGTCAAATAAGATAGTATTGTAACATTCAAGCTAGCACGTTTAGTATAAGCTTCAAATAGGCATGTCATCATCTGAACACCAAATAAGCCAGTATTGTAACAACACAGCTAAATAGAAGTGAAAGCAATGATCAGGAATCGATACAATTAACCCACAGCTCCCATCAGAGACACCAAAGGGACAGAAACACAAACAATAAATAACAAGACCCCAATGGAAACACATATAGCGGAAAGCCAAAATGACAGTAACTTTCCTACAAAATGGCAAATTGGCTATCCAAAAACAAAATAATATAGCGATACACACATTCAAACTCAAACCACAACAAAAATAAACCACTTCAGAAGAATCGCCTTGGAACGGTCAGTGCAGCGAATTCCACTCGGGGGCTTAAATAGATTTAGTATGTGCTTTAGTATGTCTATTTAGTATGTGCATCTGAACACCAAATAAGCCAGTACTGAAACAATATAGCTAGCCCAATTAGCATCGAGTAGGCATTGCTTTATTTGGATAGTCAAAAACATATCAAACATCGGTGAATTTGATGTTGCAACTTCCCTCCAACTCCCCAATCCCCGCCACCACAGTCTTGATAACCTTAATCAAGGTTTTGTACTATCAAGTTATAATAAGAACAGAAAAAGTAAAAGCAAAATACACCGGATCCAATAGAGATTACTTAGGTCCCCGCGTTTGCGAATATGTTTCAGAAGGTGCAAGAGTGTTAAAATTCCATTGTTTGATTTCACAAAAAGTTCTTTCTTCTTACGTCTTGATCAGTAGCAGTTTTATGTATTTTACCATCATGACGAACGCTTTAAGCTGACATAATGCTCTTGTACAAATGGTCCATTATCTGGCTCCGAATCTACTGAAGTTGTAATATGAAAAAGTGACCAGACTGTGGGTGTAAAGGTCTTAGTTTTTGTCGGTAACGCTTGCCATCATGTGTGTTTGTCTGGGACTATCTAGCCGGTGTCAGTGTCAACTGACAGTTTGTTTGTTTGAATTTAGTTTTAACGTCCCCGTCAACGTTATTTATGTCATTTTGGAGACGTTTCTTTCAATTTTGTGAAACTTTTACCCGACATTGAGATGAAATGACATCTCAAGCGCTGCCGCCCAATGAAACCAAAAGGCTTATTTGCATTGAAGACTCTTACTCACAACACTTTGTCTGGGCAGGCTGTGTCCTTCTAAGCGGTTTACCAGTACTCAGGTGTGGTCAGTTTCAGCTCTGCGTTGAAGACACGTGCAGTCCAATCTATTTCTTTAAACCCCGATGGGCGGGGACGTCCTGACAGATGTAAGTAACAGATGACATTACGAGTAATGACGTTACACGAAAAAATTGTACGAACACGTTCATATTCAGAAAAAAGGGCATACTTTGATGCTGAAAATAATGGTAATGGCGCAAAAATATCTATACCTATATCATCAAAAATTGGTTAATGAAATTGGTTAATATTGTCCCTTGTTGGGATAAGCTCATGTCACAGAATTAATATTTGGGCACAGTACTATAGGGTTATTCCACGCATGGAATGAATTCGTTTTTTGTGGATTTTATCGATGTGTAAAATCCGGCGAATCACTCACAAGCTGGATGAAGCATGCTAAGTTTGTGAGTGATTCGCCGGAGTTTACACATCGATAAAATCCACAAAAATGATATTTCATTCCTTATAATTCCAATATTCTCATCGGGATCTAACACTTATCACCAAATGTTTAGAGATTCTTTCAAAGCGTAAGAATTAACTTACCAATGACCGCGGCGGAGTAATTATTCCTTTAGCAGCGGAGATCTTTGAAAGGAACCCAAGCGAAAAAACGTCAAATATTTAAATTCAGTTAATTTGTCTTCTAACATTTACGTTTTGAATAGTTTTCCAATTTTCAATCGATCGCTGTTGACATCTTTTATATATATATATAGAGGATATTTACTTTTTTGAGATGAATACCAAAAATATTTCATCGAGTGTGTTGAAAATATCAGCACACGAGATGAAATATTTTTTATATTTATCGATAAAAAGTAAATTTTCTTTTTATTTGATAATATTTTAGGACACTTACTGTAATTGATCAATCGGATCTTACGTCACAGTTTTTGACTTGGCTATGACGTCACAACTGTCAGTTGCAAACCATAAACAGATCACCATTTTTAATACATCATTTCTACAGTTCAAAGAATGCTTTTCAAGGTATGTTACAGAATCATTTTATAGATAACATATGAATTTCGGCGAGAAAAGTAGTCCGGCTGGGCTGCTACTGTGAAAATAACATTCACACTGTGAAAATATCATTTATATTTTCACAGTGTGAAAATATCACTTTTATTTGTTTCAGATATGCATTGGTTTCACTGCTATGTATAAAAAATGAAGTAACGCACGCGTTCTAAACGTGCTCTATAACGTCACGTCATAAAACTTTTATTTCAACCAATCAAATCGCTCGAAATATTATAAATATAATGATAGAGAATTGGAATTATTGATATATTGATATTTGATTAATCAACTATCAGTGCTATAACCCAATAGTACTGTCCCCGAATTGTAATTCTGCGTGTTGGAAGACGCCCAAAGGAAATTCACAATATCTGTAAATTAGCAAAAGTTAGTGAATAACGAGCTTATGCCCCGTCTGTCTTTATGTTGAGAGCGTTTAATTTCTACTTCAATTATTATTTTCTGCCATCACATTCGTTCTCAGATCGATGATACAAATCAATATTTTTACTCAACTCAATTTGGCACGAGAAGCCTCCGTGGTGCAGTGGTTACGCTACTCGCCTTGTAAACCAGGGATCGCAGGATCGATCCCGGGCTTCTCCAGACTTTCGGATGAGTCTTTAAACCGAGGTCCCGTCTCCGTATGACCTTAGCTGTTGGTGGGACGTTAAACTAAAAACTCACTCACTCACTCAATTTGGCACGAATTCTGTAATTAATTTTCATGAATATGTAGGTATTAGTACTTGAGTAATTTACCTCCTCTGACAAGAGAAGAATGATATTTGTCCTATTCATGAATTTTAAAATATCAGCTGACAAGTTAGTTGAGCATCACAAAATTTACAACCCTGTGATCTGATTCTGTTTGTGTCATATGACGTTGCGTCTGAGAATGTACTAACGCCATCGATCATCCACTAGTGGATTAAATATGCAAATTAGTTATATACGCCCCGTAGCGTTACACGTACGGCGTCCTTTACGACGTCGTGTTTACTAATGGCAAAATATTGACATTTGTATAAAAATATCGTAAAAAATGCATTTGAAACGCCATATGACAAATAGAATCTTGCACTCGTACTCATGTATAATTGAATTTATTAAACTCGTTTGGAAAAAGTGATAACATGCTGGACAAAGCCTCGCATTGTTTCCCTTTTCCTCAACTCGTTTAATAAATTCAATAATACATGAACACTCATGTAAGATCCTCTATGTAATGAAGTCGATCATCCACTATAGGGATCAACCATGGTTTTTCATGCATTAACATTCGCCGGGTCCCGAGGAAGCTGTTTGAACATGAGGCCGCCAGGCCGAATGTTCAAATATCTTCCGCGGGAACCGGCAAATGTTAATGCAATGAAATAACCATGGATGATCGTTGTTCTTGCATATCTTACGCTTCCGACAGCAACTTTTGACGAAAACGCCCAAAAGCTCAATATAAACTCCATATAAACTCTTCAAATGCGACCGGCGAACCAACATGGCGGCCAGTATAGAATGTTTTTTACAATGACGCTGTTACGCAGTAACCATCTGACGTCATCATATAACCCTAAATCGCTACCTTCAGGGTGATAACGTTACGTCGCTCAACGTAGCGTTAACAAACCAAGGCCAGTCTTGTGATATCAAAAGTTTAAAATCCATGTTCAAACTACACGCGAATTTCATGATTTGAACATGGTTTTTGCTGTTTGACCACGGTTTCGGTCCATTTGACAATGACTTCAAACAGCCATGCGCATAGCTATTTATGCAAGAATAGTGGATTAAATATGCAAAGTAGTTAGATACGCCCCGTAACGTTACACGTTTGGCATCTTTACGACGTCGCGTTTACTTATGGCAGAATGTTGACATTTTTTGTTAAACAATCGTAAACAAAATGCATTTTGAATGCCATATGATAAATAGAATCTTGCACTCATATTCAAGTATTGTTTACATGAACACTAATGTAAGATCCTCAATTTATTTCTTCTTCTTTCAAGAAACATCTACATGTTCACCGGGTATCGACTGTAACATGCCTACAGCAAAACTATATTCCCAAACGGTTAGTGGAAGTCACTCCAACTTCCACGAAGAAATATGGACAATTAACACAATTACGAACAGATACATTAGCATACAGTTTGACTCTTTCGACGTTGGGTGTGACACTGAGACATTCTTTGAACTGA
Source organism: Lucinisca nassula (assembly GCA_963580285.1). Lineage (NCBI taxonomy): Eukaryota > Metazoa > Mollusca > Bivalvia > Lucinida > Lucinidae > Lucinisca > Lucinisca nassula. Next base: position 99,321,904 of record OY757020.1, read on the forward strand.
TCTTCGATGGTGAAGCACGTCGCTACTGCAATTTGAATAAACCAATCTGGGAAATCAAATCGCCGGCTGGACGTTTGACAGTTTTATTCCGATTCAGTGGTATATGGGACACATTAGTCGAAGGGTTTAGCGCGTCTTATAGTCTACGAGCAAGAACACCATCCATTTCAAATGTGACATACGAAGAATTTACAGGTAAATCTCATCAGAGATATAGCATCGGCATTTGCGCTATCTTCACGGAGATGTTACACTGATGGGTTAGGAGGCCTTCATGCGGACTGAACAAATTATTTATCTAAATCGCGACGGAAGTGTGGGCGAGGATTGTGGTCGCGTATAATCGATTTAAGCCCCCTCCCCCCTCCCAGTGGAATTCGTTTCACTGACCGTTCCAAGGCGGTTCTTATGTCACGGTTTATTTTTGTTATGGCGTGTCCAGGCAAAGCGGTGCGAGTCGGACCGTCCATGCTTGTAAATCCTATTTGTTTCATTGCGCGTCAGGGCTTTAGATGTCTTTACATCTCAATGTCGGGTAAAAATCCCACAAAAGTAGCAGCGTCTGCAAAATGACCTATACAGTGTTGACGGGGACATTAAACCTCAAATCTGACAAACAAATACACCTGTACATGTATTGACTTTTGATGGCCTTATGGAAACTTAGCTAACACGGTTAAATGTCTATGCTAAATGTTGTTACCCTCGTTAAATAAAGACTGGCTGGCTACACTCGTAATGGGTTGTTGACGGCTGAACTTCTTAATCGGGGTTGTCGGTGCCGTAGACTCCGCGGGGCCTTTTCGGGGTTTTGTAGAAGTCATTCTGATTTAATTTCAAAATTCAATACTGGACTTAAATCTCTTCTGCAACAAGGTCTATCGGAGCCGGGTTTTGTGGTGACTTGGTGTGTAGGTTTAGAAAAATTTATGGCCGCAATGACTTCAGCACCCAATTTCGTAAAATCACCCTTCGATATAAAAAGATTGGGCACAACATAAATGTTATACGACAGACTGCATGCATGGTAGTTAACCAAATCACGGTTGACAACTTTGCTTCCCTCTTTAATTGCACGCCGGTGGGTCAGGCCTCTGATTCTATGACGGTTCCAACGTAAAGGCTTATGTTGGTTGGAACCTGATGCTCTGTCTCTGATCGGGCCCATTGGAGTCTAACTGTTGGTTTTCTTTTGCTCCAGCATTTCTGTTGTTTCTTGCTGTCTAGTTCTCACCGTTGTTTCATCTCTGCGGTTGTTTGATTTTTGTGTTCACGGAGATGTTGCAATGATGAGTTAGGAGGCCTTCATGCGGACTGAACAAATTGTTTGTCTTAATCGCGACGGAAGTAAGGGCGAGGGTTGTGGTCACGTAAAATCGATTTAAGCCCCCCCAGTGGAATTCGTTTCCGCTTACCGTTCCAAGGTGGTTCTTCTGTCGCGGTTTATTTTTGTTATGGTTTGTCTTTGAGTGTTTGTGTTACTTATATTATTTTATTTCGGATAGCCTTTTGGCCATTTTGTGGGAAATACACTGTCCTTTTGGCTTTCCGCTGTTGGTGTTTCCGTTGGGGTATGTTGCTTCATTTTTGTGGTTCTTTCCCTTTTGGTGTCTCTGATTGGAGCTGTGGGTTAATTGTATCGATTGCTGATCATTGTCCCTGCTTCTATTTTACTTACTTTATTATTACTTTATGCTTACTTACCATGTCACAACCAGTATGCAACTGAAATAGTTTTTTTTTTTTCATGATAATATAATTTCTCAAATGATGCAGTTTGCGCTCGATGGAACCGAAAGAAAAATATACAATATAATAATATTCGCTTTAGAGCAGAGAAAGAAAAGCCAGTGTCATTACTACCACACGCAAGCCCCCGCCCATAGGGGCTTGAAGAAATATATGGGATGCATGATGCTTCCACGCAGAGCTGAATCCGGCCCACACACTAGTACCGATAAACCGCTTAGAGGATCTAAGCCTGTCCAGGAACCGCGGTGCGAGGCGGACCGTCCATGCTAATAAACCCTATTGGTTTCATTGGGCGACAGGGCTTGAGATGTCATTTCATCTCAATGTCGGGTAAAAGTCCCACAAAATTGGAAGCAACGTCTCCTAAATGGCCTTTACAGTGTTGACGGGGACGTTAAACCTCAAATCAAACAAACAAATACTAAAACACGCCTGTACTAATACATTGAAAATGTAACCGCAGCAAAATGACAAGTTTCAGATGAAAAATTGTTATATTTTTCTTATTCCTGCTCAAAATATAGATTGTGCGTACACGTTAGAACCGCCTTATCGAGGCGGTTCTAACGAATATCCACAATGTACATTTTTGAGCAGAAATAAGAAAAATAAGGTTTACCCCTGTAAACCCCAGTTTTACTATATAAACGCTGGGTTCAAGGGGGTCAAAATTATATAGGCGTGTTTTCGTGATGAGTGTGCTGCTTTTGTAATAGTTGCCCGGTCTATCCACAAAATTAAGCAACGCGGTCACCCATTCAAGGCTTTAGCAGCGGTATATTGCTTGTTTGATTGATTTGAGGTTTAACGTCCCCGTCAACACTTTATAGGTCATTTGGAGACAATTTTGTGGGACTTTTACCCGACATTGAGATGAAATGACATTGCAAGCCCTGCGGCTCTTGAAACCAATAGGGCATGGACGATCCGACTCGTACCGCTTTGCCTGGGCAGGCTTAGAGGCTCGAAGCGGTTTACCAGTACACATGTGCTGTTGGTTTCAGCTCTGCGTCGAAGCATCAAACAGCCCATCTATTTCTTCAAGCCCCGATGGTCGGGGGCCGAACAGCGGTATTTGTCAATACTCGTCATATCATGTCACTACGGCAATCGGAGGGCGGAGGCTATGCTACACTCTATAGTTCGTCCCACCGCTGTAAACAAATGTTGCGATTGCTGGGTCTTCTATCAAGGGAAACATTATGAAAACATGCCTATTCAAATATATTGTAAATTTTATCGCCGAAGAAAAGAAAATTTTCAGATGACAAATTGTGATACTTTTCTTATTTCAGCTCAAAATATAAATTGAGGGTACACGTTAGAACCGCCTCATCGAGGCGGATGAGGCGGTTCTAACGAGTACCCACAATCTATATCTCAAAGTAGAAATAAGAAAAATAATGTATACCCCTTTAAACCTCAGTTTTTCTATATAAAAGTGGGGTTCAAGGGGACAAAATTATATAGACGTGTTTCCCGATGGTACCGCGAACATCCGTCCTGGTACTAACTGCACTCTCAGTTGCGTTACTTCTATAAAAGGCCAACCACGTTACCATTTTCGTTAAAAAAGGCGGCTGCTACAAAATGACTGTAAAATTGGCGTATAACAAAAAATGTTACCCTTTTTAATCCCCCATTTCCTTTTATGAAGTAGGCTTTGTTTGCTTGAATTGAGGTTTGACGCCGCCGTCAAAACTATTCAACTCATTTTGGAGACACTGCTTCCAGTTTTGTGGGACTTTTTACCCGACATTGCGATGTAATGACTCTCAAGTCCTGCCGCCCAAAGAAACCAAACGGTTATTGGTGCTGTGGGTTCAATGTATCGATTCCTGATGATTGAGTTCACTTCTCGTTTTCGATCGGACTCACACCACTTTGTTTGGGCAGACTTCAGCTCAGCGTGGAAGCACCATGCAGCCCAATCTATTTCTCCAAGCCCCAATGGGCGAGGGCGATTATGAAGTAGGTGTCTGGTTAATAAATAGTACCGATTTTTGGGACATTTTAACGTTATAAAGAAGCCTCCGTGGTGCAGTGGTTACGCTACTCACCTTGTAAACCAGGGATCGCAGGATCGATCCTTGGCTTCCCCCAGACTTTCGGATGAGTCTTTAAACCGAAGTCCAGTCTCCGTATGACCTTAGCTGTTGGTGGGACGTAAAACTAAAACTCACTTACTCACTTTAACGTTATAAACAGTGAAACTTCAATAACTCGAATGGCGATGGCTCGTTTTCCATGACACATTAAAACTTATTTAATAATAACGAGCACCCACAACCTATGTTTGGAGTAAAAAAAAAAAAAAAAAAAAAAATATGACAAATGTTCATCAGAAAAATTTTTGAAATCCGAAAAAAATGCACTATGTCGTAAGAGTGTGTTGTTGTAATGGAGTGTATAGAAATAGAGAATTTCAGGTGAGTGTCTTTTGATATCAAGTTTATCAGGCAAGGCTTCGAGAACGCTTGTAGAATCGCGAGGCTTGCCGAGCGATTCTACAAGCGTTCTCGAAGCAAAGCCTGATAAACTTGATATCAAATGACACGAATCTGGTATTCTATTTATCAGTTTATACCCTTGTAAACTCTTTAAATTGACAATTTACGATCACTTACCGGTTGTTCTGAGTGTGTCCCAACATTCCCGCGTAGAATATAATCGATCAGTTTATTTACTATCATCTGACCGTTATTTTCTTTTGGTAATTTTTAACGTAATTTTTTCCGTTTTTTTAGTAATAAAACATTTCGGCCATTTTTCCGGTTGTCTGGTTAATTAAAAAAGAGCAATGTCACGTTGACGTGATAAAGCTCACTTGACCTGAGATAGCATATCTTTATCAGGTCAATGCGTTGCAATGTAATATATATAGGGGGTTACTGATAAATATTATATCGAAATGCATCTTTGGAGTCAAAACCTTTTCCAAATTACGATAACACACCCGTGTGACATAGTTCATTTTTTACATCTCCTAAATGGCTTTTTTTTGGATAAATTTCCGTGATGTTTTTCTTATTTATACTGCAAACATAGGTCGAGGTTGCTCGTTAGAACCGCCTCATTGAGGTGGTTCTAACGAGTACCCACAACCTATGTCAGGCGGTTCTAACGAGTACCCACACCCTATGTCTTGAACCAGAAATAAGAAAGATAATGAATGCCCCTTTAAACCCAGTTGTCTCAATATGAAGTGGGGTTTAGGAAGCTTCATATCACGGACTTGTCCACGTCATGGAAATGAATTTGTATGATTGCTGGGCAATGAAAGCAAAGATGTATGTATGCAGATGGCTACTCTTGTGTCTAGGTGGCTTATCCTGAGGTCAGAGAAAAGTTAATACGAGTTTCTGGCCCTTAAGTACAAGTTTTGACAGCATCATGATTCATCAATTGGTGCGACATGTCGCTGTGGGTATGAAGTTGGTTCTCCTTGTTTATCAGTTACCCCCTATATATATTGCATTGAAACAAACTGACCTGATAAAGATATGCTATCTCATGACAAGTGAGCTTTATAAGGTCAACATGACATTGAACCTTTATGAATGAACCGGGCGCCCGGAAAAATGGCTAAAATGTTTTATTACTTGAAAATTTGGAAAAATTACATTAACATCAAAAAGCTGATAGTAAATACACTGACCGATTATATTGCGCGCCGCACTGAGGACAATCATTATCTGATCGTAAATTGCCAATTTAACAAAAAAAAAAAAAAAAAAAAAACATCGAAGTTTATAATTTTGCATTTATTTTGACTAATTCTACCTCGAAAAATTAATGTTAAATAATGACCAAAACGCATGTCTGATGGTTTTTTTTTTTTCGATTAAAGAGATAACAAGGGAAATACATTGATAAATAGAATACCAGATTCGTATCTTTTGATATCAAGTTTATTTTGCTTATTTCTGCTCTAAAATATAGGTTCTGGGTATTCGTCAGAGCCGCCTCAATGGGGTGGCTCTAACAAGTACCCACAATCTATATTATAAGCAAAAATAAACAAAATATCACAACTTTTTATCATAAAATTTTCGGCGGTAAAGATTACAATGTATTTGTATAGGCGTGTTTTCGTAATGATTATTCTTCATCTGCTTGTTTAATATCATACATAAGGGTGCCGAAGTGATGCGGTTTTAATGAACGTTCACAAAGTATCTTTGAAGGGGAACAAACACCACTGTTATAATGCAAAGGAATTTATAGGCTTCTGATTGGATAGCGCAAAGCATTAATTTTTCATATGCCCCTCGAGCAAAAAAAAAAGATGTTACCTTCTCGCGCTCGCCTTCGCTGAACTGCGATGCCCGCCATCTTTGATCAACTGCACAGTTGATGAGAAATAAAAGCAAAATAATTCCATGCACCACAATTATTTTCTGCTTATAAAATCACTTCTGGTCTCTTTCCCCGCCAACACTGTATATGTCATTTTGGGGACGTTGCTTCCAATTTTGTGGGACTTTTACCCGACACTGAGATGAAAGGACAATCTCAAGCCCTGTGGCCCAATGAAAGCAATAGGAATTAAAAACATGGACAGTCCGACTCCCACTGCTTTGCCTGGGCAGGCTTAGATGTTCTAAGCGGTTTACCAGTACTCGGTGTGCGATCAGTTTCAGCAATGCGTGGAAGCATCATGCAACTCATCTATTTCTTCAAGCCCCGATTGGCGGGGGCGACATGTAAGTAAGTCAGGGATAAAAGATTGGAAGAGGTCGAAAATTGTTGAGATCATCCTATTTATCATAGTTACATCCCTTTTATTGCAGAAAATGCCTCTTTTTAACTCCATTATTCATCGGATCTTGTAAGTAAGTCAGGGATAAAAGCTCGGGCGAGTTCGAAAACTAGCGACGTCAATCAATTAACACAGAGTAGTTATTTTTGCAGCTATGGCCCATTGAACATTGTAAATAGTCATTACAGTCATATATTCATGTCAACTTCATTTAAGGAAGGTCTAATGCACCTTCACTTTGAATTCATTTTGACAGTGTTATGGAACTTGCTTGCTGTAAGTGCAGTGGCGGGGCATAATGCAGTGCTTCTAGCGATTTTATTACCAATGAGCACCGACATCAATGTAATGTGTGCAGGTGGGCACGGTCGATAACGTCACATGTAAACATGTACTTCTGACGTTGTCCGCGTGAAAAGAATTCCTTGGAACACATTGCCACAATGTACCAAAATGTCGTGTAATACAAATTCGTTATTTTGAATCTTCACGAGGAACATGACATCCCAATCCCGCCTGAAAGTAACATTTGCCCCGGCATTACGATAACACACCCGTGCGTAACAGTGTAATTTTTTGCATTTCCAAAAACAGTCAATTTTCTGAAGAAAATGTGTGATATTATCCTTATTTATACTCAAAAGATAGATTGTGGGTGCTCGTTAGAACCGCCTAACGAGTACCCACAGCCTATGTCTAGGAGCAGAAATAAAGAAAATCATGTAATGTGGCAGTAAAACAAAGATCAGGAATCTGTACAATTAACTTACTCCACCCATCAAAGACACCAAAGGGAAAGAAACACAAACATGAAGCGACCAGACAACCCCCGTTAACGCCTGATTTCTCTATATAAAGTGGGGTGTAAAGGGGTTTTCATTTCACGAATTGTATGCGTGATGGCAAATATCGCTCCCTGCTCCCACGTACCTTGTCAAGAACACAATAACGTTTATTGTCACTAAAATACGTAATAAACATGGCATGAAAGAAAACATTATGTAACATGGATTACCCTATTGGACAATTTTATAACAGCAGAGATATCATTGGAAAGATGCCACTGCAAACCAATTATTGTTATTTAACTACTTGCTTTTATACTTAATGTTTAGAACTGTCAAACAAATGTGTTATTTATTTGCAGAGAACATACAGCCACTTTCTTCATCAGATGAATTCAACGTTACAAAAGGTATGGTCACAGGTTTTTGTTAATTTATGCATTTCGCGTATACATGCAATTAGGGGAACGGGACAATGATATTGACAATCATACATGAGTGGTCATGTTTTCTTGAATTTATTAAACGAGTAGAGGAAAAGGGATACAATGCGAGGCTTTGCCGAGCATTTTATCCCTTTTCCTCAACGAGTTTAATAAATTTAATAAAACATGAACACGAATGCAAGATACTGTTTGTCATGACATTTTAATCGCATTTTATTCACAAATTTTAAACAAAATGTCAATATTCCGCCATTAGTTAAGGACGTCGTACGTGTAACCTTACGAGGCGTATCTCACTAATTTACATATTTAATCCACTAGTGGATTACGGAATTTAATACATGGTGTTATTACATTCAGAGATTCGACGTCGCTTGATAAATTTTGATATAAAATGATTGATGGTATAGAGCCATTTGAAGTCGGCCAGTTTTAAAAGTTTCTTTTTTAAAATCCAAGAGGATAGTAAAGATGCTTTTAAACAACGCGGTTACAGCCAGATTGCTAACAGTACAAAATACCATCACGATAAACACGCCTTTATTATTTTGACACCCTTGAACCCACTTTTATATTGTACAACTGGGGTTTACAGGTGTAAACATATGTTTTCTTATTTCTGCTCTAAAATATTGATTGTTGGTACTCCTTAGAACCGCATCGATGAGGTGGTTCTAACAACTACTCACAATCTATATTTTGAGCAGAAATAAGACAAATATCACAAGTTTTCATCTTAAAAGTTTCATTGTTTCGGTGGTAAAGTTTACAATGTATTTGTATAGTCATGTGTTCGTAATGAGTAGAGAATACTCTATGAAAATGAAAGCTTTTGGGCAATGATTTCAAAACAGAACTGTAAACTGTAGAGTGAACATGATTTTTCTTGGCCAGAGCAGCTAGTTTCGGCCAGTTGTGCCTCATCAGTGATCCTCTAATATTTTGAAACTTTTTGCAGAATATTTTATGTTTAAATACACCTTAACCTAGGGCTAAGATTTGCCGGCTGTAAAAAGTCTTTTAAACCCCGCCCCACAGACACCCTCCGCGACTCCCCGGTAGCTTGTGCTTCGATCACTATTAGAAAGTGCTTCTTATGAGAATCTGATATTGGGGTCTGTATGTAGATGGACGGCCTTGCTGAGCGAACCGAAGCTACGCCGAGGTTCCGCTCAGCACGGTCATCCCGAGGGTTGGAATGGCCCATCTTCACAACAAAACACATATTAGATTCTTTTCCTTGCATAACTATACGGACAATGTTTATTTTACTTTGTTAAACATTTCGTTTTTCGCGCACTATACTTATGTAGTTTGCCTGAGTGGGAAAATAAATTCTATGTTATGTCAACGGATTCCCTTATCTGGAGTGCAAGGTGTTGCTCTATCATTATTACCGTGTTATATTTTTACAAACCATTCGGAGTTTTGAATTTTAGTGTGTAACTACTTTCTAGATTTGTCGAGGGACTGTTAATGATTCTGCTTGTGAAGCTGTCACGGCTGTGCTCGTTCCGTATATAGTTTGTTTGTTTGATTTGAGGCTTAACGTCCCCGTCAACACTGTAAAGGTCATTTTTGAGACGTTGTTTCCCATTTTGTGGGACAATTACCCGATGACAGATGAAATGACATCTCAAGCCATGCCGCCCAATGAAACCGATAGGGTTTATAAGCATGGACGGGCCGACTCGCACCGCTTTGCCTGGGCAGGCTTAGATCATCTAAGCTGTTTACCAGTACTCTTGTGCGGGTCGGTTTCAGCCCTGCGTGGAAGCATCATGCAGCCTATATATTTTTTCAAGCCCCGATGGGCGGGGGCCGCGTTCCGTATATGAGTGTTCATGTATAATTGAATTTATTAAACAAGTTTATCCCTCTTCCTCAACGAGTTTAAAAAATTCAATAGTACATGAGCAAAAGCCTCGCATTTCATCCTTTTTCCTCAACTTGTTTAATAAATTCAATAATACATGAGTACGAATGCAAGAAGTTGTTTATCATTTGACATTTAAAGCGACTTTTATTCACGATTGTTTAATAAAAATATCACTATTCTGCAACTGATTGGTAAACGCGACGTAGTTAAGGACGTCGTACATCAGGAAAACACAACTATATAATTTTGACCCCCTCGAACCCCAGTTTTATATAGAAAAACCATTTTTTTTCTTATTTCTGCTCTAAAATATAGATTGTGGGTACTCGTTTGAACCGCCTCGATGATAAATATATGCTATCTCAGGACAAGTGAGCTTTATCACGTCAACATGACATTGCACTTTTATGAATGCACCGGACCACTGATAAAATGACAAAAATGTTACTGCTACTGTGAAAAATGAAAAAAATTACATGAAAAAAAAATATATCATAAGAAAAATATGGTCAGCTGATACTTACTATATCGACCGCTAGAATGCGGGGACGCACTGAGGACCATCAATAACTGATCGTAAATTGCTAATTCAAGAGTGTACAAGGGATTCTGCAAACGTTCTCAAAGCCTTGCCTGATAAACTTTATATCAAAAGACACTCACCTAGTATTCTCTATTTAATTTTTTCCGCAGTGGAATTAATACATGTAGTCCCACAAGAATAGATCAAAGCGCCAAAGGCACTGAAATGAGAGATTGTGTTTTATTACGATAACTCACCCGTGCGACATAGAGCAGTTTTCACATCTCCAAAATGGCTACTTTTCTGATGAAAATCCTTGATATTTTTGTTATAAATGTTCAAAACATGGGTTGAGGGTGCTCGTTAGAACCGCCCCAGTGAGGCGGTTCTAACGAGTACCTACAACGAATGTCTTGGAGCAGAAATAAGAAAAAATAATTGCTACCCCCATAGACCCCAATTTTACTATACAAAAGTGTGGTGCAATGGGGTCAAATTATATAGGTGTGTTTTCGTGATGTAACGTTCCCGTCAACACTGTATAGGTCATTTTGGAGGCGTTGTTTCCAATTTTGTGGGACTTTTACCCGACACTGAGATGAAATGACATCTCAAGCCCTGTCGCCCAATGAAACCAATAGGGTTTATTAGCATGGACGGGCCGACTCGCACTACTTTGCCCCGGCAGACTTAGATCCTCGCAGCGGTTTACCAGTACTCTTGTGCGGTCGGTTTCAGCTCTGCGTGGAAGCATCATGCAGCCCATCTATTTCTTCAAGCCCCGATGGGCGGGGGCCTAAAATGACATATTCTTTGAGAAAATCATAACACTGTGAAAACTTACAGAAAACCTTTCTAGAAAGATCTTAAAATTTAGACAAGTAGTTCTGCAATTTCAATTATATGATTTGATTGCAGATGTCAGAACATCGGTGTTATTTTCGTTGTTTCAAATTTTTTAAAGAAACTGTTAACGTTTTCAAAACTAAACATTTAAAATTCAAGTTTTAACAATGCTACTGTCCATAAGTAACAATTTTTGTCTGGTCGTTTATGGATACCTCCCCCAAAGATACTCTATGGCAAAGAGTTCGGGTGAGAAAGGCTGTCTAGTCCAGCACATGAATTCCATTGGCTTGAAGAGATTTTTTAGTAAGAACAGCACTATAACCCGCGCGTAATCCTGCTGGATAAGATATCCCTGATCAAATAAATGAAACCATGTGTTACATGTGGGTTTTCGGCGTCCCGCAAACCCCCATGCTGACAAGACAACCGAGCGTGATCCCTGACAGGTGTACGGGCAGCTGTGGGGTAAGGCACAAGAAAGATATTAGATGAATGACATGAATTATTTACAGTATCTATATACAACACTTACTAACACAAAACATCACAATTTGTTGCTTCTGTAGCCAACTCACGACGTCCGCTCCGAAGGCAAAACAATGTTCTGTGCTCGGAACGGGTGACGTGAATACCTACAGAAGCAAACAACAAAAACAACAACAAAAACAAAAAAAGAAACAACACAAGACGCGACTGGACAGTTTATAACTTAGGGTGAATCCCCCTCTCGCGTGAATCTTCCTCTCGTGAACTAGTGTAAACTAGTCTATCGACATTGTTGCCGATCACAGGTTGATATGTATTATTTAGCGATCGCACTAATCTGATTCGTCTGAATCACCTGCAGGTTATTTAATTGACCTCTTCCGTTTGAATGGTCTCACATTCGTTCACAATGGACAGTGGTATGAGCTGCTTATGGTGGTCCGTCCGCCCTTGCTGGACCCTAACCCCCAGCGTCGTACCAGTACCTGCTGCTATAGTGCAGGGAGCAGCAGGTCACCACACATTGTTGTGCCTGCAAATTACGATAACTGGACTAAGACACAGTTCAGAAAACATACATGCTATATCATGATCCCCCTCCCGGAGAAGTAAGAATATATTCATGCATATACCGTTATTGCGCATGCGCCGACCAGACACACAGGCTGATTAGTGCATGCGACAAATAACCGTACAGCAGAACTCAACTTGACTGTGCATCAAATTATCAGCACCCAGCGCTTGACACAAGAATACACAAAGTTCATGTTTCCCTACTGAGCACTACAGAAATCAATTAATGCTCACTACTACTGAGCATGATACTCATCAAATTTGTGCTCACTACATTATCACAAGTAAGAGGCAATTGAACAGACCACGCCTTTGCGCTACCTGGTCAGCCGCCAATTACAGGAAACATAACAATTCCTATTTCATATCTTTCTCCGCGACGCGGCTCACAAATATAGCTATTCACAAATTCATTACATTAACAACAGATAGAAACTACAAACAGAAAGATTTTCATCTATAATCCACAACATTTGTTAGTGTCTCATAAGGGCCAACACTGTTTGCCGTAAATTCTCTCTGTATTTGGTAGGCACCCCGTCACAACCGTCCTCGCGACGCCGATGACGCAGCTGACGTCATCCCCGCCACTCAGGCCGTTATGACGTGTGGCGACCAAATACTCCCACATATCATCATCACGTTCTTTATATGTACATTCATGCACAAACTGAGTTATCAGACAAAAACGGCATCATTACAAAATGAACTTATAATTCTTCTTGAACAAAATTATTTCTACTCAAAGTGAACACGCTTGTAAAATAAAATTCATTACGGTTCATCATCACGGATAACCCGACAGGCTCTTGTAAGAGTTTGCCCTGACGATGAAGATATGGTTAAACCCGTCTTAATTTTACGTCCCCTCTACACCTAATATCATATAGAGACGGGACCACGGTTTTCTAACCACAGCTAGTCAAAAGTGATTGATCAAACAAGTGACCCGGCGTTTATTAATTACATTCTACAAAAGGGGTCTAAAAGCCTAAATGAATCCAGAATGAGCGGGTGTCCAAACTTTACGTCTCACCAACATCTAGGGTCAGAATGAGACAGGACCTCACTTAGAAAGACTCATTCTACTACTGGAGAAGCCTGGGATCGATCCTGCGACGTCTAGCTGGCAAAGCTAGTAGCCTAATCACTACAGGCCTCAACAGTGAATTCAGAATAGGCTTCAGAAAGTTGGGGTATACTAGAAGTAAACCCCTCCAAAACCTACAAGCATGTTCATACAAAAATAATACTAAAGATTTAACATACCTTTCAATATACTTTCAATTTCCCGACACAATGTTGTGGATACTCGTTACAACTTGACCTGCTGCTAAAGTGTTCGTTTTCCTAAGGCTTTTACATCTGTGAATACTACCGGAAAATCATGCATACTCATATTAGCTTGCTAAAATCGTGGCGAGGTGGAGATACCGTCCACAATTGAAGCTAGATAGCAAAAATCGAGTAGATAATGGATTTGCATTCAAATAGTATATTTCCCATAGGAAAAATTGATGAAACGACCCTATAAATCAATGCCATGACTCCTGTCAAAACGAACACCCACACAACACGTGACGGGAATGAAAATCATATATGGCACAATTTGGCGTTGGCGATTTTTAGGCAAATTTTATAGAACTCAGCCTTATAGCGGCCCCCTGTATTGTAAAAACAGATCTCCATAAACCACTCATGCATACATCGTATGATATGTGCATGACTTGTGTATGGAGCAGCACATTTTGCCTACCATATTTCACCTAAAACATTTCACTCGCACCGCCCTACCATATATCTACTAAAATAATTTAGATGTGCATAAGCACCAGAGAGGTTTCCTATTCCATCTCGTAACAAAGGTTTCCCCTTTTGGAGAAAAAACAATCAGAAATGTTTTTTCTTTGCGTACAGAGATGGATAAGGATGAACCTATCTAAACAAGACAGCTATTTACACAACAACCGTGCGAAAAATTACCTGCTAAGGTAGTCTGCCCCCAAATTTTCTTGGCCCCGAATTGCAATAATCCGAAATCTATACGGATGTAGTTTCATTGCCCAACGCATAATTCGAGGATTGAGAACTTTTGCTGTTTGCATATAAGACAAGGGCTTGTGGTCTGTCTCAAGCAAGAATTCTACTCCGTAAAGATACTTGCGAAATTTCTCAACACCCCAGATAATAGCCAAACATTCCTTCTCTATCACAGAATAGTTTTTCTCACGAGGCAAAAGTTTCTTGCTGGCATAAGCAATGGGAAGTCGTCCTTCCCGTTCAAATTCTTGGAGCAAAACGGCTCCTATACCAACATCAGAAGCGTCCATCCGGAGTATGAACGGAGTCCCATCATGAAAGATAGGAAGACGAAGAATAGGACGAGACGTGAGTCTATTGTTCAGGGTCTGGAAAGCCTTTTCATGATGGTCCTGCCAGTCTGTGATCTTGTTTGGTCTACTTTTCTTAGTTAAATCTGTCAAAGGGGAAGCAATAGGTGATAAATTTGGAATGAAACGTAGGAAGAAACCAGCCAACCCAAGAAATGACTTTAGTTGTCTCTTAGTGGAAGGTCGAGGAGCATCCTTTATAGCTTGTATCTTGTCTTCTTGCGGTCTAACTGACTGAGCAGCTACACTGTGACCAAGACATTCGATACTGCTATACCCAATCATACACTTGGAAGGTTTTGCCGTCAACTTGGCTGTCCTAAGTCTATCCAAAACTTCACGTAATGACGTTTAGTGGTCTTTCCAAGTTTCGGTAAAGATCCACATATCATCGACGAAGCTATCAACGTTAGAAAGTTCGGACAGAATCTTTCTCATCAGCCTGCAAAATGTTGCTCCTGAGTTTACCAAACCGAAGGGCATAGGTTTGAATTGAAACAAGCCTTTGGGGGTTTCGAACGCAGTTAGGGGTTTTGCCTTAGACGTCATTTTACCTGCCAATAACCTTTTGACAAATATAATTTGCTAAAGTATTTGTGCCCCGACATTCTATTTATAACCTCCTCCATATTTGGCATTGGTTCTGCATCGAACTCCGTCACTTTATTAAGTTTACGGAAGTCAATGCAGAACCGCACCGAACCATCTTTTTTAGGGACAAGTACTACAGGGGATGAGTATGGAGATATTGATGGCTCAATAACTCCTAAATCTAACATATCTTGAATTTCTCTTTCCATTACATCCCGTACTTTATATGGTATGGCATAACCTTTTGACCTCACTGGTTCCGACGTCAGCAACTTTATGTCGTGTTCTATTTGGTCAGTTGGTCCTGGTACACTGGACAGTACGTCCGGGTATCCTTTTATCAACGTCTCTATTTCTTTACGCTGATCCTGCGTTAACATTTCTGAAATAATGACGTCCTTAAACGTCTCTGGTTGCTTTGCAGTAGGAAAAGCGCAATCTTCCAATGAGAATTCGTCAACGTCATCATTTTCAGTTGACGAAATGGACAGAAAGCAAGCAATGTGACGTCACATTTTGACGTTCCACATATTGCTTCAGTATGTTGGCGTGATATGTGTTAACATTTCCATTGACGTCAATCTTATAATCCATTCTGTTCACTACCTCAACCACTTCATAAGGACCTTTCCATTGAAGCAATAATTTATTACTCTCTGTCGGTAGTAACAACAGCACTTTATCGCCGACGTCAAATTTACGCGTCCTTGCGCCTTTATCATAATAAGCTTTCTGCTTAATCTGAACATTCTTTAAATTATCACGCGCTAATTTGCATGTCTGCTCTAACCGTTCCCTTAGCTCAATAACGTACTGATACGTCGAAAGAACTTGCTCATCGCGTACCTCTTCAGCCCATAATTCTCTTAATATTGCCATTGGACCTCTGACGTTACGTCCATATAACAACTCAAAAGGGGAGTATCCTAAAGACTCTTGTGGGACTTCCCTTACCGCAAATAATAAAGCTGGAAGATATTTATTCCAATCTTTTGGACGTTCAGCACACATGCGACGTAACATCTGCTTTAACGTAGCGTGGAAACGCTCAATCAAGCCGTTGCAAATTGGGTGTCTCGGACTACACGTTAACTGTTGAAGAGAAAGAAGTCTGCTGACGTCTTTCATTACCTCAGCAGTAAACTGTGATCCACAATCAGTCAACATTTCATCAGGAATGCCAACCCTACTAAACATTTCAATAAGCGCTTCCGCGACACGTTCCGTCTCAATACTCGGTAAAGCTATCGCCTCTGGATACCTTGTCGCATAATCTATCATGGTTAAAATATACCGAGATTTCCTATCAGATCGAGGCTCAACTGGACCAACTATGTCCACTGCCACCCTCTTAATTGGCGTATCAATCAATGGCATTTTTCCTAGAGGTACTTTAGTGACCCGACCTTTCTCAATAGTTCTCTGACAAATATCACAAGATTTACAAAATCTAGCGACATCACCGCAAATACCGGGCCAGTAAAACTCAGTTACAACTCTATCCAATGTCTTCCTAATACCCAAATGTCCAGACATAAGCGTTTCATGAGCCAGTTTCAACACCTTTCCTCGGAAACTTTGAGGGACCACAAGTTGGAAAGAGACTTTGTTACCCTTGGTGAACTCACTATATGCCAAACCCTTTTTCTCAATAAACCTAGTTTCACCTCGTTTAAACCACGACTCACAGTCTTGTTCCCAGATACAACCCTTTTCCTGATGTTTTCCAAAGTTGGATCATCAACTTGAGCTTGCTTGAAAGCCTCCTTGTCATCGTTAATGATCTGATCGGGAACCTTAAGTTTTCTGTAAGGCTTCTCATCCTGCCTAGTTTGAGACCTAGTTACAGCCGCAGCTGAGAAATGAGACATATCAGGAAGTTTTGATCCATCAATGTTACCGATAACCAAATGGTACAACGTATCATCCATACACAAAGCTTCAGTTTTCCCAGTGAAAAAAGGACAATCAATGTCAATCATTGCCAAAGGATACCTTTGTGTGGATTCATCAATCAACGTAACATTTGATTCCTTTCCTATTAACTGACTATCCGAAACCAAACTTCTCCGAACAACACAGCCTGTACACCCAGTATCTCTTAATACAACCACCTTTTTATTATTAACCAATCCTTGTGCCGTCGGTAACCTTGCCTTTAAGAAGTAACAGACACCTTCCCTAGTTTCCTTACTACACTCCTCCCTATCCGAAATCAAAGGGTCACCAACCTTATTTTCAAAAATACTTCCAATCTCATCACCTTTCCTAGTTACTTCCGTTTGACAAAAACTAACTTGGTGTGCTGCGCCACGTGGTGTGCTATTATTTTTACCGCGTCCGCGAAAAGACCCTCTAAAATTACCACGACCACGTGTATAACCACGACCTACATTCTGCGTATTCTCATTCTTAACCTGAGAACCTTGAGTCTCTACGCGCGTGTTAAAATTTTCCTAAACACGGCTATCCCCAACTCCAGTTGCTCCTACCTCTGCGCTATACAATTGTTTCCTGTCGGGGTTCTTAAAACATTTAATTGTTAAATGCCCCTTACCGCATATGCTACACTTGATATCCGATCTACCACTCGGTTTGTTCGAGTCAACTTTGTCCTGTTTACCCTGCGCTGCGCCTCTATTATCGCGTTGCCCCTTATTAATGCAACTATATACGCCCCCGCGCGCTTCTGCAAACAAATCTGCCTCCCTAGCCATTTCATCTAAATTACCAAACTGTTTTGGTTTCAGATGTACATACAGTTCTCTATTACATGACTCCAGGAACTGATCCCTTGCCATGAAATCACAGACAGCCGGAAAAGATTTTTCTATCTTTGCCATATTAAGCCATTTTTCTAAATAACTTCTCAATCTACTACTGAAATGTATGAACGTTTCTGATTTCTCGGGCCTACTATAACGAAACTGCTTCCTAAATCCGCGCTCTGTCATGTCAAAATTCTTTAATAAAGCGTCCTTTAACTTATCATAATCCGCCGCATCCTCATTTGACAACCGGTCATATACATCAAGTGCGCGCCCTTTGAGCAATGCACTTAAATACGCGGCCCAAACACTCTTATCCTATTTATTAGCCGTAGCATATTTCTCAAACCTAGATAAATAACTATCCATTTTATCTTTACCCTCTTCAAAATAAGGTAAATTAGGATCCCGGGCATGAGCCACCTTCTCAGCTTTTTGCTTTTCAAATTCTAGCTCGAGCTACGTTCTCTGCATTTCTAATTGGTTCCTTAATTCTTGGTGCTGTAGCTCAAATCCATGTTTTATTTGTTCTAAATGGGCCTCACTAATCTCTTTTGCCTCCCTTTCACTCTTAATGCGTGCCATTTCAAGTTCCTTATTAACATTCAACATAGCTAGTTCATGTACCCTTTCCTTTTCCTTTTCCTCCCTTTCCTTTTCTTTTTCTGCCCTTTCCTTTTCCTTTTCTTTAGACCTTAACCTTTCTAAATCCCTTTGTTCCTGCCTTTCTGCCCGCTCAATATCTTGCTGCTCCTTAACAAAACCTTGTAACTCCTTCCCCCCATAACCTAAGTCCTTTCCCATTTGCATTAAACGTTCCATTATTGATAACGTAAATCTCACGTTACTATCAAAACCACTATAAACTGATCAGTTATGATCAGTGATGATTGAATGGGCTTAACTAAAATGTTAAGATATGTGTTATACGCGTTAATCTAACTAAAACGTTAGTTATTAAAGCACACGCGATTTTAAATGTCAAATGCTTTCAGCAAAGTATGACGTTGCGTACTGGTAGTCTAATATGACGTCATAGACTGACGACGTTTACAGTAAAATGCTACAATCCGAAGTTTCATCACATTACAAAACTCCGATCATAACAAGTCACCATTAATGTTTCTATTACGTCATACCTAACCTCAAGCCACAGCGTAAATATTAACGCTACCGTTATGTCAACGTCAGTAAATTGTTAACGTCACTACGTCAGAACCATGTGCGGGTAAGATCAATTAGTAACTCCAGTTTAACTTAGTAGAATGTCAGGTAACACAATTAAGTGGGGTCTACTTAAATTTTTCGTTACCAAGAAAAAGTGGTCTTTGCCTAGCCTTCCTGCTCAGAAATTATAAACTTGTCAGTATCCATTTAGTTGAATACATGGGTTTTGCACTTCATCAACGCAGGAAGGAAGATTCAAGTTAATTTCTAAATGTGGCTGTCAATACATTTTTTTTAAATTGATGTTTCAGAGTATCAATGTGCTGTTCCACAGCCGGGAACACCAGCCAGAGATCAAATCCTCACTTCACTGACACCAAATGTTACATGTGGGTTTACGGCGTCCCGCAAACCCCCATGCTGACAAGACAACCGAGCGTGATCTCTGACAGGTGTACGGGCAGCTGTGGGGTAAGGCACAATAAAGATATTAGATGAATGACATGAATTATTTACAGTATCTATATACAACACTTACTAACACAAAACATCACAATTTGTTGCTTCTGTAGCCAACTCACGACGTCCGCTCCGAAGGCAAAACAATGTTCTGTGCTCGGAACGGGTGACGTGAATACCTACAGAAGCAAACAACAAAAACAACAACAAAAACAAAAAAAGAAACAACACAAGACGCGACTGGCCAGTTTATAATTTAGGGTGAATCCCCCTCTCGCGTGAATCTTCCTCTCGCGAACTAGTGTAAACTAGTCTATCGACATTGTTGCCGATCACAGGTTGATATGTATTATTTAGCGATCGCACTAATCTGATTCGTCTGAATCACCTGCAGGTTATTTAATTGACCTCTTCCGTTTGAATGGTCTCACATTCGTTCACAATGGACAATGGTATTAGCTGCTTATGGTGGTCCGTCCGCCCTTTCTGGACCCTAACCCCCAGCGTCATACCAGTACCTGCTGCTATAGTGCAGGGAGCAGCAGGTCACCACACATTGTTGTGCCTGCAAATTACGATAACTGGACTAAGACACAGTTCAGAAAACATACATGCTATATCATGATCCCCCTCCCGGAGAAGTAAGAATATATTCATGCATATACCGTTATTGCGCATGCGCCGACCAGACACACAGGCTGATTAGTGCATGCGACAAATAACCGTACAGCAGAACTCAACTTGACTGTGCATCAAATTATCAGCACCCAGCGCTTGACACAAGAATACACAAAGTTCATGTTTCCCTACTGAGCACTACAGAAATCAATTAATGCTCACTACTACTGAGCATAATACTCATCAAATTTGTGCTCACTACAGTATCACAAGAAAGAGGCAATTGAACAGACCACGCCTTTGCGCTACCTGGTCAGCCGCCAATTACAGGAAACATAACAATCCCTATTTCATATCCTTCTCCGCGACGCGGCTCACAAATATAGCTATTCACAAATTCATTACATTAACAACAGATAGAAACTACAAACAGAAAGATTTTCATCTATAATCCACAACATTTGTTAGTGTCTCATAAGGGCCAACACTGTTTGCCGTAAATTCTCTCTGTATTTGGTAGGCACCCCGTCACAACCGTCCTCGCGACGCCGATGACGCAGCTGACGTCATCCCCGCCACTCAGGCCGTTATGACGTGTGGCGACCAAATACACCCACTTATCATCATCACGTTCTTTATATGTACATTCATGCACAAACTGAGTTATCAGACAAAAACGGCATCATTACAAAATGAACTTATAATTCTTCTTGAACAAAATTATTTCTACTCAAAGTGAACACGCTTGTAAAATAAAATTCATTACGGTTCATCATCACGGATAACCCGACAGGCTCTTGTAAGAGTTTGCCCTGACGATGAAGATATGGTTAAACCCGTCTTAATTTTACGTCCCCTCTACACCTAATATCATATAGAGACGGGACCACGGTTTTCTAACCACAGCTAGTCAAAAGTGATTGATCAAACAAGTGACCCGGCGTTTATTAATTACATTCTACAAAAGGGGTCTAAAAGCCTAAATGAATCCAGAATGAGCGGGTGTCCAAACTTTACGTCTCACCAACATCTAGGGTCAGAATGAGACAGGACCTCACTTAGAAAGACTCATTCTACTACTGGAGAAGCCTGGGATCGATCCTGCGACGTCTAGCTGGCAAAGCTAGTAGCCTAATCACTACAGGCCTCAACAGTGAATTCAGAATAGGCTTCAGAAAGTTGGGGTATACTAGAAGTAAACCCCTCCAAAACCTACAAGCATGTTCATACAAAAATAATACTAAAGATTTAACATACCTTTCAATATACTTTCAATTTCCCGACACAATGTTGTGGATACTCGTTACAACTTGACCTGCTGCTAAAGTGTTCGTTTTTCTCAGGGTTTTTATATCTATGAATACTACCGGAAAATCATGCATACTCATATTAGCTTGCTAAAATCGTGGCGAGGTGGAGATACCGTCCACAATTGAAGCTAGATAGCAAAAATCGAGTAGATAATGGATTTGCGTTCAAATAGTATATTTCCCATAGGCAAAATTGATGAAACGACCCCATAAATCAATGCCATGACTCCTGTCAAAACGAACACCCACACAACACGTGACGGGAATGAAAATCATATATGGCACAATTTGGCGATTGGCGATTTTTAGGCAAATTTTATAGAACTCAGCCTTATAGCGGCCCCCTGTATTGTAAAAACAGATCTCCATAAACCACTCATGCATACATCGTATGATATGTGCATGACTTGTGCATGGAGCAGCACATTTTGCCTACCATATTTCACCTAAAATATTTCACTCGCACCGCCCTACCATATATCTACTAAAATAATTTAGATGTGCATACACACCAGAGAGGTTTCCTATTCCATCTCGTAACACCATGTGAGGCCGAAGCACTTGATTGATGTAACGTTTCGCTGTTCAGTCCACGTCTCAGCCATGATCTTGAATGTTCTTAATGACACTAAGCTGGGTTCGCGTACTGCATGCAATCCCTCGCCACACAATTACGCTTGTTCCTACCAACATGTTACGCTCTGTTACGCACGAGTCGCCTCGGCGTACTTTACACATATACTTCGAAACACCCGGAAACGACAATCGGCGTGATTCACGCTGAAGTGTGATTTGTCACTGAAACCTATATCATGCCAGTCGCTTAGACGCAAATTTACGTATTTCATGCACCAGCGTAAGCGTGTCGACGCCTTAACTTTGGTCACGACCGGGACGTCTAGCTCTCAAACGTGCATCGCATAAGGGTAACGAACAGTGTCAGCGCTTATTAGTGGGTTGTTGAGATCCCTTGTTTATCTACAGTTACAGTGTAGCAGCTGCCAGCTGAAACCTGTTTCGCAGATGCATCTAACCGATGAATCGATCTTGACGTACTGACGTCCGTCTTCCATTTCGTCGACGTCCACTGGCGTCTTCTGTGTATGATAAGATGACGCTCCAATAGACGATAGATCATACACACATGTCGCACTCAAAATCAGAGTCAACGTCATCCGCTTTCAGACCAGCTTCTAACTGTTCAGGGGCATCCTTACGATCCCTTAATGAAAAAACGTTGCAATACGCTCTGACTTAATGCTTTTTGAGAACAAATTTCAGTTTCTTCTTTTCTAGGCACGACCTTGCATCACACATCAAAGATTTGGTTTCTATCCGTACTGGTGTGAAGGTGGTGCACAGGATCGACGTTGCCGGACTGGCAACCGGACGTCACGGTTGATTGATTTAACCTTTTTTGCTTAAGGGAATGGTGCCTAAGCGTGTTGTAATCATCCAATGGGTTCAGAATCAAAGCACTGAGAGTGCTGGTGGGTCGTTTACTTCCGAGTGTAGGTCGGGGTAATAATCCTTGGCTGAGATTTAAACTGTTTCATTTAACTCTGAAAGTCCAATCAAATAGTGAAGATTTTGACAAGAAGCCGCGTTTTGCAGCGTCCGATCTTGGTCTACACTATTTGCCAAGGTCACCCTATGATTCCAAGATAACCCTCTTTAGTCTTATGGGATACCCTGATCTCACTGCGGATATTTTCTACAAGACATTACGAAAACACGCCTATACAAATAAATCGTAAACTTTACCTACAAAAAATCGATTTTTTGTTAAGATGAAAAATTGTGATATTTAAGAAAAATAAGGTTAACCCCTGTAAACCCCAGTTTTACTATATAAAGTCAGTGTTGGGTACATGTTAGTGTTATCTGTAAAATCTGCACTTGAATCAAATGTTGGGTCTGGCAAACAATGTCGACTCAGATCAAACGCCGCAGAACACGGCGCTGGTCTTGTTTTACACTTTTGGCATTAGTTACTAACATTTTTAGTTTAAACGAAACAGTCCAAGTCCCCGTTCATGACCAGCCTGCATTCAGAGACAATCGGCATGAGTGTTGACAGTGCTTTGATTTATTCACTGCCTTTAGTTTCTGGAGTGCACTCTTCCATCACTGAAGTTAGACTCGTTCATTCTGCTAAATATGGCACCTAGAATTATATCACCGGCCAAACACTGTTTGCATAGGTGTCGATATCTTATTCCAGGGTTCTTTCCAAAATCTCCAGTCACATCTGTGTACGCAAAGTCCAATATACACCTAAGTTGTAACTGACCTAGACTTGACCTCGAAAGTCAGAAAACCCATTAATATTCTTGTCTGCAGCTGACCTTGTCCTACAGCAGGCTGGTCTTTAAGGATGAAATATTGACAGCACTGTTAGAAAACAGTGTAGAACCTGAGCAGACGGTTGAGCAGACGCCGCATTGATCTGGGTATACAGTGTTTGCCGAACCCGTCGCGTGATACAGCTGATCCATATAAAATGCTGAATCTATTCTCTGAAAAGTAAGATAAAATCGTCAAGTCGCCTGCTTCAAAAATCTGTATTGCGCTTTTAGGATAACTAATACGCTTGTACAAATTTGATTACTGTGCCAAACCGGACTACATTTTGTGCGGGCTGGTAAGATAGTCAAAGCCGGAAAAATACCGGAACTACTTTAAGACAGCAAGAATAGACATCTTTTTTTTCTTCAATTTTGCCCTAACACCAGGAGGGGACACAGATGGTGTAAATCATATACACTCCAGATTTGCAGGATAAAAGACACACACAGAGATTATGTCGAAGTTAAGATATCGACGATCCTTCCGCATCTCAACGATGGACAATATGGACAACATTCGCCGACATCAGTGCAATACCCTTTTATTATCTATTGAAGCTGTAAATATTTTGCGTTATTCCCACTCGGTTTAGCTTTCAAAGAATAGGCGTAAAGGCGGTTTTAACGAGTCCCCTGCAATTTATGATTTGAAGCAGGAATAATAAGAAAAGCGTTTACCATATAAACTCCCGTATTCTCTATATAATTTGGGGTGTACCAGGTATACACATTATGAGAACACATCCGTGCGACATGGTGCATTTTTCACATCTCCAAAATGGCTACTTTTCTGATGAAAATTCGTAATATTTTTCTTATTTATACTGTGAACATAGGATGTGAGTGCTCGTTAGAAACGCCTCTTTGAGGCGGTTCTACCGAGTACCCACAACCTATGCTTTGGAAATAAGAAAATAATGTATACCCCCGTAAACCCCAGTTTTCTCTATGTAAAGTGGGGTTTAGAGGGATGTTCATTTCACGGACTTGTTCTTGTGATGAATAACATGGAGTTGTTTACGTGATTAATTACCATGCCTTGCCTTGGCTCACATTTTCTCTTTTTCAGTGTGTAGCACTGAATTCAACAAATGTTACGTATTCCTGGACAACCTTCCCAAGCTGTTCGATGGTCATGTGATCAGCTGGTCCTTTGTACAAGCCAGCATCTGCGAAAGACATAACTGGACTCTTGTTAGTTACCATTCCAAGCTGGAACAGGACTTTGTAGGCCACCACTTTCAACGAATTTTTAATCAAACCGGAAGTCAGTACGCGTACATAGGTATGAGCAATTTGTAATCACATCGCAAGTTAGAGCGCATATATAGGTATGTTATTTGATCATCGGATTAGCGCGGGCCTCGGTGGCCTAGCGGATAAGAGCGCTGACTCGTTAGTCATTAGGTCTCTCGCCGCTGTGGGTTAGAGCCTGGCTCGGGTCATATGTGAGACACAAAGTTCTGCAACGGATGGTCAGGTGGTTTTGTCCGGGTACTCCGGTTTTCGCCCACCTCTGATTAACGACCGGCTCGATATGAGTGAAATAATCTTGAAAGGGCCGTACAACCAAAATAAAAAATAAAAAAACAAATCATCAGATTAGCAAACCTGTAAGCCCCCGCCCATCAGGACTTGAAGGAATAGATTGGCAAGCAGAGCTCAAACCGACCGCACACGAGTACTGGTAAACACTTTAGAGGATCTAAGCCTGCTAAAAACATAGCGGTGCGAGTCGGACCGTCCGTGCTTATAAACCCGATTGGTTTCATAGGGCGACAGGGCTTGAGATGTCATTTCAACTCAATGTCGGGTAAAAGTCCCACAAAATTGGAAGCATCGTCTCCAAAATGACCTATACAGTGTTGGCGGGGACGTTAAACCGCAAATCAGACAAAACAAACACACACAAACAAAGCAAACGTGTGTAAAACATTGCATCAAGTTAAGAAGTTTGTGTATTATTACGCTTTTGAACATCCTCTTATATAGGGAAAAGTGCCGGCCTCGGTAGCTCAGTCATTTGTCCCTAGAGCTCAGGTACCACACCGCTTCTGATTGCAGATGTGTCATTTTACTGACGAAGAAGCTACGTGTTCTAAACAGACCAAATGAAACGTACTTTACCTGTTTCAAGCAAACATCGGCTTTAAGCAAACACATTAAGATTTTCCCATACTTGCTTGCTTAACCCATATATACCAGCGTACCCTCCTAAATGAGACATTGACAAACACTGTCGACCAAGGCATCTGATCTGAGTCTACACTGTTTGCTTGAATAGGAGTGAAGGCAATGGACAGGAATCGATACAATTAACCCAGAGCTCCAATCAGAGTCACCAAGGGAAAGAAACACCCTTATGGAAACATCACTAGCGGAAAGCCAAAAGGACAGTTACGTTCCCACAAAATGGCCAATTGGCTATCCAAAGCAAAATAATATAAGCAATGCACACACTAAAAGACAGGCCATAACAAAAATAAACCATGACAAAAGAACCGCCTTGGAATGGTCAGTGAAACGAATTCCACTGAGGGGTTAAAATCGATTTTACGTGGCCACAATCCTCGCCCTTACTTCCGTCGCGATTTAGACAAATAATTTGTTCTTCAGTCCGCATGAAGGCCTCCTAACTCATCAGTGCAACATCTCCGTGAACACAAGAATCAAACAACCACAGAGATGAAACAACGGTGATGACTCGACAGCAAGAAACCACAGAAATGCTCGAGCAAAAGAAAACCAACAGTTAGATTCCGATGGGCCCAACCAGAGACAGAGCATCAGGCACCAATCAACATTACATAAAATTAGATTCTCTCTAATTCTCAGTAAGCCTTTACGCTGGATGATATTCTAATGCCTGACCCACCGGCGTGCAAATAAAAAGGGAAGCAAAGTTGTCAACCGTGACTTGGTTATAACATTTATGTTTTATATCGAAGAATGATTTTAAGAAAGTCGGTACTGAAGTCATTGCAATTAATATATAATTTTCTGAACTTATATACAAAGTCACCATAAAATTCGGGTTCCGACAGACCTTGTTGCAGAAGAGATTTAAGTCCAACATTGAATTTTGAAATTAAGTACTTTCATTTTTGTTAACATTACCCCAAACAAACAAACCTGACACCCCTATACCTGGCAATGGGCCCTTCCAGACTTATATGGCGGCGATTCCATTGTCATATATGGCTTTATACAGGTTTGACTGTACTTTTTAGAAGACGGCTATTATAAAAATACCCACGATACACAGGACATTGACGCGTAATACACAGGACATTGACGTTTCATCAGAAACCTTATAAGAGCCCTCAAATTGGCCAAAATCCAATTTTCTATAATAAGCAAGCTTCGTTTGGTTTTGCTTATCACGCAAACATGCCTATATAATTTTGAACCCCACTTTTGCATAGTAAAACTGGGATTTACAGGAGTAATATGTTCTATAAAAGGGTTATCCTTTGGAAGCAAGGAATACACCATAGAAGTGAAAAATATGGAGTGTACATGTTTTCTGGGCCAGACTAGCTAGTTTCGGCCAATTAGGCCTCATCAGTGACCCTCAGCTATTTTCAAAATTCCACAATGGAATCAATGATCCCAAAGGATTTTTCTTATTTAGATTTTGGGTACTCGTTAGAACCGCCTCGATGAGGCGGTTCTAACGAGTACCAACAATCTATATTTTTAGCAGAAATAAGAAAAATATAACATTTTTCATCTAAAATTTTTATTTTTTTTCGCCGATAAAGGTTACAATGTATTTGTATAGGCGTGTTTTCGAAATGATAATAAGCAAGGTTAGTTAGGCCAATCTGTGGCTCTTTTAGGGTGTCTGAATCCTTCGCAAGCTTCGTTTGCTTATTACAGCTATTATAGAAAAAGTGGATTTTGGCCAATTTGAGGGCTCTTTTTGGGGTTTCTGATGTTATGTCAATCACCTGGGTGTAATTCATCCGACAAATAACCGCCCATCGGGGCTTGAAGAAATATATGGGCTGCATGATGATTCCACGCAGAGCTGAATCCGGCCCACACACTAGTACTGGTAAACCGCTTAGAGTATCTTAACCTGTCCAGGAACCGCGGTGCGAGGCAGACCGTCCATGCTAATAAACCCATTGGGCGACAGGGCTTGAGATGCCATTTCATCTCAATGTCGGGTAAAAGTCCCACAAAATTGGAAGCAACGTCTCCAAAATGACCTTTACATTGTTGACGGGGACGTTAAACTTCAAATCAAACAAACAAACATCCGACAAATAAAAAGGTCAAGCACAACTGGAGACAAAACAATACAATTAACAATACATTAAATGCGGATCTATGCAAATTGGCTTTCATATTTATTGAGAGTTGGCACTGAGCCACATATATTTATTTGATTAATCTACATGTAATGTATACCGTACAGGACTACGTCAAGTGATTTCTACTGGCAGTTTCTACAGCAACAACGAGTGGAGTGACGGGAGCCCACAGACATTTCTTTGGTGGTAAAGTATTCAATTTTCTGTCTGCAACATGGGTTTGTTTTCGAAAGTCCCTGAACAAACTTGATAAAATTATTTTAAAGGGAGTAAAGTTAAGAAACAGATCAGCTATAGCAGTGATTTATTGAGTGACAAATCACTATTTGGAGGTCAGCTGTAAACACGAGCGCATTGCACGAGTGACTTGTTTTCCTACAACTGACCAACAAACAGTTATTTATCACTCAATAAAATACGGCACTAGAGCTGGTCTATTTCGAATTTAACACACAAAAAATGCTATAAATTCCTTCAGAGTCTACCTGTCTTGCGCCATTGTTTAAAGAAACTGACTGTATCACATTCATTACATATCTGGTTAAAAAAAACGGCGTTACACCATCGACCGTCAAGGTAACAATGAATGACGTCATGAAACGGGATAAAATGACAATTTTAAATACAGTTATCCCCTATATTTATCAAGCATGACTTTTGAAAACGGAAACATTTATATTTAGCAACGGGTAACCTAGAATAAACAAGACAAGAACCAATGCACGATAAGCAGCGATAACTACTATGGGTTAAAATTGATTTCACAGGGCCCCAGATCTTTACCCTTGGTTCCATTATTGTTCAATACATATAAAGTCGAACTTTGATGAGTCGAACACCTCTGGGCCATAAATTTCGTACGAGACAGGGGTAGTTCGAGCCACTGAGGGTTACTATTAGTGCCAATCAAAGAAGCATAGTGGAGATAATTTTGGGATACCTTTGCAGTGTTATGTTATATAAATGTATGTTGTGTGTACCCATAAGAATCGCCTCATCGAGGCGATTCTCATGAGTACACACAACATACATTTGCAAAATAAAAGAAGAAAATCTTCCTAATCTATCCCAATTTCGTATCTAGAGGAATTCCCTAGGAACTCAAGCAAATGGTTCGACTCATCCATGGTAAACGAGCCGTCGGGGGTTCGAGCCATCGAAGTTTTATTGTATATTGTTCGACTCCAATAGAGATTTCCTTAATTAATTGGTAGGGCATCGAAGAACACGTGATTTGACATACAAAACATGTTTATTTCAGGGGAAAAGGTCAGCCAAAGCCACTAACAAAACGATATTGTACTAGGATACCACTTTTGGTGCCGGAGAACTATGAATGGCAAGCAGTTCCATGTGATGAAACTGTCGCATCTGCCGCAATTTGTCAGCACGAGCTAGAAGAATTAAATTATGATGAAGATAACTGTAAGGGGTTCTGCCATTTTGAAACAACACAGATGCATACTTCGCAGCCTGATTAGCACCCATCACGTGAACAAGTCCTGAAATGAACACTCCCTAAACCCCTCTTTGTATGGAGAAAACTGGGGTTTACGGGGGTATACACTATTTTTCTTATTCAAAGGTTGTGGGTACTCGTTAGAATCGCTTCAATGAGGCGATTCTAACGAGCACCAACAACCTTTGTTTGCAGTATAAATAAGAAAAATATCACGGATTTTCATCAGAAAAGTAGCCATTTTGGCGATCTTAATAATTCACCATATCGCAAGGGTGCGTTATCGCAATGTTAGTTTCGGTGCTTAATTCCTTTTGTGTCCAGATTTAATTTTAACCCTTATCTTGCTGTTCACGACAACCCTATCTTTTCTACACTGTTTGGTATTCAGTTATGAATTAATAGCAATAAATTACATCAACTAATTTGATTGGTTGATAGACAGAAATGGGTGTGTCTTAAATGAATATTCAGCAAGATAAGGGTAAAGTCTTTGGCTAGTTCTCAGTAGTGACAATCTAATATCATTGTCATCTACGAAATGAATGCAATTTACTCATTGAAGTATGAACACCATCGGGTCTTTGTTTGTTTGTTTGATTTGAGGTTTTACGTCACCGTCAACACTGTAAAGGTCATTTTGGTGACGTTGCTTCCAATTTTGTGGGACTTTTACCCGACATTGAGATGAAATGACATCTCAAGCCCTGTCGCCGTATGAAACCAATAGAGTTTATTAGCATGGACGGTCCCGCCTCGCACCGCGGTTCCTGGAAAGGCTTAGATCCTCGAAGCGGTTTACCAGTACTAGTGTGCGGGCCGGATTCAGCTCTGCGTGGAAGCATCATGCAGCCCATATATTTCTTCAAGCCCCTATGGGCGGGTGCGATACACCATCGGGTCACGGGCCAAGTAAGTGAACCATCTCTGAACTCCGAGGGGATTCACTTTAACTTGCCAGTGACCCCGTGTTGTTCATTATTTGGGCCACGTCAAGCGATTTTGGTACTTATCACCTATGCGAGCAGCGAAGGTTCAGGCGAGCCTGCGCATCCGCGCAGTCTCGCCAGAACCTTCGCTGCTCGCTCATACAAGCAGTGAATCAAGAGGAACCTTCAGACAGAAAGCCATATCCCTGGCCCCTCTGAATGGCTGGGCATGCGCAGTTAAAATTTGTCATGACGGAATGCTCGAAGACACAAATTCGCTTGGCGGGGCTCATTTAATGAACGTTAAAGTTACATTTATTACATATGTTTGTAATTATTTTCCATCCTTTCTTTGACGATAAAATCTGGTTTAAGGGGAATGGGTACACCTTCAGGGGAGGTAACTCCTGCAAAAAGAAATTTTGACTCCCATGTCAATAGGGGTCAACTCTTAAAGGAATGAATTTGCTCCTGGGGAGGAAATTCTATCCTTTAGGAGTTGACCCTTTTTTCGATTGGACAGGGCTTATAGAAAAGCGGACAGGAAGTCCCGAAAGTTGTCTCTGTTTGAAAAATGGCGGTAAAATATGCCAGTTGTTCCCCTTCCCCTTAAGGGCTATAATTGAAACAAGAAAAGAATAGCACATTACGATAACACATCTGTGTGCTATAGTGGGTTTTTTCAAACCTCAAAAACGGTAATTTTTCTGATGAAAATTTGTGATATTTTTCTTATTTATACTCCAAACATAGGTTTTGGGTGCTCGTTAGAACGGTCTAACGAGTACCCACAACCTATGTCTTGAAGCAGAAATAAGGAAAATAATGTTGACCCCCGTAAACCCCAGTTTTCTCTATATAAAACGGGGTGGGGGGTCTTTATTTTACGGACGTGTTCACGTGATCACGCAGTTTTTCTACTGACAGCGGAAAAGCGTCGTTGGCGCCATAACTTCGCCAATGCCCAAATCATACTGGAGAGAACCATTGTTTAGTTTGACGTCATGACGTCACGTTGGTCAATGTATTCATTGAAGTATGAACAGCATTACGTCCCCATAGATAACTATGGGGATTTTCTGTAAATGAAGGGATAATGTAATTATACCGGGTTTGCTGATCAGAATATATATATAACAAATATAAGTATACATACCGTTTACACAACTGATTGTGCCAGCTCATGAGGAAAGGTCACTGATTGCAAAAGCGGCCAGAACATGCTGAGTGGAGCCTGCACAACTGAAAGATCGGATGGATTACGATAACACATCCACATTACGAAAACACACCCGTGCGATATAGTGCAATTTTTATATCTCCAAAATGGCTACTTTTCTGACGAAAATCTGTGGTATTTTTCTTATTTATACTGCAAACATAGGTTGTTGGTACTCGTTAGAACCGCCTCATTGAGGCGGTTCTAACGAGTACCCACAACCTATGTCTTGGAGCAGAAATAAGAAAAATATTGTTTACCCCCGTAAACCCCAGTTTTCTCTATATAAAGTGGGGTGTAAGGGGGTGATCATTTCACGGACTTGTTCACGTGATGATGTGACAAAGTGTATTTTTTCACATGTCCAAAACGGTCATTTTCTGACGAAATGTTGTGTTATTTTTCTTATTTATACTCAGAACATGGGTTGGTTTAAACAATATTTTATTTCAAGCTTCAAACATTTACAATACACATAAATAAATACGATATGGCTAAAGGAGCTGACAGTAAGCCTTGTGGCTTGTAAACGTCATCTCTTGATAAAAGTCATCTCCTGATAAACGTCATCTCCTATGTTGTGGGTGTGAGTAACAACACAACCTATGTCTTGGAGCGGAAATAAGATAAAACAATGAATACATGTACCCCTGTAAGCCCAAGTTTTCTCTATATAAAGTGGGGTTTAGAGGGGTTTCATTACACCGACTTGTAACGTGGTGGCATGTCTTCTTGTTTGCAGCTACTTAACCCTTATTTTGCTGAATATTCATTTAAGTCACACCCATTTCTGTCTAACAACCAATCATATTACTTGATGTAATTTATTGCTACAAATTCATAAACTGAATGCCAAACAGTGAAGATCTTGATCAGGCAGAAGCCATCTGATCTGGATCTACACTGTTTGCAAAGATAGGGGTTGTCGTGAACAGCAAGATAAGGGTTAATGTATCCATTACCTATCCGTGGCTTAAAAATAGAAATGGGGGCAAATATCTGGAATCGATACAATTACTCAACACCTCATAGAACGTTCACGAAGAGAATAAAACAACATTTCAATACGCAACGGATCGCCGAAGAAACCATAATAAAAGAACGCTACATCCTGTGGCGTTTCGATCAAGAAACCAAACATATTTTGCAAACTGCAAGATTTTATTATAGGAATGAATTTCATTTTTTTTATTTATCAATGTGTAAACTTCGCCGGAGTTTACACATAGATGAAATCCAGAAAAATAATAATTCTTTCCTTATAATTCAAACTTTGTCATCGAAATGTTGAAACATGCCAACAAGCGTGGCCATGGCGGAATTATTATTCAATTTGAAGCTGACATCTTTGAAGGAAACCCAAGCTGCAAGTCTTTGTTTTTGTTTGATTTGAGGTTTAACGTCCCCATCAACACTGTAAAGGTCATTTTGGAGACGTTGCTTCCAATTTTGTGCGACTTTTACCCGACATTGAGATGAAATGAAATCTCAAGCCCTGCCGACCAATGAAACTTGTAGGGTTTATAAGCATGGACGGGCTAACTCGCACCCCTTTGCCTAGGCAGGCTTAGATACTCAAAGCGGTTAAGTCTTACAATTCAGTTTATATGTCAGCTTACGTTTACCTTGTCGATAGTTTTCCATAATTTAATCGAACCCCGTTGACGGCCTTTATATACAATGACGTAACGGATTGGTTCTAAGCGCGCTCTTTTACGTCACGTCATATTACTACATACAGATCTGGGATTCTTGCTCATGGAATTTATAGAAGTTTAACGCTTTTATTTCAACCAATCAAATTGCTCGAAATGCACCTAATGATGGAGAGTTGGAACTATCGTGTTTATTCTTGTTATGCTGCATATTATATTTGGCAGTCTTTTTATGAAACGAATTTAGAGTGAGTGAGTGTTTGAGTTTTACGTCTCACAAACAGCTAAGGTCATTAAGAGAAGGGACCTCGGTTTAAAGACTCATCCGAAAGTCTGGAGAAACCCGGGATCGATCCTGCGACCCCTGGTTTACAGGGCGAATAGCATGACCACTACACCACGGAGGCTTCTAGATCTCATTATGAAACGACTGTAGAAAATATTGAGAGACAAGCTGTATAATTAAGGATACAAGCCAGTGAAAGCAGTTGATGTTTTCGAGACTTTCCAATGTCGTTCGTCATTCGGATCATCACGAAAACACGCCTATATAATTTTGACCCCCTCGTACCCCACTTTTATATAGTAAAACTGGGGTTTACAGGGGAAAACCTTATTGTTCTTATTTCTGCTCTAAGATATAGATTGTGGGTACTCGTTAGAACCGCCTATATTTTGAGCAGAAATAAGAAAAATATCACAATTTTTCATCTTAAAAATTTCGATTATTCGGAGATAAAGTTTACAATATATAATTGTAGAGGCGTGTTTTCATAAAATACTCCACTTGTTTAAGTTGTTTTGTGTTGTTATTAACACTTTGTAACGAACATATTTATTTCATATCGGTATGTTTTTCTCAGGTGTTTGTGTTTTCTGTTGACAGATTGGAGTCATTTGGACGAGATGAAAGAGAACATGTCACAGTTCTTTGAGCAACGTGAACAGTCATCATTCTTTGTGTGCAATAACTCGGAGATAATATCTGTTCTCGGCCATTGTAATTCCCTACCAGACTGTGCTGACCAGTCGGACGAGGCAGACTGTCCCGAAGTGTCTGGTATGTGTTTTGAAAAATGACAACTTGAGTTGAATATACGAGGGCGAGTCAATAAAAACCATCATAACTTATTTCTGGGTGAGATCGATGTCTTCTTTTTCGATGTAATTGCCGTCTAGAATGATACTCTTTGACCAACATTGTTCCAGTGCCACCAGCCAAATACTGAAGAAGCCAGGGGCCTTGTCTACGACCCACTCCTCAACTGCCGCCACGATCTCATCGTTGCAATATATCCATATTGCTAATATTTTTTCTTTGGATAGCCGTTTGGCCATTTTTAGGAAAGTAATTGTCCGTTTGGCTTTCCACTAGTGACGTTGTCTGTGTGGTGAAGTTGTATGTTTGCGCTTCTTTCCTGTTGGTGTTTTTGATGGAAGGCGTGCGATAATTTTATCAATTCCTGATCATTGCCTTCACTTCTATTTTGAAGGAGGTATAACATCACGTCATCAAGTCATTGTAATGAACACCCGTGCATACACTTAACCCTACTACGAGTATATTTAGGCAAATCTTTGAGACGCGGATATACAGATAGAAGTTGAGGGACATAATGGTTTGGGCCAGCATGTCCTTCCGTCTGCCTTCCGTACGTCTGTCCGTTACACTTGCATTCGGTCAAGTATGGTTAGAGGTAGAATCATGAAATTTTATAAATAGCATAAGCATGAAAAATTAGCGGACCGATATTTTTTGTACTTCCGTCGAGGTTCTGTTTGCTGCTTTATTCCCTTTTTGGCTTGGGCATTTGACGACAGACTGTCAGTACTTTGTGTGCGCAACTCCTTTTATACCGATCAATGTGAAACTTACAGACATTTTTGTCATGGTCTGTAGATGTGCATGTGATTTTGGCATTTTCATAATATATTTATGTCACATTTTCGACTTTTGGACTGAGTCATTTTTTGTTTGGCATGTGTGTGTGTGTGTGTGGGGGGGGGGGGGGGTAAATTCTATTCTAGTGCATTATAGTGGGTACCAAATGATTATTCTATTCTTTTGATGTCTTCAAATGTTTGTGTTTTCTGAGTAATGTTTGTTTTAATATTGCGTTTTCAACTTTGCGGTAAACAATTCCGAAATTGTAAATATTCGAACTTGACATAATTATCACACTTCCTGCAAACCTATTAACTATCAGTATACACATCACGAAAACGCAGCTATATAATTCTGACCCCTTTGAACCCCACTTTTATATAGTAAAACTGGGGTTTACAGGGGTAAACCATATTTTTCTTATTTCTGCTCTAAAATATAGAGTGTTGGTACTCGTTAGAACCGCCTCAATGAGGCGGTTCGAACGTATACCCAAATCTATATTTTGAGAAGAGATAAGAAAAATATCACAATTTTTCGTCTAAAATTTTCGTTTTTTAAGTGGTAAAAGTTACAATTCATTTGTATAGGCGTGTTTTATTTAATGGTGAGTTCCTGACAGGTGCGTGTTTCATGGATTTATTATTCAATTGGTTTATTTCTGTTTAAGGCCTCCAGCCCATTACGCAAATACATTGCCACCTTTATCGCCGACAAAATGAAAATTTTATGATGAAAAATCGTGATATGTTTCTTATTTCAGCTCGAAATGGAGATTTTTGGCACTCGTTAGTACCGCCTCATCGAGGCGGTTCTAACGAGTACCACAATCTATATTTTAGATCAGAAATAAGAAAAACAAGGTATACCCCCGGAAACCCCAGTTTTACTATATAAGAGTGGGGTTCAAGGGGGTCAAAATTATATAGGCGTGTTTTCGTGATGTGTACAAAACGAGCAAATAAAACTTTACAATGTACAGTACACCAGACATTTAAATGCAACATGTCATTTAGTTTAACGAAGTTGATCGCCTTTCAAATGCACAAATTAAAAAAATTTGCCAAAAAAATGGATAATTTCTGATGAATTTGATGACATTAACATATTAAATTTCTGTACATTATGGTGTCTGTAATATGTTTGAATTGCAGCATACAAACAAAATGATATTCATCCTTAATATTCGATGAACACGGCTTACAGAGTGTTTGGTCTCTTGGCGTTTTATTTTAGTGTCCTTGTTCAATTTCAAATGCATGATTGTCAGTTCTCAACTGTGCTAATGCATGTCTAAATTTTCTCAAAATGAAAATTTCAAGATAGTATTCATGTGCAAATTCCACCTTAACGTTCTTATATAAATTCTTTTTTATTCCTTGCCACGTCATATGACCAAATTGGTAAAACCTGATCTTCAAGTCTTTGGGCGAAAGCTATCAAACATGTTATTTGATTCTGAATGACCATTAATTTGTTATATAAATCTGTTATATGTTAGCATCTAGAGATGACCGAAGTTAAGATGTATATGTTTAAGAATCCCTGTTTTGTTTTACAGGTGTGTGTAGAGCAAGCGAATACCAGTAAGTGATTTCCCTTCCTTTGAACTTTATATTGTACACATATAGGCATAGAACTCAGAAATGCGGATGTATTGACTTTGTGGGTGGAGCTCCCTGCTGATTCTGGGCAGATGTTCTATTTCCCATAAAAATATAAATCAAAAATGAGTTCCTTTAAGAGCAAAGAAAACATTCATAAGAAAGAAGATGGGCCATACTACGTAGTTCTACTCGTGTGGTGCAGTGGCGGTTGATTTGAATTCTTATTTTTGAATCACAAGGATCCCATTTTGTTTTCAAATACAATCGAAAAATAATTCACGTAGAACATGTTGTTGGTTTCATTGTATAAACAGAAGAGAACAATTAAAGAAATCTTTAAACACGAATGGCGACTTTCATAACTAGCATCGCTGGTGCCACACAACCAGAAAAATAACCCTCGTCAAAATGCCTTCCTCACGCTTTTGTGTATAACATTGGTATAAATGACATGAGCACGCCAAAATATGAAATATACTGAAATTTGAACTTGAGTTAATGGATCATACTGATGCAAGGGAAATGACTTTTCGTGCATATGACACAACTGTAAAGCTTAATACATTTATAATCTGTTTTCTAAAATATTACTAAAAAGGACAATGCAAAGCGCACACCAGTAGACACTTGTAGAATTATTGGGTACTTAGGCTTTGATGGATTATTTATTTTTTTTAACTATGCAGTGAAATCAATGTATATCTGCAACAGAACATATTTTCGCATTTTGAAATGATATGATATTTTCACATAGTGAAAAATAACAGGACCATAGTATTTTCACAGTAGCAGTCTGGGCTGCTTTTTGTTTGCCCAATTACAATACATCGTCAGAGATATGTAAAATTCAAAATGAAATTACCCTTTTTAGCTCACCTTAGCCTTTAGGCTCATAGGTGAGCTTACAGTATAGTCATGGCCCGTCGTCCGTCCGTCCGTCGTCCGTCCGTCCACCATTTTCAAAGATCTTCTTCTCCTATACTGCAGGGCCAATCAAAGCCAAATTTCAAATGGAGCCTCAGTGGGATGGGGGAACGAAAGTTTGTTCGCGGGGTCTGGATCACATGACCAAGATGGCCGCCATGCCCATATATGGTAAAAAGCCTTCAAAAATCTTCTTCTCCAGAACCATAAGGCCAGTGGCCTTGAAACTTGGCATGTAGCATATGGTACTCGGGCCCATCATGGTTTGTACAAATGGTGACCCCGGGTTGACCTTTACCTATTTTACAGCAATGTCAAATTTGCCGAAGTAGGCTTTTCCATGGGGCAAAGTGAAAATAATGGATTTATAGGAAAACCATTGAAGACAGTGTCACCAAAATTTGTAGATCAGGTAAAGTAACTGAATACAAGAAGATCTATGGGTCAGAAAGGTCAAGGTCATTCATTGGCCTTAGATCAAGGTTATTCAGGATCCATATTTCAAACATTTTTTCTCCAAAACTGCTGAGCCAATTTAAGTGAAATTTAATATGGAGCCTTTGTGAGTTGAACAAATGAAAAAATGCCAATACGGTCTAGATCACATGACCAAGATGGCCGTCACGCCTATATATATGGTAAAAAGCCTTTAAAATTCTTCTTCTCGAGAACCCTAAGGCCAATGGCCTAGAAACTTGGCATGTAGCATATGGTACTCAGGCCCATCATAGTTTGTACAAATGGTGACCCCGAGTTGACCTTGACCTATTTTACAGCAATGTCAAATTTGCCGACTTAGGCTTTTGCATGGGAAAAAGTGAAAATAATGGATTTTTAGGAAACCATTGAAGACAGTGTCACCAAAATTAGTAGATAAGGTAAAGTAGCTGAATACATGAAGATCTATGTGTAAGAAAGGTCAAGGTCATTAATTGACCTTAGACCAAGGTCACGCAGGTTCCATATTTCAAACATTTTTTCTCAGAAACTACTGAGCCAATTGTAGTGAAATTCAATATGGAGCCTTTGGGTGTTGAACAAATGAAAAGCTGTCAACATGGTCTAGATCACATGACCAAGATAGCCACCACGCCCATATATGGTAAAGAAACTTCGAAATTCTTCTTCTCAAGAACCGTAAGGCCAATGGCCTTGAAACTTGGCATGTAGCATATGGTACTCGGGCCTATCATAATTTGTTCAAATGGTGACCCTGGGTTGATCTTGACCTATTTACAGTAATGTCAAATTTGCTGACTTAGGCTTTTGCACAGGAAAAAGTGAAAATAATGGATATTTAGGGAAACCATTGAAGACAGTGTCACTAAAATTTGTAGATTAGGTAAAGTAACTGAATACATGAAGATCTATGGGTAAGAAAGGTCAAGGCCATTCATTGACCTTAGACCAAGGTCACTCCGATTTCATATTAAAAAAAAAAAACATTTTTTCTCAGAAACTACTGAGCCAATTTAAGTGAAATTCAATATGGAGCTTTTGTGAGTTGAACAAATGAAAAGTTGCCAGTACGGTCTAGATCACATGACCAAGATGGCCGCCACGCCCTTATATGCTAAAAAGCCTTCAAAAATGTTTTTCTCCAGAACCGTAAGGCCAATGGCTTTAGAACTTGGCATATATCATATGGTAATATGAAAAGTTAAAAAAAATATGACAAATGGAATAAACCATAATGAAAGCATGGCCTTCGAACGGTCAGAAAGGTAGGAATAGGTGGAAAGTTTTATCACATTGTTAGACATCAAAATTTTGTCCCTACAAGTTGTGTACCCCTGCTCTGAGGCTATATACATATATAAAAACATTAAAATGTACACCAGGACCAGGTGTCAGGTGAGCGTTTACAGGACCACTGGTCCTCTGGTTTATAAATATTAGAATATTTCATCTCTTGTGCACACACTCGATGAAATATTTTCCAACTATTTCATCTCCTGTGTACACACTCGATAGAATATTTTGTGATATTCATCTTGATAAAGGAAATATCCTCCATCATGTCACAATCGTGTAATATAATAATAAATAGAAGGGAAGACAATGATCTGGAATCGATACAATTAACCCAAACCTCCCATCAGAGACAACAAAGGGAAAGAAACGCAAACATGACTAGACCCAAATTGAAACATCAATAGCGGTTAGCCAAAAGGACAGTTACTTTCCCATAAAATGGCATCTTGGCTATCCAAAACAAAAAAGATATAAGCGATATACACATTCAAGGACGAATTATAACAAAAATTAACTGCGACAGAAGACGGCCCTGGAGCTATCAGTGAAAAGGGCTTAAATCGATTTTATGCGGCCGCAATCTTCGACCTTACTTTCATCGCGCTTAAGACAAATATTTTGTTCAGTCCTCATGAAGGTTTCCTAACTCAGCAGTGCAACATCTCCGAGAACACAAAAAATCAAACAACCACACAGATGAAACAACGGCGAGGATTCGACAGCAAGAAATAAAAGAAATGCTGAAGCAAACGAAAACCAACAGATAGACTCCGATGGTCCCGACTAGACACCGAGCATCAGGTATCAACCAACCCATACCCACGGGCGTGAAATTTAAGAAGGAAGCAGTGTTATCAACCGTAATTATGTAGTCTGTCGTATGTTTTTTTTATCGAAGAATGATATAAAAAGATGTTTTTAAACTCGATTTATTTGTGTGAGTTTTTTAATCAAATAAATAATGATTCGTATTATGTCGGACCCCGCCCCACCCACTTATTTTGGCCGTTCTAGCGAATGACCAAAGTCAATGTTTTGTAACATAAACAAGAAATAATATCTCCTTGTAACTGCAACATTACGAAAACACAACTGCTGAAACATATGGAAAATTTTCCCACCAAAAGCTGACAATTTTCAGACCAAAAAAAAAATCTGATATTTTTCCTATTTCTGTTTAAAATATAGATTGTGGGTACTAGTAAGAACCGCCTCTGCGTATGGTGTACCAAAAGGGTCAAAATGACCGATACCGGTCTACCCGCATTTTAGATATAGGGGTATACCCGTAAATTTGCGGGTACACCCCTATATTTGCAGGTACACCCCTATTTCAAATGCGGGTGTACCCGTAAATTTGCAGGTACACCCGCATTTAGCGGTCTACCCGCATTTTACGGGTAGACCTGCATTTTACGGGTACACCCCTATATTTGCGGGTACACCCCTATATTTGCGGGTGTACCCGCATCTTAAAATGCGGGTATACCCGTAAAAATAGGAGTGTACCCGTAAAATGCAGGTCTACCCGTAAATGCAAGTAGACCGCTATTTCTTATTTTCCAATTATCCAATCAAAATGCCGCTTACATATCCACATTTTTTGGATAAGGCTCTTATCTTTCTTGCGGCGTCTTTGATATACCTGTCCAATTCATGCTGTGTAAACACTCAATAATTTCAAATTTTAATGAGAATCAAGAGCGTTTATTGCACCCTTGAAAAAATCACGGGATAATCAGTCTGATTTGATATATTAAAATTTACCTAAGCGTATAATAAAATGTTTTGCATTTACTTTCCTGTCATTTATTTATTTATTTACACAGAATATCATGTCGGGTTTAGTTCCAGATATACAATGTTGAAGCATCAAGAATACACGCCTACATATGTTTGACCTCCAGAAACCCCATTTTCATTTTGTTAAACTTGGGTTTATTGGGGTATATATTATTTTCCTTATTTTTGCTGAAAACATAGATTGTTGGTACTATTTAGTACTCTTTAGCTGAAGCGGTTCTAACGAGTACCCACAATCTATGTTTTAGAGCAGACTTGACAAAAATAAAGTATACCCTTGTTTATCCCCGATTTTCTTTATGTATGGTTTGGTCTTCAAGGGTTTCAAATACGCATGATGAAGACTGACTCGAATCGCCCCCGCCCATCGGGGCCTGGAGAAATAAAATGGGCTACACAGTGCTTCCGCGCAGAGTTGAAACCGACCGAACTTGAGCACAGGTAAACAGCCTAAGTCTAAGCATGCCCAGGAAAAGTGATGCGAGTCGGACCTGCGAGTTGGGGGGTGGGGGAAACTCATTCGTTTTTGTCTGAAAAAAGAAATCCGAAACATTTCGTTTCTGGGTTGTAAAATTTTCCAGTATATCTGATGAAAAGGCGTGTTTTCGTAATGTCTTGTGTTATTCAAGCAAAGAATAAGAATGTGCGTAAATACTGCGCAGAAGCGCAGGCAAATGCACGTATGTGTGTGCGGAGTGCGTTTTAGTTGTAAGTTTCCCAAACTAAGGTAAAATGGATACGGGCCTACTAACACTACCACTATAAGTTTAAATACCATTATTAATACCACTATTATATGTGCCATAACAACTACAGCTTTATAAGCCTGCCCAGGAAAAGCGTGGATAAGAAAACTGACTGGCTCAAAAATGACCTAAAACAGTGTTGACTGGACTGTTAAACTCCAATACAAACAAAACTACTACCGCCACTATTCACGCTACCTCTGTAACCACTACTTCATCAATGTCTACTACAGTCACTAGTAAAAGTAGTTGTAGTAGTAGTAATTGTTATTGCAGAAGAAGCAGCAGTAGCAGTAGTAGTAGTAGTAGTAGTAGTAGTAGTAGTAGTAGTAGTAGTAGCAGTAGTAGTAGTAGAAGCAGAAGCAGTAACAGCTGAAGTAGTAGTAGTAATAGTAGCAGAAGTAGCATTTGCAGTAGTAGTAGGAGATATAC
Organism: Lucinisca nassula; assembly: GCA_963580285.1. NCBI lineage: Eukaryota > Metazoa > Mollusca > Bivalvia > Lucinida > Lucinidae > Lucinisca > Lucinisca nassula. Next base: position 99,364,346 of record OY757020.1, read on the forward strand.
TTGTAATAGGTGCAGTAGCATAAGCAGTCTTATCATTCTCGTTATTATTAGTAGTAGTAGTAGTAGTAGCATAGAAGTACAAGTATAACTAGTTGTAGTAGTAGTTGTAGCAGTAGAAGAAGTAGCAATAGTAGTAGAAGTAGTAGGTATAGTAGTAGTAGTAGTAGTTGCAGTAGTAGTAGCAGTTATAATCGTAGTAGGTGCAGTAGCATATGCAGCAGCAGCAGTAGTAGTAGTAGCAGAAGTAGTAATAGTAGTAGTTTCTTTGGGTGAATTGAGATTTAACGTTCCCGTCAACACTATTTAGGTCATTTTGGAGATGATGCTTCCAGTTTGTTTGTTTGTTTGATTTAGATTTAACGTCCCCGTCAACTCTGTGTAGGTCATTTTGGAGACGTTGCTTCCATTTTTGTGGGACTTTTACCCAACATTGAGATGAAATGACATCTCACGCCCCGCCGCCCACAGAAACCAGCATGGACTGTCCGACTCGCACCACTTTTCTTGGGCAGGCTTAGAACCTCTAAGCAGTTTACCAGTACTCATGTGCGGTCGTTTCAGCTCTGCGTGGAAGCATCATGCAGCCCAATCTATTTCTTCAAGTCCCGATGGGCGGGGCCGTGCTTACAGTTTTGTAGGACTTTAACCCGACACTGAGATGACATGACATCTCAAGCCCTGTCGTCCAATTATATGCATTGAACGGTCTGACTCACATTACTTTGCATGGGAAGGCTTAGTCCTTCTAAGCGGTTTATCAGTACTCGTTCGTCGGTTTCAGCTCTTCGTGGAAGCACCATGCGGCCAAATCTATTTCTCCAAGCCCCGATGTCTGTTGTTTTTTTTTATATATATATATATTGGAGTTTAACGGCTTCCACGCAGAGCTGAAACTGAAACGACTACTGCTCTGCGTGGAAACATCGTGCAGCCCATCTATTGCTTCAAGCCCCGCGGTTCGGGGGCCCGATAGTAGCAACAGAAGCAAAAATAGAAGTAGTAGTAGTAGCAGTGGTAGTAAAAATAGAAGAAGTAGTAGTAGTAGCAGTAGTAGGAGTAGCAGCAGTAGGATTGGAAGTAGTAGTAGTAGTAGTAGTTGTCGTAGTAGTAGAAATAGTAGAAGTTGTTGTGTGGAAGTAGAACTGATGGTAGTAGAAGTAGTTGTTGTTGTTGTTGTTTTTGTTGCAGAAGTAATAGAAGTGGCAGTATCAGAAGAGGTAGAAGTAGTAGAAGTAGTAGTGATAGTAACAGCAGTAGTAGTGGTAGTGGTAATAGCAGAAGTAGCAGTAGTAGTAGAAGTAGTAGCAGTAGAAGCCATAGTTGTAGCGATTATGACAATATTAGTAGTAGTTATAGTTGTAGTAGTGTTTAAAGATGTAGAAGTGTTTGGAATAGAAGAAGCCATTGTAGCAGTAGTAGTGTTGTTGTATTATTGATAGAATCCGTATTATTATAACTTTTATGATTGTTGTTATTAGTAGTAGAAGTTGAAGTAGTAGCAGTAGTAGTTGCAAAAGAAATAGTAGTTTTAATTACAATTGCAGGTGCAGTAACATAAGCATTGGTGAAACTTCTGTCACAACAACTACAAACTCTACAATAGCAGCTTCTACTACTACTACTACTACTACTACTACTACTATTACTACTACTACTACTACTGCCACCACAACTACTACTACTTCTATTTCTACAACTTCTACTACTACTACTTTGATCATAGTAGTAGCAGTTGTAACTGTAGTAGTAGTAGTAGAAGAGTAGTATAAGTAGTATTAGTGTAGCAGTAGTAAAAGTATTAATAGTAGTAATAGTAGTAGAAGTAGTAGTTGGAGTTATAGTAACAGTAGTAGCAGAAGTAGTAGTAGTGATAGTAGTTTTCGTAGTAGTAGAAGTAGTAGTATTAGAATAAGAAGTAGTAGTTGTAGTAGTAGAAGAAGTAGTAGCAGTAGTAGAAGTAGTAGATGTTGTTGTTGTAGAAGTAGTAGTAATAGTAGTAGTAGTTGTTGTTGCTGTTGTTATAGTAGAAGTATTATAAGTATTAGAATAAGCAGTAGTAGTAGAGGAAGTAGTGGTAGTAGTATCAGCATTAGAAGTGGTAGTGGAAGTAGGAGTAGCAGTAGTAATACTAGTTGTAGAAGTAGTAGCAGTAGAAGCCATAGTTGCAGCGATTATGACAATATTAGTAGCAATCATAGTAGTAGTAGTGCTTTAAAATGTAGAAGTGTTTGGAGTAGAAGAGGCCATTGTAGCAGTAGTAGTGTTGTTGTCTTATTGGTAGAAGTCGTATTATCATTACCATTATTAGTTTATACTAATTTATTTAAGTTCGATTGCGATGGAAACTTCAAGCTTATTTAATCGCTCTCGAACACTCATTCCGGATGTTTTCACACGCGCGAGAGAGAGGCAGTGACTATTGCACCGAAGTGTCATTACGTGTCTTGCACAAGGAGACACCTCGATACCGGGTGCCGAATTCGAACGCACAACCTCTCGATCATGAGTTGAACGCGTTAACCACTGCGCTATCGAGGCTGACAATTACCATTATTATTATTAGTAGTAGTAGCAGTAGTCATAGTAGTAGTTGCAAAAGTAATAGTAGTTTAAATTGCAATTGCAGGTGCAGTAGCATAAGCATAAGTGAAACTTATAGAAGTTGTAGCTGTAACAACAACTACACATTCTACAATAGCAGCTACTACTACTACTACTACTACTACTACTACTACTATTACTACTACTACTTCTACTACTAGTTATACTACTACTTTTTGTAATAGTATTTGCAGTTGTAACAGTGATGATGATGATGATGATTTTGTGTTTAACGACGCGCCAACCCTCTTTGTGGGTCATAAGCGTCAAGCGGTAAATGGTTAAACGGCATGAAGAATTATGAGGATATTAAAAGTGAAAAAGTTAGTCTGATATGTATAAAAATCTTAAACAGTTAAATCTTATGAAAAAGTCCAATTTCTTTTAAGAATAAAATTATATTATCAACAGGTACATCTTGAAACAATTGTTTCAAAGTGTCAGCTTTGAAGTATAAGTTACGGGATTGTGAAAAGTCTCTACACAGTAGTAGTAGTAGTCGTCGTAGTAGTAGTAAAAGAAATAATAATAGTAATAGTAGTAGAAGTAGTAATAGTAGTTATAGTAGAAGTAGTAGCAGAAGTAGTAGTAGTAATAATAGTAGAAGTAGTAGCTGCAGTAGTAGTAGTAGATATAATTGTAGTAGCTGCAGCAGTATAAAGTCGAACAATTTTTTATTTTTATCATTATTATTTCTATTATTGTAGAAGAAGTAGTAATAATAGTAGTTGTTGTATTAGTATAGTAGCAAAAGTAGTAATAATAATCATCGTAGTAGTGGTAGTTATAATTGTAGAAGTAGTGGTAATAGTAGTAGTAGAAGCGGAAGTCATAGAAGAAGTAGAAGTGCTAACAGTAATAGGCGTAGTAGTAGTATTAGTAGATGTAGTAGCAGTAGAAGTAGTAGTAGTAGTGGTAGTAGTAGTACTAGAAGTAGTAGTAGTAGTAATACTAGTAGTAGAAGTAGAAGAAGTAGTAGTTGCTGTTGTAGTAGGTAGTAGTAGGAACAGTAGTACTATTATTTCTGCCATATTTAAGTCCACTACTGCTGCTACTACTTCAACATCAACAACAACAAAACCTACTACCAGAACTACTACTACCACTTCTTGTGCTACCAATGTAACCACTGCGGCTTCAACTTCTATAAAAAAGCATTTGTAGAAGTAGTTGTTATAGTAGCTGCAGTAATAGTAGTAGTATGGTACTATATATAATAGAACAAGCAGTAGTAAAAGTCCAGTAATGGTAGCAGTAGTAGAAGTAGTAATAGTACTAGAAGTAGAGGAGCAGTAGTAGAAGTAGCAGAAGTAGAAGTAGAAGTTTCGGTGGTATTACTGATATTGTAGGAGTAGCAGCAGCAGTGGTATTGAAAGTAATATTAGCAGTAACAGAATTATTAGTAGGAAGAACAAGCAGTAGTAGAAGTCCAGCAGTAGTAGCAGTAGTAGAAGTAGTCGTACTAGTAGTTGTAGTAGAAGTAGTAGTAGCAGTAGCAGTAGAAATAATAGTTGTATTAGATGTTGTAGTTGTTGACGTAGTGGTAGAACTACCACTTATATTATTACTGCTACTACTACCACTGCCACATATCCTACTTCTACTACTACAACAACTACTACTATTTCTACTACTATAACAACAACTGCTACAAATACTACAACTTCTAGTACTACTACTACAGTAACTACTTCTACTACAGCAACCACTTGAACTTCTACTTCTACTACTACTCCTACTTCTACAACTTCTACTACTATTTCTGCGACTACTGCTTCTGCTTCTATTAATACTACTTTTACTATTACCACTATTTCTACTACCAGAACTACTTCTACTACTGCTGCTACTACATCTATTTTTTCTACTACTACTACTACTACTCATCGGGGTTTGGAGAAATATATGGGGTTGCATGGTGCTTCCATGCAGAGCTGAAACTGAAACGACTACTGCAACTACTCCTACAATATTTGCGTATACTACTACTTTTACTATAATCAGTACTACTACTGAAAGTTCTACTTCTGCTACTGCTACTACTACGACTTCTTCTACTACTGGACTTCTACTACTGTTTGTTCTTTATACCCCCGCAAACGAAGTTTGAAGGGGTATATAGGAGTCAGCTTGTCGTCTGTCGTCGTCGTCGTCGGTCCGTTACAAAAAACTTTAACATTGCTCATAACTTCCTTATTCTTTGACCGATTTCTTTAATATTCACACACCTTGCCACTAGTACTTAAGATTGATATACACAAACCTGACCTTTACCTTTACGTTGACCTTCCTCAAGGTCGAATACTTGTAAAAATTTGTCTGACAACGCATGCGGGGGTATAATTGGCGCCCGTTAGGCGGCAGCTCTAGTTTAATTTTTGTTTTCCAACTAATACTTCTGTTACTGCTAATACTACTTTCAATACCACTCCTGCTACTACTTCTACAATATTTACTTATACTACTACCTCTACTATAACCAGTACTACTACCGAAACTTCTACTTCTACTACTTTTAATACTACTACTATACTTACTACTGCTACTACTACTACTACTACAACTTCTACTGCATCTACTACTACTACTACTACTACTACTACTACTACTACTACTACTACTACCACTACTACTTCTACTACTACTACTACTACTACTACTACTACTACTACTACTACTACTACCATTACGGGACTTCTACTACTGCTTGTTCTATTATTTATTGTACCATACTACTACTATTACAATTACTTCCGTTACTATAACAACAACTTCTACAATTGCCTTTAGTAGAAGTTGAAGCCGTAGAGGCTATATTGGTAGCACAAGTAGTGGAAGTAGTAGTTCTAGTAGTAGACTTTGTTGTTGTTGATGTTGTAGTCGTAGCAGCAGTAGTTTACTTAATTATGGCAGAAATAATAGCACTATTGTTCCTACTACTACAACTACAGCAACAACTAATACTACTTCTACAACCATTACTACTACTACTACTTATGCTGCTGCTACGCCTACTACTGTTACCACTTCTACTTCTTCTATGACTTCCGCTTCTACTTTACTAATACAATTTCCACTACCTCTACAATTATAACTACTACTACGATTATTATTATTACAACTACTGCTACTACTACTACTTATACTATAACAACAACAACTACTACTACTACTACTTCTACTAGCACAATTATAATAATAATAATAATAGTTATAATTGTAGAAGTAGTGGTAATAGCACTACTTCTACTAGAACTACTACTACCACTACGTGTGCTACCAATGTAGCCACAACGGCTACAACTTCTACTAAAAGCAATTGTAGAAGTAGCTGTTATAGTTGCTGCAGTAATTGTAATAATAGAAGTATGGTACAATACATAATAGAACAAGCAGTAGTAGAAGTCCAGGAATGGTAGTAGTAGAAGTAGTAGAAGTAGTAGTAGTAGTAGTAAAATACTACTACTGCTACAATCATTAGTAGAAAGAAGTAGTAATGATTGTGCCTGTAGTAGTAATGGTTGTAGCATTTGTAGTAAAACGTTCTATAAAAGGGTTATCCTTTGGAAGCAAGGAATACACCACAGAACTGAAATATATGGAGTGTTCATATTTTCTGGGACAGACTAGCTTGTTTCGGCCAATTACGCCTCATCAGTGACCCTCAGATATTTTCAAAATTCCACAATGGAATCAATGATCCCAAAGGACAAGAGAATATAATCTACACTATGATGTAGGGCAGGGAGACGTTTTACCGCCGCCACACATCCCCACACACCAGCTGTAGTGAAGCTAAAAACGTTCTATAAAAGGGTTATCCTTTGGAAGCAAACACTGGTATAATACTTGTATTTTACTACTAGTGCTGCAATCATTACTACTGCTACTGCTGCTACTACTATTGCTAGAGCTACTAATGCCACTACTGTTACTACTACTCTTAAAATTGTAAAAGTAAAAGTATGGTAAATAAATAATAAACAAGCAGTAGTAGAAGTCCAGTAACAGTAGCTGTAGTAGTAGCAGTAGTAGAAGTAGAAGAATCAGTAGTTGTACTGGTTATAGTAGAATTAGTAGCATAAGTGAATATTGTAGGAGTAGTAGCAGAAGTAGTATTGGAAGTAGTAGTAGCAGTGACAGAAGTAGTAGTAATGCAAGCAATAAGAGTGATTATACTTTGTCTATGGATTAATGATTTTGGATTAACGCTTCGGTACTACGACCTAAACTACCTGTGATACCAATATTAGATTGAGATGATTTCTTGTTTTACAGCGCGGTGTAATGACAAAAGCAATAATAGTAGTAGTAGAAGTAGCAGTATTGCTTAAAAGAGAAACAGTAGTAGGAGAAGTAGTTTAATAGCAGTAGTAGTAAAATACAGGTAGTAGCAGCAGTATTAGAACTAGTAGTAGTAAAAGTGGTGCCTTAAGATATAGAGGAGGCAGGAGTAGAAGAAGTAGTTGTAGAAGTAGTAGTGTAGTTGTATTAGTAGAAGAAGGCGTATTATTATTTTTTATTGTTATTATCATTATTATCAGAAGTAGAAGTAACAGTAGTAGAAGAAGAAGTAGTCGTAGTAGTAGCAGTAGATGTAGAAGCAGCAGTAGTAGTAGTAGTACTAGAAGTGGCAGTAGAAGTAGTAGTTGTTGTTATTGTTGTTTTATGAGTCGTAGTAATAGTAGAAGCATTAGTAGCACTAGTAATAGTAGTATCAGTAGTAGAAGTGGGAATGATTGCAGCACTAGTAGTAAAATACAGGTATTTTACTACTACGGCTACAATCATTACTACTACTGCTACAATCATTACTACTTCTACAAATGGTTGTAGCAGTAGTAGTATTTTAATACTACTGCTACAATCATTACTACTTCCACTACTGCTACTACAACGAGTGGTTGAACTAGTTTTAGAAGTAGTAGCAGAAGTGGTGCTTCAAAATGTTTAAGTGGCAGGAGTAGAAGAAGCAGTTGTAGAAGGAGTAGTGTTGTTGTATTGTAGTAGTAGCCGTTTTATTATTTCTATTATTATAATTATTAATATTATTATTATTATTAGTGTTGTAGTGTTAGTAGAAGTTGTAGTCGTAGAAGTAGCAGTAGATGTAGAAGCTGTAGTAGTAGCAGTAGTAGTAGGACCAGAAGTTGTAGTAGTAGAGGAAGTAGTTGTTGTTATTGTTGATAATGTAGTAGTAGTAGTAGAAGTAGCAGTAGTAGTACTAGTAGTAGTAGAAGTAGCAGTAGTAGTAAAATAGATGTAGTAGCAGCAGTAGTAGAAGTATGTCTACTAGTTGAGGTAGTGGTAATAGTAATAGTAGTAGTAATAGAAGCAGTAGTAGCAGTAGCAGAAGTAGTACGAGGACTGTTCAAATATGAATGCAAGTAGAACGTTTTCTCATGCACTAATGCGAAAATCACCTGGAAATAAATATCACAGCGTAGAAAAACATTTTACCTATACATTGATACCAAAATTGTTCAAATCCGTCAACTATAGCCATGTATATCGTTCGATAAACACTGTCTACTCTTGAATACTAATACAAAACATGGTTGGAAGAAGGTCAGAGTACGCCGTTGAAATACGGTCCTATATTCAGAATCGTTGTATTCTTGGTATACGGTGCAAAGACATTTTTGATAAAATATGTTGGGTTATGGGCATAATGAAATGTGTTTTCCGACAGTTTTTCGTTGGTGTAAGAAATTCAGCTGTGGGCTAGGCTCAACAGAAGATGCACCACATGATCGTCGGCCGAAAAGAGCAACATCTGCCAAGATGGTTGCTAGAGTGAAAGAAATAGTTGCTACCGATGTAGGATACACCAATAGGCAAATAGCTAGTATGGTTGGCATCTCATTAGGAGCAGATCATACAATTCTGAAACGGGATTTGAAAATGAGAAGAGATCTATGCTAGATGAATTCCCCATCTGTTGACAGATGAGCAGAAAAAGACACGCGTTCAGTGCGCCAAGAAGTTGCTTAAAAAACTTCCAAATTACAATGCACGGTCTTTCGCTAATGTCGTCACAGGTGACGAGACATGGGTTCACTTTTTTGAGCCAAAACGAAAGGTTCAGAACAAAATATGGGCAACAAAGTATTGCAAAAGACCATGCATTGCAAAGCGACCTTGAGCGTCAATAAGGTAATGTATGCCATATTCTTTTCAAATCAGGGCCCTACTATTCAGGTTGCTGTGCCTAAAGGCAAATCTGTAAATGCGAAGTTTTACATGAATAAAGTTCTTCGAAAATTTGTTAAAGTGGTGGTAGTAGTAGTAGTAGTAGTAGTAGTATAAGTATTTTGTTTGATTAATTTGAGGTTTAACGTTCCCGTGAACACTATATAGGTCATTTTGAAGACGTTGCTTCCAATTTTGTGGGACTTTTACCCGACATTGAGATGAAATGAAATCTCAAGCCCTGTCGCTCAATGAAATCAATAGGGTTTATAAGCATGGATGGTCCGACTCGCGCGTATAAGTAAATATTGCAGTAGTAGTAGTAGTAGTAGTAGTAGTGGGTGTGTGTGTGTGTGTGTGTGTGTGTGTGTGTGTGTGTGTGTGTGTGTGTGTGTGTGTGTGTGAATTCGGGTTTAACGTCGCTTTCAACAATTTTTCAGTCATATCACGAGGGTGTCTGGTTGCGACAGGGAGCTCAATGCTCACGTTTATAGTGCTGTCTCACTGAAGTATCATGTCCCAGACACATTACATGATACCACACCCAGTCACATTATCCTGACACTGGATCGACCAGTCCTAGCTCTACCCCGTAAATCTGAGTGCCAAGCGAGGAGCAGCTAGTACCATTTTTAACGACTTTGGTATGTCGCGGCCCGGGATCGAACCCGAGACCTCCCGTTCCCCGGAGCAGTAGTAGTAGTAGTAGTAGTAGTAGTAGAAGTAGTTTTGAAAGTAGTGGTAGCAGTACAGAAGTTGTAGTTGACTGATTAATTGTTTTGGATTTAACGACATGTCAACCCTTTCGGGTCAGTTTGTGTCGTCTCCAAGAGAAAGAGAGAAAAGAGATAGAAGAGATAGTAGAGGAGATGAAAGTGAGGGACAGAGGAAAAAGAGGAAAAGACTGGAAATGTGGAAAGATAAGAACAAACAACAACCCCTCTACCCTTACCTGCTGTAAGGACATCAGGCCTTATCCAACTGCAGGCCAATATCAGTTGACACAAGATACACGCCACCTTTGCCTTACCCACCACTCCCACAGAAGTAGTAGTAATACAAGTGGTTAGTGTGTTAGTAATATTAGATGGTGATGACTTCATGTAATACCGCGCGGCTTGAAAGTAAAAGCAGTAGTAGTAGTAGTAGTAGTAGTAGTAGTAGCAGTAGTAGTAGTAGTAGTAGTAGTAGTAGTAGTAGAAGTAGTAGTAGTAGTAGTAGTAGTAGTAGTAGTAGTAGTAGTAGTAGCAGAAGTAGTAGTAGTAGTAGTAGTAGTAGTAGTAGCAGTAGTAGTAGTAGTAGTAGTAGTAGTAGAAATGATAGCAGCAGTTTTTTGTTTGTTTGATTTGAGGTTTAACGTCCCCGTAAACCCTGTATAGGCCATTTTGGAGACGTTGCTTCCAATTTTGTGGGACTTTTACCCGACATTGAGATGAAATGACATCTCAAACCCTGTTGCCCAATGAAACCAATACTGTTTATAAACATGGATGACGCGCAGCGATTTTCCAGTACTCGTGTGCGGTCTGTTACAGCTCTGCGTGGAAGCATCATGCAGCCCATCTGTTTCTTCAAGCCCCGATGTTCGGGGACCCGACTGTAGCAGCAGAAGCAAAAATGGAAGTAGTAGTAGTAGCAGTAGTAGTAAAAATAGAAGTAGTAATAGTAGCAGTGGTAGAAGTAGTAGCAGTAGTATTAGAAGTAGTAGTAGTAGTAGTTGTCGTAGTAGTAGAAGTTGTAGTAACAGTTGTTGTTGTAGAAGTAGTACTAATAGTAATAGCAGTAGTAGCTGTTGTTGTTGTTGTTGTTGTTGTTGTTTTTGTTGAAAAAGTAATAGAAGTGGCAGTAGCAGAGGTGGTGGTAGTAGTAGTAGTAGTTGTAGTAGTAGTAGTGGTAGTGGTAGTAGCAGAAGTAGTAGTGGTAGTAGTAGTAGTAGCAGTAGTTGTAGAAGTAGTAGCAGTAGAAGCCATAGTTGTAGCGATTATGAGAAGATTAGTAGCAGTTAAAGTTGTAGTAGTGTTTTAAAATGTAGAAATGTTTGGAACAGAAGAAGCCATTGTAGCAGCAGTAGTGTTGTTATATTATTGGCAGAAGTCGTATAATTATAACTTCTATGATTTTTATTATTATTAGTAGTAGTAGTTGAAGTAGTAGTAGTTGCAAAAGAAATAGTAGTTTTAATTACAATTGCAGGTGCAGTAGCATAAGCATTAGTGAAACTTGTAGAAGTAGTGGCTGTCACAACAACTACAAACTTACAATAATAGCTACTACTACTGCTACTACTACTTTTACTACTACTTCTTCTATTTCTACAACTTCTACTACTACTACTTTTGTCATAGTAGTAGCAACTGTAACTGTAGTACTGTAATAGTAGTAATAGTAGTAGTAGAAGTAGTAGTTGTAGTTATAGTAACAGTAGTAGCAGAAGTAGTAGTAGTGATAGTAGCTGTCGTAGTAGTAGAAGTAGTAGTAGTTGTTGTAGTAGAAGTAGTAGTAATAGTAGTAGTAGGAGTAGTAGTTGTTGTTGTTGTTGTAGAAGTATTTTAAGTATTAGAATAAGCAGTAGTGGTAGAAGTAGTAGTAGAAGAAATAGTGGAAGTAGTATCAGCATTAGAAGTGGTAGTGGGAGTAGCAGTTGGTTGGTTGATTTGAGGTTTAACGTCCCCGTCAACACTGTAAAGGTCATTTTGGAGACGTTGCTTCCAATTTTGTGGGACTTTTACCCGACATCGAGATGAAATGACACCTCAAGACCTGTCGCCCAATGAAACTAATAGGGTTTATTAGCATGGACGGTCCGCCTCGCACCGCGGTTCCTGGACAGGATTAGCTCCTCTAAGCGGTTTACCAGTACTAGTGTGCGGGCCGGATTCAGCTCTGCGTGGAAGCATCATGCAGCCCATATATTTCTTCAAGCCCCTATGGGCGGGGGCCGTGGGAGTAGCAGTAATAGCACTACTGGGCCGTGGGAGTAGCAGTAATAGCAATACTAGGTTAGAAGTAGTAGCAGTAGAAGCCATAGTTGTAGAGATTATGACAATACTAGTAGCAATTATAATAGTAGTAGTGCTTTAAAGTGTAGAAGTGTTTGGAGTAGAAGTGGCCAAAGTAGCAGTAGTAGTGTTGTTGTCTTATTAGTAAAAAGCGTATTATCATTACCAATATTAGTTTAAACTAATTTATTTAAGTTCGATTGCGATGGAAACTTCAAGCTTATTTAATCGCTTTCGAACACTCATTCCGGATGTTTTCACAAGCGCGAGAGAGAGGCAGTAACTATTACACCACTGCTACCCATTTACACCTGGGTGAAGTTAGGCAGTGTCATTACGTGTCTTGCAAAAGGAGACACCTCGATACCGGGTGCCGGATTAGAACGCACAACCTCTCGATCATGAGTCGAACGTGATAACCACTTGCGCTATCGAGGATGACAATTATCATTATTATTTTTATTATTATTATTATTATTAGTAGTAGTAGTAGTAGTAATAGTAGTAGTTGCAAAAATAATAGTAGTATAGTAGTTTTAATTGCAATTACAGGTGCAGTAGTATAAGCATAAGTGAAACTTGTAGAAGTTGTAGCTGAAACAACAACTACTAATTCTACAATAGCAGCTACTACTACTGCTACTACTACTACAACTACTACTACTATTACTACTGCTACTTCTACTACTTCTTTTACCAAAGTCGTTAAAAATGGTACTAGCTGCTCCTCGCTTGGCACTCAGATTTACGGGGTAGAGCTAGGACTTGTCTACCCAGTGTCGGGGTAATGTGACTGGGTGTGGTATCGTGTAATGTGTCTGGGACATGATACTTCAGTGAGGCAGCTCTATAAAAGTGAGCATTGAGCTCCCTGTCGCAACCAGACACCGTCGTGATATGACTGAAAAATTGTTGAAAGCGACGTTAAACCCAAATTCTTACACACACTCTACTATTTCTAGCACTATTTGTATTGCTACAACTAGTAATACTACTACTTTTTGTCATAGTAGTTGCAGTTGTAACAGTAGTAGTAGTAGTAGTAGTAGTAATCGTATTAGTAGTAGTAGTAAAATAAATAATAATAGTAATAGCAGTAGAAGTAGTAGTAGTTATAATAGCAGTAGTAGCAGAAGTAGTAGAAGTAATAGTAGTAGAAGTAGTAGCTGCTATAGTAGTAGTAGTAGATATAATCGTAGTAGCTGCAGCAGTATAAACAGTCGAACAATTTTTATTTTTATCATTATTATTTCTATTATTTTAGTAGTAGAAGTAGTAGTAGTAGTTGTTGTATAAGTATAAGTAGCAGTAGCAGTAATAATAATCATCATGGTAGTGGTAGTTATAATTGTAGAAGTAGTGGTAATAGTAGTAGTAGAAGCGGAAGTCATAGAAGAAGTAGAAATGCTAACAGTAAAATGCGTAGTAGTTGTGGTAGTAGTAGTAGTAGTAGTAGTAGGAGTAGTAGCAGTAATAGAAGTAGAAGTATCAATAGTAGTAGTTGTTGTTGTAGTACGTAGTAGTAGGAACAGTAGCGCTATTATTTCTGCCATAATTAGGTCGACTACTGCTGCTACTACTACAACATCAACAACAATAAAGTTTACTACCAGTACTACTACTACCACTACTTAGGCTGCCAATGTAACCACTGCGGCTTTAACTTATACTAAACAATTGTAGAAGTAGTTGTTATAGTAGCTGCAGTAATAGTAATAGTAGTAGTATGGTACAATAAATAATAGTACAAGCAGTAGTAGAAGTCCAGTAATGGTAGCAGTAGTAGAAGTAGTAATAGTAGTACTAAAAGTAGAGGAGCAGTAGTAGAAGTACCACTAGTAGAAGAAGAAGTTTCGGTGGTATACTGATATTGAAGGAGTAGCAGCAGCAGTGGTATTGAAAGTAAAATTAGCAGTAACAGAATTATTAGTAGGAAAACAATAATTAAAAGAACAAGCAGTAGTAGAAGTCCAGCAGTAGTAGCAGTAGTAGAAGTGGTCGTAGTAGTAGCAGTAGTAGAAGTAGAAATTTCAGTAGCACTACTGGTTAAAGTTGAAGTAGTTGTGTAAATAAAAATTGTATGAGTAGTAGCAGTAGTCGTTTTAGTTTCAGCTCTGCGTGGAAGCACCATGCAACCCAATATACTTCTCCAAGCCCCGATGAGTAGTAGTATTAGTAGTTGTAATAACAGCAGTAGCAGTAGCAGTAGAAATAATAGTTGTATTAGATGTTGTAGTTGTTGTTGTAGTAGTAGAACTACCACTTATATTATTACTGCTACTACTACCACTGCCACTTCTACTACTACAACAACTAGTATTATTTCTACTACTACAACAACAACTGCTACCAATACTACAACTTTTAGCACTACTACTACAGTAACTACTTCTACTACAGCAACAACAACTACTACAACCACTTGAACTTTTTCTTCTACGACTACGCCTATTACTACAACTACTACTACGAGGACTGTTCAAATATGAATGCAACTAAGCACATAAAAATGATTCCGTGATAGATTTCGATGAAAAATTTATTTTGTCCCCTCAAAGTATTACCCTTTAACAGATAAACAAACTTTCAGTCTTCTGATCCAATCATTTAATGCATTTTGGTAGTCTTTTTCAAGGTATACTATGAAGGCACTGGAATATTGCAGAACCGAGGTGTTTGCGCTGTACAAATTTTCGACCAGAAAGGTATTTTTTCAGCCGCGGGAACAAAAAAAAGTCACACGGGGCAAGGTCAGGGGAATACGGGGGTGAGGGAGTTCAACAACCTTTTCCTGCTTCAGATAGTCTTGCACAATGAACGCCTTGTGCGATGAGGCATTGTCATGTAGCAATCTGGCATTGGCCAAACCAGTTGCGGGTCTTCGTTCTTTGAAATACTTTTTCAATTTTCGAAGAACTTTGTTCTTGTAAAACTTCGCATTTACAGATTTGCCTTTAGGCACAGCAACCTGAATAGCAGGGCCTTGATTTGAAAAGAATATGGCATACATTACCTTCTTGACGCTCATGGTCCGCTTTGCAATGCATGGTCTTTTGCAATACTTTGTTGCCCATATTTTGTTCTGAATCTATCGTTTTGGCTCAAAAAAGTGAACCCATGTCTCGTCACCTGTGACGACATTAGCGAAAGACCGTGCATTGTAATTTGGAAACTTTTTAAGCAACTTCTTGGCGCACTGAACGCGTGTCTTTTTCTGCTCATCTGTCAACAGATGGGGAATCCATCTAGCATAGATCTTTCTCATTTTCAAATCCCGTGTCAGAATTGTATGAGCTGCTCCTAATGAGATGCCAACCATACTAGCTATTTGCCTAGTGGTGTATCGTGCATCGGTAGCAACTATTTCTCTCACTCTAGCAACAACCATCTTGGCAGATGTTGCTCTTTTCGGCCGACGATCATGTGGTGCATCTTCTGTTGAGCCTAGCCCACGGCTGAATTTCTTACACCAACGAAAAACTGTCGGAAAACACATTTCATTATGGCCATAAACCGAACATATTTCTTCAAAAATGTCTTTGCACCGTATACCAAGAATACAACGATTCTTAATATGGACCGTATTTTAACGGCGTACTCTGACCTTCTTCCAACCATGTTTTGAATTAGTATACAAGAGTAGACAGTGTTTATCGAACGATATACATGGCTATAGTGGACGGATTTGAACAATTTTGGTATCAATGTATAGGTAAAATGTTTTTCTACGCTGTGATATTTATTTCCAGGTGATTTTCGCATTAGTGCATGAGAAAACGTTCTACTTGCATTCATATTTGAACAATCCTCGTACTACTACTTCTGCTACTGCTACTACTGCTTCTATTACTACTACTATTACTATTACCACTACCTCAACTAGTAGACATACTTCTACTACTGCTGCTACTACATCTATTTTACTACTACTGCTACTTCTACTACTACTAGTACTACTACTGCTACCTCTACTACTACTCCTACATTATCAACGATAACAACAACTACTTCCTCTACTACTACAACTTCTAGTCCTACTACTACTGCTACTACTACAGCTTCTACATCTACTGCTACTTCTACGACTACAACTTCTACTAACACTACAACACTAATAATAATAATATTAATAATTATAATAATAGAAATAATAAAACGGCTACTACTACAATACAACAACACTACTCCTTCTGCAACTGCTTCTTCTACTCCTGCCACTTAAACATTTTGAAGCACCACTTCTGCTACTACTTCTAAAACTAGTTCAACCACTCGTTGTAGTAGCAGTAGTGGAAGTAGTAATGATTGTAGCAGTAGTATTAAAATACTACTACTGCTACAACCATTTGTAGAAGTAGTAATGATTGTAGCAGTAGTAGTAATGATTGTAGCCGTAGTAGTAAAATACCTGTATTTTACTACTAGTGCTGCAATCATTCCCACTTCTACTACTGATACTACTATTACTAGTGCTACTAATGCTTCTACTATTACTACGACTCATAAAACAACAATAACAACAACTACTACTTCTACTACCACTTCTAGTACTACTACTACTACTGCTGCTTCTACATCTACTGCTACTACTACGACTACGTCTTCTTCTACTACTGTTACTTCTACTTCTAATAATAATGATAATAACAATAAAAATAATAGTACGCCTTCTTCTACTAATACAACTACACTACTACTTCTACAACTACTTCTTCTACTCCTGCCTCCTCTATATCTTAAGGCACCACTTTTACTACTACTAGTTCTAATACTGCTGCTACTACCTGTATTTTACTACTACTGCTATTAAACTACTTCTCCTACTACTGTTTCTCTTTTAAGCAATACTGCTACTTCTACTACTACTATTATTGCTTTTGTCATTACACCGCGCTGTAAAACAAGAAATCATCTCAATCTAATATTGGTATCACAGGTAGTTTAGGTCGTAGTACCGAAGCGTTAATCCAAAATCATTAATCCATAGACAAAGTATAATCACTCTTATTGCTTGCATTACTACTACTTCTGTCACTGCTACTACTACTTTCAATACTACTACTGCTACTACTCCTACAATATTTACTAATTCTACTATAACCAGTACAACTACTGATTCTTCTACTTCTACTACTGCTACTACTACAGCTACTGTTACTGGACTTCTACTACTGCTTGTTTATTATTTATTTACCATACTTTTACTTTTACAATTTTAAGAGTAGTAGTAACAGTAGTGGCATTAGTAGCTCTAGCAATAGTAGTAGCAGCAGTAGCAGTAGTAATGATTGCAGCACTAGTAGTAAAATACAAGTATTATACCAGTGTTTGCTTCCAAAGGATAACCCTTTTATAGAACGTTTTTAGCTTCACTACAGCTGGTGTGTGGGGATGTGTGGCGGCGGTAAAACGTCTCCCTGCCCTACATCATAGTGTAGATTATATTCTCTTGTCCTTTGGGATCATTGATTCCATTGTGGAATTTTGAAAATATCTGAGGGTCACTGATGAGGCGTAATTGGCCGAAACAAGCTAGTCTGTCCCAGAAAATATGAACACTCCATATATTTCAGTTCTGTGGTGTATTCCTTGCTTCCTAAGGATAACCCTTTTATAGAACGTTTTACTACAAATGCTACAACCATTACTACTACAGGCACAATCATTACTACTTCTTTCTACTAATGATTGTAGCAGTAGTAGTATTTTACTACTACTACTACTACTTCTACTACTTCTACTACTACCATTCCTGGACTTCTACTACTGCTTGTTCTATTATTTATTGTACCATACTTCTATTATTACAATTACTGCAGCTACTATAACAACTACTTCTACAATTGCTTTTAGTAGATGTTGTAGCCGTAGAGGCTACATTGGTAGCACACGTAGAGGTAGTAGTAGTTCTAGCAGAAGTAGTGCTATTACCAGTACTTCTACAATTATAACTAGTATTATTATTTTTATAATTGTGCTAGTAGAAGTAGTAGTAGTAGTAGTTGTTGTTGTTATAGTATAAGTAGTAGTAGCAGTAGTTGTAATAATAATAATCGTAGTAGTAGTTATAATTGTAGAGGTAGTGGAAATTGTATTAGTAAAGTAGAAGCGGAAGTCATAGAAGAAGTAGAAGTGGTAACAGTAGTAGGCGTAGCAGCAGCATAAGTAGTAGTAGTAGTAATGGTTGTAGAAGTAGTATTAGTTGTTGCTGTAGTAGTAGTAGTTGTAGTAGTAGGAACAATAGTGCTATTATTTCTGCCATAATTAAGTAAACTACTGCTGCTACGACTACAACATCAACAACAACAAAATCTACTACTAGAACTACTACTTCCACTACTTGTGCTACCAATATAGCCTCTACGGCTTCAACTTCTACTAAAGGCAATTGTAGAAGTTGTTGTTATAGTAACGGAAGTAATTGTAATAGTAGTAATATGGTACAAAAAATAATAGAACAAGCAGTAGTAGAAGTCCCGTAGTAGTAGTAGTAGTAGTAGTAGTAGTAGTAGTAGTAGTAGTGGTAGTAGTAGTAGTAGTAGTAGTAGTTGTAGTAGTAGTAGTAGTAGTAGTAGATGCAGTAGAAGTTGTAGTAGTAGTAGTAGTAGCAGTAGTAAGTATAGTAGTAGTATTAAAAGTAGTAGCAGTAGTAGAAGTAGAAGTTTCGGTAGTAGTACTGATTATAGTAGAGGTAGTAGTATAAGTAAATATTGTAGAAGTTGTAGCAGGAGTGGTATTGAAAGTAGTATTAGCAGTAACAGAAGTATAAGTTGGAAAACAAAAATTAAAAGAACAAACAGTAGTAGAAGTCCAGTAGTAGAAGAAGTCGTAGTAGTAGCGGTAGCAGAAGTAGAACTTTCAGTAGTAGTACTGATTATAGTAAAAGTAGTAGTATACGCAAATATTGTAGGAGTAGTTGCAGTAGTCGTTTCAGTTTCAGCTCTGCATGGAAGCACCATGCAACCCCATATATTTCTCCAAACCCCGATGAGTAGTAGCAGTAGTAGTAGAAAAAATAGATGTAGTAGCAGCAGTAGTAGAAGTAGTTCTGGTAGTAGAAATAGTGGTAATAGTAAAAGTAGTATTAATAGAAGCAGAAGCAGTAGTCGCAGAAATAGTAGTAGAAGTTGTAGAAGTAGGAGTAGTAGTAGAAGTAGAAGTTCAAGTGGTTGCTGTAGTAGAAGTAGTTACTGTAGTAGTAGTACTAGAAGTTGTAGTATTTGTAGCAGTTGTTGTTATAGTAGTAGAAATAGTAGTAGTTGTTGTAGTAGTAGAAGTAGTATATGTGGCAGTGGTAGTAGTAGCAGTAATAATATAAGTGGTAGTTCTACCACTACGTCAACAACTACAACATCTAATACAACTATTATTTCTACTGCTACTGCTACTACTACTACTACTACTACTACAACAACTACTAGTACGACTACTTCTACTACTGCTACTACTGCTGGACTTCTACTACTGCTTGTTCTTCCTACTAATAATTCTGTTACTGCTAATATTACTTTCAATACCACTGCTGCTGCTTCTCCTACAATATCAGTAATACCACCGAAACTTCTACTTCTACTTCTGCTACTTCTACTACTGCTCCTCTACTTCTAGTACTATTACTACTTCTACTACTGCTACCATTACTGGACTTTTACTACTGCTTGTTCTATTATTTATAGTACCATACTACTACTATTACTGCAGCTACTATAACAACTACTTCTACAATTGCTTTTTTATAGAAGTTGAAGCCGCAGTGGTTACATTGGTAGCACAAGAAGTGGTAGTAGTAGTTCTGGTAGTAGGTTTTGTTGTTGTTGATGTTGAAGTAGTAGCAGCAGTAGTGGACTTAAATATGGCAGAAATAATAGTACTACTGTTCCTACTACTACCTACTACAACAGCAACTACTACTTCTTCTACTTCTACTACTATTATTACTACTACTACTACTTCTAGGACTACTACTACCACTACTACTTCTACTGCTACTACATCTACTAATACTACTACTACGCCTATTACTGTTAGCACTTCTACTTCTTCTATGACTTCCGCTTCTACTACTACTATTACCACTACTTCTACAATTATAACTACCACTACTACGATGATTATTATTACTACTATTTCTACTATACTAATAAAACAACTACTACTATTACTACTTCTTCTACAATAATAGAAATAATAATGATAAAAATAAAAATTGTTCGACTGTTTATACTGCTGCAGCTACTACAATTATATCTACTACTACTACTGCAGCTACTACTTCTACTATTATTACTACTACTACTTCTGCTACTACTTCTACTATAACTACTATTACTACTTCTTCTACTATTACTATTATTATTTCTTTTACTACTACTACGACGACTACTACTTCTACTTCTACTTCTGCTACTTCTTCTACTGCTCCTCTACTTCTAGTACTATTACTACTTCTACTACTGCTACCATTACTGGACTTTTACTACTGCTTGTTCTATTATTTATAGTACCATACTACTACTATTACTGCAGCTACTATAACAACTACTTCTAGAATTGCTTTTTTATAGAAGTTGAAGCCGCAGTGGTTACATTGGTAGCACAAGAAGTGGTAGTAGTAGTTCTGGTAGTAGGTTTTGTTGTTGTTGATGTTGAAGTAGTAGCAGCAGTAGTGGACTTAAATATGGCAGAAATAATAGTACTACTGTTCCTACTACTACCTACTACAACAGCAACTACTACTTATTCTACTTCTACTACTATTATTACTACTACTACTACTTCTAGTACTACTACTACCACTACTACTACTACTTCTACTGCTACTACTTCTACTAATACTACTACTACGCCTATTACTGTTAGCACTTCTACTTCTTCTATGACTTCCGCTTCTACTACTACTATTACCACTACTTCTACAATTATAACTACCACTACTACGATGATTATTATTACTACTATTGCTACTTTACTAATAAAACAACTACTACTATTACTACTTCTTCTACAATAATAGAAATAATAATGATAAAAATAAAAATTGTTCGACTGTTTATACTGCTGCAGCTACTACAATTATATCTACTACTACTACTGCAGCTACTACTTCTACTATTATTACTACTACTACTTCTGCTACTACTTCTACTATAACTACTATTACTACTTCTTCTACTATTACTATTATTATTTCTTTTACTACTACTACGACGACTACTACTTCTACTTCTACTTCTGCTACTTCTTCTACTGCTCCTCTACTTCTAGTACTATTACTACTTCTACTACTGCTACCATTACTGGACTTTTACTACTGCTTGTTCTATTATTTATAGTACCATACTACTACTATTACTGCAGCTACTATAACAACTACTTCTACAATTGCTTTTTTATAGAAGTTGAAGCCGCAGTGGTTACATTGGTAGCACAAGAAGTGGTAGTAGTAGTTCTGGTAGTAGGTTTTGTTGTTGTTGATGTTGAAGTAGTAGCAGCAGTAGTGGACTTAAATATGGCAGAAATAATAGTACTACTGTTCCTACTACTACCTACTACAACAGCAACTACTACTTCTTCAACTTCTACTACTATTATTACTACTACTACTACTTCTAGTACTACTACTACCACTACTACTACTACTTCTACTGCTACTACATCTACTAATACTACTACTACGCCTATTACTGTTAGCACTTCTACTTCTTCTATGACTTCCGCTTCTACTACTACTATTACCACTACTTCTACAATTATAACTACCACTACTACGATGATTATACTATTACTACTTCTTCTACAATAATAGAAATAATAATGATAAAAATAAAAATTGTTCGACTGTTTATACTGCTGCAGCTACTACAATTATATCTACTACTACTACTGCAGCTACTACTTCTACTATTATTACTACTACTACTTCTGCTACTACTTCTACTATAACTACTATTACTACTTTTACTACTACTACTACTACTACTACTACTACTACTACTACTACTACTACTACTAATGTTACAACTATCTTAATTGAATGTGTAGAGACTTTTCACAATCCCGTAACTTATACTTCAAAGCTGACACTTTGAAACAATTGTTTCAAGATGTACCTGTTGATAATATAATTTTATTCTTAAAAGAAATTGGACTTTTTCATAAGATTTAACTGTTTAAGATTTTTATACATATCAGACTAACTTTTTCACTTTTAATATCCTCATAATTCTTCATGCCGTTTAACCATTTACCGCTTGACGCTTATAACCCACAAAGAGGGTTGGCGCGTCGTTAAACACAAAATCATCATCATCATCATCACTGTTACAACTGCAAATACTATTACAAAAAGTAGTAGTATAACTAGTAGTAGAAGTAGTAGTAGTAATAGTAGTAGTAGTAGTAGTAGTAGTAGTAGTAGTAGTAGTAGTAGTAGTAGTAGTAGTAGTAGTAGTAGCTGCTATTGTAGAAAGTGTAGTTGTTGTTACAGCTACAACTTCTATAAGTTTCACTTATGCTTATGCTACTGCACCTGCAATTGCAATTTAAACTACTATTACTTTTGCAATGGACCGGCCCCGATAGCTCAGTTGGTAGAGTGTCCGCTCCGGGGAACGGGAGGTCTCGGGTTCGATCCCGGGCCGCGACATACCGAAGTCGTTAAAAATGGTACTAGCTGCTCCTCGCTTGGCACTCAGATTTACGGGGTAGAGCTAGGACTGGTCGATCCAGTGTCAGGATAATGTGACTGGGTGTGGTATCATGTAATGTGTCTGGGACATGATACTTAAGTGAGACAGCACTATAAACGTGAGCATTGAGCTCCCTGTCGCAACCAGACACCGTCGTGATATGACTGAAAAATTGTTGAAAGCGACGTTAAACCCGAATTCACACACACACACACAATACTTTTGCAACTACTACTATTACTATGACTACTGCTACTACTACTAATAATAATAATGGTAATTGTCAGCCTCGATAGCGCAGTGGTTAACGCGTTCAACTCATGATCGAGAGGTTGTGCGTTCGAATTCGGCACCCGGTATCGAGGTGTCTCCTTGTGCAAGACACGTCTATGTTTTCAGCAAAAATAAGGAAAACAATATATACCCCAATAAACCCAAGTTTCACAAAATGAAAATGGGGTTTCTGGAGGTCAAACATATGTAGGCGTGTATTCTTGATGCTTCAACATTGTATATCTAGAACTAAACCCCACATGATAATCTGTGTAAATAAATAAATAAATGACAGGAAAGTAAATGCAAAACATTTTATTATACGCTTAGGTAAATTTTAATATATCAAATCAGACTGATTATCCCGTGATTTTTTCAAGGGTGCAATAAACGCTCTTGATTCTCATTAAAATTTGAAATTATTGAGTGTTTACACAGCATGAATTGGACAGGTATATCAAAGACGCCGCAAGAAAGATAAGAGCCTTATCCAAAAAATGTGGATATGTAAGCGGCATTTTGATTGGATAATTGGAAAATAAGAAATAGCGGTCTACTTGCATTTACGGGTAGACCTGCATTTTACGGGTACACTCCTATTTTTACGGGTATACCCGCATTTTAAGATGCGGGTACACCCGCAAATATAGGGGTGTACGCGCAAATATAGGGGTGTACCCGTAAAATGCAGGTCTACCCGTAAAATGCGGGTAGACCGCTAAATGCGGGTGTACCTGCAAATTTACGGGTACACCCGCATTTGAAATAGGGGTGTACCTGCAAATATAGGGGTGTACCCGCAAATTTACGGGTATACCCGTATATCTAAAATGCGGGTAGACCGGTATCGGTCATTTTGACCCTTTTGGTACACCATATCTGCGGGTGGTTCTATCGAGTACCCCAATCTAAGGTTCTAAGCAGAAATAAGAAAATAGTATATACCCATTTAAACCCCAGTTTTCATATACATGTGGGGTTTAAGGGGTCAAGATTATAAGGCATGTATCGTGATGTTATATATATATATTTCCGGGGTTTACATATCTGTAAGGCTGACACGATTAATAGGATAATCGATTAATCGATCGATAAATTCCACAAAAATGATAATCATTATTGATTTGCTTGGAATCGATTATTTCATAAGTAGAATTCATTACCCAAAGTTGTGTCAAAAAATAGCTGGATGAGTGCGAACAGTGCAGACCCTGATGAGACGCCGCGTTCTGCGGCATCTCAGCTGGGTCTACACTGTGTGCTCAGGTCTGTTTGTTAAGATACATCTGGTAAAGCACAACATATGATAAGAGTCATGCACAGACAGGAAAAATTATGATCAAATCTTCGTTGATTACGAATCGATTATCGATCGCGATGGCAGGACTGATAATCGATTACCTTTTGAGTTCCGATTAGCCAGCCCTACATATCTATAAGGACGCAGAGGCCCAGTTGTTCCAAGTATCGTTAGCTCTACAAGCTCATTAGTTGTCTGAACATCACGTTAACAAGTCTGTGAACTACGAAAACAAGCCTATACAAATATATTGTAAATTTTACCAACGAAAAACATAAATTTTATGATGAAAATCTATGACATTTTTCTTATTTCTGCTCAAAAATATAGATTTTGGTACGCGTTAGAACCGCCTCAATGAATCGCCTCTATATTTTTGAGCAGATATAAGAAAATAAGGTTATCCTTGTAAACCCCAGTTTTACTATATAAAAGTGGGGTTCAACGGGGTCAAAATAATATAGGCGTGTTTTCGTGATGGTGTACTGAACATCTTTTTAAAATAGAAGTGAAGGCAATGATAGGGAATCAATACAATCAACCCACAGCTCTCATCAGGCACCAAAGGGAAAGAAACATGAAATAACTAGACCCTAATGGAAACACTAAAAGCGGAAAGCCAAAAGGACAGTTACTTTCTTGGCTATCCAAATCAAACAAAAAAAAAACATATAAGCGATGCACACACTAACAAACATAAGCCGCGACAGAAGAACCGCATTGGAACGGTCAGTGAAACGAATTCCACTGGGAGAGGGGCTTAAATCGATTTTACGCAGCCACTTTATTTGGAGGAAACTGGGGTTTGCATCAGTTTTCTTATTTCTGCTCCTCGACCTAGATTGTGGGTACTCGTTAGAACTGCCTCAAATAGAAACGCCTCATTCGAGCCTTCGGCGAGTTTCATAAATTTCATATGAAATGACCACAAGTGTAAGATTCTGTTTAACATATGACCTCTTTAAGTTGGATTTTATCGCCTTTGAATTTGATTTTTTTTTTCACAAAAATGCATTGTTGACATGGACGTCGTCGTGACGTTACTTAATCCCGCTAAAGTGTTATTACACGTGTTGTCATACGATTTTTATAACACGACGTTATCCACCGCCCATCAACGACGTCATATGATGAAGTAATAAAACGAATGCACTGTAGCATGGATGTGTGATCGTAATGATTTGTACTATTCAACAAAGTATCATATCTAACACACAGGTATTTTTGCTGGAAAAAGCTGAGTAGCTCCTAACATGTTTATGCCCCGCCACAAAACGTTGTGGGTATTTTGTTAAAGCCTCCGAAATTATGAGTGTCTGTCCGTCCGTCAGCGCTCATAATTTTGTGTCCGCTTCTTAACTCTGATACCATTTCGGAAATTTTCACGAAACTTCATATATATACAACGTGCAGAACATATGAACCGTAAACTATTGAGAAAAGGTAATTCAGGTAAGTTGGTTGGTTAATTTGAGGTAAAGTCCCCGTTAACACTTTATACGTCATTTTGGAGACGTTGCTTCCGATTTTGTGGGACTTTTACCTGACATTGAGATGAAATGACATCTCAAGCCCTGTCGCAAAATGATACCAATTGGGTGTATAAGCATGGACGGTCTAACGGGCACCGCTTTGCCTGGACAGGCTCAGATCCTCTAAGTTGTTTACCAGTACTCTTGTGCGGTCGGATTCAGCTCTGTGTGGAAGCATCATGTAGCCAATTTATTTCTTCAAGCCCCTATAGGCACACTCAAAAACAGACGAAATGTTAGCCAACGTCACAAAGCCAAATAACAAATAAGACACTGCAAAGGAACGACCGCCTTGGGACTGTCACTAGTAAAACTACCTGTAGGAGGAGCTTCAGCTCGGGAGTCTATGAAATTTCAACCCTCGTCCTCAGTTCCAGTACAGTATCAAACAAAATAACAATAAGCAGAACATATGAATCATAACTCTGGTTTGCCTACATTTGGAGTTATTGTTCTTTGAACATTGCCATTTCTACCATGCACTCTTATCCGCTCTGTAATTTGAAAACCGTTCGAGATATTTTAATGAATTTTCTCGCAAGTGTAAAACACCATAAGACAACGTGGTTAACATACTTTTGGAGTTACGGCTATGAACAGAGTAAATATTGAAATTAGTCATTTCTACCAATTGTACTCGTGTCCGCTCTGTAAGTTGCAAACATTTGCAGATATTTTGATGAAACTCCATGCATATGTAAAGCATCATGAGACTAGGTGCAAAACACAATAACCGTAACTCTCACTAAACAACTTTACGGCCCATTGAACATTGAAAAAGTTATTTCTTTTTTATATTTGTGACTTGAAAACTGTGCGAGATATTTTCTTGAAAACGGATGCAAGAACTATAACTCTGGATTACCTGCTTTTGGAGTTACTGCCCTTTGAATATTGTAAACAGTAATACTAGTCATATACATTTGCTCTTTCTATAACTTAAAAACGGTTCCAGATTCTCTTGAAGCCTTGCAAAAATGATAAGTTACATAAGATGACATGTAGAACACAAGAGCCATAAGTCTGGATAAACTAATTCTTGAGTTGTTGTTCTTCGAACATTTAACATAACGAGTTTGCTTATATACTTGTATCTAATCTGTAACTGGAAAACTGTTTTGAGATATTTTCTGTAAACTTCATAGGAATATGCAGCACCTTGAGCAGATCTGCAAACAATCGAGAACTGTAATTCTGTTTTACTAACTTTTGGAGCTAGACCCTTTGAACATTGACAATAGTCCTTCCACTGATATATTTATGTCAGCTTTATTTACCAGAGGACACTGCATGCAAAACAACACAAAGAAAGAATAACTCAAACCTACTAACTAAGGTTTTCAAAGCAGAATTGGTCTTAATTTTATGTGGTCTTATTAGAGGAATTTTACCGTATTTGTAAAGCCTTTGCATAAATAATTGTATACAAATACTGTTGGTCAATATTTCATATGTTAAGATTCACACTTGAAAAGTTTCATACTGACTGTTTATATAATTTATTTATTACTTTATGCTTTTCTGTCATCCCATTTTAATGTTGCTACGAAACGTCATTTAGTTTGGCTTTACGTCAAAATAGTTGGCGTTTTTGATGTCACATAGTTACGTCATAACAGTCAGCCATTTTGTGCACTGAATAAGGAATAAAGTCCGGAACCAGTTTGCAGTACATTTCTTGAGTTGTGCTGATTTTTCTCCCAAACTTTATATAGAGAAAAGACTAATGTACCTTCACTTTGAATTCAATTTTGACAGTGCAATGGCACTTGCTTGATGTAAGTGCAGTGGCGGGGCATCATTTAAAACACGCCTATACAAAAACAATTATAAACTTTACCGCCGAAAAAAGAAAATTTTCAGATGAAAAAATATAATAATTTTCTTATTTTTCCTCAAACTTTAGATAGTGTGTTCTCGTTAGAACCGCCTCATCCTAGTTTTACTATACAAAAGTTTGGTTCAAGGGGGGGGGGGGGATACATGTATATAGACATGTTTCGTGATGTTATGCAGTGTTTGCAGCGCTTTTAATTTTCAGCACAAATGCAAAGCATATTTTGACATATTAAAGGATCAAAATTTAAGCAATACTGTAACTAGCTACATCATTAATTTTTAACAAATCGGTCAAAGTTATTACTTTAGAAGGGTTTGATGTATCGGTTAGAAAGATAGCACCCGTTACGGAATAGGGGAAGTGAACATTTTCTATGTGTACGGTGCAAAATGTAACCATCGTTTTAATCCACATGGAAACTCAGCATTAAGACTGTGCTTTAATCACCACAGCGATCTGGGCATTGCACAGTCCAATTTCCGCTGCTTTGATCGCGCCATGTTAAGTTAGTTTAGACTCAGGGACTATTGATAGTGACTTGTTAGTGATCACAGGACAAATGTGTTTCTTGATTTTATTAAATAATATTTTCGTGATATGTGAAACTACAAACACGCAAACTTTAGGGATTTCAATAATCTGCATGAGGTATTCAACTGGGATGTGATTTTCAGGTCTTTTTCGAAAAACCGATGTTCCGCATGAGCCTTTTCCAACCAACTTTGTAAAATTACGAAAATATGTCTATAAAATTAATTGTACATTTTATCATCGAAAACGAAAAATTTTAAGATGAAAAAATGTGCTTTTTTCTTATTTCTGCTCACAATATAGGTTGTAGGTACACGTTAGAACCGCTTCATCGAGGCGGTTCTTACGAGTACCCACAATCTATACTTAAACCAGACATCAGAAAAATAAGGTTTACCCCTGTAAACCCCAGTTTTACTGCATAAAAGTTGGGGTCAAATGGGGTCAAAATTATATAGGTGTGTTTTCGTGATGAATATCTGTAAATGTTCTACTCCACAAAGAGTTTCCATTCGAGGGAAGGATAAAACAGAAGTGAAGACAATGGCCGGGAATCGTTATAACTACCCAACACCTCCCATCAGAAACTCTGGATTAATGCAGAACTACGCTATGCTATTAGCGCTAGAGATTGAATGAGAAAAAGTTCCTTAAAGCAAACAATTTTTACTCTACTTTACAAACGGCAAAAAAAGGGTAAACACATTCCGAAGTGTGCACAAGACTACTGTGTTAATAACTTCACTGAAACAATAGGGGACTGTGACAGTGGAACCAATAACAAATTATTTTGCAGCTAATGGGAAGGCTTTTTTCGAAAAAAAAACACATACCTTTGAATATTTTCGCGAACGCGCTGATCTCTTTTCGATAATTGCCGCAGACATTATTACAGTACCATCAAAAGAACGAAAAAATATACAAATACACCCTTTTGTTACAATTAAAGCTATTTGTGTACCAGTTATTAATCATTTAATATGTTCTATAAATGCGTTATCCTTTGGAAGCAAGCAATACACCACAGAACTGGAAGATATGTAGTGTACATATTTTCTTGCCCAGACTAGCTAGTTTCGGCCAGTTGGGCCTAATCAGTGACCCTCATATATTTTCAAAATTCCACAATGGAATCAATGATCCCAAAGGACAAGAAAATATAAACTACACTATGGCTTAGGGCAGGGAGACTTTTTACGGCCGCCCACATTCCCAGACACAAGCTGTAGTGACGTTAAATATGTTCTATAAAAGGGTTATCCTTTGGAAGCAAGCAATACACCACAGAACTGGAAAATATGAAGTGTACTTGTTTTCTGGGCCAGACTAGCTAGTTTCGGCCAATTAGGCCTCATCAGTGACCCTTAAATATTTTCAAAATTCCACAATGGAATCGATGATCCCAAAGGACAACAAATTATTAACTACACTATGGTGTAGGGCAGGGAGACTTTTTACGGCCGCCACCCATTCCCAGACACAAGCTGTAGTGACGTTAAATATGTTCTATAAAAGGGCTATCCTTTGGAAGCTAGCAATACACCACAGAACTGGAAAATATAAAGTGTACATGTTTTCTGGGCCAGACTAGCTAGTTTCGGCCAACTAGGTCTCATCAGTGACCCTCAAATATTTTCAAACTTCCACAATGGAATCAATGATCCCAAAGGACAAGAAAATATAAACTACACTATGGTGTAGGGCAGGGAGACTTTTTACGGCTGCCACACATTCCCAGACACCAGCTGTAGTGACGTTTAATATGTTCTATAAAAGGTTTATCCTTTGGAAGCAAGCAATACACCACAGAACTGGAAAATATGAAGTGTACATTTTTTTCTGGGCCAGACTAGGTAGTTTCGGCCAATTAGGCCTCATCAGTGACCCTCAAATATGTTCAAAATTACACAATGGAATCAATGATCCCAAATGACAAGAAAATATAAACTGCACTATGATGTAGGGCAGGGAGACTTATGTCTTTTGATAAGAAGCATATCCATATCTAAGACTGTGGAAAGTAGGTCACGATCTGCGAGCAAGGGCAAGAAGTCGGAAATTAGCGATTATAGACCCTTTCGTGTATCGGTTTTATCTTTTTTTTTAGGTTTTGGATAGCAACTGGCCATTCTGTGGAAGGGAAACTGTCCTTTTGGTGTTCCACTAATGCTGTTTCCATTAGGGTCTAGTTATTTAATGTTTGTGTTTCTTTCCCTTTGGTGTCTCTGATGGGAGGTGTGGGTTAATTGTATTGATCATTGCCTTCACTTCTGTTTTTGTTGTCGATGCGCGGAGCCGACTTAATGGGCAGCTACGTCGAACACTCACACTCTAAGTGTAGGTCAGATTATAGAACAAGTTCGCAAACTGTTATCTGAAAGCCATGAAAGATTCAACCTTTCTTTAAATGTGTGCGTTCCTTATACAGTTTTGCACAAATGTTTGCACTGACCAGGTTTAGAATTTGCGAGTGCACCATATTACGGGTATTATCAAAATAAAACGTGTCGAGTAAACTTACAGTACAATATTTGTTGTAGATGTTCAGATGGAGCCTGTGTGTCATTAGACATGATGTGTGACTACTATTATGATTGCCCCGACCAATCGGACGAAGAATGTTGTAAGTAAATTTCACTACGATAAACCACCTATTTCATGCTATGAAACGTTCATAGATCTGGAGATACCATAAAACACTGGCGCTGGTATTTCAGTCATAGGTCAACCAGGAGTGGGAGGTCGCAGGTTGTTCACCGGTCGCGTCATAACAAAGGTAAAAATACCACGGGACTTCGAGCTCCCTTGGCTGACGCTTACATTATCAACAATAGTCCTGTGAAGATAAATGAAGTCAGGTGACTATTTGTTTAAGGATACTTCATTTTGCCACACTATAAGCTCTACAGAACTAACTAACATGTTTTTAATATGCGACTTTAAATTTTATCCTGCTGAACACGACAACACCTGCTATTGCAAACAATGTAGATCAAGATCAGATGGATTATTAAGGCTTCTTAAAAAAGCCATATGATCATGATCTGCACTGTTTTTCATACAGTTTACGACTAAAACGAGTAAAATCTATCAAATTGTTTGATTGGTTGATAGTCAGCTATGATGGCAGCGGAATTCATTTATGAAGCAGGATAGGGGCTAAATAAAGCTAATTGCTTTCTTTATTGTGAATCATATAAAATAGAAGAGAGGGCAATGGTCAGGATCGATACATTTAACCCACAGCTCCCAACAGAGACACCAAAGGGAAAGAAGCACAAACATGAAACAACCAGATCCCAATGGGAACATCAATAGCAGAGAGCCAAAAGGACAGTTACTTTCCCACAAAATGGTCAATTGGCTATCCAAAACAAAATAATATAAGCATGCCACACACTCAAAGACAAACCATAACAAAAATAAACCGCGACAGAAGAACCGCCTTGGAACGGTCAGTGAAACGAATTCCACTGTGGGGCTTAAATCGATGTTACGTGGCCACAATCCTCGTACTTATTTCCGCCGCGATTAAGGCAAATAATTTGTTCAGTCCGCATGAAGGCCTCCTAACTCATCAGTGCCACAAATAAGCCTCGTAACGACAAGACTTGTCTTTTGTGTTAGCAGATTGACTGAATTTCCTTATTCAATAGAATTGTCATATGATTGCTTTGAAATATGAAATTGATTTTCAGTTTTGTAGTCAATATTTTGGGTGAGTTTTAGGAGTGTAACCATATTTTTCCAACGAGATAGATTGTAAGGATGCATTAAATTCACGCTAACCGCAAGACCAGAAGTGATATATAATTGATCTAACTTTGAATTATTTTGTTGCAAAATTGTGTCTGTCCAAACAAATAAATGACGAAATTCAATAAGGTATGAGCTTATACAGAACGACTTCATGTTTGTCGTATAAATCTGAGATAATAGGAGTGCATTATTTTTATTGGAACAGAAAAGTAAATTCCAGGGGCCATTTGTTCAAAACTAACGACGTCGTTAGTTAACGTATCGTTACAATTTTGATCATTTATAATGGCAAATATGCTTTTTTCGCTGAAAAAAATGTAAGCAGCTTTCGCAAAAGCTGCTCACATTTTTTCAGCAAAAATGGCAAAAGTTTACACATTGAACTTGCTAGAACAGTTAACAATATGACCACTTACGAGCTCGTTAAGCTAGCGATGCTTTGAACAACTGACCCCATATGTTTACATGACCGTGCAAGAAATGTGCATGAGGTCCCTACTTAATGAAGTAAAACACATGTCTACAACGATGTGCCTTATCATTACGATAACACACAATTTCTCCAAAATGGCTACTTTTTCTGACGAAAATCCGTGATATTTTTCTCATTGAGGCGGTTCCTACGAGTACGCACATCCTAAGCCTTAGAGCAGAAATTAGACAAAAAAGGATATCCGTAAACCCCAGTTTTCTCTATATAAAATGAGGTTTATGGGGCTGTTCATTTTACGGACTTATTAACATGACTTTTTTTCATCGGTTTACCAGTAGGTATTCTGTAGAACCGCCTAAAAACAAAAACAGAGTCTATGTATGAAGTAGAAATACGTTTGGACATTACAACTTTTCACCAAAAAGAATGCTGATAGTTGCACCCAAGAAAGAGTGCATTCTACAACATGTGTGCACTATCGTTATAAAACTACAGTGAATGAATTCCGCCTTTGTATGTTACATACAAGACAGCATTATCAAAGTTTGCTGTTTTTTTTTTTTCAAACAGGAATGCAAACCCAGGGTAAAACAAGTAAATTTTATTCTTGTATATCATTCTCATATTTAGAAGTTTTTCCAAGAGTAAGCCGCATGTGTACTTGTTTCTGAAACTCTTGCATGAGGAGAACAAGTTCGTGAAATGAACACCCCCTTAAACCCCATTTTATATAGAGAAAACCGTGGTTTAGGGGGCGTACACTATTTTTCTTATTTTTTTTCTCAAAGACATAGGGTGTGGGTACTCGTTAGAACCGCCTTAACGAGCACAACAACCTGTGTTTGCGGTAAAAATAAGACAAATATCACGGATTATCATAAGAAAAGTAGCCATTTTGGAAATGTGAAAAAATGCACTATGTGGCACGAATGTTTGCAGATTTTCCGCCATGTGAACTCACTGAAGAGTATCGGTGTGACAACAACAGGTGCATTGGGAAGAGCTATTTTTGTGATGGAAAAGATGACTGTGGAGACAACAGCGATGAAACAAACTGCGGTATGTGTTTAAGATATACAGGGGACCCGCGTTATAAAGACAGTATTCGTCCCCTATTATTGTACCGTTAAAATGAATTTGCCTTTATAAAGAATCCCAGTTAGGACTATGAAAGGTCTTTTCCACAGCGTTACTCCAAGAAACAAATGTTAAAGGCATTTGTAAGAGTCGCCTCGATGAGTCGATTCTAACAAATGTCTAAAATATTGCTCCTTGGAGTATTAAACTACACGAATCTTTCATGACTATGGATTCAATTTGGGCATTTCCAACCCGAGTGAAGCCCAAGCCGCTCGGAATCGAGGCTTAACATTTGGCTAAGAATTCGTTCCACTGAAATTGTCGTTATAAAGAGTTTTGCAGTTATAACGAATGCCGTTATAACGCGGGCTCTCTGTGTATTGAAATGACCGCCTCTAAAGAAAATGTGTTTGGGGATATACAGGCTCAGCATCTGTGACCTTATGTCTTTGACAAGGTTAAGTCTCTGCTGCCTACATGAAGAAGCAAGCTTAGGACAAACGGGCTTCCAAAACCTGCACCTTCGGGTTAACACGCCCATGTAATGAACACCACTCTAAACCCCAACTAACATGAAGGAAAGTGGGGATAACTGCCTTCACTTCTATTTTACCAGGCATGAACATTATTTTCCTTATTTGTGTGCTTGTTATCGTGATAATCTGAGTCTTTCCTCACATGTCCGAACGCAGTAATATTTAAGAAATGAATCTAATTCATTTAACGTTCATCGAACTTTGAACAACGTTGTGTAACGAGCAAAGTCAGTGAACCACAGGGATCACTTCACCTTTGCTCGTGACCAGATGTTGTTCATATCTCGATGAACTTTAAATAAATTACTTTCATACCGCGATCAGGAATTCTAGTAACCAAATAAAGGAGGTCGAATAACTTGCACACTATAATCGGTAGTGACCTATAATACCCGTTTATAAACCGGACCTACTTGTCAGGTCCCTAACTTGCAAGTGTAAACACTAACTTGCAACCTTTTATACACGGGAAAACAACTAAATAGCGAGTTATAATCTTTGCAATATTTGTCTAAACAGATTTTCAGAAATTTAAGCTAACTTCTTACCTTCTAGGACGTTCCTAGTTTGAATGGTCAGTTGGAATAATTGTGCACTGCTTCTACGGTTGCGTCACAACCTTGAATATATTTTCTAAAGCTGAAGTGAACTATTTATTTGCAGATTTTCAAACAGTATGTAAAGCGCTGAGAAACTTTTATTCGAGCATCCATGTTCTTTCTAACGTGTCTGCGGCGCGGTGACGTAAGAAACTTTGCACTATTTGACGTCACGTTATACTACGTGTGCGGTCACGTTATACTACGTGTACGCGCCATGGCACTGAATGCTGTATAACATGCCACACGGTCTGCTGTCTTATTTGCTTAAATTTGCTAAATTATTGCAAAACCCCTTGATTGTTTTGAGTTGCGGTATAAACTAAATACATGATTAGTGTATCGATTCCTGACCATTGCCTTCACTTTTATTTAATAATAAAATATAATCGGTTCGCCGCGACAATTTCATAGGGACTCGCTAAAGTTCGCCCCTATGAAATTGTCAAAGGCTCACCAATAATATTTGATTATTAAAGACACTAACCAAGTATTTACGATTTATTACTTATATTTTCATTATTTCCCATCCATCTTATAGCCAAAAAATCTTGTTTATGGGCTAAAATGAGAGAAGAAAACAATTGCACGCAGTTTTCCTATTAACATCCGAACGGCGACGTTGGCGCCATAATGTCGCCGTCATTCAATCATTTTGACGTGAACCATTGTTTATTTCGACGTCACTTACGTCGCGTGAGTCAATGTATCCTTTGAAGTATGAACAACATTGCCTCCCAATAGTTAACTATAGTTTTCTGTAAATGCACTAGGAATGTGTATATTAAAGGGTGGTTCTTATACAGAGGATCTTACACGAGTGTTCAGGTATTATACAATTTATTAAACGAGTTGATGAAACGGGATAAAATGCGAGGCTTCATAATACATGAACACGAATGCAAGATTCTATTTATCATATGACCTTTAAATTTCATTTTATTCACAATTTTAACAAAAATGTCAATATTCCGCCATTAGTGAACGCGACGTCGTTAAGGACGTTGTACGGAATCAAAACAATTCACTGACATGACAACTGAACGACACAGTTTTTGGAGATAACACGAAGTTGATAATTCAACAATTCACTGAGGTTATTGAAGCGATTTCTCCGACATATTTTGAAGACAATCCACCGACAAATTTCTTCAAAGACAATCGACCTGTGACTGATAATTATGATTGCTGATCAAAGGTAATTAAAGACAATTGTGGATACGTGGTGTATGAACGTCATTTGACGTGATGATGATGATTTCGTGTTTAACGACGCGTCAACCTTCTTGGTAGGTCATAAGCGTCAGTCGGTTAATGGTTAAACGGCATGAATAATTATGACGATATTAAAAGTAACAAGTCAGAATGATAATGTATAAAATCTGAAACAGTTTCATTTGACGTGTCTGATTCTGATTTTGTACTGTGTTCGACTGACCACCTACCTGTGAATGACCAGATCCTTTTCAAACCCGTTGCCTGTTTGTTAAAACCGACATAGTTTTGAAGACTATCCAGAGTAAATAATGGAAAAAAACTCGTATGAACGAATACTACAGGCAACAAGCTTCAATTACCGTTTGTTTATGTTATTATACATTACGCAAACACGCCTATACAAATACATTGCCACCTTTATCGCCGAAAAAAATGAAAAATTTTGGATGAAAAATTGTGATATTTTTCTTATATTTGCTCAAAATATAGATTGTGGGCACACGTTAGAACCGCCTCGATGAGGCGGTTCTAACGAGTACCCACAATCTATATTTTAGAGCAGAAATAAAATAATAAGGTATACCCCCGGAAACCCTTGTTTTACTGTATAAAAGTGGGGTTCAAGGGGGTCAAAATTATATAGGCGTGTTTTCGTGATGAAAGACAAAATCTTACTAAGTTTCCTAATGAAAGAATCTATACTTTTACCATAAATCACGCCCCTAAACTTAAATTTGAAAGTTTATTTTCGTCAGTTGAAAATGCTCTCTGTGTATTAGCAATATTAGTCTCTTTTCATAAATATGCAACAATGTAATAAAGGGGGTGCCCATAAGGCCCTTTTCCTGCCCTGGAACAAAAGTCTTCATTTTCTCCTGATATATTGCCTATAGTGTCCCATTTACTAAAATAGTATTGGTTTGGTAACGTAAGCCCTAGTTATTGAAAAACATGATAATGAAAGTGGGTGGGGTAATTCAGCATTAATCTTAGGTATCATGTTTGATGCACTGTTTCTTTTTTAAAATATATCGAAACCACACATTAATTTTCTGTTTGTTAGACTAATGTATTGGGTAAATTCCTACTTAAATTTTCTTCCTCTAAAGTAAAATACTACACCTGCAGCAACTATTTTATGAACATCGTCAATTTTTGTTAATTTTTAAATTCAATAAACCCTAGCCTATCTCCGAAACTAAATGGCAAATTATTTTCAAACTTAATTGAATATAACATTGGAAGAGTAAAAAGTGTTGATTAGGTTTTGGTGACCTTGGCCTAATATTCAAGGTCACTTGGGCTGGTTAAATGTCAAAATTCGGGGAGACCATTTTGGCCATTTTTCTGTTCCTGAACAAAGAGCTTCAGATTCTCCTAATACATTGCCTTTAGAATTCCTTTTACTAAGACAGTCTATGTTTTGCAAAGTAAGCCCTAGTTATGTTGTTAAATGGTCATGAAACTGGGTTGGGTAGTTTGATACGATGCTTGGGTATTGTGTTTTACGCAACACATCTCTTATAACATATAGCAAACACAGTCACAACTTTCTCTGTTTGTTTGTTTGCCTAAGGAAACAACCTACCAAGTTTTCTTCCTCTAAAGTTAAGTATGCCATCTGCAGCAACTCTTTTATGAAAACCTATTTCTGAGAATTTTGCATCTTGGAATTCAATAAAACATTTTTGTTTCTGGAATTAAATGAAAGATTCCTTTGAAATAAATCTGAAGGCAGTATTTGGAGAAAACAGAATGCTGCCTAGGTTATGGTGACCGTGACCTTATCATCATGGTTACATGGTCTTTGAAATTAGCAGACAGGAACAATAAGGTTATATTCTGCCGACCCCACCCATCGCCGACCCCGCCCCGCCCGCTCTCCCAATCACAACAGATCTTCATTTACTCAAGAGCATAGTCCTGTCTTATTATAATTCCCTTCTGAGGACAATATAAGGACTGCAGCTTTATTACATGCCAATGTGCATTTTGCTTATTGTAAGTCTTGGAAGTTGCAGAATCTTTGTTTATCTCTCAAATCTGTGTTTGAATTCTTTTGAAACATGTATGTAGATATTACTGTGAGTGCACACAGTTGATTAGGTTTTGGTGATGTTGACCTTATTTTAAGGTCAGACTTAAATTGGATATTGTTAATTGTGTTTTGACCTTGAAAACAATGTCACCAAAGCCTAATAAGCCTAATATTATTTGTTTATCATTACTTATACAGCCCCTTGTTCTGTCCTATTGTGTTTGCCAGTTAAACTAGCATCCATTCCACTCATTTGATCCAACAAACTGTGCAAACAAGCTTAAGTTTACTAAACTTCAATCTACTTTGACCTTTGATGACCTTGAAATGAGGTTACTGCTAACCAACTTGAAATCATGGCCCAATAATTCATCTAAGCCAGTTTCTAAGAATTAAGTCAGGAGTTCCAAAGAAACTATACTCGGAGCTTGAAAAATTGGACCTATTTTGTTCTGTGGTGACCTTGAAAACAAGGCCCTTGAAAATAAGGCCAAGTTCACTGAACATCTAGCCAACAGAGACATGTCCAGATGCTACATCCAGCCAAGTCTGGTGTAATGCTGCATAATTTAAGTGACAGCTCGACTAAAGAGTAATATGAGTGCAATTGTAGATATCAAGCTTGTCCTGACCTTGAAAATGAGGTCAAGGTCACCAAAATCTAAGCTCAAAGGCAAGGTACAATGATATAGATATCTGGGAAAGTCAATGAAATGTCACAGGATTTGAATTTAATAATTCCCAAAAAAGAGACAAACATTCTTTTCAATTTTGAAAATCTCACAGACCATGTGACCTTCAGGATAAGGTCAAGGTCACACAACCCTAATCAGCCCTTTTTATTCTAAAAATCTTATAATATATTCAGATTAATTTCAAAAGAATCCCTTGTGTAATTCAAAAGAAAAAATATGATTTATTGAATTCCAAGATGCAAAATTCTCAGAAATAGAAGGTTTTCATAAAAGAGTTGCTGCAGATGGCATACTTTACTTTACAGGAATAAAACTAGGTAGGTTGTTACCTAAGGCAAACAAACAAACAGAGGAAGTTGTGACTGCATTTGCTATATTTTAAAAGAGATGTGGTGTATAAAACACAATACCTCAGCATCATATCAAATTACCCCACCCGGTTTCATGATCATTTAAGTCCAAAACTAGGCCTTACATTGCAAAACCTAGACTGTCTTAGTAAAAGGAATTCTATAGGCAATGTATTAGGAGAATTTGAAGCTTTTTGTTCAGGAACTGAAAAATGGTCAAAATGGTCACCCCTTATTTTGACATTTGATCAGCCCAAGTGACCTTAAATATTAGGCCAAGGTAACAAAAACCAAATCAACACTTTGTTCTCTTCCAATGTTAAATTCAAGTAAGTTTGAAAATAATTTGCCATTTAGTTTCGGAGATAGGCTAGGATTAATTGAATTTGAAGATGCAAAATTAACCAAAATTGACAATGTTCATAAAATAGTTGCTGCAGATGTAGTATTTTACTTTAGAGGAAGAAAATTTAAGTAGGAATTTACCCAATACATTTGTCTAACAAACAGAGGAAATAATGAGTGGGTGTGATATATTTTAAAAAAGAAACAGTGCATCAAACATGATACTTCAGATTAATGCTGAATTACCCAACCCACGTTCATTATCATGTTTCTCAATAACTAGGGCTCTCGTTACCAAACCAATACTATTTTAGTAAATGGGACACTATAGGCAATATATCAGGAGAAAATGAAGACTTTTGTTACAGGGCAGGAAAAGGGCCTTATGGGCACCCCCCCCCACACACACACTTTAAGTTGTCCTACATTCCTTATTTTAATAACAAAACGTGATAATACATCATTTTATTTTCAAAACAATGTATTCTTTTTATCATCATGAATGTAATATATAAATGTGTCGGTGAATTGTCTTCAAAAAATGTAGGTGAATTGTTTTTAATTGTGTCGGTGAATTGTCTCCAAGAACCATGTCGGTGAGTTGTCTTGTCGGTGAATTATCTTGTCCCCCGTCGTTTGTTTGTTTAATTTGAGGTTTTACGTCCCTGTCAACAATGTAAAGGTCAGTTTGTAGAAGTTGCTTCCAATTTTGAGGGACTTTTACCCGACATTGAGTTGAAATGACATCTCAAGCCCTGTCGACAAATGAAACCAATAGGGTTTATAAGCATAGATGGTCCGAGTCGTGGGCACCGCTTTGCCTGGGCAGGCTTAGATCCTCTAAGCGGTTTACCAGTACTCATGTGCGGGTCGGATTCAGCTCTGCCTGGAAGCATCATGCAACACATATATTTCTTCAAGCCCCGAAAGAGGGGGGCCGTATGTTCCCCGTCGTACGTGTAAGGTATGTGGAAGTTGACCAATGACTTCTCTAGTCTTTCTCTAGACAACTTATGTTTGATCGACTCCCGCCGGGGTCGGCAACATTCTTTCGTGGAGATTGATCATGAAATCTTTTCTACGGTCATTCTCTTCCTTCCGCTGATTCAAGAAGGGCAGTTGTCAGTTTCTGGCGAAAGAATGTGCACTGTACTGTTTAACCGCTTACGTATAAGCCTGCCCAGGAAAGTGTTGATAGGTAAACTGACCGGCTCAAAAATGACTAAATAGTGTTGACTGGGCCGTAAAACTCCAATACAAACAAACAAACAAACAAACAAACAAAACTTATGTTTGATAAGGCACCATTTGTAAAGGTGATATATGGGGGCTGTGTTTCTCATTGACATTTCAAAGTAATAGAACATTTACCTTACATTTGTAAATCCCAATTTTTTGCAACAAAAACGCGAGGATTATTTGACTCCTGAAAATCCGTAAAAGCATAAAAAGTGTTTTTCGCTGTTTTTTTTTTTTTATTTGTTCTCAATGTTTTTCTGCCTTTCTGTACACTACGAAAAGATGCCTACATAAATACATGTCGAAAAAAAAACAACAAATTTTAAGACGAAAATTGTGATATTTTTCTAATTTCTGCTCAAAATATAGATTGTGGTACTCGTCAGAATCGCCTCATCGAGGCGGTTCTAACGAGTACCCGCAATCTATATTTAAGAGCAGAAATAAGAAAACTAAGGTTTACCCCTTCACGTGAAGGTTTACCCCTTTATCTGTTCACGTGATGCAACCCAAGTTTTACTATATAAAAGTGAGGTTCAAGGGGGTCAAAAATATATAGACGTGTTTTAACGATGAATGCTGGATTTGATCTGTCAATTTAGTTTCAGTTCATTTACCCCTGTTAACGGATTGTATCATTTGTAGTCGTATTAACCATTTATGAAATACCTCCATTGGATAATTCTGTTATTTGCTAGGATTGGAATCGGATATTATATTTTAAATGTATGTTTCTCTGTTCACTGTATCGAGTGCGTAGGGCGAGATATTTGTCTTCTTTCAACCGACTGACCTTTTTTGATTCTGCTACACAAAAAGCAACAAACAATGTTTTTTTTTGTTGTTGTTGTTGTTGTTTTTTTGTTTGTTTTTCGAATCCCCATGCCATTGTTAGAAGTAGTCCTACCATCACTGTTGACTTCGGCATATGAAATTAATTCATTTTGTAATGTTTTAGAGTGAAAATATGGCGTTTTTTAACAGTTTTAACAGTTCAACGACAAATAACGTCATAAAAAGTTATTCACGTCACGCTCTTCCTCCAGTAGATTGTTGCTAGTATGTCACCATTATAATAACTTACTCGTGCGACATAGTGCATTTTTCACATCTCCAAAATGGCTACTTTTCTGATGAAAATCCGTGATATTTTTCTTATTGTCCTTATTGTTCTCGTTAGAACCGCCTCACTGCTAACGAGTAGCCACAACCTATGTCTTGAGGCAGAAATACGAAAACTAGTTATACACCCGTAAACCCCAGTTTTCTCTATATAAAATGGGGTATCGATGGGGTTTTCATTCACGGATCTGTTCACGTGATGCAACACGAACTTTTCCGCTTGACAGAATATATTTGTATTACAGTCTCGTCGAAATGCAATGATGGCGCATCGTTCTTGTGTGGGTTTTCCAACTGCATACCGCTACCTTTCGTGTGCGATGGAATACCGGATTGTTGGGACGGTGCAGATGAAAACAATTGTCAATTACCTCGAAGTTGCCAGGAATGGTGGGATGCCGGGATTCATGAGAATGGCGTTTATCAAATATGTATGATTTTTGGTTTCATTTTTCCTTTTCTTTACAATAAGGACACTTTATCATATGACGCCGCGCCTGAGAATATAATAACGACATGTCATAAATTCGATAATCAACCAGTGGATTAAATATGCAAATAGGTTAGATACGCCCCGTTAGCCCCCGCCCATTGGGGCTTGAAGAAACAGGTTGGCTGCATGATGCTTCCACGCAGAGCTGAAACCGACCCGCATATGAGTAATGGTAAACCGCTTGGATGATCTCAGCCTGCCCAAGCAATGCGGTGCGAGTCGGTCCGTCCATGCTTATAAACCCTATTGGTTTCATTGGGCGGCAGGTCTTGAGATGTCATTTCATGTCAATGTCGGGTAAAAGTCCCACAAAATTGGAAGCAACGTCTCCAAAATCACCTTTACAGTGTTGACGGGGACGTTAACACTCAAATCAAACAAACAAGATACGCCCCGTAACGTTACATGTACGACGTCGCGATTACTAATAACGGAATATTGACATTTTTGTAAACAAATTGTGAATAAAATGCGTTTTAAAGTCATATGATAAACAGAATCTTGCCTCCCTGCTCGTGTATTATTGAATTTATTAAACTTGTTAAGGAAAAGGGATAAAATGCCCGGCTAAGCCTCGCATTTATCCCTTTTTTCTCAACTCGTTGAATAAATTCAATAATACATGAGCACTCATGTAAGATCCTCTTTATCCAACCTTAGAATAGTATGATAACTCTTCAGTTCCAGACAACAGTATAGCTGCCCCCGTCCATAGGGGCTTGAAGAAGTATATGGGCTGCACGATGCTTCCAAGCAGAGCTGAATCTGGCCCGCACACTATTACTGGTAAACCGCTTAGAGGATCTAAGTAGAAGTAAAACAAAGATCAGGAATCGATACAATTAACTTACTCCACCAATCAAAGACACCAAAGGGAAAGAAACACAAACATTAAGCGACAAGACCATAATGGAAACCTAAACAAAGGAAGGCCATAAGGACAGTTACTTTCCCACAAAATGGCCATATGGCCATCCAAAATAAAAAGACACAAGAGATACACACAGTAAGTAACAAACAACACCATAAATAAACCGCCACAGAAGAACCGCCTTGGAACGGTCAGTGGAATGATTTCCGCTGGGGGCCTTAAATCGATTTTACTTGGCCACAATCCTCGCCCTTACTTCCGTCGCGATTTAGACAAATAATTTGTTCAGTCCGCATGAAGGCCTCCTAACTCTAAGCCTGTCCAGGAACCGCGGTGCGAGGCGGACCGTCCATGCTAATAAACCCTATTGGTTTCATTGGGCGACAGGTCTTGAGATGTCATTTCATTTCAATGTCGGGTAAAAGTCCCACAAAATTGGAAGCAACGTCTCCAAAATGACCTTTACAGTGTTGACGGGGACGTTAAACCTAAAATCAAACAAACCAGACAACAGTATGAACCTTTTAAACG
Source organism: Lucinisca nassula (assembly GCA_963580285.1). NCBI lineage: Eukaryota > Metazoa > Mollusca > Bivalvia > Lucinida > Lucinidae > Lucinisca > Lucinisca nassula. The sequence goes on from OY757020.1 coordinate 99,407,611, forward strand.
TGTTTTAAATTTTCTTATTGTTTACTTTGAAAAACTCAGATTGAGTTTCGAAATCGAGATACTACAACTGACAACATAAGAAGTAATACTGAAACTATTTTTGCGCAGCTAGCGTCGTAAATTAAATTTTGTTTATAGTTTAATGCATTAAAAATGTAAATTTTAATTTTACAATTCCTTAATACTTTCACTGTAGTGAATACAATAGTCATAATGCAATAGTCATAATAGTCTGTAATGCAATAGTCATAATCACATTACCATAACACATCCGTGTGACATTGTGCATTTTTTCACATCTCAAAAAATGGCTAATTTTCAGATGACAATCCGAGATAATTTACTTATTTGTACTGCAAACATAGGTTCAATAGGTTGTGGATGCTGGTTAGAAACGCCTCATTCAGTACCCACAGCCTATGTCTTGGAGCAGAAATAAGGAAATGGGGTGTTCATTTCACTGATTTGGTCACGTGATGAGCTTCGTGTATCACAAGTACCTTAGTGCTAGCTATTACATACCTCTTAATGTTTTGCAGACGATGCTGAAATTGAGTGCGATTTTGACCAGATGGCAACAAAGAAGACTATAATTTCGAAGTTCCATCACATTGATTATCAGAGATTTTTAGTCGGAAGTTATTTTAGATACGCAAATGAAGATATTCTTCAGAATATACTGAATGGAAACACATGCTACCAGGCTGTAGACCATCTGTGTCATGCATGGCTGGAAAAGCTGTATGACATAGACTGGACTATGCAAGAAATGACAACTCACCCCTGCCGTTGTTTACGTTACCGAACACTGATAACACCGACGAATTCTAGCACAAATACGAGGTACAATTTGAGCTCCCTTGAGTCTGTTGCTCCGGGAGGGCTAATGATACTGAAAGTTTTCGTCGTAGTACGATAACACACCTCGGCTCCCGCCCATCGGGTCTTGAAGAAATATATGAGAAGGATACTTCCACGCAGAGCTAAATCCGACCCGCACACGAGTACTGGTAAACCGCTTAGAGGATCTAAGCCTGTCCCAGGCAAAGCGGTGCAAGTCGGACCGTCCCTGCTTATAAACCCTATTGGTTTTATTGGGCGACAGGGCTTGAGAAGTCATTTCATCTCAACGTCGGGTAAAAGTCCAACAAAATCGGAAGCAACGTCTCCAAAATGACCTTAACAGTGTTGACGGGGACGTTAAACCTCAAATCAAACAAACAAACGATAACACACCCGTGCTACATAGTGTATTATTTCGCATCCCCAAAATGGCTACTTTTCTAATGACAATCTGTTATACGTTTGTTATTTTACTTCAAATATTGGTTGTGTATGCTCGTTAGAACCGCTTTATTGCGGCGGTTCTAACGAGTACGAACAACCTATGTCTTGGAACAGAGATAAGAAAAATAATATACACTCCTGTAAACCCCAGTGTTCTCTATGTAGTCTTTTGTTTGATTTGAGGTTTAACGTCCCCGTCAATTTTGTGGGACTTTTACCTGACCTTGAGATGAAATGACACCTCAAGCCCTGCCGCCCATTGAAACCAATAAGGTGTATAAGCATGGACGGGCCGACTCGCACCGCTTTGCCTGGGCAGGCTTAGATCCTCTAAGCGGTTTACCAGTACTCATGTGCGGGTCGGTTTCAGCTCTGCGTGGAAGCATCATGCAGCCCATATATTTCTTCAAGCTTGAAGCCCCTATGGGCGGGGGCCGATTTAAGGGGTCTATAATACACGGACTTATTAACGTGATGGTCACCATTTTCAAAGAAATCTTCTCTGAAACCACCGGAAAAAGTTCCATACCTCTTGGCAATAGGAGAACCATTGTCCATTGTCCTTTAGTTTATAATGGGAAAACGGTAATGAACGGGGGACCTAGACTGTTTCGTTTAACCTTTAATTTCCTGCATTTTAAGCCAACAATGTAGACCCAGATCAGACGCCACAAGTAGAAGACTAGCGCTGATCTGAATACCGGTACCTGGATTTTATACCTTGTCAGCAATAGTCATGTAAACTAAAGCAGGCGGCTAACTTCTGTAGTTTGTAACTTTGGGTGGATTGGTAAACAATCGACCCAAAAAGAAAAGAAATAATACTCAGGTAAAGATATGATTGATATAAACAGACATACCAAGCCACCACCGAAAGACGAGAACGAGTTAATGACATGGACACGAAACCAGTTGTACACCAAAATATAACATCCAATAAACAAAGGACAGAGCAAGGACCTTAAAAGGAAGGACCGTTTTGAGACTGTCAGCAGAGCAAAGTTGGGGCGGGCTTTCACGCCGGAGGTTATGAATATTTTGCCCATTTTACGATAGCACATCCGTGCGACATAGGGCATGCTTTTCACATCTCCGAAATGCCTAATTTTCTCTCATGAAAATATGTGATATTTTTGTTATTTTTACTTCAAACATAGGTTGTGGGAGCTCGTTAGAACCGGCTCATTGGGGCGGTTCTAACGAGTACCCACAGCTATGGTTTGGAGCAGAAATAAGAAAAATAATGTATACCCCCGTAAACCTCAGTTTTCTCTATATCATGTGAGGTTTAAAGGGATGTTCATTTCACGGCTTGTTCACGTGAGGGTCGTCCTCAATTCCAATACAGATTCCTAGTAGCAACAACAGGCACACATAGGCGAGTCCTAACTAACCACATAGTTGAATCCTAACTAACCAACCATAACTAACCACATACATTAGGTGAAACGTAACTAAACATTCATTCGCATAGCAACATGCAGAAATTTGCAACTTTCTTCCGCAATCAGCTATTCCAGTAACCTTACAAAGGGGGCAACTGTGACACCCTCTACTGACCTATAATACGTCTAATGACAGTTTATAGTCCGGACCTACTTTTCAGGTACCTAACAATAACACTTTTCAACCCTTATTCACCAAGGACTGTTCTAGGCCCACTGTCAGTCTCCCTGTATATTAATGATATTTCCATTGATATTGACTCAGAAATAAGACTGTTCGCAGACGACTGTGTTTGCTTCCGGGAAATTTGAGATGCAATGGACTCACTGAAACTTCAGAATTATATAGACAGACTAAGATGTTGGACAATGGGGCATAAGATTTTAGCCCATTAAATGGAATATTTTGCAAATAACTAGGAAGAGAACTAATAGAATTGAGGCTTCTTACACCTTATAGGGAACGATCAACGGATATGTTGATTCCAATAAATACCTTGGTGACAATCACACATGATTTATACAGTCCGCCCATCGGGGCTTGAAGTAACAGATGAGCTGCATGCTGCTTCCACGCAGAGCTGAAACCGACCCGCACATGAGCACTGGCAAACCGCTTAGAGGATCTAAGTCTGCCCAGGCAAAGTGCTGCGAGTCGGCACGTCCATGCTTATAAACTCTATTGGTTCCATTGGATGGCAGGGCAGTTTATATTTTACTTTTGGTCCTTTGAGATCAGCGTGAATATTCTGAGAAATCAGAAATATATTATTGGTTTAGACTCGTATTCTAGACAGGTTTTTAATTATTTGATCCCCATTTTGATTTATATCAGTCTTTGAATCGACTGCCTATTCGAAATTCGCAAAATTGGAGTATGTTTCCTCCGGCTTTCTTTGCCGGATCATAACAGGGTCACTGATGAGGCTTTATTAGCCGAAACTACGTAGTATGACCCATCCTCTTTCTTATGAATGTTTTCATTGCTCTTAAAGGAACTCATTTTTGATTTTTATTATTGTAATGTTATTTCATCTCAATGCGGGGTAAAGGTCCCACAGAATTGGAAGCAACGTCTCCAAAATGACCTACACAGTGTTGACAGGGACGATAAACCTCAAATCAAACAAAACAAACACATGATTTGAGATGGAATACACACATTAGCAATATGTGTACTAAGGCAAATAAAACGCTTGGTTTCCTGGGGCGAAATTTTCATCAGTGTCCTCAGGATGTAAATACGGCAGCATTTAAAGGACTCGTTCGCCCAATCTTTTGGAATATGGTAGTCGTATCTTGGACCCCAATGGAGTGGTCCTTAATAAACAAATTGGAAAAGTTCAAAATATAGCTGCTAGATTTGAAAAAAGCAATTACTGCTTTAAAACTGGAAGCATGACAATTAAGACGGGAGTCTCTCAAGAAAAGGAAAAGAGACAGTACGCTCATATTATTATACAAAGGTCTAAAAGGTGCTGCCAGCATTCTACAGATGACATTCTTTCCCAGCTAGGCACTGCAGAAATCAACATTCGTTGGCGTTTCAGACCCTTACCGCGAGAACAGACATTTACAAAGATTCCTTCTTCTCTCGATCCATCGGCGATTGGAATGCCCTTCCCGATTCGAGCATTTCCACGGCTTAGTGTAGCATAGTTACCTCTTTGGTGAGAGCTAGGGACTAACTTCCCATATCACAGGTCCTGGTGTATGAATGTCATTTGACGTGTCACCAGTAGCAATTCTGATTCTGTTTCTAATAATAGGGGCGAGCTTCGCTCCTATAGAATTGTCTAAAGTTCACCGATTATATTTTATTTGAGCCAGCGCAAGATAAAACCTACAATAAGACATGTGCACCCAACGAAGACTCAGATCAGCCTGCGCGTCCGCGCAGTCTGATCAGAGTCTTCGTTGTGCGCTCTAAGGGCAGCTAAGGGCCCAATGCTCCTTCATGCAGCGAGAGAAGTCCCTGGTCAGACTATACGGATGCGCAGACTGATCTGATTCTTCACTGGGCGCACATGTAAATTGTAGGAAATGCTGTGCCCCGGCTCATTGTTACAGATACTTACCAGGTATTTACAATATGCATGGATTCAGGCAACCATGAACCAACAACAGTCTGGGGTCGGCGCAGAATGAAACCTATACATGTTTATTAAATGAACAACAACAATAACAATGATAATCAAACAATTATAAATAAAAACGTAATATAATAATGATAGAAATATAATAGGAAGACTGTTTTCTTGTTTCCATTTTGGCCGTCAAACCAGAACATTTCATTCGAAAATGAATGCAAATTATATGATTGATAAAAGTTATTTAATACTCGTATACTCCCAAAATGTCCCGTTTCTTTGTACAGAAGCAAGAGGTCAATATTGTTCCATTTTGCTTATAGTCAAGTGTACATGTATATTACCCGTAGATAAGTGAATATACCACATTGATCAGGAGTCTCGATCACAGTGGAACTTCTTTCAAATTTGTCCATTTGGAGCAGAAAACCCGGTAGTCAACTTGTCGTGCGTGTCGACGACATAAACGAAAAGCTATAGTGGCATAGTTATGCTACTTCTAAGTCGACTAGATACTAGCTGAGCTTGTGTTTTTGACAGTTATCTTCACTTACTATTGTGATATTGCTCTCAACTGCCTTCAAGTTGACAAAGCATGTTAATATTGAATGTAGACTGCTTTTCTGTTATCTCGACTTCCGGTTCTTTTACATGTCATGATTTGTCAGTTAGCGATTGATATACGTTTTCATAGTAATGAATGTTTATTTTTAATCGAAATTCCATCATAGGTGTACATTGATAACAACGTATGTCCGGCTGATCGATGAATATTTAGATGTTGCGGTAAGGGGGAGGGTGGTGGCTACAAATGAACAATATGCCACAACGACCCGAATTTGAGGATCTCGACCGTCTTGTCACTATCTGACTATCATTATCATTAACAAATCCTACTATACAGAATAGGTCTTAGATAATTTGTTTTATGAAGTCAGTGTTTTTAACAGACGTCAATTTCATTTTGGCGTTATTAGGCGTGGCTTTTCAACGTGTGTACGACCAGCATTGTTTTTCATTTCAAACCATTATATGATATACAGTCTGATATTACGTTCAGGTTTCGGCAGTTAAATTGTTAACTGCTAAACTTCCTAATCAGGGTTCTCGTTATCATAAATTACGCAAAGCCTTTTCAAACTTTTACAGACATCATTCCGATTTAGTTTCAAAATTCAATGTTGGACTTAAATCTCTTCTGCAACAAGATCTATCGGAACCTGAATTTTATGGTGACTTAGTATATAAAAAATAGAAGTGGAGGAAATGATCAGAAATCGATACAATCAACCCACAGCTCCCATCAGAGACACCAAAGGGAAAGAAACACAAACATGAAACAACTAGACCCTAATGGAAACATCACTAGCGGAAAGCCAAAAGGACAGTTACGTTCCAACAAAATGGCCAATGGGCTATCCACAATAAATAAAAATATGCGACACAAACACCCAAAGACAAACAATAAGAAAAATAAACCGCGACAGAAGAACCGCCTTGGAACGGTCAGCGGAAACAAATTCCAATGGGGGGCTTACATCGATTTTACGTGTCCACAATCCTCGCCCTTACTTTCGTCGCGATTTAGACTTTGTTCAGTCCGCATGAAGGCCTCCTAACTCATCAGCGCAACATCTCCGTGAACACAAATAATCAAACAACCACAGAGATGAAACAACAGTGAGGACTCGACAGCAAGATACCACTGAAATGCTGGAGCAAAAGAAAACCAACAGTTAGACTCCGATAGGCCCGACCAGAGATAGAGCATCAGGCACCAACCAGCATTACCTTGAATAAGGTCTCTCTAATTCTCAATAAGCCGTTACGCTGGACCCGTCATAGAATCTGAGGCCTGACCTACCGGCGTGCAATGAAAGAGGGGAGCAATAAATTCAGAAAAATATATACTTGGAATGACTTCAGCACCCAATCCGTAAAATCCTTCTTCGATATAAAAAATTGGCTACAACATAAATTTTATACGACAGACTGCATGCATGGTAATTAACCCAATCACGGTTGACAGCTTTGCTTCCCTTTTTAATTGCACGCCGGCCGGTCAGGTCTCAGATCCTTTGACGGTTCCAGCGTAAAGGCTTACTGAGAATTAGAGAGAATTTAATTTTATGTAATGTTGGTTGGTGCCTGATTGTCTATCTCTGGTTTGGCCCATCGGAGTCTAACTTTTGGTTTCCTATAGCTCTAGCATTTCAGTGGTTTCTTCCTGTCGAGTCCTCGCCATTGTTTCATATCTGTGGAGGTTTGATTTTTGTGTTCTCAGGGATGTTGAACCTTTGAGTTAGGAGGCCTTTATGTGGACTGAACAAATTGTTTGTCTGAATCGCGACGGAAGTAAAGGCTAGGATTGCGGCCGCGAACAATCAATATAAGCACCCCCCGCCCCCAGTGGAATTCGTTTTACTGACCGTTCCAATGCGGTTCTTCTGTCGCGGTTTGTCTTCTGTCTTTCTGTCGAGTCCTCGCCGTTGTTTCATCTCTGTGGAGGTTTGATTTTTGTGTTCTCATGGATGTTGAACCGTTGAGTTAGGAGGCCTTTATGTGGACTGAACAAATTGTTTGTCTGAATCGCGACGGAAGTAAGGGCTAGGATTGCGGCCGCGAACAATCAATTTAAGTACACCCCCGCCCCCAGTGAAATTCGTTTTACTGACCGTTCCAATGCGGTTCTTCTGTCGCGGTTTGTCCTTATTATGGTATGTATTCTAATGTGTGTGTCGTTTGTATTTTTTTCTTTTGGATAGCCAATTGACCATTTTATGGGTAATGGCTGTCCTTTTGGCTTTCCGCTCGCTATTGATGTTTCCATTGGGGTCTGGTTGTTTTGTGTTTGTGTTTCTTTTCCTTTGTTTTCTCTGGTGGGGGCTGTGGGTTGAATTGTCGATTCCTGATTATGCCTTCACTTCTATTTTCTATGCCAGATTTTTTGTAAGCAGTTAAACAGGCGCGTCTGACTGGTGATCAGGAGGATGCGGGTTCGATACCTGCCGGTGTCGGCAAAATTATTTCGTGAAGATTGATAATGAAATCTTTTCTACGGTCATTATCTCCCTTCCGCTGATTCAAGAAGGGCAGTTGTCAGTTTCTGGCGGAAGAATGTACACTGTACTGGTTAACCGCTTATATAACTGGAAAAGTTTGGATAGGTAAACTGACCGGCTCAAAATGACCTAAAAAGTGTTGACTGGGCCGTTAATCTCCAAAAAACAAAACAAACAAAGAGTTAAACATTTGGTAATAAAATAATGTTATTGACTTTATATTGTGAAAAATTCGGCACTTTTTCATATGGCGGATGCGTCCTTCGCCAAAGAACTCGTGCCGAATATTTCACAATGCAAATTAAATTTCCCGTAATTATTCAACGTTAATTCAACAACATCGGGTGACCCAATATTGTTCATACGCTAGTATACGTTAATAAATTACATACAGTATCATTCTTGAAGTTTTTGCTGGTTCAGTTTACCTTGTCATCATGAGACAGCGGACGTTTGACATCACATTAGCATGTTCTTGTAACAAACACACTTACGAATTTTGGGGCTTTACACGAGTTTATTTTAACTTAGTTTATTTTAGTTCGATTGCAATGAAAGTTTCAAGCTGATTTCAATCGCTCTCGAAAACTCATTCCGGGTGTTATTACGCGCACGATAGAGAGGCAGTGACTTTAACATCGCTGCTACCGATTTACACCTGGGAGGAGTGGGGCAGTGTCATTACGTGTCCTGCCCAAGGACACACCTCGGCTCCAGTGGCCGGATTCGAATCCAAATCCACTCGATCATAAGTCGCACGCGCTAACCAATGAGCTATCGAGACTGACATGAGTTTCCATTTTTGTCTCCAGAACATATATTTTGCGAGTACAAAACAGAAACGCTTCACTGAGGCTGCTCGAATGGCATAGTCTATGTTCTTTAGCGATAATGAAAACACTGCTATCTTTGTATGCATGCAATACAGAAGAGCTTATATCATTGAAATCCGCATTTTAGGTCACCTAAACAGAGTGTACTCAAGGTGAGATGTTTTGATACGATATTTGTTCGTTCTCCATAGCCCGTTGTCCGTCTGTCAACATTTTACGTCTACTCCTAAACCACTGACCTAATTTTATCCACTCTTTTACAAGAATGATCTTGGGCAGCAGTTTCAAAGTAATTTGGCAGAAATGTTTCCTGGGTGATCCTATCCAAAATTATTCAAGCCGCGTTGATTCGTCAAAACCATGGCCCTCACGAGGTGTGGCTTATTCCCCCTATTTATCTATATAAAATGTTTAAAAAATCTTCTTGTCAGAAACAACTGGGGCAATTTTAGTATACTATAGCAGAAATTCATCTTGGGTTTTTCCTTTCAAAGATTGCTTTAGCGGTGATGATTCGTCAAAAAAAAAACATGTCCGACAGGGGGCGGGGCTTATTGTTCTATATGGGGAACTTTAAAAATCTTTTTTTTGTCAGACACCGCTGGAGCAATTACAGTTTAATTGTGCAGAAATGATCACGGACGACCCTCTTATAAAATTTGTCATATGACGTCGCGTCTCGGAATGAAATAACGCCATGTAATAAATTCGATAATCCACTAGTGGATTAAATATGCAAGTTAGTCAGATACGCCCCGTAACGTTACAAGTACGACGTCCTTAACGACGTCGCGTTTACCAATAGCGGCATATTGACATTTTTGTAAAACAATCGTGAATAAAATGGGTTTTAAATGTAACATGATAAATAGAATCTTGCATTCGTGCTCATGTATTATTGAATTTATTAAACTCGTTGAATAAAAGGGATAAAATGCTCGACAGAGCCTCGCATTGTATCCCTTTTCCTCAACTTGTTTAATAAATTCAATAATACATGAACACTCATGTAAGATCCTCTATTTTCAAGCCATGCTGATTCGTTGAAGAACATATTGCCACTGTGCGGTGCTAATCAATGCCTATATATCTGTTCAGAAAATTTTAAAACTCTTTTTATCAAAAATGTCTGTAGCAATTTCAACATAATTTGGAAGAAATGATTTTTTGGATACGTTCTACCAAGATTGTTTAAGCCGTGATGATTCATCAAAACAATGGCCGCCAGCGGGACAGGGCGGGTGGGGTGGTGGTGGGCAGGGCTTATTTTCTCGTTTATTTCTATATAGAAAACGTAAAGAAACCACTAGGGCGATTTTACATTAATTTGGTAGAAATGTTTGTTTGGTGACCCTATACCAAGATTGTTCAAGCTTTGATGATTCATCAAAAAGTCATGGCCGCCAGCAGGTGAGCTTATGTTTTCTATATAGATATAGATAGAAAACTTTTAAAGTTAACTCATCAGAAACCTCTGGAGCAATTTCAATATAAAAACTGTCCTTCGGGGACTGTCTTGCAAAACTTTCAAGCCGTGATGATGCATCTAAAACATGGCCGCCGGGGATGGGAGGGTGCTTATTTGAACACATGTATGTACATTGAAACCTTTAGAAATCACTGATCTTGTCAGAAAGCACTAGAGTGATTTTAAATTAATTTGGCAGAAATGTTTCTTTTGTGACACTCAACCAAAATTATTCAAGATGAGATGAGTCATCAAAAAAACATGGACGCTAGCAGGCAGGCTTATTTTCTTCCTATAGATCTATATAGAGAAGTTTTAAAAAATCTTCTAGTCAGAAACAACTTAACCGATTTCAAAATAATAAGGTATAAATGTTCCTTTGGTGACCCTCAATCCAGATTGTTCAAATCTTCTTATAAGAAGCTTTAAAATCCTCTTAACCCTTGTCCTGCTGAATATTCATATATGCCACACCCACTACCGATTATCACCCAATCAGATTACTTGATGCAAATTATTGCAACAAATCCACAATCTGAATGGCAAACAATGTAGATCCTGATCAGATGGCTTCATCGGAAGCCATCTGATCTGGATCTTCATTGTTTGGAAAATAAGGCATATCTGGGCTCAGCAGGACAAGGGTTAACAGAAACTATAAAACCGAGTTCATTAAAATGTGGAATAAATGGTGACCCTGTACTAAGATTTTCAAGCTCTGATTATTTGTCAAAAAATGAACACCGGGGCGGGGAGCTAAGATTATTCAAGCCGTGGTGATTTGAAAAAAAAACATGGCTGCCATGGGATTGTGCTTATTTTATCCTATACATATATATAGGAAAAACATTGCCAGAAACTGCTAGTCTGATTTCAATCAATGTAGCGAAAACCAGTGCTTCAGCTGAAGTGCACGACCCGCCGGATGCTTTTAGCTTTATAAGTGTTACCATACATGGGTATGGCGGCCATTTTGGTCATGTGACCTGGACCTAAAACGGTTCCCCCAATAAATGCGCCTTATCGTAAGGAGCAAAAATATATCTTATAATTTTGTACTGTATTCTGAATCGTTTGCAGGATAAAATGCATTCTCACTTTTCCAATACAAAAGCATATGTGTCAAAGTTTGACCTAGGCACAAAGAAGGTCAAGGTCAACCCAGGGTCACCATTTTAGCAATTGATGATGGGCCTACGTCCCAGATGCTATTTATCAAGTTTCGTGGAAATCTGCCCAGTGGTTCTGGAGAAGACTATTTTTGAAGGGTTTTTACCATATATGGCTTGGCGGCCATTTTGGTCATGTGACCTGGACCCCATGAGCAAATTTTGGTTTCCCCCATCCCATAGAGGCTCCATGTGAAATTTGACTTCAATCGGCCGGACGGTTTCCGAGGAGAAGCAGTTCGAAAATTTTCACATTTTTTCGCCTCGGCGAGGCTATACTAAATGGAATGTTATATTTCGCAAGTTCATTGGTTAGATCTCATTGATATCTATCAGTATGCCAAAAATTGTTTAAATATTCCAAGCGGTTAAGTCACTATCACCAATTTTCACATACGGGTTACGGACGGACTGACAGACTGACAAGATGACATTTTGATTTTAGGGCACTCTTAGAAAATCAACCGACTTCAGTCGGTCGCTTTTTCTGCAGGTCGTACAATATTCCTTATGTAAAGCTCTACCAAAATTACTGAAGGTATGATGATTCGTCTAAAACATGGCTGTATGGGGGCATGGCTTATTTTTCATCATGAAACCCAAGTGAGCGAATGCCGCTCATTTGACCCTCTTGCTTTTTGTATAAAGATTGCATTCTTTGTGTAATCATTGATTCCGTTGTTGAATTTTGAGAATATTTGAGGGTGACTGATGAGGCCTAATTGGCCGAAACTACCTAGTCCGGCCCAGAAAACATGTACACTTTATATTTTCCAGTTCTGTGGTGTATTCTTGCTTCCAAAGGATAATCCTTTCTAGAACACATTTGACGTCACTTCACCAGGTGTCTGGGAATGTGTGGCGACCGTAAAAAGTCTCCCTGCTCTCCCTGCTCTCCATGCCCTACATCTTAGTGTAGTTTATATTTTCTTGTCGTTTGGGATCATTGAGTCCATTGTTGAATTTTGATAATATTTGAAGGTCACTGATTAGGCCTAACCCTTTTAGAACATACTAATTGGCCGAAACTAGCTAGTTTGGCCCAGAAAATATGTACACTTCATATTTTCCAGTTCTGTGATGTATTCCTTGCTTCCAAAGGATAATCCTTTCTAGAACATATTTGACGTCCTTTAAGCTGGTGTCTGGGAATGTGTTGCGGCCATAAAAAGTCTACCTGCCCTACATCATAGAGAAGTTTTTTTTTGTCCTTTGGGATCCTTGATTCCATTGTTGAATTTTGAGAATATTTGAGGGTCACTGATGAGGCCTAATTGACCTCAACTAGCTAGTCTTACCCAGAAAACATGTACACTTCATATTTTCCAGTTCTGTGGTGTATCCCTTGCTTCCAAAGGATAACCCTTTCTGGAACATATTTTGACAAGGTATTCAGTGTTGAGAAGAAAAAGAAATCCTTCGGAAGCAAGGACTACAACATAGAACCGAAAACAGATTAGCGTACAGATTTTTTTCTGAGACAGACTAGCTTGTTTCGGCCAATTAGGCCTCATCATTGACCCTCAGATTTGTTCATGATTCCGCAGTGTAATCAATGATTCAAAAGGGCTAGGAAATAAAAGAACACACTATGATGAAAAGCAGGGAGACTTCTATGCCTTAACACAAGTTTAAATGTTCTATAGAAGAGAATTCCTTTGAAAGCAATGACTACAACACAGATTGAAACATTTCGATTGAACAGGTGTTTTTCTGGGTCAGACTAGCTTGTTCTGGCCAGTATGGACTAATTAGTGACCCTCAAATGTTTAAAAAACGCAGTGGAATCAATGATTCCAAATTTAGTATTTATTTCAGTATGATTCAAGAATGTGACGAAGATGACAAAATCACATACTTACCTGATGCCTTCAGTGATGTGAATCGTGTTACACTTGCAAAGAGCATGGAATCTGCCTACCGTCTTGAATTCCAACAGCGTCTGTCGAATGGATATCTTGAGAATATGAAACAGAAACTGTCAGATGATGACGAAATTCTTTACCACTTAGATGTGAATATAATGAAAATCGTGGTTCATCCTATAATCTGCTATTCGGGTATGTTCTACTTAAACTGCAATCGTGTACATCTGACCAGTACTCACGGGTGTGCATAGCATACACTCAAGGTTTTCTTTCGTTCTTTGCTTCTACTTATACTGCGATCGTGCATATTTGACAATTACTCACAGGTGTGCATAACATACGCGTAAGATCTAATTCAAGGTAATGTTGGTTGGTGCCTGATGCTGTGTCTCTGGCCGGGCCCATCGGAGTCTAACTGTTCGTTTTCTTTTGCTCCAGCATTTCAGTGGTTTATTGCTGTCGAGTCCTCACCGTTGTCTCACCTCTGTGGTTCTTTGATTATTTGTGTTAACGGAGATGTTGCACTGATGAGTTAGGAGGCCTTCATGCGGACTGAACAAATTATTTGTCTAAATCGCGACGGAAGTAAGGGCGAGGATTGGGGCCACGTAAAATCGATTAAAGCCCCCCCCCCCCAGTGGAAATCCTTCCACTGGCCGTTCCAATGCGGTTCCTTTGTGGCGATTTATTTATGTTGTTGTTTGTTACTTACTGTATGTATCACTTGTGTCTTTTTATTTTGGGTGGCCATATGGCCATTTTGTGGGAAAGTAACTGTCCTTATGGCCTTCCTTTGTTTAGGTTTCCATTATGGTCTGGTCGCTTAATGTTTGTGTTTCTTTCCCTTTGGTGTCTTTGATGGGTGGAGTAAGTTAATTGTATCGATTCCTGATCTTTGTTTTACTTCTACTTTGCAGTCTGGAAGCCAAAACAGTAGACCCTTCATTACCGTAGGGATTTTTCATCTGCACATGGGTATTTATTATATTCTTTCTCAAACGTTGCTTGTGTGTACTCGTTAGAATCGCCGGTATGAGAGTGTTCGAATCCATATAAAGTTTTTCGGAAAACGTCCTTGGGTCATAACTGTGTTGTTCACCTGTATGCCACCAGACCTAGCTATTTATTATTGAATTTATTAAACTCGTTGAAGAAAGGGATAAAATGCTCAGCAAATCCTCGCATTTTATCTCTTTTTCTCAACTCGTTTGTAAGATTCTGTATTTTATATTGCAATCTATGGGGCATACAGGCATGTTATCAAAATGCAGACGGTAGCAATAAGATATATTCATACTTTGTTTTGGTCTATAAAAAATTCTAATGAAGTTTTAAATAAATTGAAATCCAGGCCTTTTCGTGCTTTAAGTCTGTCTACTTATGATTTTCCACCCTTTACACTACACTTCCTCAATCTGATTAAAGAAAAACTTAATTATCTAATTGAATGGACATTTCATAGGGAAGACTCCCTCTATCTTGCATGTAATGTAAGAAATGCTTTTTTCACTTATGAAGAGCATAAAAATATACTTTATGGTCATGTCAGAAAGTGTGTGAAGCTCTCACCTTTCTACTTGACAATATTCACATAAGATTTGGTACTAAATTATTTAGACAAGTTGGTGGTATTCCGATGGGTACTAATTGCGCACCACTTGTGGCTGATTTGTTTTTGTTTTGTTATGAGAGAGACTTCATGATGTCCCTTTCTGCTGAAAACCAGTCTGAAATTATTGAAGCTTTTAGCGCCACCTCTAGATATTTTGATGAATTATTAAATATTGATAATACCTATTTCGATGGTTTGATCAGTCAAATTTACCCCCCCCCCCCAACTTCAGTAAAATAAAGCAAATTCTTCTGATACCGAGGCCCCGTTTTTGGAGTTACATCTATCTATTGTAGATGGGTTTGTTTCGTGCAAAATTTATGATAAACACGATGATTTTGATTTTGAGATTGTAAATTTTCCTTTTTTGGATGGTGATGTTCCTCGTGCGCCATCCTATGGCGTTTATATTTCGCAATTAATTCGATTTGCCAAAGTATGTAGTCATGTAACTGACTTCAACACTCGTAATAAATTGTTAACGGCTAAACCTCTTAATCAGGGTCATCAGTACCATAAACTTCGCAAAGCCTTTTCAAAATTTTATCGACGTCATTCTGATTTAATTTCAAAATTCAATATTGGACTTGAATCTCTTCTGCAACAAGGTCTATCGGAACCCGAATTTTACGGTGACTTAGTATATAAATGCAGAAAAATATATAACCGCATGACTTCAGCACCCAATTTCGTAAAATCATTCTTCGATATAAAAGATTGGGTACAACATAAATGTTATACGACAAACTGCATTCATGGTAGTTAACCCAATCACGGTGGATAACTTTGCTTTCCTCTTTAATTGCACGCCGGTGGGTCAGGCCTAAGATTCTATGACGGTTCCAACGTAAAGGCTTATTGAGAATTAGAGAGATCTAATTCAAGGTAATGTTGGTTGGTGCCTGATCTGGTCGGGTCCACCGGAGTTTAACTGTTGGTTTTCTTTTGTCTCAGCGTTTCAGTGGTTTCTTGCTGTCGAGTCCTCACTGTTGTTTCATCTCTGTGTTTGTTTGATTATTTGTGTTTACGGAGATGTTGCATTGATGAGTTAGGAGGCCTTTATGCGGGCAGAAAAAAATATTTGTCTGAATCGCGACGGAAGTAAGGGCGAGGATTGTGGCCACGTAAAATCGATTTAAGTCCCCCAGTGGAATTCGTTTCCGTTGACCGTTCCAAGGTGGTTCTTCTGTCGCGGTTTATTTTTGTTATGGTTTCTCTTTGGGTGTTGTTTCGCTTATATTATTTTATTTTGGATAGCCTATTGGCCATTTTGTGGGAAAGTAACTGTCCTTTTGGCTTTCCGCTATTGATGTTTCCATTAGGTCTGTAAATTTTAAGTTTGTTCTTTGTTCCCTTTGGTGTCTCTGATAGGAGCTGTGGGTTGATTGTTTCGATTCCTGATCATTGCCTCCACTTCTATATTACTAATAAAAAACATCGAATGAAAGTTGAATATTTTCCGTGGATCTGCAAAACAGTGAAATTTTTCTAGCTTTAGATACAAGGAATTATGTTTTCCTTCTTAGTTTTGATGTGAGAAGCCAATCAATTCAAGCAGGTATTACAGACTGCCGATTGCTTACGAATACTGATAAATTTTCGGCATTTTCGGCGAATGAAGCAAAAGTTCAACGTGACTTAAAATCGACCTAAACTTAATAATCTATTGTGAGTTATGTTACGAATGCCCACGTGACTAGAGTGAAACTTCGAAAACTTAAATACGGATAATTCGTTTACTAAGGCTAATTAGACCTTGCTCTTGGGTCCCTGGAGAATGGTTCCTACAGCTCCAGGTATCCGTAAGTTTAGGTTAATTTATGGATATTTGTTGGATTTTATCTTGAAACGGTATGTTGGATTTTATCTTGAAAAGGTATGTTGAGTGTACACATTAGAATTGCCTCGTTGAGGCGATTCTTATGAGTACACACAAAAAACATTTATTTTATAAAAAAAAAAGCCATCGGAAGAGATGGCAAATCCCCCGACCAAAAGCCAATATGGTCTTCAGACGATTGTTCACCAATAGAAAGTGCACCAGAATTATACCAGCATTATATCACAAAAGTATTGCAGTTATGGCCATCACAAGATTATACTGTCAGGGGAGATAACTAAAAAACCAGGGCACTCAGAATTGTGGTTCTTGCGCATGATATGCCTGCGTAAGCTCATGTATTTCTGTACAAAGTACCATCAATATGTCTCAAAGGGTATTGGAGATATGGTGATCAAAGCTGGTCATACTGTTATATTGGAAGGGAAGACAACTCAAAATTGAGAGCACAAACGGTTGTGGTTCTTGCAAATGACATCTCTTCTGTACCTTGTACACAATTGCGCCAAGTTCCTTCAATATATCTCAAAGGGTGTTGGAGTTATGGCCATCACAAGGTTATATTGTCAGGGGAGATAACTAAAAAACCAGAGCACCCAGAGTTGCTATTCGTAAGCATGACACACCTGCTTAACCTCATGTAGATCTGCATCAAGTATCACCAATATGTCTCAAAGGGTATTGGAGGTACGGTGATCACAAGGTGGTCATACTGTTATATTGGAATGGGTGATAACTCAAATGTCAAAGCACCCAGAGTTGTGGTTCTTAGGCATGAAGCGCCGTCTCAACCTTGTATACAATTGTGCCAAGTACCATCAATATATCTCAAAGGGTATTGGAGTTATGGCCATCACAAAGTTATATTGTCAGGGGAGATAATTAACAAATCAGGGCACCCAGAGTTGTGGTTCTTGCACGTGACACACCTGCTTAACCTCATGTACCAAGTACCATCAATATATCTCAAAGAGTATTTAAGATGTGGCCATAACAAGGAAGTGATTCTATATTATTGGAAGGGGAGATAACTCAAAAACCATGGCAACCACCAGAGTTGTGGTTCTTGTGCATGACACGCTGTCTCAGCCTTGTGAACAACTGTGCCAGATAACATCAATATATCTCAAAGGGTATTGGAGTTATGGCAATCACAAAGTAGTCATTCTATTTTATTAAAAGGGGAGATGACTAAAAAAGTATGGCATCCAGAGTTCTTGTTGCGCATGACACGCCGTCTCAGCCTTGTGAACAATTGTGCCAAGAAGCATCAATAAATCTCAAAGGGTATAGGAGTTATGGCCATCACAAGGTTGCGTCTACGGACGGACGGACGGGCGGACAGACGGACAGACGGACGGACGCCAGGCTGATCGCTGTATCCCCGAACCTATTCGGTCGGGGGATAAAAAAGTCGAAAATATGTACATGTATCTAGTATGCCTCACGGCCTGGCAGTATGAGTAACCCCCAGTTGCTCAAATTACTCCTATCTCAAACAAAATTTTATGGTCCTGTGGGTGCTCGAGTTACTGAATGATCACTAACTTACCCACAGACTCACTTCCGAGATACAGCATTTCACTGGGTTCCCACCTCCTTCTGGGCAGTTTCCACAGACTCGGTCGGATTAATGACTCAAAACAATGTACCGGTCCTGTTGTCGTGTAGTAACACGTTCATGTCCAGGGCATTGTCTTTCGTCCACAGACCCCTATGTGCCTTTCAACGAATCGAGCAATCGTAGTATGCGATCAAGCCATACGCTCTGCAACTGGACGGTATGAAAACCCACCTTCAATGATACCGAAGGCACAATGACGATCGACGTTACTTAGGCATCCCATTGGCTTGTTCTTATGAAATGTGCTACTGCCTTTTAAAGTAAAGAATCCGGATCTTATAATGACAGTAAAGATAATGCCAAAGTATCGCGGTAACGAATATTTCAAATTTTTGCATTTTGCACTTGCACATGCACATCATAAAAATCACGCAGTATTCGGGTTAAACAAACTCGTGCTTCGGTGACAACTTTACAAAATCGTATTTATCAGTTGAAAAAGTCAGTCATTTTTACCTTAAACTAAAGAAATCAAAATTCTAAAAGTGGTGCGTTTTCATGTAATCTGAGTATATATGAAGCAATTTGGAGTTTTTTTTTTCTGCGCCCCCTTTTTGCCAGAATATTTCAGATTAAAAGTACAATGACACGACAGTAAATATTTTATTTGTTTGTAATGCAATTTAACGACCCAGTCAACACTACTAAGATCATTTTGAGCCGGTCAGTTTACCTATCTACACTTTCCCTGGGCAAGCTTATACGTAAGCGGTTAACCAGTACAGCGCACTTTCGCCAGAAACTGACAACTGCCCTTCTTGAATCAATGGAAGGGAGAGAGAATGACAGTAGAAAATATTTCATGATCAATCTCCACGAAAGAATGTTGCCGACCCCGGCAGGTATCGAAACGGCAGTAAATATAGTAGGATTTATGGCACTTCTCGATGAAACAAAATCCTATGTAAAATATCGACATCTGCTCGTATGTCCCTTAATCAGGAGTACAGGATTCATGTCTGTCCAGTATGGTTTTATTTGTGTTTGTTCGTTTGGAGTTGGCCTTTACCAGTCTCTGGGATAGTTGAGCAGACGTTCAAAAGTTGATATATTTCTCTTTTCCCAGAAAACAGGATTTTTCATCCCATGCAAATTGTCTCTACGACAATTCGCAAGAAATGTCAAATCCTGTTTTCTGGGAAAAATAAGATAAATATTTAAAAATGTCGTCTGCTGAAAAAAACTACCCGGCATGCGTATTGAAGTCAAGAGACTAACACATTCTGTGAGCCGTACTTGGTCAAACAGAATCTGATTATATGATGCATCAGGATATATAGTTGTAAAAATAACATTAGTCATTGTCATATTTTCGTATTTTGGCTTAAAACATAGATCGGGGATATTTGAGTATCCACATTATATGTTTATGAGCAAGACCAAAACCAGTAACGCGGTACTAATGAGTATCCACAATTTATATTCCAGGAACAGTCACCTATAAATCCCACTCTCCTATGTATAAGGCGAATTTACCGAGATCATTTCGAAAACACACCTATTCAAATATATTGAAAATTTACCACCAAAATTGAAAATTTTCAAACAAACTTTTCTAATATTTTTTTTATTTCTGCTCAAAACATAAAATTGTGGGAACTCGTTAGAACCGCCATGGTATAACCATGTAAACCCCAGTTTTGCTATATAAAAGTGGGGTCTAAGGGGGTCAAAATTATATAGGCCTGGTTTCAGGGTGTGGCTATTTCACTGCATTACGAAAACACGCCTATACAAATACACTGTACACTTGACCACTGAAAACACGAAAATTCTAAGATGAAAGATTGTGACATTTTTTCTTATTTCTGCTCAAAATATAGATTGTGGTACTCGTTAGAACCGCCTCGATGAGGCGGTTCTAACGGGTACCCACAATCTATATTTTAGAGGAGAAATGAGAAAAATAAGGTTTACCCCCCTGTAAACCCCAGATTCACTATATAAAGTGGGGTTCAAGGGGTCAAAATTATATAGGCGTGTTTTCGTGATGGGCTGTAGCCCTTGCTCCAAAGGATAACCTTTTTATAAATCATATTTAACTTCACTACAGCTGATGTAAAGGGGTTGTTTGGCGGCATTTCCCTCACCATAATATAGATTATATTTTCTAGTCCTTTGGGATCATTGATTACATGGGGGAATCTTGAAAATGTTTGAGGATCACTGATTAGGCGTCTTGGTGGTGATCCGGATCATCATGAAAACACGCCTATATAATTCTGACCCGCTCTAACCCCACTTTTATATAGTAAAACTGGGGTTTAGAGGGGTAAACCTTATTTTTCTTATTTCTGTTCTAAAATATAGATTGTGGGTACTCGTTAGAACCGCCTCGATGATGCGGTTCTAACGCGTACTCACAATCTATATTTTGAGCAGAAATAAGAACATCGAGACGGTTCTAACGAGTACCCACAATCTATATTTTAGAGCAGAAATAAGAAAAATATCACAATTTTTCGTCTAAATTTTCGTTTTTAAGTGGTTAAATTTACAATGTATTTGTAAAGGCGTGTTTTCGTAATGCGTAGTTGATTCGATCGCATCCGGGCTGGGAACATTCTCTCGTGGAGACTGATTATAAATTATATTTTGCGGTCAATCTCTCCCTTCTGCGGATTTAAGAAGGGCAATCTGGCGAAAGAATGAGCACTTTTCTGGTCAATTGCTTAGGTACAAGCCTGGTCAGGAAAACTATGTAAAGTAAAGCAACTGGCTGCCCATGCCTTAAATGGTCTTTACGGGGTCGTTAAAATCAAAACAAATGAAACAACCAAAAATATCCTTTTACGCCCAAATTCATATAGAGGAAAAATGGAGTTCAAAAGTGCGTATATCATTTTCCTAATTTTTGCTCAAACACACAGATTGTTGGTTCTCATCAGAACCACCTAACTGGGGCGGTTCTAATGAGAATACACAATCTAATCTATTTTTGTTGAAGAATTACAAAAACATTACAAATTTTCATCCAAAGTGTACAGGAAAACTGGGTCTTGACATAGTATACATTTTTTGCTTTATCTGTGCTCAAAACTAGATTTTGGATACGCGGTACAACTTAACCGCATGGAAAGTATGGTTTGTTCTTAGATTTCAGAGCTGATGCTAGAAGGATATCGTGTGGATACGGTTATACTGCAGCCAACGAAACTGAATGTTTGTACAGTGTTGACGAGTTCAAGCATATTAGAGGATGCCGTTCTCTTAAACATCTCCAAGATTGTGGTAAGTCGACTTTTGTGGTAACACGTCCATGCGACAAAGTGCATTCTGTTATATTTCCAAAACAGTTTATTTCCAAAACAGTTAACCGAGGCGGTTCTAATGAGTACCCACAATATATATTTTTGAACAGAAATAACAAAAATAATGACTATCCTTGCAAACCCCAGTTTTACTATATAAAAGTGGGGTTCGAGTTTGTCAAAATCATATAGGCGTGTTTACGTGATGTTTTTTTTTTTCTCATTTATATTTCAAATATATGATGTTGATGCTCGATAGAACCGCATAATTGAGACGTTTCAGTCGAGTAACCACATTCTTTGTCTAGGAGCAGGAATAAGAAAAAATATAGTATACCGTGTATGATAATGTATACCACAGTTATAGCTCGAACAAACTGACCCGAGACTGGTGAACTCTATTAACATAATTTCACACCCGACTGAATGCATGTATTGATCTTCGTCGTTTTCCGAAGATGGCGATATTATTATACAATACATAGAGGTCGGTAAATGGGTCGCTTTTCACGAGATGCCGACAATTCACGAGGAGTTTACGAAAGCCGAGGTATAAGGCGATTGCATTTACTAATTTATTCCTTGCATAAAGGTCAGTCTCAGGTCAATTTGTTCGAACTATATCTTTATGTGTCTAACCAGTATAACTTATTTGATATCTGTTGATCAAGTTCAAAATAAGGAGCGAGTTCGAAGTAAGAACCGCGATCACCAATCTGTGACTAAAGTGTCATAGGGTATAGGTATATAACACACTCAGTGAACTGCCTTGTGGAACAAGTAAGCCGGCTTTTATAGCGACGCAGTAGAGTGTTGGCCTGTCGATCTGGCGGACCGGGTTCGATCCCCGGCTTGGTAAAGGTGATAGGATTTTTTTCACCTGTTACATTTTGCGCCCACCGTAAATAACTCACGTGTTCATTAAAACTCCTTGAGTATCATTTCATGTGATTATCGGACTTCCAGATAGCACACTTGTACTGCCTTGTGGTACAAGCCGGCATTTATAGCGATGTGGTAGAGTGGTTGCTTATCAATCCGGCGGCCCGGGTTCGATCCTCGGACGGGCCAAGAGTTGTAGCATTTTTCTCACCCGTTACAAAAGTAACATCGCCAATCGGGGCTTGGAGAAATATATGGGCTGCATGATGCTTCCAATCAGAGCTGAATCCAACCCACACGCGAGAACTGGTAAACTGCTAAGAGGATCTAAGCCTGCCAAGGCAAAGCGGTGTGAGTGTCGGACTGTCCGTGCTTATAACCCCGCTGGTTTCATTGGGCGACAGAGCTTGAGATGTCATTTCATCTCAATGTCAGGTTAAAGGTCCCACAAAATTGGAAGCAACGCCTCCAAAATGACCTTTGCAGTGTCGACGGGGACGTTAAACCTCAAATCAAACAAACAAAAACCTGTATTGACGTCAGTTTAGTTTCCATGCTTCAACCAACGAGGATAGGTTGTTGGACCATGGTTCACTGGTTCCAAGTTTTCCTTAAGCACTTCAGAACACTCGAACCAGTAATTTGTTTCGTAGGCAATGATTGGTTGCTATACTGACATAGGGGAAAGGCGTAATAAATGTAACGAAACTAAAGAAGCCTCCGTGATGTAGTGGATAAGCTATTTGCCTCATAAACCAGGGTTCGTGGCTTCGATCCTTGGCTTCTCCAGACCTTCGGGTGAGTCTTAAAACTGAGGTCCCGTCTGCCTATAGGTAGCTGCTGGTTGGACGTAAACCTCAAACACACTCACGATGTAATTTAACTGATCATTTTATATTTTTAAAAGATTTTAACCTTTTACAATTTCCTGTTTTGAAAGTTTTATTCAGTTTTCTCTAACCTTTTATCCATTTACATCTTTCTCAGACCACTTTGTTTCGGAGCGATATTGCCTATTGTGAGCTGATGCGCCGAACAACAACCAATCAACTCATTCTTTCAACGAACTACAAGTGTCCAATGTATTTATGAAGTATACAAGTACTGTATATAAAGTATGCGCAAAGTATATATAGTTTAGCACCTGTTTAGATAACAGTGGGGTACGATAAACATTCTGTCAGCGAAATGCGATGGTCCAGCAAAGTCCGCCGACAAATAGATGACAGTGACGTAAAGCTAATGCAATTTGACATGATACTGATGACCTCTATTCGCATAATTTCACACCCGACTAAATATTTTAATGTATCTTCGCCTTTTTGTTATTCAATACATAGAGGTCAGTAAATGGGTCACCATTCACGAGATGTCGAACAGCACGTGAAGATTACGAAAACCGACCTATTTGGCGATAAAATTGACTAATTTATTGTTTGCATAAAGGTCAGTCTCATGTCAAATTGCACCAGCTATAGCCGACTATTTCAGCTATTTTACCGTTGCTATGGGCTCATAAGATTCCTCTGTTCATAACAAAAGAACAAAAAAACGTGGTGACGTCACTGTCTGCTATTCCTCGACGGACAGTATAACACAAGTACAAAGTAGTCTAACCATGAAATCCGAGGTACGCTGTGCAATAGGATCGCTAAAACTATATAGATCCATAAAAACAGATGAGTGAGTGAGTGTTTGCGTTTTACGTCTCACCAACAGCTAAGGTCATTCGGAGACGGGGCCTCCGTTTAAAGACTCATCCAAAAGTCTGGAGAAGGCCGGGATCGATCCTGCGTCATTGAGGTGGTTCTAAAGAGTACCCACAACCGATGTCTTAGGGCGAAAAAAAATAAAAAAATAATAATTTATACCCTGTTTTCTCAATATAAAGTTGGGTTTACAGGCATGTGCATTACAACCAGTTCAGCTGGAATCATGGCATTTTCTTATAAAATCACATCTGGAATGAATTAATTCAAAGGCACTACAGAATCACATAAAGTTTTCAAGGCGAGTAGCATAACCACTGCACCAGGGAGGCTTCTGATAAAAACAGATGAGTATTTAGTGATAACTACATGTAAAGGATAGTTTTCCTTATTTCTCCATATAAACCTAAAATATGGGTATTCATTAGAACCGCCCTGCCGAGGCGGTTCTAACAAACACCCACAACGTAGATTTTATAGAGAATTGACAAAAATGTCCTTTAGCCTTTTGCATGTGGGAAACCCCTAAAGGGGTACCTTTGCAAACAGTGCAGGCCCAGATCAGACGCCGCAGAACGCGGCGTCTGATCAGGGCCTGCACTGTTTGCTAACAGAATCTTTCGACAAAATTAGAATAAAACGAAAAAATAGGCCTGACACCCCTTATATGACAAATGGACTTGTCCAACATATAGAAATGGAAGTGTCCACTAGCATGCAATGGGTTAGTTATCACCTCATACCCAACTTATCTGTTACATTGTATAACTAACAGTGGTTCCTCATTCTTTCTGCAAGCTCCGACTGCCCAGTTGGTTATTTCAAGTGTCCCAATAGCTACTGTATTGAACAACGATATGTCTGTGATGGCATTAGTCAGTGTCTCGACGGAGTTGATGAACAAGGCTGTGGTAATACTTGTTAAATACAGAGTACCCTCGTTATAACGACATTATTTCTTTCATTTAAGAGTTGATCCCTATTGTCATGGGAGACAAAAATACTTATGCAGGAGTTGCCTGCCCTAAAGTTGTATCCACTCTCCTTAAGGTCTTTATTTAGTCAATTTAGTAGAAATATTGGACACTTTCTTGCCTTGTGGTTGTCGTGCAAGCTGAATGCACACCTTAAGCTTTCTGACAACAAGCCAGCCTGTAATCTGTCCAGTAGTCTATACCATGCATAGTGTTTGTCATTCTGGCATCCTTCATTCGCACTATGACATAATTTGATATAATTGAGATGTTAATATCTGTAGCGAGGATAAATCTATGATGTCTTTGTTGCGAGTAGACAGACTGAAGACTATTAGCGTTATGCACCCTTCCTCAAAAGGAGGAGGCCATTGCCTTTTCTACTCCTTCAGTCCCGAACACTCCTTCCCACACTAGGATCTCCCAGGAGAATGAGTTTGTCTGCTCGGGGTGTAGCAGAAATAACAGAATTACCATAAAGAATTTAAAAATTGTCTTTGACCCCATCTAGGTTGGTCATTGTGGGTGCATAGGCGCTTACATTAGCTGCATACCTCTTACCAGGAAATTAAAGTCTAAGCGTCATCAGGCAGTCATTGATGCCTTTGTAAGCCCTGAGAGCTTGCTGCCAAGGTGTGATATGATGGTGAAACGCATATCCACGCAGAAGGTTTCTGGCGAAAGAATGTTTACTGTACTGGTTAACCGCTTACGTATCAGCCTGCTCAGGAAAACTGTTGACAGGTAAACTAACCGGCTAAAAATTACCTAAATAGTTTTGACTGGGCCGTTAAACTCCAATATAAACAAACAAACCACCTAGAAGGACATGTAGCCAGCAACAACTTCTTTCAAGCCATTCTTCTACAAGACGAGTCTCATTGAGAGCTACTATCTAGAAGTTCCTGCCAACTACAGCTGTTCTTCGCTGTGGACTGTCCCTAAACGTGCGGACATTTCATGCGCAGATTGGCAAATATATGAGCTTTATCTTCTTCTTTCTTGATCGACCACTATGTGAGATCCCCGCTGATCACGGTTAACCAGCCAGGGGTTTAGGAGTAGGCAATTGTTAAGGCACCTTTTCTGACCCCTTCTCAATGCTCATGAGATGAGAAGCGCGATCTTAAAAAGGGTTTGCTCAGTCACTCAGTTTGGCTGCCAAATTCCTTATACTGCTTCCTCCTTAAGAAAAGCGACCGCATAGAACCAAGCCGCTTGTGTGCAGGTTCGCAACTACAGCTTCCAATGTTTCCTCGACGCTTGCCGTTCGTTACAGAGATTTGTGTGTGGCTTGCATATGTGTGCTTGATGTGATTGTGTGTATATCATTCGAATAACATACGCTATAAATTGGATTATAGTAAGGGAGAGGCTCGCAGTGTCAGCCTCGCTCTTGCTGGATCCAGAGACAAGACAGTGTCAAGACATGTGGAGCTAAGCCATGATGCAGTGGATGAGCATAACTTTATGCTGTCCAAGCTCCGCAACATGATGCTGCATCGCCGTTTCAGTTGTTGAATCAGAAAAAAATAATAATTTCCTCTGCCTCAGCTGCCGAGGAAGACTTTACATGGCTGGAACTGGCAAATCTAGATATATAGTTAGGATGCCTTCATGCGGACTGAACAAATTATTTGTCTAAATCGTGACGGAAATAAGGTCGAGGATTGTGGCCACGTAAGATCGATTATAAGCCCCCAGTGGAATTCGTTTCACTGACCGTTCCAAGGCGGTTCTTCTGTCGTGGTTTATTTTTGTTATGGTTTGTCTTTGAGTGTGTGTATCGCTAATATTATTTTGTTATGGATAGTCAGTTGGCCATTTTGTGGCAAAGTGACTGTCCTTTTGGCTTTCCGCTATAGATGTTTCCATTAGGGTCCATTAGGGTTTAGTTGTTTCGTGTCTGTGCTTCTTTCACTTTGTTGTCTCTGATGGGAGCTGTGGGTTAATTGTATCGATTCCTGATCATTGCCTTCACTTTTTTTTAATAAAATCACCTCCTCAGAGACCATATGCTCTATGAGGCTGAGAATTTATGCAAATATTCATCATATTTGCCTTTACAGGTTTTGTGTTTTGATGAAATTCGGCTATTTAGTTTGGTTGCTTTATGGCAACCTAAAGTTTCCATAGACTTATAATGGGGAAAATTGAAAAATGGCATTTACTGCCTTTGCAGATATTTTGACAAATTTTTCATATATTTACCATATTTGCCTTCACAGGTTTATGATGAAATTCGGCTCTTTAGTTTGGTTGTAATGGCAACTTAGAAGTTCCATTGACTTATAATGGGGGATATTGACAAATTACATATACACCTTTCAACATATTTTATCAAACGTTAATAGAAATGTTCCTTAAACAATATTCTATCTGCCATATGAATTAGGCCTGTTTTTTGCCACTGAGGGTCAGTTGTCAGTTGTCTTGCAATAACACATTCAAGCGCCATCAGACTTCTCAAGTCACTAGGCTGATTGGGTTCAAATTTTGTAGCGTCCTTGGGCGCAGGTTTTCCATAGTTTATTAAAAAAACATGGTTGCCAGTGGCCAGTGCCCCCGGAGATCTGGTGAGCATAGTGGCCAATGGGTCTCTTGTTTATGAAAATTAGCTCATTAGTTTGGTTGCTATGGCAACTTAAGAGTTTCCATAGACTTAAAAGGGGGGAAATTGAAAAATGGCATTTACTGCCAAGCCTTTGCAGATATTTTGACAAAACTTACACAGAAATGTTCCATAAGCAATCTACTTTGTGCTAAAATGAGTTTGGGCCCACTGTTCGTTTTAATTGGTTGCCATGGAAACCAAAATAAAAAAATAGAAAAAAAAAAATACTTTAAAATCATATCCTCAGAAACCATATGTTCAATGAAGCTGAGACTTTAAGAAAATATTCACCATATTTACCTCAACAGGTTTTGTGTTTTAATGCATTTTGGCTCTTTAGTTTGGTTGCTATGGCAACTTAGAGTTTTCACAGAATTATAATGGGGAAAATTGAAGAATGACATTAACTGCAAAGCCTTTGCAGATATTTTGACAAAACTTTCATAGAAATGTTTCTTAAGCAATCTACTATCTGCATTATGATTTTAAGCCTACCACTCATTTTTTATTGGTTGCCATGGAAACCAAAATGCAAAAACAAAGAAAAAAATACCTAAAAAATCATCTCCTCAGAAGCCACATGATCTATGAGGCTGAGACTTTATGAAAATATCCACTATATTTACCTCAACAGGTTTTATGTTTTTCATGGAATCGACCCTTTAGTTTGGTTGCTATGGCAACTTAAGAGTTTCCATTGACTTATTATGGGTAAAATAAAAAAATGCATTTATTGCCAAGCCTTTGCAGATATTATGACAAAACTTTCATGGAAATGTTCTTCAAGCAATCTAATATCTGCCATATGATTTTAGAACTGCTGCTCTTTTTATTGGTTGCCATGGAAACCAAAATTGCAAAAAAAAAATAGAAAAGAATATTTAAAAAAACATCTCCTCAGAAACCACATGCTCTTAGAGGCTGAGACTTTATAAAATATTCACCATATTTGCCTCAACAGGTTTGTGTTTTTTTTAATGAAATTCGGCTCTTTTGTTAGGTTGCTATGGCCATTTAGAGTTTCCATTGACTTACATTGGGAAAAATGAAAAATGAATTTCCGACCAAGCCTTAGCGGATATGTTTTGCAAAACTTTCAAAGAAATATTCTTTAAGCAATCTTCTGATTTTTTACCTACTGCTCAGCGACATCAGAGCTCTGAACCAACTGGACTGATGGGTCTAAATTTAATTTGTAGCATCCTTGAGCTCAGGGCTTCCATGATTTATTAAAATACATGGCTATCAGTGGGCAGTGCCCCCTGAGCTCTGGTGAGCATAGTGGCCCATGGGTCTCTTGTTTTATTATTTATTAAGCATTTAATATTTTGCGCCATTACCAATAGTTGTTGCCTCAAAATACGCATAATATCAGTATATGTACTTGTGCCTATCACCTTTTTGCGTGAAGTCCATTACGAAAACACACCTATACAAATACATTGTAGATTTCATGGTCGGAAAAAGGAAAATTTTAAGACGAAAAATTGTGATATATTTCTTATTTTTTATCAAAATATAGATTGTGGTTACTTGTTACGAGTACCCACAATCTATATTTCAAAGCAGCCATAAGAAAAATAAGGTTTACCCCTGCATATATGAAAGTGGGTTTCAAGGGGGTCAAAATTATATAGGCGTGTTTTCGTGATGATTGCCGAAATAGGTCATTAAATGCGAAGTCACCTAACGGTTAAACTCATCCAAATAACTTTACACTATTATGTTAGCGTGCTGATAATGATTATTATTATATACCTACACGAAATACTGCTGCCTACTACTGTTGTCGGAAGATAAGTTGACAGTAAACCATCACAGGTAGGTTTGACAGGATGTACCACTATTACATTTTTCTTTTTTCTTCTTAAAATATTACAATATACTTTTTTATTGTTTAAAATATTGCAATGCCCTTTTCTTCTGCCGAGACCAATAATTCTGTTTTTATGTGCTAAGAAGAAAAAACACAAAACAATGTTACGAAGCTGTTGACGAGCTCCTCCCCAAAAAATCAAAGTTTAACATTCTCACAAAGCTAAAAACGTATGTCTCATGTCTCAATGATAATGTCTACTGATATGATTTCTTAAGACTCCATCCAGGACACAGCTGAAAGCAACCGACGTCAAATATATATAGTTCATTTTTGAGCCGGTCAGTTTACGTATCAACACATTTCCCACATAAGCGGATAACCTGTACAGAAACTGCCCGTCTTGAATCAGTGGCAGAGGAGAATGACCGTAGAAAAGATTTCAAGATCAATCTCCACGAGAGAATGTTGCCAGCACAGGCACATATCGAACCTACGTCGTCATTATAAAATCAGAAAAAAAAAAACATTCAAAATATAATAAAAACTTTGACAAAAATGAACAAAAAAAAAACCACACATAAAATATAAATTTCGATTTAAAATGACAAATAAAAGGCAGAACTCTAGTCACGATAACAAAAACACTGGTAGAATTCGAACCACGAATAGTCATTTCGTATTTTAAACAACCTCAACACTAACCACTTGAGCCATTTCATTTTGGCTTGTAAAAGGTCTTAATTCTTTTCACTTTATCGGGTAGTTATTCGATTTTTATCGATAAAAACGGTAAAAGCCGGACTCACCTATTGGTGGTGGTATAGTCTAAAACATCAATTTCAATTTATTCTCCGACTACTGTACCAGTTTTCCAGCACGAAAAGAAAAAAAAAAACCACAAAAATAAACATAAAAACAAAAACAGAATCCCTATCACCCTGCTCGCGTTTTTCGATTCCGTATCACCATTCATCCTAGCTCTTAGCTCCGGCATTTGTTGCGACGTAACAAAACAGTCATGTGAAACGCGGAACAAGACGTGAGAAAGGACGACGTCACTTACACACAGAGCGTACAGTCAAATTTCCGGGAAATGTAATAACGTCATGTAATAAATTCGACAATCCACTAGTGGATTTAAATATGCAAATTTGTTAGATACGCCCCATAACGTTAGTTGTTCGACGTCCTAACCGACGTCGCGTTTACTAATGGCGGAATATTGACATTTTAGTCAAACAATAGCGAATAAAATGCATTGTAAATGTAATATGATAAATCGAATCTTCCATTCGTGCTCATGTACTATTGAATTTATTAAACTCGTCGAAGAAAAGGGAGAAAATGCTCGGCAAAGCGTTTTATCCCATTTCCTCAACTCGTTTAATGAATTCAATAATAAATAACACTCCTGTAAGAGTATTACTAAGTTTATTAAACTCGTTGAAGAAAAGGGATAAAATGCTCGGCAACACCTCGCATTTTATCATTTTTCCGCAACTCGTTTAATAAATGCAATAACACATAAAACTCGTGTAAGATCCTCTATTTTAAGTATTACTGTGTTTATTAAACTCGTCAAAGAAAAGGGTTAAAATGCTCGGCAAAGCCTCGCATTTTATCCCTTTTCCTCAACTCGTTTAATAAATTCAATAATACAGAACACTCATGTAAGATCCTCTATGTAATAATAACATATAATTTTGACCTCCTTGAACCCCACTTTTATATAGAAAAACTGGGGTTTACAGGGGTAAACCTTATTTTTCTTATTTCTGCTCTAAAATATAGATTGTGGGTACTCGTTAGAACCGCCTTGACGAGGCGGTTCTACCGAGTGGCACAATCTATATTTTGAGCAGAAATAAGAAAAATATCACAATTTTTCATCTTAAAATTTTCATTTTTCGGCGATAAAGGTGGCAATGTATTTTTATAGGCGTGTTTGCGTAATGAGATCAAGTTACTGTAGTATGTGTATATATAGCAGCACGATTGTTCCACGATTATAGCTAGATAATAAAATTCTATACAGTAAAATTCCTATATTAAGACCGCCTTTGGGACTGTTCAAAAGTTGTCTGTAAACAGTCCCAAAGGGGGTCTCTGACCAGAGGACAATGTATGCAGAAAACGCAAAGAAATAATAACTGCAACCTACTAAATAAGCTTTTTAAAGCTGAATTAGTCTTAAGTTTGGGTGACATTAATAGTGGAATTTCACTGTGTTTGTACCCAATGGCAAATATTCTTTTACCATGTATTTGTCTGTTAAAACAGACAGAAAAAGGCTCACACTTCAGAATACATTTTGCTAGTTTGTTTGTTTATTTCTGTTGAGGTTTCGCATCCCCTTCAACACTAGTGTGGTGATTTTTGAGACGTTGCTTCCGATTTTATGAGACTTTTACCCGTAAATCGCCAGTGTATGTAAGCAAAATAATGTGTACTTCTGTAATCCCCACTAATTAATATACAAGTTTACTGGGCTACTGGGTTGCCAATTAGGCCTGCTATACTTGCAGCTAGTAGGGGTAGAGGTTTTTTTTTTCAGATTCTACACTTCCATTCATTTTCCTCTTTCTCTCCTATCCGTGAATTTCAAACAAAGAAGCGAATATAAATGAGCTGATCAGACTGTGCGGATTTTTTTTCACATTTTTGTTTGTAAACGACATGACTCACAGTCGCCTTTTAATTTGTTTCTTACAGACACCATGGCTTGTGTTTCCCAATATAGATGCCTAAATTCGAGCATATGCTTACCTACGAAGTACCTCTGTGACGGGATATCACATTGCCCAGAAGAAGATGATGAAAAACTTTGCGACTTCCGGTACTCATTAACTTCTTTTGAGCCGGGCACAGTATTTCCTACAACTTACATGTACGTCCAACGAAGAATCAGATCAGCCTGGACATCCATATAGTATAACAAGAGACTTCTGGAGCATTGGACCCTTAGCTATCCTTATAGCACACAACAAAGACTCTGATCAGACTGCACAGATGCGCAGGCTGATCTGAGTCTTTCGTTGGGCGCACATGTCTTGTTGTAGGTTTTGTCGTGTGCTGGCTTATTTAGTCTTCTTATAGCATCAACGCAGTCTGATCAGAGTCTTTTCTGATTGCACGCGCCGTCAACATACCATGGGTCAGCTAAAAGAGACAAGTATTGCCTTTTACCAAAAGCTTGAGTCTACGCTTAGCACACATTAATTTGTGTAGTCATAGGATTTGAAAGTAAAATGACCAAACTGGTAATACGTAATACCCCCATTCCACTAGACGGCGATGCCGCTGCGCTCATGGCGATCATGGCGCTTCTTCAAATCGCCGTAGAAGCGCCGACATATGTCACTTTTTGGAACTTCTGCGTTTCTACTACGATTCCAGTACGCTTCTACTGCGATGTCGCTGCGATGGTCACGCTCGTGCTGCGATACTGTTGCGCTTCCGTGGCGCTTTGGGTCTCTTCATGGCGTTTCTACTACGCTTTCGCTACGACGAAGGAGATCAGGCTACGCTTAGTCTACGCTATCGGCGATGTAGTTGCGATGTTACTACGACCAAGGCGCGGTAGCTGCGCTGCTGTTGCGCTTTTAGACGATTTCTGTATAAAGTTGACAATAAAAACGGAAAAGCAGCAGTTGAGCACCCACCGTCTAAGGGTATGGATCGTGTAGTTCCAGTGGCATGCTTCAGCTGGCTATTATGAACCATAGACTTATAGGGTTGGAGATCCAAGCCAGACGAAGAAGGAGGGCAAAAAGGTTCTGGGTCCGTCCTTAGTTGTCTGCAGACCGAAGGCTCCAGTTTGGAACGTCAGCAAAGAATGAAATTTGCAATGAAAGCGTGCTACTTTTATACTGGAGCGAAACGTCATGAGCGCACTTCAGTCGCCAAGAGCGTGGCATGAACGTGGAGGGAACGCAACCATGTCGCCAAGACCGTACTGGAAGCGTAGCGGAAGCGTAGTAGTTAGGTTTTCGCAAATTGTTTAGTCGCCGCGGAATCGCCAGGATCGTAGCCTGGGTGCGTATAGCGTAGCGTGATCGCAGTGAACGTAGCAGAAGCGTAGCTAGATAGTGGACAAATTTCTTCACGCTGTCGATACGATGTGACTACGCGCTTGCTACGATCCTGGCGATTCTGCTACGATACGGCTGCGCTCATGAATTTCTCGCTACGCTTTTACTACGCTTCTGTTGCGCTTCGTCTGCTCGGCGCTTCCGCTACGTAAATTTTGAGCAGGGTCAAAACAAGCGCCGTGAGGTGGCGATCATGAAGCTTCCGATGCGCTTCTACTACGCTCATCACGCTTCTGTTGCGCTGTTGGCGATTCTGCTACGATCCATGGCGATTTGACAAAAAATTTGAAGCGTAGCGGAATCGCCGCCTAGTGGAATGGGGGTGTAAGCTGTATTAGTGTGCCAGTTAATTGGTAGTGTATGAAGCAAAAGATTCGTTATGTTCAAACCAGTTTCATATTTAGTTAGTTAGTGTTTGGGTTTTACGTCTCGCCAACAGCTAAGGTCATATGGAGACGGGACCTCGGTTTAAAGACTCATCCGAAAGTCTGGAGAAGCCCGGGATCGATCCTGCGACCCCTGGTTTACAAGGCGAGTAGCATAACCACTACACCACGGAGGCTTCTAGTTTCATATTTAAACAAAACTACCAATCTTTCACTATGATAACCAGACTTTTACAAACGAAAAAATTAATAAATAAATAAAAAAATCAATACAAAACTGTTGGTTAAGCTTATTAAAAAAACGCCATCTAAGGTAGCCGTCTAACACTTTAAAAATGAAAACAAACAGAAAATAGATATACGAGTACCTTATTATGGGAGGGAAGTCAACATCGTGTAACCCCTCCCCCCACCCCCCCCCCCAAAAAAAAAAAAATAAAAAATAAAATAAAACATATTTCTTTTGTAAGCATGAGATCATGTGATTTTTGTTTGTTGATTTGAGGTTTAACGTCCCCGTCAACACTGTAAAAGGTTATTTTGGAGACGATGTTTCCAATTTTGTGGGACTTGTACCCGACATTGAGATGAAATGACATCTCATGCCCCGTCGCCAAATGAAACCAATAGGATTTATAAGCATGGATGGTCCGACTCGCATCACTTTGCTTGGGCAGGCTAATATCCTCTAAGCGGTTTTCCAGTACACGTGTGCAGTCGGTTTCAGCTCTGGGTGTGAAAGCATCTGAGAGCATGTAATTAACTTGAGGAAGCGTTCCGGCCAATCCCGGATTTTAATCATTGTGACTAATAGCATCAAAAGAAAATAACATTCAACCAGTCACAAATACTTCCGGAGCAGAAGTAAACCTTATATAACGTCCGTTGGCGTAGACACTAAATGAAACTTCTTATCATATTGTGTGTCTGCGCAGAGGTCTTTTTGTAGATTTTGTCGGGCGCTGAATCAGATAATCTGAACAAAGTCTACTTCTATAGATAGGAAGGCGCCGGTATATCGCATGGGTGTAATATACTCAACAAGGAAAAAGGGGAAAGAATGCGATGTTTTTTTTTTTTTTATTTCTGTGCAATTTATTTGTTTTTATTTTGCGAATTAGGCAAAATTTATTTAGAAATAGATCAGTTCTACAAGTAGCAGATAATTATTGAGTAATAATCACTGTTTGGAGGTGAGTTGTAATGTAGATCAAATCACGAGCGCATAGCGTGTCTGAACAAATTATTTGTCTAAATCGCGACGGAAGTAAGGGCGAGGATTGTGGCCACGTAAAATCGATTTAAGCCCCCCAGTGGAAATCTTCCACTGACCGTTCCAAGGCGGCACTTCTGTGGCGATTTATTTATGTTGTTGTTTGTTACTTACTGTGTGTATCACTTGTGTCTTTTAATTTTGGATGGCCATATGGCCATTTTGTGGGAAAGTAACTGTCCGTATGGCATTCCTTTGTTTAGGTTTCCATTATGGTCTGGTCGCTTAATGTTTGTATTTCTTTCCCTTTGGTGTCTTTTATGGATGGAGTAAGTTAATTGTATCAATTCCTGATCTTTGTTTTACTTCTACTTCTCATAACCAGCTTTTTGGATAACTGAGTGACGCTATAACCTGGATGACAGATACACAAAAATGCATTGAGTTAGATAGGTGATTACTCTTTAACAATGTGTTTTAAATTTAATGTTACAGATAGAAACCCTGTTCAGTTGACATTGAATTCTACAGTACATTTTGGTCTTTTTCGGGTAATTTGTTACAACCATTGAAATGATTAAACTATACAGCATATGAAGAAAAAATGACGATGACATAATGTATTATAAAGATAAGTACCCGGTATTAAGATTTGAGTGTCCTGCCCTACATCATAGTGTAGATTATATTTTCTTGTCCTTTGTGAATATTGATTCCATTGTGGAATTTTGAAAGTATCTTAGGGTCACTGATGAGGCCTAATTGGCCGAAACTAGCTAGTCTGGCCCAGAAAACATGTACACTCCATATTTTTAATTTTGTGGTGTATTCCTTGCTTCCAAAGGATAACCCTTTTATAGAACATATTGATCCTATTCAGACAGTATCATTTTCATTTAACATTGGTGTAAGGGCGAGGATTGTGGCCACGTAAAATCGATTTAAGCCCCCCAGTGGAAATCTTCCACTGACCGTTCCAAGGCGGCTCTTCTGTGGCGATTTATTTATGTTGTTGTTTGTTACTTACTGTGTGTATCACTTGTGTCTTTTGGTTTTGGATGGCCATATGGCCATTTTGTGGGAAAGTAACTGTCCTTATGGCCTTCCTTTGTTTAGGTTTCCATTATGGTCTGGTCGCTTAATGTTTGTATTTCTTTCCCTTTGGTGTCTTTTATGGGTGGAGTAAGTTAATTGTATCAATTCCTGATCTTTGTTTTACTTCTACTTTACATAGCTGAATGTAAAATGTTTTGGTTCTTTTATAGTTTGAAATCACCAACCCTATTTCAAACTTGGTTGAAACAGTTATTCGCATATGTACGATAAATCGCGGAAGTTAAGAGCATCTGAGATACAAAATGACTATCATGCTAGCCATTGCCTATTTATTTATTTATTTATTCGCATCGTAATTAATTTTTACGGTATTTATTTATTCGCATTTTAATTTATGCGGAATATTTTTGCAAAAGTGACTATCATAAATGAAATAATTTAAAGAGTATTCGTTGGGTTATTTTCTCTTTATGCAGCGTTTACAGCAGAACTTGTGATCAGTACTTTAGTATCATCAGTAAAATAGAAATGAAGGCAATGATCAGGTTTCGATACAATTAACCCACAGCTCCCGTCAGAGACACCAAAGGGAAAGAAGCGTAGACAAAAGACATCTCGACCCTAATGGAAACATCAATAGCGGAAAGCCAAAAGGACAGTCACTTTCCCACAAAATCTGACACTGATCTGCAATTTATGATTTTGATGATGTTTTACTCATAATGGGTTCAGTTTTTAACACCTTATGAGGCTTTGGTGGCATTGTAATTCACAGCAAGCTCAATGGCATCTATCTATCTATCTATCTATCTATCTATCTATCTATCTATCTATCTATCTATCTATCTATCTATCTATCTATCTATCTATCTATCTATCTATCTATCTATCTATCTACCTATCTATCTATCGATCGATCGATCGAGGCAGTCTCGTACCGAGTACCCACAATCTATGTTTTTGAGCAGAAGTAAGCAAAAAATGGGTACCCCTGGAAACCCCAGTTTTACTTTATAAAAGTGGGGTTTAAGGGGGTCATAATTATATAGGCATGTTTTCTGATGTATCATTGTCATTCAGCTGGTGATTTTAGGAATTTTATTGGTTGATGTTCAAATAAAGGTGTGGAAAAATAGCTTATAAAGCAGAAAAATGGTAAATAACATTCTTGTCAAACAGCTTTTATTTTATTATGTTTACAGGAGTGTTCAAGAAATAGCATTTTATAACATATTGTCGCTGTTACATTACGTGAACAAGTCCGTGAGTGAAGACCCCCCTATACCCCACTTTATATAGAGAAAACTGGGGTTTACGGGGGTATACATTATTTTTCTTATATTTGATCCAAGACATAGGTTGTGGGTACTCGTTAGAACCGCCTCAATGAGGCGGTTCAAACGAGCACCCACAACCTATGTTTGCAGTATTTATAAGAAAAATATCACGGATTTTCAGAAAAATGGCCATTTTGAGGTGTAAAAAATGCACTATGTCGCACGGGTGTGTTATCGTAATGATTTAGTGGATAATGCCATGGCATAAATGATAAAACCAGACGTGTAATAACACATGGTTACTGGCCCGTAAACCAACCCCAGCCCATCGGGGCTTTAAGAAACAGACGGTCTGCATTATGCTTCCACGCAGAGCTGAAACCGACCCGCACACGAGTACTGGTAAACGCTTAGAGGATCTAAGCCTGCCCAGGCAATGCGGTGCGAGTCGGCCCGTCCATGCTTATTAACTCTATTGGTTTCATTGGGCGGCAGGGCTTGAGATGTCATTTCATCTCAATGTCAGGTAACGTCTCCAAAATGACCTTTACAATGTTGACGGGGACGTTAAACTTCAAATCAAACAAACAATACTGGCGCGTAATGTCATAACGGCGTCCGTGACAACCATTACGAGATCACACCCGTGCGACATCGTACATTTTTTTTTAAATCTCCGAAATATATGTAGCTACTTTTCAGATGAAAATCCTTGATATTTGTCTCATTTTTACTGCAAACATAGGTTGTGGGTGCTCGTTAGAACCGCCTCATTGAGGCGGTTCTAACTAATACCCTCAATTTATGTGTTGGAGCAGAAATAAGAAAAAATAATATATAACCCCGAAAAACCCAGTTTTCTCTATAAAAAGTGGAGTTTATGGGGGTGTTTATTTCACTCGCTTGTTCACGTGATGCCTATGTCTGCCTCTTGACATTCTTATAAATTTCTTCGGCAATATAAAATCCGATTAGTGGACTCTTCCATTGCTATATTTTGGACTAATTCTGCTTTAAAAAGCTTATTTAGAAAGTTTGAGCTTTTCTTTCTTTGTGGTTTCTGCAAAGTCCGTTCGTCATATAAGGGGTGTCTGGCCCATTTTTAGCTCGTCTGTTTTTTGAAAAAAAAAAACTTTCGAGCTATTGTCATCACTCCGGCGTCTGCGTTGTCGTCCTGCGTCGTCCTGCGTCGTTCCAAAAAAACTTAACCTTGGCTATACCTTAAAAAGTATTAGACCTAGCCTCATGAAACTTCATACACACACTCATCATCACAAGAGCTACATTTTGACCAAGGACCATAACAACATTGTTGATTTTGGCTGAATTATCTCCCCTTTTCCAATTTTTTTCTGAAACACATTTTTTGCTCTCATTTTAATACTATTCACAACAGAGCCTTCAAACTTGACATGAATGTTCCTTGGGACAAGACCTTTTCAGTGATACCACACTTTTTGATCTGTGACCTTGACCTTTGAACTTTGACCTATTTTTCGAAAATTTAACCGAAAACCTTAACCTTGACCATATTTCCAAAAGTATTTAGCCTACCTTCATGAAACTTCATACACATACTCACCATCACAAGAGCTACATTCACTACAAGTTTTATAACTCCATCTTGCAATTTGATTGAATTATCTCCCCTTTTCTCTCCGTTTTTTTAAATTGTTTTTGTCTCTTATTTCAATACTATTCAAAACAGAGCCTTCCAACTTCACATGAATGTTCCTTGGGACAAGACCTTTTCAGTCATACCACACTTTTTGACCTGTGACCTTGACCTTTGAACTTTGACATATTTTTCGAAAAATTAACCAAAAAACTTAACCTTGACCATATTTCCAAAAGTATTTGGCCTACCTTCATGAAACTTCATACACATACTCACCAGCACAAGAGCTACATTCCCTATAAGTTTTATAACTCCATCTTGCAATTTGATTCGACTTAGAACTTTTGTTTTCTAAAAGAAACTGCAGACGAGCGTTGGCACCCGCTTGCGGTGCTCTTGTTTTCGCTTTTATTCTGTTTATGACGGAAAATTATGTTACTAAATAGTACAGGCCCTGATCGGACGCCGCGTTCTGTGTCGTCTGATCTGGGCCAGCACTGTTTGCCAAAGTACCTCTTTAGGGGTTTCGCGCATTCAATGAGTTAATCGTAATATTATAAATAGAAACTTACAATCGTTGTTATTTCATACGCAATTTATTCATCTCCACAGAGGCACGTTCCATGAAACTCACACGTTCTTATAAGTTCTTTTATTTCCTCATGCCTGTTAACATATTTGGCTTATTTTCGCCGAATACCAGTCTAAAGATATCATTTGACTTGTAGGTGTCCTGATGACTGCAGTTGTCGTGGTTACAGCGTTGATTGCACTTCCCTAACGGATAACCTTACGCAGCCAATATACTTACACCCGTCGACAAGGATGCTTAACACCAGTCATAACAAGCTTGCCTTTGATAACTTGCGTCTAAATAGTACCAATGTGATACTTCTAGTTTATTTGGGAGTTGCTGGATGTGGTATAGCGAACACCTCAGTTCTGCCACTAGAATATATGCACAATTTAGTAACACTTGACCTTAGTTCGAACGAACTTTCAACCATTGAATCGCATACTTTTATAAATCAAAAGCGTTTGAAATATTTATATTTGTATGGCAACCTTGCTGTATTAACGGTTGCTACAGAATCTTTCGTTGGTTTGCAGTCACTGCGGGAATTGTTATTGACTAGTCTGCATATAGACATTATTTCAAAAGGAGCTTTTTCTGAACTAAAACTTTCCAAGCTCTCGCTATCAGGCAGTACTATAGATAACTTCGAAGAGGACGCGTTTGAATTTCTAGCTGTGGATAAGATCTACTTGAATGCTACTGTTATCAGGTCTTTTCCTGGTGCTCTCTTCAAAGGTGTCGAAGATTTGAGCTTACTATATACAGATGCTTACAAGTTCTGTTGTATTAAGCCTTCATATTTGCCTGACGAACAATGCTATCCTCATGAGAATGAATTCTCATCTTGTGCAGATTTAATGAGAAATGAGGTACTCAGAGCAATGCTATGGATTATTGGAGTACTCGCCCTGCTTGGAAATGTACTGTCTCTCGGTTATCGTTTCATATTTGATAGGGACCGATTGAAAGTGAGTCATGGTATTTTCGTCACCAATCTTGCGGCATCGGACCTTTTGATGGGCGTGTATCTTATCACCATTGCTGGGGCTGATATGAGATACCGCGGCGACTATATTTTTGTGGATGAGTCCTGGAGAAACAGCGCATTGTGCCATTTCGCAGGCATACTTGCAACTATGTCCAGTGAAGCGTCAGTTTTTATTATGTGCTTTATCACTTTGGACAGAATCCTTGTAGTAAAATATCCTTTTGGTCAAGTTCGTTTCAACCAAACATCAGCGAATGCCTGCATGACCGGTGTCTGGATTGTAAGTTTGATGATATCTGTCATACCGGTTCTGTTCACTTCGTATTTTCGTGGTGCTTATTATTCCAAGACTGGTGTTTGTTTAGCCCTTCCACTCACGAGAGACCGCCCACCTGGTTGGTTGTATGCTGTGTGCATTTTCATAGTGCTTAACTTGATTTCTTTCTCCTTAATCGCTTTCGGCCAGTGGTTGATATATCGTGAAATAAAAAAGTCGGAGAAGTCCATGGCACATGCGAGGTCATCACGAAACACTGATATACGAGTTGCCAGAAACCTATTGTTGGTTGTTACCACGGATTTCCTGTGCTGGTTCCCAGTGGGAGTTTTAGGTGCGTAACAGTTCTTTTCCATACAGGTCTCTTTGAATTGCCTGTTTGACAGACAAGACACAATGACATTTTATACGCCATATCCTTGCATATAGGTTATGACATTGCAATGACGTTGCATTACAATTGTTACCAGGTTGCAATGACGTTTCATCGACGTTGATACGTTACATATACTTTGTGTGTCCGTCCGATACCATATAAGGACAGTTTCGGGAGATTTGTCTTGGTCATGAAAACACATGCTGTATGTACTCATTTGAATTGATTCAATGAGACGATTCGAATGAGTGCAGACAAAATACTATCATTTATCATATGACGTCTCGTCTGAGAGTGTAATAACGCCATGTAATAACTTCGATGATCCACTAGTGGAATAAATATGCAAATTAGTTAGATACGCCCCGTAACGTTACATGTACGACGTTCTTAACGACGTCGCGTTAACTAATGGTGGAATATTGACATTTTGTAAAACAATCGTGATTAAAATGCGTTTTAAATGTCATATGATAAATAGAATTTTGCATTCGTGCTCATGTAATGTTGAATTTATTAAACTCGTTGAAGAAATAGGATAAAATGCCCACCAAAGCCTCGCATTTTATCACTCTTCCTAAACTCGTTTAATAAATTCACTTATACATGAACACTCGTGTTAGATCCTCTATGTCAACAATTTATTAAACTCGTTGAGGAAAATGTATAAAATGTTCGACAAAGCCTCGCATTTTATCCCTTTTCCTCAACTCTATTAATAAATTCAATAATACATGAACACCCATGTAAAATCCTCCATGTAATAGATCGAATAAATGCATTGAAACTTCAGTGGTTTTGGACCATGAAAATCTGTTCGAGACACTCAGGGTTATTGAAACAGCTATGTCAGGAGGCATAATGCTTATATAAAATAAGAATGCACTTAACACGTAGTGCCTCGAACTTCCCCTATGACAAACACATTTTGATGCTTTTGGTGTTCGAAATTCGACTTGAAGATTAGGGGATAACTGTATTCGCAATTGTCATTTGGGAAAGTGAAGCCGACGATTCACCTTCCCAAATGACAATTTCAATACAAGTATCCCATTCTAATGCACCTATTCATTGATTTTATTTAAAAAGTGTTCTTTTTACTCAAAACCTCAAGCTCAGTGAGTTGCGTCAAACCAAATATCAGCCAATGAAAAGCGACGTTACGTGATGACATCGGGTTCCGACAGTATATTGCGCAATATACTTTCGCTTTTTCATGTTATCCAATTAAAAGTCAGGTTACATATGAAAGTGCATTAGGATGTGTTATTTTCTTCCATGCTTTTTTAAATATCATGAGGGGAACACCAATCTATCGTCGTTCTGAGGTTATGCTCCAGTGAATAACAACTTTCAAGGAGGAATTTATTCATTCTCACTTTCGGATAATTCATATCATTTATATCCGGATAAGCTGAAACCAGTACTAATATGTGACGATTACAGCTAAGTGGAAACTTAGAAAACTATGTTATGGTGAAACTCTAATATTTTCGATGTACACTCCAAAGGTTTGACATTTTCATGACATTCACACGTCCATTCGATAAAGTGCATTCTTTCATATCTACTTAAAGGTTTTCTTCTGATGCAAATTTTGTTTTTTCTTATCATGCTCCGAGCACAAATTTGTGGGTGTCCTTAACATATGTCTTGGGGCAGAAAAAATGAAAATCAGTAATTACCCCTCTACACTCCATTCTTCTATTTGTATGTGGGGTTTGCAGTTGTATATATTTCACGGGCTTGTTTCCATGATGCAAATTTATCTTTCTCAAGGTGTGTTAGCTTTATCCGGGATTGAAATTCAAGGGGACGCATACGCCTGGACTGCCGTGTTTGTTCTACCAATTAATTCAGCATTGAATCCATTTCTGTACACATTGTCAGCTGTACTGGGAAAGAAAGTAAGTCAGCCGTCACGCTTTTAAATATCTTAGAATAAATCTTAAAGTATTCATCTCGTTTCAAATAATATACCACAGCCTCTTGGTGTTACTGTTCAGGAGAACGCGGTTTTGGGTGTAGCAAATTGGGTCAAAAAATGTGTAGATTATTTAGAAAAATTACCATAAATGATAATTTCTCTATATTATCTACCCATGTTTTTGGCCCCCGCCAATAGGGGCTTGAAGAAATAATATGGGCTGCATGATGCTTCCACACAGAGCTGAATCCTGCCCGCACACTAGTACTGGTAAACCGCTAAGAGGATCTAAAAAGTAGAAGTAAAACAAAGATCAGGAATCGTTACAATTAACTTACTCCACCCACCAAAGACACCAAAGGGAAAGAAATACAAACACCAAGCGACCAGACCATAATGGAAACCTAAACAAAGGAAGGCCATAAGGACAGTTACTTTCCCACAAAATACAGGAACCGCGGTGCGAGGCGGACAGTCCATGCTAATAAACCCTATTGGTTTCATTGGGCGACAGGGCTTGAGATATCGTTTCATCTCAATGTCGGGTAAAAGTCCCACAAAATTGGAAGCAACGTCTCCAAAATGTCCTTTACAGTATTGACGGGGACGTTAAAATACAAATCAAACAAACAAACTACCCATGTTTGTATATCACAGAATAGTGTTATAAATAGGGGTTGTTCTATTACATCCGTGCAACGTAATGCAGTTACTTATGGCCCGAACGTGCAAACGAGAAACCGTGTGCAACATTTCCGTATATGAAACCACCTTTATTGAATAGATAACCCTGCTAGCATTCTACATAAATCTACAGCGGGCCGTTAGCGGCCCGTCAGCTACCCTGACGGGCCGCTAACGGCCCGCTGTAGATTTATGTAGAATGCTTACTGGGTTAAGAACCAAAATTGAATATGTTGCTAAAAATGGCCGGTATCTATACCATAAAGGTCGGCCAGTCAAAGAAATTCCTGAAGATAATGAAGACATGCCCTTACCAAAATGAAAATGTTGCGGCGGCAGCATTAATTTGTTGCCAGAACTTCAACACTCTTGAAGCTGCAATATTGCAAATATAGTAGCAATACTTCTGATAATATGTACGATTTGCGGCAATATTTCTTGGAACAAGGTTGGTTTTCATATTGTTGCAGCAAATATTGCCAGAACATGGGCCTGCTCAGTGGAGACTTCCTGCTCAACTTCCTCTTTCAGTTTTTGAGGGACCTGGTGCAAACAGAGAAAATGTGAACCGGCCTCGGTAGTTCAGTCGGAAGCGAGTCTGACTGGTAACCAGGAGGACACGGAACCGATACCTGCCGGGGTTGGCAACATTCTTTCTTGGAGATTTATCATGACATCTTTTCTATGGTCATTCTCTCCCTTCCGCTGATTCAAAAAGGGCAGTTGTCAGTTTCTGGCGAAAGAATGTGCACTGTACTGGTTAACCGCTTACGTATAATAAATATTA
This sequence comes from Lucinisca nassula, assembly GCA_963580285.1. Taxonomy (NCBI): domain Eukaryota; kingdom Metazoa; phylum Mollusca; class Bivalvia; order Lucinida; family Lucinidae; genus Lucinisca; species Lucinisca nassula. The sequence goes on from OY757020.1 coordinate 99,452,415, forward strand.
GCATATAAGCCTGCCCAGGAAAAGTGTTGATAGGTAAGCTGACCGGCTCAAAATTGACCTAAATAGTGTTGACTGTGCCGTTAAACTCCAATACAAACAAACAAACAAACAGAGAAAATGTTTCTAGTTAATATATGTATTTATCATTCACAGGAGTACATTAATTTGCATTTTGACAAAACGTAAGTGATCTTTGGATAGTCTGTCAAATGTTCAATACTGTATTTTACTTAAAGTGAAGCTTTGCATTTGGAAGATCCTTTGTTTTGTCTGAACTTATGCAAAACGAGAATAAGACTATGCAGTATATATTCAAACTTGCAACGCATCAAATAATTTTGACCCACTTGAACCCCATTTTTATGCAGTAAAACTGGGGGTTTTAGGGGTAGACCTTATTTTTCTTATTTCTGCTCTAAAATATAGATTGTTGGTACCCGTTAGAATCTCCTCGATGAGGCGGTTCTAACGAGTACCACAATCTATATTTTGAGCAGAAATAAGAAAAATATCAGCATTTTTCATCTTAAAATTTTCATTTTTTTCGGCATTAAAGTTTACAATGCATTTGTATAGGCGTGTTTTCGTAATGGTCACAAGTTCATTCAGTGACAACAAAATTATTCACGGTTCCCGCCAATACGACTGGACGATAGCCACGTTATGACGTCAACTCATCACGAAAACACGCCTATAAAAATACATAGTAAAGTTTTCCGCAGAAAAAAATGAAGATTTTATGATGAAAAAATGTGATATTTTTCTTATTTCTGCTCAAAATATAGACTGTGGGTACACCTGAGAACCGCCTCATCGAGGCGGTTCTAACGAGTACCCACAATCTATAAGAAAAACCCCCACCTGAGAACCGCCTCATCTAGGCAGTTCTAACGAGTATCCACAATCTATATTTTTGAGCAGAAATAAGAAAAATAAGATTTACCCCTGAAAACTCCAGTTTTACTATATAAAAAGTGGGGTTCAAGGGGGTCAGAATTACATTGGTTTGTTCAATTGATGTGTGCTCTTCCGCCGTTGATACGAAAACTGACAGCACTGGCGGGTCGATTGTTTCTAAGTGTAGGCTGGAAAATTGTCCTGAAATGGGACTTACCATTGACTATTTTGTTTGATCTTAAATAGACTATTTTGTTTGATCTTAAATACCTGGGTCGAGTTGTTCAAAGCCTTGTTAGCTTAACGAGCTCGTTAGTTGTCAATTTGTTAACTGTTATAGCAAGTAAAATATTTAACATTTTGGTACTTGTGCTGAGAAAATGTGAGCTGCTTTTGCATTTCCAAAATAGAAGTGAAAGCAATGATCAGAAATCGATACAATTAACCGACAGCTCCCATCGGAGACACCAAGGGAAAACACAAACATGAAACAACTAGACCCTAATGGAAACATCATTAGCGGAAAGCCAAAAGGACAGTTACTTTCCCACAAAATGGCCAATTGGCTATCCAAAGCAAAATAATAATATGAAATTAGGCACAGCCTAGTCACGGACATGGTTATTACTATGTCCATTTCAACAACCAATCAACACTATGGTCGGGGATTTTCAATTTAAAATTAACAAAAAAATTCTCTCTACAAAATCAATTGTACAAAAAATTAACAAAGTAGAAAGTGATTGAACAACACTCTGAAACAGTTAAACAGATTGGTTGCAAATCCATGGGAATCTTAATATCTATATTGTAGTTATAACTCTTATTTAATGCTTGGCTTAAAATTACTAAAATATCCCAAACCAACAAAGTACAATTCAGAATATGACTTTGAGCAATCATTCTTTTAAACATTAAACGGCTATAACTCTGCTGAAAATGAATTGATAAAAACAACAACAACATGAAACAGTCCCAATTAAGCTATATGTTGCCAACATAAATTCATACTCAAAATTTTATGAAAATCAATTGTTTCCTTCCCAAGATATAAGGCAAAACTGGCGCACTGCACAAAGTTGTGCAACAATCCCATCTAGAGGTTGTCAATATCAATTCACATGCAAAAAGGGTTATCAAACCATAAATTTGTTTACAAGATATTGAGGAGAAATGATGGACGGAAGGTTGGGCCCATCCGATTGTAAATGTTGGTTTCCTTTTGTTCCAGCATTTCAGTTGTTTCTTGATGTCGAGTCCTCACCATGTTTCATCTCTGTGTTTTTTTTAATTTTTGTGTTCTCGGAGATGTTGCACTGATGAGTTGGGAGACCTTCATGCGGACTGAACAAATTATGTCTAAATCACGACAGTATAAGGGCGAGGATTGCGGCCATGTAAGACCCACCCCCCCTCAGTAAAATTCTTTTCTTTTGTCTCGGTTTATTTTTATATGGTTTGTCTTTGAGTGTGTTTATTGCTTATATCTTTTTTTTGATAGCCAATTGGCCATTTTGTGGGATTGGCTTTTCGCTATTGATGTTTCCATTGGGGAATTTGGGGTCCAGTTATTTCGTGTTTGTGTTTCTTTCCCTTTGGTGTCTCTGATTGGAGGTGTGGTGAATTGTATCAATTCCTGATCATTGCCTTCACTTCTGTTTTAGAACGGAATCGAACTCTGTTTGCCTGAGTGATGAGCAAAGACCCTACCATGTCCCCATGAAAGCTGGTTTATACCGCATGGCAGTCATAATACTAGTGTGCTCCATACCTATATTCTGTATCCTAGCTGTGACATAAAATTTGAATGAATTTGGTTGAATATGTTAATTTGTTTATAGTAAAACGACCTATTGAACACTGTTTAGAATATGCATTGTATATCCAACCACTCAGGCAGTGTGCCTAACATCATCAGTTTAACAGTGTTTAAGTCGACCTGTCATGATTAACCCTTTCTGTACAGAAAATCCCCAAAAAAGAATATCAAATTTGCAAACAGTGCATGCAGTTCCAATTTAGATGTCGCAGAATGCAGATCTGATCAGGGCCTTCACGGTTAATCGAATTTCGATGGCAAGTTCGTATGGTGTTAGGTATCTATCTAAACTCCTCAGTGCAAATGATAGATAGATAGATAGATAGATAGATAGATAGATAGATAGATAGATAGATAGATAGATAGATAGATAGATAGATAGATAGATAGTTCAGTGGTTAGTGTACCTGCCTCTGAAGCTAGAGGCCCCCGGTTTGATTCCTGGTGGCAGTGATTATTTCTGGATACGAGCACGCTTTATATGCATCATCTGCTGGATAAAAGGCAAAAATTGCACCGTCGTTCGGATAACTGTTTAGGCTTTCATCCCACAAACCGTGTGTGTACTTTAAGTACATCTGCGAGTAATGGCCACATGTGACCGATCACAGGATAGATCAATAGGTAGATAGCTAGATAGATTAGTGGTTAGTGCACTTGCCTCTGCCACTAGAGGTCCCCGGTTTTATTCCTGGTGGCAGTGATTATTTCCGGCACCATCTGCTTGGTGATAGATAGATATCTAACACCATATGAAGTTGTCAGACAATTTGCCATGATGTATGGCCTGCATAGGAAATACCAGTGTGTGTTTTACAAAGACACTCAAATCTGTGAAGAATGCAGCATAGTCATGGCAATATAGAATTTTTGACAGAAACAGCTTTTTACAAATACGTCCCCATTTGTACAAACTGAACTAGCTTTTCAATGTCTTCCTTCAAAGTATCAGAGAATAAGCGTACACATCGGCAAAAGTCCCAAATGAACTGTTGTTGACTGGTCAAAAACTGAAAAGCACAGACGGAAAATAAATAAAAGACTGATTCTCATTTTTGTTGAATCTTTAACGTTTACGCCTATATAATTCTGATAAGCGCCTGAATAACATTGATCAATGATTTAGAAACGGTTGCGAAGTTTTCGAACAAACGCCCGGAAAATGTATTTTATTTTTTAAAAATGCATTTATTTATTAAATTATTATTACAGTTCTTGAAATTTGGAAAGACCTTGAACATTTACGGAAAGAGAAAAAAAAAACACGATAAAAAAGTAAGCGTTTCTCGCCAGTTTTCAATTCGCGGGATCTCGTTACTTTGGGACGGATCAGCTGAGAGACATGAGTTAGTGAAATGCATGCGCTTGTTAACTATAGGCGGGCAGGCCAAAACTGCTTGCTGCCGTTGACTTCGCCGGCGCCAACTTTGCCTTTGGCAACTTTGTCCATGCCGTATAAGCGACACAAGCACTCAAAGACAAGCCATAACAAAATAAACCACGACAGATGAACGGCCTTGGAACGGTCAGTGAAACGAATTCCGCTGCTGCTCTCGTGTTTTTAGCTCACCTGTCACGTAGTGACGAGGTGAGCTTTTGGGATCACTTTTTGTCCGTCGTGCGTGTGTGCGTGTGGGCGTGTGCGCGTGCGTAAATTTTCTTCAAATGACATCTCCTCCTAAACCACTGTTTGGATTTTAACCAAACTTCACAGGAATGATCCTTAGGTGGCCCCCTTTCAAAGTTGTTCGAATGGTTCCGGTCCATTACACATCTAGGTCGCAGGAGCTAATATAGATTTTTAAAATGAAAACTTTAAAAATCTTCTTCTCTGAAACCGCAAGGCCCAGGTCTTTGATATTTGGTATGAAGCTTCATCTAGTGGACCTCTACCAAGATTGTTCAAATTATGGCCCTTGGGCCAGAAATGCCCCCGCCCCGGGGGCCTTTGGGTTAACATAGGCTTATATAGGGAAAATCTTTAAAAATCTTCTTCTCTGAAACCACAAGGCCCAGGTCTTTGATATTTGGTGTGAAGCTTCACCTAGTGAACCTCTACCAAGATTATTCAAATTATAGCCCTAGGGCCAAAAATGCCCCGCCCCGGGGGCCTTTGGTTTTACATAGGCTTATACAGGGAAAATCTTTAAAAAACTTCTTCTCTGAAACCGAAAGGCCCAGGGTTTTGATATTTGGTATGAAGCTTCATCTACTGGACCTCTACCAAGATTGTTCAAATTATGTCCCTTGGTCCAAAAATGCCCCCGCCCCGGGGGGGGGGGGGGGGCTTTGTGTTTACATAGGCTTATATAGGGAAAATCTTTAAAAATCTTCTTCTCTGAAACCACAAGGCCCAGGTCTTTGATATTTGATGTGAAGCTTCACCTAGTGGACCTCTACCAAGATTGTTCAAGTTATAGCTCTTAGGGCCAAAAATACCCCCGCCCGGGGGCCTTCGGTTTTACATAGGCTTATACAGGGAAAATCTTTAAAAATCTTCTTCTCTGAAACCGTAAGGTTCCGCTCTCTGATATTTGGTGTGAAGCTTCATCAAGTGGACCTCTACCAAGATTGTTCAAATTATAGCCCTAGGACCAAAAATTCCCCCGCCCCAGAGGCCTTTGGGTTTACATAGACTTATAAGGGGAAATCTTTAAAGTCTGCTTCTCTGACACCACAAGGCCCAGGTTTTTGATATTTGGTGTGAAGCTCCACCTAGAGGGCCTCTACCAAGATTGTTCAAATTATAGCCCTAGGGCCAAAAATGGCCCCGCCCCGGGGGGCCTTTGGTTTTACATAGGCTTATACAGGGAAAATCTTTAAAAATCTTCTTCTCTGAAACCAAAAGGCCCAGGTCTTCGATATTTGGTATGAAACTTCATCTTGTGGACCTCTACCAAGATTGTTCAAATTATGGCCCTTGGGCCAGAAATGTTCCCGCCCCGGGGGGGCCTTTGGGTTTACATAGGCTTATATAGGGAAAATCTTTAAAAATCTTCTCTAAAACCACAAGGCCCAGGTCTTTGATATTTGGTGTGAAGCTTCACCTAGTGGACCTCTACCAAGATTGTTCAAATAATAGCCCTAGGGCCAAAAATGCCCCCGCCCCGGGGGGCCTTTGGTTTTACATAGGCTTATACCGGGAAAATCTTTAAAAATCTTCTTCTCAGAAACCGCAGGCTCAGATCTATGATATTTGGTGTGAAGCTTCATCTAGTGGACCTCTATCAAGATTGTTCAAATTAGAGCCCTGTGGCAAAAAAACTGTCCTTATGGCCTTCCTTGGTTTAGGTTTCCATTATGGTCTGGTCGCTTAATGTTTGTATTTCTTTCCCTTTGGTGTCTTTTATGGGTGGAGTAAGTTAATTGTATCAATTCCTGATCTTTGTTTTACTTCTACTTTATACAAGAAAAATCTTTAAAAATCTTCTTCTCTGAAACCGCAAGGCTCAGATCTTTGATATTTGGTGTGAAGCTTCATCTAGTGGACGTCTACCAAGATTGTTCAAATTGAAGCCCTGGTGCAAAAATGCCCCCGCCCCGGGAACCTTTGGTTTTAGATAGGCTTATACCGGGAAAATCTTTAAAAATCTTCTTCTCAGAAACCGCAGGCTCAGATCTATGATATTTGGTGTGAAGCTTCATCTAGTGGACCTCTATCAAGATTGTTCAAATTAGAGCCCTGTGGCAAAAAATGCCCCCATCCCCATGGCCCTTCGGTTTTTCATAGGCTTATATAGGGAAAATATTTAAAAATCTTCATCTCTGAAACCACAAGGCTCAGGTCTTTGATATTTGGTATGAAGCTTCACCTAGTATAGCCCTTGGGCCAAGAATGTACTAGAGACACTGATTCTCGGGTGAGCGATTCAGGGCCCTTTGGACCCTCTTGTCATAAAAAATATTAGCATATTTGCCATATTAAATGCTCAAATTTTTAACGATATGTTAACTAACGACGCCGTTAGTTTTGAACAACTGGCCACTGTACTTAAGCTAAAAGTGTCAGCCCTGATCAGAGGCCGCGTTCTGCGGCGTCTGATCTGAGTCACATGTGGGACAATTGTAATCCGCCTATTACCTGTGTCCGATTTAAACCGCGCGACAAAGTGTATAGAAATTAATAGGGCATGGGAATCTAAGACATGATTGAAAAAAATACTAGGCTAGATAGCGAAAATGTGATTGAAAATTATAAAAATTCAATCTTTTATCTTAATTTGGATTATAATTTTATATTTTTTAAATAAAATTTAAACTGGTCAATTTTGAAATGAAAATAGGACCCTTCGTCTCGTGAACCTCTCGTTTACTTCAATAGAAAATTAGCAAAAACTCACGAGGGTGTCTGTTTTTATACTGTAATAATTAAATTATAAAATACGTTGTTAAAAATGTGACTTTAGATTCTTGAAGAAAAATGATTTTTCTTTCCAACAGTATTAAATAATTGAAGATCAAATAAAAACAAAGTTGGTCATTTTCAGGTTGTTTTTTTGCCATTTTCAGTACTTTTAGCCGTCTCTCCTCATTGTATCTATTTATAGATATCGGTTCCCATATTACGCGATCATCGGATTAAATCGGAAATTTCCGGGTTTTAGCTGGTTCAAGACGAATGTCAAAGTGAGCTGCTGAAAACATTTTTGTTAATGACATTTAATGCTGAAACAAATTTATTTTTATTTCGTCTTATTTATATATTTACTGTTTTTGATTTGTTTTTTTTCTTTTGTTTTTCTTGTTTCATATATTTTTTTCTGCATGCATGTGACTGATGCGCAATTAACAAACACTTCATATTGTTACAAGAAGTAGAAGAAAGTTGATTTTTTTTTGACTAGCGAAAATATATTGATTTCGGTGATTTTTTTTTTTTTTTTTTTTTTTTTTTTTAATTTTTCGGGTACTTCACACACATGCTTAATTGGCAATTGTTGCTAATTACTGCCAATCATGCCGGTTGTGGGAATACTACTTAAAACCCTTAGGTACTTTTTCTGATCAGAGCCTACGTTGTGCGAAAGATCCAATGCTTCTTCATGCAGCAAGAGAAGTCTAGGATGCGCACGCTGATGTGATTCTTTGCTGGGCACACGAAAATTGTAGGGAGTGCTGTGCCCTGGTTCAAATATTATTTTCTGGGATAAATTGCATGTATTTACACATAGAAAAATAATCATCACGAAAACACGCCTATATAATTTTGAACCCTTGAACCCCACTTTTATATAACAAAACTGGGTTTTACAGAGGTAAACCTTGTTTCTTATTTCTACTCTGTATATAGATTGTGGGTACTCGTTACAAAGTCTATATTTTGAGCCATTTCACAATTTTTCATCTTAAAATTTTCTCTTTTTCGGCAATAAAATTTACTGTGTAGTTGTACAGGCATGTTTTGTAATGTGTTTTCAGGGTTGCAAATCAAAATATATTTTAATGCTAAACAGTAATCAACAAAGTTTCGATTAATAGGCATCAATTAATACATGCATAGAATTTAAGAGTTGACACGCGCTGTGTGTATATTCAAACTAATCGCTTTATGGCCCGGAAGCCTTAATTGTTGACATGATATCGACAAACTTATGATGTTAGGTAATCTTTACACAAACATTCTCTGTAGTTAATGGACTCGGTCCAGTTAACGCTTTCCCTTTCACCCCTAAGCTTCTGTTAATTAGAATTGAGCCAACCCCCCCCCCCCCCCCGAAAAAAAAAGAAAAAAAAGGTTGAGCACAATTCAAGTCTTTCTTTTATAACGAAATATATCCGTATAACGCACAATGAACACTCTGATCAGATTGTGCAGATGCCAGATTGGTCTGGGTTTGTCATATAATCTTATTCGCTAGTTATCAAGTATCCTATTTTCTTCTCCAAGATATATCTCTTACAGCGGTCCTAACGAGTACCCACAATCGATGTTTTGGAGCAAGCATTAACACACTCGCGCGTCAACGTGCATTTTTTTCATATCTCCAAAATAGCTATTTTTCTGAAGAAAATCCGTGATAATTTTCTTATTTATACTGCAAACATAGGTTATGGGTGTTCGTTAGAACCGCCTCAATGAGCGCAAAATAGTGTATACCCCGTAAACCCAAGTTTTCCCCTATGCAAAGTGGGGTTTATGGGGTGTTCATTTCACGGACTTGTTAACCTAATGTATGTTTTTACTTTTTTTAAGGTGAATACCAAAAAATATAATTTCATCGATTGCATTAAAAAGATAAAACTTTTCACTCGTGCAAAAAAAGAAACTTTTGTAACGAGTGCGTTCAAAACGTCATAGTTTTCACGAGTGTTTCAGATATGCAAATATTTCACTGCTAATAGTGATTAACCCATTTCAGACTGGAAACCCCTAAACGGGTACCGTGGCAAACAGTGCAGGCCCAAATCAGTCGGCCCAGATCAGACTGATCTGGGCCTACACTGTTTTAAAAAAAATCAACCATTTTCCAAATAGGTTTTGAAGAAAATACAACCTGCCACCCCTAAATTTTGAAATGGACTCCTGCTATAGGAGGAAGATTCCACTTGGTACAAAAAGGGTTAAGTGGTGTTAGGCCAGTATGGGTTCAACGGATTAAAAATGAAACAGTTTGCTTACTGTGTTCCCCTTTATTGCTTAACGAGGCCAACAGAGCTTTTGTTTGTATTGGAATTTAGCGGTCCAGTCAACACTATTTTAGGTCATTTTGAGCCGGTCAGTTTACCTATCCACTCTTTTCCTGGACAGGCTTATACGTAAATACATTGCACATGCTTTCGCTCTCTGACGTGCGGCTTAAAATAGCCGTTTCCCATCACGTAAAGCAAGTCCTTGAAGAACCCCTCAAAAACAGGCTCTGTATTAACAGGGGCATACATTATTTTGCTCTTTCTGGTCCACGACATAGATTGTGGGTACTCGTTAGAGCAGTCTCAATGATGGGTTTCAAACAGACCAGTGAAAGGCACGTGGAAATCAGCAGTGCAAAGCAACTGTACTTAGTAGCGTTTGTCAATCCGTCTCAAAACTATCAAAACTTTAACATTGAGTCAACTACGTTATACTTAACACACATTGATCATCAAGGCCAAGTTGTTCAAAGCAGCGTAAGTTAACCCTTTTTGTACCAAATGGAATCTTCCACATTATATACAGCAGGACTCCATTTCAAAATTTAGGGGTGTCAGGTTGTGTTTTCATCAAAATCTATTTGGAAAATGACTGAACTTTAAGCAAACAGTGCAGGCCTTGATCAGACGCCGCGTTCTCTGGCATCTGATCTGGGCCTGCACTGTTTGCCAAGGTACCCCTTTAGGTGTTACTGGTATACTGAATGGGTTAATGAACTCGTTAATGGTCAAAACGTTAACTATTCAATAGGTACCTAATACTCTTGTATTTCTACTGGAAAATGTGAGGAGCTTTTTTGCAAATTTGATGCAAACCCTATTCGCACTTTTTTTTTTGCTGTACAAATGATAAAAAAATTTAACGACTCGTTAACTAACGACTTCGCAAAAAAGAAATAATATAAATAAATAAAATAAATAAATAAAAGTGGCATTAGGTTATTTTATAAATGCGGCATAAAACAAACACTTTCCCTTACAATACTATAATATTTGAAAAGCAATTTAATCCGTATTATATATGGACCAATAAATCATCATATTTAGTTAAAACAAATATGCCACTGTAATACCCTTAAGCAATTGTCTGAGACAAGGACTAATGGTCACAACCGATATTCATCGAAAACTGCCGACTATAGCCGAATTGCTTTAAAACAGGTGTCAAGTAGCGTAATTCTGGAAGCTACCTGGAAAAACTGCCAGTACAGGTTCCTTCCCTTGATTTCCCTTGATTTCATATGGCCGAACTTTTCCCGTATGATACTGTTTGCTACACCCGACACATGATTCCAATCTAGAATCTTTAAATAAGTCTCTTAAGCAACACTTTGACCCAACAGCGATAAGAATAGTGTGGCAATTTTCTATAATCTACCGTTACCTGGATTTCCTACAAATCAGCGATAGTCGCGTGGACATCAACGACTAAAAACTACTGTGCTTTGTACCTTTAGATCGATTGACAAACAATCGTCACCCAAACTTGGAGCGCTACTATCCCACTGTCAGACTAGACACTGCTAGAATAATTGAATACTAGAGACGCGATAAACAAGATTGTGTCATCAGACTTGTACTCAAAACATAGATTGTGGGTACTCCATTACGCTAACTCATTTTAAAATTTTAAGATGAAAACTGCTGATATTTTTTCTTATTTCTGCTCTATAATGAGGCGGTTCTAACGAGTACCCACAGTCTATATTTTAGAGCAGAAATAAGAAAATAAGGTTTACACCTGCGAACCCCAGTTTTACTATATAAAAGTGGGGTTTAAGGGGGTCAAAATTATATAGGCGTGTTTTCGTAATGACAACAAAGGCTGTGCACATGCAGAAGCCTCGAGGTTATAAAACAAATTTCATACTCAACTCAGCTTAGTATAAAATTTGTAATGCTCATAACTATTAAAATACAGACAAGGCAGTTTTAATACTCAGATCAGCACAGAATGTCATTTATCCTGCTCATAAATTTTAAAATGCCAACATTTGTTGGCACTTTAAAATTCATAAGCAGGATGAATCAGCTGAACATGAAAAAGGTTTATAACCTCGGGGCCTTGTTATCTAAGTCTTAGGTCGCCACACATTCCTGACTGGATATTGCTTGTTGCGTTTGACCTGGATTAAATGTCATTTTTCAGAACACCGGTCCACAGGAATCACAAAAATCTGGAACAACACGTATTGGATATGTTACCGTCACAAAAGGTATTTTTGTAAGAGAGAGAGAAAGCATAAAAGGATAGGGTTTATTGGAGATGGAGAGAGAACGGGATAGCACAAAAAGAAGAGAAAAGGACAGAGCAGAGAGGATAATACTTGACAGGCAAAAATAGAGAGAACGACGAGATAGAACAAAAAGAGAGTAGAGGGAGATACTTGACAGGCAAAATAGAGAGAACGACGAGATAAAACAAAAAGAGAGTAGAGGGAGATACTTGACAGGCAAAAGAGAGAGAACGACGAGATAGCACAAAAAGAGAGTAGAGGGAGATACTTGACAGGCAAAAGAGAGAGAACGACGAGATAGTACAAAAAGAAGAGAAAAAGACAGAGCAGAGAGTGAGATACTTAACAGGCAAAAGAGAGAGAACGACGAGACAGTACAAAACGAAGAGAAAAGGACAGAGCAGAGAGGGAGATACTTGACAGGCAAAAGACGAAGAAAGTAAAAGAGAGACAGAGTGAGACAGAGACAGTGTGCGTGGAGAGATAGACGACAGGCAGAAGAAACAGAGAGAGAAGTGTGTGTGTGTGTGTGTGTGTGTGTGTGTGTGTGTGTGTGTGTGTGTGTGTGTGTGTGTGAATTCGGGTTTAACGTCGCTTTCAACAATTTTTCAGTCATATTACGACGATGTCTGGTTGCGACAGGGAGCTCAATGCTCACTTTATAGTGCTGCCTCACTTAAGTATCATGTCCCAGACACATTACATGATACCACATCCAGTCACATTATCCTGACACTGGGTCGACCAGTCCTAGCTCTACCCCGTAAATCTGAGTGCCAAGCGAGGAGCAGCTAGTACCATTTTTAACGACTTTGGTATGTCGCGGCCCGGGATCGAACCCGTGACCTCCCGTTCCCAGGAGCGGACACTCTACCAACTGAGCTATCGGGGCCGGTAGCAGAGAGAGAAAAGGGTAGAGCTAGAGGGAGGTGCCATTACGATAACACACCCGTGTGACTTACTGCAATTTTTCATATCTCCAAAATCGCTCCTTTTTGATGAAAATTCATGATATTTTTCTTACTTTTACTGCGTACATAGGTTGTTGGCGATCGTTAGAACCGCCTCATTGCAGGCGGTTCTTACGAGTGCCAACAATCTATGTCTTGGAGCAGAAATAGGAAAAATAACTTATATCCCTTAAACCCCATTTTTTCTATATATAGTTTAATTCACGGACTTGTTCACGTGATGCGAGTCTCAGATAAGGCAATAGAGCAAGGTTGAAACAAAGAGTAAAAAAGATGGAAAACTTGGATTGGTGTGTTGGTTTAGCTGATCAAGCAATGGCCTCGAAGATCGAAGATTGATAGATACAGTGAAATTCCGCTATTAAGACCACCTAAATTTACGACTATTTCTGCTTTAAAAAGTTTATTTTGAAGGGTGCACTTAATCTTTCTGTGTATTCTGTCAAAAAGTGTCCCCTTGTAAGGTAAGGGACCACCTTTGGGACTGTTCAAAAGTGGTCTTTAAGACCACTTTTGAAAAGTCCCAAAAGTGGTCTTAATATAGGAATTTTACTGTATTTAGATAGAGAGCAATCATCTTATAGAGCCTGTTCCGTTGAGCAAGCATACAAAGCCTGTTCATACGAGCATCCATATTATCATTCCTGCCAGTCTAAACGGTCTTGTTTGATTTGACGTTAACGTCCCCGTCAACACAGTAAAGGTCATTTTTGAGACGTTGCTTCCAATGTTGTGGGACTTTTACCCGACATTGAGATTTGTTTGTTTGTTTGTTTGATTTGAGGTTTAACGTCCCCGTCAACACTGTAAAGGTCATTTTGGAGACGTTGCTTCCAATTTTGTGGGACTTTAACCCGACATTGAGATGAAATGACATCTCAAGCCCTGTCGCCCAATGAAACCAACAGGTTTTATGAGCATGGACGGTCCGCCTCGCACTGCGGTTCCTGGACAGGCTTAGATCCTCTAAGCGGTTTACCAGTACTAGTGTGCGGGCCGGATTCAGCTCTGCGTGGAAGCATCATGCAGCCCATATATTTCTTCAAGCCCCGACATTGAGATAAAATGACATCTCAAGCCCTGACACCTAATGAAACCAATAGGGCTAATATGCATGGATGTTCCGACTCGCACCGCTTTGCCTGGGCAGGCTTAGCTCCTCTAATCGGTTTACCAGTACTCGTGTGAGGGTCGGTTTCAGCTCTGCGTAAAATTATCATGCTGCCCATCTATTTCTTCAAACCCGTTAACGATCTAATGGCCATATTAAGATTATTAATTATGCCCCGCCACAAAAAGTAGCGGTGTAAAATGTTATATTCTTCGAATTTTTTAATGTCCGTCTGCCCAAAGTTTCGTATCCGCTCCATAACTCTGATACTGTTTGAGATATTTTCACAATACTTCACATATTTGTGAAGCACCACGAGACGACGTGCAGAACATATGAACTGTAACTCTTATCTGCCTACGTTATGGAGTTATTGTGCTTTAAACATTGAAATAAGCCATTTCTTTCATGTTCTTGCTCCATAACTCTCACACCGTTAGGTATATTTCCAATACACTGCATACAATTGTAAATCACCATAAGACAACGTCAAAAACATTCGAACCATATCTCTGGTTTGTCTACTTTTGAAGTTAGTGTCATTTGAACGTTTATCATATGACGTCGCGTCTGAGAGTGTAATAACGTCATGTATTATTTTCGATAATCCACTAGTGGATTAAATATGCAAATTAGCCATAAGCAGGAATACTCGTACTACAGGTACTAATCCACACCTATCCGTCACTTCTGTGACGTCAAAGCCAGTCGCTAGTTTTCATACAGGTAATAGTAGGAAAATGTATAGAGTTATATAGGAGCCCGTCATTTAACTAATAAAATCATTTATTTTCATTTCAACAAGATATTATTATAACCTCGCATTTGATAGAAAAATTTATCTGCTTCATTTTGGTACCAAATTTGTTGAAATAAAATAAATTTTAAAGTGGCCCAGATTGTAATGAATGCCACTGGGTATTTCCCTATTAAGTCTTTGTATTTTACAACAAAAATGAAAAATAGCCTTAATTCAAAGGCTCAAAAGTCATATTTGTTAAAAATTTTCCGTGCGCTATAACCTCTCGTTAGAAAGATCTATTTAATATCTATATTCATGTGCTTAAAAAATTTAGAAAATCATTTTATTAAAAGTGGTCCACAGGTTGTAGAAAATAGCTATTTTCAAAGAAACGTAACATGTACGGCGTCCTTAACGACGTCGCGTTTACTAATGGCGGGATATTGATATATTTGTAAACCACAGTGAATAAAATGCGTTTAAAATGTCATATGATAAATAGAATCTGGCATTCGTACTCATGTATTATTGAATTTATTAAACTCGTAGAGGAAAAGGGATAAAATGCTCGGCAAAGCCTCTCATTTTCTCCCTTTTCCTCAACTCGTTTAATAAATTCAATAATACATGAACACTCATGTAAGATCCTCTATTTAACGTAGCCATTTCTACCATGTACTCGTGTTCGCTAGACAAGTTGAAAATCGTTCGAGATATTTACATGCATTTTCTCATGAATGTGAATTATAACAAGACGACATGCAGAACAAAATAACCGTTAGTCCGGCTAACCTACTTTTGCAGTTACAGCCTTTGCGTTTGTCCTTCCTCTTTAATGTTTGTCTTGTTGGTGATTCGGATTCTTTCTCCCATTATGTATATTGCTCCTTTTAGTTAGGTTTGGATATTCTGAGTCACCACCTGTTTGGGAAAGAGCTGCTGACTCGGTTTACCTACTGTCCGTTTTATTTACTGTGGTCACTCGAATTTTTCCCTAGTGATATTGTGGGAAGAATTTGGGATCTGACTGCCGGCCTTAGTAGCTCAGTCGGATGCGCGTCTGACTGGTGATCAGGAGGACGCGGGTTCGATACCTGCCGGGTCGGCAACATTCCTTTGGGGAGATTGATCATGAAATCTTTTCTACTGTCATTCTCTCCCTTCCGCTGATTCAAGAAGGGCAGTTGTCAGTAATGGGCACTTTACTGGCTAACCACTTACGTTTAAGCCTGCCAAGAAGTGTGGAAGGTAAACTGACAGGCTCAAAATGACCTTAATAGTGTTAACTAGGCCGTTAAACTCCAATACAAACAAACAAAAAAGCATCAGTCCCTTGTCGTTTCTCTTTTTAATTTGCACAGAGTAAGTGATAAAAATAACCATTTCAACCAAATGTACTTGATTCCACTCTGTAAGTTGGAAACCGTAGGAGATACTTAGCCATATGGCCATTTTGTGGGAAAGTAACTGTCCTTATGGCCTTCCTTTGTTTAGGTTTCCATTATGGTCTGGTCGCTTAATGTTTGTATTTCTTTCCCTTTGGTGTCTTTTATGGGTGGAGTAAGTTAATTGTATCAATTCCTGATCTTTGTTTTACTTCTACTTTGATAAATTTCACTCTAATGCAAGTCATCATGAGACGTCGCCCCCGCCCATAGGGGCTTGAAGAAATATATGGGCTGCATGATGCTTCCACGCAGAGCTGAATCTGGCCCGCACACTAGTAATGGTTAACCGCTTAGAGGATCTAAGCCTGTCCAGGAACCGCGGTGCGAGGCGGACCGTCCATGCTAATAAACCCTATTGGTTTCATTGGGCGCCAGGGCTTGAGATGTCATTTCATCTCAATGTCGGTTAAAAGTCCCACAAAATTGGAAGCAACGTCTCCAAAATGATCTTTACAGTGTTGACGGGGACGTTAAACCTCAAATTAAACAAAACAAACATCATGAGACGAGGTGCAGAACACCATATCCGTAACGCTTGCTAACCTACCCCTTGCGTTATGGCCCTTTGATCATTGACAAAAGGTGCTTTAATGTATTTGTTTCTGCTATGTAACTTGAAGACTGTTTGACATATTTCCTTGAACATTTATGCAAATGTACACACCATGAGCTAATATGCAAAACACAAGATCCAGAACTCTAAATTATCTGTTTCGGAGTTACCGCCCTTTGGACATTTTAAACAGTGATCCTAGTCATACAATTGTGCCCCTTCTATAACTTGAAAATGGTTTCAGAAATCCTTGCAAAAAATGTTAAGCAATATAAGATGACATGTAAAACACAAGAATCATAAGTGTGTCTTAAGGGGAATCGAAACACCTTCAGGGGAGGCAACTCCTGCAAAAGTATTTGTGTCTGCCATTTCAATAGGAGTCAACTGTTAAAGGAAAGAATTTGCTCCCGAAAGTTGTCTCCCTTTGGAAAAGGGCGGGAAAATCAGCCTGGTGTTCGCATTCCACTTAATTAGTTCATGGAACATTGAAAACAACGGTTTCTATGATATACTTGTATCTGCGCTGGAAATAGACAACTGTTTTGAGATATTTTCAGTAAACTTCATACGCATGTGAAGCACCACAAAGAGACCAACCGAATTTGGGTTTACTTATTTTTGGAGCTATAGCCCTTTTACCTTGACCAATAGTAATCTGGGTCATATATTCATGTCAACTTCATTTAGAGAAAGACTAATGCACATTCACTTTGAATTCCTTTCTGACAGTGTTATGGTACTTGCTTGATGTAAGTGCAGTGGCGGGGCATGATGCAGTGCTTGCAGCGGTTTTATTTCTTTTCCAGCGAAACTTGTCCTATATAATTTTGACCCACTTGAACCCCACTTTTATATAGTAAAACTGGGGTTTAGAGGGGTAAACCTTTTTTCTTATTTCTGCTCAAAATATAGAGTACCCACGATCTATACTTTGAGCAAAAATAAGAAAAATGTCACAATTTTTCATCTTAAAATGTTCGTGTTTTTTTTCGGCGGTAAAGTTTACAATGTATTTGTATAGGGAGTTTTATTTCTCTTCCAGCGAAACTTGGCGAGTATATGAAAATTTGGCAGCAATGGCGTTTCTTTAACAAGCGTCAGCAGGGATTCCTTCCTGTCAATTATGTTTTGATGAACAACCAACTGAATGTCAGACAGTGCGTGTATATCACGAAGGGTATCTGTGTGTGTCTCCGAGGTCTACATGAAAACAAAATGTTGCAGGTCGACTTTTCTATTGATGACATATACATCAGAGAAATATCTGAGGTACGTAAAATTAACCCTTTTGGTACCAAATGGAATCTTCCACCTTATATATGGCAGGAGTCCATTTCGAAATTTAGGGGTTTCAGGTTGTGATATCTT
This sequence comes from Lucinisca nassula, assembly GCA_963580285.1. Classification (NCBI taxonomy): domain Eukaryota; kingdom Metazoa; phylum Mollusca; class Bivalvia; order Lucinida; family Lucinidae; genus Lucinisca; species Lucinisca nassula. Next base: position 99,470,194 of record OY757020.1, read on the forward strand.
CACAATTTATTCGAGAATTAGTTTAACTTTATGCAAACAGTGTGGGCCCAGATCAGACGCCGCGTTCTGCGGCGTCTGATCTGGGCCTGCACTGTTTGCCAAGGTACCCCTTTAGGGGTTTCTAATACTGAATGGGTTAATAAGGGGAAAAGATACAATTAACAAAATAGAAATGAATGCAATGATCAGGAATCGATACAATTACCTCACACCATCCAAGATACCAAAGGCAAAGAAACACAAACATAAAATGGGCCCCGTCAAGCGATTTTGGTACTTATCGCCTATGCGAGCAGCGAAGGTTCAGGCGAGCCTGCGCATCCGCGCAATCTCGCTAGAACCTTCGCTGCTCGCTCATACAAGCAGTGAATCAAGAGGAACCTTCAGACAGAAAGCCATATCCCTGGCCCCTCTGAATGGCTGGGCATGCGCAGTTAAAATTTGTCATGACGGAATGCTCGAAGACACAAATTCGCTTGGCGGGGCTCAAATAACTTCAGTAAAATAAGTAAGGGTAATGGATACACTGAGCAAAATAGAAGAGCCATCGGGGTTTGAAGAAATATATGACCAATTTTAATACTGCATTTGCCATTAAATCCTTCCATTTTGAACCCGCCCGTCGGGGCTTGAAAAAATAGATGGGCTGCATGATGCTTCCACGCAGAGCTGAAACCAGCCGCGCACGAGTACTGGTAAACCGCTTAGAGATCTAAGACTGCCCAGGCAAAGCGGTGCGAGTCGGACCGTCCATGCTTATATAAACCCCGCGACAGAGCTTATGCTCAATGCCGGGTAAAAGTCCCACAAAACTGGAAGCAACGTCTCCAAATGACCTATACAGTGTTGAAGGGGACGTTAAACCTCAAATCAGACAAACAAAACAAACAAAGAGAAGGCAGTGATCAAGAATCGATACATTTACCGCACACCTCCAATCCAAGACACCAAAGGGAAAGAAATACAAACATACAATAAATTCACTATGATGAAAACTTAACAAGCGGAAAACCAAAAGACAGTTACTTTCCAAAAAAATGGCCAAAAAGCTATCCAAAACTTTATTAAGCAATACATGCATGCACAGTCGAACTATATCAATAACGTTATAACACACCAACCAGAACAACCACCTCGGAACGGTCGATATAATATTTAAATGTGTGGTGGCTGGCTAATCGGAGCTGAAAAGATAATCGATTATCAGTCTTGTCATTGCGATCAATAATCGATTATTAATCGCTAAGGTTTTTGTCATTATTTTACCTGTCTGGCTTTCTGTCTGAGCATGACTCTTAACATATGTTGCACTTTACATTATGTATATTTGAACAGACAGGCCTGAGCAAACAGTGTAAACCCAGATGAGACGCCGCATAATGCGGCGTCTCATCAGGGTCTGCACTGTTTGCCATTCATCCAGCTATTTTAGGAATAACTTTGGCTAGTAAATTGTACCTATCAAGTTATCAATTAGAAGCAAATCAGAAATGATAATCATTTTTGTGGAATTTATCGATCGATTAATTGATTATGCGATTAATCGTGTCAGCCTTAGACTGGTGGGGCGGGGTGCTGGCTTATATCGGTTTTACGTTGCCACAATCCTCGCTTTTGGTTCTCTCTTGGTTTACACAAATAATTTGTTCATTCAGCATACGGGGTTCTAACACAACCGTGAAACATCTCAGAGAACATAAAAATCAAACGAATACAAAGGTGAAACAACGATGAGGACTCAACAGCATGAAATAACTGAAATGCTGGAGCAAAAGAAAACCAACAGTTGGACTTCGGTTGGCCCGACAAGAGTCAGTTTGCGTCATGCCTGACACGGGTGTACTTTGTGGCTCCCAGTTTGCTTATCTATAAACTGATTTTCACTTCTAAACAGAATTTGCCCCTTATTGTTTTGTTTGTTTGATTTGAGGTTTAACGTCCCCGTCAACACTTTAAAGGTCATTTAAGAGACGTTGCTTCGAATTGTGTGGGACTTTTACCCGACATTGAGATGAAATGACATCTCAAGCCCTGTCGCCCCATGAAACCGATGGGGTTTATAAGCATACTCTTAAAGATTGTGAGGCCAAATTCTTTCCACTAAGAGTGGATATTGTTGATAAGTGAAAGTTTTCTCCGCTGGAGGTACATGTATATACAATTCGCTAAAGAGGAAATGATTCAACAACTTTCTGTTTCCTTATCCGTCAACAAATGCCCTCGGAAATACGGGGGACTTGAAGCAGAGTATTTATCGCTGAGCAGCAATTGCTCTCCTGCAAGGGTAAATACCTTCTAATTTTTGTTGTCGGCTCAGATTGCACTATGTGTGACTTAATAATGGAACCTTTCAGGTAAAAAAAATCCCCTTACTCACAATGTAAATTCGGGCATATTCCATGTTCTACCACATTTCCGCAAGCCTAATGCTTTCATTATGAGGCATATAATTTGACTCGCTGACCATTTACCTTCCAGAAGCAGCTAAAAAATATGGGTGCTGTGCGGAAAAGTTTGGCCTTTTTGGCAGCCAGTCACGGTCAACAAACCCACACCGCAGCGAATAAATCCAGGCATTTCCAGTGGCCAGTCAGCACAATTTTCTGGTTCAATTTAAATCAGCTGCTTTTCACAATAGCAAATACCTACTAATATTTCTTCTAATAGACAATAATAATAATGGCTTAGCACCAAATCCAATCAGGACCAGCAGAATATTCAATTTCCCAAAGCAAGTACAGCTTTCATAAAGACCCTCCCCAAAGCAAGTACAGCTTTCATAAAGACCAATTATTTACTGTAGTGCAACCTTCATAGTATCTAACCACACTTGTCTTGGGCGGGCTTGAACGTACATGGTTAACCAGTATAGTGCAGAAAAACTGAAAAGTGTTCTTCTTGAATCAACGGAAGGTAGAGAATGACCGTACAAAACATTTCATGTCCGATAGACAGTGACTTCATTTTTAACAGAATCTTCGACAAACTTAGTTAACGAGGGTAGGTATTAACTCTATTAGATCGGACTAGCCCCGTTTTCAGATTTACATCTATATGTTGTAAAATTTATATTGAATGCGACGATTTTGATTTTGAGATTGTAAATTTTCCTTTTTGAATGGTGATGTTCCTCGTGCGGAATCCTATGAAAATTTTCTAATGAAAAATTGCGATTTTTTTCTGGCGGCCCTAACGAGTACCCACAACCTCTGTCTTAGAGCATGAATAAGGAAAATTATGTGTACCCCTGCAAAACAAATTTGAACAATAATAAAAGTGGGGTTTAAGGTGGTCATAATTATGTAGGCGTGTTTTTGTGATGTGAGTCAACGTGATATGAGTCAACGAGTACATCACATGAAAAAGTCCGTGAAATGAACACACCTCTAGACCCCAGTTTATATAGAGAAAACTTGGATTTAAGAGGGGTATAGATATCTTTTTCTTATTTCTGCTCCAAGACAAAGGTTGTGTGTGTTCGTTAGAACCGCCGCAATGAGGCGGTTCTAATTGAGGCGGTTCTAACAAGCACCCACAACCTATGTTTAGAGTATAATTAAGAAATATATCACAAACTTTTATCGGAAAAGTAGACATTTTGGAAATGTGAAAACATGCACTGTCACACGGGTGTGTTATCGTAATGATTCGGTATAATCTCTGAAGTTTAATTCCAGGATCGAGTTCTTGTCAGCCTTTTTTGTCGGCCAGCTGTAGCGGACAAACCAAGAAAAACAGCTTCAAATATGAAGGAGTTCGGGAATATACTAAAGAGACTATTAAAGAAAACAAATCTGGAAGACTGTTAACTTCACTGGATGTTTATGTGATGAAGACTGTTAACTTCATTGATTGGTTATGTGATAGAGACTGTTAACGTGCAATGGAGACTGTCACATTACGGGGACTGTTAACTTCATTGGATGGTTATATTATGGGGGCTGTTAACTTCATTGATTGGTTGTGTTATGAAGACCGTCAACTTCATTAATTGGTTGTGCAACAGAGACTGTTAACTTTATTGATTGGTTAATATGTTATTTCGGTCCCTGCCCATCGGGGCTTGAAGAAATAGATGGGCTGCATGATGCTTCCACGCAGAGCTGAAACCGACAGCACACGAGTACTGGTAAACCGTTTAGAGGATCTAAGCCTGCTCAGGCAAAGCGGTGCGAGTCGGTCTGCCCATTCTTATGTTCCCTATTGGTTTCATTTTGCGGCAGGGCTTGAGATGTTATTTCATCTCAATGTCGGGTAAAAGTCCCACAAAATTGGAAGCAACGTCTCCAAAACGGCCCCCGCCCATAGGGGCTTGAAGAAATATATGGGTTGCATGATGCTTCCACGCAGAGCTGAATCCGGCCCGCACACTAGTACTGGTAAACCGCTTAGAGGATCGAAGCTTGTCCAGGAAGCGCGGTGCGAGGCGGACCGTCCATGCTAATTAACCCTATTGGTTTCATTGGGCGACAGGGCTTGAGATGTCATTTCATTTCAATGTCGGATAAAAGTCCCACAAAATTGGAAGCAACGTCTCCAAAATGACCTTTACAGTGTTGACGGGGACTTTAAACCTCAAATCAAACAAACAAACAAACAAAACGTCTCCAAAATGACCTTTAAAGTTACGACGGGGACATTAAACCTGAAATCAAACAAACAAACAATAAGGGAAAATTTTGTTCATGAAAATCAGTTTATAGGTACGCAAACAGAGGCTTGAAGAAATAAATTGGCTGCTGAAGCTTCCACGCAGAGCTGAAACCGACCGCACACGAGTACTGGTAAACCGTTTAGAGGATCTAAGCCTGCCAAGGCAAAGCGGTGCGAGTCGGTCCGCCCATTCTTCTAAACCCTATTGGTTTCATTTTGCGGCAGGGCTTGAGATGTTATTTCATCTCAATGTCGGGTTAAAAGTCCCACAAAATTGGAAGCAACGTCTCCAAAATGACCTTTAAAGTTACGACGGGGACGTTAAACCTCAAATCAAACAAAACAAATATGTTATTTATGTTGTCTACGTATATGTGTTTTAAAATGTCATCTAGGAGCATGCCACATGCAGTACCATTGGAATAATCGAATAGCTTTTGGAACATGAAAATTTGTTCGAGATCTGGAGAGCTCAAACAACCAAAGTTTAGTCACAACGCAAGGTCGAGGCATCGTTGTTTCATTTGAGGATGTCGTTTATAAAATAAAGCTATGTGGTGTGTGCAAATTAGAATCGCCTTGATAAACAAAAGTATGTTATGTGTACTCATTAGAATCGAGGCGATTATAAAGAGTTAACACAACATACATTTTGACCATAAAATCAAGAGAACCTCCCCAAACAAGCCAAATATATGAGTTTATCATATGACGCCGCATCTGAGAATGTAACAACGCCATGTAATACGTTCTGTAATCCACCAGAGGATTAAAGTTCAACTGCAACGCTATTTTTTCTATGACTTATCATTGAATACATATAAAATACATCTCGAATAAGCTATTCGCCGTACTTCTTGTTACGGAATTATGTATTTATTAACAATTTACATTCGGTTCACCTGTGGGCAATTGCGAACCGGAAGTGATAATCCGAGTCACGTGACTCTGAACCCTGTGACGTCAATTGTAGAACGGAAGTGGAAATAGCGTGTATTTTACATTGACTGTTCGAGAAAATTGTGATAAAAACATCTTGTTATCTGAAATAAATTCCAAAAATGCCGACGCGATGTGTTGCACCGGGTTGTGGCAATACCCCTGCACCTGGTCGCGGTTTGTTTACGTTCCCGGAGGACCCGGTATTAAATAAAGAGTGGAGAGTGAATATGGGTCGCGCGAAAAGTGCAAATGAGCCTTTCAAACTATGGGAAAACTCAAAAACTTCGAGATTGTGTGATTCTCATTTCACGGAGGAGTGTTTTATTGTGAGCCCAAGACTAGCGGCGAATCTGGGATTCAAACCAGGCAAGTTTCAGCTCAAGACAGGTGCTGTTCCAACGATCTTTGCCAGACCAAACCACCCCTGGAACACTCCAAAACAGACCAAAGTTGGCGGGGCATACAGGAAACGGCAGAGACAAGAGGTAATGTAGATTATCAGAATGCTGATTATAAATAACATTTGTTTTCAGAGCTTTTTGGTGCAATGGTCCTGAATGGCAGCATTTCATTTTATCAGATTTGTGATCGAGAGGTGGGTTCCGTCCTCATGCTGACCAAAGTGTTGTGTCCCTGATCATAGACAGTTCATCCATGTCTGTCTCAATGTACAGTCTCAATTAGCCAATTTCTCATTGCCAAAACATGCCTATCCAAATCCGCCCCCGCCCATTGGGGCTTGGAGAAATAGATTGGGCTGCATGATGCTTCCATGCAGAGATGATACCGACTGCACATTAGTACTGGTTATCTGCTTGGGGCTAAACCCTAGGAAAACTGCTGCGACTCTGTCCGTCCATGCTCATAATCGTTTCTAAAATAGTTGGAGGAGTGGCAAACAGCGCAGACCATGATAAGATGCCACATTTTGCTGTGTCTCATGTTAGTCTAGGTCACGGGTCAGTTCGCCCGTGAGTCGTTTCGCCCGTGAGTCGTTTCGCCCGTGGGTCAGTTCGCCCGTGGGTCAGTTCGCCCTGGGTCAGTTTGCCCTGGGTCAGTTCGCCCTGATTTGGTGGATCGTTTCGCCCTTATTTTTTCAAGCTCTATGAAATACGGTTATATGGTTTGGCATATAACGGGGTAAATGCCACCTTTTGAATGCCTTTTGGGGGAAGATGTCCAAGCTCACATAACGTTAACAAGTCTTTGCAATGTAATGGGACTTTTATGGCCGTGGAAAAGACTGGGAATATGTAAAAAGAGTTTGGGATTTCTCTCATTTCTGCTGAAAACATAGATTGTTGATTAGATCCACTTTATTGTCTGTGTTTTAGAAACAGACGCAAGTATCAAGTGGGGTTTAGGGTGGGGTGTCTACATTGCATAAACTTGTTAACATGATGCTCAAATTAGTCAACAGCTGTTCTTTCTGCGCAAGTGGTGACGTATTAGTATGTCCACGTGAACCGGTACGTATAATTAGTAACGTCATGGCCATTCATACATGTGCAGTACCGTAACGAAAACATGCCTATTTAAGTGTATGGATATTTTACCTCCATAATATGAAAATTTTCCAATGAAAATTTCTCGTTTTTTTTTTAATATTCTTGCTTCAAATATAGCCTGAGTGCACTCGGTAGAACGAGTACCCACAACCTATTTTTAGCAAAAATAAGAAAATAATAAAACAAAAACACTGAAAACGCCAGTTTTACTTCATAAAAGTTGTGTTTTTTTTATTCATTAATTTATACGTCCAATCCATTTGACACTCCCTTCAAAATAAAATGCTGCGAAACGACCCACGGGCGAAACGACTAACGGGCGAATCGACTCACCCTACAAGGGCGAAATGACCCACCCCAAAAATCAGGGCGAACTGACTCAGGGCGAATCGACCCGGCGAAACGACCCACGGGCGAAACGACCCGGATTCTTAGTCTACACTGTTTGCTCAGGCATGTCTGTGCAAAACCATATAGTTGGGTGCAACATATGGTAAGAGTCATGTTCAGACAGAAAGCCAGAGAGGTAAAACTATGACCAAATCTCCAGTGATTACTGATCGATTATCAATCTCAATGGCATGACTGATAATCGATTATCATTTCAGCACCAATTAGCCAGGCCTATACATTTTTACTGATATTTTTTATCTTCTCAAATGACATTTTCTTGTATCTGTTATCTCTTCTACATGTATTTGGAGACCTAGAATTATTGTCAAGGGTTGAGGCGGTGGTTTAAAGTTGAAACCTTCTTATTTCAGACCATCCAGCAGATCATATCACAGACAACAGAGCCGGTTGTGACTGACCAATCCACTTTTTCCAGCAGTCAGGAGGGTGCCTGCGAGAGTCTAACAGAAGGACTACAGTCTGATACATCCTCTTCCAGCTCCCAAGTTCTGAGTTCTGTCGAAAATGTGCCATCTCGGAAAAGGGTAAGATTTTCAATTTATAAGATGTGTTTAGTTTGATTCCAGTCGTAACATCCCCGGCAACACTTATTTAACCCTATTCTTACTTTTCACGCCTATCCCTAACTTTGCAAACTGTAAATCCACATCAGATGGTCATCTGATCAGGATCTACAGTCTGACATTCAGTTACGGACCTCTGTCAAGTACTTGTGTGTTTGGTTCGAGTTAGGGGTAGAATGAGAAAAGATTTCATGATCATGATTGGTCCCCTGACCCCATGATCAGTCAGACACAGACCAGGGATTTAAAATTCCACACGTCCACTGGCATTTGCGAAAAATTTTTAAGGCAGGGCGAGTGAGATTTTCAGAACTGACTTCCCCTTTTCTTTATTTTTACCATCCAGATGAAACAGTAAGTTTTGAGGAAATTTTACACCTCTGCACGGGTCCAACATAGCTTCATTCACCTTCATTCTCGCTGTTCATGACAATCCCTACCTTTGCAAAGAGTGTAGATCCTGATCAGATGGCATCATGTCAGAAGCCAATTTTAATCAGGATCTACACTGACATTCAGTTTGTGAATTTGAGCGAACCACTTTATGATGTAATTTAACTTGCTTATAGCCAGAAATTAGTGGGTTTAATAAATTCAGATATTCAGCAGGATAAAGGGTCAATGATTCTTTACATTAGAAAATGCAAAAAACAGACACAAGTTTTTTCAGGTTTCACATCCCACTAACACTGTATAGGCCATTTCGGAGACATTGTTTCCAATTTTGTTGTACTTTTACCCAGTTTTGAGATGAAAATGACATCTCAAGCCCTGTTGTCCAATTATACCAACATGTGTTAAGAGCATGGCATGGGTGGTTCGTCTCACATCACTTTGCCTGGGAACGCTTGGATTCCATAAGGGGTTTATCAGATCTGTTTCAGCTCTGCAAGGAAGTGCTAGAAATCCTGTTCTCTATCAGTATTGTACTATTTCTGCAAGTCCCGATTGGTGGGGCTTTTCTTCTATAGTAAAATACTGATAGAGAACAGGTTTTTTTGCAGAGAACCCCATTCGTCGTGTCAATATTTCCCATTTGTTTTATTTAATTTCGGTAAAACAATCTGTTACTGTATGCAATCTGTAGAGACACTGATCAGACACTTCTTGAGTGTGCTCTAGGTGACTAGGTCTGACCTGTTTGTGTAGATGTTCATTTAGAGAATATCCAGTATATAAAGAAAAGGATACATGTACACATACTTACATTTTCGTATTTACAATATATTTTAATGATTCCTATTACACCCCAACCCCTTTATAGACTAGATACAGCTGAATAAATCTCTGGCCTTGATGCCGTAATAGGTAAGAGCTCAAGACTTCTTTTATTAGGTCACCTGTGTTTTTAACCTTTAACCTGCTGAATAGTCAATTAAGCCACACCCACTTATGACTTTGAACCAATTAGATTACTTGATGCAGTTTATTTCTACGTATGCAACATGGCGATACATTCTGGAAGTAGATACTTTTATAAATTGAAAGTGGTTAACAACCACAGTCTGCTAGTAACCCTACAGTTTATTTCTACATATTCATAAACTGAATGTCAAATAGTGTAGATACTGATCAGATGGCTTATTCAGAAGCCATCTGATCTGGATCTACACTGTTTGCAAAGATAGGGCTTGTCGCCAACAGCAGGGTAGAGGTTAACGAACTTGGCTCCTGTCACCTGAGATGCCAAGTTCTGCAATCTGCCTAATATTAGTGAAAAAATCTTGAAAGGGCTGTAAAAACGAAACATAATAAAACAAAACAGAAGGAACACTGTCATTTGTTAAAGATCTGTTCAATACAACTGACTGAAATCAGAGCACTGACAACACTGTTGGGTTGTTTGCCTTTGAGTGTATGATAACTAGATGTAACCTTGATCCTGAAGCAGAACAGTCACTTAGACTGTGAACAATTCAAGAAAAAACCTACAAGAAGCTTGGGTGGCCAGCAAAGACTGAGATCAGCCTGCGCCTTAGCAGTCTGATCAGAGTCTTTGCTGGTCACATGTAAAGTTCTACTATATACTACAGTCTATGTAAACCAAAATGAGCAAAAGGTCTTGTCTTAGTGGATGGGTGAGTGGGTTGATTTTAGTCTGCTGGCTGCATGGTCACATTGTAGGCTTTGTCTTGAATTGGGGGAAGGGGAAGAATGACTATATGTAGAAAAACTGTTATCCTCTTTGCACTAATAGCCTCTTTGATATTTGAAACCACAGTATTGCTCTGATGGCCAGCTCTGACGTATCTTGTTCACAGCACAAGCTGGTATCACCTTCCGCATTCCTCTTCCAAGTCTGTGCCACACCCATCTCGTAAAACGTCTGTATGCAACATGGCGGTACATTCTGGAAGTAAATAATTTTATAAATTAAAAGTGGTTAACAACCACAGTCTGCTAGTAACCCTGATCTTGCTGAATATTTTAACCACACCCATTTCTGACTTTGAATAAATCAGATTACTCGATGAAATTAATAATTTATAAGCTGAATGTCAAACAGTGTGGATCCTGATCAGATGACTTCTGATCTGGATCTACACTTTTCCAACGAATGAGGTTGTTGAGAACAGCAAGATAAGGGTTAAACCTTAATGGCCTTGTTCTGTCTAAAATGTAAACCTCCAAACAGACATAACCTGTGAACAAAGACCACTCTTGGCCATTCCTTTGTGCCATCTTTGTAGACAGGCTGGATTGTTCCTATAGATGTATGTATATATTATATGTAGATATGCTATTTTTGATAGCAAACATGTACAGTAAAACAGGTCTTAGCAGCCACCTCTATTAAGCAAGCAGCCGGTCATAAGCAAGCAAGCATTGGTTACCTGAAAAGTAGAATGCATAAATTTTACCTGTATAAAGCTAGAACCTGTCATTAGAAAGCAAATTTCGAATATGTTTTGAGGCGCTTGCTAATACAGGTTGGACTGTATACATTTGGTAAATCAACCTTATCATCCATCCACAGTGACAAGACCTTTTGCTCATATCCGGGCATAGATCATAGAATATAGTAGGTACATGCGATCAGTGAAGACTGATCAGCCTGCAAAAATGTACAGGCTGGAGTCTTTGCTGGTCACTCAAGCCTTCTTGTAAATTTTGTCATGCGCTGGCTCTTAGTATAACGAAGGATACCAATGAACTACCCAGGCCTACCCAATGGGGAAAGGGCATGTCTGTAAATACCAAGAATAAAAATAAAAAAAATATTTGTACATATAATGCTGTTATTTTTCTTGTCCCTGTCCTTGATCTTATATAGTTGGAGTACCAGAATGCCATCTTTCTCAGACTCAGCTACAGTATGACATCAATGCAGGTCTATAGAATACATTCTGTTTGTGCTCAGTTTCACCAGCTGCTTACCAAAACCAATTGGTTGGATTTTGCTTGTTTCCGGGTTTTAATACCCAGTCAACACTATTTAGGTCATTTTTTAACCTGTCAGTTTACCTAGCCACCCTTTCATGGACAGGCTTACACATCAGCGGTTAACCAGAACTATGCACCTTTTTTGACGGAAACTAACAACTGTCCTTGAATCCGCATAAGGGAGAGAGAATGATTATTGAAATCATTTCATGATCAATCTCCACAAAAGAATGTTGCTGACCACACAGGTATCAAACCGATGTCCTCCTGATCTTCAGTCATAAACAAATCCGACTGAGCTACTGAGACCGGCTTACAGTTTCTAGAAGAGTTGATGAGTAAAACACCGTCACCTAGCTGGTAAACACATTCAATGGCTCATACTTACTCATGAATTGGCTCATCATCACCAACATGACCATAGTTGTCCAAGAATTCATAGAAGGATGTCTCTATAACATACTGGTTCAGACAATTTCCTTCATAGCCAGGATGCTGTGTGGTGCACTGAAGGTCTTGATCTTCTACTAAGTTGTCAATGAGACCAATCTCCCTGCAGCATGTGCTCTCATCTACAGATGGCATGGGAATACAAAATCCACATTCACACCTGAAAAATAAAATGGCATACAAATTTAGGGTCAGACGCCAATGTTACATGCTAACTTGAGGTTTTTTTTTCTCTGTGCACTCTGCTTTTGGCCTACTACCCTCATGTATTGGGGCTTGGAGAAATAGATTAGGTGCATATTACTTCCACGCAGATCTGAACCAATCGCACATGAGTACTACTGGGAGGTTCTTAGCCTGCCACGGAAAAGTGGTGCAAGTCTTGCTTCGAACCCGAAAGGGTTTACCCTGTCCTTGTGTGGATCAGTTCTGTGTAGAAGCAACATGCAACCCAATCTATGTCTTCAAGCCCTGTGGGCAAGGACCATTAGCATGTGTTGCCAGAAATTACAATTTAATTTATTACACAAGTCATCTTTGCAAACAGTGTAGATCCAGATCAGATGGCTTCTGAAGAAGACATCTGATCAGGATCTACACTGACATTCAGTTTATGAATTTGTAGGTATAAATTTATCCAAGTAGCCTGATTGGCTCAAAGTAAAAAATGAGTGTAAAATGGGTGTGGCTACACTGAATATTCAGCAGGACATGGGTTAATCCCGGAGTTTTTTTGCTGAATCTAGCACATAAATATTTACCTTTTGTTTTTTTATTTTTAGTTTAATGACTCAACCAACACTATTTAGGTTATGTGGAGCATGTCAATGAACTATCCATGCTTTTCCTGGACAGGCTAATTTATTGCACTTTTTGGCCAAAAATTGACAACTACCCTGGTTGAATCAGCAGAAGGGAGAGAATGTTTTTAAAGTAATTTCATGATCAATTTCCACGAAAAGTTATGCTGACACTCACAGGTCTCGAATCTTGGTCCTCTGTACACAAGTCGAATGCGCGCCTGACTGAACTGCAGAGGCCGGCCGGTTACTTGTTGCAGTAATGATTAAAATACACCCGGGTATCACCCCACTTTGGGTTCAACACACACTTGTCGCCAGGGATGAAAGAAGAAGATAAGTCCAATGTTTTGCTGTTACATTGTAGATTATCTGTGGCATTTTTGGTGTGTAAATATCTATATAGAGATTATAATAACAAAAGCAAGCCAATAATTTCACACTTCAACAAGGGGTGGGGGTGCAAATTTTTCCCCTTTTCATAAACAATGAATGAGCAGGAATTATCTTGGCTTTCTGGCTCATTCTATTGAAAGTATTTGGCCCTATAGGAGCTTTTTTCGTGACGTACTTCCGGTTCTAAAAATAGAACGGGAAAAGCCCTGGCCGTCATCTATCGTATTGCTTCAAAGGCAGTGGGACAGATAAAGTGTTAATTACAGTGTAAACCAGTGGAATTCTTTTAAACTTTTGGGGAATTCTAATGTAAGATAGTGGGAGAAACACCGATATGCTGCCAGATGTGAAATTTTCGCATTACGAAAATGATATATTGTACATACGATCTCTCTCTCTCTCTCTCTCTCTCTCTCTCTCTCTCTCTCTCTCTCTCTCAGCGCACCAACAATTAGCGAGCGCAGGCAAATGTAAATTACAGTTTGTCGTTAAATGACGCTACGTCAACCGACATGTAGCGTGCCAACAACGTCGTGTCTACATCAAACCAACTTCAAAGCGATGCATTGAATTTGACATTGCAACGTCGATGAAACGGCACAACGTTTCGTTGGCGATAATACGGCGTTGCTTAATAAAATGTCATTTGCCCAGTGCTCGGACCCATCAAGACTCAGTAGGATTGGAACATTAAATTCAAAACAAACGTAGAACACCCTTTTCAGAGCATAAGAATGTTAAACACTCCTTCGCAAGTGCAAGATTATACAGTAAAATCCGGTAGATTTGTAGATTGGTTCAACCTGCCCAGCCTTTAGGTCTACATTAACCCATTTGGTACCGGAAACCTCAAAAGGGGTAAGTGACAAACAGTGCGGGCCCTGATCAGACGCCGCAGAACGCGGCATCTGATCAGGGCCTACACTGTTTGCAAAAAGTTCGGCCATTTTCCAAATAAATTTTGGAGAAAACACAACCTGACACCCCAAAATTTTTGAAAATGACTCCTGCTATATATAAGGAGGAAGATTCCATTTGGTACAAAAAGGGTTATGGGCTTCTTGTATACAGGGATCAGTCAAACCATCTCAACGGCCACGTGCCATTGAAGTGAGTTGGAGTTGTTTGTTGTCGACGGCATGACGTCGAGCCAACGTTGACTCGACGCCCGTCTGTAGTCCACTCATTGGTTGTTGTTTTTTTTCGACTGGCAGTATGTTTATGTGTCTGTCTAACAGTCCGTCCGTTCGTTTGTTAGTCAGTCATTCAGTCAGTCGGACTGTGTGTCGTCTGTCTACTGTCAGTTTGTCAGTCAAACCCCTCTCTCTCTCTCTCTCTCTCTCTCTCTCTCATGCCAACGGTCATGTGACAATGAAGTGAGTTGGAGTGGGTGTCGACGGCATGACGTCGAACCAACATTGACTCAACGCCCCTCCGTCAGTCCACTCATTAGTTTATTTCGACTGTCAGTATGGACATTTAAATTGCACATGTAGACAGATCGTTGGACAGATTTCTCAAGATAGATAGACAGATCGTTGGACAGATTTCTCAAGATAGATAGATAGATAGATAGATAGATAGATAGATAGATAGATAGATAGATAGATAGCGAATAAAACGAAAGTTACGTAAAAGCTTATTTCGTGAATAACGGTATCTCAAGCCATTGACATGGGTCATTCACGAAAAGATTTTCGTCAATTAAAAACGGATTTAGGATAAATAAATTTCGGTAATGAAAGTAAAATATCATTCTTTCCTTCTCGCGGCATTATTTCAATGAAAACGGGTATATTTTCTCTCAAAATGTCTGAATATTGTTAGCATTTTAAGTTCCGCCAATACATTTGAATAGCCATGGCCGTTTCAATTGACGGCCAGTACTTGGCGCATGCGCAAGAATGACGTCATAAACAGAATTCCTAAAACCTCCCATTGCGGGTTGTAAAGATGACAAAACAGTTGTCAGCCCCCACTGTCTCAACCAGTGCCCCCCCCCCCCCCCGATTTTTTTATTTACTTCCTCCTTTCCTTACGTTATTTTCGGCTATCAAAATACGAAACGGAACCTTACTAATATTGGGCTAATCAGTAGTAAAGTGGACGAACTTATTTTTTCCTCGTCATGCATTTTTTTTGTTTATTATTCTCGCTAACTTACCAGTCTGTGTTGCCGAGCCTATCGCTCAGCTGGCCCTCCAAATCTGACTCGCTAGATGTGTCCGATTCGGAATCTTCCGAGTAATCGGGCGCAGATTCTCTTCTTGGTTCAAACTGATACGGCTGTACCGGCCTGATTGACCCAGCTAAAACAGAATCACCGTCATTCTCCTCTAACTCTCTAAGATTTGCACTGTCCGCCATAGCTGTCACTTCGAAATGTGTCTACAAATGACGTCACGCGCAAGTGCGCATGCGTGAAAATCTAAATTTGGACAGGTGCGAAAGAACGGTAAATCACGTAACTTTATTGGCTTATAACTTCCCCTATATAACCTTTTGAATTCTCGCGACTTTTTGTAATTGCTTATTTTTATCTGTGCTACATGGATAATTAATAAAGATATGGTGGTAAAATTACCGTTTCCGTTGAACTTTAAATATGCAAATTAGAAAAGTCCCACAAAATTGGAAGCAACGTCTCCAAAATGACCTTTAAAGTTACGACGGGAACGTTAAACCTCAAATCAAACAAAACAAATATGTTATTTATGTTGTCTACGTATATGTGTTTTAAAATGTCATCTAGGAGCATGCCACATGCAGTACCATTGGAATAATCGAATAGCTTTTGGAACATGAAAATTTGTTCGAGATCTGGAGAGCTCAAACAACCAAAGTTTAGTCACAACGCAAGGTCGAGGCATCGTTGTTTCATTTGAGGATGTCGTTTATAAAATAAAGCTATGTGGTGTGGGCAAATTAGAATCGCCTTGATAAACAAAAGTATGTTATGTGTACTCATTAGAATCGAGGCGATTATAAAGAGTTAACACAACATACATTTTGACCATAAAATCAAGAGAACCTCCCCAAACAAGCCAAATATATGAGTTTATCATATGACGCCGCATCTGAGAATGTAACAACGCCATGTAATACGTTCTGTAATCCACCAGAGGATTAAATATGCAAATTAGTTAGATGTTCCCCGTAACGTTACACGTCCGTAACGATGTCGCGTTTGCATATGGCGGAGTGTTGACATTTTATTTAAAAATCGTGAATAAAAAGTTTTTAAAAGTCATATGATAAACAGAATATTGCATTCGTGCTGATGTAGTTTTTAATTTATTAAACTCGTTGAGGAAAAGGGATTAAATGTTCGGCACAACCTCGCATTTTATCCCTTTTCCTCAACTCGTTTAATAAATTCAATAATACATTAGCCTTTATCTTGCTGTTCACGACAACCCCTATCTTTGCAAACAGTGAAGATCCAGATCAGATGGCTTCTGAAGAAGCCATCTGATCAGGCTCTACACTGTGTGGCATTCGGTTTATGAATTTGTAGCAATGAATTACATCAAGTAATTTGATTGGTTGAAAAACAGAAATGGGTGTGGCTTAAATGAATATTCAGCAAGATCAGGGTTAACACTCATGAAAGATTCTCTACTATCTGGAGCCATTGATAGAATCCTCTAGGGAGCCAAGAAGCAGTTCAAATTAACCGTTACTGTGACGCCCAGTAAGCATTCTACATAAATCTACAGCGGGCTGTTAGCGGCCCGTCTGGGTAGCTGACGGGCCGCTAACGGCCCGCTGTAGATTTATGTAGAATACTAGCAGGGACGGTACTAAATTACATCCGTGTTCGAGGTACTGACGATGCACTGGATATAGTTCTAGTCTTCCATCAGCTCCGGAATAATGTTGTATGTATGGCAAATGCGTAGTTTTCTTTTTTGGTTGTTTTAATTGAAGTTTTACGTCCTTTTCAACACCATGTTGGTCATATTGGTGATACTGCTTCCAATTGTGTTGGAATTCTACCCGACAATGAGATGAAATGACACCTCAAGCCCTGCGAATAGGATTCATATGCAGAGACGGTCCGACTCGCATCACTTTGCCTGTGCAGGCTCAGACCTTCTAAGCGTTTTACCACTACTCATATGCGGTCGGTTTCAGCTCTGCATGGAAGCTCCATAAAGCCTAATCTATTATTCAAACCCGAATGGGCGAAGGCGCATCACTGTTGCATGTAGAAAGAACTAACAAATACATGTACACTGTAGTTAAATCCACGTTTTTGTTTGTTTGATTTGAGGTTTAACGTCCCCGTCAACACTGTAAAGGTCATTTTGGAGACGTTGTTTCAATTTTATGGGACTTTTACCCGACATTGAGATGAAATGACAGCTCAAGCCCTGTCACCCAATGCAACCAATTCGGTTTATTAGCATGGACGGTCCGCCTCGCACCGCGGTTCCTTGACAGGCTTAGATCCTCTAAGCGGTTTACCAGTACTAGTGTGCGGGCTGGATTCAGCTCTGCGTGGAAGCATCATGCAGCCCAAATATTTCTTCAAGCCCTATGGGCGTTAAATCCACGTGCCTTAGGCCCAAGGTTATAAAACGTATTTCATGCTCAGTTCACTTCAGCATAAAATTTGTCTTGCTCATAAATTTTAAAATGCATTTATTGGCATTTTAAAATTCAACAACAGGACAAATAACATTCTGAGCTGATTTGTGCAGCAAAATTGCCTCTTTCTTCAGCTGAGTTGAGCATGGAAAATTTTATAACCTTGGGGCCTGGTCTGCAAATGACGAGTTCAGTGAATAGTGTCACTTATATGAAAAAGAAGGATAGACATTGTTTAAAAACCTGAATGTTTTCAGAAGACGACCATGTCCCCAATCATAAGAATGGCCTAGAACCCCTTAATAATTAGAACAAGGTCTCAAAAGAATAATCAAATTGTTATAACTCATCAATAGGTTCCAGAGACTAGGGTGCAGGCAATCTCTGAGCCAGGTCGAGCTTGACAATGATGATGATGATGATTTCGTGTTTAACGACGCGTCAACCCTCTTTGTGGATCATAAGCGTCAAACGGTTAATGGTTAAACGGCATGAATAATTATGATGATATTAAGAGTAAAAAGTCAGAATGATAATGTATAAAAATCTGAAACAGTTAAATCTTATGAAAAAGTCCAATTTCTTTTAAGAATAAAATAATATTATCAACAGGTACATCTCGAAACAGTTGTTGTAAAGTGTCAGCTTTGAAATATAAAATACGTGAGGGTGAAAAGTCAACACAGTCAATTAAGATATGTTTCACAGTGAATGGCTGATCACAACCTACACAAGAAGGCTGATCATCACCATTAAAAATATAAGAATGAGTAACTCTAGTATGGCCGATGCGCAGTCGTGTTAATACTACGTCCTCTTTTCTGGAAAACTGTGGAGGAGAGCATTTTGTACTAACGACAGGTTTAATGGCATGGAGTTTGTTATTTATTGCACGGTCCCATTCGCCTTGCCATTCCGACAAGATGTATCTGTTGATAAATGGTTTAAAATTGTTAAAAGGAATTTTAAAAACAGATGGATCAAGATTGAGCGATTCCTTTGCTTTCTTGTCAGCATATTCATTGCCGACAATGCCAATATGGCTCGGAAGCCAACAAAACAAGACTTGGTGTGTTTTAGAAATTTCATGATGTTTTTCGATCAATTTTTGAATTTGAGGATTTTTAGATGATGAATGGTCTAAAGCCTTAAGCACAGAAAGTGAATCCGAAAATATAATTGCTTTTTGAATTGTTGAAGAACTGATAAAATCTAAAGCTAGGTCTATTGCTTTGGCTTCAGCTGTAAAAATAGATGAACCATCTGGAAGGCGCATGGTTTTGTGCGTATCTTTAGAAACATACGCACAGCCAACTTTATCTCCTTCTTTGGAACCATCAGTATAGACTTGCTGGTAATCATTGTAACGTGACTGCAGTACCTGAAAGTTTTGTTTGAGAAGTATTGGATTTGATTCGGATTTTTTTCCATCATGTAAGTCGAACAGAATAGAAGGTTGTTTAATACACCAAGATGGAACTTCGGCGGTTTCATGTTTTTGAATATTTTTAAGGTCGATACCTGAATTTTCCAGCAGTGGTAAAATACGTAATCCAAAAGGTTTGATTGCTGTGGGTTTTGTTTCATACTTATCTACAAATTGAGGTCGAAATGAAATTTTGGATGCCGGGTTAGATGGATTTGCAGCAAGTCTGATAGCATACTGAAGAGAAAGTTTCTCTCTGCGCGAGGTTAAAGATGGTTCACCTGCTTCTACATAAAGGCTTAATACGGGAGAAGTACGGAAGGCTCCCATGGCCAGACGAAGGCCTTGGTGATGGATAGTATCCAAGGATTTTAAATAGGACTTTCTGGCAGAACCATAAACAACAGACCCATAATCTAATTTAGATCTTATTAAAGACCGGTAAAGATGTAATAAAGTATACCGATCTGCTCCCCAACTTGTATGAGCTAAAACTTTCAAAAGATTCAAAGCTTTTAAGCATTTCGCTTTAAGATATTTAATATGTGGAATAAAAGATAACTTTTGATCAAATATGACCCCAAGAAATTTGGCTTCTTCAACAACAGGAATTTGTGATCCGTATAAAAACAGGGAAGGATGTTCGTGTTTCTTCCGTAGTTTACAAAAATGAACACACTGCGTTTTCGACTTGGAGAACTTGAAACCATTTTTATCAGTCCATTCTTCTATTCTTTTTAAATTTTGTTGTAACTTTCGTTCAATTGTTTTCATATTTTTTGAACGGTAACATATACAAAAATCATCAACATACAATGAACAATCAGTTTTGTCGTCCAAACATTGTACAATATTGTTTATTTTGATGTTAAATAGCGTAGTTGAAAGAATACTACCCTGTGGGACACCCTGTTCTTGATCATAGAAATCTGACAGGGTAGACCCCACACGCACCTGAAACATGCGCTCCCCTAAAAAGCTTTCAATAAAACTGGGAAGTTTTCCTCTTAAGCCAATGTTATGTAGATCTTTCAATATTCCATAACGCCATGTTGTATCATATGCTTTCTCCAAGTCGAAAAAGACAGCCACTACGTGTTCTTTGTTAATAAAAGCATCTCGTATAAATGTTTCTAGTCTTATTAAATTGTCATTGGTACTACGTTCCGAACGAAAGCCCGATTGATATTCTGAAATGAGGTTGTTGGACTCTAAGTACCAGACTAATCTCTTGTTTATCATTCTCTCCAATGTTTTACACAAACAACTTGTCAAAGCTATCGGACGATAATTTGTAGGTTCTGCATGATCTTTCCCTGGTTTCGGAATTGGTACAACTGTAGCTACACGCCAACTCTCAGGACAGACCCCCGTTTCCCAAATATTATTAAAGATATCTAAAAGTGTTATTAGAGAACTTTTTGGCAGATGCTTAAGCATCTGATAATGAATTTCATCGGGGCCGGTTGCCGTATCATGTGATTTTTCAATGGCTTCAACGAGTTCGGATAAGTTAAATGGTGTGTTGTATTCTTCGTGATTAAGGGATTTGAAGTTAAGTTTTCTTTTCTCCTGGTCCTTTTTGAAATTTCTAAAAGTGTCAGAATAATTACGCGATGATGAATTTCTCAAAAATGTGTGACCAAGAGTATCTGAAATATCTTTTTTTGTTGAAGCTATTGTGTCAAATTCAGTATTTAAATGTGTAAAACTAGAAGACTTTGTTTTTCCTGAAATTTTTCGTACCATATCCCAAACCTTTTTAATGGGGGTTTTATAGTTCAATTTGGAGACATATTCTCTCCATGACTTTCGTTTGGAAGCTCGGATTGTTCGCCGAGCTTTAGCTCTAAAAACTTTTACGTCGTTGAGCTTTTCTGAAGTGGGATTTTTGCAGAACTTATTTAGAGCCTGTTTACGCTTTTTAATAGCTTCTTTACAGTCATTATTAAACCAAGGCTTGCTTTTCTTAGTATTTGTGGAGGTCTTTGGAATGCATTGTTCTGATATGTTAATAAGTGTTTCTGTGAAATCAGAAACAATGTCAGATGATTCATTTAAGTGATCAACTGATAACTCTTCTTCACATAAATTATGGAATAATTCCCAGTCGGCTTTATTCATTTTCCATTTCTGGTTACAGTCTTCATCTGGTTCGTTTACGCTCTCTATTATAACAGGAAAGTGATCACTTCCGCACTGATCATCATGAACAGACCAGTCATAGTCCAAGAAGAGAGATGGGTGACACAAAGAGAGATCTAAAGAAGACAAATGACCTGTCGCAGGGTGAAGGTAAGTATAAGATTTATCATTCATCAAGCAAAGATCGTTCTTTGCAATAAAATCTTCGACAAGTGCTCCTCTGTTATTGACATCTTTACAGCCCCATAGGATATTGTGACCATTGAAGTCGCCAACTAAAAGATATGGCGATGGAAGTTGACTCAGCAATGAGTCAAGATGTTCGGGCTTTAAAGAAAATGAGGGTGGGATATATAGAGAGCAAACTGTAGTTTCTTTATCCAGAGAAACCGATACTGCTACAGCTTGAAGGTCGGTTTTTAATTTGATCTCTCTTTGTGGTAAACATGATTTAACAAAAATTGAGCTGCCACCAGATGGTTTGTTACCATCAGAATAGATATAGTTGTATGTATTGAAACCCCTGACATCTATGTTGTCATCAGTTTTTAAAAAAGTTTCTTGCAAACAAAACACCGATGGGGTTAGTAGCGAAATAAGTAATAAGAGTTCATTATAATTTGATTTAAGACCTCGACAATTCCATTGTATTATTTTGTGTTTTAAATCCATTTTAAGGAGAGATATTTAAAGACTAGAAACTATTATGGAGGTGCAATTGGTGATATAGATCTGCTACCACCAGCTCGTGGTGTGGCAGACCTCGATCTGTTATTGCCACTTGGTGATGATGGAGTTTCAGTCAACTCCATATCACTGTCACTCAAAGATCCGAATCTGTTCTGAAATTTTATATTGTCTCTTTCCATTTTACGTTGTCTGTCTGTTTGTCTTTGAGACAATTGATGTTTTTTTATCGGATCTTGCGACCCCTTATTAGTTCGACCTGGGTCGGGTTTCTCTTTTACATTCGGCGCTGGCTTCGGTACGGTCGCTGTCGACCGATCCGAAGCAACCTGGATTGCGCCTTTTGATAAATTGGTTGAACTTTGTGGTGCTGGAGTGGATTTACTCCATGCACCAGACTTTTTCAGTTCAGCAATGTATGATTCAGCAGTCTGTGTTGCGGAGCTGGTACATTTTACACCAGCACCCTTTGTGATGCTGGCGAAACTGGTGGTTGGTGTTATGTATCGCTCTTCGACAATCTTCCGCGCTTCTGGGAATGTTATCCCCCTTTGGTATTTGACGGTAAGTATTTCTTTTTCTTTTTTCCACGCCGGACAGTCTCGGGAGAAAACAGCATGTTTGCCATCACAATTTACGCATTTGGGTTCATTTTTGCAGTTGAGGTGATTATCAACATGCTTTTCTTCACCACAATTAGGACAGAGTTTTTTTCTCTGACATCTGCTTTCGTGATGGCCAAAAGCCTGACAAGAGTAACATCTAAGAGGGTTTGGGATGTATACCTCTACGTTAATGGAAAGATATGCTACTTTGATTTTCTTGGGTAGAATTGGTGTATTAAAAGTCAACACATAAGTTGCTGTTGGTTTTAGTACACCATTTCTACGAACTTGAATGTTACGAACACCAACAACTCCCTGATCCTTAAGGTTATCGACTATCTCTTCATCTGAGCAAGGACGCAGTTCTGGACTGCGAATCACTCCCTTAGATGAATTGAGCGTGTTATGTAAAGCGACTTTAACTTTTAGATCAAAGAGTTTGTTGGTGTTTAGCAGGCTTACCACTTGCTGTTTTTTTCTCGACTTCCAAGAGAAGATCACCCGATTTGAGTTGTTTTATACTCTTAGGGTGTCCGGCAATGGAGAGTATACTTTTCTCGATGACGAAGGGGGAAAGGCTAGATACAGTTCGTGTATCGTCAAGTGACGTAACGACCAAGAAACGCGGAACATTGTCAAAATTTGGTTCAGCAGACTGCTGACTAGATTGTTGACTTGACTGCTGACTGGATTGTTGACTGTGTTCATCCGATTCGGATGAATCTTCTTGTTTTTTACGTTTAGGTGCGTTGTGGTTAGGTGATTTGCGGTTAGGTGATTTGCGGTTATGTTTTTTTCCAGGAGCCATAAGAAAAAAATTCTAGTTTCGTCCCAAGTGCTCTCCGCCCTCCGTGGAGCCCTACAAGGGAACACCATACTGGAGTGGTTATCCAACTCGCAGATGTTAGAGATACACGTGAGATATACTCGTATAAACAAAATGCCTACACGATTGATCCGTTAAGCCACCGCCTTCTAGAGATAAAAAGACAGAAAAGGGTAAGGTAAATGGGCATATGGTTGGTATCAGGAAAGATACAAAAAGAGTTGAAGAGAAAGCAAAGCGGTATCTCTAGGGCTCGGCGTGACCAGCCGATTGACCGTGCCGGACCGTACGGCCACCCGTCTACACCGAAAAGCCAGGCCAAAGAGGCGTGTTGGGCACCTGAAGCACCGCCACCTCAGGTAACCCTCAACCTCCAGGATCCCTTCTTCCGGTTTACAGGACGCCACCCACGGCAAACGGGTGGTACTTCCTTTAGCTCTTCCCAGTGGGCACATTGACCACAGCAGCAACGTGCCCAGTGGGAATTGAGCCCCCAGGGCCACGGCAAGGCAGGAAGTCTAATACCTGGGGGTCGAGTCGAGCTTGACAAGTATTTTAATGTGATAATAATATATTTTCCAAATTTAGTTGAAACCCATCAATCGGTTAAGGAGATATAGTGCAGGCAGGGTGAAATTCGATAATCTTGTTTGACCTTGCTTCTTCCCCCTACTGTGGGGAGGAGGCATATAACGTCGCCATTATCTATTGGTGTCTACACTGTAACGAAAGTATTGTGCCATAGTAAATAATGTCTTCTTGTTTTTACTAGACCTATTTTAGCTCGGCTGTTTTCGAAGAAAACGACGAGGTATTATCATAGCTCTGGCGTCGTCTGCGTCGTCGTGCAAAAACTTGGGACATTTTGTAATATCTGTCATTACTGAACATATTTACTTGAAAGTCGGGACTAGTTGTTCATTATGAAAAGGGGGTGCAGCCGAGTGTTGGCACCCGCATGCGGTGCTCTTGTTCTTAGACTTACGATAACACATCCGTTAGATTCAGTGTATTCCTTCATATATCTGAAATGGCTAATTTTCCGATGAAAGTTTATGGTGTTTTTTCTCATTTACACTCCAAAGTAGGTTGTCAGTTCTCGTTGTTCAAACGGGTACCCAAAACCTATGTCTTGGAGCGTCGAGGATTGTGGCCAGGTAGAATCGATTTGAGCCCCCAGTGGAATTCGTTTCCACTGGCCGTTCCGGGGCATTTCTTCTGTCGCGGTTTATTTTTGTTGTGGTTTGTCTTTGGGTGTTTGTGATGCTTATATTATTTTGTTTTGGATAGCCTATTGGCCATTTTGTGGGAAAGTAACTGTCCTTTTGTCTTTCCGCTATTGGTGTTTCCATTAGGTCTGTTGTTTCGTGTTTGTGCTTCTTTCCCTTTGGTGTCTCTGATGGGAGCTGTGGGTTGATTGTATCGATTCCTGATCATTGCTTTCACTTCTATTCTGCATATCAGAGCTGGTTTGTTTGTGCCGTGTGGTGGCTGTAAAAAGTTTCCCCGTACATGCATTTAATTCTCTTATTTTTCCACTCCTCAGGGATTGCTTTTCATCGTTCCTTTATTTGACATCCTTTTGCTACCTGTTGAAGGTCTTGATTGGACCGATGATCGTATCTCGTTGTATAACAATTGCTTGTTTGATATCAATGGGCTTTTAATAGGCATAGCTGTTTTGTGGGCTTTTGTTATACTCGCCTCTTTTTGAAGCACATTCTATTTGAAGGATTTTCAATTCTTCCGTATATTGTTTAACTTTATGACCGGTATGAATATCGCTTTAGTTTGGACGGTATCGCCCCTTTAAACAAAAAATGAGTATCACAAATAAATTTAAACTAACAATATCTCCCCTATATCTCCCCTTAGGTTACATTCTGCTTCTTCTGTACGGATTCCCATTCTATTAATAATTTTAGTGCTATGTTGCCGTCGGTATTGGTGAGGCCCATTAATTTGTTTTCTGCCGCTTCCGTTAATTTAAGCGGAGCTAGTAACACTAATTTATTTAAAAACAAACTGAGAGTTAGAATATCTACTCTTAAATCGCCTATTCTTAGGAAATATACCAATCTTTTCAGGAGAAGTGGAATGTATCCTACTATTTCCTATGGAATGCTAATAGGTGCAGGTGCTGTTCGAATTTATGCACTGAGTCTACCGTTTCTTCGCCTGTAAACTGTAGACGTTTTTCTGTAGTTAACATGTCCGGTTTGACATGTAAGTCTACGGATTTAATATATGTGATAACCTGACATACTGCAAATTGTAAAATGCACTATGTCGGGCAAACTAATCGCATGTTAAAAACACGATTTAACGAACACTATCGTGGAATGAGTAAGCCTAAAAAAACTGACACTTTCTTGTATGTCATTTCAGACGTACAGGTCATTCTTTTTAAGATATTTCTATACAGCCAGTGAAAAAAAAATTATGATGTAAATTCTACAGCTAGGTTTAAAATTATTAAACGGCATGAAACTGAATTAAAATGGATTAAATTATTACAGACACCTTTTCCATTGGACTTTAATGATAACATTTATCATGAGGGTAATATATCTAAAATGCCCGACTTTGATATTTTCTCGCTTCTGGAGTGTTGAAAGCGTAAAACTAGATCGCACGGACCACAAAAATGGTAATTATAAACGTAAATTACGTGCTTTTAAAAATAACAATACCAGACTGAAGTGACTGTCCATAATATTATTGAATCATCGACGCCACTCTATGCTTGCTTTTCTAAGTTCTTACCCATTTCTGTACTACGGATTCTGGATACCGAGGCGAATAAATTCTACGATAGTTCTAATCAATTATACGACGCTGCTCTTTTAATGAGAGGTTATACTCAGCATGCTCTTCGTCCTTTCATCGATTTTGAAATTAATCACAAACGTCATCCAAGGCGGCTCTTCTGTGGCGATTTATTTATGTTGTTGTTTGTTACTTACTGTGTGTATCACTTTTGTCTTTTTATTTTGGATGGCCATATGGCCATTTTGTGGGAAAGTAACTGTCCTTATGGCCTTCCTCTGTTTAGGTTTCCATTATGGTCTTGTCGCTTAATGTTTGTATTTCTTTCCCTTTGGTGTCTTTTATGGGTGGAGTAAGTTAATTGTATCAATTCCTGATCTTTGTTTTACTTCTACATTACATCAAAATATCCTTCATTAACAAGGGTTTGGATTTCATAGATTTACCTAGTATCTTCCGGGACAGTTCGGTTATTTCACCCCTTCCCGCTTATTTTCAAAATACTGAAACACCAATTATTTGCTATAAATACACTAAACCTGTTAGATCTATCATTTTTAATTTCAATCAACTTGTTTCTGATCTTGATATTGACACTAACACTCCTGAGACATGTGATTGTAAAAATTTAGTGTATTGTTATCCGGCTGCTGGTCATATTATTACTGGCAATTTAAAATTATTCCTGATTCTAGGTTACGCAATATAGTATCTAAAGGACCGAAATATCGATTTCCTTCTAAAATTGAATTCAATAAATGTAGAGATGAAATCGCTGCTGCCTTGAATGAATTTGGTAATCGATGGTGTAAACGAGAGTATGTTGAGCATAAAGCTCTTAAGGAATGGAAACTTAGCATTCTGAAATTAGTGAACGCATTTCTTTTTATTCGCAAAATACGAACCTATTACCTCCTAAACCTAAGACGTCTTTGTTATGGTCTGTTTTTGAGTGTTTGTATCGCTTATATTATTTTGTTTTGGATAGCCAATTGGACATTTTGTGGGAAAGTAACTGTCCCTTTGGCATTCCGCTATTGATGTTTCCATTAGGGTCTGTTGTTTCATGTTTGTTATTCTTTCCCTTTGGTGTCTCTGATGGGAGCTGTTGGTTAATTGTATCGATTTCTGATCATTGCCTTCTCTTCTGTTTTTGCATTTAGGCAAGCAGTGTTGGTGCTGATCAAACTCCTCATAGTGGAGCTGTTCGATCTCGATCCATATTGTTTGCAACAATTACAGTAGACAAAGCATACGAGAATTGTTGTGATTGGCATCTTAAGCATCTATCGTATGTAATCGAAATCAACTGAAGCCCGCTGACGAACCTCAGCGGGCGCTTACAGGAAACTACTGAACATTCTGAACTTTATACAGATATTTTGATTCCGGCCAGCAAAACAAGCCTTAGGACATACATTTAAAAAGGCCGGTTAAAATGTTTTAACACGAACAAGACGGCCATGGTGGCCCTGGATCGCTCAACTTATCCATATTGTACAAATGATCCATATTGTACAAATGAAATTGTTGGTAATATATGGTAGAGTAGTGGGTTCGGGAAATTTTGGTTGACACAACAACGGTTTGAGCAATTTTGGAAGAGGGTCACCAAAGGAACATCCCTGTGATATTAATTCGAAATCCCTCCGCTGGTTAAGCAGGAGAAGTTTTTAAAAGTTTTTTTTTCTATTATTAGCTCTGGCGGCCACCTTTTTCACCCCAGCAAAATTGTTTGAACAATTATAATAGAGGGTCACCAAAGAAACAATCCTGTGAAATTATTTTGAAATCTATCCATTGGTTAAGCAGAAGAAGTCGTTTAAAAGTTTTTGTATTTTTAGCTCTGGGGGCCATCTTGGTCATCCGAGCAGAACGCTTTGAGCAATTTTGGTATGAGGTCAGCTTAGAAACATTCCTGTGAAATTATTTCAAAATCCATCCACTGGTTAAGGAGCAGATGTCATTAAAATGTTGATGTATTTTTAGATCTGGTGGCCATCTTGTTCATTAGAGCGGAATGGTTTGAGCACTTTTGGTAGAGGGTCACACAAGGAACATTCCTGTGAAATTATTTCGAAATCCATCCACTGCTTAAGGAGGCGAAGTCTTTTAATTAATCTATATTTCTAGCTTTGGTGACCATCTTTTTCATCCAAGTGGAACGGTTTGATCAATTTTGGTAGAGGGTCACTCAGGGAACATTCCTGTGAAATTATATCGAAATCCATCCACTGGTTGAGGAGCAGAAAGCGTTTACAGAATTGTTTTCTATTTTTAGCCCTGGTGGCCATCTTGTTCATGCGAGCGGAGCCGTTTGAGCAGTTTTGGCAGAGGGTCACCCAAGGAACATTCTTGTGCAGTTATTTCAAAATCCGACCAGTGGAAGAGAAGTCTTCTAAAGGTTTTTTTCTGTTTTGAGCTCTGGTGACCAGGATGTTCATCCAAGCGGGACAGTTTGAGCAATTGTGGTTGAGGATCAACCAAGGAACATTCCTGTAAATTTACTTTGAAATCCATACACTGGCTAAGGAGAAGAAGTCATTTAAAAGTTTTTTTTTTTCTATTTAGCTCTGGCGGCCATATTGTTCATCCGAGGAGAACGGTTTGAGCAATTTTGGTAGAGCGTCACCCAAGGAACACTCCTGTAAACTTAGTTTAAAATCCATACCCTGGTTAGGGAGGAGAAGTCGTTGAAAGCTTTTTTTCTATTTTTAGCTCTGGTAGTATCTTGTTCAGCTGAGCGGAACTGTTTGATCAATTCTGGTAGAGGGTCATCAAAGGAACCTTCCTGTGAAATTATTTCAAAATCCATGTACTGGTTAATGAGAAGTCATTTAAAGATTTTTCTTTTTTTTAGCTCTGGCGGCAATCTTGTCACCCGAGTCTTTCGCTCGGGTGAACAAGAATGCGCCAGAGCTAAAAATAGCAATTGTGGTAGAGGGTCTCCCAAGGAACCTTCCTGTGAAATTATTTAAAAATCCATGCACTGGTTAAGGAGAAGAAGTCATTTAAAGATTTGTCTATTTTTAGCTCTGATGGCCATTTCAAAATCCATGCACTGGTTAAGGAAAAGAATTCATTTAAAGATTTGTCTATTTTTAGCACTGGTGGCCATCTTGTTCACCCGAGGGGAAGGTTTTGAGCAATTTTGGTGCATTCCTGTGAATTTATTTCAAAATCTTTCCAGCAGTTTTGGAGATGTCTTTTCGAGCAAAAGTTGACGACGGATGGACGCAAACATGCACGACAGACAAGGACCGATCACAATAGCTCACCTTGTGCAGTACGTGCTCAGGTGAGCTAAAATGCATTGATTTACCCTTTTCCCATTTAAAAAACCTAAGGAATCAAATGTGATCTGGGCGTAAAATAGGTCATGGTCAACCTACCATCATCATATTTGCAAACTTGGTAGTACTCAGTCACCCGATGCTACATTTTAAGTTTCGAGACAATCGGCCTAGTGGTTCTGGAGAAGATTTTTTTTACATTTTACAATATTTGGGCATGTCGGCTATCTTGGTTATGTGACCTGGACCTTTGGAACAAATTTTTGTTCCCTCACTTTTACATGCGGCGCCGGCTTTGGTTCGGTCGATCGGTCGCTGTTGAACGATCCAGAGCAACCTGGATTACACCATTTGACAAATTGGATGAACTTTGTGGTCTCCATGCACCAGTTTTTTTCAGTTCAGCAATGTACGATTCAGCAGTCTGCATACCACTGTGCGTGACTGTAACACCAGCACCCTTTGTGATGCTGGCGTAACTGGTGGTTGGTGTTTTTATCGTTCTTCAATAATTTTCCGCGCTTCCGGAAATACTATCGACAATTGGTATTTGACCGTATTTCTTTTTTCCATGCCGGACAATCTCGAGAGAAAACAGCATGTTTGCCACCACAATTGACGCATTTGGCCTCATTCCGACAGTCTTGGCGATTACTGACATGTTTCTCTTCACCGGAGTTCTTGATTGGGTGACAGTACGCGGAGGTGATACAGTGAAATGGGGATTATTCCGTTCACAGCTACAAACTGCGAAAGGGATATCAGTGTGCCTTTCGCTCGATAACGTCAATTCTTCTACAACGAAATGATCTGATAATATCGTCGACGGAGATCGAACGGAACTCCCTAGCTGACTAGACATATATACAGAAATACGTTCACTGACATTGTATCCGTCCAGCGAACAGTATCACGTGAATGAAATGCCGTCATATCTTATGACGAACTGGAATCCGGTATGGAACATTGACTAGCATTTCTTCCGACGGAAATCGTTGTCGGTATCTGTGAAGGACAGGTTGTCACTTTCCCAGTATTTACAGTTTTCCTCCGACGATTTGATCTGCGTCAACGGTGTCTCTGGTCGGAGGAACAGAAATATCCTCTCCATCACAACTGTCGCAATCATCACTCATATGTTAACTTCCTTTTAGCAGTGTGTGTGTGTGAATTCGGGTTTAACGTCGCTTTCAACAATTTTTCAGTCATATCACGACGGTGTCTGGTTGCGACAGGGAGCTCAATGCTCACGTTTATAGTGCTGCCTCACTGAAGTATCATGTCCCAGACACATTACATGATACCACACCCAGTCACATTATCCTGACACTGGATCGACCAGTCCTAGCTCTTCCCCGTAAACCTGAGTGCCAAGCGAGGAGCAGCTAGTACCATTTTTAACGACTTTGGTATGTCGCGGCCCGGGATCGAACCCCAGACCTCCCGTTCCCCGGAGCGGACACTCTACCAACTGAGCTATCGGGGCCGGTCCTTTTTAGCAGACTGCATTGGAAAATAGAAGTGAAGGCAATGATCAGGAATCGATACAATTAACCCACATATCCCATCAGAGACACCAAAGGGAAAGAAACACAAATATGAAACAACAGACCCAAATGGAAACATCAACAGCGGAAAGCCAAAAGGACAGTTTCTTTCCCACAAAAATGGCCAATTGGCTATCCAAAACAAAATAATATAAGCGACACAAACACAAGCTATAACAAAAACTTGGTGTCCACGGTCAGGGAAAAGGTCAGGGAAAAGTCAGGGACAAATATTTTTTTCAAGGTTAAGTAATTGTCAGGGAATTTTGAAATAGGTCTGGGAATTTTGAATTTTTAGAAAAATTCAGGGAATTTTGAAAAAATATATCCATGAATGATAAAAATATATCCATGAATGATAAAAACATCAAAATAAAGGTAAAGGCGGTTTCTTCATGTTTGGCTTTTACCTTGATAATAATAATAATAATTATAATATAAGAGTGTAATGAAGACAAGCAGACAAGTGAGAAAGAGAAAGGTTTAAAAAATGATTAAAAGATGATGGAAGCTTGCAGAAATGCTAGGAAAAAGTATGATGCATATCTAGAAGAAGAAAAAAGGAAGAAGGTAGCTAGTATTGAAGAAACAAGGACAAAACTGTTCGAGAACATCTGACAACACTGAAAGGGAAGAAAAGGAAATTGGAGTCCTGTGCTGAGAATCTGTTGAACGAAGCAGATGACTTAGCTCAAGAGGCAAAGAAAAAAAATGAAATGGAACCTGGTAACAAAATCAAATGCCTTTAGAGAAACGGCAACGGAAAAGGCTTAGGAAAAGACAAAAGCAAGCAAAACAAACTGGAAAGGGAAAAGAGACACTGGAGAAGACACTGAAAAAGATGTAAACTGTGAACTAAAACTTCAAAGCAGATTGTGTATGTGAAACATGGACTATAGTGTAAATATGTTTTTTTTCTTTATGGTCAGCATTTGCATCCAATCCATCAGCACAATTTTGTCAAAATGTAAAAACACTGGACTGCATTACGATAACATACCAGTGCGTCCTAGTGCAATTTTTTACATCTCCAAAACGGTCAATTTTCTGATGAAAATGTGTGATATTATCCTTGTTAATACTCAAAACATAGGTTGTGGATGATCACAACTACAACCTATATCTAGGAGCAGAAATAAAGAAAATAATGTATACCCCCGTAAACCCCTGTTTGCTCTATATAAAGTGGGGTGTAAGGGGGTGTTCATTTCACGGACTTGTTCACGTGATGGTTTACAAGTATTAGTCTAGAATTTCATTGCTAGTTTTGTTAGAAGATTAGAGGTCTAGCATGTTGCATATTAATATGTATCTGCTAGTTGGTCATGGACATTTTTCTTTTCATGTTATGGTACAGAAGTACGGTATGGAACAAAATCTCAAACAATGTATATACCACTTATTGGTACCATTAATGTTATTACACTGTACTTTTCACTCTTCAGCCGACATGATACATATGTCATTTGTAGGCTTTGTTCTGCCTCATACTGAGAAGGATTATCCAAACAGAGTTAAGTTTTAGCTTCTTTATCAAGGTGGCATATGCAAGATATGGAGTTACATAACATACCCTACTTCTGTACCATACCATTTAATGCAGTATGCATTGGTCTTGATGGTGGTTGCATCACATGTGCTTGAGCGATGGGTAACTTCTGAAAATTGTGTTAGCACATGTATTCTAATTTTCAGTACTGTTGGCTGTGGTTTCTTGTTTGCTTTGTTATACTTCATCTTCTGTTGTGGTTATTTTGGCTCTGCATTTCTACAAATTAGTAGCAGTCAACATCTCTAACCAATAATTAAGTAGCATATGCATAAATTAATATATACTAGAAATGCGTCCATAGGACTCGGATGCCCCCGCCTGAAAATATGTCTGTTCGTATTCATCAATAGAAAATTATTGACCGTGTTTAAGTTTTGGACCCCTTTTACACGTTTGACCTCTAAATATGACCTTGACCTTGTAGGTAAGGACCTTGATTTGTGTGAGGCAGATTGTCTCATGATGGCCAACATTTCTGCCAAATAATTTCAAAATCCATCCAGAGATAAGAAAGTTATTGACCGACCTTTTTTTTTACGTTGGACCTCTAAGTATGACCTTGACCTTGGAGGTACGGATCTGGCTTTGCACGTGACACATCGTCTCATGATGGTTAATATTTCTTCAAAGTAATTTTAAAATCCATCCAGAAATAAGTAAGTTATTGACTGCGTTTAAGTTTCGGACCCTTTTTTTGACCTTTGACCTCTAAGTATGACCTTGACCATGGACGTACGGATCTGGGTTTTCACGTGACACATCATCTCATGATGGTCAACACTTCTTCAAAGTAATTTCAAAATCCATCCAGAAATAAGTAAGTTATTGACTGCGTTTAAGTTTCGGACCGTTTTTTTACCTTTGACCTCTAAGTATGACCTTGACCTTGGAGGTACGGCCCTGGGTTTTGCACGTGACACGTCGTCTCATGGTGGTTAACATTTCGGCCGAGTAATTTTTAAATCCATCAAGAAATAAGAAAGTTATTGACTGCGTTTAAGTTTCGGACGCACGGACAGGGGCAACGCTATATCAACTTAAACAGGTTTGTATTGATGATGATGATTTCGTGTTTAACGACGCGTCAACCCTCTTTGTGGGTCATAAGCGTCTAACGGTTGATGGTTAAACGGCATGAATAATTATGATGATATTAAAAGTAAAAAGTCAGAATAATAATGTATAAAAATCTGAAACAGTTAAATCTTATGAAAAAGTCCAATTTCTTTTAAGAATAAAATAATATTATCAACAGGTACATCTCGAAACAGTTGTTGCAAAGTGTCAGCTTTGAAATATAAAATACGTGAGGGTGAAAAGTCAACACAGTCAATTAAGATATGTTTCACAGTGAATGGCTGATCACAACCTACACAAGAAGGCTGATCATCACCATTAAAAATATAAGAATGAGTAACTCTAGTATGGCCGATGCGCAGTCGTGTTAATACTACGTCCTCTTTTCTGGAAAACTTTGGAGGAGAGCATTTTGTACTAACGACAGGTTTAATGGCATGGAGTTTGTTATTTATTGCACGGTCCCATTCGCCTTGCCATTCCGACAAGATGTATCTGTTGATAAATGGTTTAAAATTGTTAAAAGGAATTTTAAAAACAGATGGATCAAGATTGAGCGATTCCTTTGCTTTCTTGTCAGCATATTCATTGCCGACAATGCCAATATGGCTCGGAAGCCAACAAAACAAGATTTGGTGTGTTTTAGAAATTTTATGATGTTTTTCGATCAATTTTTGAATTTGAGGATTTTTAGATGATGAATGGTCTAAAGCCTTAAGCACAGAAAGTGAATCCGAAAATATAATTGCTTTTTGAATTGTTGAAGAACTGATAAAATCTAAAGCTAGGTCTATTGCTTTGGCTTCAGCTGTAAAAATAGATGAACCATCTGGAAGGCGCATGGTTTTGTGCGTATCTTTAGAAACATACGCACAGCCAACTTTATCTCCTTCTTTGGAACCATCAGTATAGACTTGCTGGTAATCATTGTAACGTGACTGCAGTACCTGAAAGTTTTGTTTGAGAAGTATTGGATTTGATTCGGATTTTTTTCCATCATGTAAGTCGAACAGAATAGAAGGTTGTTTAATACACCAAGATGGAACTTCGGCGGTTTCATGTTTTTGAATATTTTTAAGGTCGATACCTGAATTTTCCAGCAGTGGTAAAATACGTAATCCAAAAGGTTTGATTGCTGTGGGTTTTGTTTCATACTTATCTACAAATTGAGGTCGAAATGAAATTTTGGATGCCGGGTTAGATGGATTTGCAGCAAGTCTGATAGCATACTGAAGAGAAAGTTTCTCTCTGCGCGAGGTTAAAGATGGTTCACCTGCTTCTACATAAAGGCTTAATACGGGAGAAGTACGGAAGGCTCCCATGGCCAGACGAAGGCCTTGGTGATGGATAGTATCCAAGGATTTTAAATAGGACTTTCTGGCAGAACCATAAACAACAGACCCATAATCTAATTTAGATCTTATTAAAGACCGGTAAAGATGTAATAAAGTATACCGATCTGCTCCCCAACTTGTATGAGCTAAAACTTTCAAAAGATTCAAAGCTTTTAAGCATTTCGCTTTAAGATATTTAATATGTGGAATAAAAGATAACTTTTGATCAAATATGACCCCAAGAAATTTGGCTTCTTCAACAACAGGAATTTGTGATCCGTATAAAAACAGGGAAGGATGTTCGTGTTTCTTCCGTAGTTTACAAAAATGAACACACTGCGTTTTCGACTTGGAGAACTTGAAACCATTTTTATCAGTCCATTCTTCTATTCTTTTTAAATTTTGTTGTAACTTTCGTTCAATTGTTTTCATATTTTTTGAACGGTAACATATACAAAAATCATCAACATACAATGAACAATCAGTTTTGTCGTCCAAACATTGTACAATATTGTTTATTTTGATGTTAAATAGCGTAGTTGAAAGAATACTACCCTGTGGGACACCCTGTTCTTGATCATAGAAATCTGACAGGGTAGACCCCACACGCACCTGAAACATGCGCTCCCCTAAAAAGCTTTCAATAAAACTGGGAAGTTTTCCTCTTAAGCCAATGTTATGTAGATCTTTCAATATTCCATAACGCCATGTTGTATCATATGCTTTCTCCAAGTCGAAAAAGACAGCCACTACGTGTTCTTTGTTAATAAAAGCATCTCGTATAAATGTTTCTAGTCTTATTAAATTGTCATTGGTACTACGTTCCGAACGAAAGCCCGATTGATATTCTGAAATGAGGTTGTTGGACTCTAAGTACCAGACTAATCTCTTGTTTATCATTCTCTCCAATGTTTTACACAAACAACTTGTCAAAGCTATCGGACGATAATTTGTAGGTTCTGCATGATCTTTCCCTGGTTTCGGAATTGGTACAACTGTAGCTACACGCCAACTCTCAGGACAGACCCCCGTTTCCCAAATATTATTAAAGATATCTAAAAGTGTTGTAAGAGAACTTTTTGGCAGATGCTTAAGCATCTGATAATGAATTTCATCGGGGCCGGTTGCCGTATCATGTGATTTTTCAATGGCTTCAACGAGTTCGGATAAGTTAAATGGTGTGTTGTATTCTTCGTGATTAAGGGATTTGAAGTTAAGTTTTCTTTTCTCCTGGTCCTTTTTGACATTTCTAAAAGTGTCAGAATAATTACGCGATGATGAATTTCTCAAAAATGTGTGACCAAGAGTATCTGAAATATCTTTTTTTGTTGAAGCTATTGTGTCAAATTCAGTATTTAAATGTGTAAAACTAGAGGACTTTGTTTTTCCTGAAATTTTTCGTACCATATCCCAAACCTTTTTAATGGGGGTTTTATAGTTCAATTTGGAGACATATTCTCTCCATGACTTTCGTTTGGAAGCTCGGATTGTTCGCCGAGCTTTAGCTCTAAAAACTTTTACGTCGTTGAGCTTTTCTGAAGTGGGATTTTTGCAGAACTTATTTAGAGCCTGTTTACGCTTTTTAATAGCTTCTTTACAGTCATTATTAAACCAAGGCTTGCTTTTCTTAGTATTTGTGGAGGTCTTTGGAATGCATTGTTCTGATATGTTAATAAGTGTATCTGTGAAATCAGAAACAATGTCAGATGATTCATTTAAGTGATCAACTGATAACTCTTCTTCACATAAATTATGGAATAATTCCCAGTCGGCTTTATTCATTTTCCATTTCTGGTTACAGTCTTCATCTGGTTCGTTTACGCTCTCTATTATAACAGGAAAGTGATCACTTCCGCACTGATCATCATGAACAGACCAGTCATAGTCCAAGAAGAGAGATGGGTGACACAAAGAGAGATCTAAAGAAGACAAATGACCTGTCGCAGGGTGAAGGTAAGTATAAGATTTATCATTCATCAAGCAAAGATCGTTCTTTGCAATAAAATCTTCGACAAGTGCTCCTCTGTTATTGACATCTTTACAGCCCCATAGAATATTGTGACCATTGAAGTCGCCAACTAAAAGATATGGCGATGGAAGTTGACTCAGCAATGAGTCAAGATGTTCGGGCTTTAAAGAAAATGAGGGTGGGATATATAGAGAGCAAACTGTAGTTTCTTTATCCAGAGAAACCGATACTGCTACAGCTTGAAGGTCGGTTTTTAATTTGATCTCTTTTTGTGGTAAACATGATTTAACAAAAATTGAGCTGCCACCAGATGGTTTGTTACCATCAGAATAGATATAGTTGTATGTATTGAAACCCCTGACATCTATGTTGTCATCAGTTTTTAAAAAAGTTTCTTGCAAACAAAACACCGATGGGGTTAGTAG
Source organism: Lucinisca nassula (assembly GCA_963580285.1). Taxonomy (NCBI): domain Eukaryota; kingdom Metazoa; phylum Mollusca; class Bivalvia; order Lucinida; family Lucinidae; genus Lucinisca; species Lucinisca nassula. Next base: position 99,507,552 of record OY757020.1, read on the forward strand.
CGAAATAAGTAATAAGAGTTCATTATAATTTGATTTAAGACCTCGACAATTCCATTGTATTATTTTGTGTTTTAAATCCATTTTAAGGAGAGATATTTAAAGACTAGAAACTATTATGGAGGTGCAATTGGTGATATAGATCTGCTACCACCAGCTCGTGGTGTGGCAGACCTCGATCTGTTATTGCCACTTGGTGATGATGGAGTTTCAGTCAACTCCATATCACTGTCACTCAAAGATCCGAATCTGTTCTGAAATTTTATATTGTCTCTTTCCATTTTACGTTGTCTGTCTGTTTGTCTTTGAGACAATTGATGTTTTTTTATCGGATCTTGCGACCCCTTATTAGTTCGACCTGGGTCGGGTTTCTCTTTTACATTCGGCGCTGGCTTCGGTACGGTCGCTGTCGACCGATCCGAAGCAACCTGGATTGCGCCTTTTGATAAATTGGTTGAACTTTGTGGTGCTGGAGTGGATTTACTCCATGCACCAGACTTTTTCAGTTCAGCAATGTATGATTCAGCAGTCTGTGTTGCGGAGCTGGTACATTTTACACCAGCACCCTTTGTGATGCTGGCGAAACTGGTAGTTGGTGTTATGTATCGCTCGTCGACAATCTTCCGCGCTTCTGGGAATGTTATCCCCCTTTGGTATTTGACGGTAAGTATTTCTTTTTCTTTTTTCCACGCCGGACAGTCTCGGGAGAAAACAGCATGTTTGCCATCACAATTTACGCATTTGGGTTCATTTTTGCAGTTGAGGTGATTATCAACATGCTTTTCTTCACCACAATTAGGACAGAGTTTTTTTCTCTGACATCTGCTTTCGTGATGGCCAAAAGCCTGACAAGAGTAACATCTAAGAGGGTTTGGGATGTATACCTCTACGTTAATGGAAAGATATGCTACTTTGATTTTCTTGGGTAGAATTGGTGTATTAAAAGTCAACACATAAGTTGCTGTTGGTTTTAGTACACCATTTCTACGAACTTGAATGTTACGAACACCAACAACTCCCTGATCCTTAAGGTTATCGACTATCTCTTCATCTGAGCAAGGACGCAGTTCTGGACTGCGAATCACTCCTTTAGATGAATTGAGCGTGTTATGTAAAGCGACTTTAACTTTTAGATCAAAGAGTTTGTTGGTGTTTAGCAGGCTTACCACTTGCTGTTTTTTCTCGACTTCTAAGAGAAGATCACCCGATTTGAGTTGTTTTATACTCTTAGGGTGTCCGGCAATGGAGAGAATACTTTTCTCGATGACGAAGGGGGAAAGGCTAGATACAGTTCGTGTATCGTCAAGTGACGTAACGACCAAGAAACGCGGAACACTGTCAAAATTTGGTTCAGCAGACTGCTGACTAGATTGTTGACTTGACTGCCGACTGGATTGTTGACTGTGTCCATCCGATTCGGATGAATCTTCTTGTTTTTTACGTTTAGGTGCGTTGTGGTTAGGTGATTTGCGGTTAGGTGATTTGCGGTTATGTTTTTTTCCAGGAGCCATAAGAAAAAAATTCTAGTTTCGTCCCAAGTGCTCTCCGCCCTCCGTGGAGCCCTACAAGGGAACACCATACTGGAGTGGTTATCCAACTCGCAGATGTTAGAGATACACGTGAGATATACTCGTATAAACAAAATGCCTACACGATTGATCCGTTAAGCCACCGCCTTTTAGAGATAAAAAGACAGAAAAGGGTAAGGTAAATGGGCATATGGTTGGTATCAGGAAAGATACAAAAAGAGTTGAAGAGAAAGCAAAGCGGTATCTCTAGGGCTCGGCGTGACCAGCCGATTGACCGTGCCGGACCGCACGGCCACCCGTCTACACCGAAAAGCCAGGCCAAAGAGGCGTGTTGGGCACCTGAAGCACCGCCACCTCAGGTAACCCTCAACCTCCAGGATCCCTTCTTCCGGTTTACAGGACGCCACCCACGGCAAACGGGTGGTACTTCCTTTAGCTCTTCCCAGTGGGCACATTGACCACAGCAGCAACGTGCCCAGTGGGAATTGAGCCCCCAGGGCCACGGCAAGGCAGGAAGTCTAATACCTGGGGGAAACAGGTTTGTATATATTACATTTTAAAGAAAGTACTTATGAAGAGATATGTCTTTTAGATTAGCTTGTATTTTGTCCATTTTGGCATGTCTCTACCTTCAAGCACTACATCCAACAGTTTGTATTACTTTTTCAATACATGTACATGTATCAAAAGAAAACAATATCAAACAAAAATAAACAAACAAACAAACAATGCATTTCATTTCAAGGATTTCATCCAACAATACAAATGACTTATGTAAATACATGTACATGTATGTGTTGTATGTGTTTAGAAAAAAGAAAATAAATCCAAAGGGAAAATACAAACATAAAAAAACAAAATAAACAAAAACATATTTAAAGAGTAAGAAAATTACAGCTGGTATTGTAAAAGGGGGAAAGGGTTGGTTGTAGGGAAGGAGGAGGCCAACAGACGTAAGCACTTAATGCGCAAACTATCAAAAACCTCGGTCAGGGAAATTTTATTTTAGTCAGCGAAAAGTCAGGGATTTTTGCTTTACTCGAATTGTTGACACCCTGAAAAATAAACCGCACAAAATTACCACCTGGCGAACCTGTAGTTACAAATGCCCAGTGTTAACACCCTGAAGTAAAAAGGCTAGATGAAGCCCAGAAAATGCTCCAAAATTTAGATGAGTGTTTGCAGGATATCAGTAAGGAAGAGGCAACGAGAGAATGTGATGAGTGGAAAAATGTAGAAAGAGGAAGATGTTGCAGAAAAATTTAAGACTAGAAAAATTTATACACAATGCTTTTATTAACAACGAACACGCCTTTGGCAAAACTAGCTAAGAAATATAGGCATGAAAGGGAAAATTCAGAAAATGAAAGTGGCATTCCTATATCCTAGAATCAGGTATAATTTTAAAATTGCCAGTAACAATGAGGCCAGCAGCAGGATAGCGACACACTGCGTTTTCATAATCTCAGGCATCAGGAGTGTTAGTGATAATACCAAGACCAGAAACAAGTCCATCGAAACAAAAAACGACAGCTTACAGGTTTATTGTATCGATAGCAAATTATGGGTGTTTCAGTATTTTGAAAACAAGCCGTAATGGATGAAATCACCGAACTGTCCCGGAAGATACTAGGGTAAATCTATAAAATCTACACCCTTATTAATAAAAGCTATTCCGACGCAACGAAGTTTGTGATTTATTTCAGAATCGATGCATGGACTTAGAGCATGCCGCGCACAATCCCTAATTAAAAGAGCAGCATCATATAATTGTTCAGAACTGTTGTTGAATTTATTCGTATCGGTGTCCAGAACACGCAACACAGAAAGAGGCAAAAACTTATAAATACAAGCATTGAGCGGCACCCACGATTCAACAACTCTATGGACAGTCACTTCAGCCTGGTATTGTTTCTTTTAAAAGCATGCAAAGGCGGTTCTTCTGTGGCGGTTTATTTATGTTGTTGTTTGTTTTGTGTGTATCACTTGTGTCTTTTTATTTTGGATGGCCATATGGCCATTTTGTGGGAAAGGAACTGTCCTTATGGCCTTCCTTTGTTCAGGTTCCCATTATGGTCTGGTCGCTTCATGTTTGTGTTTCTTTCCCTTTGGTGTCTTTGGTGGGTGGAGTAAGTTAATTGTATAGATTCCTGATCTTTGTTTCACTTCTACTTTACATTTAACGTATCCAGCCCACCCTTCCCTTCCCCGCCCGGTTCCGTGCGATCCAGTTTTTTCGCCCGCGACAGTCCACAAGCGAGCAAATATCAAAATCGGGCATTTTAGAAATATTACCCTCATGACAAATGTTGTCATTAAAATAGAAGTGGAGGCAATGATCAGGAATCGATACAATTTACCCACAGCTCCCTTCAGAGACACCAAAGGGAGAGAACACAACCATGAAACAACTTGACCCTAATGGAAACATCATTAGCGGAAAGCCAAAAGGACAGTTAAAGCCCAATGGAAAAGGTGTCGGCAACAATTTAATCCACCCAACCCTGACCATGCCACCCAATAATTTTAAACCCAGCTGCAAAACTTATATCAGAGTAATTGTTTCAACTCGTTGTATAGAAATATCATTTACAGAATGACCTGTACGCTTAGAAAGGCGTTACAAGACAGTGTCATTTTAGGCTCCCCCAGTGGAATTCTTTCCACTGACCGTTCCAAGGCGGTTCTTTTTTGGCGGTTTATTTATGTTGTTGTTTGTTACTTACTGTGTGTATCAGTTGTGTCTTTTTATTTTGGATGGCCATTTTGTAGGAAAGTAACTGACCTTATGGCCTTCCTTTGTTTAGGTTTCCATTATGGTCTGGTCGCTTCGTGTTTGTGTTTCTTTCCCATTGGGTCTTTGATGGGTGGAGTAAGTTAATTGTATCGATTCCTGATCTTTGTTATTATTTTTATTTATGCGATATTTTGAGAGGGTAACGCACTTAGCTAAAATAGCTAGTCTACCTAGCGGCCCTCTTGAAACATATTTACATCTATACAAGTAAGCAAACAAATGCAATATGAACAGTCAATAAAACCTATATAAAACGCTGGCTTCCCAAAAAAATGTAATGATAATAATAAAAAAAATAACAAGAACAGATTTAAAAATAAAAGAAAAAAAAGAAAAAAAGAAATGAAAGAGACATAAGACGACGATACTTTATCTTAAAACAATACATGAAACAGTAGGAAAATATAGTTAAGACTATCTTGGCAAGCAGGATAGACGCAAGCTACTTGATAAGACATCAAATTAATATTCAGCGCATAAAACAATATTGATAACCGTCTTAAAATAATTTCAACTGTGTTAAAATAATAATAATAATAAAGTTACCATATTAAAATATTAGAGCAAACAGTATGTGTTAGCAACTATTTTAAGTGTATAGATTTTGAAATGATTTCACAATTTATGCACACCTGTCTGGTAATACCACGTCTGAGCCGAACAATCGCTATGTGAAACCAGCAATACACAGCTAGGACAACAAATATGTGACAGACCAATGTCTAACAAGCATACCCGCAGTCCCAGCAGTTGTATGTGCACCGCGGCAGTCCAGAACAGCGTCGTTTTGGGCGTTTGTCTAGTAGTATTGTACCCAGGAGGCACATGACGCAATTGCGACGCCACATCGACGTCGGTTCAACGTTTCGACGCTCATGTAACCTCACATCCACGCCGATGCAACGTCGCGACGCTTCAACGTTGCATGTCCCAGCGACGTGCGCCTATCGGATACATATCAATTAAATTAAAATATATCTTACAATGATATGAAATCATTGTTCATTCCAAGAAATGATTTTTTACTGACCGTTTAAAACTTGCAAGGGAAGATGAAGCTTTTACATCATTTGGTAGCGAGTTCCATAGCTTCGGTGCAGAAGCTGAAAACGATCTGTCAAAGGTTGACGTTCTAGATATTGGTACTAACAAGGAACCATTTCTCTTCGGCCGTAAATACGATTATGCGTTTGAGATGTAGGGGTTAATAAAGCAGTAATGTATAATCATCTAGCAGCTGAGAAGGCTTCCAAACAACTACAAATGTCAGTTGACGACTTTCTCATTGATCTTTTTTATTACATGGAAATGAGTTCAAAGCGTGTTTTAGAACTGAAAGAATGCCAGGCCCAGAGTGGCACTAAAGCATACAAAATTTTGAAGCATGCCACTACTAGATGGTTGTCTTTAGGGAAGTGCATTGGACGTTTACTTGAACAGTGGCCTGCATTAGAAGTGTTTATAAACAAAGAAGCAGAAAAATATTTGAAGAAAAGTTTTGTTCTCAACATCAGCAATCAGCCTGAGAGGAGCAGTAAGCAGTCAGACTCTAGTCAGTGTATGGGTAGTTCAGGGAAGGATATAGGGGTTTATCAGACTGTAAGTAGCTCTAGTGTCAAGCACTTTGCTAGTTCTGTGAGTAGCTCTAATGAAAAACAGTTAGCTAGTCAGTCAAAATCTAGCCTCTCCAAGAGTAAAATGTTGAGTGAGACTTTTGTGCCATTTTAAGTCCTGTATCAGAGGGCAGTTTAGGTAGCAAGATACTTGTGTCTTCTAAGCCTAAGAACAATTCTAGTGGTAAGAGCCTGGAATCTAGTCAGCCTAAGATCAGTTCTAGTAAAGTAAGGAGTCTATCCAGCCCAAGAGCATTTTTTGTAATAAGTGTCAGTCTGGGAGTAGCTCCAGTGATAAGAGCCAGAAGTCTATTCAGCCCAAGAGCAGTTCTAGTGATAAGAGTAAGGGGATTAGTCAGTCAATGAGTAGTTCCAGTGGTAAGAGTCAGGAATATATGCAGCCGAAGAGCAGTTCTGATGATAAGAGTCAGGTAGCTATTCAGTCAAAGAAAAGTTCCAATGGTAAGAGCCAGGAGTCTACTCGTCAGTCTAATAGTAGTTCTAGTAAGAGTCAATCTAGAAGTAGTTCTAGTGGAAAGACCCAGGAAATCTAGTCATGCTAAGCGTAATTACAGTGACAAGGCTACCACCTCAGGAAACAAGAGGGCCCAATGGCCCTATATCGCTCACCTGTGTACCAGAAAATCATTAGTGTAGGAGACCACTTGACATTGCTATATACTAAATATCTAAGCACAGGCAGAGCGGTGTCCATGCTTATAAACCCTACTGGTTTCATTGGACGACAGGGCTTGAGATGTAATTTTATCTCAATGTCGGGTAAAAGTCCCACAAAATTGGAAGAGACATCTCCAAAATGACCTATACAGTGTTGAAGGGGATGTAAAACCTCAAATCAAACAAAATCTGTGCCTTATGGTTTTAAAGAAAAAGATTTTTTTAAATTTTTTTTTCCAGTATAAGTCTATAGGAGCTAATGAGCCCTGGGGCTTGGCCAATTTTGACCCAAAGGGCACGGTTGGCAGGATTTATGTAGGCGACCATTTTGTGTTGCTATATACTAAATATCTAAGGTCTGTACTTCATGGTTTCAAAGAAGATGTTTGAAGCTTTTTTCCATTATAAGTTTTTTGGAGTTAAGGGGCCACAGGATTTGGACCCCAGGGGCATGATTGGCAGGATTCATGTAGGCGACCACTCGACATTGCTACATGCTAAACACCTAAGCTCTGGGACTTATGGTTTCAGAGAAGAAGATTTTTGAAGATTTTTCCCCCATTTTAAATTATTTTTTCATTATAAGGGCCCTGTGGTTTCAGAGAAGATTTTTGAAGTTTCTCCAATTGTAAGTCTATGGAAGCTAAAGAGCCCTGGGGTGTGGCCAATTTGGATACCAGGGGCATAACTGGCAGGATTATTTAGGTGGCCACTTAACGTTGCTACATACTAAAAATCTAAGCTCTGGGCCTTATGGTTTCATAGAAGAAGTTTTTTTTAAAGTTTTTTCCATTATAAGTCTATTGGAGGTGATGATCCCGGGCGTGGCCAATTTTGACCCCAGGGGCAGGGTTAGCAGGATTTATGTAGCTGGCTATTTTATGTTGCTAGACACTAAATATCTAAGTTCTGTGCTTCACAGTTTCTGAGAAGAAGATTTTTGAAGCTTTTTTACATCATGAGTCTATGGGAGCTAAGGGGCCCCGGGGCGTGGCCCATTTGGACCCCAGGGGCATGATCAGCAGGAAGTATGTAGGAGACCACTTGCCGTTGATACTTGCTAAATATCTAAGCTCTGGGCCCTGTGGTTTCAGAGAAGAAGACTTTTGAAGTTTTTCTTCCATTATGAGTCTATGGGAGCTAAGGGGGTCCCAGGGTGTGGCCCGTTTGGACCACAGGGCATGATTGGCAGGATTTATGTAGGTGACCACTTGTCATTGCTACATTTTAAATACCTAAGCTCTGGGCCCTGTGGTTTCAGAGAAGAAGATTTTTAAAGCTTTTTTCCATTATGTGTCAATGGGAGCTAAGGGGCCCCGGGGCGTGGCCCATTTGGACCCCACGGGCATGATTGGCAGGACTTATGTAGGTGACCACTTGCCATTGCTACATGCGAAATATCTAAGCTCTGGGCCCTGTGGTTACAGAGAAGAAGATTTTGAAGCTTTTTTTCCATTACGAGTCTATAGAAGCTAACTGGCCCCGGGCCGTGGCCCTTTTGGACCCCAGGCGCATGATTGGCAGAAATTATGTAGATGACCACTTGCCGTTGCTACATGCTAAATATTTAAGCTATGGGCACTGTGGTTTCAGAGAAGAGTTTTTAAGCTTTTATTCCATTATGAATCTATGGGAGTGAAGGGGCCCCGGGGCGAGGCCCATTTGGAACCCAGGGGCACAATTGGCAGGAATTATGTAGGTGACCAATTGACGTTGCTACATACTAAATATCTAAACTCTGGGCCCTGTGGTTTCAGAGAAGAAGATTTTTGAAGCTTTTTTTCCATTATGAGTCTATGGGAGCTAAGGGGCCCCGGGGTGCGGCAAATTTGGACCCCAGGGGCATGATAGGCAGAAATTATGTAGGTGACCACTTGCCATTGCTAAATGCCAAATATATCAGCTCTGGGCCCTGTGGTTTCAGAGAAGAAGATTTTTTAAGCTTTTTTCCATTATGGGTCTATATGAGCTAAAGGGTCCGGGGCGTGGCCCTTTTGGAACCCAGGGGCATGATTGGCAGGAATTATGTAGGTGACCACTGGCCGTTGCTACATGCTAAATATCTAAGCTATTGACCCTGTGGTTTCAGAGAAGAAGATTTTTTAAGCTTTTTTTTCCATTATGAGTCTATGGGAGCTAAGGGGCCCCGGGGTGGGGCCAATTTGGATCCCAGGGGCATGATTGGCAGGAATTATGTAGGTGACCACTTGCCGTTGTTACAAGCCAAATATCTCAGCTCTGGGCCCTGTGGTTTCAGAGGGGAAAATTTTTTTTTGAAACTTTTTCAATTATGAGTCGATAGGAGCTAAAGGGCCCTGGGGCGTGGCCCATTTTGAACCCAGGGGCATGATTGGCAGGAATTATGTAGGTGACCGCTTGCTGTTGTCATATGCTAAATATCTAAGCTCTGGGCCCTGTGGTTTCCGAGAAGAAGATTTATTTTTGAAGCTTTTTGTTCCATTATGAGTCCATGGGAGAGAAGGGGCCCCGGGGCGTGGTCAATGTGGACCCCAGGGGCATGATTGGCAGGAATTAAGTAGGTGACCACTGGCCGTTGCTACATGCTAAATATCTAAGCTCTGGGCCCTGTGATTTCAGAGAAACAGATATTTTAATTTTTTCCCATTGTAAGTCTATGGGAGCTTTATGTTGCCATAGCAAAAAGAATTCAAATCTGATCAGCCCAAAAACCTTATGCAGCCTTTCCCCCTACCTGATGATGATGATGATTTCGTGTTTAACGACGCGTCAACCCTCTTGGTGGGTCATAAGCGTCAGTCGGTTAATGGTTATGATGATGATGATTTCGTGTTTAACGACGCGTCAACCCTCTTTGTGGGTCATAAGCGTCAAACGGTTGATGGTTAAACGGCATGAATAATTATGACGATATTAAAAGTAAGAAGTCAGAATGATAATGTATAAAAATCTGAAACAGTTAAATCTTTTGAAAAAGACCAATTTCTTTTAAGAATAAAATTATGTTACCAACAGGTACATCTCGAAACAGTTGTTGCAAAGTGTCAGCTTTGAAATATAAAATACGTGAGGGTGAAAAGTCAACACAGTCAATTAAGATATGTTTCACAGTGAATGGCTGATCACAACCTACACAAGAAGGTTGATCATCACCATTAAAAATATAAGAATGAGTAACTCTAGTATGGCCGATGCGCAGTCGTGTTAATACGACGTCCTCTTTTCTGGAAAACTGTGGAGGAGAGCATTTTGTACTAACGACAGGTTTAATGGCATGGAGTTTGTTATTTATTGCACGGTCCCATTCGCCTTGCCATTCCGACAAGATGTATCTGTTGATAAATGGTTTAAAATTATTAAAAGGAATTTTAAAAACAGATGGATCAAGATTGAGCGATTCCTTTGCTTTCTTGTCAGCATATTCATTGCCGACAATGCCAATATGGCTCGGAAGCCAACAAAACAAGATTTGGTGTGTTTTAGAAATTTCATGATGTTTTTCGATCAATTTTTGAATTTGAGGATTTTTAGATGATGAATGGTCTAAAGCCTTAAGCACAGAAAGTGAATCAGAAAATATAATTGCTTTTTGAATTGTTGAAGAACTGATAAAATCTAAAGCTAGGTCTATTGCTTTGGCTTCAGCTGTAAAAATAGATGAACCATCTGGAAGGCGCATGGTTTTGTGCGTATCTTTAGAAACATACGCACAACCAACTTTATCTCCTTCTTTTGAACCATCAGTATAGACTTGCTGGTAATCATTGTAACGTGACTGCAGTACCTGAAAGTTTTGTTTGAGAAGTATTGGATTTGATTCGGATTTTTTTCCATCATGTAAGTCGAACAGAATAGAAGGTTGTTTAATACACCAAGATGGAACTTCGGCGGTTTCATGTTTTTGAATATTTTTAAGGTCGATACCTGAATTTTCCAGCAGTGGTAAAATACGTAATCCAAAAGGTTTGATTGCTGTGGGTTTTGTTTCATACTTATCTACAAATTGAGGTGGAAATGAAATTTTGGATGCCGGGTTAGATGGATTTGCAGCAAGTCTGATAGCATACTGAAGAGAAAGTTTCTCTCTGCGCGAGGTTAAAGACGGTTCACCTGCTTCTACATAAAGGCTTAATACGGGAGAAGTACGGAAGGCTCCCATGGCCAGACGAAGGCCTTGGTGATGCATAGTATCCAAGGATTTTAAATAGGACTTTCTGGCAGAACCATAAACAACAGACCCATAATCTAATTTAGATCTTATTAAAGACCGGTAAAGATGTAATAAAGTATACCGATCTGCTCCCCAACTTGTATGAGCTAAAACTTTCAAAAGATTCAAAGCTTTTAAGCATTTCGCTTTAAGATATTTAATATGAGGAATAAAAGATAACTTTTGATCAAATATGACCCCAAGAAATTTGGCTTCTTCAACAACAGGAATTTGTGATCCGTATAAAAACAGGGAAGGATGTTCGTGTTTCTTCCGTAGTTTACAAAAATGAACACACTGCGTTTTCGACTTGGAGAACTTGAAACCATTTTTATCAGTCCATTCTTCTATTCTTTTTAAATTTTGTTGTAACTTTCGTTCAATTGTTTTCATATTTTTTGAACGGTAACATATACAAAAATCATCAACATACAATGAACAATCAGTTTTGTCGTCCAAACATTGTACAATATTGTTTATTTTGATGTTAAATAGCGTAGTTGAAAGAATACTACCCTGTGGGACACCCTGTTCTTGATCATAGAAATCTGACAGGGTAGACCCCACACGCACCTGAAACATGCGCTCCCCTAAAAAGCTTTCAATAAAACTGGGAAGTTTTCCTCTTAAGCCAATGTTATGTAGATCTTTCAATATTCCATAACGCCATGTTGTATCATATGCTTTCTCCAAGTCGAAAAAGACAGCCACTACGTGTTCTTTGTTAATAAAAGCATCTCGTATAAATGTTTCTAGTCTTATTAAATTGTCATTGGTACTACGTTCCGAACGAAAACCTGATTGATATTCTGAAATGAGGTTGTTGGACTCTAAGTACCAGACTAATCTCTTGTTTATCATTCTCTCCAATGTTTTACACAAACAACTTGTCAAAGCTATCGGACGATAATTTGTAGGTTTTGCATGATCTTTCCCTGGTTTCGGAATTGGCACAACTGTAGCTACACGCCAACTCTCAGGACAGACCCCCGTTTCCCAAATATTATTAAAGATATCTAAAAGTGTTGTAAGAGAACTTTTTGGCAGATGCTTAAGCATCTGATAATGAATTTCATCGGGGCCGGTTGCCGTATCATGTGATTTTTCAATGGCTTCAACGAGTTCGGATAAGTTAAAAGGTGTGTTGTATTCTTCGTGATTAAGGGATTTGAAGTTAAGATTTCTTTTCTCTTGGTCCTTTTTGAAATTTCTAAAAGTGTCGGAATAATTACGCGATGATGAATTTCTCAAGAATGTGTGACCAAGAGTATCTGAAATATCTTTTTTTGTTGAAGCTATTGTGTCAAATTCAGTATTTAAATGTGTAAAACTAGAGGACTTTGTTTTTCCTGAAATTTTTCGTACCATATCCCAAACCTTTTTAATGGGGGTTTTGTAGTTCAATTTGGAGACATATTCTCTCCATGACTTTCGTTTTGAAGCTCGGATTGTTCGCCGAGCTTTAGCTCTAAAAACTTTTACGTCGTTTAGCTTTTCTGAAGTGGGACTTTTGCAGAACTTATTTAGAGCCTGTTTACGTTTTTTAATAGCTTCTTTACAGTCATTATTAAACCAAGGCTTGCTTTTCTTAGTATTGGTGGAGGTCTTTGGAATGCATTGTTCTGATATATTAATAAGTGTATCTGTGAAATCAGAAACAATGTCGGATGATTCATTTAAGTGATCAACTGTTAACTCTTCTTCACATAAATTATGGAATAATTCCCAGTCGGCTTTATTCATTTTCCACTTCTGGTTACAGTCTTCATCTGGTTCGTTTACGCTCTCAATTATAACAGGGAAGTGATCACTTCCGCACTGATCATCATGAACAGACCAGTCATAGTCTAAGAAGAGAGATGGGTGACACAAAGAGAGATCTAAAGAAGATAAATGACCTGTCGCAGGGTGAAGGTAAGTATAAGATTTATCATTCATCAAGCAAAGATCGTTCTTTGCAATAAAATCTTCAACAAGTGCTCCTCTGCTATTGATATCTTTACAGCCCCATAAAATATTGTGACCATTGAAGTCGCCAACTAAAAGATATGGCGATGGAAGTTGACTCAGCAATGAGTCAAGATGTTCGGGCTTTAAAGAAAATGAGGGTGGAATATATAAAGAGCATATTGTAGTTTCTTTATCCAGAGAAACCGATACTGCTACAGCTTGTAGGTCTGTTTTTAATTTGATCTCTCTTTGTGGTAAACATGATTTAACAAAAATTGAACTGCCACCAGATGGTCTGTTACCATCAGAATAGATATAGTTGTATGTATTGAAACCCCTGACATCAATGTTGTCATCAGTTTTTAAAAAAGTTTCTTGCAAACAAAAAACCGATGGGTTTAATAACGAAATAAGTAATAACAGTTCGTTATAATTTGATTTAAGACCTCGACAATTCCATTGTATTATTTTGTGTTTTAAATCCATTTTATGAAGAGATTAAGACTAGAAACTATATTGGAGCTGCAATTGGTGATATAGATCTGCTACCACCAGCTCGTGGTGTTGCAGACCTCGATCTGTTATTGCTACTTGGTGATGATGGAGCTTCAAACTCCATATCACTGTCACTCAGAGATCCGAATCTGTTCTGAAATTTTATATTGTCTCTTTCCATTTTACGTTGTCTGTCTGTTTGCTTTTGAGACAAGTGTTGTTTCTTCGGATCTTCTGATCCCTTAGTTCGACCTAAGTCGAGTTTTTCTTTTACATGCGGCGCTGGCTTCGGTACGGTCGCTGTCGACCGATCCGAAGCAACCTGGATTGCGCCATTTGATAAACTGGTTGAACTTTGTGGTGCCGGAGTGGATTTACTCCATGCACCAGATTTTTTCAGTTCAGCTATGTATGATTCAGCAGTCTGTGTTTCGGAGCTAGAAACTTTTACACTAGCACCCTTTGTGATGCTGGCGTAACTAGTGGTTGGTGTTCTGTATCGCTCATCAACAATTTTCCGCGCTTCTGGGAATGTTATCCCCCTTTGGTATTTGACAGTGAGTATTTCTTTTTCTTTTTTCCATGCCGGACAATCTCGAGAGAAAACAGCATGCTTGCCACCACAATTGACGCATTTGGGTTCATTTTTGCAGTTTTGGTGGTTATCGACATGTTTTTCCTCACCACAGTTTGGGCAGAGTTGTTTCTTCTGACATCTGCTTTCGTGGTGACCAAAAACCTGACAATGATAACATCTGAGAGGGTTTGGTATATACACCTCTACGTTAACAGATAGATATGCAACTTTTATTTTCTTGGGCAGAACTGGTGTATTAAACGTCAACACGTAGGTACTTGTTGGCTTTAATACACCACCTCTACGAACTTGGATGTTACGTACACCAATGACGCCTTCATCTCTCAAATTCTCAACAATCTCGGTATCGCTGCACGGGCGTAGCTCTGGGCTGCGGATGACACCTTTACATGAATTTAGGGTTTTGTGCAACGATACTTTGACGTTGAGATCGAAGAGCTTTGTGGTACCAAGCAGGTTTTTGACCTGCTGTTCTCTCTCGATTTCCAAGAGGAGATCACCTGACTTCAATTTCTTGATACTTTTTGGATGTCCGGCAATGGACACTATAGTCTTTTCGATCACAAAAGGTGATAAATCTGACACCGTACGTGTATCATCACGTGATGTTATCACCAAGAAGCGTGGAAAATTGTTAAGCTTTTGAGTTTCAGACTGCTGACTAGACTGCTGACTTGACTGCTGACTTGACTGTTGACTGGGTTCATCCGTTCCGGATGAATCCTCGTCTTTTTACGTTTAGCTGCGTTGCGGTTATGTTTTTTTCCATGAGGCATAAGGAAAAAATTCTAGTTTCGTCCCAAGTGCTCTCCGCCCTCCGTGGAGCCCTACAAGGGAACACCATAATGGAGTGGTTATCCAACTTGCAGGTGTCCCCCTACCTGATGATGCTTCTCATGAAATTTGATCAAGATTGACCATGGGGTATTAGAGATATACTTATTTGAAATTGTTTACGGACGGACGGACGCACGCACGACGGACAAAAAGTGATCACAAAAGCTCACCTTGTCACTACGTGACAGGTGAGCTAAAAAGACAGTCAGTCATCTTCAAGTCAAGAAACTAAACCTCCAAAGAAAGGATCAGATTGTCCATATGGCCTTCCATATGTCCATATGGCCTTCCTTTGTTTAGGTTTCCATTATGGTCTGGTCGCTTAATGTTTGTATTTCTTTCCCTTTGGTGTCTTTTATGGATGGAGTAAGTTAATTGTATCAATTCCAGATCTTTGTTTTACTTCTACTTTAGACAGAACACCTTAACTAGACTGGAAAAATTGTATGCTAACTTTCAAAACCATTTGACAAAACTGTATTGTATGTTTGTGTATGATGCTATACCTGTGTTTGATAGAGTAAATACTTTGCTTCAGAATGATGAGCCTTGTATTCATATCTTAAGGAGGGAGTTAACTGCTTTATTAATGGATCTGTATGCCAGGTTTCTTAAACCAGAAACTGTTGCCTCTGCTGTCGATATACTTCTAATAAACCACGAAGAAAGAAAGAACCAGAGAGGTAATGGTGAATTTCATTGGTTCACAGGCCAGACAGTATCTGAACACTTTAGTTAAGACAGACGCAGCAGCTGAGAAAGACATTGACACATTATGTCAGTAAGAACCTTTATGCAGCAGCATGTTCTTATATTATAAACAAATTTCTACTGAACTGTGAGCTATTATCATGTGCTGGGGTTGGTGACATCAGCTTGAGGAGGACTATGTCATTTTCAAATGTCGAGTACTTTGTGGAGAAATATCCCTGTCTATTGGGTGATGTTTCAAAGCACGATGCCTTAGAGCTGGAGTTCCTGGGTTATCAGATGGACACATTTCCTAGTGAGATTGACAGTGGTGAAATATGAATTGATATTGTCTGGAACAAAGTTGGTCAAATTAAAGGAACTGTTAGTAATCCTAAATATCCCTTACTTACAAATGTTTTGAAAGGAATTTTGGTAATCCCCCACAGTAATGCTGAAAGTGAGAGGGCCTTCAACTCTTTAAGAAAAAAAAAAACAAAAAAAAAAAAACACTGAATTCAGGCCCAATGTATCTGATGAGCAGCTGTCTGCTCTAGTAGTAGAGAAATTCACAATGTTTTCTTCAAGAATAGTTTGCTATGAACAAACATTTTCTGATGAACTTCTAAGAAAGGCAAAATCAGCTACCTATTTACAACAACAGAACTTGAAGTAAAGCTTTCAGTTATGCCTATGGGAGGGAGGAAGAGGGTACCATACTAGGCGATATTGAAGTTTGTCTTGTGTAACTGCATTTTGTATCGTTATATTGTTTGTTTGATTTGAGGTTTAACGTCCCCGTCAACACTGTAAATGTCATTTTGGATACGTTGCTTCCAATTTTGTGGGACTTTTACCCGACATTGAGATGAAATGACATCTCAAGCCCTGTCGCCCAATGAAACCAATAGGTTTATTAGCATGGACTGTCCGCCTCGCACCGCGGTTCCTAGAAAGGCTTAGATCCTCTAAGCGGGTTTACCAGTACTAGTGTACGGGCCGGATTCAGCTCTGCGTGGAAGCATCATGCTGCCCATATATTTCTTCAAGCCCCTTTTGGCGGGGGCAATTTGTATCGTTATAACAACATTTATTGTGAAATATGTGACATTCCTGAAAAATGTCTCCGGCTACCTGAAAAGTGGCTTTCATATTCCTGATAAGCAACATTTAGGGTTGGCATCTCTGCTTGGGGGGGGGGGGGGCATAAATCGATTTTACGTGGCCACAATCCTCGCCCTTACTTCCGTTGCGATTTAGAAAAAAAAATATTTGTTAAGTCTGCATGATAGCCTCCTAATCCATCAGTGCAACATCTCCGTGAACACACACACAAAAATCAAACAACCACAGAGATGAAACAACGGTGAGGACTCGACTGCAAGAAAACACTGAAATGCTGGAGCAAAAGAAAACCAACAGTTAGACTCCGATGGGCCCGACCAGAGACAGAGTATCAGGCACCAACCAACATTACATAGAATTAGATGTAACTCTGAGTAAGCCTTTACGCTGGAACCGTCAAAGAATCTGAGTCCTCACCCACCGGCCTGCATTTAAAGAGGGAAGCAAAGTCGATTGGGTTAACTACCATGCGTGCAGTTTGTCATATGTCATTTATGTTGTACCCAATCTTTTTATATCGAAGAGTGATTTTACGAAATTGGGTGCTGAAGACATTGTGGTCATATATTTTTCTAAATTTATACATTAAGTCACCATTAAACTCGGGTTCCTATAGCCTCAATTTAATAAGATCTCTTCCTAGTTATCTGTCAGCAACAACTGCGCTCAGCTGAGTTTCACAACTCTGCCTTTTCCTAAATGCATGTTGTCTGTCTGACAAAAGTTTATGTTCATGAACGTGGGCGATGATGTTTGAGCAGCAGGAAGTCAGAGACACAGGGCGATAATTACGGGCGAGAGCCCTATCACCTTTTTTGAAGAGTGGACAAATGTTCGCCAAGAGCCATTCTTTCACACGTATCCAGAGACAGTTGAACAGGTGTGCAAAAACTGGACCTAACTCGTTTGCTAGTTCCTTCAGGACTCTAGGATGAAGTTCATCAGGTCCTTAGGATTTACTGGGGGTTAAGTCTTGAAGTAACGATACCATCCATGAATGGGGCCGATCTTCCCGTCAATGGAACCTCCATGGATTCAGTTTTATTAAACGCATCATTGAATTGACCAAGTTCCTCGCCCTTTTCAGGGTCAGATTCAGCAACCCGTTCCCTCCTGTTTTATTTAGGGGCAGGATACCTTGCCTGTCTTTCTTCTGGCTATTTATACATTTGTAGAAGTCTCTGGGATTTGCCTGAACGTCACCTTCCAAGTTATTCACATACAAATCATGCTGTTTATTATTATATATATAATATATATATCAGGTTTGATTTCAAATTCTGTCCTGGAGCCAGGGAATCGAAGATACAGACCTACTAGTTTTTTAGGGAATATGATTTTATGAATGAAAGAAGTTACCAAATCGAAGTTGTCCTGGGCAGACCGAGCATCTAAGTATTTTCCCTTTGCAAATATGAGCGCAGCCTTCCTCATAGTTTCATAGTCACCTTTTTGATACGAGTACACCTTCCTCTGAGATTTCTTTGTTGGTGGATGATGATGATGATTTCGTGTTTAACGACGCGTCAACCCTCTTGGTGGGTCATAAGCGTCAGTCTGTTAATGGTTAAACGGCATGAATAATTATGACGATATTAAAAGTAACAAGTCAGAATGATAATGTATAAAAATCTGAAACAGTTAAATCTTATGAAAAAGACCAATTTCTTTTAAGAATAAAATAATGTTATCAACAGGTACATCTCGAAACAGTTTTTGCAAAGTGTCAGCTTTGAAATATAAAATACGTGAGGGTGAAAAATCAACACAGTCAATTAAGATATGTTTCACAGTGATGATGATGATGATTTCGTGTTTAACGACGCGTCAACCCTCTTTGTGGGTCATAAGCGTCAAACGGTTGATGGTTAAACGGCACGAACAATTATGATGATATTAAAAGTAAAAAGTCAGAATGATAATGTATAAAAATCTGAAACAGTTAAATCTTATGAAAAAGTCCAATTTCTTTTAAGAATAAAATAATATTATCAACAGGTACATCTCGAAACAGTTGTTGCAAAGTGTCAGCTTTGAAATATAAAATACGTGAGGGTGAAAAGTCAACACAGTCAATTAAGATATGTTTCACAGTGAATGGCTGATCACAACCTACACAAGAAGGCTGATCATCACCATTAAAAATATAAGAATGAGTAACTCTAGTATGGCCGATGCGCAGTCGTGTTAATACTACGTCCTCTTTTCTGGAAAACTGTGGAGGAGAACATTTTGTACTAACGACAGGTTTAATGGCATGGAGTTTGTTATTTATTGCACGGTCCCATTCGCCTTGCCATTCCGACAAGATGTATCTGTTGATAAATGGTTTAAAATTATTAAAAGGAATTTTAAAAACAGATGGATCAAGATTGAGCGATTCCTTTGCTTTCTTGTCAGCATATTCATTGCCGACAATGCCAATATGGCTCGGAAGCCAACAAAACAAGATTTGGTGTGTTTTAGAAATTTCATGATGTTTTTCGATCAGTTTTTGAATTTGAGGATTTTTAGATGATGAATGGTCTAAAGCCTTAAGCACAGAAAGTGAATCAGAAAATATAATTGCTTTTTGAATTGTTGAAGAACTGATAAAATCTAAAGCTAGGTCTATTGCTTTGGCTTCAGCTGTAAAAATAGATGAACCATCTGGAAGGCGCATGATTTTGTGCGTATCTTTAGAAACATACGCACAACCAACTTTATCTCCTTCTTTGGGACCATCAGTATAGACTTGCTGGTAATCATTGTAACGTGACTGCAGTACCTGAAAGTTTTGTTTGAGAAGTATTGGATTTGATTCGGATTTTTTGCCATCATGTAAGTCGAACAGAATAGAAGGTTTTTTAATACACCAAGATGGAACTTCGGCCGTTTCATGTTTTTGAATATTTTTAAGGTCGATACCTGAATTTTCTAGCAGTGGTAAAATACGTAATCCAAAAGGTTTGATTGCTGTGGGTTTTGTTTCATACTTATCTACAAATTGAGGTGGAAATGAAATTTTGGATGCCGGATTAGATGGATTTGCAGCAAGTCTAATAGCATACTGAAGAGAAAGTTTCTCTCTACGCGAAGTTAAAGATGGTTCACCTGCTTCTACATAAAGGCTTAATACGGGAGAAGTACGGAAGGCTCCCATAGCCAGACGAAGGCCTTGGTGATGGATAGTATCCAAGGATTTTAAATAGGACTTTCTGGCAGAACCATAAACAACAGACCCATAATCTAATTTAGATCTTATTAAAGACCGGTAAAGATGTAATAAAGTATACCGATCTGCTCCCCAACTTGAATGAGCTAAAACTTTCAAAAGATTCAAAGCTTTTAAGCATTTCGCTTTAAGATATTTAATATGTGGTATAAAAGATAACTTTTGATCAAATATAACCCCAAGAAATTTGGCTTCTTCAACAACAGGAATTTGTGATCCGTATAAGAACAGGGAAGGATGGTCGTGTTTCTTCCGTAGCTTACAAAAATGAACACACTGCGTTTTCGACTTGGAGAACTTGAAACCATTTTTATCAGTCCATTCTTCTATTCGTTTTAAATTTTGTTGTAACTTCCGTTCAATTGTTTTCATGTTTTTTGAACGGTAACATATACAAAAATCATCAACATACAATGACCAGTCTGTTTTGTCGTCCAAACATTGTACAATATAATTTATTCTGATGTTAAATAGCGTAGTTGAGAGAATGCTACCCTGTGGGACACCCTGCTCTTGTGCATAGAGATCTGATAGGGTAGATCCCACGCGGACTTGAAATACACGCTCACCTAAAAAACTTTGAATAAAACTGGGAAGTTTTCCCCTTAAGCCGAGGTTATGGAGATCTCACAATATTCCATAACGCCAAGTGGTATCATATGCTTTCTCCAAGTCGAAAAAGACAGCTACTACGTGTTCTTTGTTAATAAAAGCATCTCGTATAAATGTTTCTAGTCTTATTAAATTGTCGTTGGTACTACGTTCCGAACGAAAACCTGACTGATATTCTGAAATGAGGTTGTTGGACTCTAAGTACCAGACTAATCTGTTGTTTATCATTCTCTCCAATGTTTTACACAAACAACTTGTCAAAGCTATCGGTCGATAATTCGTAGGTTCTGCATGATCTTTCCCTGGTTTTGGAATTGGTACAACTGTAGCAAAACGCCAGCTCTCAGGACAGACCCCAGTTTCCCAAATATTATTAAAGATATCTAAAAGTGTTGAAAGAGAACTTTTTGGCAGATGCTTAAGCATCTGATAATGAATTTCATCGGGGCCGGTTGCTGTATCGTGTGATTTTTCAATGGCTTCCACTAGTTCGGATAAGTTAAAAGGTTTGTTGTATTCTTCGTGATTGTGGGATTTGAAGTTTAGATTTCTTTTCTCTTGGTCCTTTTGGAAATTTCTAAGTGTCAGAATAATTACGCGGTGATGAATTGCTCAAAAATGTGCTACCAAGAGTATCTGAAATATCTTTTTTAGTTGAAGCTTTTGTGTCAAAACCAGTATTTAAATGTGTAAAACAAGAGGACTTTGCTTTTCCTGAAATTTTTCGTACCATATCCCAAACCTTTTTAATGGGGGTTTTGTAGTTCAATTTGGAGACATATTCTCTCCATGACTTTCGTTTGGAAGCTCGGATTGTTCGCCGAGCTTTAACTCTAAAAACTTTAACGTCGTTTAGCTTTTCTGAAGTGGGACTTTTGCAGAACTTATTTAGAGCCTGTTTGCGCTTTTGAATAGCTTCTTTACAGTCACTATTAAACCAAGGCTTGCTTTTCTTGGTATTTGTGGAGGTCTTTGGAATGCATTGTTCTGATATATTAATCAGTTTATCTGTGAAATCAGAAACAATGTCAGATGATTCATTTAAGTGACCAACTGATAACTCTTCTTCACATAAATTACGGAATAATTCCCAGTCGGCTTTATTCATTTTCCATTTCTGGCTACAGTCCTCATCTTGTTCGTTTACGCTCTCACTTATAACAGGGAAGTGATCACTTCCGCACTGATCATCATGAACAGACCAGTCATAGTCCAAAAAGAGAGATGGGTGACACAAAGAGAGATCTAAAGAAGACAAATGACATGTTGCTGGGTGAAGGTAAGTATAAGATTTATCATTCATCAAGCAAAGATCGCTCTTTGCAATAAAATCTTCAACAAGTGCTCCTCTGTTATTGATATCTTTACAGCCCCATAGAATATTGTGACCATTGAAGTCGCCAACTAAAAGATATGGGGATGGAAGCTGACTCAGCAATGAGTAAGATGTTCGGGCTTTAAAGAAAATGAGGGTGGAATATATAAAGACCATATTGTAGTTTCTTTATCCAGAGAAACCGATACTGCTACAGCTTGTAGGTCTGTTTTTAATTTAATCTCTCTTTGTGGTAAACATGATTTAACAAGAATTGAACTGCCACCAGATGGTTTGTTACCATCAGAATAGATATAGTTATACGTATTGAAACCCCTGACATCTATGATGTCATCAGTTTTTAAAAAAGTTTCTTGCAAACAAAAAACCGATGGGTTTAATAACGAAATAAGTAATAAGAGTTCGTTAAAATTTGATTTAAGACCTCGACAATTCCATTGTATTATTTTGTGTTTAAAATCCATTTTATGAAGAGATTAAGACTAGAAACTATTTTGGAGCTGCAATTGGTGATATAGATCTGCTACCACCAGCTCGTGGTGTTGCTGACCTCGATCTGTTATTGCCACTTGGTGATGATGGAGTTTCAGCGAACTCCATATCACTATCACTCAAAGATCCGAATCTGTTCTGAAATCTAATATTGTCTCTTTCCATTTTACGTTGTCTGTCTGTCTGTTTTTGAGACAATTGATGTTTTTTGATCGGTTCTTCCGATCCCTTATTAGTTCGACCTGAGTCGAGTTTCTCTTTTACGTGCGGCGCTGGCTTCGGTACAGTCGCTTTGTGATGCTGGCGTAACTGGTCGTTGGTGTTGTGTATCGCTCGTCAACAATTTTCCGTGTTTCTGGGAATGTTAACCCCCTTTGGTATTTGACAGTAAGTATTTCTTTTTCTTTTTTCCATGCCGGACAATCTCGAGAGAAAACAGCATGCTTGCCACCACAATTGACGCATTTGGCCTCATTCTTACAGTTTTGATGGTTATCGACATGCTTTTCTTCACCACAATTTGGACAGAGTTGCTTCTTCTGACATCTGCTTTCGTGGTGGCCAAAAACCTGACACGAGTAACATCTGAGAGGGTTTGGTATATACATCTCTACGTTAACTGAAAGGTAAGCTACTTTGATTTTCTTGGGCAGAACTGGTGTATTGAAAGTCAACACGTAAGTACCTGTTGGCTTCAATACACCACCTCTACGAACTTGGATGTTACGTACGCCAATGACGCCCTCAGATCTCAAGTTGTCAATGATCTTTGCATCAGTACAAGGACGCAGCTCTGGGCTGCGGATGACACCTTTACATGAATTAAGTGTGTTGTGCAGAGAAACCTTGACCTTGAGATCGAAGAGCTTTGTGGTACCAAGCAGGCTTTTCACCTGCTGCTCTCTCTCGACTTCTAATAAAAGGTCACCTGACTTAAGCTTTTTATGCTTTTGGGATGTCCGGCAATGGACACTATGCTTTTTTCTATCACGAATGGTGATAAACTGGACACAGTGCGTGCATCGTCACTGGAGGTCATTACCAAGAAACGTGGAAAATTGGTTGACTTTGGTGCTGCAGACTACTGAGTAGAATGCTGAGACTGCTGACTTGACTGTTGACTGGGTTCATCCGTTCCGGATGAATCCTC
Organism: Lucinisca nassula; assembly: GCA_963580285.1. Lineage (NCBI taxonomy): Eukaryota > Metazoa > Mollusca > Bivalvia > Lucinida > Lucinidae > Lucinisca > Lucinisca nassula. The sequence continues at coordinate 99,530,854 of OY757020.1, forward strand.
GTCTTTTTTACGTTTAGCTGCGTTGCGGTTATGTTTTTTTCCATTAGGCATAAGGAAAAATTTCTAGTTTCGTCCCAAGTGTTCTCCGCCGTCCGTGGAGCCCTACAAGGGAACACCATAATGGAGTGGTTATCCAACTCGCAGGTGTTAGAGATACACGTGAGATATACTCGTATAAACAAAATGCCTACACGATTGATCCGTTTAGCCACCGCCTTCTAGAGATAAAAAGACAGAAAAGGGTAAGGTAAATGGGCATATGGTTGGTATCAGGAAAGATACAAAAAGAGTTGAAGAGAAAGCAAAGCGGTATCTCTAGGGCTCGGCGCGACCAGCCGATTGACCGTGCCGGACCGCACGGCCACCCGTCTACACCGAAAAGCCAGGCCAAAGAGGCGTGTTGGGTACCTGAAGCACCGCCACCTCAGGTAACCCTCAACCTCCAGGATCCCTTCTTCCGGCTTACAGGACGCCACCCACGGCAAACGGGTGGTACTTCCTTTAGCTCTTCCCAGTGGGCACAGAGACCACAGCGGCAATGTGCCCAGTGGGAATTGAGCCCCCAGGGCCACGGCAAGGCAGGAAGTCTAATACCTGGGGGCTTTGTTGGTGGAAAGGGAATTTTTAAATATCCGGAAACAAAATCATGATCACTTAGTTTATCCGGAGACCGATGTACCTAAATACAGTAATGATGCGTAATGTGGCTTTATGATGCGTAATGAGTCGTAATGTAGCATAATGATGCCTAAAAGGCATAATGATGCGTAATGCAGCCTATTTTATTTATTTATATTTACTCCAGAACAGATAAAGCTTTTTACCCGCATCCTGATACCCACAGTCAGTATCCCAACTACTAAACTCCCAGTGAGGTTTTCGCGATCCATGGTGGAGATAGTAAACTAACAGAGTGTGGGATGCTTATTTATTATGAAAATTTATCTTCTATCTTCGAATACAGAGTCGGTCATCTTCTGGAGTTGCTTTTGGTAAAAATGGTCATAGTTGCATGACATATGGACCTCCGCCTGCGTGAAATAGGGGCACAAAACAATGTATAAATTTGAAATAAAGACATTACGTGTAATACATCCACATCTGTAGGTCTGAATTACCGTCGGATAGAAAAAAAGCCAAGAAAAGAAAACGTCCATGCATTTCTATCAGCTGCGGTTTTCCTGTTTGCTCAGTCCTACTTCAAAGTATTTTTATATCGTTACTCCATTACCATTATGATAACACATCAGTGTGCTAAAATGGCATGATTTTCAAACCTAGAACTGGCATTATCAGAGATAATTTTCAATAGTTTTCTTATTTCTAGTCCAAATATAGACTGAAAGTGGTTATAATTGCCTCATAGAGGCGGTTCTAACAAGGGCCCACATTAACTTTTTTCTCGCAATAATAGTGAATACCCCCGTAAACCCCATTTTTTCTGCATCAAATGTGGTTTAGAGGAATGTTCATTACACGGACTCATTAACCCGATATTTGTTTGTTTGACTTGAGGTTTAACGTCCCCGTCAACACTGTAAAGGTCGTTGCTTCCAATTTTGTGGGACTTTTACCCGACATTGAGATGAAATGACATCTCAAGCCCTGTCGCCCAATGTAACCAATAGGGTTTATTAGCATGGACGGTCCGCCTCGCACCGCGATTCCTGGACAGGCTTAGATCCTCTAAGCGGTATACCAGTACTAGTGTGCGGGCCGGATTCAGCTCTGCGTGTTAGAAGCCTCCGTGGTGCAGTGGTTACGCTACTCGCCTTGTAAACCAGGGATCGCAGGATCGACCCCGGGCTTCTCCAGACTTTCGGATGAGTCTTTAAACCGAGGTCCCGTCTCCGTATGACCTTAGCTGTTGGTGGGACGTAAAACTAAAACTCACTCACTCACTCAGCTCTGCGTGGAAGCATCATGCAGCCCATATATTTCGTCAAGCCCCTATGGGCGGGGGCCAAAATATTGTTCAAAGAATATGCACAATCACAACTTATGTCATATTCAATCCAAAATGACGATAAGTCCAATATTTCTTTCAATTCATTTTAAGTTTCTTTTTTTTTCTTTTCTTTCTTTCTTTATTAAAGGACTTTCTCAACTTCTTTAATTGGGCACGCGATTAGTGTTCAACTGAAGATTTTCATACCTGAAGTGAGATGGACGGGTATCCATTGTTACAAAATTCCATTATGGATTAACGGCATATCAAATAAAGCAGACAAGGCATCATACGAAATTATCGTTAAAGACACATGCCGAATTGTAAAGTCATTCAAATTCGCATGTTGAAGTCCGTCTGTATTTATTTGGTTTGATTACATTAAGAAGATCAGGCACCAAATAACATTAATGTCAAGAACATCCTGCCGTATTCTATAATCATCAAAAGAAAATAGAGCAATTACACTTAAAATTTGGTCCTTATAACCCCCAAGTTATAGACATACTACATTTAGTCATGTTTTTACAATGGCGAAAACTTACGTGTGTTCTGGGAAATGTAAAACGGACTGCATATACTGCGAGGTAAGTTTTTTTCACATCTCCAAACTGGCTACTTTTCTGTTCAAGATCTGTGATCGCTTTCTCTTTCGTACTTCAAACATAGGTTGAAAGCGCACAACCTACGTCCTGTAGCAGAACGAAGAAAAATAATGCATACCCCTCCCCCCCATAAACCCTAGTTTTCTCTCTGATGAAAATCCGTGATAGTTTTCTTATTCATACTTCAAAAATAAATCGTGGGCGCTCATTAGAACCGCCTCGTAGAGTACCCACAACCTGTGTTTAAAGGGGTGAAAACTGGCTACTCATTACGAAAACTCGCCTATGCAAATGCATAGTAAACTTTACCACAGCAAAACAAAAATTTTAAGATGTACCCAACACCTATGTTTTGAAACAGAAATAAGAAAAATAATCTATACCCTGTGAGGTTTAGAGGGGTCTTCATTTCATGAACTTGTTAATATATGTAACATATTGTTATTATATCTCTGTGCAATACATTAACATTCTGTAAGTCAATAAAAACAAAAAAAATGAATATGTTGGTTGGTTGCTTAAGTTGATGTTTAAGGTCCCCGTCAACACTATTTAGGTCATCTTGGAGACGTTGTTTCCAATTTTGTGGGACTTTAACCTGACACTGAGATGAAATGACATCTCAAGCCCTGCCGACCAATGAAAGCAAAAGGCGTATATGCACTGGACAGTCCGGCTCAAACCGCTTTGCCTGGGCAGTCTTAGTCCCCTTCTAAGCGGTTTACCAGTACTCATGAGTGGTCAGTTCAGCTTTGCATGGAAGAAACCTGCATCCCAATCTATTTCTCCAAGCCCCCAATGTGCGTGGTTGAAGAAAAAAGAATGTGTTCATAGTGAATTATTCCGTAAACCGAAAAGAAAGAAATTTAGATTGTTCATCAGTTCGGAAAAATATACTAACATTCATGGCTCAGACTCTACCTTATTTATTTAATTATGGGTTAAACTTCCCCATCAACCCTGTTTAGGTCATTTTGCAGCCCAGTGATACAAACAGTGTTTTTATGCATGGGTGATTCGACTCGCACGGCTTTGCCTGGGTAGGCTTATGTCTTCTAAGAGGATTATCAAATATGTTTTTTTTTATTTTGTTATTTGTTTTACGGCCCTTTCATTATTATATTTCACTTACCGTATTGGCCCTAATTACCGCACCGTACGCTTAGTTTTTTCAAAATCTTGTCAAAAAATCACAGTGAAAAATCTACCTAATTAGCGCACACTCAATGCGAAAAAAATAGCTTCCCAGATAATGCATACTGATATTTAATGTGAAGGAAAAGGATACTAAAGCATTGCCTTCATTGTTGAAGAAATAACAGTAAGTTTTTTTTTACAGATTTATGTGAGAGCTTCCAGGGGGAGGTTACTGTTAAGTCTGAGCTTATGCATTTCCTTTTCAAAAATAGCTTTGGTGTGGGCTTACAGGAGCATGTGCGGTAATTAGGGCGAATACGGTATATCAAGTCAATGGTTAATCAGAGGAGGGTGAAAACCGGAGTGCCTGGAGAAAAATCACATGTCCTTCCGTTGCAGAACTTGGCGTCTGACATGTGACCAAAGTCAGGCTCGAACTATAGCGGTGAGAGACCTAATTATTAATTCTTACTTTTTAATTGTTTCTACTCCAAACACCTGGCGCACAGGGTGCGCTTATTAAGCACTGACCTAATGTGAATTCTATGAAGCACAATGGGGTCTTTACCACTAGGCACTCCCTGACAGCCCAGTCACCGAGTATAGCTGGAGGAAAAACCAGTATTGTGTCTGCAAAGGATCACATCGACATGTCGCCATTAGTTCTCGTAGTAGTCTCCCGCGCATGCGCCGTCCGCCAGGTGGCACTACACACCGCAGCCAGTCGATTCGCCCCAACCAACTTTCACCACACTCCTCCCCGTTTAATTTAAAAAAGCCCCTGCACATTACTGGGCTTGAAAAGTTGGTACCCCCTTATACAATGTTCACCCTTTCCCCCATCCCATAAAATGGGCACAGCACCCTACTCCCCAAATTTAACTAGATTGTCGAACCAATTTTACAGAGGATAGAGGTGAAATCAATTCAACGATCCCTGAAAAATGCTGTGCCAATATCAACTAATGATGATGATGATGATTTCGTGTTTAACGACGCGTCAACCCTCTTGGTGGGTCATAAGCGTCAGTCGGTTAATGGTTAAACGGCATTGATAATTATGACGATATTTAAAAGTAACAAGTCAGAATGATAATGTATAAAAATCTGAAACAGTTAAATCTTATGAAAAAGACCAATTTCTTTTAAGAATAAAATAATGTTATCAACAGGTACGTCTCGAAACAGTTGTTGCAAAGTGTCAGCTTTGAAATATAAAATACGTGAGGGTGAAAAGTCAACACAGTCAATTAAGATATGTTTCACAGTGAATGGCTGATCACAACCTATACAAGAAGGCTGATCATCACCATTAAAAATGTAAGAATGAGTAACTCTAGTATGGCCGATGCGCAGTCGTGTTAATACTACGTCCTCTTTTCTGGAAAACTGTGGAGGAGAGCATTTTGTACTAACGACAGGTTTAATGGCATGGAGTTTGTTATTTATTGCACGGTCCCATTCGCCTTGCCATTCCGACAAGATGTATCTATTGATAAATGGTTTAAAATTATTAAAAGGAATTTTAAAAACAGATGGATCAAGATTGAGCGATTCCTTTGCTTTCTTGTCAGCATATTCATTGCCGACAATGCCAATATGGCTCGGAAGCCAACAAAACAAGATTTGGTGTGTTTTAGAAATTTCATGATGTTTTTCGATCAATTTTTGAATTTGAGGATTTTTAGATGATGAATGGTCTAAAGCCTTAAGCACAGAAAGTGAATCAGAAAATATAATTGCTTTTTGAATTGTTGAAGAACTGATAAAATCTAAAGCTAGGTCTATTGCTTTGGCTTCAGCTGTAAAAATAGATGAACCATCTGGAAGGCGCATGGTTTTGTGCGTATCTTTAGAAACATACGCACAACCAACTTTATCTCCTTCTTTGGAACCATCAGTATAGACTTGCTGGTAATCATTGTAACGTGACTGCAGTACCTGAAAGTTTTGTTTGAGAAGTATTGGATTTGATTCGGATTTTTTGCCATCATGTAAGTCGAACAGAATAGAAGGTTTTTTAATACACCAAGATGGAACTTCGGCCGTTTCATGTTTTTGAATATTTTTAAGGTCGATACCTGAATTTTCTAGCAGTGGTAAAATACGTAATCCAAAAGGTTTGATTGCTGTGGGTTTTGTTTCATACTTATCTACAAATTGAGGTGGAAATGAAATTTTGGATGCCGGGTTAGATGGATTTGCAGCAAGTCTAATAGCATACTGAAGAGAAAGTTTCTCTCTGCGCGAGGTTAAAGATGGTTCACCTGCTTCTACATAAAGGCTTAATACGGGAGAAGTACGGAAGGCTCCCATGGCCAGACGAAGGCCTTGGTGATGGATAGTATCCAAGGATTTTAAATAGGACTTTCTGGCAGAACCATAAACAACAGACCCATAATCTAATTTAGATCTTATTAAAGACCGGTAAAGATGTAATAAAGTATACCGATCTGCTCCCCAACTTGTATGAGCTAAAACTTTCAAAAGATTCAAAGCTTTTAAGCATTTCGCTTTAAGATATTTAATATGGGGAATAAAAGATAACTTTTGATCAAATATGACCCCAAGAAATTTGGCTTCTTCAACAACAGGAATTTGTGATCCGTATAAAAACAGGGAAGGATGTTCGTGTTTCTTCCGTAGTTTACAAAAATGAACACACTGCGTTTTCGACTTGGAGAACTTGAAACCATTTTTATCAGTCCATTCTTCTATTCTTTTTAAATTTTGTTGTAACTTTCGTTCAATTGTTTTCATATTTTTTGAACGGTAACATATACAAAAATCATCAACATACAATGAACAATCAGTTTTGTCGTCCAAACATTGTACAATATTGTTTATTTTGATGTTAAATAGCGTAGTTGAAAGAATACTACCCTGTGGGACACCCTGTTCTTGATCATAGAAATCTGACAGGGTAGACCCCACACGCACCTGAAACATGCGCTCCCCTAAAAAGCTTTCAATAAAACTGGGAAGTTTTCCTCTTAAGCCAATGTTATGTAGATCTTTCAATATTCCATAACGCCATGTTGTATCATATGCTTTCTCCAAGTCGAAAAAGACAGCTACTACGTGTTCTTTGTTAATAAAAGTATCTCGTATAAATGTTTCTAGTCTTATTAAATTGTCATTGGTACTACGTTCCGAACGAAAGCCCGATTGATATTCTGAAATGAGGTTGTTGGACTCTAAGTACCAGACTAATCTCTTGTTTATCATTCTCTCCAATGTTTTACACAAACAACTTGTCAAAGCTATCGGACGATAATTTGTAGGTTCTGCATGATCTTTCCCTGGTTTCGGAATTGGTACAACTGTAGCTACACGCCAGCTCTCAGGACAGACCCCCGTTTCCCAAATATTATTAAAGATATCTAAAAGTGTTGTAAGAGAACTTTTTGGCAGATGCTTAAGCATCTGATAATGAATTTCATCGGGGCCGGTTGCCGTATCATGTGATTTTTGAATGGCTTCAACGAGTTCGGATAAGTTAAAAGGTTTGTTGTATTCTTCGTGATTAAGGGATTTAAAATTTAGATTTCTTTTCTCTTGGTCCTTTTTGAAATTTCTAAAAGTGTCAGAATAATTACGTGATGATGAATTTCTCAAGAATGTGTGCCCAAGAGTATCTGAAATATCTTTTTTTGTTGAAGCTATTGTGTCAAATTCAGTATTTAAATGTGTAAAACTAGAAGACTTTGTTTTTCCTGAAATTTTTCGTACCATATCCCAAACCTTTTTAATGGGGGTTTTATAGTTCAGTTTGGAGACATATTCTCTCCATGACTTTCGTTTGGAAGCTCGGATTGTTCGCCGAGCTTTAGCTCTAAAAACTTTTACGTCGTTGAGCTTTTCTGAAGTGGGATTTTTGCAGAACTTATTTAGAGCCTGTTTACGCTTTTTAATAGCTTCTTTACAGTCATTATTAAACCAAGGCTTGCTTTTCTTAGTATTTGTGGAGGTCTTTGGAATGCATTGTTCTGATATGTTAATAAGTGTATCTGTGAAATCAGAAACAATGTCGGATGATTCATTAAAATGATCAATTGATAACTCTTCTTCACATAAATTATGGAATAATTCCCAGTCGGCTTTATTCATTTTCCATTTCTGGTTACAGTCCTCATCTGGTTCGTTTACACTCTCAATTATAACAGGGAAGTGATCACTTCCGCACTGATCATCATGAACAGACCAGTCATAGTCCAAGAAGAGAGATGGGTGACACAAAGAGAGATCTAAAGAAGACAAATGACCTGTCGCAGGGTGAAGGTAAGTATAAGATTTATCATTCATCAAGCAAAGATCGCTCTTTGCAATAAAATCTTCGACAAGTGCTCCTCTGTTATTGATATCTTTACAGCCCCATAGAATATTGTGACCATTGAAGTCGCCAACTAAAAGATATGGCGATGGAAGTTGACTCAGCAATGTGTCAAGCTGTTCGGGCTTTAAAGAAAATGAGGGAGGGATATATAGAGAGCAAATTGTAGTTTCTTTATCCAGAGAAACTGACACTGCCACAGCTTGTAGGTCTGTTTTTAATTTGATCTCTCTTTGTGGTAAACATGATTTAACAAAAATTGAACTGCCACCAGATGGTTTGTTACCATCAGAATAGATATAGTTGTATGTATTGAAACCCCTGACATCAATGTTGTCATCAGTTTTTAAAAAAGTTTCTTGCAAACAAAAAACCGATGGGTTTAATAACGAAATAAGTAATAACAGTTCGTTATAATTTGATTTAAGACCTCGACAATTCCATTGTATTATTTTGTGTTTTAAATCCATTTTATGAAGAGATTAAGACTAGAAACTATATTGGAGCTGCAATTGGTGATATAGATCTGCTACCACCAGCTCGTGGTGTTGCAGACCTCGATCTGTTATTGCTACTTGGTGATGATGGAGCTTCAAACTCCATATCACTGTCACTCAAAGATCCGAATCTGTTCTGAAATTTTATATTGTCTCTTTCCATTTTACGTTGTCTGTCTGTTTGTTTTAGAGACAATTGCTTTTTCGGATCTTCCGATCCCTTATTAGTTCGACCTGGGTCGAGTTTCTCTTTTACATGCGGCGCTGGCTTCGGTACGGTCGCTGTCGACCGATCCGCAGCAACCTGGATTGCGCCATTTGATAAATTGGTTGAACTTTGTGGTGCTGGAGTGGATTTGCTCCATGCACCGGATTTCTTTAATTCAGCTATGCATGATTCAACAGTCTGCGTTGCGGAGCTTGAAACTTGTTTACCAGCACCCTTTGTGATGCTGGCGTAACTGGTGGTTGGTGTTGTGTATCGCTCGTCAACAATTTTCCGCGCTTCTGGGAATGTTATCCCCCTTTGGTATTTGACAGTAAGTATTTCTTTTTCTTTTTTCCATGCCGGACAATCTCGAGAGAAAACAGCATGCTTGCCACCACAATTTACACATTTGGCCTCATTCTTACAGTTTTGATGGTTATCGACATGTTTTTCTTCACCACAATTTGGACAGAGTTTTTTCTTCTGACATCTGCTTTCGTGGTGGCCAAAAACCTGACACGAGTAACATCTGAGAGGGTTTGGTATATATACATCCACGTTAACTGAAAGATATGCTACTTTTATTTTCTTGGGCAGAACTGGTGTATTGAAAGTCAACACGTAGGTACCCGTTGGCTTCAATACACCACCTCTACGAACTTGGATGTTACGTACACCAATGACGCCTTCCGATCTCAAGTTCTCAACTATCTCTGCATCACTGCAAGGACGGAGCTCTGGGCTGCGGATAACACCTTTACACGAATTAAGTGTATTATGCAGAGATACTTTGACCTTGAGATCGAAGAGCTTTGTGGTACCAAGCAGGCTTTTCACCTGCTGCTCTCTCTCGACTTCTAATAAAAGGTCACCGGACTTAAGCGTTTTTATGCTTTTGGGATGTCCGGCAATGGACATGATGCTCTTTTCTATCACGAATGGGGATAGACTTGACACAGTGCGTGTATCTTCACATGAAGACATTACCAAGAAGCGTGGAAAATTAAGTTGCTTTGGTGCTGCAGACTGCTGGCTTGACTGTTGACTAGACTTCTGACTGGGTTCATCCGTTTCGGATGATTCCTCATCTTTTTTACGTTTGGATGCGTTGCGGTTATGTTTTTTTCCATTAGGCATAAGGAAAAAATTATAGTTTCGTCCCAAGTGCTCTCCGCCCTCCGTGGAGCCCTACAAGGGAACACCATAATGGAGTGGTTATCCAACTCGCAGGTGTTAGAGATACACGTGAGATATACTCGCATAAACAAAATGCCTACACGATTGATCCGTTTAGCCACCGCCTTCTAGAGATAAAAAAAGACAGAAAAGGGTAAGGTAAATGGGCATATGGTTGGCATATGGTTGGTATCAGGAAAGATACAAAAAGAGTTGAAGAGAAAGCAAAGCGGTATCTCTAGGGCTCGGCGTGACCAGCCGATTGACCGTGCCGGACCGCACGGCCACCCGTCTACACCGAAAAGCCAGGCCAAAGAGGCGTGTTGGGTACCTGAAGCACCGCCACCTCAGGTAACCCTCAACCTCCAGGATCCCTTCTTCCGGCTTACAGGACGCCAACCACGGCAAACGGGTGGTACTTCCTTTAGCCAATATCAACTAATTAATACAACTAAAGGCAAACTAACATAAAATGATGAACAACAATGGACCAGTCCAGCACGGGACTAGAAGTCCATAAAAAATGGTTTAGCACATTAGTGGGTGTTCTCACCCACCCACGTATAATCTCAGGGCATTCTCAGTGGTCCTGGCCAAGACATCATCACACTCTTTCCCCCGAATTTCTGCCACCATCTGTGCAGTGTAACCCAGCAAGTTTGGTGCATTGACTGAATATCCTCGAGGTCTGAAATAGGGGGCATCTGTTTCCAAAAGTAGTCTGTCCGTTGGTACCGCTCTTTGTCCATCAGACTGGATCTGATCAAAATGGCTAATCTTGTTGGTGAAGCCGAAATGGGTGTTGGGGAAATTTTTCAACCAGGCGGCAACTACATCTGGTGGGCCATGAAAACAATGCAGGTGGAAGGCCTGTGATGGGTTCAGGATCTCGGAGGCGATTACCAGGCCTCGAAGGTAGACTTCTCTTCCTAGGTTATCTGACTCCGTGGGGCGCAGATGCAACACCACTACCACATCCTTGGCCAGGGCACATCTGAGTAGGTCCGCAAACTGTCTCTCTTGATCTAACCACGTGGCATGAGGAATGGTCAGATCAAGCCCTATTTCCCCAAGCCCAACAACATTAGGATGGTAAAAAGTCTTCACGAATAGCTCCTTATCTTCCACTGACAAGGTGGGTGCAGTCGGGTGGATTCCAACTGACACAGACACTGCATTCCTGGTTAATGCCACAATCTTCTCCGGTGAGGGGAAGTGCAGTACATCCAGCTAAGTGAACCTGGTATTCTTCTGGAACAGGTCCTACTGCTGTGAGGGTATCTGTGAAGCTGGTCGACTGAGGGAGTCGAAGTACCCATTGTAAACGGTGATATGCTATTGGGTTTTGATTTTCTAAAGAAGCATGGCGCAGTATTAGACATGAAGAGGGGTGAGCTTTTAGTTGGAAAAGAAATACTGGGTCTACAGCTAGGCAAACAAGATGAGGAACCTAAGGTTGCCCGGGTGACAGTTAACTTGACAACGACTACCGGGAATGTTTCACTCTTTCCATGGGATCCCGGGGGGTCTCAGAACAACATAATGGAAGAGATGTACCCCACAGTAATAGCTCTAGTTGCGGAACAGGAAGTTCTCATCAGTGAAGAATCTCCAGAAGCTAGTGTTTGTCCTGTAGCGACAACCACATCTCATACCTGCTGGGGATTTAATCCAGAGGAACTCCGGAAGGAACAAGCTAAAGACAGTGACTTGGATATTGTGCTAACCTTTTTGGAAACGGGGGAATTCCCCAGTGAAGGGAAACTTTTCCTAGCTAGTCCAGCGGCGAAACAGTATTGGATTAACAAGGAACGATGTACTCTCATAGATGGACTCCTGTATTGTGACAACAAAGAAGGAACGCACCGGTGTCTGGTGCTACCTGCTGGAATGAAGGAAGAGGCCATGCGGCTCAACCATGACCTCCCATCCACTGGACATCAGGGTGTTGCTAGGACCAAGAGCAGAATGAAGGAGAAGTTTCTGTGGTATCAAATGTCATGTGATTTCCGGGACGAGGTGGCTGAGAAAACAGATGAGGGGACCCTTATCAACCCCCAAAGACTAATGGAGAGACTTTTCCATTGTTACAACCTTCCCTCGTCCACTGCACAAGTGTATGTGATGGGTCAGGTCGCCTTGGCAAGGGTGAGTGATCAGGAATGGTAAGAGGATGCCGCCTATTATGGGAATGTCCCGTTTTCACACCCATGGGTTACTTCCAACATCACCCGGATACCCTCCGCTAGGAGCCGTCGGTATAGGAGCAGGCAACAAAGGTCCAGCCGTCCAAAAGATCGTCAAACGGAACTATCGTCTGGCACATCCCCTCCATCTTTCGACGAATCACCCAAGAGGAGTTGGAAGCAGGTTCAAACTCCTGCTTCACCGATGGGACCCCGTCCACGGCGTCCTCAGTCTAAATCGCCGGAACCACAATCACAGGGGAGGAAGGAAACACCAGGTGGGACCAGACCTAAAACGGTGGAGCTGTCGCGTAGAGAACACCCTGAACGACGTCCTCGTCCTAGATCCAGAACAAGGGCTAAGCGCTCCAGAGTTGATGACCAACATCACCATGATTTCCCCCGTGTGGGGAGTGACAGTCAACATAAGAGCCGCCGAACGGTTAGATTTCGGTTGGAGTCACCCGACAAGTCTAGACCAGCAAGGTCCTGGGATAGGACCAGATGACAGTCTAGACCAGCAAGGTCCTGGGATAGGACCAGATGACAGTCTAGACCAGCAAGGTCCCGGGATAGGACCAGAAAACAGTCTCGGTCGCCACCAGGCATAAAGCCCTGCTTGAAGTCCCTTGTTAGGACTTCACCTTCAGCGACAATAACCACTGAATTATACAAAGAGGCATTATTTATTGATGGAGCCCCATTTCCATCTAGGGTCCCGAGCAGTATCCCTTCGTCTACCAGATCATCACCCCAACGGGAGGAGGGAGTCAAGAGAATAAGAAAGCGTGGGAGACGCAAGGAATATCCGTGTCCAATGGTGGGCTGTTCTGCAGTCACACTTAGACTAAAGTCGCACCTCTTCCGAGATCACGCCCCAGACGTCTTCCATGAAGATCTTAACCCAGATGCAGACCTTTGCAATCGCAGGTTCAGCGCCCTGTCCACCTTGGCAAAAACACTTCATGGCAGCCAAGCCAAAATTGAGGACCTAGTGGATACTTTAAACGAGTACCCTCTCATCAGTGAAGGGTGGGAAATTACAGAAGTCCAGACACAATATCTACCGCCTATAGTACACCCTAAAAAATTTTTTTTTTAGCTTTTCTCCCTACTATAAAAATTTTTTATCTCCTTCCAAGACACTTAAAATTTTTTTTTTCTTCGTACCCCCCTACTAGAGTGACAAAAAATGGGTGAGGGGTGGGTGAAAAAAAAAGTGAAGGGAGTACAGTGACAAAAATGGGTGAGGGGTGGGTGAAAAAAAAAACAAAAAAACACCTACCAGAGTGACCTCAGAAAAATTGTAAAAATGAAAAGTGAAAAAATCTGTAAAAATAAAAACTGGTGAGCCAGTGGGTTTAGACTAATAAAAGTGGGTTTTGAGATCAAACCCACCATCCCAAACCCACTTTCAGGGAGATCAAACCGACCATCCCAAACCCACTTTCAGGCTCCAAAAAAAACACCCGCTAGAGGGGCCCCCCGAGAAATGATAAAAAATGAAAAAAAAGGGAGTACTAAAAATTACGAAAGGGGGTTGGAGGGAGAGGTGAAAAAAAAAGTGAAAAAAAGATCTAAAACTCAGTAATCTGTAATTCTTGTTCATAGAAACTACCTTTGATTTCTTCGCCTTTTAAATCATTTATTTTATAAGTAACAGGATCTGTATTTAAAACTTTTTCAATTACAAATATTTCTCTTGTCCAACGAGTTGTATAACCCTTTTCAAATTTACCTTTCTTTTTTGCTATTCTAACTCTATCCCCAACTTTGAATTTAGGTTTTTTAATTTTCTCATCATTTTCTGGATATAAATTTTTATACACTGTTAATTCATTTTCTTTTTTACTTGCTTCAACAGGTGTCATTTTAATAGAAGAATGTACTGTATTATTATAATTTTCAACTAATTCATCTAATATATCATAATATTTAGTAGTTTCATATATCATAATATTTAGTAGTTTCATTTGCAGTAAAATATTTATACATATGTTGTTTCATAGTGCCTATCCAACGTTCTACTACACTAGATTTTTCTTCATTCTCAGTTGAATATAATTTTATATTATTATCTTTTAATAATTCTTTTACTTGTCGATTATAAAATTCAGATCCTTTATCTGACCAAATATACATTGGTTTCCTTTCTTTAAATAATGTTCTAAATGCTTCACTTACTGTTGCTCCTGTTTTATTTTTTAAAGGAATTAACCAACCATATTTACTAAAAACATCTATAACAGCTAATATTTATATTGTTTATTTTGTTTTGAATATTGTTGCATATCTGCCAAATCAACCGCCCATGTTTGGTCTATTGAATCAACATAAACACGACTTTTAGGAAAAGATTTTATAACTCTATGATGTAATTCATCTGCTAATTTATTTGTTATTTTGGATATAAATCTATTTTTGGTAGATCCACACTCAGAACATTTACCTTTTAACATTTGTCTATCATTAGTTGTTGTTACTTGTTTCACAGAATCATTTTCAGTATGCTTTTTACAACGTAAACAATAAATTTTTGGATGTTCCATTTTTAATATAATTAAAATTGTTTCTTTAAAAATGGATGGTAAAAAATCTCGCAGTACATCAGGTAAAGGTGCTACTAGTACCTTATCCGATAAAAAATATTATGTTATCTTATTAAAAAAATATAAACATAATACAACTATTAATGTCTTTAAGTATAAGATAAAAATACTAGATCCACAAAAAGAAGTGTTCATGAATGCATTTAGTAATATGATTGATAATTCTATTAAAGACTTTCCAAATGGAAGAATTAAAATAGTTCCTATACATGAAATTATTTATACAAAACATAATAAATGGCCTATAAGAACATATGATAATATTAAAGAATTCTTTTTTAATAGAATGGAAAGATTATTAAATAGTGCAGAAGAATTAAACTTAGAAGATGTTATTTTTGAAGTATCTATAATAACTAATAAAAAAGGTAAAGGTAAAGGTTTAAAAATATTAGTGAGTGAGTGAGTTTTAGATTTACGTCCCACCAACAGCTAAGGTCATACGGAGACGGGACCTCGGTTTAAAGACTCATCCGAAAGTCTGGAGAAGCCCGGGATCGATCCTGCGATCCCTGGTTTACAAGGCGAGTAGCGTAACCACTGCACCACGGAGGCTTCTTTAAAAATATTAGATGAAATAAATAAAAGAAGCATAATACAAATTAAAAATAATGATACAATTTGTTTAGCAAGAGCAATTGTAACAGCTATAGTTGAAAGGTATGATTTAACAGATTCACAGAAGAAATATGTTAAACAAGGTAGATCATTACAAAAAAAAAGATTAGCAATAGAATTACATGAAAAATCAAATGTTGAAATAAAAGATGAAGGTAATGATTTAGATGACTTAAAAACTTTTGAAAATTATCTTAATGTTAGGATAATTGTTTTTGCATCAAATAATATTGAAAATATTTTTGATGATGATGATTTCGTGTTTAACGACGCGTCAACCCTCTTTGTGGGTCATAAGCGTCAAACGGTTAATGGTTAAACGGCAAGAATAATTATGATGATATTAAAAGTAAAAAGTCAGAATGATAATGTGTAAAAATCTGAAACAGTTAAATCTTATGAAAAAGTCCAATTTCTTTTAAGAATAAAATAATATTATGATCAGGTACATCTCGAAACAGTTGTTGCAAAGTGTCAGCTTTGAAATATAAAATACGTGAGGGTGAAAAGTCAACACAGTCAATTAAGATATGTTTCACAGTGAATGGCTGATCACAACCTACACAAGAAGGCTGATCATCCCCATTAAAAATATAAGAATGAGTAACTCTAGTATGGCCGATGCGCAGTCGTGTTAATACTACGTCCTCTTTTCTGGAAAACTGTGGAGGAGAGCATTTTGTACTAACGACAGGTTTAATGGCACGGAGTTTGTTATTTATTGCACGGTCCCATTCGCCTTGCCATTCCGACAAGATGTATCTGTTGATAAAAGGTTTAAAATTATTAAAAGGAATTTTAAAAACAGATGGATCAAGATTGAGCGATTCCTTTGCTTTCTTGTCAGCATATTCATTGCCGACGATGCCAATATGGCTCGGAAGCCAACAAAACAAGATTTGGTGTGTTTTAGAAATTTCATGATGTTTTTCGATCAATTTTTGAATTTGAGGATTTTTAGATGATGAATGGTCTAAAGCCTTAAGCACAGAAAGTGAATCAGAAAATATAATTGCTTTTTGAATTGTTGAAGAACTGATAAAATCTAAAGCTAGGTCTATTGCTTTGGCTTCAGCTGTAAAAATAGATGAACCATCTGGAAGGCGCATGGTTTTGTGCGTATCTTTAGAAACATACGCACAACCAACTTTATCTCCTTCTTTGGAACCATCAGTATAGACTTGCTGGTAATCATCGTAACGTGACTGCAGTACCTGAAAGTTTTGTTTGAGAAGTATCGGATTTGATTCGGATTTTTTGCCATCATGTAAGTCGAACAGAACAGAAGGTTGTTTAATACACCAAGATGGAACTTCGGCAGTTTCATGTTTTTGAATATTTTTAAGGTCGATACCTGAATTTTCCAGCAGTGGTAAAATACGTAATCCAAAAGGTTTAATTGCTGTGGGTTTAGTTTCATACCTATCTACAAATTGAGGTGGAAATGAAATTTTGGATGCCGGGTTAGATGGATTTGCAGCAAGTCTAATAGCATACTGAAGAGAAAGTTTCTCTCTGCGCGAGGTTAAAGATGGTTCACCTGCTTCTACATAAAGGCTTAATACGGGAGAAGTACGGAAGGCTCCCATGGCCAGACGAAGGCCTTGGTGATGGATAGTATCCAAGGATTTTAAATAGGATTTTCTGGCAGAACCATAAACAACAGACCCGTAATCTAATTTAGATCTTATTAAAGACCGGTAAAGATGTAATAAAGTATACCGATCTGCTCCCCAACTTGTATGAGCTAAAACTTTCAAAAGATTTAAAGCTTTTAAGCATTTCGCTTTAAGATATTTAATATGGGGAATAAAAGATAACTTTTGATCAAATATGACCCCAAGAAATTTGGCTTCTTCAACAACAGGAATTTGTGATCCGTATAAAAACAGGGAAGGATGTTCGTGTTTCTTCCGTAGTTTACAAAAATGAACACACTGCGTTTTCGACTTGGAGAACTTGAAACCATTTTTATCAGTCCACTCTTCTATTCTTTTTAAATTTTGTTGTAACTTTCGTTCAATTGTTTTCATATTTTTTGAACGGTAACATATACAAAAATCATCAACATACAATGAACAATCAGTTTTGTTGTCCAAACATTGTACAATATTGTTTATTTTGATGTTAAATAGCGTAGTTGAAAGAATACTACCCTGTGGGACACCCTGTTCTTGATCATAGAAATCTGACACGGTAGACCCCACACGCACCTGAAACATGCGCTCCCCTAAAAAGCTTTCTATAAAACTGGGAAGTTTTCCTCTTAAGCCAATGTTATGTAGATCTTTCAATATTCCATAACGCCATGTTGTATCATATGCTTTCTCCAAGTCGAAAAAGACAGCTACTACGTGTTCTTTGTTAATAAAAGCATCTCGTATAAATGTTTCTAGTCTTATTAAATTGTCATTGGTACTACGTTCCGAACGAAAGCCCGATTGATATTCTGAAATGAGGTTGTTGGACTCTAAGTACCAGACTAATCTCTTGTTTATCATTCTCTCCAATGTTTTACACAAACAACTTGTCAAAGCTATCGGACGATAATTTGTAGGTTCTGCATGATCTTTCCCTGGTTTCGGAATTGGTACAACTGTAGCTACACGCCAGCTCTCAGGACAGACCCCCGTTTCCCAAATATTATTAAAGATATCTAAAAGTGTTGTAAGAGAACTTTTTGGCAGATGCTTAAGCATCTGATAATGAATTTCATCGGGGCCGGTTGCCGTATCATGTGATTTTTCTATGGCTTCAACGAGTTCGGATAAGTTAAAAGGTTTGTTGTATTCTTCGTGATTAAGTGATTTAAAGTTTAGATTTCTTTTCTCTTGGTCCTTTTTGAAATTTCTAAAAGTGTCAGAATAATTACGCGATGATGAATTTCTCAAGAATGTGTGCCCAAGAGTATCTGAAATATCTTTTTTTGTTGAAGCTATTGTGTCAAATTCAGTATTTAAATGTGTAAAACTAGAAGACTTTGTTTTTCCTGAAATTTTTCGTACCATATCCCAAACCTTTTTAATGGGGGTTTTATAGTTCAATTTGGAGACATATTCTCTCCATGACTTTCGTTTGGAAGCTCGGATTGTTCGCCGAGCTTTAGCTCTAAACACTTTTACGTCGTTGAGCTTTTCTGAAGTGGGATTTTTGCAGAACTTATTTAGAGCCTGTTTACGCTTTTTAATAGCTTCTTTACAGTCATTATTAAACCAAGGCTTGCTTTTCTTAGTATTTGTGGAGGTCTTTGGAATGCATTGTTCTGATATATTAATTAGTTTATCTGTGAAATCAGAAACAATGTCAGATGATTCATTTAAGTGACCAACTGATAACTCTTCTTCACATAAATTACTGAATAATTCCCAGTCGGCTTTATTCATTTTCCATTTCTGGCTACAGTCCTCATCTTGTTCGTTTACGCTCTCAATTATAACAGGGAAGTGATCACTTCCGCACTGATCATCATGAACAGACCAGTCATAGTCCAAGAAGAGAGATGGGTGACACAAAGAGAGATCTAAAGAAGACAAATGACCTGTCGCTGGGTGAAGGTAAGTATAAGATTTATCATTCATCAAGCAAAGATCGCTCTTTGCAATAAAATCTTCAACAAGTGCTCCTCTGTTATTGATATCTTTACAGCCCCATAGAATATTGTGACCATTGAAGTCGCCAACTAAAAGGTATGGGGATGGAAGCTGACTCAGCAATGAGTCAAGATGTTCGGGCTTTAAAGAAAATGAGGGTGGAATATATAAAGAGCATATTGTAGTTTCTTTATCCAGAGAAACCGATACTGCTACAGCTTGTAGGTCTGTTTTTAATTTGATCTCTCTTTGTGGTAAACATGATTTAACAAGAATTGAACTGCCACCAGATGGTTTGTTACCATCAGAATAGATATAGTTGTATGTATTGAAACCCCTGACATCAAGGTTGTCATCAGTTTTTAAAAAAGTTTCTTGCAAACAAAAAACCGACGGGTTTAATAACGAAATAAGTAATAAGAGTTCATTATAATTTGATTTAAGACCTCGACAATTCCATTGTATTATTTTGTGTTTTAAATCCATTATTTGAAGAGATTAAGACTAGAAACTATATTGGAGCTGCAATTGGTGATATAGATCTGCTACCACCAGCTCGTGGTGTTGCTGACCTCGATCTGTTATTGCCACTTGGTGATGATGGAGTTTCAGCGAACTCCATATCACTGTCACTCAAAGATCCGAATCTGTTCTGGAATCTTATATTGTCTCTTTCCATTTTACGTTGTCTGTCTGTTTTTGAGACAATTGTTTTTTTCGGATCTTCCGATCCTTTATTAGTTCGACCCGAGTCGAGTTTCTCTTTTGCATGTGGCGCTGGCTTCGGTACGGTCGCTGTCGACCGATCCGAAGCAACCTGGATTGCGCCATTTGATAATTTGGTTGAACTTTGTGGTGCTGGAGTGGATTTACTCCATGCACCAGATTTTTTCAGTTCAGCTATGCATGATTCAACAGTCTGCGTTGCAGAGGTAGAAACTTGTACACCAGCACCCTTTGTGATGCTGGCGTAACTTGTCGTTGGTGTTGTGTATCGCTCGTCAACAATTTTCCGTGCTTCTGGGAATGTTAACCCCCTTTGGTATTTGACAGTAAGTATTTCTTTTTCTTTTTTCCATGCCGGACAATCTCGAGAGAAAACAGCATGCTTGCCACCACAATTGACGCATTTGGCCTCATTCTTACAGTTTTGATGGTTATCGACATGCTTTTCTTCACCACAATTTGGACAGAGTTGCTTCTTCTGACATCTGCTTTCGTGGTGGCCAAAAACCTGACACGAGTAACATCTGAGAGGGTTTGGTATATACACCTCTACGTTAACTGAAAGGTAAGCTACTTTGATTTTCTTGGGCAGAACTGGTGTATTGAAAGTCAACACGTAAGTACCTGTTGGCTTCAATACACCACCTCTACGAACTTGGATGTTACGTACGCCAATGACGCCCTCAGATCTCAAGTTGTCAATGATCTCTGCATCAGTACATGGACGCAGCTCTGGGCTGCGGATGACACCTTTACATGAATTAAGAGTGTTGTGCAGAGAAACCTTGACCTTGAGATCGAAGAGCTTTGTGGTACCAAGCAGGCTTTTCACCTGCTGCTCTCTCTCGACTTCTAATAAAAGGTCACCTGACTTAAGCTTTTTTATGCTTTTGGGATGTCCGGCAATGGACACTATGCTTTTTTCTATCACGAATGGTGATAAACTGGACACAGTGCGTGCATCGTCACTGGAGGTCATTACCAAGAAACGTGGAAAATTGGTTGACTTTGGTGCTGCAGACTGCTGACTAGACTGTTGAGTAGAATGCTGAGACTGCTGACTTGACTGTTGACTGGGTTCATCCGTTCCGGATGAATCCTCGTCTTTTTTACGTTTAGCTGCGTTGCGGTTATGTTTTTTTCCATGAGGCATAAGGAAAAATTTCTAGTTTCGTCCCAAGTGCTCTCCGCCCTCCGTGGAGCCCTACAAGGGAACACCATAATGGAGTGGTTATCCAACTCGCAGGTGTTAGAGATACACGTGAGATATACTCGCATAAACAGAATGCCTACACGATTGATCCGTTTAGCCACCGCCTTCTAGAGATAAAAAGACAGAAAAGTGTAAGGTAAATGGGCATATGGTTGGTATCAGGAAAGATACAAAAAGAGCTGAAGAGAGAGCAAAGCGGTATCTCTAGGGCTCGGCGCGACCAGCCGATTGACCGTGCCGGACCGCACGGCCACCCGTCTACACCGAAAAGCCAGGCCAAAGAGGCGTGTTGGGTACCTGAAGCACCGCCACCTCAGGTAACCCTCAACCTCCAGGATCCCTTCTTCCGGCTTACAGGACGCCACCCACGGCAAACGGGTGGTACTTCCTTTAGCTCTTCCCAGTGGGCACAGAGACCACAGCGGCATTGTGCCCAGTGGGAATTGAGCCCCCAGGGCCACGGCAAGGCAGGAAGTCTAATACCTGGGGGCTGAAAATATTTTATATAGTGGTAATGAAAAATTTGATAATCAATTATATTTATATTATCATGATTATCATTTTGATGTTGTTACGAATATAACAGGATTTTTAGCTAAACGAAGATTTTGTAAAAAATGTTTAATAGGATATAGTAATCAACACACATGTAAAGATGGTAAATTACAATCACGCTTAAAGCAATGGACATGTGAAAAATGTAATAAAACATATACAGGTAAAAATCATATATGTGATGAAATCACTTGTTCTATATGTTATGAAAAATATATGAAAGGTACTGAACATTTATGTTATATGAAACCATTAAAGCCTAAAGATGATGATTTCGTGTTTAACGACGCGTCAACCCTCTTTGTGGGTCATAAGCGTCAAACGGTTAATGGTTAAACGGCATGAATAATTATGATGATATTAAAAGTAAAAAGTCAGAATGATGATGTATAAAAATCTGAAACAGTTAAATCTTATGAAAAAGTCCAATTTCTTTTAAGAATAAAATAATATTATCAACAGGTACATCTCGAAACAGTTGTTGCAAAGTGTCAGCTTTGAAATATAAAATACGTGAGGGTGAAAAGTCAACACAGTCAATTAAGATATGTTTCACAGTGAATGGCTGATCACAGCCTACACAAGAAGGCTGATCATCACCATTAAAAATATAAGAATGAGTAACTCTAGTATGGCCGATGCGCAGTCGTGTTAATACTACGTCCTCTTTTCTGGAAAACTGTGGAGGAGAGCATTTTGTACTAACGACAGGTTTAATGGCATGGAGTTTGTTATTTATTGCACGGTCCCATTCGCCTTGCCATTCCGACAAGATGTATCTGTTGATAAATGGTTTAAAATTATTAAAGGGAATTTTAAAAACAGATGGATCAAGATTGAGCGATTCCTTTGCTTTCTTGTCAGCATATTCATTGCCGACAATGCCAATATGGCTCGGAAGCCAACAAAACAAGATTTGGTGTGTTTTAGAAATTTCATGATGTTTTTCGATCAATTTTTGAATTTGAGGATTTTTAGATGATGAATGGTCTAAAGCCTTAAGCACAGAAAGTGAATCAGAAAATATAATTGCTTTTTGAATTATTGAAGAACTGATAAAATCTAAAGCTAGGTCTATTGCTTTGGCTTCAGCTGTAAAAATAGATGAACCATCTGGAAGGCGCATGGTTTTGTGCGTATCTTTAGAAACAAACGCACAACCAACTTTATCTCCTTCTTTCGAACCATCCGTATAGACTTGCTGGTATTCATTGTAACGTGACTGCAGTACCTGGAAGTTTTGTTTGAGAAGTATCGGATTTGATTCGGATTTTTTGCCATCATGCAAGTCGAACAGAATAGAAGGTTGTTTAATACACCAAGATGGAACTTCGGCGATTTCATGTTTTTGAATATTTTTAAGGTCGATGCCTGAGTTTTCTAGCGGTGGTAAAATTCGTAATCCGAAAGGTTTGATTGCTGTGGGTTTAGTTTCATACTTATCTATAAATTGAGGTAGAAATGAAATTTTGGATGCCGGGTTAGATGGATTTGCAGCAATTCTAATAGCATACTGAAGAGAAAGTTTCTCTCTGCGTGAGGTTAAAGATGGTTCACCTGCTTCTACATAAAGGCTTAATACGGGAGAAGTACGGAAGGCTCCCATGGCCAGACGAAGGCCTTGGTGATGGATAGTATCCAAGGATTTTAAATAGGACTTTCTGGCAGAACCATAAACAACAGACCCATAATCTAATTTAGATCTTATTAAAGACCGGTAAAGATGTAATAAAGTATACCGATCTGCTCCCCAACTTGTATGAGCTAAAACTTTCAAAAGATTCAAAGCTTTTAAGCATTTCGCTTTAAGATATTTAATATGGGGAATAAAAGATAACTTTTGATCTTATGACCCCAAGAAATTTGGCTTCTTCAACAACAGGAATTTGTGATCCGTATAAAAACAGGGAAGGATGTTCGTGTTTCTTCCGTAGTTTACAAAAATGAACACACTGCGTTTTCGACTTGGAGAACTTGAAACCATTTTTATCAGTCCATTCTTCTATTCTTTTTAAATTTTGTTGTAACTTTCGTTCAATTGTTTTCATATTTTTTGAACGGTAACATATACAAAAATCATCAACATACAATGAACAATCAGTTTTGTCGTCCAAACATTGTACAATATTGTTTATTTTGATGTTAAATAGCGTAGTTGAAAGAATACTACCCTGTGGGACACCCTGTTCTTGATCATAGAAATCTGACAGGGTAGACCCCACACGCACCTGAAACATGCGCTCCCCTAAAAAGCTTTCAATAAAACTGGGGAGTTTTCCTCTTAAGCCAATGTTATGTAGATCTTTCAATTTTCCATAACGCCATGTTGTATCATATGCTTTCTCCAAGTCGAAAAAGACAGCTACTACGTGTTCTTTGTTAATAAAAGCATCTCGTATAAATGTTTCTAGTCTTATTAAATTATCATTGGTACTACGTTCCGAACGAAAGCCCGATTGATATTCTGAAATGAGGTTGTTGGACTCTAAGTACCAGACTAATCTCTTGTTTATCATTCTCTCCAATGTTTTACACAAACAACTTGTCAAAGCTATCGGACGATAATTTGTAGGTTCTGCATGATCTTTCCCTGGTTTCGGAATTGGTACAACTGTAGCTACACGCCAGCTCTCAGGACAGACCCCCGTTTCCCAAATATTATTAAAGATATCTAAAAGTGTTGTAAGAGAACTTTTTGGCAGATGCTTAAGCATCTGATAATGAATTTCATCGGGGCCGGTTGCCGTATCATGTGATTTTTCAATGGCTTCAACGAGTTCGGATAAGTTAAAAGGTTTGTTGTATTCTTCGTGATTAAGTGATTTAAAGTTTAGATTTCTTTTCTCTTGGTCCTTTTTGACATTTCTAAAAGTGTCAGAGTAATTACGCGATGATGAATTTCTCAAGAATGTGTGCCCAAGAGTATCTGAAATATCTTTTTTTGTTGAAGCTATTGTGTCAAATTCAGTATTTAAATGTGTAAAACTAGAAGACTTTGTTTTTCCTGAAATTTTTCGTACCATATCCCAAACCTTTTTAATGGGGGTTTTATAGTTCAATTTGGAGACATATTCTCTCCATGACTTTCGTTTGGAAGCTCGGATTGTTCGCCGAGCTTTAGCTCTAAAAACTTTTACGTCGTTGAGCTTTTCTGAAGTGGGATTTTTGCAGAACTTATTTAGAGCCTGTTTACGCTTTTTAATAGCTTCTTTACAGTCATTATTAAACCAAGGCTTGCTTTTCTTAGTATTTGTGGAGGTCTTTGGAATGCATTGTTCTGATATGTTAATAAGTGTATCTGTGAAATCAGAAACAATGTCGGATGATTCATTAAAATGATCAATTGATAACTCTTCTTCACATAAATTATGGAATAATTCCCAGTCGGCTTTATTCATTTTCCATTTCTGGTTACAGTCCTCATCTGGTTCGTTTACACTCTCAATTATAACAGGGAAGTGATCACTTCCGCACTGATCATCATGAACAGACCAGTCATAGTCCAAGAAGAGAGATGGGTGACACAAAGAGAGATCTAAAGAAGACAAATGACCTGTCGCAGGGTGAAGGTAAGTATAAGATTTATCATTCATTGCAATAAAATCTTCGACAAGTGCTCCTCTGTTATTGATATCTTTACAGCCCCATAGAATATTGTGACCATTGAAGTCGCCAACTAAAAGGTATGGCGATGGAAGTTGACTCAGCAATGAGTCAAGATGTTCCGGCTTTAAAGAAAATGAGGGTGGGATATATAGAGAGCAAATTGTAGTTTCTTTATCCAGAGAAACCGATACTGCTACAGCTTGTAGGTCTGTTTTTAATTTGATCTCTCTTTGTGGTAAACATGATTTAACAAAAATTGAACTGCCACCAGATGGTCTGTTACCATCAGAATAGATATAGTTGTATGTATTGAAACCCCTGACATCATTGTTGTCATCAGTTTTTAAAAACGTTTCTTTCAAACAAAAAACCGATGGGTTTAATAACGAAATAAGTAATAACAGTTCGTTATAATTTGATTTAAGACCTCGACAATTCCATTGTATTATTTTGTGTTTTAAATCCATTTTATGAAGAGATTAAGACTAGAAACTATATTGGAGCTGCAATTGGTGATATAGATCTGCTACCACCAGCTCGTGGTGTTGCAGACCTTGATCTGTTATTGCTACTTGGTGATGATGGAGCTTCAAACTCCATATCACTGTCACTCAAAGATCCGAATCTGTTCTGAAATTTTATATTGTCTCTTTCCATTTTACGTTGTCTGTCTGTTTGTTTTAGAGACAATTGCTTTTTCGGATCTTCCGATCCCTTATTAGTTCGACCTGGGTCGAGTTTCTCTTTTACATGCGGCGCTGGCTTCGGTACGGTCGCTGTCGACCGATCCGCAGCAACCTGGATTGCGCCATTTGATAAATTGTTTGAACTTTGTGGTGCTGGAGTGGATTTGCTCCATGCACCGGATTTCTTTAATTCAGCTATGCATGATTCAACAGTCTGCGTTGCGGAGCTTGAAACTTGTTTACCAGCACCCTTTGTGATGCTGGCGTAACTGGTGGTTGGTGTTGTGTATCGCTCGTCAACAATTTTCCGCGCTTCTGGGAATGTCATCCCCCTTTGGTATTTGACAGTAAGTATTTCTTTTTCTTTTTGCCATGCCGGACAATCTCGAGAGAAAACAGCATGCTTGCCACCACAATTTACACATTTGGCCTCATTTTTATAGTTTTGATGATTATCGACATGTTTTTCTTCACCACAATTTGGACAGAGTTTTTTCTTTTGACATCTGCTTTCGTGATGGCCAAAAACCTGACACGAGTAACATCTAAGAGGGTTTGGTATATAAACATCCACGTTAACTGAAAGATATGCTACTTTGATTTTCTTGGGTAGAACTGGTGTATTAAAAGTCAACACGTAAGTACCCGTTGGTTTCAATACACCACCTCTACGAACTTGGATGTTACGTACACCAATGACGCCTTCCGATCTCAAGTTCTCAACTATCTCTGCATCGCTGCAAGGACGGAGCTCTGGGCTGCGGATAACACCTTTGCATGAGTTAAGTGTATTATGCAGAGATACTTTGACCTTGAGATCGAAGAGCTTTGTGGTACCAAGCAGGCTTTTTACCTGCTGTTCTCTCTCGACTTCTAGTAAAAGGTCACCTGACTTAAGCTTTTTAATGCTTTTTGGATGTCCGGCAATGGAAATGATGCTCTTTTCAATCACAAATGGGGATAAACTTGACACAGTGCGTGTATCTTCACATGAAGACATTACCAAGAAGAGTGGAAAATTTAGTTGCTTTGGTGCTGCAGACTGCTGGCTTGACTGTTGACTAGACTGCTGACTGGGTTCATCCGTTTCGGATGATTCCTCGTCTTTTTTACGTTTAGGTGCGTTGCGGTTAGGTGCGTGGTTGCGGTTATGTTTGTTTTTAGGAGCCATAAGAAAAAAATCCTAGTTTCGTCCCAAGTGCTCTCCGCCCTCCACGGAGCCCTACAAGGGAACACCATAATGGAGTGGTTATCCAACTCGCAGGTGTTAGAGATACACGTGAGATATACTCGTATAAACAAAATGCCTACACGATTGATCCGTTAAGCCACCGCCTTCTAGAGATAAAAAGACAGAAAAGGGTAAGGTAAATGGGCATATGGTTGGTGATGATGATGATGATTTCGTGTTTAACGACGCGTCAACCCTCTTTGTGGGTCATAAGCGTCAAACGGTTAATGGTTAAACGGCATGAATAATTATGATGATATTAAAAGTAAAAAGTCAGAATGATAATGTATAAAAATCTGAAACAGTTAAATCTTATGAAAAAGTCCAATTTCTTTTAAGAATAAAATAATATTATCAACAGGTACATCTCGAAACAGTTGTTGTAAAGTGTCAGCTTTGAAATATAAAATACGTGAGGGTGAAAAGTCAACACAGTCAATTAAGATATGTTTCACAGTGAATGGCTGATCACAACCTACACAAGAAGGTTGATCATCACCATTAAAAATATAAGAATGAGTAACTCTAGTATGGCCGATGCGCAGTCGTGTTAATACTACGTCCTCTTTTCTGGAAAACTGTGGAGGAGAGCATTTTGTACTAACGACAGGTTTAATGGCATGGAGTTTGTTATTTATTGCACGGTCCCATTCGCCTTGCCATTCCGACAAGATGTATCTATTGATAAATGGTTTAAAATTATTAAAAGGAATTTTAAAAACAGATGGATCAAGATTGAGCGATTCCTTTGCTTTCTTGTCAGCATATTCATTGCCGACAATGCCAATATGGCTCGGAAGCCAACAAAACAAGATTTGGTGTGTTTTAGAAATTTCATGATGTTTTTCGATCAATTTTTGAATTTGAGGATTTTTAGATGATGAATGGTCTAAAGCCTTAAGCACAGAAAGTGAATCAGAAAATATAATTGCTTTTTGAATTGTTGAAGAACTGATAAAATCTAAAGCTAGGTCTATTGCTTTGGCTTCAGCTGTAAAAATAGATGAACCATCTGGAAGGCGCATGGTTTTGTGCGTATCTTTAGAAACATACGCACAACCAACTTTATCTCCTTCTTTGGAACCATCAGTATAGACTTGCTGGTAATCATCGTAACGTGATTGCAGTACCTGAAAGTTTTGTTTGAGAAGTATCGGATTTGATTCGGATTTTTTGCCATCATGTAAGTCGAACAGAATAGAAGGTTGTTTAATACACCAAGATGGAACTTCGGCGGTTTCATGTTTTTGAATATTTTTAAGGTCGATACCTGAATTTTCCAGCAGTGGTAAAATACGTAATCCAAAAGGTTTAATTGCTGTGGGTTTAGTTTCATACCTATCTACAAATTGAGGTCGAAATGAAATTTTGGATGCCGGGTTAGATGGATTTGCAGCAAAGTAGAAGTAAAACAAAGATCAGGAATTGATACAATTAACTTACTCCACCCATAAAAGACACCAAAGGGAAAGAAATACAAACATTAAGCGACCAGACCATAATGGATACCCAAACAAAGGAAGGCCATAAGGACAGTTACTTTCCCACAAAATGGCCATATGGCCATCCAAAACCAAAAGACACAAGTGATACACACAGTAAGTAACAAACAACAACATAAATAAGTCGCCACAGAAGAGCCGCCTTGGAACGGTCAGTGGAAGATTTCCACTGGGGGGCTTAAATCGATTTTACGTGGCCACAATCCTCGCCCTTACTTCCGTCGCGATTTAGACAAATAATTTGTTCAGTCCGCATGAAGGCCTCCTAACTCATCAGTGCAACATCTCCGTGAACACAAAAATCAAAGAACCACAGAGGTGAGACAACGGTGAGGACTCGACAGCAAGAAACCACTGAAATGCTGGAGCAAAAGAAAACCAACAGTTAGACTCCGATGAGCCCGACCAGAGACAGAGCATCAGGCACCAACCAACATTACCTTGAATTAGATCTCTCTAATTCTCAATAAGCCTTTACGTTGGAGCCGTCATAGAATCTAAGGCCTGACCCACCGGCGTGCAATTAAAGAGGGAAGCAAAGTTGCCAACCGTGATTGGGTTAACTACCATGCATGCAGTCTGTCGTATAATATCCATGTTGTACCCAATCTTTTTATATCGAAGAATGATTTTACGAAATTGGGTGCTGAAGTCATTGCGGTTATATATTTTTCTGAATTTATATGCTAAGTCACCATAAAATTCGGGTTCCGATAGACCTTGTTGCAGAAGAGATTTAAGTCCAATATTGAATTTTGAAATTAAATCAGAATGGCGTCTATAAAATTTTGAAAAGGCTTTGCGTAGTTTATGGTACCGATAACCCTGATTAAGGAGTTTAGCCGTTAATAATTTATTACGAGTGTTGAAGTCAGTTACATGACTACACACTCTAGCAAATCGAATTAATTGCGAAATATAAACGCCATAGGATGGCGCACGAGGAACATCACCATCCAAAAAAGGAAAATTTACAAGTCTAATAGCATACTGAAGAGAAAGTTTCTCTCTGCGCGAGGTTAAAGATGGTTCACCTGCTTCTACATAAAGGCTTAATACGGGAGAAGTACGGAAGGCTCCCATGGCCAGACGAAGGCCTTGGTGATGGATAGTATCCAAGGATTTTAAATAGGACTTTCTGGCAGAACCATAAACAACAGACCCATAATCTAATTTAGATCTTATTAAAGACCGGTAAAGATGTAATAAAGTATACCGATCTGCTCCCCAACTTGTATGAGCTAAAACTTTCAAAAGATTCAAAGCTTTTAAGCATTTCGCTTTAAGATATTTAATATGGGGAATAAAAGATAACTTTTGATCAAATATGACCCCAAGAAATTTGGCTTCTTCAACAACAGGAATTTGTGATCCGTATAAAAACAGGGAAGGATGTTCGTGTTTCTTCCGTAGTTTACAAAAATGAACACACTGCGTTTTCGACTTGGAGAACTTGAAACCATTTTTATCAGTCCATTCTTCTATTCTTTTTAAATTTTGTTGTAACTTTCGTTCAATTGTTTTCATATTTTTTGAACGGTAACATATACAAAAATCATCAACATACAATGAACAATCAGTTTTGTCGTCCAAACATTGTACAATATTGTTTATTTTGATGTTAAATAGCGTAGTTGAAAGAATACTACCCTGTGGGACACCCTGTTCTTGATCATAGAAATCTGACACGGTAGACCCCACACGCACCTGAAACATGCGCTCCCCTAAAAAGCTTTCAATAAAACTGGGAAGTTTTCCTCTTAAGCCAATGTTATGTAGATCTTTCAATATTCCATATCGCCATGTTGTATCATATGCTTTCTCCAAGTCGAAAAAGACAGCCACTACGTGTTCTTTGTTAATAAAAGCATCTCGTATAAATGTTTCTAGTCTTATTAAATTGTCATTGGTACTACGTTCCGAACGAAAGCCCGATTGATATTCTGAAATGAGGTTGTTGGACTCTAAGTACCAGACTAATCTCTTGTTTATCATTCTCTCCAATGTTTTACACAAACAACTTGTCAAAGCTATCGGACGATAATTTGTAGGTTCTGCATGATCTTTCCCTGGTTTCGGAATTGGTACAACTGTAGCTACACGCCAGCTCTCAGGACAGACCCCCGTTTCCCAAATATTATTAAAGATATCTAAAAGTGTTGTAAGAGAACTTTTTGGCAGATGCTTAAGCATCTGATAATGAATTTCATCGGGGCCGGTTGCCGTATCATGTGATTTTTCAATGGCTTCAACGAGTTCGGATAAGTTAAAAGGTTTGTTGTATTCTTCGTGATTAAGTGATTTAAAGTTTAGATTTCTTTTCTCTTGGTCCTTTTTGAAATTTCTAAAAGTGTCAGAATAATTACGCGATGATGAATTTCTCAAGAATGTGTGCCCATGAGTATCTGAAATATCTTTTATTGTTGAAGCTATTGTGTCAAATTCAGTATTTAAATGTGTAAAACTAGAAGACTTTGTTTTTCCTGAAATTTTTCGTACCATATCCCAAACCTTTTTAATGGGGGTTTTATAGTTCAATTTGGAGACATATTCTCTCCATGACTTTCGTTTGGAAGCTCGGATTGTTCGCCGAGCTTTAGCTCTAAAAACTTTTACGTCGTTGAGCTTTTCTGAAGTGGGATTTTTGCAGAACTTATTTAGAGCCTGTTTACGCTTTTTAATAGCTTCTTTACAGTCATTATTAAACCAAGGCTTGCTTTTCTTAGTATTTGTGGAGGTCTTTGGAATGCATTGTTCTGATATGTTAATAAGTGTATCTGTGAAATCAGAAACAATGTCGGATGATTCATTAAAATGATCAATTGATAACTCTTCTTCACATAAATTATGGAATAATTCCCAGTCGGCTTTATTCATTTTCCATTTCTGGTTACAGTCCTCATCTGGTTCGTTTACACTCTCAATTATAACAGGGAAGTGATCACTTCCGCACTGATCATCATGAACAGACCAGTCATAGTCCAAGAAGAGAGATGGGTGACACAAAGAGAGATCCAAAGAAGACAAATGACCTGTCGCTGGGTGAAGGTAAGTATAAGATTTATCATTCATCAAGCAAAGATCGCTCTTTGCAATAAAATCTTCAACAAGTGCTCCTCTGTTATTGATATCTTTACAGCCCCATAGAATATTGTGACCATTGAAGTCGCCAACTAAAAGATATGGCGATGGAAGTTGACTCAGCAATGAGTCAAGATGTTCGGGCTTTAACGAAAATGAGGGTGGAATATATAAAGAGCAAATTGTAGTTTCTTTATCCAGAGAAACCGATACTGCTACAGCTTGTAGGTCTGTTTTTAATTTGATCTCTCTTTGTGGTAAACATGATTTAACAAGAATTGAACTGCCACCAGATGGTTTGTTACCATCAGAATAGATATAGTTGTATGTATTGAAACCCCTGACATCAATGTTGTCATCAGTTTTTAAAAAAGTTTCTTGTAAACAAAAAACCGATGGGTTTAATAACGAAATAAGTAATAAGAGTTCATTATAATTTGGTTTAAGACCTCGACAATTCCATTGTATTATTTTGTGTTTTAAATCCATTTTATGAAGAGATTAAGACTAGAAACTATATTGGAGCTGCAATTGGTGATATAGATCTGCTACCACCAGCTCGTGGTGTTGCTGACCTCGATCTGTTATTGCCATTTGGTGATGATGGAGTTTCAGCGAACTCCATATCACTGTCACTCAAAGATCCGAAACTGTTCTGAAATCTAATATTGTCTCTTTCCATTTTACGTTGTCTGTATGTTTTTGAGACAATTGATGCTTTTTGGTCGGATCTTCCGATCCCTTATTAGTACGACCTGAGTCGAGTTTCTCTTTTACGTGCGGCGCTGGCTTCGGTACGGTCGCTGTCGACCGATCCGAAGCAATCTGGATTGCGCCATTTGATAAGTTGGTTGAACTTTGCGGTGCTGGAGTGGGTTTACTCCATGCACCAGATTTTTTCAGTTCAGCTATGTATGATTCAGCAGTCTGTGTCGCGGAGCTGGTACATTTTACACCAGTACCCTTTGTGATGCTGGCGAAACTGGTGGTTGGTGTTATATATCGCTCATCGACAATTTTTCGCGCTTCTGGGAATGTTATCCCCCTTTGGTATTTGACGGTTAGTATTTCTTTTTCTTTTTTCCATGCCGGACAGTCTCGAGAGAAAACAGCATGTTTGCCATCACAATTTACGCATTTGGGTTCATTTTTGCAGTTGAGGTGATTATCAACATGCTTTTCTTCACCACAATTAGGACAGAGTTTTTTTCTCTGACATCTGCTTTCATGATGGCCAAAAGCCTGACAAGAGTAACATCTAAGAGGGTTTGGGATGTATACCTCTACGTTAATGGAAAGATATGCTACTTTGATTTTCTTGGGTAGAACTGGTGTATTAAAAGTCAACACATAAGTTGCTGTTGGTTTTAGTACACCACTTCTACGGACTTTGATGTTACGAACACCAACAACTCCCTGATCTTTCAAGTTATCGACGATCTCTTCATCTGTACAAGGGCGCAGTTCTGGACTGCGAATCACTCCCTTAGACGAATTTAACGTGTTGTGGAGAGAGACTTTAACCTGAAGATCAAAGAGTTTATTGGTGCTTAGCAGGCTTACAACTTGCTGTTTTTTCTCGACTTCCAAGAGAAGGTCACCTGATTTGAGCTTTTTGATACTCTTAGGGTGTCCGGCTATGGAGTTGATACATTTCTCAATTACGAAAGGAGAAAGGCTGGATACACTTCGTGTATCGTCAAGCGACGAGACAACCAAGAAGCGCGGAACATTGTCGAAATTTGGTTCAGCGGACTGCTGACTGGTTTGTTGACTTGACTGCTGACTGGCTTGTTGACTGTGTTCATCCGATTCGGATGAATCGTCTTGTTTTTTACGTTTAGGTGCGTTGTGTTTAGATGCGTTGCGGTTATTTTTTTTTCCATGAGGCATAAGGAAAAAATTCTAGTTTCGTCCCAAGTGCTCTCCGCCCTCCGTGGAGCCCTACAAGGGAACACCATAATGGAGTGGTTATCCAACTCGCAGGTGTTAGAGATACACGTGAGATATACTCGCATAAACAAAATGCCTACACGATTGATCCGTTTTGCCACCGCCTTCTAGAGATAAAAAGACAGAAAAGGGTAAGGTAAATGGGCATATGGTTGGTATCAGGAAAGATACAAAAAGAGTTGAAGAGAAAGCAAAGTGGTATCTCTAGGGCTCGGCGTGACCAGCCGATTGACCGTGCCGGACCGCACGGCCACCCGTCTACACCGAAAAGCCAGGCCAAAGAGGCGTGTTGGGAACCTGAAGCACCGCCACCTCAGGTAACCCTCAACCTCCAGGATCCCTTCTTCCGGCTTACAGGACGCCACCCACGGCAAACGGGTGGTACTTCCTTTAGCTCTTCCCAGTGGGCACAAAGACCACAGCGGCAATGTGCCCAGTGGGAATTGAGCCCCCAGGGCCACGGCAAGGCAGGAAGTCTAATACCTGGGGGGGCATATGGTTGGTATCAGGAAAGATACAAAAAGAGCTGAAGAGAAAGCAAAGCGGTATCTCTAGGGCTCGGCGCGACCAGCCGATTGACCGTGCCACCCGTCTACACCGAAAAGCCAGGCCAAAGAGGCGTGTTGGGTACCTGAAGCACCGCCACCTCAGGTAACCCTCAACCTCCAGGATCCCTTCTTCCGGCTTACAGGACGCCACCCACGGCAAACGGGTGGTACTTCCTTTAGCTCTTCCCAGTGGGCACAGAGACCACAGCGGCAATGTGCCCAGTGGGAATTGAGCCCCCAGGGCCACGGCAAGGCAGGAAGTCTAATACCTGGGGGTAAAGCCTAAAGATGTAAAAGATAATAAATATATTTATTTTGATTTTGAAGCTAATCAAGAAACAGGTATTCATATTATGAACTTTTGTATAGCTTATGATTTAGAATATATTTACTGTTTTAGAAAAAACTACATAAAAAGATTAAAATGTGATTTTAATATTAATGATATAGATTTATCAAAATTGGATATAGATGATAGTTTAGTACAATGGAAAAAAATAGAATGTGAATCTGAAGATGTTGCTAATAACTTTTGTAAATATTTTGTAAGAGATAATTTTAAAAACTATACATTTATTTCTCATTATGGAAAAGGTTACGACATGCAGCCTATTTTAGCATGTATAGTAAAAAATAAAATAGAGCATAGTTATATTTCTTCAGGATTAAAAATAACAACAATTAATGTTAAAGGAATAAATTTAAGATTTATATATTCTAATAATTTTACTCTATGTGGATTAGCTGCTTTTCCCAAAACATTTGATTTTAATGGCAACAAAGGTTACTTTCCTCATTATTTTAATACAACAGACAATCAAAACTATAAAGGTATTTATCCTACAAAAGAATATTATGGATATAATACTATGACAATTAAAAATAAAGAATTATTTGATAAATGGTATAATAATGTTAAAGATAAAGAATTTAACTTTCGATGATGATGATGATGATTTCGTGTTTAACGACGCGTCAACCCTCTTGGTGGGTCATAAGCGTCAGTCGGTTAATGGTTAAACGGCATGAATAATTATGACGATATTAAAAGTAAGAAGTCAGAATGATAATGTATAAAAATCTGAAACAGTTAAATCTTATGAAAAAGACCAATTTCTTTTAAGAATAAAATAATGTTATCAACAGGTACATCTCGAAACAGTTGTTGCAAAGTGTCAGCTTTGAAATATAAAATACGTGAGGGTGAAAAGTCAACACAGTCAATTAAGATATGTTTCACAGTGAATGGCTGATCACAACCTACACAAGAAGGTTGATCATCACCATTAAAAATATAAGAATGAGTAACTCTAGTATGGCCGATGCGCAGTCGTGTTAATACTACGTCCTCTCTTCTGGAAAACTGTGGAGGAGAGCATTTTGTACTAACGACAGGTTTAATGGCATGGAGTTTGTTATTTATTGCACGGTCCCATTCGCCTTGCCATTCCGACAAGATGTATCTATTGATAAATGGTTTAAAATTATTAAAAGGAATTTTAAAAACAGATGGATCAAGATTGAGCGATTCCTTTGCTTTCTTGTCAGCATATTCATTGCCGACAATGCCAATATGGCTCGGAAGCCAACAAAACAAGATTTGGTTTGTTTTAGAAATTTCATGATGTTTTTCGATCAATTTTTGAATTTGAGGATTTTTAGATGATGAATGGTCTAAAGCCTTAAGCACAGAAAGTGAATCAGAAAATATAATTGCTTTTTGAATTGTTGAAGAACTGATAAAATCTAAAGCTAGGTCTATTGCTTTGGCTTCAGCTGTAAAAATAGATGAACCATCTGGAAGGCGCATGGTTTTGTGCGTATATTTAGAAACATACGCACAGCCAACTTTATCTCCTTCTTTGGAACCATCAGTATAGACTTGCTGGTAATCATTGTAACGTGACTGCAGTACCTGAAAGTTTTGTTTGAGAAGTATTGGATTTGATTCGGATTTTTTTCCATCATGTAAGTCGAACAGAATAGAAGGTTGTTTAATACACCAAGATGGAACTTCGGCGGTTTCATGTTTTTGAATATTTTTAAGGTCGATACCTGAATTTTCCAGCAGTGGTAAAATACGTAATCCAAAAGGTTTGATTGCTCTGGGTTTTGTTTCATACTTATCTACAAATTGAGGTGGAAATGAAATTTTGGATGCCGGGTTAGATGGATTTGCAGCAAGTCTGATAGCATACTGAAGAGAAAGTTTCTCTCTGCGCGAGGTTAAAGATGGTTCACCTGCTTCTACATAAAGGCTTAATACGGGAGAAGTACGGAAGGCTCCCATGGCCAGACGAAGGCCTTGGTGATGGATAGTATCCAAGGATTTTAAATAGGACTTTCTGGCAGAACCATAAACAACAGACCCATAATCTAATTAAGATCTTATTAAAGACCGGTAAAGATGTAATAAAGTATACCGATCTGCTCCCCAACTTGTATGAGCTAAAACTTTCAAAAGACCCAAAGCTTTTAAGCATTTCGCTTTAAGATATTTAACATGTGGAATAAAAGATAACTTTTGATCAAATATGACCCCAAGAAATTTGGCTTCTTCAACAACAGGAATTTGTGATCCGTATAAAAACAGGGAAGGATGTTCGTGTTTCTTCCGTAGTTTACAAAAATGAACACACTGCGTTTTCGACTTGGAGAACTTGAAACCATTTTTATCAGTCCATTCTTCTATTCTTTTTAAATTTTGTTGTAACTTTCGTTCAATTGTTTTCATATTTTTTGAACGGTAACATATACAAAAATCATCAACATACAATGAACAATCAGTTTTGTCGTCCAAACATTGTACAATATTGTTTATTTTGATGTTAAATAGCGTAGTTGAAAGAATACTACCCTGTGGGACACCCTGTTCTTGATCATAGAAATCTGACAGGGTAGACCCCACACGCACCTGAAACATGCGCTCCCCTAAAAAGCTTTCAATAAAACTGGGAAGTTTTCCTCTTAAGCCAATGTTATGTAGATCTTTCAATATTCCATAATGCCATGTTGAATCATATGCTTTCTCCAAGTCGAAAAAGACAGCCACTACGTGTTCTTTGTTAATAAAAGCATCTCGTATAAATGTTTCTAGTCTTATTAAATTGTCATTGGTACTACGTTCCGAACGAAAACCCGATTGATATTCTGAAATGAGGTTGTTGGACTCTAAGTACCAGACTAATCTCTTGTTTATCATTCTCTCCAATGTTTTACACAAACAACTTGTCAAAGCTATCGGACGATAATTTGTAGGTTCTGCATGATCTTTCCCTGGTTTCGGAATTGGTATAACTGTAGCTACACGCCAACTCTCAGGACAGACCCCCGTTTCCCAAATATTATTAAAGATATCCAAAAGTGTTGTAAGAGAACTTTTTGGCAGATGCTTAAGCATCTGATAATGAATTTCATCGGGGCCGGTTGCCGTATCATGTGATTTTTCAATGGCTTCAACGAGTTCGGATAAGTTAAAAGGTGAGTTGTATTCTTCGTGATTAAGGGATTTGAAGTTAAGATTTCTTTTCTCTTGGTCCTTTTTGAAATTTCTAAAAGTGTCAGAATAATTACGCGATGATGAATTTCTCAAGAATGTGTGACCAAGAGTATCTGAAATATCTTTTTTTGTTGAAGCTATTGTGTCAAATTCAGTATTTAAATGTGTAAAACTAGAGGACTTTGTTTTTCCTGAAATTTTTCGTACCATATCCCAAACCTTTTTAATGGGGGTTTTATAGTTCAATTTTGACACATATTCCCTCCATGACTTTCGTTTGGAAGCTCGGATTGTTCGCCGAGCTTTAGCTCTAAAAACTTTTACGTCGTTTAGCTTTTCAGAAGTGGGACTTTTGCAGAACTTATTTAGAGCCTGTTTACGCTTTTGAATAGCTTCTTTACAGTCATTATTAAACCAAGGCTTGCTTTTCTTAGTATTTGTGGAGGTCTTTGGAATGCATTGTTCTGATATATTAATTAGTTTATCTGTGAAATCAGAAACAATGTCAGATGATTCATTTAAGTGATCAACTGATAACTCTTCTTCACATAAATTACGGAATAATTCCCAGTCGGCTTTATTCATTTTCCATTTCTGGCTACAGTCCTCATCTTGTTCGTTTACGCTCTCAATTATAACAGGGAAGTGATCACTTCCGCACTGATCATCATGAACAGACCAGTCATAGTCCAAGAAGAGAGATGGGTGACACAAAGAGAGATCTAAAGAAGACAAATGTCCTGTCGCTGGGTGAAGGTAAGTATAAGATTTATCATTCATCAAGCAAAGATCGCTCTTTGCAATAAAATCTTCAACAAGTGCTCCTCTGTTATTGATATCTTTACAGCCCCATAGAATATTGTGACCATTGAAGTCGCCAACTAAAAGATATGGGGATGGAAGCTGACTCAGCAATGAGTCAAGATGTTCGGACTTTAAAGAAAATGAGGGTGGAATATATAAAGAGCATATTGTAGTTTCTTTATCCAGAGAAACCGATACTGCTACAGCTTGTAGGTCTGTTTTTAATTTGATCTCTCTTTGTGGTAAACATGATTTAACAAGAATTGAACAGCCACCAGATGGTTTGTTACCATCAGAATAGATATAGTTGTATGTATTGAAACCCCTGACATCAATGTTGTCATCAGTTTTTAAAAAGGTTTCTTGCAAACAAAAAACCGATGGGTTTAATAACGAAATAAGTAATAAGAGTTCATTATAATTTGATTTAAGACCTCGACAATTCCATTGTATTATTTTGTGTTTTAAATCCATTTTATGAAGAGATTAAGACTAGAAACTATATTGGAGCTGCAATTGGTGATATAGATCTGCTACCACCAGCTCGTGGTGTTGCTGACCTCGATCTATTATTGCCGCTTGGTGATGATGGAGTTTCAAACTCCATATCACTGTCACTCAAAGATCCGAATCTGTTCTGGAATTTTATATTGTCTCTTTCCATTTTACGTTGTCTGTCTGTTTGTTTTTGAGACAAGTGTTGTTTCTTCGGATCTTCTGATTCCTTATTAGTTCGACCTAAGTCGAGTTTCTCTTTTGCATGGGGCGCTGGCTTCGGTACGGTCGCTGTCGACCGATCCGAAGCAACCTGGATTGCGCCATTTGATAAACTGGTTGAACTTTGTGGTGCTGGAGTGGTTTTACTCCATGCACCAGATTTTTTCAGTTCAGCTATGTATGATTCAGCAGTTTGTGTTTCGGAGCTGGAAACTTTTACACCAGCACCCTTTGTGATGCTGGCGTAACTGGTGGTTGGTGTTGTGTATCGCTCATCAACAATTTTCCGCGCTTCTGGGAATGTTATCCCCCTTTGGTATTTGACAGTGAGTATTTCTTTTTCTTTTTTCCATGCCGGACAATCTCGAGAGAAAACAGCATGCTTGCCACCACAATTGACGCATTTGGGTTCATTTTTGCAGTTTTGATGGTTATCGACATGTTTTTCCTCACCACAGTTTGGACAGAGTTGTTTCTTCTGACATCTGCTTTCGTGGTGACCAAAAACTTGACAATGATAACATCTGAGAGGGTTTGGTATATACACCTCTACGTTAACAGATAGATATGCAACTTTTATTTTCTTGGGCAGAACATTTAACTTTCGAAGAGAAATATTCTATTATTGTTTATTAGATGTTTTAATTTTAACTAAAGGCTGTAATATATATAAAGATCTATTTTTAAAAATAACAAATAATTGTATTGACCCTTTTCAGTCTATAACTATTGCTCAGTGTTGTACTAGAATATTTAAAACATTAATGCTAGAAGAAAACACATTGGGTATTCATAAAAGTTCTACTTTTCAAGATATTCATTCTAATAAAGCCATTCAATGGTTGGAATATTTAGCTAAGAAAGACAAAATAGTTATTCAACATGCTAAAAGAGGTAAAGAAAAAAGATTCAAAAAATATAAATTTGATGGTTATTATTATGATAAAGAAAATAGAATTCATCATATATATGAATTCTTTGGTTGTTATTTTCATGGATGCACAAAATGTTATTCACCGAATGAAATTTGTAAAATGGGAACCAAGAAAACAATGAAAGAATTATACAATAATACAATGAATAGACTACAAATTATAAAAGATACTTTCTGAGAAGAAAAAGTTAAAATTCATACAATTTGGGAATGCGAATTTGATAAAAATAAATATCCAGAGGTAGACATAGAATTAAAATCTATTGATAAAAGAGATGCATTTTACGGTGGTAGAACTGAAACTATACAATTATATAATAATCTTCCTAATTTAAAAGCAAGATATGTAGATTTTTGTTCATTATATCCGTTGGTTAATAAAAATTGTGAATACCCAATAGGTCATCCTGTTACGTATATCGATGTCTCCATTGAAAAGTATTTAATAAATAAATACTTTGGAATAATGAAATGTAAAATATTACCCCCAAGAAAGTTATATCACCCTGTTTTACCCTATAAACAGCAAACGTGCAATAATTCTCATAAATTAATATTTGGGTTATGTAAAACTTGTATGTCTAGATTAGAAATTAAATGTGATCATATAACAGAAAATTTTGATTCATCACATGATAAAGTACATGCTATAAAACATTGTAAAGAATGTAAAAATATTAGAAATGAAAAATGTAAACATTCAGATAAAGAAAGAGCTATTATAGGAACTTGGACAACTATTGAAATAAATAAAGCAATAGAAAAAGGATATAAACTATTAAAAATATACGAGTTAGAACATTTTTTAAATACATCCACAAAGGTATTTAAAAAATATGTTGATACATTTATGAAGTACAAGCAAGAAGCCTCGGGCTGCAAATGTAATCCTAAATATTGTAAACCTGGATGTAAAAATGATAATAATTGTGAAACAAAAATACGATATCTTATAGATAATGCATCATATGATTTAGATATTGATAAAGTAAAGCATAATGCTGGTTTAAGATTTATAGCTAAAATATGTTTGAACTCTTTATGGGGCCACTTTGGAATGAAAGATATTTTTACAAAAAAGGAATATTGTTATAATTCAGATCAATTAACAAATATGGTTTTTAATGAGAAATATGAAGATATAAATATTATGATATTAGATAATGATACAGTATTAACAGAATATCAGAATAAAAAAGAATATACTAAACCTAATCCAAGTGTAAATGTTTATATAGCTTTATTTACAACAGCTCATGCAAGACTTAAACTTTATGAACTATTAGATATCTTACAAGAAAGAGTATTGTATTTTGATACTGATTCATGTATTTATCATGATGATTCCTCAGAAGCATGTAAAAAGATAGAATCTATGTTTGGTAATAAACTAGGTGATTTAACAGATGAAATTGTTTCAAAACATAATGCTAATCATATAACACAATTTGCATCATCAGGACCAAAAGATTATTCTATGAAATTAGATACAGGTAAAATAGTTAGTTGTTGTAAAGGATTTAGATTAAATGCAGAAGTAGAAGAAAAGATAACAATGGATAAAAAAGTAAAACTAATTACTGATGAAAATGAATCACATGAAACAATTACATATAATCAAATTACCACAAATAAGAAAGATAGAAATTTAAAAACTGTAGAACTAGTTAAAATGTATGATTATGATTTTGATAAAAGAATGATACATAATGAAAATGTAAATGTAATTAGAAGTTTTCCTTATGGTTACTAA
Organism: Lucinisca nassula; assembly: GCA_963580285.1. Taxonomy (NCBI): domain Eukaryota; kingdom Metazoa; phylum Mollusca; class Bivalvia; order Lucinida; family Lucinidae; genus Lucinisca; species Lucinisca nassula. The sequence continues at coordinate 99,572,569 of OY757020.1, forward strand.
ATTATAATTAAAAATATATATATAAAAAATGAAGAGAAAAACGCATCTTTATGGAAATAAAAAAACTATTAGCCCTTATGCTGCTGAAGATCCTGATGCTAAAGTTGTATTAGGAAGAATACTATTATCTTTTATCCAAAAGAAAATGTTAAAAGATACTGGTAAATGTTATTTAACGGATGAACAACAATTAATAATGGATAAGTTTGAAGGTAGAAAATTATCAAAGTTTCCTGCAGGATGGGATGCTTTTATTAGACCAGATAAAGTTTGGGAATATGTTTATGATGAACCAGCACCTCAATAAAGAACAGATTTAATTTAATTTCCATGCAACAAATCCAGTTATTGCCATACCACCAACAACAAATGCAATCTCTCTATTTTTCTGGTCTTCTGATGGAGTATAATAATCACTCAACTTTGGTTCAGAAGGTAAAGTTGATAATTGTTTTCCAGTAGCATAGTAATATAGTTTCATTGCTTGGTCAACATCTTCGTATGTTTGTTCTGCATGATGTTCTTTTTGTAATTGTTTATTTAGAAAATCTAATCTTTGTGTTCTTTCTCTACTCCATTTTACTTGTGCTGCTTCTAATTGTTCCATTGCCTTATCATGTCTTTCTTTCTCTTTATCTGCATCTTTTCCAATATGTGAAAGCAAATAATTACTACCTGAAAAAGCAAAGGCATTTACTACTGCTCCACCAAGCATCATCACCATTGCACTCGCCATTTTATAAATATTTTATTTCATAATATCAGCAGGAATAATATTGTGTTTAATTAACATATCTCTGGTAGCCATTGCAAGTAATATATCAATAGATAACATTCCAATATCGGCCATATTCAAATCTACTTTTGGTGGTTGTTTTTTCAATAGTTTTCTTCCTAATTCTGCGTATCCAACCGTTAAAAGTGTTTCCACTCCGGCATGATATAACATGTTTACTATTTGTTTTCCTTCATTTTGTGTTGCCATTTTTATAAGAACTTTTTTGATTAATTAATCTCAAATATATCTATTTCTTTCTTTTCCTTTCTCTTTGGAACAGGTTCTGGTGTAGTAACTTGTTTATTAGATTTAGCAGTATATATATATAATCCCAAACCAACAACCCCTACTACAAGACATAAAGGTATATAATTTTTGTATTGAATTTCTTGAACTTCATCCCTAACTATATTTGAAACTTCATCATCATCTTTTGTTATAGATTTTAATTGTATGTTTTCTTTTTTCATTGTTTCCATTTCTTTTCTTTTTAATTCAGCTTTCATTTTTTTTGCTTCTGCACCTTTTTTACCAGCAGATACTCTTTTTGGGTTTTTTATTTTAGGTTTTTCTTCAACCTTCAAATTTTCTTCAATTTCACTCATCTTTTTTTAAGTCAATATTTTCACTTTTTTATCAGTGAAATCAATATGTCTCGCTGTTGTTAACATTGCAGTAAAAGGAGCAAGATACATTCCATATCTATAATACAATTCACAACAAGTACTTGTTAAAGCATGATTGATAAAAGGGTCTTCCTCTAAGTCTTGTATTAATTTAGGTGGGTTAGTAACATTGAGATACTTTGACACACCCATAACATATAAGTTAATAAAAGAATTACCCAACGTCTTAGTCATACTTGCACCAAGTCTGGCTTCGTATCTAGAGTATAGCTTGTTTATTTTTTCTGGTGTCATTGTATCAATGTCTGACATTTGTAAGTCTTTACCAAGATATTGTTTACTTCCTCCACCAGCAACAAGGGCTGATAATCTTTCACGTTTTTTGTCTTCATGGTCATCTTTTTGTTCTGGTAACTCAACATCTTTCAATAATTCTTCGGCGTTCATTTTATATAGTTTATTTTTAATTTTAAAATAATTAAATATTATATATCCAACTATTGATAAGACTGCAGTGTTTGTTATAATTGTTAGTGTTTCAAGAAGCATTGCTTTTTTATTGCTTATTTTTTAAGCATTACCAAAGCATTACTTAAGCATTACTTAAGCATTACTAAAGCATTACTTAAGCATTACTTAAGCATTACTTAAGCATTACTTAATCAACCACCCAATAATCAGTAGGTTGGTCGGTTTTCAAAATTAATTTACGATGTTTCTTTTTTTTTTAGTTCTTCCTTTATTCTTTGTCGGTCTTCCAGTGTAGGAATAACATCATTCTCTCTCAAACAATTTTCAAAACTATCTCTATCTTTCATATAGAAAATACATAACCATTTTGTTTGTTCTCTTAAATCTTTTAAAACTGAATTGTATCTCTGCGATATAACCCATATCGATTGTTCTGCGTGTCTACCAGAAAATGCTAGTTCGGATAACATGTCTTTTTTCTTTGTTAGTTCTTTTGTGGCACTGCAGTCATCAATGATGTACAGGGTTGTGAACCGGCAAATTTATTAAAGAACATTCTTAGTAGTTCTTGCAGTTTTTCTTCACCTTTGATTATTGGGTTTACGATTATAATATTTTTTGTTTTTGGTTTTCTAACATCACCAATCCAATCACGATTTTTGTATGCCTTGTTCCATTGAATGGTTGGGCAAAGTATAACAATATAACTAAATATACCTTTATATTCATCTTCAAGTAAGTCTAAAACAAATTCAGTCTTTCCACAACCAGTTTGGCCACAAATAATTGCACTGTGTGGATATTTAGGTAGTTCCATTTTAATTGATTAATAATTGGCTTCTCTAAATCTACCATCTTCAAAATTAATTTGTGCATCCTGTATTACAAATAGATAAACATTTATTGCTGCATCTGCTCCTGCTTCTTTCGTTATTTGTATTGTGATGCCTTCTGATGCATTTTCAATTCTTCTTCCTGAACCGTGAAGTGTATTATCATCCGTTGAACGTAAATCTAACCATAATGCATAATTGGTCGTTAGATATTTCTCTAACGTTGTATCAGTAAAATATAAATCTTTAATGACCATACTTGTTTCTTTGTTTCTTTTTGAATTTAGGGCAAAGAATTTATTTATTTCGTCCCACTGTTGGTACGATTTCATTCCTTGACTATATAGTTGATTTGGAATCCCTTCTATTGTCATTTCTACTTTTGTTATTTCTGGATTGTAATAGTGTTCTGTACTTGTCCTTTCAGGATCTTCAAATAACAATAGAATCCCTTTCATACTTCTAGCTGGGACATTTAAATTAATATTCCATAGTGTACCAGATTTATTTTTTGGTATTTTTCTGTGTCTTAGTATTCGGTCATACAAAATAACCATTTTACCATCAACTTGCTGTCTTATTTCTCTTGCTAAGTAAGTATCAGAAACAGTATCAAATTCCAAACAAATATTTTTGATTATATAAGATGAAACTGCATCGGTTGAATGAATTACTTTATTATAATCATTGAATGTAAGTTCATATTCAAGTCTATCGCCGAGTCCTGCTTGATAAAAAGGCATATGGGTTTCCAATAATTCAAAATCAAGTGGAATACAAAACCTGTTTCCATATGCTTTTGCAATGGCTTGATCTTCTTTATCCGCTGTCGCGTTTTCTGCCCCAACTCTATGTTTCAACATGTTTGGTTTGCCAATGCCTTGGTATGCCATATTTATACGTTCTGTAGGAGTCTTCCAGAGATCAGTATAACAATGATAGATGTCACTATCATCAATTGACATAACTTCATTTCCAGAGATACGAATTGTTGTTTTCTTAATTATTGCTCTTCCTATATTTGGAAATATAGTGGCATTTACATCTCTAGAATCTAACTCAATTTCAAATGCTAATTTGACTGTTCCGGGAACAATAACATCATTTCCGGAGAGATTGGAGAATCTAACTAACAATTGTTGATTTTGATCTATAGTTGACGGATTATTGGTTATCACTACACTTTGACGGATTCCTCTTACCCCACGTGGTTCTCTTATTTTTCTGTAAGGGTTTAATTTATTTCCATAGGTCGACATTTTTAAAAGGAAAAATTTAATATATAAAAATGGCGGAAGGATTTAATTTTGAGAATCCTACATTTGAAGATGATGATTATGGTGATGAAGATGAAGATGAAGATGAAGATGACCAAGAATTTCAAAGAACATTGAATAATCAATTTAATGTACTAAACGATCTGACAGGATCGGATAAAGAAGAACACCAAAAGAATTTGTTAAAAAAGATGTTGAAACGATTTTATAAAAGAAATAACGAATCTGTAATGGATGTAAATGAAAATGAATGGATTCTCACAGAAGATAAATATGGCAGACCACTTCTTGGTATACAGGATGAAGATAGAGAAATAAAACCATTATCATATAATAAAATTAGCAGCCCAGATGCCGCCCTGCAGTTTTATTCACTTGATACAATCCTTCAAAAATATAAAGTTAATTTTATCAGATATAATCTTGGCATAACCGATTATCAAGCCCCTGCTACAAGAATAAAAGAAGGTAGAGCAGAATTAGCGAGTTTGATAAAAGCAAGAGACAAGATTGCAACAGAAAACATTCCAATGCAGGATTTATCTTCTACCCAAGATGTGCAAAATGTAGTAGACACTGCAAATAATGTTGAGACCACTGTTACATCTCTTTTTGATAATTTAGAGCTGCCTGAAGTCAAAAATGCACCCACACAAACAGAAGGTAAAACATTCAGAGAACTGGAAGCTCTAGATGAGAAACTACAAACTTTCCGTGGTGAACTCACAAATAACTTAGCAAAGCTGACAGACATTGATAAAGATATAGCAAAAGAAAAAAGAAAACTGCAAGAAGCTGAAGAAGTTGAAGATGTAGAGAGGATAAGTAAGGAATTAAAAAAATTGGAAGATGATAGAACTTTAAGACTTGAGGCTGCTAGTGAAAACAAAGAAGCATTACGTAGTCAGATAAACAGGATAAAAGAAACTATAAACAGAGTATTAAAAGAAGACACCACATTAGGCGAGAGAATTAAAACATTATTCAGAGAACAAGGGATTACAATTGTTAGTATTTTAACTGCTTTTGGAATGATTATTGGCGTTATTGTTGAGGCAATTATTCCTACTACTGGTGGTGGGTCTATAACCCCTAAACCACCTTCATCACAGGGCGGAGTAAAAGAATGGGTAAAAAAACTTGGTAAACTATTAGCTAATCTAGCGGGAAAAGCAGCAGCAGCGCTACCGGGTATTATTGGTTCCATTGTGTCTTGGCTGTTGTCTACTACTGGAAAAGTGGTTAACTGGTTTGGCGAACATCTCTGGGCATTGCTTCTCCTTGTTGTGGGGTTATTGTATACAGCTGCAAGAGAGTATATTAGTAAATCTCATAGATAGTGAGTGCAACAATACCTATTACAATACTTCCTACTATTAATGCTGTTTTGTTGTCTTCGTGTTGTGTTGCTTGTTTCTTTTCAACAGGTTCTGGTATAGATTTCTTTGTTTGTTTCTTTTCAACAGGTTCTGGTAGAGATTTCTTTGTTGGTGTGCCTTGTATAGTTGCAGGTTGTGTAGTAGGTGCAACAGGTTTAACATTTACATCATTATTGAAACCAAGCGAGCACTCCGATGTTGCAATTACAATTTTATTATTATATCCAGCGATAGTGCCAATTTGTAATATCATATCACTGGGAGACATATAGAGACCAAGTCCATATGTGTAATCAACTTTACTTCTTGCGTATTTCAATACATTTTGATAATTTGATATTTGAGTAGGCAAATCGATTGGACTGTTAATTGCATCTTGAACATTTGCTAAGAATTGTTTTTGAGCATCAAATCCTGTGCCTATTTTTAGTATTTCTACACGTGTTTGAGATTGTGCTCCTAATAAAGCCCATACAAACATTCTAATACTTTCGTTAATTCGTTCAATACCTGTTTTTGTTAATCCTTCTGATTTGTCTAATATAAACATTGTCCATGCCTCAGTGATGTCTACTGTATGTTCTATTTTGTCGTTTATATTAAAGAATGGACCATCACTTCGATGTTCTTGTCTGTATTTTCCACTTGGCTGAAAGTATTGTGTGTATTCTCCGAGGCCACTACATTTTGAACTACTTTCCAGTTTTTGCCTCCAATCCGTGCTAAATGAAACATTGAATTCATTGCATTACTTTTGATAGGCTGCTTTGTCGTATGGGTTTTTGTAATAAAAAAATGATGCATCTGTCGGTAAAGGTGTTTTAAGTTCTTTCAAAATACGAGCAATACAATAATAAACATGAAATGTATATACTGTTTTAGTTAATCCTTTGTTTTGCAAATGGTCTTGATAACTTACACCACATCCTGTAGTGGCACACCAGACGGCAAAATTTAATTGACATTGCCACCAGTCAAATGATGAATGAAGCCATGTATTCCACGGTTCATTGGTGTGTAATGTTGGATTTTGATATTTTTGAAATAAATTGAGAAACGTTACTGGAAAATGATCATCTTTGTTAACATAAATTGTTTGTTTTACAAGTTCAATATTCTTTTTGGTATATTTAGTATTGTGGTTATATGATGCATTGGGATTGTACTTGAATTCTTTTGGTATCATTTTTTATACATAAAAAAAATGTATCATACAATTTCCGGTATTAATAAAACAATATATTTACAACAATATATAGATAATAAATGTGGAAATAAGAGAATTGGATTGAAGAGTTTTACTTATACCATAGGTTGGTATAATTTAAATGATGAATACATCCAAAAAGGAACAGATAAAGCAATACGTTTAGCTTCAGGATTTTACAGTTTCCAACAAATAGCAGATATATTTCAAAGTAATAATATTGTATTATCTGTAAATGAAACAAATGGCATAGTGTTTTTGACATCGACCGTTGATTTAAAAATAAGCAAAGGATTAAAAGAGATGTTGGGCCTCGGAAATAAAAGACGATTTAACGCAAATCAAACATATGAGGGAGAAATACCGTTAAATTGTGCACCTTATAAACAACTATATGTTCATCTTGAGCAGATAAACAGTGCTTACAATTTCTTAGATGGTGCTCCTAGTAATATTCTTGGTGTTGTTTCTGTTGAGAATAAATCGTTTGGTGATATTGTTCATACACGTTTTAGTAATCCGGAATATAAACAATTAACACATGGTGATATTTCAGAATTAAGTATAAGCGTTTGTGATGAGAATGGAGAAAATATAAACAACAATGGATTGCCAATTAATTGTGTGTTAGAAATTATATAATTATTGTATAAAAATGAGTATATTTGGTGTTAAAAAGTTTACAACAGATAAGAATAATTTGACTTTACGTGTTAATGATTTGCATAGAAGATTTACAGATTTAAATAGTAGATTACAAAACGCTTATACAAATGAAGACATTACAATAAGTGCTGAATCAAAAGGCCCTTTAATTAGAGGTGAGGTGTTTTCATTTGGAAATGCAGGTAGAGAGCCAAACGTTGGTTATGTTATGATGAGACGTGGTCATATTACAGGTATTAGCCTGTCGAGTGAAAGGTCAAGTGGTGAAGTGCGAGTTGGTGTGTTGGTGGATGGGGTGGTTATGAGGGGGTGTGAGATTACTCTGCGTACAACAATACCAAGAAAACATGATAATTTTGATAAACCATTTTTTGTTGAAGCTGGAAGTGTTATTAATTTTATAAGTCTGGGGGCTTGTACTGCCTCATGATCTTGCAGTCAGAATAAACCCAAATCACTGTGTTCAGATGATTTTATTTGGTAAAAGGCTGAAAAAGTAATAATGCATGTCTTACAAATCTGGTGATTGAAACCTTGACAGGGGTCTCAAGACATAAATCCTTTGTAAAACTTCAATGTTTACACAATTTCTTCATCTCTCCCTCTTCTTCCCAACACGATGAGAAAGAGAGATAGAAAAGAAGAAAGTGGAATTTCAGTATTTGACCCTTTTCCTACTGTTAACAGTAACCCCTATCTTTGCAAACAGTGTGGATCCAGATCAGATGGCTGCCGTCTGATCAGTACCCACACTGACACTAAGCTCATGAAGTTGCAGGAATAAATTACACCAAGCAACCCGATTAGCTGACAGACAGCAATGGGCGTGGCTAAATTGAATATTCAGCACGACAAAGGTCAAGATTAATAAATGCATTTTGGCCTGTGACACAGCATTACAAAACAATGCCACCATAGAAAAATGTTACGATGTAAGTAAATGAGCTTCAACTCATCCCAGAAGAATGTCAGGAAGGGCAAAAGTCAGGAATAATGGCCAAACACGAATTCGCGAACACATCGAAAAAAGTCCAAAATATCAACAAATTTCCAACGCGGAATTTCAGACTATTTACGTTAATGCGTCGGGGAGGGAGGACACGTTTAAATAAAGTTATGCATATTCTTTGAACTTACACAGTGGGGGCTCACGAGTACTGTAAACATTCGGCACAGAGCCGCAGGAAAGATGAAAACACAAGCGTGAAATTCACCTGACGTCTAAACCGGAAAGCATGGCAACGAAAACGCCTGTGTAACAAGTATGGACCGAAACGAATTTATATTAACCGCAAAACACCGAGTGACGGTGCTCTACCTACGAGCGGGGTAGAAGGGCAGAACACTCCCCGTCTGATACCTAAAGGTATCACTAAGCAAGATATTAGTTACTAAATGGCAATGAGATTGTAAGAGAATCCTTGTCGCGGCACCAAAAACAAAATATGGGCCTTGTTGTTTGTTAACACTAATCAGACAACAGGAGGACAAGTTCCGTGATTGGTCGAGTAAAAACTGACCTTTTCCCATTTTTATTGACACGGACTTCCGCTTTACGGACTTTTCTGTCATTGCTCTCTATGGCATTGATTACAATTCCCAAGGGCCATTCGTTTCTGCAGACGTCGTTGTCTTTCATGAGAACGATATCCCCATTCTTTATGTCGGGCTTCTCAGACTGCCATTTGCACCTTTTCTGAAGTGTGCATAAGTACTCTTGGCGCCACCGCTTCCAGAAAAGATCTGCAAGGGTTTGAACGCGCTTCCATTGTGCCCTATAGAGATTTTTTATGTCAAAGCTTTCAAGAGGTTGGACCTTGACATCTGATTTCTGGGTAAGTAATTGTGAAGGGCTCAGAACTTCAGGGGTTTCGGGGTCATGCGATACTGCAACCAACGGGCGTGCATTAACGATTGCACATACTTCTGCCATGAAGGTGGTTAACACTTCATGCGTAAGGTTTTTGCCAGATACTTTAGACATCATAGAATCGAGAATCCGACGGGCTACTCCAATCATGCGTTCCCAAACGCCACCCATATGGGAAGCATGTGGGGGGTTGAAGTACCACACAATGTCCTTCTCGTTCAGAAATTTTTTAACAGGGAGGTCTTCAACATTTATGCAATCCGCATTGAGAGCATCGATGGCACCAATGAAATTGGTTCCTCGGTCTGACCTAAGCTCTTTAATATTACCCCGGATTGAGATAAATCGCCTCAGCGCATTAATGAAAGATGATGTGCTCATCTCTTCAATGACTTCTATATGTATGGCTCGGGTAGTGAGGCAGGTAAAAAGCAATGCCCATCTCTTGCTCTCTGCTAGACCACCTCTCGTACGGCGGGAGACAATGGACCATGGTCCAAATGTGTCAACGCCAACGGCTGTGAAGGGCGGACCAGGCTGCAGGCGATCAGGAGGAAGATCAGCCATTTTCTGTATTTCTGTCTTGCCACGGAGCATACGACATTTAAGGCACTTGTAGATTATGGATGAGATCAGCTTCTTACCACCAATGATCCAGTAACCTGCGCTTCTCACAGCACCTTCTGTCAGGTGACGACCCTGGTGTTTCACACTGTTGTGGTAGTGCCTTACAAGCAGAACTGCCACATGACTACGTCCAGGAATTATGATGGGGTTTTTATCCCTGCTCTGTAGGCATGATTGGCTCAATCGGCCACCAACTCTCAGCAAACCTCTCTCATCCAGAACCGGGTTGAGAGGCAGAAGATCACTGTTACGGGGCAGTGGACTCTTCGTTCCAATTGAGGACAGCTCTTCAAAGAAGACTTCTTGCTGCACCGTTCTGATGACGAACTGTTCTGCTTCAAACAGCGCCACCACATTTTTATACTTCGAACATTTATGCCATCCTATACAGCTCTTATCCCTTTTTGACTGAAAGGATGCACAAATGTGTTGAAGAAAGGCAAAAGTTTCAACCAATCTGTCCCATTCTGAAAACTTTTCGAACCGGTATGATCCTAGGGAGCCGACTGAAGCTATATCCGTCTTCAATGTTTTCACTGTCGGTCTGATTTCCTTATCTCCCTCTGGATCCATCAGAGGATAAGACTCTTTCGACTGCATTTCAGAGCCTCTGAGCAGGTGTGGGGGCCCAACCAACCATCGATGATGTTGCATATCAACCACAGATGTGGCCCTGGTTGCTGAGTCAGCAGGGTTTTTATCAGTTCTAACGTATGACCACTGATCAGGATTCGTAGATTTCCTTATACGTTGGATCCTGTTAGCGACATACACAAAAAATCTCTTTGAGGCGTTATTAATATACCCCAAAACAACCTTACTGTCTGTGTAAAAACACATAGAGGTTGTAGGAATACCCAGATGCTCTTCGACAATCTCTGCGATCTCAACCGCAAGAACTGCGCTGCAAGAACTGCGCTGCAAAGCATGAAGAGGCGCAACCTTCGCCTTTCCAAGTATGAACCCAAGTTGACAAAAACCATCCTGTGCTACAGTTTTCAGGTATGCTACAGCAGCAATGGCTTTCTCTGAAGCATCTGAAAATATGTGCACTTCTTTCTCTGTCACCATGCTCAATGATGAAGAGGAAAAAGTGCGTGGGATCTGTACATTCCTCAGATGTTGCAGAGAATCCTTCCAAGATTCCCAGATTGACATGAATTCACTTGGGAGAGGTTCGTCCCAGTCTGTTGTTACCGAAAGAAATTCCCTCAGAAAGAGTTTCCCCTGAATTGTCACCGGAGCGACAAAACCCATTGGGTCGAACAAACTATTGATGACTGATAAGACGCCTCTACGAGTGAATGGCTTTGTGTCTTTCGAACACTCAAAGGTAAAGCAATCAGACTTCAAGTCCCAATTCAGCCCAAGGCTATGCTGCAGGGGTAAATTATCATCGTGAAAGTCAAGACCTTTAAGAGTCTTGGAAAGATCATCTTCTGCAAAGGCGTTTAAAACTTCCTGCTTATTGGAGGCTATCTTGTGCAAACGAAGGTTTCCGTTCACTTTAAGAGCCTCTTTGGTTCTCTTTAACAAGTCTGTAGCTTCTTGAACAGTAGGTAGAGAAGAAATGCCATCATCGACATAGAAGTTTTGTTCAACAAAGTCTTTGACATCTGTGCCAAAACGGAGTTCGCTTTCGGCAGCGGTCCGATGAAGACCATAAGTGGCAACTGCTGGTGAGGGGCTGTTGCCAAATACGTGTACGGTCATTCTGTAGTCAATGATCTCTTTGCTAGGATCATTATCTTTATACCACAAAAATCTAAGGAAATCCCTGTGGTCTTCTCTAACATGGAAACAGTGAAACATCTGCTCGACGTCAGCTGTGATGGCCACAAGTTCTCTCCTAAATCTAAGAAGAACCCCTAAGAGACTGTTTGTAAGGTCGGGGCCTGAAAGCAACACGCCATTCAAAGAGACGCCATCAAACTTAGCTGACGAGTCAAAGACTCCACGTATCTGGTCAGGCTTTTTGGGGTGATAGACCCCAAAAATTGGCAGATACCAACACTCCTGTTGCTCCCTTAGAGGAGGTGCGACTTCTGCATGCCCACAGTCAAAGATCTTCTTCATGAAGGTTACAAAATGGTCCTTCTTGTTTGGATCTCTTTGGAGACTTGCATGCAGGGATTTAGCCCTTTTTAAGGCTAAAGGTCTATTATTTGGGAGTTTTTGTCGAGTTGAGCGAAAGGGAAGGGGTGCCACCCAATGACCACTGGGACCCTTGATGAATTCCTTGTCCATGATTTTGAGGAATTCCATATCTTCCACTGATAAAGCCGGTTTATCATCATCTTTAGTCTTGTTGAACACCAAGGCACCTATGCCATCTTTCAGAGGGTTTTCATGTACAATGAATTCATTGTCGCATGGCTTCAGAACGGACTCACGACCATTACCCAAGACAAATGTTTTCTTCACGTTTATAGAATCGGGTTTATGGACCTTACCTAGGCAAGTTTCTCCTATGATAACCCATCCTAAACTAAGTTTTTGGGCATACGGAGAATGCCTAGGGCCAATCCTTTGGTCATGAACATGGTGGGCCTCAATAAGGTCCCTGCCAATCAATAGCAATATGTTCGATGTTGGGTCCATGGGTGGAATGTACTCCATAATGTCCTGAAGGTGCGGATGGTGCCTGGCAACCTCAGGGGTTGGGATTTCTTCCCTCACGCTGGGTATGTAATCGCATTCTATCACGGTTGGCAGATGCAGCTGTGTAAGGCCATCCAGGGACTCTATTATGAAACCATTTGCTCGCCTACCAGAAACTGTGAGATTTCCGGCACATGAGGATATGGTGTACTCCATCTCCTCGTTTGACAAGTTGAAGAGAGTGAAAAACTCTGATTTTGCCAATGACCGATTGCTTTGGTCATCTATCATCGCATACATAAGTTTCCCTTCATCGGGATGGCCATCAGGATACACCTTGACAAGAAGTGTTTTTGCACAAGACTTTCCCCCAAAAGGCTGATTGCATATCTGCGTGCATTTAGCCGTAATTGGCGGAGAAACTCTTGGCTGTTCCAGTTGCTCCCCGCCGTGACCCTCTACACGGCCAGTTTGACCCAAAGGCTGTGGCGATTTATTTATGTTGTTGTTTGTTACTTACTGTGTGTATCACTTGTGTCTTTTAATTTTGGATGGCCATATGGCCATTTTGTGGGAAAGTAACTGTCCATATGGCCTTCCTTTGTTTAGGTTTCCATTATGGTCTGGTCGCTTAATGTTTGTATTTCTTTCCCTTTGGTGTCTTTTATGGATGGAGTAAGTTAATTGTATCAATTCCTGATCTTTGTTTTACTTCTACTTTGCTCTTTTCAGGGGGTTTCCCAATGTGCATTGCAGAGGCGTGGCCATGACTGCCACATTCACCACACTGAACCTCAGCCGTACATACTTTACTGCGGTGCTTGCTTGATTCGCAGCATTTGAAGCATATATTTTTCTCTCTGAGAAACTTCTTCCTGTCTTCCAAGGTTTTACTTTTAAAACCTCTGCAGGAATTCAGGGAATGACCGGTTTTATGCAATGGGCAAATCTTCTCCAGGTCTTGGTTAGATAGGGAGAGTTCGGTCTTTCTGGCTGAAACTAAAGGCCTCGACCCTTAAGTTTTGGTAGGTGGTTTCTCTCTGCTGAGCTGAGAACATGGATTTTCATAATTAAGACCGGGGTCATTCTTAATTCTGCTCATGTCGCGGATAAAATCCGCGAACACGGAGAACGGAGGGAAAGTGGTGTCATGTTGCCTTTTATAACTTACTGCCCTATTGGTCCATTTCTCTTGCAAGTTATAGGGGAGTTTGCTTACAATTGGTGATATGCCAGATGAAGCGTCAAAATAGGCAAGAAGAGCGTGATACCTGGTATTCTCTTTTGCTGCTTCAATCTCAGCCAAGATATCTGCCAATTCGTACAATTTCTTGCTATCCTTATTTGTAAGTTTGGGGAAATTGGCCAGTTTCTGCTTAAGAGCTGACTCAACCATTTCCTGGCAGCCATAACGCTCCTCTAGGCGTTCCCATATCCTCTGCAGGCCTCGGGCCGGATCATTGGGATTGGACATCCTGATACTAAGAGCATTACGTGATGACTCTGGCCCAAGCCACTTTACGAGGAGATCCATTTCCTCAAATGGTGTTACATTAAGCTCCTTCATAATGCTCTTGAAACTGGCTTTCCATACAGCATAGGCCTCAGGTCTATCATTGAAACTGGTCAAACGTGATAGCAATAGTTCCTTCTTGTCGCGAATTTGCGAATATTTTTTGGGATAATACTGCTCCCTATCTTCGCCGCCGGCGTATTTGGTATGCACGTGAAAGTAATGGCTCCGACGGCGGTGCTTGTTGCTCCGTCGGAACTTCACTACTTTCACGTGTTCCTTACTTTTTCCATGGCTTCTGTGGAACAAGGTTGCTATATAAGCTTTCCAAAATTTATTACGACAAGGGAAAAAAGAAGATTGCTTACCATAATAAAAGGCAGAAATTCAAAGGTGTTGTTTTTGTGATAAAAATTAAATTTCCGTTGTTGTGGAGAAAAAATTGGGTAAACAAATCGATCTCCACGACATCGTTTGGTGCCGGAACCCGGGAAGAAAGAATCGAAAGGTTAGTCAAATTTATTCAATATTTGTATTTTTGGATAGTGTAAATACAATACTCGCAAAATAAAAAATGGCGTCAAATGTGCCTTATCTGAAAGGGGTACGAACCAGGTATATGAATAAGTTGAAAAAAGAAACGGAGACCGGGTTAGACCTCCTTTCAATCGATGTGAGTCTTGTAGATGTATCTGAATTAATATCAAAGATCAACAGTTGTGTTGAGAAATTGCAGTTGTACTGTGATAAGTTTGAGAATCAAACGGAAAAGCTAGCTGAGGCGGTTGGTGAGTCGGACTCAGAGTTGACTACTGTGATTATAAGTGAAAATGAGTCGGTCTGTGATAAAGCTTTCGAATGTGCTTTAAATCTCAAGGAGTTTAAAGTAAGTCTAAGTCGTGAAAAAGAGAAAGAAACTAAAACAAAGGAGAAGTCCAATTATGATCAAATCATTGAGTTACAGAAACAGATGAACGAAATTGTTATACATCAAATGAAACAGCAGCATGAGTTTTTTGAGAAGAAAGAAATGAAAGAAGAGGAGTTAGGTGCAACAGTGAAGTTACCGAAATTAGATTTGATTCAATTTTCCGGTGATAAGTTGAAGTGGTGTGAATTTTGGGATGCATTTGAAAATGCTGTTCATAATAATAAGAGGTTGACAAATATAGAAAAATTCAATTACCTAAAAAGTAAGCTAAGTGGGGAAGCTAAAGGTGCTGTGCTTGGATTGACGTTGTCAAAAGAAAACTACCAAGTTGCCATTGGCATTTTGAAAGAGAGGTTTGGGAATGAGCAGGAAGTGATTGACCTTCACTATAATCAAATGATTAATTTGCTGTCTGCTTCTAACACGACACAAAGCCTACGAGAGCTATCTGATACCATGGAGAAACACCTTCGTAGTCTTGAAGTTTTGAAGCAGAACATTAATCAAGACGTTTTTGTGTCAATGATTCGTGCAAAACTACCGGCAGAGGTACTCCTTCAGCTGGAAATACTTAACGGAGCTAAAAATAAATGGACGGTAGACACCCTACGTAACAGACTACATGAGTATATAATTGCCCGTGAGCATTCGGAGTCAAAGGGTACATCGACAAATTCATTGTTCAAGAAAACCCAACATAATAGAGATGGCAGACAAAGGTATAGTCCTAATGTACGTAGCGACCAGAAAAACATCACACATTATGAAAGGAGAATGTTCAATCCTTCAAGGGTGGATAAAAACTCACCAACGATCCAATCTTCAGGCTCCGCAGAGGCACTGGTTGTAAATACGAAGCAAGGAAGTGCTACTGGAAGATTCTATGATCAGTGTAGGTATTGCAATGATCGACATTGGAGCGATGAATGCAAAAAGTATTCAACTCTAGAAGAAAGGAAGAAACAGCTGAAGGACAGTTGCTTCAAATGTTTAAAGGTAGGTCATCTGTCAAAGGACTGCAAAAAGAACAAATCTTGTGTTTACTGCGGTGAGGTAAATGTGCACCACCGGAGTTTGTGCCCAAAGAAATTTAAGTTAAAAATATCTAGTGCTAATTTATCAGAAGAATTCACAACAATATCGGAAGAAGGAGCAAGTACTGAAGAAAATGTGCTAATATCCTCAAATGAATTGGTGTTGATGCAAACAGCTAGGTCAGAAATTAAGAACCCGACAAATTCTAAAAGCAATATCGTACGTATTCTTCTTGACTCAGGATCGCAGAGGACATACATTACTGAGGAATTAGCAAACAAATTGCAACTTTCTAAAGATAAAGAAGAAATGATTAAGTTAGTAACATTTGGAAGTGAGAACCCTCAGATCATCAAGACAATTCAAACCAAGTTAAGCTTGAAGTTAAAGAATGGTCAATATATGGAAATCACTGCAAATATCGTTCCAGTCATAAGTGGTGCAGTTCAGAGAAAAGCAATGAAATTCTGTTTATCAGAAGATGTGGATCATTTGGTATCAAGTTTAGATCTAGCTGACACTATACCAAGAGAATCGGAATCTTCTTCAGTGGAACTGTTAATCGGAAGTGATTACTATTTGGATATCATTCTGTCACAGAAGATTGAAGTTCAACCTGGGCTTTATCTCCTCGCATCAAAGCTTGGATGGATTCTCACTGGTCGCACAAATGAACCTGATGCCGCTAGGGAAGAGACAAGTATGCTTATTATGACCTATGGAAATAACTTAACAGAGACAGGTGTTTTCTCAAACATAGATTGTGTAACTCCTAGAAAACCGGATCTGGAAGATTTCTGGAATGTAGAAGCTATCGGAATCCTTGATAAATCAAATTCTACAAATGATGAAATGGTTAAGAACCATTTCAAAGAGAATTTAAAATTTGAAGATGGAAGATATCAGGTGAAATGGCCGTGGAAAGATGACTGCCCGGACCTACCGGTTAATCGTGAACTAGCACTAGGTCGTTTGAAGTCAAATGTGTTAAGAATGAAGAATAAACCAGAGTTGATAAAATCGTATGACACTATAATTCAAGAACAGCTGAATAAAGGTGTCATTGAAAAGGTGGAGGAGAAATATGCTCAGGGACCCAAACATTACCTTCCGCACCATGCTGTCATCAATCTCTTGAAGCCAACAACTAAGCTTAGAATAGTTTACGATGCATCAGCAAAATCAAGAAAGGACTATTTGAGCCTGAACGAATGTTTATACAGAGGTCCCGTTTTGTTGAACGATTTATGTGGTATACTTATGCGTTTCAGGTTACACAACATAGGTATAGTAGCCGACTTAGAAAAAGCATTTCTCCAGGTAGGCTTACAACAGAGTGAACGAGATGTGACCAGATTTCTGTGGGTGAAAGATTGTGGACACATTAAATTTGATAATTCAAATATACAAGAGTACCGCTTCTGTCGGGTTCCGTTCGGTGTCATATCGAGTCCCTTTCTTCTAGGGGCAACAGTTGAAGCACATTTGGAATTATATGGCAGTGAGTTTGCAATGAAACTGAAGGATGACATTTATGTTGACAATGTTATTACAGGCACAAATAGTATTGAGGACGCAGTTCATCTCTATCGAGAGGCAAAGTTAATATTCAGGAAAGCATCGATGAATCTCCGTGAGTGGGTTACGAGTAGTCCTCAGGTAAATCAGGTCATAGAAAAACAGGACATGGCAGTCTGTGAAACAACAAAAGTTCTTGGTCACACTTGGACCATTGAGAGTGATACAATTTCATTGAAGAGATCAAACAGTCTACTAGAACAGACACAACTTACAAAACGAAATGTGTTGAAAGAAATAGCGTCGGTTTTTGATCCACTGGGTTTATTTTCACCGATTCTGTTAAAAGGAAAGTTATTTCTTCAAACATTATGGAATAAGAAACTTGAGTGGGACGATGAAATAAGCAGTGAAGATTTAGCAGTATGGTTGACTATTAGTACAGAGTTATCCAAACTACCCGAGTGTAGCATAAAACGAAATATTGCTTTGTGTCAAAGGGATGACACCGTAATATACAGATTAGTGTGCTTCTGTGATGCTTCGGCGTGTGCGTATGCAGCTGTTGTGTATTTGCATCAAAGTATCAATGATTCTGAATCCAAAACTGACATTATCTTTTCTAAGACAAGGCTTGCGCCTTTGTAGGAAATGACTATACCGCGACTGGAAATGATGGCCGTTGTTATTGGTGTCAGGTGTGTTAAGTTTGTTAGAGATCAGTTAAAACTTCCGATCAAAACCACGTATATTTGGACCGATTCTCAGTGCGTTCTTAAATGGATAAATTCGAACAAGGATTTATCAACTTTTATAAAGAACCGAGTCAAAGAGATTAAGAGCCATGACGGGATTGTGTTTGGATTTGTCACTTCTAAAGAAAATCCAGCGGACATTGCTTCCCGTGGGAGCAATGTACAAAACCTCAGAGAAAACCACCTATGGTGGCATGGACCGACATGGCTCAGTGGTAGAGAATGGCCAAACTCTGCCAGTGATATAGATGATAAAACAACACAAGATTATGAATCGGAGTTAAAGAAAGGATCATTAGTAACAGAAAATGCATCACTAGTGTCGGACGATATTTCAGATACTACTACATACTCCTCTGGTAGTTGTGCGCCCTTCGACATTGAAAGTGATAAATATTCAACTGTAACCAAGATTGTACGAGTTACAGCGTACGTACTTCGCTTCATTAAATTGATACGAAAATCCGGAGGTAACACGGATAGCACTTCGAAGTATCTGACCAACAAAGAGCTTACTGAAGCTGAAAACATGTGGCTGCTATACATACAAAGGAAGCATTTTCCTGAAGTATTTACTGCAATTACAAGTAATAAAACTAACAATCTGCAGCGACAATTGGGTATTTACCTAGATAATAATGGTATACTGAGGTGTAAGGGCAGGATAGAAAATGCAGAAATAAGTGAAGCAACCAGACACCCAATTCTTTTGCCGAAGAACGACCGGTTCACTCAGCTAACTATAGAGTGTATACATAGGCAGAACTTTCACACAGGCATCTCTCAAACATTAAGTCAAGTAAGACATAAATACTGGATTCCTCAAGGTCGGGCTTCTGTTCGATCAGTATTACGGCACTGCCATACATGCCGTCGTCATGAAGGCGGCCCTTACGCAATGCCCATGATGCCACCCTTACCAAAAACACGCGTAACGGAAGCGCGTGCATTTTCCAGAACGGGCCTGGATTATCTTGGACCATTATATATGAAGACAAATCAAGAAAGAAAGAAAGTGTGGGTTTGTTTATTTACTTGCCTAGTGACACGTGCTATCCACCTGGAACTTATGAGAGATATGACAGCAGAAGAATTTCTGCTAGGCTTAAGAAGATTTATTTCAATAAGAGGAGCACCAGTCGAAATTTTAAGTGACAATGCGTCACAGTTCAAAACAGCCAAGAGTGTTTTAGATTTAGCTTGGAAACATGTAACGAAGTGTGAAGGAGTACAATGTTTTGTTTCAACTGTTGGTATTAAGTGGTCATTTATTGTAGAATTAGCTCCGTGGATGGGCAGATTCTACGAGAGATTGGTAGGTCTAGTAAAACGCGCCCTACGCAAATCGTTAGGCAGGAACTTACTAAGGGAATCTCAGCTTCAGACATTACTGAAAGAAATAGAATCAGTCATCAATAGCCGACCACTAGTGTATGTCGGTGACGACATTGAATCAAATATCACATTAACACCAGGGAATTTTTTAACATTGAACCCCAACATCGGTGTCCCAGAATTTGAATATGTCCAGGATGACCCAGATTTCAATCCATATGAATCATCAGCAGACAGATTATTGTTAATCTGGAAAAAAGGACAGAAATTGTTAACCGTATTTTGGAAAATATGGCGGGATGAATATTTATTAAATTTACGTGAACAGAGAAAATCAGTGTTGAAGTCAGGAAGAATCATTTCAAATGCTTCGCCCAATATTGGCGATGTAGTTTTATTAAAGGATGATGTACCAAGATGCTGTTGGAATATGGGAAAGATTGTGAGTTTAGTCACCAGTAAGGACGGCAACATTCGTTCTGCGAAAGTGAAGCTGCACACTGGGCGCGTTGTTGGTCGCCCATTAAGTTTACTCTTTCCTATTGAGATGTCAGTGAACAGTGATAGTGTTTGTAAAGACAGGCTTAAGATGTACAATCAAACTGAAAAGGCTAGAACGGCGTCCCATACTCACAGCAGTAATAAATACGAAGTGAAACGGCGCCCCATACGTGTAGCGGCTGAGAGCGCTAAAGAAAAAATCAAACAAACACATGAGTCTTAAGAAGGGCTTAATTTTAACATTATCAATGCATTTAGATAGTATGTGATGTATAGTTGAAGAAGTATGAAAATGTTTATAGCAAACAGATATTGCAAGTGTATATAGGCCATTTTTTTATGTATACAGCAGTGTAACGGAGCAAACAAACTACCTGTGGTTCTATAAATAAATATGTACTGGCCTGTTTCAATAGTTTCCACGTGCTGTCATCTGCTATATGATTGCACGTGTTGTCGTCTGCTAAAATAAAGTACAACTACCTGGCGGAGCATAGTCAGTGTGCAACGGAGCCGTTTAAGTTGCACGAGGTACACGTGAATATGTTCTCGTTGATAAGTATATATAGGGCATGTCTGTCACATACGTTGTTTAACGAGCTAAAACTGTTTAGGCGAGAAATCTTTACTGTGTTTTTTCAGGATGGGTTATCGTTGTGATACGTGTGGTAAATCGTATAAGCATAAAAGAAATTTGAAGAGACACACTAAAGAAAGACACAGCAACAGTGAACATTGGAACTGTGTTGTTGAAGGATGTTCTTCAAAATTCATACGTAGGAACTACCTCTGTAAACATTTAGTCTGGGTGCATGGCTATAATCAGGACGATGCCAGAGAAGCTGTGTTGAATGCTCCACGTGGAGATAAACCAAAACAATATGGTGAATTTGAAGATATAAGTGAAGATGATAGTATCCTTGATTTACTCGCTGAACGTGATAATACGTTGAACACAAATGAATTCTTTGAAAATATTGAATATTTTAATACAGACTTGTTTGAGAAACAGACTACATCTGCCGCGGCTGATACAAGTTTTGATGATATGTGTGACGTTGACGTTGAAATATTAGAAGGTGAAAACGATAATTCTTTAAATGGATATTCTAATGGAAACACAATGAGCGACAACTGTGAAAATGGTGAACGTATAAGTGATCGTGACGATAACATGCCACATGAAAACGACGATAACATGGCACATGAAAACGACGATAACATGGCACATGAAAACGACGATAACATGGCACATGAAAACGACGATAACATGGCACATGAAAACGACGATAACATGGCACATGAAAACGACGATAACATGGCACATGGAAACGACGATAACATGGCACATGGAAACGACGATAACATGGCACATGGAAACGATAACATGGCGCATGGAAACGACGATGTTATTTACATAAGCAGCGATGAAGAATGTACAGACATTGAACTATCACATCTCAGAGTGAAAAGACAAACATTTACATTCACGTTAACAAGAAGAATAAAATACAATAATGGAACTGAGGTTGACTGTGATATGCAGTTACATAATGACTTTTATGAAGAGTTTGAATAATGTAATTTTACTTCCTTGTCGGGAGTGTCGCGAATTTGCGAATATTTTTTGGGATAATACTGCTCCCTATCTTCGCCGCCGGCGTATTTGGTATGCACGTGAAAGTAATGGCTCCGACGGCGGTGCTTGTTGCTCCGTCGGAACTTCACTACTTTCACGTGTTCCTTACTTTTTCCATGGCTTCTGTGGAACAAGGTTGCTATATAAGCTTTCCAAAATTTATTACGACAAGGGAAAAAAGAAGATTGCTTACCATAATAAAAGGCAGAAATTCAAAGGTGTTGTTTTTGTGATAAAAATTAAATTTCCGTTGTTGTGGAGAAAAAATTGGGTAAACAAATCGATCTCCACGACACTTCTTCAGAAGAAAGCGAGTAAACTCGGAGGTTACGGCCTGGGACTGGGAAGTAGGCTGTGGGACATGCACTTGGGAATCATAGATTTGAGGCAACGTTTTGCGATCTGTGAGAGTGGCAACATTCTGAGTGGGGGTAGGATCAAACACAGGGGCGTTGACGTTTAGCATGTTAGAAATGGGGGCAGGGCATGAACTTACAATAGGTGCATACTCAAGGTTGTGCTGCACCTGATGACCTTCGTTAGGTTCTAGCTGGACATCATGCAGGTATCCTGCTTGCTGGTTGATGTATGCTTTAGTACGCTCCGCGGGGTTGACGTAATGCAAAGATTTCAAATCTTCAATAAGAGATCCCCTACCTACGCTTGCGGACTCCATGGCATTAGCCTCTGCTTCCGCGGCAGCAGCCTTCCTCTGTTTAAAAATAACCCCTAGATCGGCCTCTAATTCTGCTGACTTGCGCGATGCATACGCGATCTGCAACTTTTCTTGCTCTGCTAAGACAGCTTGCTGCTTCCGAATTGCAGCTTCCTTTTCTGCAAAGAGGACTTCGGCACGAGCTGCGTTGGCCTTGGCGCGCTTCATGACGATCACTGAACTAGCTTCGGTAGCCTTTGATGAACTCGAGTGATGGGACATGGTGTCAATGAGGTCTTGTTTTAAAAGCGCAATACGAGACAATGCCCTTTCGTAAGACGCTGCATGTTCTTGCATAGTTTGGACATGCACCTCAATGTCCTCTATGCTCTCTTTCGAATTGGTATGCTGAAAGAAAGAGAGTAATTCTGTTTGCTGCCTTTGGTGCTTATCATAATCTCGACTAAGATCCGCGTCAACCTGTCGTAGCGATTTCATGTCACCGGTACACGCTTCAATAGTACCTAACAAATTCACAATACTGGCCCAAGACTTTGTGAGCTGTGAAAGACGTTCATCGCGATTTGTTCTATACAGCTCCGAACCCCTTTCCGTTCGCGTCCTGACACGCTTCTGGGATTCAAGAGATTGGGGGCTGTCCGGGTCTTCAGTCTGATCAGGACCAGCGATGGCCTGGTCTTGCAACTCAGATTCGGAGTCATGAGCAGGGGGAGGGGCATTTGGTTCATTTCCAGACATAATTATCAAGATGGGCTATAAAATAATGACCTATGGTATTGAGTGGGAAAATATATCAAAAGATGGTGGCAAAATCCTGCAAATCTATGTAAAAACTGATTTCAACCATAGCTATAGAGAGAATTATACAGTAACTGTACTGTCTGTTTCAGTGCGCAACTTCTGTTAGTAGAGTGTCTTGTAAATGTCTGTACTAAAGAAAGTATGGTATTAAATGGTATTGTCTTGCAATACAGTTTATGAAGTTCTCACAAGATAGATAGCTGTTCACACACATAATTCCCTGAAATGTCTTGTGTATTTGCACCAAACTTGGTATCTACGAATAGAACCACTATGTCACATAATAATGTTCTCAACAGAAATAGAGATACCGGTATGTCATATCATAGATGTGCCACAGTGGGAATGTAAATTTTACTGGAAACATAGGCGATGACCAATAGTCAGTTTATCCGTAGCTGTTAAGGCAATGTCGGTGCCTGTAGTTCTCAACCTGTAGGCGATGACCAGATGTCTGTTAATCCAGAGATGTTTAGACAACGTCGGAGCCTGTACACGAAGTTCTGGAACTGTAGGCAATGACCAGGAGTCTGTATATCAGATGTTAAGCTTGTAGTTGTTGAGACTGAGCCATTACAAGTGTCCTTTTACTGTACTGCCTCATGATCTTGCAGTCAGAATAAACCCAAATCACTGTGTTCAGATGATTTTATTTGGTAAAAGGCTGAAAAAGTAATAATGCATGTCTTACAAATCTGGTGATTGAAACCTTGACAGGGGTCTCAAGACATAAATCCTTTGTAAAACTTCAATGTTTACACAATTTCTTCATCTCTCCCTCTTCTTCCCAACACGCTGAGAAAGAGAGATAGAAAAGAAGAAAGTGGAATTTCAGTATTTGACCCTTTTCCTACTGTTAACAGTAACCCCTATCTTTGCAAACAGTGTGGATCCAGATCAGATGGCTGCCGTCTGATCAGTACCCACACTGACACTAAGCTCATGAAGTTGCAGGAATAAATTACACCAAGCAACCCGATTAGCTGACAGACAGCAATGGGCGTGGCTAAATTGAATATTCAGCACGACAAGGGTCAAGATTAATAAATGCATTTTGGCCTGTGACACAGCATTACAAAACAATGCCACCATAGAAAAATGTTACGATGTAAGTAAATGAGCTTCAACTCATCCCAGAAGAATGTCAGGAAGGGCAAAAGTCAGGAATAATGGCCAAACACGAATTCGCGAACACATCGAAAAAAGTCCAAAATATCAACAAATTTCCAACGCGGAATTTCAGACTATTTACGTTAATGCGTCGGGGAGGGAGGACACGTTTAAATAAAGTTATGCATATTCTTTGAACTTACACAGTGGGGGCTCACGAGTACTGTAAACATTCGGCACAGAGCCGCAGGAAAGATGAAAACACAAGCGTGAAATTCACCTGACGTCTAAACCGGAAAGCATGGCAACGAAAACGCCTGTGTAACAAGTATGGACCGAAACGAATTTATATTAACCGCAAAACACCGAGTGACGGTGCTCTACCTACGAGCGGGGTAGAAGGGCAGAACAGGGCTAATGGAACTGTAGTTAATAGTGTTGCCTCGTTATTAATTGAATTCAAAAAATATATATAAAAATGAAGCAACCTACAGCCCCGAATTTATATCCAGATTTACCTAATGAAGACGGACAAAATTATAGATTACAAAAGATATCAGAAATAGAAAAACAATTAATAAAAGAGAGAGATGTAAGAAAGGCATTATACAAAAAGTATAAACGTGGAATTAATATTACTGATTGTGTTGATACTGCATTAATTTCTTCAAGTGTTATTATGGCTGGTGTTGGTTTAACTATTCCAATTATGTTGCCGTTGGAAATTGCTGCTGTTGTGTGTGGATCTCTGGGTATTTGTGTTAAGTTAGTGAGACGTAAATTACATGCAAAAACACAAAAACATTATGAGATTAAAACTATTGCTGATAGTAAGTTGAATAGTATTAAAGACTTGATTTCCAAGGCTTTGACAGATGGGGAAATATCTGAAAATGAATTTAAATTGATTTTAGATGAATTAGACAAATATAATAAGCTGAAAGATAGTATACATTCAAAACAAACAGGATTAAGTGAGACGGAAAGAAAAAAACTTATTAAAGAAGGCAAGGACCAGGTTTTAGCTGAGGTAAAAAAAAAAAAAAATAGGAGATGTTTGATTTTATTTAATAAAATTACAATAGTCAATAATGACCCACCACCTATTTATAGGAGCATAAACTAAATCAATACAAATATGCAGATTTTTACATTCTAATTCTTTGCAAATTTCTTTTACTGACTGTTAAAAGCTATGCATTACGGTCATTCACGGTCCTTTCTGTACTTTGATTATTCCCGTTACGACTTTCAGGCCTTTCTGTACTTTGATTATATCCATAACGACTTTCAGGCCTTTCTGTACTTTGATTATATCCATAACGACTTTCAAGCCTTTCTGACAAGACTGATCGGACTGTAAGGGTCTGGTCAGGGTCTTCCCTATTCATAAATGCTAAAAGATACCTTTTTCACATGACATCAATCATATGCGTTCAATCTGCCTTACTGTAGTAGTCAGACTGGTTGAAGGCACACTTTCTCTTATTTGTGGTTTCGAGAAAGGTACATTTTTTCCTGCTATAATGTGTATTGATCCAATAATTTGATTAATGCTTCCACTGAATAGTTATTGAAATCATTATGAATAGGGAATGACAGTAAGAAATAATGTGATTTTTAGCTATCGATTGACATCACCGTATCAATATTTTATTTACTTATTATATATTTAATACTTAGTTTTATGAATGGGGTTTAGAAATTCCTCTGATAAGAGTATTAGGTTGAAAAATACCATACTGACCCTAAATATTGGGACAGTGATGCCTGACTAAACTGTGTAAACCCAGATATGACTTGGAAGATGTCTCATCAGGGTCTACCATGTTGGTTGGTTGACAGGTTAGGAAAGGACAAATGGACATGTCCAAATTTGAAGATGGTAAAGTTAGTTAAAGAAATTGCGGAGGAGTCCAGATATTTAGGGTAAACGCAGTATCAAATCATATGAGTGACCTTCCGTTGCCTTTTTCTTTTTGACATGTAAAAACTTTATAATCTTAAAGTACAAACAACAAGCCTGTTACCTCGGAAGCTTGAAATGATTAACTATGCGCCTTGAGGACGCAGATTATCAGCTGATTTCACATCTTTAGTGGGTGGATACAATGGCGGATAAACTGAAAGCACTGTCGAAATTTACAGAAGATGCTCTCGCGCTTGCGATTAGACAACTGCCAGAAAGTGAGCGGATAAACTTTGAGAGAGGGCTGCAACTCTTAGAAAATACTTTGGGTGCTAAAGAAAAGAAAGCGCAAAACTCAAAACAACTTAATGATGAAACAATATTTAGAAACTCTATCATTCCGCAAATAGAAAGAAGAGTAAAACAAATAGAAGAAATGGAATTGAAAGGCATGAACCATGGGATAAATATCGAATTTGATTTGAAAACAAGCTTTGATGGATATACTTATACCCAGCTAAAGACAGAACATAAAAATGTGGTTACATTAGAAACTGGTTTAAAAAGCCTTACATTGCTCGCCCAGTTTTCTCGAGGTATGATTTATATAACATTAACAAAGATTTGTAAATCAGAAGGACAAAACTGGAAAAATATTACAACTAATGAGCTGGGCATTTCTTACATGACAGCTTTGCGATATATGACTCTTGCTGCTCTTATTGCGAACTACCCTAGGCTTATTTGTTGCGAGCTCTCTTTTACTCAAATCTTGAAGCATAAAAGCAGACTACTGCAGTACCTTAAAAGTGAAGAGGGACGCGATTTGGAGTCTGCACTTTCATTGGCAATTGAAATTAAAGCACAAGGCAAGCCAGTGTTTATAAATCGCACCATTCTGGAAATTCCTACAACCAAATTTCCAACAGACCCCGACTACTTGTATCGAGATTCCCTCGACAAGAGAGAAGTGCCAGAAACAGTAAACCAATGGATGGGCGCTTCAGCTGAGAATGAAGAGGCTGAATTGACAGATGTAATGCAGTCATGCTCATTAAAAACTGAGTGATGTACTTTTGATAAACAGACTCCAAGAAGACGATATCAGATAAACCAGTCAAATCTGTAAAATTTCGGATGAGAAGAAAACGACCTCAAATGATTGTGTTTAATTAAGAATAAAATATGCATTTTTCCAACAAGACAACTGACTTTTGTTTTTAATTTGTTATTAGGGGTGTGTCTGCACTTTTATACCTCGTAAACTATCGTTGACTCTCACCAGATAAGAGTTTGTAAACAGTTGTAAAATTATCAATTAAACATTCCTCTGTAGTATTTTTATCAGTGTCATTGATATCATTGTTTGTAAACATTTAGGCAGGTGTTTGTATTTAGCTCTATCTAAGTCGATAGTATGTTTCAAAACACAACTATTGCATATAAACCTCGAGAGCCTTAAAACTGGAATGGACTGCTACTACCACCTCTATACAAAACCTCTGCAGGCTTAGAAAAATATCAGTTTCCTGATCTGAAGGCAGTAATAAAGATTTCAAATCTGGATATAAAGATTCGCAAGACTTTTGGTGTTTTGTTATTAACCGTTTAAAAGACGATCTGAGGGATTTACCAGAATTTAACTCAAAACCCCCATAGTGCATATATATCACTTTTTTTCACTTTTCATTTTTACAATTTTTCTGAGGTCACTCTGGTAGGTGTTTTTTTATAGGGTGGTCTGAAGAAGCTAAAAATTTTTTTGAGTGTGGTGGTCCAGACACGCCCAATACCATTACTCATTTTTTTTTATTTTTTGTGTTAGGAGAAAAAGCATATTTTTTTTTTCTCGAGGTGTAATTTTTTTTTAGGGGTGTTTTTTTTTTTTTTTTTTAGGGGTGCGTTTTTTTTTTTTTTTTCACCCACCCCTCACCCATTTTTGTCACTGTACTCCCTTCACTTTTTTTTTTTCACCCACCCCTCACCCATTTTTTGTCACTGTACTCCCTTACCCCATTTTTTTTTTTCTTTTCTCATTTTTGATTTTCTCAAAGTGTATGTTTTTTTTCTTTTCTATTTTTGTCACTCTAGTAGGGGGGTACGAAGAAAAAAAATTTTTTAAGTGTCTTGGAAGGAGATAAAAAAATTTTATAGTGGGGAGAAAAGCTAAAACAATTTTTTTAGGGTGTACTATAGGTGGTAGATATTGTGTGTCCAGGAATCCGCCATGAAAATTGCCTCACCCTAGGATAGGACCCATTAATAAAGTACTCCCTTTCCCCAGTTAATTCCCCGGCCTGCCTTATCCACTGGAGAGCCTTGATGGCCCTACTTAAGAATCTAGCTCCTATCGTTCGGGAGGACTTAAGGCAGTCGTTTCCGGGTACTGCACCACCAGAAGTAGCGGAGGGGCTGTCGGAAGCACAATCCTCGGAACCTGAAGTGGATGAACCAGCCCCAACCCGACTGGCATTCGATTCACACTTCCACCTGGACCGTTTACAATGGGTACTTCACACATATTCCACATTTGACAAAATTATTTATGAACAAGAGCATGCACAATGTTGTAAAAGATGGAAATAGTGTGTATTTTATACAAGTATCCTAAAAATAAAGTAGAAACCGGGAGGAAATTGTCCGTTCCGGTAAATTTACGCACCCATATTATTTAACAGTTATAAGTCCTTTACGACATGTTGGAGCAAAATGTTGGTAACAAAGATAGTCATTTTCATGCATAAATTTTTCATCTGTGCGCTACATTACGCATCATTACTGTTTTACTGCAGACCCTCCGGAGACTGTATATCTTCAAACTGTCCTGGCAAAGTCGTTAAGACCAAATCTTATGTGTTCTGGCCACAGATCTGTTCACATGCTGGAAAGTTCATGTCATTTTTTTCTGATTAAATTAAGACATTCTGTAGTGTCCCCACGTTTATTTTGCGTGGCACCTTCACAGATTGTGAAGTGAATATTTATCACAGATTTAAATTCGTTTCATTTGCACAGATAAACAAACTTCTACTTGACTTCATTTTGTCGCTTTCCATTGATAACCAATCTGAAATTATTGAAGCTTTTAGCTCTACTTCTAGATATTTAGATGATTTATTAAATATTGATAATACCTATTTTGATGGTTTGATCAGTCAGATTTACCCCCTAGAACTTCAGTTAAATAAAGCAAATTCTTCTGATACCGAGGCCCCGTTTTTGGATTTACATCTATCTATTGTAGATGGATTTGTTTCGTACAAAATTTATGATAAACGCGATGACTTTGATTTTGAGATTGTAAATTTTCCTTTTTGGGATGGTGATGTTCCTCGTGCGCCATCCTATGGCGTTTATATTTCGCAATTAATTCGATTTGCTAGAGTGTGTAGTCATGTAACTGACTTCAACACTCGTAATAAATTATTAACGGCTAAACTCCTTAATCAGGGTTATCGGTACCATAAACTACGCAAAGCCTTTTCAAAATTTTATAGACGCCATTCTGATTTAATTTCAAAATTCAATATTGGACTTAAATCTCTTCTGCAACAAGGTCTATCGGAACCCGAATTTTATGGTTACTTAGTATATAAATTCAGAAAAATATATAACCGCAATGACTTCAGCACCCAATTTCGTAAAATCATTCTTCGATATAGAAAGATTGGGTACAACATGGATATTATACGACAGACTGCATGCATGGTAGTTAACCCAATCACGGTTGGCAACTTTGCTTCCCTCTTTAATTGCACGCTGGTGGGTCAGGCCTCAGATTCTATGACAGCTCCAACGTAAAGGCTTATTGAAAATTAAAGAGATAATGTTGGTTGGTGCCTGATGCTCTGTCTCTGGTTGGGCTCATCGGAGTCTAACTGTTGGTTTTCTTTTGCTCCAGCATTTCAGTGGTTTCTTGCTGTCGAGTCCTCACCGTTGTCTCACCTCTGTGGTTCTTTGATTTCTGTGTTCACGGAGATGTTGCACTGATGAGTTAGGAGGCCTTCATGCGGACTGAACAAATTATTTGTCTAAATCGCGACGGAAGTAAGGGCGAGGATTGTGGCCACGTAAAATCGATTTAAGCCCCCCAGTGGAAATCACTGACCGTTCCAAGGCGGCTCTTCCGTGGCGATTTATTTATGTTGTTGTTTGTTACTTACTGTGTGTATCACTTGTGTCTTTTAATTTTGGATGGCCATATGGCCATTTTGTGGGAGAGTAACTGTCCATATGGCCTTCCTTTGTTTAGGTTTCCATTATGGTCTGGTCGCTTAATGTTTGTATTTCTTTCCCTTTGGTGTCTTTTATGGATGGAGTAAGTTAATTGTATCAATTCCTGATCTTTGTTTTACTTCTACTTTAAAGTTTTCCTATCTTATGCTCTCTGGTACTTTCAGCACTTCCTAGTCAGTTTTCAGTAAACGAACGCGATTCAGGTGTAACTCGTGAATCAGTTCCCGGGAATGTAACTCCAGAAGTTCTGTTTGTCTGTTGGTAAACTCAAGCCTCTGAGTAACATGCGGGTGACTTGAATCCAGTAGAAGCTGTACACACAGTTCGGGAGTCTCTAGAACGTGGTCAATTTCTCTGGAATAGTTAAACAAAGTCCTAATTTTGAGAATGTACGGTACCCTGACATAATTTAATCTTTCACAGATGACAATGAAGTGTTCTCTATCCCCAGGTTGCTTATTACAGAGAGGACATTGCGGATTAACATTAAATTGGTTAAACCTTGCCCTATTGGCCTGCAACGTATATGTTCCTGTTAGTAGCGTAGCCTTCGTTTCAGCCCTCATGACATCAAAGATACTATTGTTTACGTATGCGTAAATTTGATGGACCTTGCCTACCTTTAACGAGTCTGGGTTTAGGTATTTCAGACAGGATTTACTAGCAATATCCTCCTTCCACAGGGTTTCCACGTGCAAGTGCACATTGGAGTTTACTAACTTTTTCCATTTCTCTTTCTTGGGAGTATTATTAAGTAACGTATATGCAGTTGGAAGGGAATAAATATCCAAGATTTTCCTAACGTTTGAGAAAAAACTTTTGTCATCGGGTGATTTGACAGCTAGTTGTCTGATTGCTATGTCATGCTCAATAGATTTGGGGTCACGAACAGCATTGCAGAACTGAGTCAGGATACACTTGTTAATACAGGCCTCAACAGGTAGAAGGCCAAGCAGGGCCAAAGCGGCAGAATTGGGGGTTTTTGTGGGTAATCCCTGGGGCTGCTTGGCAGTTCTTATTTGAAAAGCATCTAAGGCTTTTAGATCTTTTTTCAGTAGATTTTGGGCTTCAAGGCCATAAATCAGTCTGGGAATAACATATTTCCGCCACATATCAGCCTTTATGCTCTGCTTGATGCCTGATTTGCCATGAAAGCCTGCACCCATTAGTGAGTATGCAGTCCCACGGCCTAGTGAAATTTTCTCATCAGTATTTGGTTTACAATCTGCACTCCTGCAGACACCAAGATGTACTGTTTTTTCCACCACCGGGATTTCTTCGCCATACAAGGTTATGGTAGGGGTATCAGAAGCATCGTAAGCCACTATAACCGTTTTGGTCGGGTGAACAGTATAATGCTCCCGGTTAGCATATCCCTCAGAAGTGGACATCATTGGTTGGAGTTCACTCTTGGTCTCCGTCACGTAGCACAAATCATCAGCACATGTCACATGGGGGATGTTCACTGTCCCTATCTTCTTACCTGTAAATTTGTCTTCTATCTCCAAGAGAAGAGGATTATTGTATCTCTTATAGTTGGAGGCAGACAAGATACCACCTTGACGGACACCTTGCCTTATAATGAAGGGAGAAGAAAGGAACCCGTCCCACTTGACACGTGCAGTCATATCATTGTAGAGATCCTTCAGGAGAAGCCAATCATCACCGGCTATGGCGTCAAGATAGAGCTTGTGCAAGAGGAACCCATGATTTACGACATCGAAGGCCTTTTGGACATCTAGCGCAGCGATGTACATGGGTTTCTTTTCGTGTTTGGACTCATTGATGCATTCACTCAAGATGAGGGCAGCATTGATGGAAGAGGTTCTCTCTGTAAAGCCCTTTTGTAATTTTGACTGGGAATTTTGCAGTAATTGGTTATGGCGTTTGTTTAAAATATGTTCAAGGACCTTGAGAAGAATGGGAGTGACTGAGATACCCCTATAACTAGTGGGGTTAGTAGCATCGCCCTTTTTGTAGACTGGAGTAAGTAGTCCCTCCTTCAAGATCTCTGGAACCTTCCTTGACCTGAAAATGTTATTTATTATAACCATCAAGGGGACTTCAATGTACTGCGAACACAGGGTAAAATGTTCACTTGTAAGACCAAAGGAGTCGGCTGCTTTGTTATTCTTTAAGCAAGTCAAAGCTTTCCAAATTTCAGTCATAGAGACTGGGAGAATAGGACGGTTTTGTAATTTGCAAATGTTTTCTATGTGAAGAAGGTCATTTTCAACACAACCAATGTACTCTTCATCCCAGTTTTACTCTGTTTTGGTGTGGCCAGGGTTTTAAAATGTTTCGTCCATCCGTCACAAATTTCTTCGGGGGTCTCACAGAGAACACCGTCCACTTCAAGAGATGAGGTCTGAATACAGTTGGACTTTCTCTGGAGTCTAACCAAAGTGTGAAATGATTTGGTATTATTTTCACTGTCCATAATTGTACGTAGTTTTCTTTCTCTGTCTTTAGCATTCGTTTGGCGGATAGATTTCCTAAGCTTGGTCTTAGCATCACGCATGTTCTCATGGAGAGCAGGATTGTCCTGTTTACTAGGCATCCCAGCTATCTTCCAGTCTCCCCAAACTTTGCGAGACTGTCTAATGGCATTGGAGATCTGTACATTCCACTTCGGGGGTTTATTTGACGGCTTTTTTACTTTTTCAGCCACATATCCAGGGATGCTCTCCTCAGCAGCCGTTTTAAGTATATCAGTTAGGGCTCTTATTTGACATTGTATGTCATATGAACTAACTGTGTGCTTACTGGGAAAAGATTGCCGGACCTGTGAGCTCACAGATTCCGTGAACAAGATCTGATCACACTTGTGCCACTTTGGCTTTACAGGAATAGTCACACATTTACCCTGTTTAAGACAGTAGCTGACTTGCAGCTTAATGGAGAGCATAGTGTGATCAGACAAGTTTAGGGGGTGCCGGTCCTCCACTGTGGTAGGACACAAGATAATAGAGGCGTCACATTTGGTAAATATATAGTCTATCTCTGAAACGTCCTTCATGTTTTCGTGAAAGAAGGTAGGCTTTCCACTCTGAGGTGAAATTAAACCTGTAGACTGTAAGAAACGACAGAGTGCCTGATCTTGTTTGTTACCTTCTCGTTGAAGTAAAGAGGCATTGAGATCACCGCATACGAAGATGCTGTGTGAGTCTTGATAAGTGGAAATGATTTCATTTAATTGCGCAAGTACTGTGTCATACTCGTATGGGTCAGCAGCTAAAGAATTCCTGGCCACATACTTTCGTGAAGGCAGGTATGAAGACACAATCAGAAGGGGAGGTTCACTTTGGA
Organism: Lucinisca nassula; assembly: GCA_963580285.1. NCBI lineage: Eukaryota > Metazoa > Mollusca > Bivalvia > Lucinida > Lucinidae > Lucinisca > Lucinisca nassula. Next base: position 99,606,172 of record OY757020.1, read on the forward strand.
TCTCTTAACTTTATTTTAGATTGTAGCGGTGTGTTTATGGCCTTGTTTAGGGAGCGACCATAGGCGGGAAGATTTTTTATCAGAGTTAGATTTTATGCCCCCGCCTATTCAAAGAATAGCGGAAGGACATTAAGTTTTACCACTGTTTTTAAGTTTTTTCGTCCGTCCCGACATCGTGTACAGGCCATTCAGGAAGACAACTCTTGCATTTTTGGTTTTTGAATTAACTGCCCTTGACTTAGTACCATATAGTAAAGTAGAAGTAAAACAAAGATCAGGAATTGATACAATTAACTTACTCCATCCATAAAAGACACCAAAGGGAAAGAAATACAAACATTAAGCGACCAGACCATAATGGAAACCTAAACAAAGGAAGGCCATACGGACAGTTACTTTCCCACAAAATGGCCATATGGCCATCCAAAATTAAAAGACACAAGTGATACACACAGTAAGTAACAAACAACAACATAAATAAATCGCCACAGAAGTGCCGCCTTGGAACGGTCAGTGGAAGATTTCCACTGGGGGGCGTAAATCGATTTTACGTGGCCACAATCCTCGCCCTTACTTCCGTCGCGATTTAGACAAATAATTTGTTCAGTCCGCATGAAGGCCTCCTAACTCATCAGTGCAACATCTCCGTGAACACAGAAATCAAAGAACCACAGAGGTGAGACAACGGTGCCGTGTCCGGGCCATAACTCGTGTAACTTAAGCTTAAGCCGTGTCCGGGCCATAACTCCTAAACCGTATGGAATATATTCATGAAATTTCACAGGTGCATTCATCACACTGAGACGATTTGAATTATCTGCCCTTGACTTAGTACCATATAGTAAACTGTGTCCGGGCCATAACTCCAAAACCGTATGGAATATATTCATGAAACTTCACAGGTGCATTCATCAAACTGAGACGATATGTCATGAACAAGGAAGACAACTCTTGCATTTTTATGCCCCCGCCATTCGAAGAATGGTGGAAAGGGCATATAGCCTTGCCCCTGTCCGTCCGTGCGTCTGAAACTTAAATGCAGTCAATAACTTACTTATTTCTGGATGGATTTTAAAATTATTTTGAAGAAATATTAACCATCATGAGACGATATGTCACGTGCAAACCCAGATCCGTACCTCCAAGGTCAAGGTCATACTTATAGGTCCAAGGTAAAAAAAATGGTCGGTCAATAACTTTCTTATCTCTGGATAGATTTTGAAATTATATGGCAGAAATGCTGGCCATCATGAGACAATCTGCCTCACACAAAATTCAGGTCCTTACCTACAAGGTCAAGGTCATACTTAGAGGTCAAACGTGAAAAAGGGTCAAAAACTTAAACACAAACACGGTCAATAACTTTCTATTGACGGTACGAACAGACATATTTTCAGACAGGGGCATCCGTGTCATATAGACGCATTTCTAGTTGGTTTTTTAATTATCTGCCCTTGACTTAAAACCGTATAATAAACCGTGTCCGGGCCATAACTCCTAAACCGTATGGAATATATTCATGAAATTTCACAGGTGCATTCATTACACTGAGACGATGTGTCATGAACAAGGAAGACAACTCTTGCATTTTTGGTTTTTGAATTATGTGCCCTTGACTTAGTATCATATAGTAAACCGTGTATGGGCCATAACTCCTACACCGTATGGAATATAATCATGAAACTTCACAGGTGCATCCATCATACTTGGACAATGTGTCATGAACAAGGAAGACAACTCCTGCTTGTTGGTTTTTGGATTATCTGCCCTTGACTTAGTACTATATAGCAAAACGTGTCCGGGCCAGAACTCCTAAACCGTATGGAATATATTCATGAAGCTTCACAGGTGCATTCATCACACTGAGACGATGCGTCATGAACAAGGAAGACAACTCTTTCATTTTTGGTTTTTGGATTATCTGCCTATGACTTAGTACCATATAGTAAACCGTGTCCGGGCCATAACTCCTAAACCGTATGGAATATATTCATGAAACTTCACAGGTGCATTCATCACACTGAGACGATGTGTCATCAACAAGGAAGACAACTCTTGCATTTTTGGTTTTTGGATTATCTGCCCTTGATGCATATAATTTATGATTGATTTGAAGTACATTTGTAATATTTTGTCCCCCAGGTATTAGACTTCCTGCCTTGCCGTGGCCCTGGGGGCTCAATTCCCACTGGGCACATTGCCGCTGTGGTCTCTGTGCCCACTGGGAAGAGCTAAAGGAAGTACCACCCGTTTGCCGTGGGTGGCGTCCTGTAAGCCGGAAGAAGGGATCCTGGAGGTTGAGGGTTACCTGAGGTGGCGGTGCTTCAGGTGCCCAACACGCCTCTTTGGCCTGGCTTTTCGGTGTAGACGGGTGGCCGTGCGGTCCGGCACGGTCAATCGGCTGGTCGCGCCGAGCCCTAGAGATACCGCTTTGCTTTCTCTTCAACTCTTTTTGTATCTTTCCTGATACCAACCATATGCCCATTTACCTTACCCTTTTCTGTCTTTTTATCTCTAGAAGGCGGTGGCTAAACGGATCAATCGTGTAGGCATTTTGTTTATGCGAGTATATCTCACGTGTAGCTCTAACACCTGCGAGTTGGATAACCACTCCATTATGGTGTTCCCTTGTAGGGCTCCACGGAGGGCGGAGAGCACTTGGGACGAAACTAGAATTTTTTCCTTATGCCTCATGGAAAAAAAAATAACCGCACCCACGCATCTAAACGTAAGAAAGACGAGGATTCATCCGAAACGGATGATCCCAGTCACCAGTCTAGTCAACAGTCTAGTCAGCAGTCTGAAGCACCTAAGATTTTAAATTTTCCACGCTTCTTGGTTATGACATCAGTCGAGGAAACTCGCACTGTGTCAAGTTTATCACCTTTTGTAATTGAAAAGAGCATAATATCCATTGCCGGACACCCAAAAAGCATCAAAAAGCTTAAGTCAGGTGATCTCCTCCTGGAAGTAGAGAGAGAACAGCAGGTTAAAAGCCTGCTTGGTACCACAAAGCTCTTTGATCTCAAGGTCAAGGTGTCTCTGCACAATACACTCAATTCGTGTAAAGGTGTCATCCGCAGCCCAGAGCTACGTCCTTGCACCGATGCAGAGATAATTGACAACTTGAGATCTGAGGGCGTCATTGCAGTACGTAACATCCAAGTTCGTAGAGATGGTGTATTGAAGCCAACAGGTACTTACGTGTTGACCTTTAATACACCAGTTCTGCCCAAGAAAATCAAAGTAGCATATCTTTCAGTTAACGTAGAGGTATATATACCAAACCCTCTCAGATGTTACTCATGTCAGGTTTTTGGCCACCACGAAAGCAGATGTCAGAAGAAACAACTTTGTCCAAACTGTGGTAAAGACAAACATGTTGATAATCATCAACACTGTAAGAATGAAGCCAAATGCATCAATTGTGGTGGCAATCATGCTGTTTTCTCTCGAGATTGTCCGGCATGGAAAAAAGAAAAAGAAATACTCACTGTAAAATACCAAAGAGCGATAACCTTCCCAGAAGCGCGGAAAATTGTTGAGGATCGAAACGCAACACCAACCACCAGTTACGCCAGCATCACAAAGGGTGCTGGTGTAAAAGTGTCAAGCTCCGCAACACAGACTGTTGATTCATACATAGCTGAACTGAAAAAATCTGGTGCATGGAGTAAATCCACTCCAGCGCCACAAAGTTCAACCAAGTTACCAAATGGCGCAATCCAGGTTACTTCGGATCGGTCGACAACGACCGTACCGAAGCCAGCGCCGCATGTAAAAGAGAAACTCGACTGCGGTCGAACTAATAAGGGATCGGAAGATCCGAAAAAGCAATTGTCTCTAAAACAAACAGACAGACAACGTAAAATGGAAAGAGACAATATAAAATTTCAGAACAGATTCGGATCTTTGAGTGACAGTGATATGGAGTTTGAAGCTCCATCATCACCAAGTAGCAATAACAGATCGAGGTCTGCAACACCACGAGCTGGTGGTAGCAGATCTATATCACCAATTGCGGCTCCAACATAGTTTCTAGTCTTAATCTCTTCATAAAATGGATTTAAAACACAAAATAATACAATGGAATTGTCGAGGTCTTAAATCAAATTATAACGAACTGTTATTACTTATATCGTTATTAAACCCATCGGTTTTTTGTTTGCAAGAAACTTTTTTAAAAACTGATGACAACATTGATGTCAGGGGTTTCAATACATACAACTATATCTATTCTGATGGTAACAAACCATCTGGTGGCAGTTCAATTTTTGTTAAATCATGTTTACCACAAAGAGAGATCAAATTAAAAACAGACCTACAAGCTGTGGCAGTGTCAGTTTCTCTGGATAAAGAAACTACAATTTGTTCTCTATATATCCCTCCCTCATTTTCTTTAAAGCCCGAACAGCTTGACACATTGCTGAGTCAACTTCCATCGCCATATCTTTTAGTTGGCGACTTCAATGGTCACAATATTCTATGGGGCTGTAAAGATATCAATAACAGAGGAGCACTTGTCGAAGATTTTATTGCAAAGAGCGATCTTTGCTTGATGAATGATAAATCTTATACTTACCTTCACCCTGCGACAGGTCATTTGTCTTCTTTAGATCTCTCTTTGTGTCACCCATCTCTCTTCTTGGACTATGACTGGTCTGTTCATGATGATCAGTGCGGAAGTGATCACTTCCCTGTTATAATTGAGAGTGTAAACGAACCAGATGAGGACTGTAACCAGAAATGGAAAATGAATAAAGCCGACTGGGGATTATTCCATAATTTATGTGAAGAAGAGTTATCAATTGATCATTTTAATGAATCATCCGACATTGTTTCTGATTTCACAGATACACTTATTAACATATCAGAACAATGCATTCCAAAGACCTCCACAAATACTAAGAAAAGCAAGCCTTGGTTTAATAATGACTGTAAAGAAGTTATTAAAAAGCGTAAACAGGCTCTAAATAAGTTCTGCAAAAGTCCCACTTCAGAAAAGCTCAACGACGTAAAGGTTTTTAGAGCTAAAGCTCGGCGAACAATCCGAGCTTCCAAACGAAAGTCATGGAGAGAATATGTCTCCAAATTGAACTATAAAACCCCCATTAAAAAGGTTTGGGATATGGTACGAAAAATTTCAGGAAAAACAAAGTCTTCTAGTTTTACACATTTAAATACTGAATTTGACACAATAGTTTCAACAAAAAAAGATATTTCAGATACTCTTGGGCACACATTCTTGAGAAATTCATCATCACGTAATTATTCTGACACTTTTAGAAATTTCAAAAAGGACCAAGAGAAAAGAAATCTAAACTTCAAATCCCTTAATCACGAAGAATACAACAAACCTTTTAACTTATCCGAACTCGTTGAAGCCATTGAAAAATCACATGATACGGCAACCGGCCCCGATGAAATTCATTATCAGATGCTTAAGCATCTGCCAAAAAGTTCTCTTACAACACTTTTAGATATCTTTAATAATATTTGGGAAACGGGGGTCTGTCCTGAGAGCTGGCGTGTAGCTACAGTTGTACCAATTCCGAAACCAGGGAAAGATCATGCAGAACCTACAAATTATCGTCCGATAGCTTTGACAAGTTGTTTGTGTAAAACATTGGAGAGAATGATAAACAAGAGATTAGTCTGGTACTTAGAGTCCAACAACCTCATTTCAGAATATCAATCGGGCTTTCGTTCGGAACGTAGTACCAATGACAATTTAATGAGACTAGAAACATTTATACGAGATGCTTTTATTAACAAAGAACACGTAGTAGCTGTCTTTTTCGACTTGGAGAAAGCATATGATACAACATGGCGTTATGGAATATTGAAAGATCTACATAACATTGGCTTAAGAGGAAAACTTCCCAGTTTTATTGAAAGCTTTTTAGGGGAGCGCATGTTTCAGGTGCGTGTGGGGTCTACCGTGTCAGATTTCTATGATCAAGAACAGGGTGTCCCACAGGGTAGTATTCTTTCAACTACACTATTTAACATCAAAATAAACAATATTGTACAATGTTTGGACGACAAAACTGATTGTTCATTGTATGTTGATGATTTTTGTATATGTTACCGTTCAAAAAATATGAAAACAATTGAACGAAAGTTACAACAAAATTTAAAAAGAATAGAAGAATGGACTGATAAAAATGGTTTCAAGTTCTCCAAGTCGAAAACGCAGTGTGTTCATTTTTGTAAACTACGGAAGAAACACGAACATCCTTCCCTGTTTTTATACGGATCACAAATTCCTGTTGTTGAAGAAGCCAAATTTCTTGGGGTCATATTTGATCAAAAGTTATCTTTTATTCCCCATATTAAATATCTTAAAGCGAAATGCTTAAAAGCTTTGAATCTTTTGAAAGTTTTAGCTCATACAAGTTGGGGAGCAGATCGGTATACTTTATTACATCTTTACCGGTCTTTAATAAGATCTAAATTAGATTATGGGTCTGTTGTTTATGGTTCTGCCAGAAAGTCCTATTTAAAATCCTTGGACACTATCCATCACCAAGGCCTTCGTCTGGCCATGGGAGCCTTCCGTACTTCTCCCGTATTAAGCCTTTATGTAGAAGCAGGTGAACCATCTTTAACCTCGCGCAGAGAGAAACTTTCTCTTCAGTATGCTATTAGACTTGCTGCAAATCCATCTAACCCGGCATCCAAAATTTCATTTCCACCTCAATTTGTAGATAAGTATGAAACAAAACCCACAGCAATCAAACCTTTTGGATTACGTATTTTACCACTGCTAGAAAATTCAGGTATAGACCTTAAAAATATTCAAAAACATGAAACGGCCGAAGTTCCATCTTGGTGTATTAAAAAACCTTCTATTCTGTTCGACTTACATGATGGCAAAAAGTCCGAATCAAATCCAATACTTCTCAAACAAAACTTTCAGGTACTGCAGTCACGTTACAATGATTACCAGCAAGTCTATACTGATGGTTCCAAAGAAGGAGATAAAGTTGGTTGTGCGTATGTTTCTAAAGATACGCACAAAACCATGCGCCTTCCAGATGGTTCATCTATTTTTACAGCTGAAGCCAAAGCAGTAGACCTAGCTTTAGATTTTATCAGTTCTTCAACAATTCAAAAAGCAATTATATTTTCTGATTCACTTTCTGTGCTTAAGGCTTTAGACCATTCGTCATCTAAAAATCCTCAAATTCAAAAATTGATCGAAAGGCATCATGAAATTTCTAAAACACACCAAATCTTGTTTTGTTGGCTTCCGAGCCATATTGGCATTGTGGGCAATGAATGTGCTGACAAGAAAGCAAAGGAATCGCTCAATCTTGATCCATCTGTTTTTAAAATTCCTTTTAATAATTTTAAACCATTTATCAACAGATACATCTTGTCGGAATGGCAAGGCGAATGGGACCGTGCAATAAATAACAAACTCCGGGCCATTAAACCTGTCGTTAGTACAAAATGCTCTCCTCCACAGTTTTCCAGAAAAGAGGACGTAGTATTAACACGCCTGCGCATCGGCCATACTAGAGTTACTCATTCTTATATTTTTAATGGTGATGATCAGCCTTCTTGTGTAGGTTGTGATCAGCCATTCACTGTGAAACATATCTTAATTGACTGTGTTGACTTTTCACCCTCACGTATTTTATATTTCAAAGCTGACACTTTGCAACAACTGTTTCGAGATGTACCTCTTGATAACATTATTTTATTCTTAAAAGAAATTGGTCTTTTTCATAAGATTTAACTGTTTCAGATTTTTATACATTATCATTCTGACTTGTTACTTTTAATATCATCATAATTATTCATGCCGTTTAACCATTAACCGACTGACGCTTATGACCCACCAAGAGGGTTGACGCGTCGTTAAACACGAAATCATCATCATTTGTAATATTTTGTATGAATGGCATTTTGCGGGGGCATCCGTGTCCTATGGACACTTTTTCTAGTTTAAAATTTAAAAAAAAAAAAAAGCCATAACACGGTAAAGCAAGAAACAATAGCGGCTATATCGTCGTTCTTCCCCGTATATTTCATATAAGGGGAAATACAAGCGGGGTAAATTTCCGGTAATGAAAATGGCATTTTCACACAATAAAAATAAAATAATAATAATAATAATCGACCTCATTTATAGAGGGTAGCACATTTAGTACTGGTACTAATCTTCCATGTGGCCCTCTTTTCCTGGGTAAGAACCAGTACTAAGCAATGTGGATAAAATTTCTTGCTCAAGGAAACAACACGTGGCGCTTTCGATGATCAAACCAGCTACCTCTCGATCTCAAATCCGATGCTTTACCACTGCACCACAGCGCTCCACAGCAATATCGTGCAAGCGTCTATGTGACACAGATCAAAAACGAGAACTGCAGACAGACAACACGTGCATGTTCTTCTGCCCACTCGCGAAAAAAACAACCAAAAAACAAATAGATCTAATTAATGAAAAAAAATAGTAAATAAGGAAATAAGACAATGGAAGTTAAATATGCTATTAGTAAAAAAACGACACATGACGCCAGGTGAATGAATATGTTGAACGTGGCAACAGTAACCATTCTCAATGTATAAATCAGTTTCTTACCGTATGGTTGGCGATGTGGGCTTTCCTTTTTCCTCTAAGCTGCAGACTTGAAGACGGGTGAAAGTTCATGGTTTGTATGTCTTTTTTGGGGTGGGGGGGGTGGGGGGGTGGTTTTACGGCCCTTTCAAGACTATTTCACTCATATCGAGCTGATCGTTAATCAGAGGTGGGCGAAAACCGGTGAACCCTGAGAAAAACCACCTGACCTTCCGTTGCAGAACTTTGCGTCTCACATGTGACCCGAGCGAGGCTCGAACCACAGCGGTGAGAGACCTAATGATCAAGAGTCAGCGCTCTAAACCACTAGGCCACGGAGGCCCGTTTTGTATAATTCACTTTTATTTACAATTTAGATATAATTATTTCTGTATTATTTTTATTTATTTATTTATTTTTTATTCATCATCTACATGTATGTTTTTTTTTTATTATTTTTCTTTATATTATTTACACATTCTGGTAACACATATTTTCGTAACCCAACCTAGTGACTTAGTATATAAATTCAGAAATATATAACCGCAATGACTTCAGCACCCAATTTCGTAAAATCATTCTTCGATATAAAAAGATTGGGTACAACATGGATGTTATACGACAGACTGCATGCATGGTACTTAACCCAATCACAGTTGGCAACTTTGCTTTCCTCTTTAATTGCACGCCGGTGGGTCAGGCCTCAGATTGAATTCTATGACGGTTCCAACGTAAAGGCTTATTGAGACTTAGAGAGATCTAATTCAAGGTACCGGTAATGTTTGTTGGTGCCTGATGCTCTGTCTCTGGTTGGGCCCATCGGAGTCTAACTGTTGGTTCTCTTTTGCTGCAGCATTTCAGTGGTTTCTTGCTGTCGAGTCCTCACCGTTGTCTCACCTCTGTGGTTCTTTGATTATTTGTGTTCACGGAGATGTTGCACTGATGAGTTAGGAGGCCTTCGTGCGGAAGTAAGGGCAAGGATTGTGGCCACGTAAAATCGATTTAAGCCCCCCCCCCCCCCCCCCCCCCCCGTGGAAATCTTTCCACTAACCGTTCCAAGGCGGTTCTTCTGTGGCGATTTATTTATGTTGTTGTTTGTTACTTAATGTGTGTATCACTTGTGTCTTTTTATTTCGGATGGCCATTTTGTGGGAAAGTAACTGTCCTTATGGCCTACCTTTGTTTAGGTTTCCATTATGGTCTGGTCGCTTAATGTTTGTGTTTCTTTCCCTTTGGTGTCTTTGGCGGGTGGAGTAAGTTAATTGTATCGATTCCTGATCTTTGTTTTACTTCTACTTTTTAGCTCACCTGTCACGTAGTGACAAGGTGAGCTTTTGTGATCAATTTTTGTCCGTCGTCCGTCCGTCCGTCCGTCCGTCCGTAAACAATTTCAAATAAGTACATCTCTAATACCCCATGGTCAATCTTGATCAAATTTCATGAGAAGCATCATCAGGTAGGGGGAAAGGCTGCATAAGGCTTTTGGGCTGATCAGATTGGAATTCTGGTTGCCATGGCAACATATAGCTCCCATAGACTTACAATAGGAAAAAAATAATATCTTCTTCTCTGAAACAACAGGGCCCAGAGCTTCAAATGGGCCACGCCCCGGGGCCCCTTCGCTCCCATAGATTCATAATGGAAAAAAAGCTTCAAAAATCTTCTCTGAGAACCACAGGACCCAGAGTTTAGGTTTTTAGCATGTACCAACGGCAAGTGGTCACCTACATAATTCCTGCCAATCATGCCCCTGGGGTCCAAATTGGCCACAACCCGGGGCCCCTTAGCTCCCATAGAGTCTTAATGGAAAAAAGCTTCAAAAATCTTCTTCTCTGAAACCACAGGGCCCAGAGCTTAGATATTTAGCATGTAGCAACGGCCAGTGGTCACCTACATAATTCCTGCCAATCATGCCCCTGGGTTCCAAATGGGCGATGCCTGGGGGCCCCTTCGCTCCCATAGACTCATAATGGAAAAAAAAGCTTCAAAAATCTTCTTCTCTGAGAACCACAGGGCCCAGAGTTTAGGTTTTTAGCATGTAGCAACGGCAAGTGGTCACCTACATAATTCCTGTCAATCATGCCCCTGGGTTCCAAATGGGCCACGCCCCGGGACCCCTTTGCTCCCATAGACTCATAATGGAAAAAAGCTTCAAAAATCTTCTTCTCTGAAACCATAGGGCCCAGAGCTTAGGTATTTAGCATGTAGCAATGGCAAGTGGTCACCTACATAATTCCTGCCAATCATGCCCCTGGGGTCCAAATTGGCCACACCCCGGGGCCCCTTAGCTCCCATAGAGTCATAATGGAAAAAAAAAGCTTCAAAAATCTTCTCTGAAATCACAGGGCCCAGAGCTTAACTATTTAGCATGTAGCAACGGCAAGTGGTCACCTACATAATTCCTGCCAATCATGTGCCCCTGGGTTCCAAATGGGCGATGCCACGGGGCCCCTTCGCTCCCATAGACTCATAATGGAAAAAAGCTACAAAAATCTTCTCTGAAACCACAGGGCCCGGAGCATAGGTATGTAGCATGTAGCAACGGCAAGTGGTCACCTACATAATTCCTGCCAATCATGCCCCTGGGGTCCAAACGGGTCACGCCCCGGGGCCCTTTAGCTCCTATAGACTCATAATGGAAAAAAGCTTCAAAAATCTTCTTCTCTGAAACCACAGGGCCCAGAGCTGAGATATTTGACATGTAGCAACGGCAAGTGGTCACCTACATAAATCCTGCCAATCATGCCCTAGGGTCCAAATGGGCCACGCCCAGGGGCCCCTTAGCTCCCATAGACTCATAATGGAAAAAAAGATTCAAAAATCTTCTTCTCTGAAACCACAGGGCCCAGAGTTTATATAATATCTAAAGGACCGAAATATCGGTTTCCTTCTAAAATTGATTTCAGTAAATGTAGCGATGAAATCACTGCTTCCTTGAATGAATTCGGTAATCGATGGTGTAAGCGAGAGTATGTTGAGCATAAAGCCCTTAAGGACTGGAAACTAAGCATTTTAAAACTAGTGAATAAACGCATTTCTTTCTATTCTCAAAATACTAACTTATTACCTCCTAAGCCTAAGACGTCTTTACGTCATCTTAAGCTAGGTATTCAAGAATTTCATAAGAAGTTTGTTTTGGCCCCTGCAGACAAGGCCGCTAACAACGTCGTCGTTGTGTGAGGGCTCCACTATGTTAACACGCTTAAGCAGGAGCTTGGTGGTACTTAGGCCTATGAACTTCAGCCTTTAGCTGAAGAGAGAGTTATAGTAGATAAACACATTTGTCATTCAGCCACCAAGTTTGTTGTGTGTGTGTTATCGAGGGCCAAGACAAGCTTCCTACGCTATACTGGTTACCAAAACTTCATAAAAGACCTTACAAAGCACGGTTTATTGCAAATTCTAGCTCTTGCACTACCACTGAACTTTCTTAATTATTAACTTCCTGTCTTACTGGTATAAAAACGCATGTGATTAAATATTGTGATAAAGTCTTTGAAAGATAAGGAAGAAATCTGTTTTGGTCTATAAAAAGTTCGAATGAGGTTTTAAATAAATTGAAATCCAGACATTTTCGTGCTTCAAGTCTGTCTACTTACGATTTTTCCACTCTTTACACTACACTTCCTCATAATCTTATAAAAGAAATGCTTAATGATTAAATTGAATGGGCTTTTCACAGAGAAGATTCTCTCTATCTTGCATGTAATGTCAGAAATGCATTTTTCACTTCTAAAGAGCATAAGAATTATACACTTTGGTCATGTCAGAAAGTGTGTGATGCCCTCACCTTTTTACTTGACAATATTTATATTAGATTCGGTACTAAGTTATTTAGACAAATTGTGGGTATTCCGATGGGTACTAATTGCGCACCTCTTGTGGCTGGTCTGTTCTTGTATTGTTATGAAAGAGACTTCATGTTGTCGCTTTCCATTGATAACCAATCTGAAATTATTGAAGCTTTTAGCTCCACTTCTAGATATTTAGATGATTTATTAAATATTGATAATACCTATTTCGATGGTTTGATCAGTCAGATTTACCCCCCAGAACTTCAATTAAATAAAGCAAATTCTTCTGATACCGAGGCCCCGTTTTTGGATTTACATCTATTGTAGATGGGTTTGTCTCGTGCAAAATTTATGATAAACGCGATGACTTTGATTTTGAGATTGTAAATTTTCCTTTTTTGGATGGGGATGTTCCTCGAGCGCCATCCTATGGCGTTACGGCTAAACTCCTTAATCGGGGTTATCGGTACCATAAACTACGCAAAGCATTTTCAATATTTTATAGACGCCATTCTGATTTAATTTCAAAATTCAATATTGAACTTAAATCTCTTCTGCAACAAGGTCTATCAGAACCCGAATTTTATGGTGACTTAGTATATAAATTCAGAAAAATATATAACCGCAATGACTTCAGCACCCAATTTCGTAATATCATTCTTCGATATAAAAAGATTGGGTACAACATGGATGTTATACGACAGACTGCATGCATGGTAGTTAAACCAATCACGGTTGGCAACTTTGCTTCCCTCTTTAATTGCACGCCGGTGGGCCAGGCCTCGAATAAGAGAGATCTAATTCTTGGTAATGTTGGTTGGTGCCTGATGCTCTGGTCGGGCCCATCGGAGTCTAACTGTTGGTTTTCTTTTGCTCCAGCATTTCAGTGGTTTCTTGCTGTCGAGTCCTCACCGTTGTCTCACCTCTGTGGTTCTTTGATTTTTTGTGTTCACGGAGATGTTGCACTGATGAGTTAGGAGGCCTTCATGCGGACTGAACAAATTATTTGTCTAAATCGCGACGGAAGTAAGGGCGAGGATGTGGCCACGTAAAATCGATTTAAGCCCTCCCCCCCCCCCAGTGGAAATCTTTCCACTGACCGTTCCAAGGCGGTTCTTCTGTGGCGATTTATTTATGTTGTTGTTAGTAACTTACAGTGTATATCACTTGTGTCTTTTAATTTTGAATGGCCATTTTGTGGGAAAGTAACTGTCCTTATGGCATTCCTTCGTTTAGGTTTCCATTATGGTCTGGTCGCTTAATATTTGTATTTCTTTCCCTTTGATGTCTTTGATGGGTGGAGTAAGTTAATTGTATCGATTCCTGATCTTTGTTTTACTTCTACTTTTTAGATATTTAGCATGTAGCAACAGCAATTGGTCACCTACATAATTCCTGCCAATCATTCCCCTGGGTTCCAGATGGGCCACGCCCTGGCGCCCCTTTGCTCCCATAGACTCATAATGGAAAAAAGCTTGAAAAATCTTCTCTGAAACCACAGCCCGCAGAGCTTAGATATTTAGCATGTAGCAACAGCAAGTGGTCACCTACATTATTCATACCAATCATGCCCCTGGGGTCCAAACGGGCCACGCCCCGGGCCCCCTTAGCTCCTATAGACTCATAATGGAAAAAAAAGCTTCAAAAATCTTCTCTGAAACCACAGGGCCCAGAGCTTAGATATTTAGCATGTAGCAATGGCAAGTGGTCACTTACATAAATCCTGCCAATCATGCCCGTGGGGTCCAAATGGGCCAAACCCTGGGACCTCCTTAGCTCCCATAGACTCGTAATGGAAGAAAGTTTCAAAAATTTTCTTCTCTGAAACCACAGGGACCAGAGCTTAGATATTTAGCATGTAGCAATGACAAGTGGTCACCTACATAAATCCTGCCAATCATGCCCCTGGGGTCCAAATGGGCCACACCCTGGGACCCCCTTAGCTCCATAGACTCATTATGGAAAACTTCAAAAATCTTCTTCTCTGAAACCACAGGGCCCAGAGCTTAGGTATTTAGCATGTAGCATTGGCAAGTGGTCGCCTACATATTTCCTGCTAATCATGCCTCGGGGTCCAAATTGGCCACACCCCAGTGCTCTATAGCTTCAATAGACTTACAATTGGAGAAACTTCAAAAATCTTCTATGAAACCACAGGGCCCTTATAATGAAAACACACACACACACACACACACACACACACACACACACACACACACACACACACACACACAAACAACTTAAAATGGGGGAAAAAAATCAAAAATCTTCTTCTCTGAAACCATAAGTCCCAGAGCTTAGATATTTAGCATGTAGCAATGTCAAGTGGTCGCCTACATGAATCCTGCCAATCATGCCCCTGGGGTCCAAATTGGCCAAATCCTGTGGCCCCTTAACTCTAACAAACTTATAATGGAAAAAAGCGTCAAATATCTTCTTTGAAACCATGAAGTACAGACCTTAGATATTTAGTATATAGCAACACAAAATGGTCGCCTACATAAATCCTGCCAACCATGCCCTTTGGGTCAAAATTGGCCAAGCCCCAGGGCTCATTAGCTCCTATAGACTTATACTGGAAAAAACTTCAAAAAATCTTCTCAAAAAACCATAAGGCACAGATTTTGTTTGGTTTGAGGTTTTACATCCCCGTAAACACTGTATAGGTCATTTTGGAGATGTCTCTTCCAATTTTGTGGGACTTTTACCCGACATTGAGATGAAATAACATCTCAAGCCCTGTCGCCCCAATGAAACCAGTAGGGTTTATAAGCATGGACACCGCTTTGCCTGAGCTTAGATATTTAGTATATAGCAATGTCAAGTGGTCTCCTACACTAATGATTTTCTGGTACACAGGTGAGCGATATAGCGCCATTGGGCCCTCTTGTTAAACATCTAATTGTTAAGTCTTATTTTTTTCTTCTTTTTTAGGTTCAAGAAGATGACATGTTAAAGAAAATCACTGTCTGTGGACAAGAAATCCTACTGGAATGCACTTTTTGCATACAAGTTGGACTTAGCACACGGATTAGGCCTGTGTCGACGCTTCTCGGGGTTCAGTGACTTTTTTGGGGTCTTCTTTTTACGCCTTACAGTAACAAAGCGGTCTGGATGGCAATGTTTGCTGTTGGTGTCTGTGTCTGTTTCATAATCAGATGCAGGAAGAGGGCCTTTATTTTGGACAACTGGTGTTGACGAAGAAGGACTGACAAGGTTAAAATCAGCAGAATTTCTTGCAGGAGAACTGACTGAGACACCCATAGATGAGGAGGGAACATTTGTATCGACGACAGAGGGAGCGTCACCATTGTCGCTTGGTGCAGAGGAAAGAACTTCATCATCAGAAGTCGAGTTCTCATCTGTGTCATGAAGAGTGGTGTAATTGTGGGACTTTTCATCGGCTGCAGTTTAGGGCGTCCATGTTTTGAACAACGGGACAGAATGCTCATAAACTGGGGCAGACTTCAGGGAGTAAACAGATTTCAGAAGAGAGAAAAAACTCTCGTAAAGATTTTCCCTGTGAAAATGTTTTTTTTTCCAGATTACTTCGCACAATTGTTGTTCGAACAACTTCGTATTAGTACCATTTATTCTGCGGAAATGGTCCTTGGCTATCTTCCATGCCCCTTCAATACGATTTGTGTTGCATTGGACAAACGCCCCAGTGTCAATATTTTTGTAGTACTGCTTAAAGGTTGTTTTATGGGTTACAGTAAAGTGTGAATATCCTAACTCATTAAGTTTAAAGAAGGCAGCCCAGTTATCAGAATAAATTGTACTGCCTGGCTGAACATGTTTTTGTATGAGTGGAATGAGTGTTTCGGCGTTCCTATTATCTACAGAATAAGCATGCTTGATTTATGTTCTACTATGCAAATATCCAAATTTTATGACCACTCGGACGACCTCTGTTGTATTTAATTGTTCGGCCAGACAAGCTCTCGTCAATTTCTACCTCATCATTGAACTGTAGATTTTCATACAATTTAAAGACATGCTCTATAAACAGTTCTCGAATAAAGCTAGCCCAGTTTACAGCGGTTGACTTGTAATCCATATGGGTGGCTAAAGCACACTGTTTTAGTGTATGGCCTTCAATGTAATATTTGACAAATATTACTGAATCTCTTATGTTATAAGGAGAGCCTTCAAAAATGAATATTTTCTCATACTGTATTCATGACCTTTTGTGCATCTGAAAGAATATTTGTCTGCTGCCTTTTCTCTGAACTGCAGTTTTGCAATTTCTCCAGATGGGCATTTGATTTGTTGAGCTAACAACCCATTTTGCCTAGCCAGTTAAATAATGTGGACTCATCTTGAGTGAATAAAAAATGGAAGGTCCAAGGTTTTTGAAACTACTTCCAGGAGATTGTGTCTACTTCAGTGTTCATGAGGTGGTAACTTCTTTACCGGGAATTTTCCGCTGTTTGCTGTATGCCATTTTCTCTATGCCATTTTCTCTAAACAATACAATATGAAATGGAGAAAAAACACCTATCCAAATCAGAAATATGAACACGAGAACACTGCACGGAATCAGTATTACAATTTCCGCTGGCAAGTGTGAATGATATGAAATAAACACTGCCACTCAAATATGAAATGACAAAAGAATGAAAAATGTTCAGTATGAGCAGTGGTACTGTGAGAAGCAGGTTATTGCACAATAGAGCATTACTCAATAAGGCGATTTACATTTGAAAAAAGACTAAACCGTTATATCAATGAAAGCCTTTTTTCGTATATAGGGTATTTATAGTAAAAGATGGGACACGCATTAAGAAAGTTTGAATTGTTTTTTTATTGAAGACTTCACACACGGGCAAACATGACGATCGCTATAGCGACGGACGTTTGACAACTGTTATTGTGAAATAAAAAACAGCAAGCAGTGTAGATCCAGATCAGTTGTCCACTTATTGGCGTATGATCAGGGTTTACACTGAGTAAATACGTTCATTGCTGAACACTATGAGTAAATACGTTCATTGCTGAACACCGATATAACATATACACAATGTGAAAAAAAAAATAATTACCTATTGTCGCTGTTGCGCAGGCTGATATATTCTAACAGTTCCGTCAATGTGTTTGTACCTATTATTAGAAACGTTATAACCATACATATTTGAATATTTCCCTTCATCAAATTTCTTAAAGAGACAGTGAAAATGTCCAAACGCTTATTTGTCTCTACAAAGCAACTGCTCTTTGGCCCAGTCCATAAAAATTTCAGGATTTAGACCGTTTATATAAACAAACGCAGCAACTAAAGATCTTTGGAACTGATTGATATTCCTCGTCCAAAACAATCTTCGTATTAGTTTTGGCCATTTACTAGCGTCCCCTATGATATCTTGCATACACTTCCATAAGATATAAATTTCTCTATTTCTAGCTGCTTGCAACGAGTTTGCGTCTGTCATCATTCAAGATCTAAAGGATAATGCATATTTACTTGAACAATACGAATAAAAATTATGCATGAAATTCGTGAACTTTATTCTTTAATTGGTAATGTGCACTATACTGCATTTTACTAATTCACCGTTACATTCTAAATGAAAACCGCGTTGTGTCACGGTGTTAATAAGTTGAGTTTACATGCAAATGCCATGACATGTAAGATTCACGGAGAATGGGTCACAGATGTTTACCCCATTCTCAATAAATGTTATAACATACAAAGTAGAAGTAAAACATAGATCAGGAATCGATACAATTAACTTACTCCCCCCATCAAAGACACCAAAGGGAAAGAAACACAAACATGAAGCAACCAGACCATAATGGAAACCTTAACAAAGGGAGGCCATAAGGACAGTTACTTTCCCACAAAATGGCAAAATGGCCATCCAAAATAAAAAAGACACAAGTGATACACACAATAAGTAACAAACAACAACATAAATAAACCGCCACAGAAGAACCGCATTGGAACGGTCAGTGGAAAGAATTCCCCGTTTTTATTATAATTATTATTTATTTCACTTCCCGCCGGGCATACGATGTGTGGGCGACGCCGCATCATAGTCGATGCATCGACGTTGATACGAGATTGCCGACGTTGATACGAGGTTGCCTAAACGCCGTGTGCCTGCTAGGTTAATGGCACTTGGAGGGGATACTTTGCCACTTGGAAGATAGAAACAAGTTGTTTATTCTCATCGTTGTGGTTCCCCGTCCATCTGTATATTGGTCATCATGTTTACCCGTAAATAAGAAATGGTTTTCAAATAATTGTGTTCATTTCACATACCGGGAAATATGACGATCAGTATATATGGTCTGTATGTTTCCCCGTCCGTGGCTTTACTGATCGTCGTGTTTCCCAATGTTTGAAATCTGTTAAAAATCTTTTTAAATTTAAATATCTATCTTTGAAATACCCTAAAAGAAAAACCAAGGCCCTTTTTCTTTTTTATAGTCCCCAAAGAAGACCCTTTCAGACACTTCCAGGGGATATCCTCCCCGAGGGAATATAGGAAACACTTTCTTGGATTGGATTGTATTTTTATATATATTGGTTGTTATATTTCTTTCTCATTTAATACACTGATCGTCATGCTTCCCCGTTAATAAGAAATAATTAAAAAAATGGAATATAATCATATACGGGGAAACATAACGACCAGTATATATAAGGACTATCAAGAAACTTTTTGTATATTCCATGGGGGAGGATGTACCCTGGAAGTGTCTGAAAGGGTTTTCTTTGGGGACTGAAAAAAGAGAAAGGGGCTTGGTTTTTCTTTTGGGGTATTTCAAAGATGCATGCTCAAAATTTATCATCATTTTCAATAATATTTCAAACACGGGGTAACATACCGATCAGTATATACAAGGAAGATGCAAGAAAGTTTTCTATACTCCATAGATATCCCCTGGAAGTGTCTGAAAGGGTTTTCTGTGGGGACTATAAAAAAGAAAAAGGGGCTTGGTTTTTTTATTATGGGGTATTTCAAAGATGCATACTCAAAATTTATCATCATTTTCAATTATATTTCAAACACGGGTAAACATAACGATCAGTATATATAGTGACGCACGGGGAAACATAACGATCAGTATATACAAGGAAGCTGCAAGAAAGTTTTCTATATTCCATGAGGGAGGATATCCCCTGGAAGTGTCTGAAAGGGTTTTCTTTGGGGACTATAAAAAGAAAAGGGGCTTGGTTTCAAAGATGCATACTCAAAATTTATCATTTGCAATAATATTTCAAACACGGGGAAACATTACGATCAGTATATATAGTTACGCACGGGGAAACATAACGATCAGTATATACAACGACAATCCAAGAAACTTTTTGTAAATTCCATGGAGGAGGATATCCCCTGGGAGTGTCTGAAAAGGTTTTCTTTGGAGACTATAAAGAAGAAAAAGGGGCTTGGTTTTTCTTTTGGGGTATTTCAAAGATGCATACTCTTTGAAATAGGTGAACATCGTTAAAAGGACTAAAAATGGCCATAAATATTTTGGAAATACCCAATAATCATTATAAAGGTGTTTTCTTTTCAAAATGTCGATAAATAAAGTACTGAACAGAAAAAAACGAAACAAAAAAAATACACTGGTGTTTATGTTTCCCCGTACTAGATATGGTATCGTTATATGAAATGATATGAAATGTTCCCTCGCAAGCGTCTGAGTGACACAGATCAGGTGTGAATACACGAGATACATAATTTGAGGTATTTTTATTATTATTGTTGTTGTTACCCCCTACGGGGAACAATGACGATATAGCCAAAATAGCGAGGATGACCATGCATCTGAGATTTTTTGTCACTTTTTCCACATTGTGAACTTCATTTTTAACCTACAATTGATATATGATAGGTACCGCTTGTCATCGCAACTGCTCTTGCAGTTTTATACCGATCATTTTGAAACTTAGCATGTGCTTTCGGCATGGTATGAGGATGTGCATGTGGTTTTGACATAATTCTCAGAATATTTTTTTTCACTTTTTGCGCGTTTTGAACACAGTCATTTTTGTCGCACCTGCTTTAGCAGGAAGACATAGGCGTGCAAGATGCCGTCCGTCCGTGCTTTCGTCCGTCCGTGTTTACGAACGGGCACTTATTGGGTATTTTGCAAGTTCAATGGGCACTTGTTGGGTAATTTTTGTTTGTTGGGTATACCCAACAGTCAGATTGATCTAAACGTGTTCAATGATACCATGTTGGATATTTGGTACAAGGTACTCAACAAATATTTGGACACTGAAAAGTCCGTAAAATCTGTCCAATAGATGGACAGCCCGTTACCTGTTGGGTATACCCAATACTTTTGAATATTCACATGTTGGGTATACCCAATAGTCCTTGCGGATGGACTTACAATGGACTATTGGGCATACCCAACAGGGATCAGATGGTTGTTGGGTAGAAAGTATGCACATAAGGCACATATTGGGTACTAATTTACAGTTGGTTATACCAAATACTGAAGGTACCTGCTGGGTATACCCAATACTGTTGGGTATTCACCTTTCGGTATACCCAATAGTCCATGCGGACAGACATACAATGGACTATTGGGTATACCCAACAGGGATCAGATGGTTATTGGGTAGAAAGTATGCATAGAAGGCACATATTGGGTACTTTTTACTGTTGGTTAAGAAGGCAGCAATATGTAATGAGATATTGTGGACCTGGAAATCCATTACCTAACGGACCTCCCGTAAACCAGTTAGATGCCATTTGTATGGAGCATGATTATTGTTATGCTCAAAATGTGAATGAATATGATTGTGACGTTCAAATGTTAAGAAACTTAAGGGCTCATTCAGGACTAACTTTGATGGAAAGACTTACGAAGCAATTTTTAATCAGACCACTCATAAGTCTAAAGGCAGCTGCCAGGATTCGTTTGTATTAATTGGTTTGTTAGGGGACAACCGGTTGGACTTCGGGAACACCCCCTGTGCGTTTCCGGAGCTCAATCGATTGCCCCCCTTTTTGTATTGTTGTATATAGTTGTTATTTCGTTATAAGTTATAGTTAAGACAACATTTAACACAAAGAACTGTTTCTAACTTTTATTGAATTCTTTCTCTTGTTGAATGTGTTTTTTGTTGAGTTATAAATTGTCATGACCAATAACACCATTTTCTTCTTCATTTGAGATCTCAAGAACTAACCATCTGTCATGTGACAATAGGCTTCTATCCGGGAATGAGTTAGAGAATATAATGACAGTTGGTGTCTTAAACACTTTCCTGGTGACTTCGTATTTTGTAGATCCCCCAGGTATTAGACTTCCTGCCTTGCCGTGGCCCTGGGGGCTCAATTCCCACTGGGCACGTTGCTGCTGTGGTCAATGTGCCCACTGGGAAGAGCTAAAGGAAGTACCACCCGTTTGCCGTGGGTGGCGTCCTGTAAACCGGAAGAAGGGATCCTGGAGGTTGAGGGTTACCTGAGGTGGCGGTGCTTCAGGTGCCCAACACGCCTCTTTGGCCTGGCTTTTCGGTGTAGACGGGTGGCCGTGCGGTCCGGCACGGTCAATCGGCTGGTCACGCCGAGCCCTAGAGATACCGCTTTGCTTTCTCTTCAACTCTTTTTGTATCTTTCCTGATACCAACCATATGCCCATTTACCTTACCCTTTTCTGTCTTTTTATCTCTAGAAGGCGGTGGCTTAACGGATCAATCGTGTAGGCATTTTGTTTATGCGAGTATATCTCACGTGTATCTCTAACATCTGCGAGTTGGATAACCACTCCAGTATGGTGTTCCCTTGTAGGGCTCCACGGAGGGCGGAGAGCACTTGGGACGAAACTAGAATTTTTTTCTTATGGCTCCTGGAAAAAAACATAACCGCAAATCACCTAACCGCAAATCACCTAACCACAACGCACCTAAACGTAAAAAACAAGAAGATTCATCCGAATCGGATGAACACAGTCAACAATCCAGTCAGCAGTCAAGTCAACAATCTAGTCAGCAGTCTGCTGAACCAAATTTTGACAATGTTCCGCGTTTCTTGGTCGTTACGTCACTTGACGATACACGAACTGTATCTAGCCTTTCCCCCTTCGTCATCGAGAAAAGTATTCTCTCCATTGCCGGACACCCCAAGAGTATAAAACAACTCAAATCGGGTGATCTTCTCTTGGAAGTCGAGAAAAAACAGCAAGTGGTAAGCCTGCTAAACACCAACAAACTCTTTGATCTAAAAGTTAAAGTCGCTTTACATAACACGCTCAATTCATCTAAGGGAGTGATTCGCAGTCCAGAACTGCGTCCTTGCTCAGATGAAGAGATAGTCGATAACCTTAAGGATCAGGGAGTTGTTGGTGTTCGTAACATTCAAGTTCGTAGAAATGGTGTACTAAAACCAACAGCAACTTATGTGTTGACTTTTGATACACCAATTCTACCCAAGAAAATCAAAGTAGCATATCTTTCCATTAACGTAGAGGTATACATCCCAAACCCTCTTAGATGTTACTCTTGTCAGGCTTTTGGCCATCACGAAAGCAGATGTCAGAGAAAAAAACTCTGTCCTAATTGTGGTGAAGAAAAGCATGTTGATAATCACCTCAACTGCAAAAATGAACCCAAATGCGTAAATTGTGATGGCAAACATGCTGTTTTCTCCCGAGACTGTCCGGCGTGGAAAAAAGAAAAAGAAATACTTACCGTCAAATACCAAAGGGGGATAACATTCCCGGAAGCGCGGAAGATTGTCGAAGAGCGATACATAACACCAACCACCAGTTTCGCCAGCATCACAAAGGGTGCTGGTGTAAAATGTACCAGCTCCGCAACACAGACTGCTGAATCATACATTGCTGAACTGAAAAAGTCTGGTGCATGGAGTAAATCCACTCCAGCACCACAAAGTTCAACCAATTTATCAAAAGGCGCAATCCAGGTTGCTTCGGATCGGTCGACAGCGACCGTACCGAAGCCAGCGCCGAATGTAAAAGAGAAACCCGACCCAGGTCGAACTAATAAGGGGTCGCAAGATCCGATAAAAAAACATCAATTGTCTCAAAGACAAACAGACAGACAACGTAAAATGGAAAGAGACAATATAAAATTTCAGAACAGATTCGGATCTTTGAGTGACAGTGATATGGAGTTGACTGAAACTCCATCATCACCAAGTGGCAATAACAGATCGAGGTCTGCCACACCACGAGCTGGTGGTAGCAGATCTATATCACCAATTGCACCTCCATAATAGTTTCTAGTCTTTAAATATCTCTCCTTAAAATGGATTTAAAACACAAAATAATACAATGGAATTGTCGAGGTCTTAAATCAAATTATAATGAACTCTTATTACTTATTTCGCTACTAACCCCATCGGTGTTTTGTTTGCAAGAAACTTTTTTAAAAACTGATGACAACATAGATGTCAGGGGTTTCAATACATACAACTATATCTATTCTGATGGTAACAAACCATCTGGTGGCAGCTCAATTTTTGTTAAATCATGTTTACCACAAAGAGAGATCAAATTAAAAACCGACCTTCAAGCTGTAGCAGTATCGGTTTCTCTGGATAAAGAAACTACAGTTTGCTCTCTATATATCCCACCCTCATTTTCTTTAAAGCCCGAACATCTTGACTCATTGCTGAGTCAACTTCCATCGCCATATCTTTTAGTTGGCGACTTCAATGGTCACAATATTCTATGGGGCTGTAAAGATGTCAATAACAGAGGAGCACTTGTCGAAGATTTTATTGCAAAGAACGATATTTGCTTGATGAATGATAAATCTTATACTTACCTTCACCCTGCGACAGGTCATTTGTCTTCTTTAGATCTCTCTTTGTGTCACCCATCTCTCTTCTTGGACTATGACTGGTCTGTTCATGATGATCAGTGCGGAAGTGATCACTTTCCTGTTATAATAGAGAGCGTAAACGAACCAGATGAAGACTGTAACCAGAAATGGAAAATGAATAAAGCCGACTGGGAATTATTCCATAATTTATGTGAAGAAGAGTTATCAGTTGATCACTTAAATGAATCATCTGACATTGTTTCTGATTTCACAGATACACTTATTAACATATCAGAACAATGCATTCCAAAGACCTCCACAAATACTAAGAAAAGCAAGCCTTGGTTTAATAATGACTGTAAAGAAGCTATTAAAAAGCGTAAACAGGCTCTAAATAAGTTCTGCAAAAATCCCACTTCAGAAAAGCTCAACGACGTAAAAGTTTTTAGAGCTAAAGCTCGGCGAACAATCCGAGCTTCCAAACGAAAGTCATGGAGAGAATATGTCTCCAAATTGAACTATAAAACCCCCATTAAAAAGGTTTGGGAGATGGTACGAAAAATTTCAGGAAAAACAAAGTCTTCTAGTTTTACACATTTAAATACTGAATTTGACACAATAGCTTCAACAAAAAAAGATATTTCAGATACTCTTGGTCACACATTTTTGAGAAATTCATCATCGCGTAATTATTCTGACACTTTTAGAAATTTCAAAAAGGACCAGGAGAAAAGAAAACTTAACTTCAAATCCCTTAATCACGAAGAATACAACACACCATTTAACTTATCCGAACTCGTTGAAGCCATTGAAAAATCACATGATACGGCAACCGGCCCCGATGAAATTCATTATCAGATGCTTAAGCATCTGCCAAAAAGTTCTCTTACAACACTTTTAGATATCTTTAATAATATTTGGGAAACGGGGGTCTGTCCTGAGAGTTGGCGTGTAGCTACAGTTGTACCAATTCCGAAACCAGGGAAAGATCATGCAGAACCTACAAATTATCGTCCGATAGCTTTGACAAGTTGTTTGTGTAAAACATTGGAGAGAATGATAAACAAGAGATTAGTCTGGTACTTAGAGTCCAACAACCTCATTTCAGAATATCAATCGGGCTTTCGTTCGGAACGTAGTACCAATGACAATTTAATAAGACTAGAAACATTTATACGAGATGCTTTTATTAACAAAGAACACGTAGTGGCTGTCTTTTTCGACTTGGAGAAAGCATATGATACAACATGGCGTTATGGAATATTGAAAGATCTACATAACATTGGCTTAAGAGGAAAACTTCCCAGTTTTATTGAAAGCTTTTTAGGGGAGCGCATGTTTCAGGTGCGTGTGGGGTCTACGCTGTCAGATTTCTATGATCAAGAACAGGGTGTCCCACAGGGTGGTATTCTTTCAACTACGCTATTTAACATCAAAATAAACAATATTGTACAATGTTTGGACGACAAAACTGATTGTTCATTGTATGTTGATGATTTTTGTATATGTTACCGTTCAAAAAATATGAAAACAATTGAACGAAAGTTACAACAAAATTTAAAAAGAATAGAAGAATGGACTGATAAAAATGGTTTCAAGTTCTCCAAGTCGAAAACGCAGTGTGTTCATTTTTGTAAACTACGGAAGAAACACGAACATCCTTCCCTGTTTTTATACGGATCACAAATTCCTGTTGTTGAAGAAGCCAAATTTCTTGGGGTCATATTTGATCAAAAGTTATCTTTTATTCCACATATTAAATATCTTAAAGCGAAATGCTTAAAAGCTTTGAATCTTTTGAAAGTTTTAGCTCATACAAGTTGGGGAGCAGATCGGTATACTTTATTACATCTTTACCGGTCTTTAATAAGATCTAAATTAGATTATGGGTCTGTTGTTTATGGTTCTGCCAGAAAGTCCTATTTAAAATCCTTGGATACTATCCATCACCAAGGCCTTCGTCTGGCCATTGGAGCCTTCCGTACTTCTCCCGTATTAAGCCTTTATGTAGAAGCAGGTGAACCATCTTTAACCTCGCGCAGAGAGAAACTTTCTCTTCAGTATGCTATCAGACTTGCTGCAAATCCATCTAACCCGGCATCCAAAATTTCATTTCGACCTCAATTTGTAGATAAGTATGAAACAAAACCCACAGCAATCAAACCTTTTGGATTACGTATTTTACCACTGCTGGAAAATTCAGGTATCGACCTTAAAAATATTCAAAAACATGAAACCGCCGAAGTTCCATCTTGGTGTATTAAACAACCTTCTATTCTGTTCGACTTACATGATGGAAAAAAATCCGAATCAAATCCAATACTTCTCAAACAAAACTTTCAGGTACTGCAGTCACGTTACAATGATTACCAGCAAGTCTATACTGATGGTTCCAAAGAAGGAGATAAAGTTGGCTGTGCGTATGTTTCTAAAGATACGCACAAAACCATGCGCCTTCCAGATGGTTCATCTATTTTTACAGCTGAAGCCAAAGCAATAGACCTAGCTTTAGATTTTATCAGTTCTTCAACAATTCAAAAAGCAATTATATTTTCGGATTCACTTTCTGTGCTTAAGGCTTTAGACCATTCATCATCTAAAAATCCTCAAATTCAAAAATTGATCGAAAAACATCATGAAATTTCTAAAACACACCAAATCTTGTTTTGTTGGCTTCCGAGCCATATTGGCATTGTCGGCAATGAATATGCTGACAAGAAAGCAAAGGAATCGCTCAATCTTGATCCATCTGTTTTTAAAATTCCTTTTAACAATTTTAAACCATTTATCAACAGATACATCTTGTCGGAATGGCAAGGCGAATGGGACCGTGCAATAAATAACAAACTCCATGCCATTAAACCTGTCGTTAGTACAAAATGCTCTCCTCCACAGTTTTCCAGAAAAGAGGACGTAGTATTAACACGACTGCGCATCGGCCATACTAGAGTTACTCATTCTTATATTTTTAATGGTGATGATCAGCCTTCTTGTGTAGGTTGTGATCAGCCATTCACTGTGAAACATATCTTAATTGACTGTGTTGACTTTTCACACTCACGTATTTTATATTTCAAAGCTGACACTTTGCAACAACTGTTTCGAGATGTACCTGTTGATAATATTATTTTATTCTTAAAAGAAATTGGACTTTTTCATAAGATTTAACTGTTTCAGATTTTTATACATTATCATTCTGACTTTTTACTTTTAATATCATCATAATTATTCATGCCGTTTAACCATTAACCGTTTGACGCTTATGACCCACAAAGAGGGTTGACGCGTCGTTAAACACGAAATCATCATCATCATCATCGTATTTTGTAGATACCAAATATCCATTTTTCAGGTCTTCCACTAATCGGAGATTGTGGACATGTGCAGACCTCGGGATATCAAATATGACAATGCTTTCACAGTCATAGAGAAACGTGTTATTCCGATAGTCGAAATCTTGAAAAATTATACTATTCCCTAACTCATTCACAGAGAGGAGCCATTGTGACATGACAGACTTCCCTTTGCCCCCTTCTTCATCAACGTACCCATAATACCTTCCTGGGATTGCCCTTCAAAAGGCGTATGTATTCCGCTACCGTCTGTTGCCAAGGAAGTAGATTGATTGAGCTGACTTTTTCTTCAAAAATTTTGGCCTCTGCCAACATAGCTTCCTGTTTAACAGCCGACTCAAATACTTTACGGTCAACTGCTGCTATATTACCGGGAAGGAAATCACCATAGTTAATCTTTGCTGATTCCCTTTCCCGGTAATACAGGTTAGCTCTCTTCTGCAACAAGGTCTATCGGAACCCGAATTTTATGGTGACTTAGTATATACAAAGTCATATATATTTCCATCACCAAATTAAGTATCAGGTAAAACTTAGACTGCTTGATTTTGCTGGTTCGGTAGAAAGGAAATTGCCGTACATGTAGTGGAGGATTGCAGAACGTGCAAGGTAAGAGTGGAAAGGAATAAAATGGTTGAGGTTTTAGTAAATATCCCTGTGAAATTTACGTCTGTAGGATACAAAGTAGAAGTAAAACAAAGATCAGGAATTGATCCAATTAACTTACTCCATCCATAAAAGACACCAAAGGGATAGTATATGTATGATCAGGAATTGATCCAAAGTATATATATAGTATATACTTAGTATATATATAGTATATACTTAGTATATAAATTCAGAAAAATATATAATCGCAATGACTTCAGCACCCAATTTCGTAAAATCATTCTTCGATATAAAAAGATTGGGTACAACATGGATATTATACGACAGACTGCATGCATGGTAGTTAACCCAATCACGGTTGGCAACTTTGCTTCCCTCTTTAATTGCACGCCGGTGGGTCAGGCCTCAGATTCTATGACGGCTCCAACGTAAAGGCTTATTGAGAATTAGAGAGATAATGTTGATTTGTGCCTGATGCTCTGTCTCTGGTCGGGCTCATCGGAGTCTAACTGTTGGTTTTCTTTTGCTCCAGTATTTCAGTGGTTTCTTGCTGTCGAGTTCTCACCGTTGTCCGACCTCTTTGGTTCTTTGATTTTTGTGTTCACGGAGATGTTGCACTGATGAGTTAGGAGGCCTTCATGCGGACTGAACAAATTATTTGTCTAAATCGCGACGGAAGGGCGAGGATTGTGGCCACGTAAAATCGATTTAAGCCCCCCAGTGGAAATCTTCCACTGACCGTTCCAAGGCGGCTCTTCTGTGGCGATTTATTGATGTTGTTGTTTGTTACTTACTGTGTGTATCACTTGTGTCTTTTAATTTTGGATGGCCAGATGGCCATTTTGTGGGAAAGTAACTGTCCTTATGGCCTTCCTTTGTTTAGGTTTCCATTATGGTCTGGTCGCTTAGTGTTTGTATTTCTTTCCCTTTGGTGTCTTTTATGGATGGAGTAAGTTAATTGGATCAATTCCTGATCTTTGTTTTACTTCTACTTTGTATCCTACAGACGTAAATTTCACAGGGATATTTACTAAAACTGCCTGCTTATCTTCCTTGGTCAGGTAGCGTATACATTCCGTGAAATTTATGGGGCGTTGAATGTCATTAATTTTGTAATGGAAATTCTTCCAGAACTTGACTTTATCTGTTTGAAGGTCATCTTATCAGAAGTCTCAATATATATGTGACTGTGGCTGTTTTTAATGAGATCACTGCCAAATTCGTTGCATATTGCTGCTTTAGACACTAAAGCCTGCTGCTTTCTTAGTTTCCTTTTTTGAATCTGAGTCTTACGATTCAGATTTAAATGAGAAAACGTAGAGTAAATAGCACGTCAGCATGAGACTTCTGAGTAGGGTCCCCAAACAGAGGCCTAGCCAAAAATTTCCTCCTCTTTGCATTTCTAACCTTATCTCTGTGTTCAATGGTCCTTAAATGCCTTCTTTTAGTACCTGCAGATCTAAAAGGCTTAAGACAGACAGTGCATGAATGTGCAATCTTGGACAGTCTGTTTGCGATTCTGTACTTAACAGGCTTGTTAATTTCTATAAGGAAATGCCTTCCGGGACGGACAGACTTATCAGAACCGTCATTTGACCTTGTAAATGACATTTCTGACAAGTCTCCAGCCCCAGAAACAGTCTCATCCGGAGTACTAACTGCATCCTGCACATTCCTTTTTGTGTCGTACCGATTTAAGGTGAGGTGTGACATTCCTCTGAAACTTCATGGAAATGTCGCAGATTTTGCAGTGATATACTCCATTAACAAGGGAGATAATGTCTCCAAACGAATGTGCAGACGATGCAGTAGTTTTTTCAGATGGGACTGCTTCTGTAGCAGGAGGACGAGTAACATTTTTTCTTTTTGTATTTGCTTGGTCCCTGCCTTTCGTATTTGGATTTGATTTGCCCATAATGATTTTATGCTTGTACCCCATTAAGTGTTTTTCGTAAAACTCTTTCGACAGACCCTTTTTCCCACATGGGATGCAATCTAAGGTATTTTCAATAAATGGCTTATTAAGAATCTGCTGGCGTTCTAAATGAGCCATATACTCCAAATCCTCCTCCAATTCATAAGTTTTTATGTCATGTAGTGGGTAAATCTCAACCATTTTATTCCTTTCCACTCTTACCTTGCACGTTCTGCAATCCTCTACTACATGTACGGCAATTTCCTTTCTACCGAACCAGCAAAATCAAGCAGTCTAAGTTTTACCTGATATTTAATTTGGTGATGGAAACTTCTAATATGGTAAGGCCAGTTACCTATGAACACTTTCACTTCACAGCAGCTGCAATAACGCAGATCATTATCTGAATGATCTGTGTCATTGCAGACTGGTTTTACACAGTTATCTGCTAAACTGAGTTTGATGTGTTTTTTTTAGACCTGGATGCATGACCCAGTACTCATCCTGCATTATATTGGCTTTCATTCTGCCTTGAATATCGGAGAAGTCTTTACCGGGCCGATGAAAATCGTCGTGCAGGAGAGTTGCTAGTTGTCTTCCCTGACCAGGTTTAGAAGTTTCCATTGAAGTCGAAGGACCAGGACCTGACACCTTTGCCTTCAAATTAACTTTCTAGATTCGTTAAGGGGCTTTCATTGCCATTTTTGAGTTTGTTGACTCTTCTATGGATATTAATTAGGTTTGTCAATGTTTTTATGTCAAAGTCTTTCTGTCTCTCAGTTCTGAAAGGGTCCGAAATATTCTTGACATGTTTTTCTCTTCTCTGCGGGAAAAACTTCCTGATTGGCTTCTTTTTTGGAAGAGGAGTCTTCTTCATCGCCACGATAGGCCGTCCAAACATATCATTGTACTCATTTTGATCCCTCTCATACTCCGTCACTGTTGCTTCATCTGTAAATTGGACAGTTTTCCGTCTTTTAGCAGTCAGGGAGTCAGGCTCCGGCTCTGATTCTGAAGAAATATTAATGATCTCACCCTGTAGTTCCTCCCTTTTGACTAACGATTTCGTCGTCATCATCATCGTTCAGTTCGGCCCTTTTTCTCTTCTGAAAAAGTAATACAAATAAAAATTAAGATTAACATACCCTTCTCTGTATAACTGGATGCATCGGCACCGCTGGGTCCATATACGGATTAGGTGGGAGGGTTAAGTCATCATCATCATCCGAGTCATCTACTATAAAGTTTTCATCATAATCAGATAAATTCTCTATTTCAGCCTCATCATCTGACTCTACACCGTCATCATCTTCCACTTCAGATTCGAAATGAATAAATTCCGCCATTTTGATGGCACATAACAATTTATGCAGCTTACACTGACAGATTTTTGAATTGTGCTCTTTATATTTTTCACACGTTCTTAAAATACCTGATCCCAGCCTTGCTGCGTTTGCTGCGGCAGATATACTAGCTTTGCTTGTATCTGCCGCGCAGCACGCAGCACAGCAAGTACAGTAGCTCAGAAAAGCCGGGAACCAATGTTGATTTTGTGACGTCATATGTGTCCTTTAAAAAAAGTACCCAAGAAAAATTGGACTCGGGGAACCAATATAGATTTTGTGACGTCATCATGTATGTGACGTAGTTTAAAAAGTACCCAAGAAAAAATTGGACTTGTTTCTGTCTGTGAATATGTTGGGTATACCCTACAGTTGGGTATACCTAACAGTTCATGTGACGTAGTTTAAAAAGTACCTGAGAAAAATTGGACTTGTTTGTGTCCGTAAATACACTTGTTGGTGTTTTTTTTTCTTTTGGTTGTTGGGTACTTTTACCCTGTTGGGTATACCCAATAGTTCAGATCTTTGTTTTACTGTCCAAATATATTTTTTGGGTGTTATGAGGGGTGTTGTTGCCGGGTACCTTTCTTGCACACGACACATGCGATTTTGTTGCACACGAACCCGATTACGACATCATGCGACGTAATAAATATTTTTGGCCAATCTGTAACGTCATTATCTCGATTTGATGACGTGATAGATCTCGTGACATTCCGGAGCCAATCGGAATTACGGAAATATGCGGGAAAAACCGGATCGCTCCGGATGATTCCGACAATAACAGAACAGACATGTAAGTTATTTTGTGATGGAAAAACAGTGTGAAAAGATCGTTTTCTGTTGTACCTGTACAAGTTCGAAAAAACACGACGAAGTAGTAAGCCGCAGGAAGTCCGAGGACGATTATTTACGGAAATCTTTCACAAACAGTAAGCTCACAATTGTGATCAGACTTTGTACCTGCCGCGCAGCACGCAGCACAGCAAGTCAGCCGGGAACCATTATTGATTTTTTGCACACGGCACTTAAGATGGGGTGATTCCTAACAATAGAATTATTGGAAATTTGATGACGTAAATTATGACGTCATAATATCTCGTGACTTTCCGGAACCAATCGGATTACGGAAAAATCCGGAAATAACCGGTTCATTCCGGGAAGCCATTTTGACAAGTACAGACACGACGTAAGTTTTCTTTGTTATTATTATGGAAAATACTTGTGAAAGCATCACTTTTTGTTGTTCCTGTGCATCTGAGGATGAACATAAGGAATTAGTAAGCCGGAGAAGGTATGAGGATAATTTTCTAAAGAGATACTTCGAAAATAATACACTTTCGATTGGTATTCAGTTGGACGGTCATCTGAAAGACAATCCATCTTTATTCTATCTAATTCAAAAGAGAATTGACGAGGCATTTGATGTGTTACCATGTCATCGGACCAAAGTAGAACAATAGAAGTAATAGAAGAGATACGACTTATTTCAAATTACGCTGTGAAAGTCGTACTCCAAGCCAAAAATGACTTAGGAAATGCCTACCACGTACTTGATCGGCACGATCGTGAACTACATGAATATTGTTCGGAATTAGAGACTGTTTTAGCTGAGTATAAATCTACGATCAATTACTTAAAGGATACTATAACACAATATGGTTACAGGTTAGACTCTTTAGAAATCAAAGTACATAAACTATATCTACAAAATGGTCAGGACGAAGCAAACGGTGAGGAAGGGGACATCATTTAAGTTTCCAAAGCCATTGAAGACCTATCGACAAGAATTTACATTAGTAGTATGCAAAACCTTGGTAGAGTTGAAGGATCTGGATTGCTGGATTGCTTTTGTTTGTTATAATCCCCTATTGTCCTTTTGTTTGTTATAAATCCCCTATTGTTCTTCTAATCCGGGGATTATCCCCGTCCCCTTTTATATTTTAAAGTCAATAAGCAAACATTGTCATTTGTTTACAATTAACACGAAAACAGCGCTACAGAGGTGGGTGTGTGAAATGTAAATAAACTTCGGAAACTAAAAAGGATGTTAAGGGATGCGAATGAAGACGAATCATCTTACGTGAGAGAGAATCTCAGGGTATGATAATATTGTCATTCCACAGCTCGCTCTTTAGGGTCTTACGCGAGTGTTTAATGCTCTGATTCAGTACTGCTGTTATTCTCTCAGGGTATGATAATATTGTCATATCTCTTCAGACAACACTTTCCTAACTAGTGCGAAATTCAATTTATTTTATATACGGACGTATATTGGAATGGTGTTTTTAACATTGCTTCTACTCGTGCACGAGTATTTTGCTCCAAAGTTTATTCCTTTGTATCGACTTAAGGTCGAAACTGCCGCAGCACATGAACGGCTGATTAGAATTCTGAGGGGATCTGGTAGTTACAATTCGACAAATAGCGAAAACGAACAGCTATATGAGCAGCCACAATGCCACAGAATCTGCTAGCGTCGAGCATCCGGCGACAAATGGTAGCGATAGCGTCTTCCCTGCTCCGGCTGGTAGCGACGTCGTCGAGACAGACAGCCGAGGAGTTCCAGACAGCGGTTCCGCCATGTCTCATTTTGGCCGTGATAGCATTGCTAGAAATTGGTTTGAGAAGGAATCGCTTTTGAAATTTGTTACCCCCTGCAGTATGTCCCTGATTAGCGCGAATAACTGCGGAAAAACCAGCTACATCAGAAAAATGTTGGAGAAAGCGGATGCCGTATTCACCGAGGCGCCGTCCCGAGTGATTTATTGTTATAATGTGTTTCAGAAGCTGTTCACCGAAATGGCGGATACGGTTCTCAATATCAGTTTTTACCAGGGCTTACCCGACCGGAGTACCATAGAAACCTGGGCCAGTAAGGAAAAACATTTAATGCTTGTATTTGACGACCTGTATCAAGAACTCATCCAGAGTAAGGCAGTGTGCGACCTCACAATTATGCTTAGTCACCATTTGAATATCAGTTGTATTATGACGTCACATAATATTTTCACGTTCGCAAAGTATTCAAAAACCATTTCAACTAACTTGCATTATATTCTGCTTTTCACTATCCGCAACAGGCTGCAACTTTCAGTTTTAGGAGGGCAGCTTTTTGGCCAAAAGGGAAAGGCGAAAAATTTTTTGAAGGTGTACGACATGGTGGTGAATGTAGACCCCTTTAATCCGTTGATAATAGACAATAGCCCAAAGTCAAAAGACAGACAATATATGCTTCGATCTAGAGTGTTACCTGGTGAATTGCCTATTATTTACGAGATAAGTTGAACTCGCACGGAATATGTGATTCGTCTTATTCAGCTTAGTCTTACGTTTTAAATGGATAGGGTGAAAAGACATTTGGTTTTTCTAAGGTATATCAGTTCGGTTAGCAACTGCGCTCACCGCAAACACTTACTTGAGATAGCCTCTGCTAACGAGATAACCGCGCTCTCTGAAATCGCGTTCAACATCCTCAGAGGTGTGTTTAGTCTCACAGAATCGGAGCTGACAAGCTTGCAGCGACACAAAACAGTTTTACGGACATTAGCCGGAAGACAGTTTCTTATCAGTGAGAAACGGGAAAACATATTCAAGAACAGCATCGCTGTGAAGCATCTCCTTACAGTATTTTTTCGACATTCCCAATTCCTCAGTGACAATGGAAGTGGATGGGGTGCGGAAACTGATTCTGATTCCTCAAACCCAGTACCAGCAGCTAATTCAGAATCAGATGAAGAGGGAGAACTCAGCGAAAACTAGAGACATAGACGACGATAGCCACCAGGCGAGTGCCAGTCTCGATAGTTCAGGGTCGGCTGCGGAAAACTACACATCCTCTCAAAATGGAGTTATACATGGAACTGTTGGCGATGAGTGCTTTGGAGAGACGGAGGAGAAACTTATTCAAACCATTCGGCTAAGTTTTCCTAGACCACTGATGAAGAAAATGCTGAGACTGTTTCTCTTTATCGTAAGTTTTGGAAGAGATGTCATTGAGTTTTCTCCAAAGGGTAGTGTGGTAGTTCGCGGCAAGCTTATCGAACCAAGCTCAAATATTTTGGATTTACTGGTCGCTTCGGTAAGTGACCACTCTACAGACACACCAGCCGGATTGAAGCCATTCTTGCAAGCATTGCGAGAGATCAATGTTCCGTCAAACTTTTTACATAGTAGACACAGTGTCAGAAAATGGCCTAGCGAAAGACGCCTTAGTGGTGTTGAGCGCTGGCAACCATACTGAAGAATTATTCAACTGCTTATAGTTCACATTGTCATTATGACACAACACGTGCTTTTTCTTGATGTCAGGAATGACTACTGAAATTTTCCCTAACCCATTTGGCACACATGGTGTCTATGCAACATCGCATCAACGCTGAAGCAGTGGCATGCCGTTGCACCGACGTTGATTTGACGTTTCATTTTCACGATGTGTACCCAGCGGGTTGTTTCTGGTTTCAAACACGTATGAGACATTTGTGACTTGGCTTTCACTAAGTTTTGGTCGGTAGAAACGCTCTTTCAGTGCATGAAACCATATTTGTAAGGGGGCAGATCATGTTTGTAGAATGTGTCTATTTTGATAATTTGCGTAAATAAATTCGACATGAAAAGCTCTAACTGTGTCTAGTCTCCATTTTAGCATTATTTGCTGGCTCCCAGCTTACACAATCTATATTTTTGAAAAACAAAAAAGGAAACGAGACCAAAAGGTCATGGGATGGGGGTGTCTGGTTAGTGGTTACCTGCTTTTTCATCACTGATCACCTTCAGACTAGGAACCAGCAGATAAATGCAAATAAGCTCAATACTTTGCCAGATGACGGCAATATATTTCCTCAAAGGCTTTTCAATATTTAATCATGTCTTGTGTCAAGATGTCCACGATCTGGCAGTCAAAATGAGGTTTCTTAGGTAAATACATAGCCAAATGGTTGAATTTCTCAAGCTTTAATCCCAAATGCACCCAAAGTTGACTCAAACGTGTCAGCGTTGAGTTAACGTTGCGTGTCTGAATGGGTTTATGTAGTTTTCAGCGAGCTACCGTTTTCGGTGTTTCTTCGTACCCGATGCACGACATGAATGTAACTAGCTGTGTTTAGTGTCCTTGACATTCAAGGCAATTTTAGAGTCAAACCTGTCAGCCGGGACTAACATCTCTGGTGAAATTTTCGCCATGCTTGCCTCTTTGAAACGCAGACAGGGCTTGAGATGTCATTTCATCTCAGTATTGGGTAAACGTCCCACAGAAATTGGAAGCAACTTCTCCAAAATGACCTAAGCAGTGTTAACAGGGATATTTAACCTCATGGTACACCTCAAGTCAAACAAACAATCTCCATTTGAAGACAACAACAATAAACTCTTATTTCTGTATTTTGTATTTATTTTTTCATTTGACACTTCCATACACCAGCATTAGCGATAGGGCTTTGAGAAATAAGTTCCAGATAAGGCTTTTTTCCATCCAAAAAGTATTCAAATTTTTCTTTCTTGTGCACAAAAACATTCAACATGTTGGTGCTCATTACAAGCGCCTCAGAGAAGTGCTTCTAATGAGAAGTAGAAGTTAAACAAAGATCAGGAATTGATACAATTAACTTAACCCACAACATATAAGTTTGTCCACAAATAAGAAAAAATTGTTTCATTTTG
This sequence comes from Lucinisca nassula, assembly GCA_963580285.1. Lineage (NCBI taxonomy): Eukaryota > Metazoa > Mollusca > Bivalvia > Lucinida > Lucinidae > Lucinisca > Lucinisca nassula. The sequence goes on from OY757020.1 coordinate 99,643,171, forward strand.
TCAACGTTGGGAAAACCCCCGCCCATTGGGGCTTGAATATAAGATGAGCTGCATCTGAAACAGACTGCACAGGAGTGCTGGTAAACCGCATAAAGGTTCTAAGCCTGACCAGTCAAAGTGGTGGAAGTCGGACCATCCATGCACAATAACCCTGTCAATTTCATTGGGCGGCACAGCTTGAGATGTCAATTCTTCTCAGTGTCTGGTGACAGTCACAAAAAAATGGGAAGCGATATCTCCGAAATGACCTATTTTGAGTTGACAGGGACATTAAACGCCAATACAAACAAATCTCAATGTTGGGTGAAATTTAAAAAAAAAAAATCAGAATGCCTTTAAAATGACCTGATATTGATAGGGATGTAAAAGTTCAAGTCAGCCATGCACAAAACATGCAGGAAATTTTCGAAAACCATGACCAAATGAATTACAAAAAATTTTGAATTGCCTCTCTCTCTCTCTCTCTCTACCCTTACCTTGCTATTCATGACAGGCCATGTTTTTGCAAACAGTGTAGCTCCAGATCAGATTGCTCTGATCAGGATCTACACTGTTTGACATTCAGGCCTTTATGATTTTGTTCTCACAAATTTCATCTAGTCATCTGATTGGTTCAAAGTCGGAAATGGGTGTGGCTTAGCTGAATATTTAGCAAGGTAATGGTCAAGAAATTTTGAACTCTCTCTCCCTCTCTCTCTCTCTCAACCCTTATCTTGCTATTCATGACAAGCCATGTTTTTGCAAACAGTGCAGATCCAGATCAGATGGCCCTGATCAGGATCTACAATGTTTGACATTCAGTTTTTGATTTTGTTCTAATAAACTCATCAAGTCATCTGGTTGGTTCAAAGTCGGAAGTGGCTGAATATTTAGCAAAATAAGGGTTGTGGTCACAAGAGAAAAACTGTCATTCTCTCTCTCTCTCTCATTTCTTGTCGAAAAAAAAAAAAAAAAAACGAAATTCAAGATAATGTTCTTTCACTTCCACAAACATACAAACTTTTTACGGCTATTTACAAAGTGTCGTTTAATACAGAATCATGGAATATCCCCAAGTTATAAATAGGGCACTGATTAAATTCACTGTAGGCGTTCTGTGTAGCAAACAGTGCAGACCGTGATCAAATTGCCCGGGTTAATCCAGGTTCACACCGTTTGCTGTGGCATGTGTGAAGAATTCAGTTATTCCAGATTCTGTATTAAGCCTTATCCTGCTGAATAGATTAATTAGCCTCTCCCATTGCTGACTTAAACCAATCTAAGTTTTTTTGAAACGTATTCAAATCACAAACTGTATGACAGTGTAAATCCTGATCAGATGGTTTCTGGTCTGGGTCTACACTGTTTGCAAAGGTAGGGGTAATCATGTACAGCAGGATAAGGGTTGAGACAAGCACAATTAACTTTTAATGACAAAGTAAATGGATGCATCTTCAGTGAGTAGCAATGGTTTTGAAACGTCGTGTCAACATAGATGCATTTTCGTGACATTTAGCTAGTTGCATATTAAGTGTAGCAAAAATCCACCATAACCTCATTATAACACTACTGATGGGGTTGCCGTGTTATAGCGAGGTTATGGTGTATTGGCTGATAAATGCATCCATTTACTTTTGAGCATATTACCTATACAAAACTATATACAAAACAATGAAAACAAACGAATAAATGTTTTTAGCACTTAAGGAAGGGTAACTAAAGTTCGCTGTCATCGACAGCGAACAGAGTCACTGACTCCATCGAAGATCCCGCTGACCGCCGACTTCTTGGGCTTCTTGGGACCGGCCTCAAAACGTATGTTCTTTGTCCCTGAGAAGATGTCGAGGACACCTCCTCAACCTGAATAGGCTGTCTGTTTCTGCCTCTCATCGCTGTCATTCTCACCATGACGATGATGACACCCCCTCCGCCAACAATCGCAATTCCAACGCCTAACACCAGCAGCCAGCCCCTGAATGCTGCCACTGCTGTAACTGAAAAAGAAAAGATAATTCCATCAGGACTTCATGCCATTATCATATCATTGTAATGAACACCCTTTTAAACCGAAAACTGGGGTTTAAGTGGATATTCATTGTTTTCTATACCAATGTCAATTTTGCTTCAAAGACAAGTTGTGGGTATTCGTTAGAATGAGGAGATTCTAATGAGCACCCACAACCAATGTTTTCAGTATGATATTTCTTTGATCAGGATTTTTCTGGTTTTGAAATATGAGTTTTTAACCCTTAAGACGCTGAGGAAAAACTTCATCTAAAAATGTTGTCTGATTATGTCGTCTGCTGATTTTTTTTTTTTTTTTTGCGAACTTTTTAAAAGTATTTTTGCTTACAGGCAAACAGTGTGGACCCTGATCAGACTGTCCTGAAGGATCAGACAGTCTGATCTGGGTCCACACTGTTTGCAAAAAATGACTTTGTGTAAAAGTATTTTTGCATACAGGCAAACAGTGTGGACCCTGATCAGACTGTCCTGAAGGATCAGACATTCTGATCTGGGTCCACACTGTTTGCCAAAAATGACTTTAAGTAATCGACAGTTGACAAAGCAGACGACAATTGTCATGACTGGCATTTTATGGGTTAGTACTTGCACGGATGTGACCAATTAATACACTTAAACAACGGACAGTAAAGCTTTCAATACCTTTTTTGGATTTGACTGGTGATCGGAAGGCCGGGTTCAATACCTGCTGGTGTTGGCAACATTCTTTCATGGAGATTGATAATGAAAGGTAGTTGTCAGTTTCTGGCGAAAGAATGTGCACTTCATGTACTGGTTAACCACTAATGTATAAGCCTGCCCAGTTAAACTGTGAATAGTAAACTGACCGGTTAAAAATTTCCTAAGTAGTATTGCATGAACTATAAAACTCCAATACAAACCAAGGTAATTTTAGTTCCACTTATAAGGTTGAACAAATGTTTTCATGGAATTTTCAAACATTTTAATTATTACTATTATTTTTTGGTGTCTTGTCGGAAACATTATTCTCACAATGCTTACACATTTTATTTCACACATTTTTACATCTTATTTATTCTATTTGATTATTTATTTTTTTTTTTTTTTTTTGGAGGGGGGGGGGGGCTTCAAGGAAATTTAGAAATCCACTTTGAAAACAGTTTAAGTTTCATCAGGCAGTGCAGTCCTTGATCAGACTCAACATTCCGGTCCTGGTCCATTTTTAGACATTTAATATATGTACATGTACTTACTCGTTATGACCTGTGCAGTAGTGGCTGGCTTTGTTGATGATAATGTTGAATTGGAGCTGACAGGAGTTACTTCTGACGTCGTCGTTGGAGTGGTGGTGTCTTCATCGTCATCATTGTCGTCGTCATTGTCATCATCCTCCACGGGGAACGATGGCGGTCTGGGCCTGGGTTCCTGAAAAAAAAGTACAGGGCATTTAAATCTACATTTGAATCTGCTTCATTAACATAGTATACAAGCAATTTTTGTAATAATACAGTAGCAACGTCGAATCAACGTTGTGACGTTTCAACAATGTTGATGCGACACTGCATAAGTGTCAGGTGCCCGATCAGCTTTGAATAAGTGAAATGATATTGAAAAAAGCTGTTCATAAATAATACACGAATAAATAATTGATCCTATTGTGCAAACGCAACATCTGCCTTCATCAGCTGTGTCGAAAGTGAAAGTGGTCCATCCATCGAAATCATATGCTCAGATAGTATACTTTTAACCTCACAACAATTAAATCTAACGAATGGCATATAAGCCTTTTGGCCGCTTCATGCCCATTGGGCGGCAGCGCTTGAGATGCTGTTTCAGCTCGTTGGGTGAAAAAAAAATCCCACAACACTCGATGCAACGTCTGCAAAAAGACCTTAGTAGTGTAGATGGGGACGCTAAACCTAGTGTCAAACAAACTTCTAAGAGAAATATTTATTACCTTTGTGTGCGCCGGTGCCTTGGTGGTGGTGCTGCTGCTGCTGTCCATATGGCCAGATGAACACTTGGCATTGTCGATGACCACCCTCTTTGGTCCCTTGATCATCTGACATGAAAGGGTAGTCTTCACCAGAGTTACCGATTCTAGCTGTTCAACTGCCCCTGTGTCGATCGATGTGACAAAGCCGCTGCCGGTCGTCCTCAGACTCGTCACGTTACACTGAGTCGCCATTAATCTTACGCCCTTTTGGATTCTACAAATAGATATACCATCCGTCACTGGGCACGCACATATATCAACACGTGGCACTGTCCCACAAAATGCAGCACCCAGAACTGCCAAAATTAGAATCATGGATACCATTTTGAGCTCTATATTTGCCTACGACCTAAATGAGACTGTGCTGAGGATGAAGCAGGGTGTGATTAAAAAGACAGACCGTTTATGTCACGTGACAGTCGGTCTTTATGAAGTTCCTAGAATTTTTGATAACGCAATCGCTCGGAATCTGAGTGTCTTTGAAGACAGGTGTGTCGCAGACTAGATTACATAACCGTCTCACTGAAGACAGCCAAGTTAGGTCAGGTTAACTTAACAATTTAAAAGGAAAATTGTATATATGCTTATCAAGTAAATGCTTAAACAAATTTACCATTCATTTTCAGCCGGATAGGCCGTAACCAGTCGCCCCTCTTTTGTCAAAATGACTTTGCATCCATAGACCTTCCTGCCATGTCTGTCATGGCCTGTGATGAAGTTCATTTTGGAAAATAGAACTTTGCGTTTGTGGTGCCACGCAGACCTCTTTTCGCTGCAGGATTTTCCCTCCCCAGCAATCGTCCGCTTGATGGACTCGATGGCCGTCTTTTTACTCGTAAACCTACTCGCTCCGGGACACGGGTTTACGTGTTTTTCTATAATGTGGCGACTGAAAAAGTGAAGAAAAAATATCACCTGGAGCGTCAAAATTTAGAGTACGCACGAGACTTGTTTGGATCAGACATCATAAAACACTTCAATGTAATTTTGATCCCTACTCCCTAAAAATCCACTTTTATACGTTAGAACTGGGCTTACAGTGGTTAACATTCCTTTTGCTATTTCTGCTCAGAAAGGGCTGTTCTAACGAGTTCCCGCAATCTATGTGTGTGTGTGCGTGTTTTATTTTTTCGACAGAAACATGAAACATCAAGAAAGCACGCCTATATAAGTTTGAACACCTTCAACCCCAGTTTTATGTAGTTAAACTGGGGTTTAAAGGGGTATACATTATTTTACTTATTTCTGCTCAAAATAATAGATTGTGGGTACTCGATAGAACCGCCTCGCCGACGCGGTCCTATCGAGTCCCTATAATCCATGTTTTGCGCAGAAATCACAAAAAATATCGCCATTTTTCATCCTAAAAAAAAACAAAAAAAAAAAAATTGTCGGTTCAATTTACAATGCATTTGTATTTTTAGGCGTTTTTTTTTCGTAATTTATCAGATATCTTCATTTTTGTGTGTGAAAAAAAATTTCAATACATTTGAAAAGCCGTGTTTCCATAATGACTGAGAGAATGTGATCAGCGATGGCTCTGATCAGACTGCGCGGATGCGCAGACTGATCTGAGCCTTTGCTGGTCGCTCAAGCCATCTTGTAGATTTTGTCGGGCGCTGGCACATATATATTTTCATCTGCAATGTTAGTTCTGGATAAATGAACACACTGATAGTACTTCGAAATGAAGAGCCCACTTACTTCAAATATTTCATTGTTGATACGAGTAAGTCCATGCCTCTGACGGTCATAGGAGGCATTTCACAGGGTCCCATTTTAAATAGTTGTTCACGTGCGAGAGAAATGATGGCCGTTGTTTTTTCAACACCACTTTGTCTTTTAACGCACTGACCGTGTCGAACAACGTTTTGTTAGGGTGTGTATTTTTAATTGCCAAAATTTTTTACTAACACGTGCACTTTGGTAGCATTACTTTAGCACATTTTCATTACGAAAACACGCATATTTAAAAGTATGTCGAAAATTTTGCCAGCAAAAGAATGAATATGTTCGGATAAAAATCTGATACATTTAAAATTTCTACCCGAAACATAGATTGTGGAGACACGTTAGAGCCGCGACAGTGAAGCGGTTCTAAAGAGTACCCACAATCTGACTTTTAGCAGAACTAAGAAAAATACGCCTTTTAACCTTAACCTCAGTTTTACTGCATAAGAGTGGGGTATATATTGAAAAAAAAAATACCAAAAAAATCGGATGAAAAAAAATCTGACATTTGTTTTCTTATTTCTGCTCAAAACATAGATTGCGGGGACTCGATTAAACCAAGCGGCTCTATCGAGTACGCACAATTTATGTTTTTGAGCCGATTATCATAAAAAAAATATATTTACCCCCGGCTTTACAATATCTATTTTTTTTTTGTGGGGGGGCAAAATTATATAGGCATGTTTTCGTGATGGTTAAAGATTCGCAAGTGTATCCTGGGAGGCCAAAACTGATTATATGAAAATAAATTTACATTAAAAGCAATGCAAAACGAACAACAGAGTTTTAAGATTTTAATATATAACAACGAGCGTTATTTTTGTTTCAATAAACAACGTATCTATATACAACAAACAGAATATACAAAGAAAAATACATATCACAGTGAATACACAAATAGTGTATTATGCCTCATCCTTATCTGACCAGTACAAAAGTTAATACGGTTCTTTGTGTACAGACACAGTTCTGTTTTTGCTTCCGCAGTTAAAACTGTAACAATTGAAGTCTCTCATCAATCTTTGCCTCCAGAATTCCCCAGTATTGACTACGTCATGCAGATATTTACAAGTCTGTGCCATGTTGAGAACGTCGCGAATCGATAAGTGGTCAGCAATCATTTCGACAATTTCTGGTGGAATGGTCAGTATTTTCGAAACACGACATGGCGTGGCAATCGCTCTGTATGTTCCCGGTGACATAGTCGAAGCGCAGGCTACATTTATCCCCAAGAAATCTAGCTCATCAGCTTGTCTGTGAGGGGGACAAATGGCTGTTTCAAGCGTCGACAACCATTTTATATCTCCGACTCTGGATGTCAACCAGTGATCATGGAGGTAACCCGGTTGCATTGCTACCTCCATTTTCACAAGAGGACTTCTTTGTCCACATGGGATGATCGGTTCACCTTCTCCAATTATTTCTGTTTCAACGTCTTATACATGAGTGAAGTCTAGCCGCCTTCTAACGGGTGGCTTAATTGGAGTCGGCAATTCTGACATTACAGTCTTTATCAGTTCATAGAACAACGACAGTGCCCCAAATGAAAGTTTTGTTCTTCTCATTTGCCCATCTGTAATAAGGGCATACATCGATCCATCTTCTCCTTCTACAATTCTGGCTTTACTGCCGGAAGGCGACAGTTTTCTTTTTCTAAGGATTCTTTGCCTTTCAACGTCCATTTTGCTCTAACGAGAACGGGTTACTTTTTAAGGTATAAGTACTTATTGATTGCAGATAAACGCCGTGCTGATAATAAGACAGTAACACAACGTTCCGCCAATTTTAGCCAATTTAAACGCTCCGCCCACTTGATCTTTTTCCCCAGTCGGGTGTAGCCAACCGTTTACGCTTCACTTGATTGGCAACCTATTGCGGTACTGTTTTTATTCTATTGTCCTATTGTTTATTTAAACATTGCTCTGACGCGCGACATTCCTCTTATTATTTTTGGGGTACTAATCGGCTGCATTGTTTACACTTATTATTTCACTTTTACATCCATTACGATAACACGCCCATTTTTTCATACCGCCAGAATTATCATTTTTAACCCATGTATGCCTAGCGACCCTTTTGGGGAAATTTGGCAAACAAGGAAGACTCAACCCAGATCAGACGCCGCAGAACGCGTCTGGTCTGAGTCAAAACAACTTACTACACACAAACCTAACACCCCTTTAATTGAAAATGGACAGATCCAAACTAATTAGGTGGAAGATTCCATTGTCATATTTGCATATATGGGTTAAAATTAATATTTCTAAAGATGTTCTTATTTCTGCTCCAAACATTGCTCGTGAGTGCTTACTCAGGCGGTTCTAAGGAGTACCCACAATCTATGTTTAAGAGCAAAAATTAGGAACATGATGTTTCTGTATAAAATTGAGTTTGTTTAGAGGGGCTTTCATAACCGGAACGTGTTAACGAGATTATTTTTGGTTTACTACAAGGAGAAGTTATCTTGCCTACATTGTTGACACATATTGAGAAGAATATAATTTTTTTTTCAATACGCACATAATCTATGTGCTTTGACTAACAAAAAGGAAGAAAAACAGCGATGAAATGATCTTTACATCTGTTTAGGCGATCCAACATAAAGCTAACTTTAATTCACTGCATTGGGCGCTGTTCCTGATTGAGTCTATAGTGCCCGTAACTTAACGATTCGTTAGCCGAAATGTAGAACCGTTTTGTGTCGATGGGTGAAAGCATGCGTCGTTCTGTGCTCACTTGGTATAAGGTTTGATTATAGTGCTTCACACTTTTTACCCTTCCGACGAAGCATTCACCCCTCTCGAGACAGCTCTTATACGCTTCGTGGGTGAGGCGCCCGGGCACACCCTTCATTGCAGAACAAGTTCCCTTATCCATCAGAATAGAGTAGCATTTCGACGATAATACTACGCTTTCAACGCAAACTTCACCGGGAAGAAGCATTTTCATTTTTCCCGGTACCTGCATATTTGACTCGTTTCTGAGCCGGTGACCAGCGTTAAGCTTCGAAAAATCGAACATATCTCTATGTTGATACAAGATTTCCTCGGGGTCGTCAATATTCTCTAGCTTCACAAGAAAGGAATCCGTGTCAGAAAGTAAAAGATTGATTTTAGCATCAAGAAAAGCAACCTGAATGAAGTCGTACCAAAATTCATACATTCGGAGTTCGGATAGTTCCAACACGCAGTAACCGACCGCTATAGGTTTATTCAGGGTCGCGCTTTCTCTGTACATCCGAACGGCCGCCAAATTATCGTCGAATACTCTCACTGCTTGAAATGAGGGCTTTCTAACTAAGCGACGTAGTTTGTCTGCAGATGTGCAGATCCTGACATCGATTCTCTTCTTTTGATTCTCAATCGTCTTCCCTGCGAATATACAAAGAAAGAACCTTCATATTCTAATTTATCGTACAAGGCCTCGGTTCAGTTACGGTTCACTGTTTTATCCATGTACAGACCATAATTGTTAAAAGAAAGGTTTACAGGGGTGTTTTTTTTATATATTTATGATAATTATTTTGCCCCTAACATAACCGGCAAAAAATACCAATAACGATATAGATAGATAAATGAGATGTTGCTGTTTATTGTTGATGTTCATTACGAAAACACGCCTATACAAATGAAGTACTGTTTTACCAACAAAAATAATAGAACTGTGCTAGTGAAAAATCTGATCATTTCCATATTTCTCTCAAAACATAGATTGCGGGTACTCGATAGAACCGGTTCTGTCGAAAACCCAAAGTCTATGTTTTTGGACAGTAATAAGAAAAACAATGTTAACCCCCTTAAACCCCAGTCTTACTATATAAAAGTGGGGTTCAGGGGGATCAAAATTATATAGGCGTGTTTTCGTGATGGTTGTTGCTGTTGTTGTTGTTGTTGTTGTTATTATGCGAGATTGCTCTTACCAAAGACATTATTCCCAACAGCCTTGTACAGCATTTTGTCAAAGTCATTTGTGGATTCTCGCCTCTTCGTCGTTGTAAACTCCATGAACTCTTGTAGCCAACGGGATTGTCTGAACGCCACGATTTTGTGCACTCTAGTCACAGCGACACCGTGTCTGATATAGCACTGTAGAGTCAAGTAGTGGACAGCATAGTGCGATTTAGGAGTCAGTGACATACACAGCTTCCTGTCAGTGCGCAGTTTCATATTGCACGCAGCCGCTAAATCTCGTGTATAGGGCGACACATCTTCCTCGCCGATCATGACATTGTCGGGGCACATAACGTATGCATCCTGCTTGTCATGAATATTCTCAGGAAATGCAATATCGCAAATAATAACGTATCCCGTGTCTGAGTCTGCTGGAACAGACATGAGGTCAAACCTTTCCCTTTCGAATTCCGACAACCACCGAAATCCAAAGGTGGGTAGAGGGAAGTCTGCCATGACACTGGGATACAGCGAATTGAAATCGAAGAAATATATGTAGCTTTTTGGCATTTCAGGGTCATAGCCATCTGGTATCTGTGGGTTGTTAGCACGCGCCAGTCTAGGTGTTCCAACGACTGTAGTCCCACCCCTTATGCCATTTAGGATAGCGGCATGCATTTCCTCATCCGTCAGTAGCTCTAGACATACTTCTGATCTTAACAGAGCACTATCCCAGCTAAACCCTGGCAGCGAAAAATAGTGCATGACGTCGAGACGATAGTCTTTCATCATGACGTCTCTGAAATTTTCGAGCACATCGGCAAAGAGGAGGCTCTGTACAGTCAAATAGTGCTGGAGATATTCTTCAAGAGTTTTCATATTCAGGGTTGTCCAGATATGTTGTGCATGTTCATAGGCCTCGGCGCTCACGTGCTCGTCGTTTACTCTGTTGTAGAAGGATTCTATTGGAGGCAAACTCCTTTCTGAGAGTCTTTCTACGCCGTCAACATAGTCAGTACAGAAAACCTGCCGCCTCGCAAAAAGGTCGAGATTGTCACGTGCACAATACTCTTTGACGAATTTAAAAGATTCAAGTCCAGACTGACCCCGTAAAATTTCAACTAATTCATTCAAATCTGTTTTCAAAAACCTTTTGAAGTCCAGAAAACGAATTCTTCGCAGAGACACGGAAACAAAGCTGTCCAGGGAAATCGGAATGACTTTAACCGCTTGGTGTCCGAACTTTCCCACAGCTTTAAGTATCAGGCGACTTTCAAACTGGGTGAGATTTTGCAGTAAGACTGGCAGAAAGTTTTGTTCTTTGAGCCTCAAGTTGCACGAATTGTGACATCTTCCGCGGATTTTACCTGTAAGCAGAATAAATAAATAAATAAATAAATAAATAATGAATAAAAACGAATAAATAAATAAACTAACATTTGATCTTTTAGTCCTCGTCATGAAAATACACCTATATATTCTCATCCCAATAAACCCCACTTTAATACAGTAAATCTGGGGTTTACAGCGGTAAACATTTTTTTTTTCTATTTTCTGCTCATTAGATTGCGGGTACTCGATAGAACCGCCTCGATGGTGCGGTTCTACCAATTCCCCACAATCTATGTTTTGAGCAGATAGGAGAAAAAAAGCACATTTTTTCATGTTAAAATTTACGTTTTTATGCCGAAAAAAAAATGTCTTCATCTTAAAATTTCCATTTTAGTCCGAATAACGGTCAACGTATTCGTATAGGCGTGTTTTCGTAATGTGTAATATTTCATTATTAGATTTACAGTATTACTGGACTTGATACCCTTATTCCTGTTTCCGTGCTATCAATAACCCGCCGGGCACGTGACGTCTACGCAACGTCGAATCAATATCGATGCAACGTCACGGCGATGCAGCGATGTTGATACAACGTTACGCACGGTGCGTGCCTGCTGGGATCAAATAATTATCAAAATACAATTTTTGGAAGAAAATTAATGATAATCACCTGAGCAGTGACTATGATCTAAGACCACACGGTCACCCTCTAGGAAAGGATCTCTGCAAATCCAACAGATATCGTTAGAAGCCTCCACATTGGCCAAACCTTCGTCACACCATACCAGTGGGGCCGTTGCTGACAAGATAGAAAAGACTTCGTCTTCTTCTCGGACCATATCGGAAAGAAATCTTCTCATGGTGTCATCCGGGTCAGTTCCACGATAATACACTGGAGCCTGCTGGTAGGAGTTGTCAACGCTGATTCTAACATAAGAATATGCTATAGGATCTAGCCTTCGCTCCCGAACTTCGTGGCCGTGCGTTTGAACGTCGTTTTCGAGCAGTGGAAAGGTACTGCACTCAAAGGAAGCTACTATGACGAAGCTCACTCTCATGAGCTTGCCAAAGTTTCTAAATTTCAGCCATTTTTGGCTCTCTCCAGGCATCAGGCATCGTACAGGCTCCTCCTCCAAGGAACAGAGTCGTTCATGCTCCGCCAGGGCCTCGGCTGAACGCTTTGCAGTCAAGCATCGCATGCACACAAAAACTTGTTCTGTCCCTAGTTGCGAAGATATTAGTTTGCTCATATTTTTGATGACACAGTAATGTCCGGTGCGGTGATCAGCTATTGTACTGAAATTTTGAATCTCGTCCTCTTCGGCATCATTCTGTGGACATAACAGCAGCAAATTTACGTGCAGGGCTGGATTCTCATATCTGTGTGTGACATAAACAGGAAACACGTCTTCATCTTCGTACCCATACACATTGACAGAAATCGAATTTTTTCCCTCGAACTCGCTAATGCTGGTTACTGGCATAAATTTTGCTGAACCGCTAAGGCCTTCAAAAGATAATCTGTTTCCGTACTGGTGCAAGTCCGACCACGGCATTTGACCTACGACATTTTCACCAGTATACAGACCGGCCAGAACAGAATACTTAAAACACTGTCCGTCTAATTCAGGAGGGCCAGTCACCTTCAGAAGACACCTTTTACGCAAGAGTCTTTCCGGTACCCTGTACAAAGTGCAGGCACCGCCTAGTGGTCTATACTTTGTGATGGTCTGTTCCATATGAAGTACTTTCTGAATCTGCCACGATGACCCTTCAGACCTAAACGCATCCAAACTATTAAGCATTTTGAAGTAGGCCTCGTCAATCTGGGCATCGATAACGTCCGTCGTTAACGTCTGTGCGGTGAAAGAGCGGAACAACGGTGTAGCTGTATCGACCGTGTCTCCCTCTGCATTTAGCCTTATCATTTCGACCTTAACGCAAACGTACCACTTCACCTGCCGAAGACGTCTGAATTCTCTCAGAAGATTACCCCTCAATTGCCCTCTCCGGTTAGAAAAGAAATACATTAAGTCTGCCTGTTCGCCTTGGTGAGCCTTTAGTTTGTATTTGACTAAGGTATCTTGGAATAACGAGCGTCGGGTCTGTGGAAGATCATCATCATCATCATCGTCGTCGTCGTCAACATGACCAGCAGCAGCAGCACCACCACCGCTGCCTTCACCACCACTACTTCTGTTCCTACCGCCCTGAGCCGTTTCAGCTCCACTCTTATTGTGGGTTCTTTTGTGAAGTTTCAGCGTTCTAGCACTGCTAAAATTCTTCGAGCAGCTATTGCATTGGAACACTTCATCTGATCGTATGGAACTGCATGATTTGTTCGACAAATGCCTTTTTAAATTGTGTGCAGTGGAAAATTGTTTGGAACATTTGGTACACGTGTGGTTACTTGCGGTTAAGTTTCTTGTTCTCGCGCATTTCCCGCGTTCCATGTGCGTTAGAAGGAAAACTTCCTTTTTGTAACGCTTTCCACAGTGCTGGCAAATAAAGTCTGGTCTGGAACAAACATTTTTCCGCAGATGTTTCTGAAGCCCATTTGGGTGAGCAAACGTGGAAGCGCATTTGTTACAAGCAATTGTTTTACTTTTCGGAGCTGAGGTGGCCTCTGTGATTCTTGCGACTTCTTCGCGTAGGCGGTCCCTGCTTACAGGCGGGAGCGGCCTTACATCGTGATTTAAAAGGTTTGAGAAAAAGTCCTCCTCGCTCATTTCACCCCCAAAATCTGTCTCGTGAGTACTCGACATCATCAATGATTTCCAGGAGCATTCAACGTAGTCTATGATATGTCTTTATTATAAGCCGTAGGTCTTAGACCCGATTCATTCATGTAAAACGTATTACACTAATGTAAACAAATTAAATATCACAAAAATACAGGTGAGCTTGCACACGAGAAAAGGGTGCTTATTGCACCGGGAAACACTCTCAGTTCTGAGGAGCCTGCGCATCGGCAAAGTCTCGTGACACCATTGGTACGGCTAAAATATAGATCTTGAAAACTCAAAATACAAAGAATCATGCTTAACTGCCCTGTTAGGTTGTCACGCATGCGCGTTTCAAGAAGTAAAACTCGAATAAAGTTCTCATGCGTCGGCTCAACACACTGCACGAGGGGAAAAAATACTGCCAGTTTTGGAACAGCTTGAAAATAGTAATATAAACTGGGGAGATTGTTTCGATAATATGTTTAAAATACAATGCCTCTTTCGTCGCAACAGTCTTTTTGTGCTAGCGGCATCTTAATTAATTGTTTGCTGGCTTGATTGCTTGCTTGTTTGTTTAAAAGATGCCGCAACCAAGATTTCGAAAACATGTTTAAGAAATCTGTAAGCCATACGCTCTTAGAGATACAATGGGGACAACTTAATATCCTGCTAAATCAAAATGTTTTGAATATATGACATAATCGCAAAACGTTTTCTTTGATTTTGTGATATCTTCAATCTGTAAACATAAATATTGCTACGATTATTACTGCGTTACGTTCACAATAAACTGAATTCCGGCCATATTTCTCCACTTTTTTTTTTTTTTTTTGGTTTGGGTTTTACGGCCCTTTCAAGATTATTTCACTCATATCGAGCCGATCGTTAATCAGAGGTGGGCGAAAACCGGAGTACCCGGAGAAAAACCACATGACCTTCCGTTGCAGAACTTGGCGTCTCACACGTGGCCAGAGCGAGGATATTTCTCCACTGAAAGGTGACAATAAAAGCCGAATCATTATTGCGCCTCAAGATGTGATAAATATTAGCGCGTGCTTAAGAACACCCGTTAACAAACATTAACAGGTTAAGGTACACACTTACGAACTTACAAACAACTATTTGTAATTATGAATGGTCATGATAATATCCTCAGTGAAAGCGGTGTCATGAAAACACGCCTATCTAAATATTCTGAAAAGGCGTGTTTTCGTGATGGTAACAGTTAGGAGGCCCGATACACATTTCAGTGTCTGATGAATGGTGATTGTTCTTGAGCAGTAGAAGTAGTAAGACTGCTGACCCTTATCCTGCTGAATATTTAATTTAGCCACACCCATTTCTGACTCGGAACCAGTCAGATTACTTGATGTAATTTATTCCTTAAACTTTATAAACATAATGTCAAACAGTGTAGATCCTGATCAGAAAGCTTCTTCAGAAGCCATCTGATGCGGATCTACACTGTTTGCAAAGATAGGGATTGTCGTGAACATAAAGAGAAGGGTTGATCGTTACCACAACACACTCCATTTAATTGTATATTGACCAGGCATTCCTTGTCAACGCTCATTCTCTCCCGTTGATTCAAGATGGGCAGTTGTTAGTTTCTGGCAAAAGATTGCGCAGTGTACTGGTGAACTGCTTCCAGTACAAGAGGATAGGTAATCGGTTCGGGTTGACCTAAATATTGTTGACAGAGCCGTTAAATGAAGAAAATAACCCACCTTTCTGCGTAAAGAGTGGGCGTTCCATGTCTACTTGGGGGAAAACAAATGCCGATGGTTTGAACTCTACAAGGTTTATTAAACGCTATTAACTACACGTTATACAACATTTACAAAGACAGTGATAATAATAATAGTAAAATAAATAAGAAGAATTGGAAGAATGCAACACAAGAAAATGTCGTTAGCTATGTACACAGTGTCCGATTCATTATGAAAACACGCCTAGTCCCATGTATTGAAAATTTTGCAACCAAAATATGAAAATTCCTGTAAAAAAATGCCATTACTTTGCAAATTTCTGCTATTTAAACATAGATTGGGTGCACTCGTTAGAACCGCCCTGTCGGTTCTAACGAGTATCCACAATCTATGATTTTGAGCAGAAATAAGAAAAAAAAAACACCCATGTAAACCCCAAGTTTTACGACATAAAAGTAGGGTTTGAGGGGGTCAAAATTTCATAGGCGTGTTATCGTAATGAGAGAGAGATTTCATGGGACTGTCACGTTTCTGGTCTCGTCAATTTCCAGTATACCAAATCGTTCTGAATACAGTATGCATGTCGCTCCTTCAGTCAGGGGAGTACCAAGCCTCACACTTAAGGACATTTCCCCGCTTTTCAACAGCGGGAACTGAACATTCTCACTGAAGTTCGGGTCTAAATTGAAAATGTATATTGCATATCCCGTCCCAAGATCTCGGTTGAAGTTTATACAATCCCCCGAGAAGCTGTCGAAAAACCTGTCAAATACTTGAAGTGTGCGTTTGCCCTCAGTACCGTCATTGTCGTAGAAAACATCTATAGGTTCTGCAGGCACCGACACACCATTGACACAAAGGGAAATAACTCGCAGATCACAATTGATGAAATTGAAAGGGGAATGAGAGTAGCTCCCTGCCGCAGCCTTGTTATTGCAAAATGCAACAATGACAGACTTCGGCAGTGGCGACTCTGAAATATGGTCCCAGTGAAATACTGTCTGATTTGGGGGTACGTTACAACATTTAATGTTTCTCTTCGTGTAAATGTATTTCGCCGAGACTGACTTAAGCAGCTTGCTGTGTGCGACAAGTATTGCAGGGTTCACTTTAAGTCTGTGCAACCGAAAGAAGGCGTCCTCAATAACCACCTGATAGTTTTCAAAGCTACGTCCTCGCTGCTCATCAGACAGAATTTTGGTGAACTTCTTTTCAATGTTATGCCGAGTTTTACGCCGTTTAAGAGATATCTGTCTAGCATAAGACAATCCCCGAATAAGGTTCCAGCCATTTCTATCAATTTTGATGACTTTGCGAGCTGGTGCCGAGTGAAAAGCCCAAAATTCCCACCGCTGGGATTGGTTTCGTCGAAGAAACCGACCGAGTCTGGGTAATACAGTTGTTCAGTAAGTTTCGTGTTCTTTGAGTGCTTGCTTTCGTGCAACAAACTGTAGAAATATGCCACGTACGGATAAAAGTTTCCCGAGCTATGAACAAGGGTACCGTTCATCCTTACGTCTATCTCGGAAAACATCGCATGGAACATTAAGTTGACCGGTGACACGTCGTCATCTGGACCAAGCCTATTTCCGTCGGCTTTGAGGATGCGAACTTTAAGGAACAGCTTGCATTTTGATAAATCTGTGTAGACATCCCCCTGGAGATTGATTTCGAATGTCAGCGGATTCAGTCCGTTCTACTGAGAAATAGGTCTGACGTCTTCGTAATACCTTTTTAAAATGGCGACTTGATTCGGTGAAAGGCTGAATAAATCTAAACCCGGCGGCGCAACGTCACTGCCACTTTTCGGTGAAAAAAACTGACATACCGGAAACTGCACCCTGTCTACCTCCGACAAAGACTGTTGAATTTATTTACGCTTGCTGAATATATCGCCAAGGGTTCGGTAGCTGAAGCTTGATTTTCGCTTTTTGGAGCTCTTTCTCTTAGCTTTTTTCGCTCGTGTTCGCTTGTTGTTGTTTTTCTTGCGGGAACACTTGGTCTTCCCCTTTATACCCGCCTTTTTCATAACATGGGCCGCCTGCTGGACTGTCTGTTCAGTTGGACTGACAACTTTAATTATTTTGGGCTCCGTCTGGCTGCTCTGCTCGCAGATTTGAGCGCGTTCTCGGTCTAGGACAACGTTTTGATGGTGCTGCTGTCTAACGGCCTCTCTTTCGGTTTCCAGTCCGAAACCAACCGTGCTGTGCTTTTTCGCTTTATTTTCGTAGAAATTCTCCCATGCCCGATAATCTGGAATGTAAAGATTCGCAGCTTTTTCAGACATTCTTCATATTGGTTGGTATCGAAAGACGTCTAACCGGCTCGCCTGAAGTGTAGTGAAAGACTGACCTTACATTCATCAGAGCAAGGTATGGTGTAACCCCGTTCGTCCTCAACACGGACTTCAATAAAGAGACAATGCGATGTTGTTATACGTTTATAATAGCAATAATGACAATCTTTGTCATTTTCATTCATCTGGTAGATAATCCGGTCATCGGATTTTATGCCTTGTCCAAGGCTTACACGTTTTAAGATCTGTTTCAAGCTTCCACCCACGAAAGAAAAGTCAATGATGTTCGTGTAAATGTACAGATTTTTCCCCGACATATCCAGGTCATCCGAAGTGCATTCTATGTTAAAAGACTTCAGTGCCAGCTCCCACAGCCCATCGAATCTTATCTCGCGGTCAAACTGAACTCTAAACAGAGCTGCACTGTTGGACGGAAAATACGAGAGGGAGTCGAAACTTTTCAGTTCTGCATAGATATTGTCACTCAGATTCATCCTACCAATGACTGTTAAATGGATTCGACAGCAGTGGCGGGTAGCCACTGATCGAATTTGGGAGGGTATCCAAGGAAACGGACGAATACTTCACGATCGCGACCTTTACCTCTGCGTCTAAGTATCTTGTCCACTTTGAAGAGCTGTTCGTCTTAAAGGGTCGATACTCTTGTAATCTCAGAACCGTAGAAGTAACCAGTGATTACTTCCCCTTGGAGGTCGGCCAGCAGGTACACGGGTATGTTCTGCTTAAGAAAACGGCGTCTTATGCGAAATACTTCCTCAGAGAAACGCTGGTTAAAGCTGCGTTCAAATACACGTCTATTGAAGCTAACGCGGACAAAGTCTCCTACGCCGAATGCAAATCTAGCTTTAGGCATTAATTTATTCTTGCCAGCAGAAGTTTTAGTCACAATGGAGCGTTGCTTGTAAGGCCGGTTAATGTACATTTCATTCCAGAGCGAAATTTCGTTAGTCTTCGTTACTTCACTGGGACTAATAGAGCCTAAAGAACGATGCGGTCTCGTATTGTAGCTATGTACTATTTCTTTGAGATTGTCTATATACCGGTACGTATTTTTGTTATGGAGATACCGGTATATAAGTTGCTTAAGAGTCTGGTTGAAGCGTTCTACGATTTGGGCCTTTAATGGCGGATGTGCGAAGAATTGTTTAATGTTGTTTTCCGCCAGAAACTTCCTAAGCTTCGTATTTCGAAATTCTGCACCAAAATCGCAGCGGACGGCCCTTGCTTTATTACGTCCGGTCAGCATCGTTTTAAGGGCTTCGAGAACCGTTTCAGCTTTCTTATCTTTCAAGGGCTTCACCATGGCTACACGACTGAAAGCGTCGACGGCCGCGAGTAAGAATTTAACATTGTCATTACTTTTTGATAGTCTGCCCATGTCAATCAGATCCAAGTCATACTGATCCTTAAGCCCCCGCGTAACTATATGACCTCGTTTAAAAGTGCGTCTAATGGGCTTGTTCACAGTGTAGGAGTCCTGTTTTTCGAGAAAAGAACGTATATATTTTCTGCTTACTTTGACCTTTCCTTCCCTGTCCAAGACCTGTTTCAGTTTTGCTGGACCCGAAAAACTACCGGGGTGACTGGGATCAGTGTAGATTTTCTTTAAGTAGCGTTCTGTTCCTTCCATGGCGACAGTTAGCTGAAGTCAGTCTCTTATATATCGTATATTTCATGCACTCAGTTTGTTGTCCCCTGATTCTGATTCAATACTCTCAATTTCAATTTTCCCCGGCGTAAAGGGCAGCGACGACGCAACTGCTTTTGTCGACGACGCTAACGTCGCAGTGGCTGCGGCTGAAGTAACGCAGAGTTTTGGCTTCAGAAACTTTAGCCTCGGGGATGGCAGGACGTAGCCGACAGAAGTGCTCAAAAGAATGAGCCAAAGTTCCCTTTCAGACGACTGAAGGATAAGTTGTGACAAAGACACCGCTATAATACCGTACACAAGGATGACCTGTGTCATGTACGTCACTTGATTCTTTGGCACGCGAGCGCCGCACCAGCGCCAGTCGTTGGCCGCGACTGGGCGAATGTTGGACCAGTCGTGCACGTCATTTTCATCATTGGGCTTGCCACCCGTCAGAAGGTTTTCGCTGATCGCAGCCTCTGTATCTTCGCTGGCCATTGCCAAAACCAGAAAGCTCGTTCTCGTTGAATTTAACGGTTTAGCTCGACCGAATCAGCAGCCCTGCAAAGCGGAGCGAGCTGTGGAATTACAATATTATTATCCGCGTAAGACCCTAAAGAGCAAGCTGTGGAATGACAATATTATCATACCCTGAGATTCTCTCTCACGTAAGATGATTCGTCTTCATTCGCATCCCTTAACATCCTTTTTAGTTTCCGAAGTTTATTTACATTTCACACACCCACCTCTGTAGCGCTGTTTTCGTGTTAATTGTAAACAAATGACAATGTTTGCTTATTGACTTTAAAATATAAAAGGGGACGGGGATATCCCCGGATTAGAAGAACAATAGGGGATTTATAACAAACAAAAGGACAATAGGGGATTATAACAAACAAAAGCAATCCAGCAATCCAGATCCTTCAACTCTACCAAGGTTTTGCATACTACTTACATTACCATCTGACTATCATAAATTTAAAAACACAGCTACAGCAAATGCCCAAAGAAAAGGTCACCAACAACTGCTTGCACAAAAGCGAGACGCCGCACGGATTGAACGTTATACGAAAAGACGGTTCCGTCCAGGAACTGTTGCACTTCGACAAATACGACAGTATCAAAGAAGTACAGAACTATTGATTCCTAAAATGTCTTTCAGAAGATTGGTGAAATCAATCGCCACTGATATTGACAATCAAATGTTTTTTCAAGAAAGTGCAGTGTTAGCCTTACAAGGAGCTTCTGAGGCCTACCTAACATCTGTCCTAGAGGATTCTAATCTATGTGCGATACATGCTAAACGGATAACAATTCAACCCAAAGACATTCAGTTAGCCAAAAGACTAAGAGGATAATGGATTTTTCTAATGGTGTTTCACGGTTCTGGGTCCAGGCCTTATTTTTATTGATAATTTTATGCTTTTGTATGGTTCAATTATTTATGCAGGCTCCAGATAGAGCAGTCTATATAGCTCTTCTCTCAGCAATCTGTGGTAATACGGTACCTACTATCAAACAAAAGAAAAGACGATAGCCTCCTTGGATTAGACGAGGTAGATTCCCCTAGAAGGTTAACAGTTCATTCAAACCATCAATCATGCCTTGCGTCAAGAAACGAAAGTTAGCTACTAGACTAGCTGCTAATTCAATTACTGATCCAGTACCAGACATAAATAAAAGGATTCCAAGCAATTGTGAATTCATAGAACTCTCATTAACTATGCAACAAGCTATAATGCAGGGCGGTGTATTCGACATTACGACACCACAAGTTGGAGGAAAATTGATTAACAACACCGGTGCAGCATTTGCTATAAGTTTTCCGAAAGATGAAACAATGACATATTGTTCATCAGATGTTGATCCGTTTGATAAGAAAATAAAAGTACCCAGAATATACGATTTCTCAGTTGCCAGAACAGCCTTCAAACAGCTTCAACGTCCAATTTTCTGGACTGGGAAAACTGGAGAATACCTCCAACGCGCTGAATTGCAGTCAAATAGAGATATGTTCACACAAGGGCATGAGATATCATCAGCGACTAAGACACCGGCATCCGGTTCAAAGTATGATCACCTAAAAAGTATTAACAGATGGCAAATAGAGTCTGACTTTGGGAAAGATTTTGTGATGATAGTCTGCAGAAAAGAAATATACAGAGATTTCATTAAAGCAATGTTTGCAGACAAGGAAGATGTCACCAATAATCTTCAAATGGCAAATCTCTCACTTTCTACTTGGTATGAAACCTGTCATAACTTGAAACCTATCTTCAGTAGATATTACAAATGGGTCATTGATGGAACAACAAGCCAGGGAAAAGTTTTCAATCATAAACAAGGTGGAGGCACCGCTCAACAGGGAGATCTCGGGTATTCTTCACTAAATATAACAGAAATTGGCCACTATGAGTTTGAAGAGTTCAACATCAGAAATACCAACCCAGAAACTACACCAAATGATATTTACATTGATGGTGCAATCATTGCTATTCTCGGTAATGACAGACCAATAGCTGAGGACACAGAAACATTGCCATTTCATGATAGTCTGTTTAGATTTTATATCTACTATCGGATGGAGGAGATTAAACAAAGTGTTATCCTACTTCAAAATCTACCCATGTTCCAAAATCTGCAATCCTCTGAAAGCGAAGACGATACAATAAAGAGAGTACTAGGCAGTGATGGTCTGGATCTAACTGATATGACAGAGGCAGAGAGAGTTACTAAGAATAAGGGTCTTTGGAGAATAAATATTTATGCCAATGGTGGTGAATTCTACCCTATCGACACACAGGGTATCCTACTAGACAGGTCAAATGCAACTGGTGAAGTATATGGTCCGACACCAACATTCGATACAGACACGCCGGGTGTTTCAACTGAAGGTACGCAATGACATACATCAGCCCCTGTGGATCATGATTTACATATGCTATTTGATGAAATTGTACATGCATATGAAAATGCTAAAGGAGATAAACAAAAAGCTCATATCAAGAACCAATGGACATTGACGATACAGACGTAGACGAAGAAAATCAATCCACAGGAGACGTCAGTTATGACATGCTTACAGATTTACCTAGCTTCCCATATACAACTCCTCCACACACTCCTAAAAAACAACACATACGGGAGCGCATATACCAGAGCATGATGGGGCAGCAATACATCCATTTTTTGATCCAGAAGACATCCAAGAACACTATGGTGCAGCAGTAGATCCAGTTGGGTTAGAGTTACAAAACAAACCAAAACATTATGGTGCAGCAATAGATCCAGTTGGGTTAGAGTTACAAAACAAACCAAAAAGTTATGGTGCAGCAATAGATCCAGTTGGGTTAGAAATTATGATGGCAAAAGCTACGGCTAAGGCTGAGAAACAAGCTAGACTTACACGTGAAAAAATAGACGCAGCAAAAAAGAAATCAAAACAAACGTCAACACCGCGTTCGAGTGCACCTTCTAGTCCCGAATCCATTCCTGCAACTGCACATGGACGGCTTAGAGAACGGCTTATGCGGAAAAATAAAGATAAAGGATTCGACGAATGTCATTATATCCACAGGGGTAGCTGTTAATGGTGATAAACAGTCAAATACAGTCAAATCAGGTGGTGATTTCACATTGTCGGGTTCAGGCATGTACTTTATCAATAAAATAATTCCAGAACATGATGTGGAATGGTTAACAGAACAAAGTGACAACTTCCAAAAAATCTTCCTAAAATCTGGATCATGGGGGAAAAAGCTACCTTACCGCTCTGAGACCGTTTGGCAAGTACCTGTGGGTAAACGACACTGAAGTGGGTATTCAAGAATACTTTGGCAGACCATATTTCAGGATTTGTAATAGAATGTCACAATCATCCGTTGCAGAGATTGAAGACTAAAGCAGACAGAATACCTACGTAAAACAACAATGGAAGTTGGAACTACACCAAACGAGAAACGTAACATTGTGACACTGATGAGATCAGAATCTGGACAAGAGGCTGTACTGTCACCCTTTAGATTCGCCGGTATAGCTTTACCAACTCAAACCGACTTTTCAACCCTCAGATCCGATGTAACATACGCTCTTCTGAATGCAAACGAAGACAAAAATGCCAGTATAAGTCTCTTCGTTAAAGTTAATGAAGTTGAGCAACAGATTAGTACTCTACAGAATACACAGAATACATTAGATGCCAGACCTGAAGCAATTGAAAATACGTGCCAATCTCTCCAGACAACCATAGCTGAAATAAACTCGAGACTTCAAATGCTTGAAACTCCAACTCCATCTGAATGACAAAAAAAAAAAGAAGAGACGGCCACACATCAATGATGAGGACGAAGTCGAAACGATAAGGACATTAAATATGCGAATTGGACTCGCACTTTCATCCATTTTATTTCTGGCCATGCTGTATTGATAATAATCCCTTTTGTTTATTTTGACGGCGGCCATTTTGTAACAGGCACGAAATGGCGGATTTCCGACAATTTCCGGATATTACGGAAAGTCACGAGATTTTATGATGTCATAAAATTTTATGACGTAATAATTTCCGTAATGTCCGGACAATTACGGAAATCCGCCATTTCGTGCATGTCACAAAATGGCGGATCACAATTTTCTTAAGGCAGTTGGGAGACGTATTGAGCCCGTGGGGGTGGTTTTTTTAAGTTCGATAGACGACAACGGGTTGGGGACAACCCATTAGACTCCGGTAAACACCCCAGGGCGTTCACTGGAACCCAATGGATTGCCCCCTTAGTTCTGTAGACGACAATGATTCCTTATTAAGTTCGATAGACGACAATGGGTTGGGGACAACCCATTAGACTCGGTTTTTTAAGTTCGATAGACGACAACGGGTTGGGGACAGCCCATTAGACTCCGGTAAACACCCCAGGGCGTTCACTGGAGCCCAATGGATTGCCCCCTTGTTGTATATAGTTATTATTATTGGTTATAATTTCTAGTTGACACTTTAGCTCAGTTGGTAGAGCACCTGTCTGATAAGCAGGAGGTCAGAGGTTCGATTCCTCTTCGTGTCATATTTTTTTATAAAAGAGCTCTTTTATAAGACAACAAGTAACACATATGTATGATTATTCAAGTTCTTTTATTGTTGTTATTGTTCAGCTTTCTTGCATTCTTCCAATTAAACATTATATTCTGGATGAGGTATTATTCCTCCTTCCCGTACCCCGGCCATATCCTGTATGTCCTCTATTTCTAAGACGTACCATCGATCCAGAGATAATAATGTTTTCTCGGGATAAGCATTGGAAAAGACCATGACTATAGGACTGGTAAAGATTTTACGTTGGACGACATACTTTGTCGATATTAAATACCCATTTTTCAGGTCTTCGATCAGCCGTAGATTGTCTGGTGTTGATGATCTGGGAAGATCAAACAACACCAGACTCTCCAGGTTGTAGAGGAAACTGTTGTTCCTTTAGTCGAGGTCTTGAAATAAAATTGTCTTGCCAAACATCCCCATGGCCATGAGGTATTGGCACATGATGGATTTGCCTGCACCACCGGGTTCATCCACGACCCAGAACACGGTCCTGTTACAATCTCTATTGTCGTGAATTTTATCTATTAACTGCTGTTGCCAGTGTAGCAGTTCTATTCCCTTGACTCGGTCGTGGATGACCTGGATTCGTGCAGGCCATGCTCATGTGTCATTACCGATTCAAAGATCTTTCGGTCGCAAGCACTTATGGAGGAGGGGATGTAATCCCCATAAGTGATGTCAGATCCTGTTGTTTCCTGATAATATTTGGTCGCACGATATACCGTGGACGTAAATTCCATGGGAATGTTAAGGAGGACCGCCTGTTTGTCCTCCTTTGTTACGTAGCGGACACATTCCCTGAAATTTACAGGGCGACGGATATCGTGGATTCTGAATCCAAACTTCTTAAAAAATAAACGTTTGAAAATGGCAAACGTATATTTCTTCTCTGTTTGGCAATACATGTGTGAGTGCGAGTGTTTCATTCGATGGGCGCCATATTCGTTGCATATGGCGGCCTTCTGAATGAAACTTGCGGCCTTTGTCATTCTTTTACGTTTTCGGTACATCCGTCTGGAATCTCTAAACAGATCTGGATGTTTCTCAAATAACCGTTGGATTAAATCTCCATGGGTCTCTGGACCACCGGCGACTGGCTTTTTGTAATGTCTTTTTTTATTCCGCATGTATCTTATTGTCGCCTTATGCTGGGGAGTCATTCTGTGTCTTGTTAGTAATTCCTGCGACCTGAAATTTTTACAGCAGACAGTGCATGAACATGCGGCTTTCATTAGGCAGTGTGCTATTTTATATTTAACAGGTCGCTGGAATTCTAATAAGAAATGACTCCCCGCTTTGGCTTTGTCAGTTTTGGGCCTTGCAAATGTGAGCTCATCTAAGTCGCCGGTGCCAGAGACCGTTTCATCGGCGACTGCAACTGTGTCCTTTTCTTGTGTAGTATGCCTCCTTGATTTTAAATGAGGTTTCACGTTTCTTTTCTGTTTAATTACAATGTCACAAACAGTACAAAACTACTGGTTATCGTCCTGCTTTAAAATCAAGGAGCCAAACTCCTCAGAATCAGAGGCCGTTGCAGTCACCGATGATTTTTTTTTTTTCAACTGAGTTATCAGGAGTATGAGGTCTTTTTGTACCTTTGGGGGGTTCTGTTGGTTTGGTGGATTGTTGGGTTATCTTTTTGTGGTGATAACCTGCTACATGTCGTTCGTAGTATTCCCTCGACAGCCCTTTTTTGCCGCAGGGTGCACAGTCGTTAAATCTGTGATATTTGGCGTACTTAGAGCCTTTTGTCGCTCTAAATGCGCCAAATATTCCAGATCATCATCTATGTGATAAGTCTGTATGTCATGGAGAGGATACACCTCTATCAGCCGGTTGTTTCGACACCTTTCCATGCAGGTCCGGCACTCCTCTGCCATGTGGACAGACATCTTTCCTCCAAAACCAACAGAATCCCAGCATCTTGAGTCTAAATTTGTACATTATCTGGTGGTGGTATGATTTCACATGGTCCGGCCAATCCCCTATGTAAACTTTCACTTCACAGACTTGACAATGGCGTACTTCAAAGTCAGAATGATCTGTGTCATTCTGAGGTTGATCTACGACATTGTCACCGAGCCCTAATCTCAGCCACTTCTGCATGCCGCTTGACATGACAAGATATTCTGATTGCAATATTTTAGCTTTAATATTTTGCTGTATTTCTGAGTTGTCTTTGCCACTTCTCTGAAAGTCAGATTGGGTCTTGGTGGGACGACTCCTGTTTGAACTGCCGGTCCTGTCGACCGATCTACTGGGCCTCGGGGCCGGGCACGGACCGGGTGTTGACGGGCCGGGTGTAGGTTCACTTTGTGCATCATTATATTCTAGTTTGACCGTTTCTTCAGGTGTTAACGGGCTATCATCCCCAGATTGCAACTTCCGTACACGTTTGTGTATGTTCATTAAATTGCTCAGTCCATCAAGTTTAAATTGTTTTGTTCTAGAGTTCATAGGGTTTACAATTTCCTTCTCATATTTCTCTCGTCGTTGAGGGAAGAAAACCTTGAAAGGTTTCTTTCTGTTAGGTGGTGTTTGCTTCATTGGACGCATGGTTTTCTCAAACATATCAACATATTCGTCAGTTGTACGTTGGTACTCATTCACGGTTGGCTCATCGTCGAAGGTGACTCTTCGCCTCACTGCAGGAGGAGGGGCTAATTCGGGGTCTTCCTCCACCGGTTCATCTTCAGACGATATAGATATACTTGAATCTGAAGAGACTTCAATAACTTCTTCCATTTCGTCTCTTTTACGTTTCTGAAACAACAAGGACATAGAAAAATTAAGAACATACCCGTGAAATGATCTTGTCTATCACTGGTTTAAGATCTGGCAATTCTTCAACTTCCATGTAGGGGTTTGGGGGGATTTCCTCATTTTCTGGCTCATTGTCATCAATGAATTGTTCATCATAGTCCGAAATATTCTCTACTTCGCACTCATCATCACTATCATTGTCAATGTCATCCTCGACCTCACATTCATAATCTATAAATTCCGCCATATTGAGAAGCACGTCTGTATAGTATGAAACTTTACATAAGTGTGACTATGCACACGTTAAAATCACCCGATCAGTACAGCAAGTCAGCCGGGAACCAATATTGATTTTTCTTGCTGCGGCAGGTATTTCTAGTAATACTTTGTACCTGCCGCGCAGCACGCAGCACAGCAAGTTACAGCCGGGAACCAATATTGATTTTTTGCACACGGCACTTAGTGGTGGCGTGATTCCTAAAAATAGAATTATTGGAAAAAAATTATGACGTCATCAAAATTTTATGACGTCATAATATCTCGTGACTGTCCGTAACCAATCGGATTACGGAAAAATCCGGAAATTACCGGTTCTTTCCGGGAAATCTTACGGACAAGAATAAACACGTGAGTTATTTTCTCTCATTTTACAATGGAAAATCGTTGTGAACAGATTCAATTTTGTTGCTCTTGTGAATCAGAGGAGGATCATAAGATATTATTAAGTAGCAGAAGGGCAGAGAACGACATATTAAAGAAGTACTTTCAAGATAACACTCTTACTGTCGCTGTCAAACTCTCGGAACACTTGAAGGACAAACCCGCTTTGTATTACCTTATCGAGAAGAGAATAGATGGAGCATTTGATTCGTTAGTTATTACGACCGCAGAGATCCGGGAAGGCGAACTTGATATCGTAAACTTACAAAGAAATGTCACGAAGAGATTGGCAGGAACTGCTCCAAGAGGTATCTAAGTTGAATAAAAATGTCAAGTATACTTTAGAGAAAGCACTAGAGACAAAAGAAGAACTGGCAGGAATCACGGTAGCTATTGACAGGATTGAAGAGAAGGTTCGTTTCTTTCAAACCTGTTTAGCAGAATTCAATGCGAGACTGGTTCAGGTGGAGTACCTTACAGACACAGTAGGTCATCTCGATTATCGACTTTCTGCTGTAGAAGATAGACTTAATAACCTTAATTCACATCATTATGTCGACCAGTAAGGACTGGGTACGACGTAAAAATGTAAAAAAAACTAGAAATAATAGTGTGTGATGACAAACCAGACCAACACAGAAATTCTAAGAAGATGATAGCCAA
Organism: Lucinisca nassula; assembly: GCA_963580285.1. Classification (NCBI taxonomy): domain Eukaryota; kingdom Metazoa; phylum Mollusca; class Bivalvia; order Lucinida; family Lucinidae; genus Lucinisca; species Lucinisca nassula. The sequence continues at coordinate 99,671,639 of OY757020.1, forward strand.
TAAATTTAGACATATGGAATCTATGGCAATCATATCTGAAACAAAAACAATAGAAGCTATGGCTATTTCAGATACATTATGAGATATGGCAAGAATAAAGCAGACACAAAGAAAGCGCTTCAACTTTCCAGCACCATTCACCCTCCGATATCTCATAATGTATGAGCCCGACCAGAGACAGAGCATCAGGCACCAACCAACATTATCTCTTTAATTTTCAATAAGCCTTTACGTTGGAGCCGTCATAGAATCTGAGGCCTGACCCACCGGCGTGCAATTAAAGAGGGAAGCAAAGTTGCCAACCGTGATTGGGTTAACTACCATGCATGCAGTCTGTCGTATAATATCCATGTTGTACCCAATCTTTTTATATCGAAGAATGATTTTACGAAATTGGGTGCTGAAGTCATTGCGGTTATATATTTTTCTGAATTTATATACTAAGTCACCATAAAATTCGGGTTCCGATAGACCTTGTTGCAGAAGAGATTTAAGTCCAATATTGAATTTTGAAATTAAATCAGAATGGCATCTATAAAATTTTGAAAAGGCTTGCGTAGTTTATGGTACCGGCTTTTCGGTGTAGACGTGGGGCCGTGCGGTCCGGCACGGTCAATCGGCTGGTCGCGCCGAGCCCTAGAGATACCGCTTTGCTTTCTCTTCAACTCTTTTTGTATCTTTCCTGATACCAACCATATGCCCATTTACCTTACCCTTTTCTGTCTTTTTATCTCTAGAAGGCGGTGGCTAAACGGATCAATCGTGTAGGCATTTTGTTTATACGAGTATATCTCACGTGTATCTCTAACACCTGCGAGCTGGATAACCACTCCATTATGGTGTTCCCTTATAGGGCTCCACGGAGGGCGGAGAGCGATTGGGACGAAACTAGAAATTTTTCCTTATGCCTAATGGAAAAAAACATAACCGCAACGCATCCAAACGTAAAAAAGACGAGGAATCATCCGAAACGGATGAACCCAGTCAACAGTCAAGCCAGCAGTCTGCAGCACCAAAGCAACTTAATTTTCCACGCTTCTTGGTAATGTCTTCATGTGAAGATACACGCACTGTGTCAAGTTTATCCCCATTTGTGATTGAAAAGAGCATCATGTCCTTTGCCGGACATCCCAAAAGCATTAAAAAGCTTAAGTCAGGTGACCTTTTACTAGAAGTCTAGAGAGAACAGCAGGTGAAAAGCCTGCTTGGTACCACAAAGCTCTTCGATCTCAAGGTCAAAGTATCTCTGGTTAATACACTTAACTCATGCAAAGGTGTTATCCGCAGCCCAGAGCTCCGTCCTTGCAGCGATGCAGAGATAGTTGAGAACTTGAGATCGGAAGGCGTCATTGGTGTACGTAACATCCAAGTTCGTAGAGGTGGTGTATTGAAACCAACGGGTACTTACGTGTTGACTTTTAATACACCAGTTCTACCCAAGAAAATCAAAGTAGCATATCTTTCAGTTAACGTGGATGTTTATATACAAAACCCTCTTAGATGTTACTCGTGTCAGGTTTTTGGCCACCACGAAAGCAGATGTCAAAACAAAAATCTCTGTCCAAATTGTGGTGAAGAAAAACATGTCGATAATCATCAAAACTGTAAAAATGAGGCCAAATGTGTAAATTGTGGTGGCAAGCATGCTGTTTTCTCTCGAGATTGTCCGGCATGGAAAAAGAAAAAGAAATACTTACTGTCAAATACCAAAGGGGGGTGACATTCCCAGAAGCGCGGAAAATTGTTGACGATCGATACACAATACCAACCACCAGTTACGCCAGCATCACAAAGGGTGCTGGTAAACAAGTTTCAAGCTCCGCAACGCAGACTGTTGAATCATGCATAGCTGAATTAAAGAAATCCGGTGCATGGAGCAAATCCACTCCAGCACCACAAAGTTCAACCAATTTATCAAATGGCGCAATCCAGGTTGCTGCGGATTGGTCGACAGCGACCGTACCGAAGCCAGCGCCGCATGTAAAAGAGAAACTCGACCCAGGTCGAACTAATAAGGGATCGGAAGATCCGAAAAGCAATTGTCTCTAAAACAAACAGACAGACAACGTAAAATGGAAAGAGACAATATTAAATTTCAGAACAGATTCGGATCTTTGAGTGACAGTGATATGGAGTTTGAAGCTCCATCATCACCGAGTAGCAATAACAGATCGAGGTCTGCAACACCACGAGCTGGTGGTAGCAGATCTATATCACCAATTGCAGCTCCAATATAGTTTCTAGTCTTAATCTCTTCATAAAATGGATTTAAAACACAAAATAATACAATGGAATTGTCGAGGTCTTAAATAAAATTATAACGAACTGTTATTACTTATTTCGTTATTAAACCCATCGGTTTTTTGTTTGCAAGAAACTTTTTTAAAAACTGATGACAACATTGATGTCAGGGGTTTCAATACATACAACCATATCTATTCTGATGGTAACAGATTGGTTGAATTGTTTCCTCTCCATAACTGTCCTCTGTATGACTTAGAGGATGACTGCGAATATTTGGCGCATTTAGAGCGAGAAAAGGCTCTGAATACGCCAACTATTCAAGATCGTTATGACTGCGACCAACTGACAAAACTGACAACAACCCAGAGAAAAAAAAAAACCCAAACTGATAACAACCCGGGTGTAGCAAAAAAAAAAAACTAACCGTAATACTCGCGGGATAAACCTTTTTTCCCGCAGGGTTCGCAGTCATAACGATCTTGAATAGTTGGCGTATTCAGAGCCTTTTCTCGCTCTAAATGCGCCAAATATTCGCAGTCATCCTCTAAGTCATACAGAGGACAGTTATGGAGAGGAAACAATTCAACCAATCTATGGTTGCGTTGCCTCACCATACAGGTCCTGCATTCTTCTGCTATGTGCACAGCCACATCTTTACGACCAAACCAACAGTACCCCAACAACTTACTTTTTACCTTATACATGATCTGGTGATAGTAACTGCGAACATGCTCCGGCCAGTTACCAATGAACACCTTTACATCACATACCTGACAATGTCGTTGTTCAAACTCTGCATGATCAGTGTCATCCCTAGGATGAACAACAACATTGTCTCCAATACTCAGTCTTAACCATTTCTTTAAACCTGTACTCATTACCAAGTATTCTGCATGATTGATCTTGGTTTTCATATTCAACTGTATGTCAGAATAATCATGGCCGGCTTTTTGATAGTCTCCCTGGTGCCTGGTCGGAGCACGGGCCCTATCAGAGCTTCCAGTACGGTCGGCCTGCCTTCCTCTGGGGATCGGACCACCTGTTGACGGACCGGGTTGTGGTGCTGGTTCAGGGTTATCAGCATTTTCATTCACCTTGTAATTGACCATTTCTGACGGTGTTAATGGGTCATTATTACCACTTTCTATCTTTCTCACTCGTTTATGTATGTTAACTAACAGACTCAAATTGTCTAATTTCAATTGTTTTGTTTTGCTCTGTCTCTGGTCGGGCTCATCGGAGTCTAACTGTTGGTTTTCTTTTGCTCCAGCATTTCAGTGGTTTCTTGCTGTCGAGTCCTCACCGTTGTCTCACCTCTGTGGTTCTTTGATTTCTGTGTTCACGGAGATGTTGCACTGATGAGTTAGGAGGCCTTCATGCGGACTGAACAAATTATTTGTCTAAATCGCGACGGAAGTAAGGGCGAGGATTGTGGCCACGTAAAATCGATTTAAGCCCCCCTGTGGAAATCTTCCACTGACCGTTCCAAGGCGGCTCTTCTGTGGCGATTTATTTATGTTGTTGTTTGTTACTTACTGTGTGTATCACTTGTGTCTTTTAATTTTGGATGGCCATATGGCCATTTTGTGGGAAAGTAACTGTCCATATGGCCTTCCTTTGTTTAGGTTTCCATTATGGTCTGGTCGCTTAATGTTTGTATTTCTTTCCCTTTGGTGTCTTTTATGGATGGAGTAAGTTAATTGTATCAATTCCTGATCTTTGTTTTACTTCTACTTTTCATTGGATTAATTAACTCTTTTTCATAGGCAGCTCTCTTCACAGGGAAGAATTCTCGGAACGGCTTCTTCCTTGGTGGTGGAGTGCTTCTCATGTCCTTCATCGTCTTCTCGAACATATCTACGTATTCAGGTGTAGATCTTTCGTAGGTATGTACTGTTGGTTCATCATTGAACCAGACCCGACGTTGCAGAACGGGTGGGTCTGGTTCTGCCTCCTCAGGTTCCGGTTCCATGGCCGCATCATCATCTGAGGATATGGAAATGTGTGACTCGTCGGAGGAAGACACCTCAATTTCATCCGGCTCTGCTGGTTCGATCTCTAGTTCGTCTCTCTTTCTTTTCTGAAACAATAAAGAAATATAACATAATAACATACCCGCGCCATGATCCGGTCTACCACTGGTTGCAAGCTAGGTAAGGTTTCGGGATCGTCCAAATAAGGGTTGGGTGGGGTTGGTTCCTTAGTTTCATCATCAGTATCATCATTCAAAAAACTGTCATCATAGTCCGTCAAGTCCTCGTCGAACTCGTCATCACTTAAATCTGCCTCTTCCACCTCGCATTCAAAGTCAATAAATTCTGACATGCTGTCATGTTTAGTTGTGTTTAGCAACTGATTTTGAATCAAGCGCTTAAAATTTGACCTCACGTGGTTTAGTGTCATACGATTATTGGTTCCAATCCTGACCTGCTGCGTTGCTGCGGCAGGTATACTAGATATACTTTGTACCTGCCGCGCAGCACAGCAAGTCAGCCGGGAACCAAAATCGATTTTTTTTGCACACGGCACTTATGTGGCGTGATTCCTAAAAATAGAATTCCGGGAAATTTGCTGACGTCATTTCGTCTCGTGACTTTCCGTAACCAATCGGATTACGGAAAAACCCGGAAACAACCGGTTCATTCCGGATTCAACCGAGGACAAGTACAGACACGTAAGTCGTTTTCTTATATTTTATCATGGTTTTATAATGGAAAGTAGATGTGATAGTGTTAAATTTTGTTGTTCTTGTTCGTCGGAGGAGGAACATAAGGAATTAGTTAGCCGTAGGACCTACGAAGATCAATTTCTAAAGAGGTACTTTCAAAATAATACACTTACGATCGGTATTCAGTTAGACGGTCATTTAAAAGACAATCCTTCATTATTTTACCTTATTCAAAAGAGAATAGACGAGGCATTTGATGTTTTACCATGTCAGGACCATCAGGACACAGTAGAACAGTAGAATTGATTGATGAGATCAGAGAAATTTCCAACTACGCAGTCAAAGTAGCCCTTCAGGCCAAAAACGATTTAGGTAATGCCTATTGTACCCTTGACAGACATGAGAGAGAACTCCATGAATACTGTACAGAGTTAGAAGGGGTTTTGGGCGAATATAAATCTACGATTAACTATTTGAAGGATTCTCTGACCCAATATGGTTACAGGTTAGACAATTTAGAACAGAAAGTTAATATTCTATATCTACAAAATGGTGAGAACGAAGCAAATGGTCAAAAAGGGGGCATTTAAGTTTCCAAAGCCATTGAAGACTTATCGAGAAGAATTTAGATTACCAGCTGACTATCATAGAGTGAAAGAATTAGCTGTTGCCAATGCCAAACGAAAGGGTCACCAAAAACTTTTGGAAAGAAAGCGACAAGCTGCTGGAATTGAACGCTTTTCGAAAAGACGGTTTCGTCCAGGAACTGTTGCTCTAAGACAAATACGACAGTATCAAAAAAGTACTGAACTCTTGATACCTAAAATGTCTTTCAGACGGTTGGTAAGATCTATCGCTAGTGACATTGACAATCTAAAGAGATTTCAAGAAAGTGCATTGTTAGCCTTACAAGAAGCTTCCGAGGCCTACCTAACATCTGTCTTAGAAGATTCTAATCTATGTGCGATACATGCCAAACGGATAACAATTCAGCCCAAAGATATTCAGTTGGCCAAACGACTAAGAGGATAATGGATTTGTCTAAAGGTGTTTCACGCTTCTGGGTCCAAGCTTTGTTTCTGCTTATTATACTTTGCTTTTGTATGGTTCAATTATTTATGCAGGCGGAAGATCGAGCTGTCTATATTGCATTGTTGTCAGCCATTTGTGGGAATACTGTCCCGACCATTAAACAAAAGAAGAGACGAGACGAAAATCAAAATCTTTTGGGATTAGACGAAGTAGATTCTCCTCCTAGAAGAATTGTACATTAATAATGGCATGTCCAACTTCTAAGAAACGAAAGCTGTCTAAAGCCATGAATATTTTAACACATGTAGAAGGTGAGGCTGTGACCCTCCCAAAAGGTCAGAAACAAATGCGAATTCTGTTTCAAAATAAGACGCCATTTCAGACAAACGAGGTTGGAAAGTATAGACAATTTACGATTGATTTCCCTGAATGTACTGGATGGGATGCTCTGAATGCAAGATTATCAGATAGAGACTGTTTACGGACAGTAGGATTTGACGATGAACTAGAATTTCCTATCATTCATGATATCGAGGTTACTTGGATTGGTACCCCACAAAGGTCACATTACGATGCAGGGGCAAATGGTGTCAACGGTTTACCAACCAACCAGTACTGCTTCTTTTTCACTGATTCCAAAGAGTTAAAAGTAAAAGTTGATGACATGGAGAAGACAGACAGTTCAGATCGGATATCTGTGGACAAGTCATGTCCTTCAATGGTGGCTATTGTGAACGATGCGTTTAAGTATGACGCCAAGGTCTTTTCGTTTTCTGTTGGACTGCCAGACCCCATATCTCAGGCAAATTGGGTCAGACAAAATCCGGCATTTGTTGGAGGTGGTTATGGTGATGTGACACATCAGATGTGGAATTTCATTCCTAAAAATGGCTATAAATTATTACAGCCAAACCTATTCATGTATTACTACGAGTCACCGCAAATCCCGAAACAGACAGGGGGTACTGAAACTATCACAGCTGAGGTTAGCATCAATTACTCCATTGGCACAGTCAAGGTTGAAGAGCTATGGGTCCGACAATTTCAACAGCATGCAGACAAGTACAAACCCCAACAACTACAATGGGCATATAAAGACAACACTAATGAGATGTTGTTGGTGAATCAGGGCTATATTTCGGCTTCAAAAGACATCGAACCGTCTGGTGATACAATATGACTAGATGAGGTCCACATCTTGGATGTCATGTTTGATGAGATGGCTCATGTCTATGATGCTGCTAGTGTCAGACAGAAAAACCAATTTTGGAACCAATTTGACAAGAAACTTTTGCAGTTTATGCAGTCTAAAGGAATTCCTCCATCTGGGAATTATCCTTTGACTCCTCCCGCAAACGTCCCGGCCGACTCCACAGACATCACAGACGACCCCGAAGAAATACCAGTCACCGTTCGCCATGCAGAGTAGTTGTTGGGACAACCGGTTGGACGTCGAGAACACCCCCAGGAGCGTTCCCGGAGCCCAATCGATTGCCCCCCTTTTGTATATAGTTAAAGTTATTTGTTCGAATTTGTAGTTGACACTTTAGCTCAGTTGGTAGAGCATCGGTCTGATAAGCCGAAGGTCATAGGTTCGATTCCTATTCGTGTCATATTTTTTTTATAAAAGAGCTCTTTTATAAGACAACAAGTAACACACATGTAAAGTTTTCAAGTTGTATTCATTGTTTTCTTTGTTATTAGTCTTTTTTCTCTTATTATATTAAATGTTATATTCAACATGAGGTGTTAGGCCTCCATTTCTAACCCCACCCATATCCTCAGTGTCTTCAATTTCCAGCACACACCATCTGTCGAGCGATAGCAAGGTCTTGTCAGGGTAGGAGTTACTGAAGACCACGACTATAGGACTTTTAAATACTTTTCTCTGGACAACGTACTTTGTGGATATAATGTATCCATTCTTCAGGTCCTCTATTAATCTTAGATCGTTTGGTATTGTTGATCTAGGTAGATCGAACAGTACCAAACTCTCTAAGTTGAATAGGTAACTATTGTTCCTATAGTCGAGGTCTTGGTAGAGTATGGTTTTGCCAAATAACTCCGATGCAATCAAGTACTGGCACATGATGGACTTCCCTGCACCGCCAGTTTCATCCACGACCCAAAATACTGTTCTATTACAATCAGCATGGTCCTTGATCTCATTGATCAGCTGATGTTGCCAATTCAGCAAATTAATATTTTGGACTCGGTCGCGGATGACCCTGGACTCGTGCAGGTCGTGCTCATGAGCCATAACTGATTCAAAGACCTTCCTATCGCACGCGCTGATGGTGGATGGGATATAATCGCAATATTGAGTTGTTGCCATAGTGGTTTCCTGAAAGTAGTTGTGTGCCCGATATACGGTGGCTGTAAATTTCATGGGAATGTTAAGGAGGACAGCCTGTGTGTCCTCCTTTGTGACATACCTCACACATTCCCTGAAATTTACAGGACGCCGTATATCGAAAATCCTGAATCCGAACTTCTTAAAGAAGAGTCGCTTGAACTGCGCAAACGTGTACTTCTTTGCTGTCTGACGGTACATATGGCTATGCGCGTGCTTCATTCGAAGGGCGCCATACTCGTTGCAGATGGCGGCCTTCTGAATGAAGCTAGCTGCCTTAGCCATACGTCTCCGTTTACGCAAGTTCCTACGAGCGTCTTTAAAAAGTTCAGGGTGTCGTTCATAAATTTTATTTATGATGTCCCCGTGAGTTTCTGGTCCACCGGCGATTGGTTTCTTATAAAATCTTTTCTTATTCCGGAGCCATCGTAATTTCTCTTTATGTTTACGAGTCATTCTGTGCCTTGACAGGAGTTCCGACGACCGAAAAATATCGCCACAGATGGTGCATGAGCATGCAGCCTTCATTAATCTATGAGCAATGCGATATTTGATCGGTCGTTGGAACTCCAGCAAGAAATGGCTCCCTGCTTTCGCTTTGTCGGTTTTCGGTCGGGCAAAGGTTAGTTCGTCTAAATCGCCGGTACCAGAAACTGTTTCATCTGTGACCGCTACTGTATCCTTCATTTGGGTAGTATGTCTCCTTGATTTTACATGTGGTTTGACATTACGTTTTTGCTTGATTTTTATGTCACATATCGAACAGTAGTATTCGTTGTTATCCATTAGTAAAATCAAGGAACCAAACTCGTCCGTTGTAGATCCAGTAGGAGTCACAGATGTGGGGTTAGTTTTTTTTTTTTTTTTTTTTGCTACACCCGGGTTGTTATCAGTTTGGGTTTTTTTTTTTTTTTCTCTGGGTTGTTGTCAGTTTTGTCAGTTGGAGAATGAGGTCGCTTTTTACCTCGGTCTGTTGATTTGGGCGAAGATGTAGCTGTGTTCCGTTTATGCTGGAACCCTGTCAAATGGCGCTCGTAATACTCGCGGGATACACCTTTTTTCCCGCAGGGTTCGCAGTCATAACGATCTTGAATAGTTGGCGTATTCAGAGCCTTTTCTCGCTCTAAATGCGCCAAATATTCGCAGTCATCCTCTAAGTCATACAGAGGACAGTTATGGAGAGGAAACAATTCAACCAATCTATGGTTGCGTTGCCTCTCCATACAGGTCCTGCATTCTTCTGCTATGTGCACAGCCACATCTTTACGACCAAACCAACAGTACCCCAACAACTTACTTTTTACCTTATACATGATCTGGTGATAGTAACTGCGAACATGCTCCGGCCAGTTACCAATGAACACCTTTACATCACATACCTGACAATGTCGTTGTTCAAACTCTGCATGATCAGTGTCATCCCTAGGATGAACAACAACATTGTCTCCAATACTCAGTCTTAACCATTTCTTTAAACCTGTACTCATTACCAAGTATTCTGCATGATTGATCTTGGTTTTCATATTCAACTGTATGTCAGAATAATCATGGCCGGCTTTTGATAGTCTCCCTGGTGCCTGGTCGGAGCACGGGCCCTATCAGAGCTTCCAGTACGGTCGGCCTGCCTTCCTCTGGGGATCGGACCACCTGTTGACGGACGGACCGGGTTGTGGTGCTGGTTCAGGGTTATCAGCATTTTCATTCACCTTGTAATTGACCATTTCTGACGGTGTTAATGGGTCATTATTACCACTTTCTATCTTTCTCACTCGTTTATGTATGTTAACTAACAGACTCAAATTGTCTAATTTCAATTGTTTTGTCCGGACAGAGTTCATTGGATTAATTAACTCTTTTTCATAGGCAGCTCTCTTCACAGGGAAGAATTCTCGGAACGGCTTCTTCCTTGGTGGTGGAGTGCTTCTCATGTCCTTCATCGTCTTCTCGAACATATCTACGCATTCAGTTGTAGATCTTTCGTAGGTATGTAGTGTTGGTTCATCATTGAACCAGACCCGACGTTGCAGAACGGGTGGGTCTGGTTCTGCCTCCTCCTCAGGTTCCGGTTCCATGGCCGCATCATCATCTGAGGATATGGAAATGTGTGACCTGCCGCGCAGCACGCAGCACAGCAAGTTACAGCCGGGAACCAATATTGATTTTTTGCACACGGCACTTAGTGGTGGCGTGATTCCTAAAAATAGAATTATTGGAAAAAATTTATGACGTCATCAAAATTTTATGACGTCATAATATCTCGTGACTGTCCGTAACCAATCGGATTACGGAAAAATCCGGAAATAACCGGTTCTTTCCGGGAAATCTTACGGACAAGAATAAACACGTGAGTTATTTTCTCTCATTTTACAATGGAAAATCGTTGTGAACAGATTCAATTTTGTTGCTCTTGTGAATCAGAGGAGGATCATAAGATATTAAGTAGGAGAAGGGCAGAGAACGACTTATTAAAGAAGTACTTTCAAGATAACACTCTTACTGTCGCTGTCAAACTCTCGGAACACTTGAAGGACAAACCCGCTTTGTATTACCTTATCGAGAAGAGAATAGATGGAGCATTTGATTCGTTAGTTATTACGACCGCAGAGATCCGGGAAGGCGAACTTGATATCGTAAACTTATAAAGAAATGTCACGAAGAGATTGGCAGGAACTGCTCCAAGAGGTATCTAAGTTGAATAAAAATGTCAAGTATACTTTAGAGAAAGCACTAGAGACAAAAGAAGAACTGGCAGGAATCACGGTAGCTATTGACAGGATTGAAGAGAAGGTTCGTTTCTTTCAAACCTGTTTAGCAGAATTCAATGCGAGACTGGTTCAGGTGGAGTACCTTACAGACACAGTAGGTCATCTCGATTATCGACTTTCTGCTGTAGAAGATAGACTTAATAACCTTAATTCACATCATTATGTCGACCAGTAAGGACTGGGTACGACGTAAAAATGTAAAAAAAAAAACTAGATATAATTGTGTGTGATGACAAACCAGACCAACACAGAAATTCTAAGAAGATGATAGCCAATAAATGTAGACATATGGAATCTATGGCAATCATATCTGAAACAAAAACAATAGAAGCTATGGCTATTTCAGATACATTATGAGATATGGCAAGAAGAAAGCAGACACAAAGAAAGCGCTTCAACTTTCCAGCACCATTCACCCCCCGATATCTCATAATGTATGAGCCCGACCAGAGACAGAGCATCAGGCACCAACCAACATTATCTCTTTAATTTTCAATAAGCCTTTACGTTGGAGCCGTCATAGAATCTGAGGCCTGACCCACCGGCGTGCAATTAAAGAGGGAAGCAAAGTTGCCAACCGTGATTGGGTTAACTACCATGCATGCAGTCTGTCGTATAATATCCATGTTGTACCCAATCTTTTTATATCGAAGAATGATTTTACGAAATTGGGTGCTGAAGTCATTGCGGTTATATATTTTTCTGAATTTATATACTAAGTCACCATAAAATTCGGGTTCCGATAGACCTTGTTGCAGAAGAGATTTAAGTCCAATATTGAATTTTGAAATTAAATCAGAATGGCATCTATAAAATTTTGAAAAGGCTTGCGTAGTTTATGGTACCGGCTTTTCGGTGTAGACGTGTGGCCGTGCGGTCCGGCACGGTCAGTCGGCTGGTCGCGCCGAGTCCTAGAGATACCGCTTTGCTTTCTCTTCAACTCTTTTTGTATCTTTCCTGATACCAACCATATGCCCATTTACCTTACCCTTTTCTGTCTTTTTATCTCTAGAAGGCGGTGGCTAAACGGATCAATCGTGTAGGCATTTTGTTTATACGAGTATATCTCACGTGTATCTCTAACACCTGCGAGTTGGATAACCACTCCATTATGGTGTTCCCTTGTAGGGCTCCACGGAGGGCGGAGAGCGATTGGGACGAAACTAGAAATTTTTCCTTATGCCTAATGGAAAAAAACATAACCGCAACGCATCCAAACGTAAAAAAGACGAGGAATCATCCGAAACGGATGAACCCAGTCAACAGTCAAGCCAGCAGTCTGCAGCACCAAAGCAACTTAATTTTCCACGCTTCTTGGTAATGTCTTCATGTGAAGATACACGCACTGTGTCAAGTTTATCCCCATTTGTGATTGAAAAGAGCATCATGTCCTTTGCCGGACATCCCAAAAGCATTAAAAAGCTTAAGTCAGGTGACCTTTTACTAGAAGTCTAGAGAGAACAGCAGGTAAAAAGCCTGCTTGGTACCACAAAGCTCTTCGATCTCAAGGTCAAAGTATCTCTGGTTAATACACTTAACTCATGCAAAGGTGTTATCCGCAGCCCAGAGCTCCGTCCTTGCAGCGATGCAGAGATAGTTGAGAACTTGAGATCGGAAGGCGTCATTGGTGTACGTAACATCCAAGTTCGTAGAGGTGGTGTATTGAAACCAACGGGTACTTACGTGTTGACTTTTAATACACCAGTTCTACCCAAGAAAATCAAAGTAGCATATCTTTCAGTTAACGTGGATGTTTATATACCAAACCCTCTTAGATGTTACTCGTGTCAGGTTTTTGGCCACCACGAAAGCAGATGTCAAAACAAAAAACTCTGTCCAAATTGTGGTGAAGAAAAACATGTCGATAATCATCAAAACTGTAAAAATGAGGCCAAATGTGTAAATTGTGGTGGCAAGCATGCTGTTTTCTCTCGAGATTGTCCGGCATGGAAAAAGAAAAAGAAATACTTACTGTCAAATACCAAAGGGGGGTGACATTCCCAGAAGCGCGGAAAATTGTTGACGATCGATACACAATACCAACCACCAGTTACGCCAGCATCACAAAGGGTGCTGGTAAGTTTCAAGCTCCGCAACGCAGACTGTTGAATCATGCATAGCTGAATTAAAGAAATCCGGTGCATGGAGCAAATCCACTCCAGCACCACAAAGTTCAACCAATTTATCAAATGGCGCAATCCAGGTTGCTGCGGATTGGTCGACAGCGACCGTACCGAAGCCAGCGCCGCATGTAAAAGAGAAACTCGACCCAGGTCGAACTAATAAGGGATCGGAAGATCCGAAAAGCAATTGTCTCTAAAACAAACAGACAGACAACGTAAAATGGAAAGAGACAATATAAAATTTCAGAACAGATTCGGATCTTTGAGTGACAGTGATATGGAGTTTGAAGCTCCATCATCACCAAGTAGCAATAACAGATCGAGGTCTGCAACACCACGAGCTGGTGGTAGCAGATCTATATCACCAATTGCAGCTCCAATATAGTTTCTAGTCTTAATCCCTTCATAAAATGGATTTAAAACACAAAATAATACAATGGAATTGTCGAGGTCTTAAATCAAATTATAACGAACTGTTATTACTTATTTCGTTATTAAACCCATCGGTTTTTTGTTTGCAAGAAACTTTTTTAAAAACTGATGACAACATTGATGTCAGGGGTTTCAATACATACAACTATATCTATTCTGATGGTAACAAACCATCTGGTGGCAGTTCAATTTTTGTTAAATCATGTTTACCACAAAGAGACATCAAATTAAAAACAGACCTACAAGCTGTAGCAGTATCGGTTTCTCTGGATAAAGAAACTACAATTTGCTCTCTATATATCCCACCCTCATTTTTATACCCCCGGCATACGAAGTATGTCAGGGGGTATATAGTTTTCGTCTTTCCGTCCGTTCGTTGGTTCGTTCGTATGTTCGTTCGTTCGTTAGTTCGTTCGTTCGTTAACCTTTACGTCAAAGTTTTGCGTTAAACCTTTTTGATTGCTCATATCTCTGTAACCACAGGTTGGATTCTCTTCATATTTGGTACAGGATATCTCTATAGCATTACCTTTCATATGGAATATCTAAGCCCCTGGGTGGGTTGTCTGTCTGTCCGTCTGTCTGTTCATCTACTTTTACGTCAAAGTTTTGTGTTAAACCTTTTTCATTGCTGATATCTCTGTAACCACATGTTAGATTCTCTTCATATTTGGTATAGTATATCTCTATAGCATTACCTTTCATATGGAATATCTAAGCCCCTGGGTCAAGCCCCTGGGTGGGCTGTCTGTCTGTCTGTTCATCTAATTTTACGTCAAAGTTTTGTGTTAAACCTTTTTCATTGCTGATATCTCTGTAACCACATGTTAGATTCTCCTGATATTTGGTATAGGATATCTCTATAGCATTACCTTTCATATGGAATATCTAAGCCCCTGGGTCAAGCCCCTGGGTGGGCTGTCTGTCTGTTCATCTAATTTTACGTCAAAGTTTTGTGTTAAACCTTTTTAGCTCACCGTCACGTAGTGACGAGGTGAGCTTATGGGATCACTTTTCGTCCGTCTTGCGTCCGTGCGTCCGTAAACAATTTCTTTAAACGACATCTCCTCCTAAACCACTGATCGGATTTTGACCAAACTTCACAGAAATGATCCTTAGGTGGTCCCCTTTCAAAGTTGTTCAAATGGTTCCGGTCCATTGCACATATAGGTTTTGTGGGCCAAAAATAGATTTTTTTTCACCAAAAACTTAAAAAAACTTCTTCTCTGAAACCACAAGGCCCAGGTCTTTGATATTTGGTATGAAGCTTCATCTAGTGGACCCCTACCAAGATTGTTCAAATTATAGTGCTGGGGCCAAAAATGCCCCCGCTCCGGGGCCCTTTGGTTTTACATGGGCTTATATAGGGAAAATCTTTAAAAATCTTCTTCTCTGAAACCGTAAGGCCCAGGTCTTTGATATTTGGTCTGAAGCTTCATCTAGTGGACCCCTACCAAGATTGTTATACCCCCGGCATACGAAGTATGTCAGGGGGTATATAGTTTTCGTCTTTCCGTCCGTTCGTTGGTTCGTTCGTTTGTTCGTTCGTTCGTTCGTTAGTTCGTTCGTACGTCGTTCGTTTGTTCGTTCGTTCGTTCGTTCGTTAGTTCGTTCGTACGTTCGTTCGTCAACCTTTACGTCAAAGTTTTGCGTTAAACCTTTTTGATTGCTCATATCTCTGTAACCACAGGTTGGATTCTCTTCATATTTGGTACAGGATATCTCTATAGCATTACCTTTCATATGGAATATCTAAGCCCCTGGGTGGGTTGTCTGTCTGTCCGTCTGTCTGCTCATCTACTTTTACGTCAAAGTTTTGTGTTAAACCTTTTTCATTGCTGATATCTCTGTAACCACATGTTAGATTCTCTTCATATTTGGTATAGGATATCTCTATAGCATTACCTTTCATATGGAATATCTAAGCCCCTGGGTCAAGCCCCTTGGTGGGCTGTCTGTCTGTCTGTTCATCTAATTTTACCCCCAGGTATTAAACTTCCTGCCTTGCCGTGGCCCTGGGGGCTCAATTCCCACTGGGCACGTTGCTGCTGTGGTCTGCGTGCCCACTGGGAAGAGCTAAAGGAAGTACCACCCGTTTGCCGTGGGTGGCGTCCCGTAAGCCGGATGAAGGGGTCCTGGAGGTTGAGGGTTATCTGGAGTTCAGTGCTTCAGGTACTCAACACGCCTCTTTGGCCTGGATTTCGGTGAGACGGGTGGTCGTGCGGTCCGGCACGGTCAATCGGCTGGTCGCGCCATGCCCTAGTAATAACTTTTTACTTTCTCTTCCTTGTCTTTTGTATCATCCTGAATACACACCGTTTGCTCATAAAGTCTTTTCACAACCTTTCCATTTCTAGAAGGCGGCGGCTTAACGGACCAATCGCGCAGCTTTTTGCTCGTACGAGTATATCCTCTGTGTATCTCTAACACTTGAGGTAGGAAATCCACTCGCTGAAAGTGTTCCCTTGTAGGGCTCCACGGTGGGCGGGGAGCACGGAGGACGAACCATGCCATCTTTTCATCATGGCTACTTTAAATAAAAGAAAGAAAACTGACCAAAACTTTTCAGAATCCGATCTTTCAGACAATGAACACAACGATCAAACTACGACCATGACATCCAACGATACTACCACTCAACATTTTCCGCGTTTTCTCATTATCGAAAGCACAGAAAGTACAAGTATTACATCGCTGTCTCCGTTTGTCATTCGGAAGGTTATACACGGCTTAGCTGGTGAACCTCAAAGTATTAAAAAACTACAAAGGTCCAATCAACTCCTTGTCGAAGTCAATCGAAAAGCACATGCAGAGAGTCTCCTGAGGACCACAACTTTCCACAATTTGAAAGTTCGTGTGTGTCCTCATACCTCACTGAATACCTCCAAAGGTGTCATTCGTTGCCCGGAATTGAGGGAATGCAGTGAGGAGGAGATTCTAGAAGGTACAAAATCACAAGGAGTTACTGCAGTCAAACGGTTTAAGGTACGCAGAAATTGTGAATTAAAAAATACTAACACTTTCGTTTTTACATTCAATACACCAGTGCTACCGAAAACCGTTAAAGTCGCTTATTTTCGAGTCAACGTAGAAATTTACATTCTAACCCGTTACGTTGCCATAATTGCCAAAAATACGGCCACCACGAGGACAGATGTACAAAAGATCCCGTCTGTTCCAAATGTGGTGAAGTAACGGGTCATAGCGAAAGAGTATGTGAAAAAGAACAAAAATGTGTAAACTGCGGAGAAAAACACCACGCATACTCAAAAGACTGCAAAGTTTGGCACAAAGAAAAACAAATTTTAACAATAAAGTTCACCAGAAACATATCATTTATAGAAGCGCGGAAAATCGTTGAATCTCAAAACACAACTCCTGGAGTCAGCTATGCCAGCATCACCCAGTCATCAATTCAGAAGATGCCTGGCACCGATGCTGTCACTCAAACAGATCCGATTCCTGGTCTTGAACCTCTACAAAAATTAAAACCAAAAAGTCAAACAGAAACCCCAAAAACACAAACAGCTCAAGAAACAAACATCACACAAAATCAAACAACAGCATTACCTTCCAGGGAAACCAATAAACCTGAGAAGGTTTTAAAAACGCCACACTTGACATGATAAAGAAAGATTTGAAAAAAACAACAAAAACAAGCATCTCAAAAACAAGCATCTCAAAAACAATCATCTCAAAAACCTGCATCTCAAAAACAATCAGACAAACAACATAAAAACTCAAGAGACAAATTGAAAAATCAGAATCGATTCGGATCTTTGAGTGACAGCAGTGACATGGAGTATCTTGAAACACAAGAAACTCCAACACCACGAAGTAATAACAGGTCGAGGTCACCTGTAATCCCCCCAAGATAGTTTCTAGTCTTAGAAATCTCTCCTGAAAAAATCTCTCCTGAAAATGGATTTAAAACACAAAATATTACAATGGAATTGTCGGGGTCTTAAATCAAACTATAATGAACTCTTACTACTTCTTTCCCTATTTAACCCATCGGTTTTTTGTTTGCAAGAAACTTTTTTAAAAACTGATGACAGCATTGCTGTCAGAGGTTTCAATACATATAACTACATCAATTCTGAGGGTCACAGGCCATCTGGTGGCAGTACAATTTTAGTCAAATCGTGTTTGCCACACAGAGAGATCAAACTAAAAACACAGCTACAAGCTGTAGCACTCTCGGTTACTTTAGATAAAGAAACTACTATTTGTTCAGTATATATACCCCCTTCTTTTTCCTTAACACCTGAACATCTCGAATCATTACTAAATCAACTTCCTTCACCATATATTTTGGTTGGTGACTTTAATGGTCATAACATACTGTGGGGGTGCAAAGATAATAACAACAGGGGCGCAATTATTGAAGACTTTATTGCAAAGAACAATCTTTGCTTGATGAATGATAAATCTTATACTTACCTTCATCCTGCGACAGGTCATTTGTCTTCTTTAGATCTCTCTTTGTGTCACCCATCACTCTTCTTGGACTATGACTGGTCTGTTCATGATGATCAGTGCGGAAGTGTCACTTCCCTGTTATAATTGAGAGCGTAAACGAACCAGATGAGGACTGTAACCAGAAATGGAAAATGAATAAAGCCGACTGGGGATTATTCCATAATTTATGTGAAGAAGAGTTACCAGTTGATCATTTTAATGAATCATCCGACATCATTTCTGATTTCACAGATACACTTATTAACATATCAGAACAATGCATTCCAAAGACCTCCACAAATACTAAGAAAAGCAAGCCTTGGTTTAATAATGACTGTAAAGAAGCTATTAAAAAGCGTAAACAGGCTCTAAATAAGTTATGCAAAAGTCCCACTTCAGAAAAGCTAAACGACGTAAAAGTTTTTAGAGCTAAAGCTCGGCGAACAATCCGAGCTTCCAAACGAAAGTCATGGAGAGAATATGTCTCAAAATTGAACTACAAAACCCCCATTAAAAAGGTTTGGGATATGGTACGGAAAATTTCAGGAAAAACAAAGTCCTCTAGTTTTACACATTTAAATACTGAATTTGACACAATAGCTTCAACAAAAAAAGATATTTCAGATACTCTTGGGCACACATTCTTGAGAAATTCATCATCGCGTAATTATTCTGACACTTTTAGAAATTTCAAAAAGGACCAAGAGAAAAGAAATCTAAACTTTAAATCCCTTAATCACGAAGAATACAACAAACCTTTTAACTTATCCGAACTCGTTGAAGCCATTGAAAAATCACATGATACGGCAACCGGCCCCGATGAAATTCATTACCAGATGCTTAAGCATCTGCCAAAAAGTTCTCTTTCAACACTTTTAGATATCTTTAATAATATTTGGGAAACTGGGGTCTGTCCTGAAAGCTGGCGTGTAGCTACAGTTGTACCAATTCCGAAACCAGGGAAAGATAATGCAGAACCTACAAATTATCGTCCGATAGCTTTGACAAGTTGTTTGTGTAAAACATTGGAGAGAATGATAAACAAGAGATTAGTCTGGTACTTAGAATCCAACAACCTCATTTCAGAATATCAATCGGGTTTTCGTTCGGAACGTAGTACCAACGACAATTTAATAAGACTAGAAACATTTATACGAAATGCTTTTATTAACAAAGAACACGTAGTAGCTGTCTTTTTCGACTTGGAGAAAGCATATGATACAACATGGCGATATGGAATATTGAAAGATCTCCATGACATTGGCTTAAGAGGAAAACTTCCCAATTTTATTGAAAGCTTTTTAGGGGAGCGTATGTTTCAGGTGCGTGTGGGGTCTACTCTGTCAGATTTCTACGATCAAGAACAGGGTGTCCCACAGGTTAGTATTCTTTCAACTACGCTATTTAACATCAAAATAAACAATATTGTACAATGTTTAGACGACAAAACTGATTGTTCCTTGTATGTTGACGATTTTTGTATATGTTACCGTTCAAAAAATATGAAAACAATTGAACGAAAGTTACAACAAAATTTAAAAAGGATAGAATAAAGGACTGATAAATATGGTTTCAAGTTCTCCAAGTCGAAAACGCAGTGTGTTCATTTTTGTAAGCTACGGAAGAAACATGAACATCCTTCCTTGTTTTTATACGGATCACAAATTCCTGTTGTTGAAGAAGCCAAATTTCTTGGGGTCATATTTGATCAAAAGTTATCATTATTCCCAATATTAAATATCTTAAAGCGAAATGCTTAAAAGCTTTGAATCTTTTGAAAGTTTTAGCCCATACAAGTTGGGGAGCAGATCGGTACACTTTATTACATCTTTACCGGTCTCTGATAAGATCTAAATTAGATTATGGGTCTGTTGTTTATGGTTCTGCCAGAAAGTCTTATTTAAAATCTTTAGATACTATTCATCATCAAGGCCTTCGTTTGGCTATGGTAGCCTTCCGTACTTCTCCCGTATTAAGCCTTTATGTGGAAGCAGGTGAACCATCTTTAACCTCGCGCAGAGAGAAACTTTCTCTTCAGTATGCTATCAGACTTGCTGCTAATCCATCTAACCCGGCATTCCAAATTTCATTTCCACCTGAATTTATAGATAAGTATGAAACTAAACCCACAGCAATCAAACCTTTTGGATTACGAATTTTACCACTGCTAGAAAATTCAGGTATCGACCTTAAAAATATTCAAAAACATGAAACGGCCGAAGTTCCATCTTGGTGTATTAAAAAACCTTCTATTCTGTTCGACTTACATGATGGCAAAAAATCCGAATCAAATCCGATACTTCTCAAACAAAACTTTCAGGTACTGCAGTCACGTTACAATGATTACCAGCACGTCTATACTGATGGTTCCAAAGAAGGAGATAAAGTTGGTTGTGCGTATGTTTCTAAAGATACGCACAAAACCATGCGCCTTCCAGATGGTTCATCTATTTTTACAGCTGAAGCCAAAGCAATAGACCTAGCTTTAGATTTTATCAGTTCTTCAACAATTCAAAAAGCAATTCTATTTTCTGATTCACTTTCTGTGCTTAAGGCACTAGACCATTCATCATCTAAAAATCCTCAAATTCAAAAATTGATCGAAAAACATCATGAAATTTCTAAAACACACCAAATCTTATTTTGTTGGCTTCCGAGCCATATTGGCATTGTCGGCAATGAATATGCTGACAAGAAAGCAAAGGAATCGCTCAATCTTGATCCATCTATTTTTAAAATTCCTTTTAATAATTTTAAACCATTTATCAACAGATACATCTTGTCGGAATGGCAAGGCGAATGGGACCGTGCAATAAATAACAAACTCCATGCCATTAAACCTGTCGTTAGTACAAAATGCTCTCCTCCACAGTTTTCCAGAAAAGAGGACGTAGTATTAACACGACTGCGCATCGGCCATACTAGAGTTACTCATTCTTATATTTTAAATGGTGATGATCAGCCTTCTTGTGTAGGTTGTGATCAGCCATTCACTGTGAAACATATCTTAATTGACTGTGTTGACTTTTCACCCTCACGTATTTTATATTTCAAAGCAGACACTTTGCAACAACTGTTTCGAGATGTACCTGTTGATAATATTGTTTTATTCTTAAAAGAAATTGGAATTTTTCATAAAATTTAACTGTTTCAGATTTTTATACATTATCATTCTGACATTTTACTTTTAATATCATCATAATTATTCATGCCGTTTAACCATTAACCGTTTGACGCTTATGACCCACAAAGAGGGTTGACGCGTCGTTAAACACGAAATCATCATCATCATCATCATCTAATTTTACGTCAAAGTTTTGTGTTAAACCTTTTTCATTGCTGATATCTCTGTAACCACATGTTAGATTCTCTTCATATTTGGTATAGGATATCTCTATAGCATTACCTTTCATATGGAATATCTAAGCCCCTGGGTCAAGCCCCTTGGTGGGCTGTCTGTCTGTCTGTTCATCTAATTTTACGTCAAAGTTTTGTGTTAAACCTTTTTCATTGCTGATATCTCTGTAACCACATGTTAGATTCTCTTCATATTTGGTATAGGATATCTCTATAGCATTACCTTTCATATGGAATATCTAAGCCCCTGGTTCAAGCCCTTGGGTGGGCTGTCTGTCTGTCTGTTCATCTAATTTTACGTCAAAGTTTTGTGTTAAACCTTTTTCATTGCTGATATCTCTGTAACCACATGTTAGATTCTCTTCATGTTTGGTAAAGGATATCTCTATAGCATTACCTTCATATGGAATATCTAAGCCTCTGGGTCAAGCCCCTGGGTGGGCTGTCTGTTCATCTACTTTTACGTCAAAGTTTTGTGTTAAACCTTTTTCATGGCTGATATCTCTGTAACCACATCTTAGATTCTCTTCATGTTTGATAAATGATTTCATGATGCATGTCCATTCCCCCACCCATGGTGACCTTGACCTCAAGGTCATGGTGGCCTTGACCTCAAGGTCACGGACTTAGAAATTTTACATTTGGTTAAAGTTTTATGTCAAAATTTATAGATGCCTGTGTGTTCTATTTGATGCCCTCACTCCCTTGGTCCATTTAGAAATTTTATGTTTGGTTTAGCTTTTACAAGCACATTTATAGATTCTTATAGCTTCTTGACTTCATTCATATTACATACAAGCTCAAAAGATATATCAGAGGGTGATGCTGGCCGGGGGTATACGTGACCCACTGGCCATCTTTCTAGCCTTTAAAGCCCGAACATCTTGACACATTGCTGAGTCAACTTCCATCGCCATATCTTTTAGTTGGCGACTTCAATGGTCACAATATTCTATGGGGCTGTAAAGATATCAATAACAGAGGAGCACTTGTCGAAGATTTTATTGCAAAGAGCGATCTTTGCTTGATGAATGATAAATCTTATACTTACCTTCACCCTGCGACAGGTCATTTGTCTTCTTTGGATCTCTCTTTGTGTCACCCATCTCTCTTCTTGGACTATGACTGGTCTGTTCGTGATGATCAGTGCGGAAGTGGTCGCTTCCCTGTTGTGATTGAGAGCGTAAACGAACCAGATGAGGACTGTAACCAGAAATGGAAAATGAATAAAGCCGACTGGGAATTATTCCATAATTTATGTGAAGAAGAGTTATCAGTTTATCATTTTAATGAATCATCCGACATTGTTTCTGATATTACAGATACACTTGTTAACATATCAGAACAGTGCATTCCAAAGACCTCCACAAATACTAAGAAAAGCAAGCCTTGGTTTAATAATGACTGTAAGGAGGCTGTTAAAAAGCGTAAGCGGGCTCTAAATAAGTTCTGCAAAAATCGCACTTCAGAAAAGCTCAACGGCGTAAAACTTTTGGGAGCTAAAGCTCGGCGAACAATCCGAGCTTCCAAACGAAAGTCATGGAGAGAATATGTCTCCTAATTGAACTATAAAACCCCCATTAAAAAGGTTTGGGATATGGTACGAAAAATTTTAGGAATAACAAAGTATTCTAGTTTTACACATTTAAATACTGAATTTGACACAATAGCTTCAACAAAAAAAATATTTCAGGTGCTCTTGGGAGCACATTCTTGAGAAATTCATCATCGCGTAATTATTCTGACACTTTTAGAAATTTCAAAAAGGACCAAGAGAAAAGAAATCTAAACTTTAAATCCCTTAATCACGAAGAATACAACAAACCTTTTAACTTATCCGAACTCGTTGAAGCCATTGAAAAATCGCATGATACGGCAACCGGCCCCGATGAAATTCATTATCAGATGCTTAAGCATCTGCCAAAAAGTTCTCTTTCAACACTTTTAGATATCTTTAATAATATTTGGGAAACGGGGGTCTGTCCTGAGAGCTGGCGTGTAGCTACAGTTGTACCAATTCCGAAACCAGGGAAAGATCATGCAGAACCTACAAATTATCGTCCGATAGCTTTGACAAGTTGTTTGTGTAAAACATTGGAGAGAATGATAAACAAGAGATTAGTCTGGTTCTTAGAGTCCAACAACCTCATTTCAGAATATCAATCGGGTTTTCGTTCGGAACGTAGTACCAATGACAATTTAATAAGACTAGAAACATTTATACGAGATGCTTTTATTAACAAAGAACACGTAGTAGCTGTCTTTTTCGACTTGGAGAAAGCATATGATACAACATAGCGTTATGGAATATTGAAAGATCTACATAACATTGGCTTAAGAGGAAAACTTCCCAGTTTTATTGAAAGCTTTTTAGGGGAGCGCATGTTTCAGGTGCGTGTGGGGTCTACCGTGTCAGATTTCTATGATCAAGAACAGGGTGTCCCACAGGGTAGTATTCTTTCAACTACGCTATTTAACATCAAAATAAACAATATTGTACAATGTTTGGACGACAAAACTGATTGTTCATTGTATGTTGATGATTTTTGTATATGTTACCGTTCAAAAAATATGAAAACAATTGAACGAAAGTTACAACAAAATTTAAAATGAATAGAAGAATGGACTGATAAAAATGGTTTCAAGTTTTCCAAGTCGAAAACGCAGTGTGTTCATTTTTGTAAACTACGGAAAAAACACGAACCTCCTTCCCTGTTTTTATACGGATTACAAATTCCTGTTGTTGAAGAAGCCAAATTTCTTGGGGTCATATTTGATCAAAAGTTATCTTTTATTCCCCATATTAAATATCTTAAAGCGAAATGCTTGAAAGTTTTAGCTCATACAAGTTGGGGAGCAGATCGGTATACTTTATTACATCTTTACCGGTCTTTAATAAGATCTAAATTAGATTATGGGTCTGTTGTTTATGGTTCTGCCAGAAAGTCCAATTTAAAATCCTTGGATACTATCCATCACCAAGGCCTTCGTCTGGCCATGGGAGCCTTCCGTACTTCTCCCGTATTAAGCCTTTATGTAGAAGCAGGTGAACCATCTTTAACCTCGCGCAGAGAGAAACTTTCTCTTCAGTATGCTATAAGACTTGCTGCAAATCCATCTAACCCGGCATCCAAAATTTCATTTCGACCTCAATTTGTAGATAGGTATGAAACTAAACCCACAGCAATTAAACCTTTTGGATTACGTATCTTACCACTGCTGGAAAATTCAGGTATCGACCTTAAAAATATTCAAAAGCATGAAACCGCCGAAGTTCCATCTTGGTGTATTAAACAACCTTATATTCTGTTCGACTTACATGATGGCAAAAAATCCGAATCAAATCCGATACTTCTCAAACAAAACTTTCAGGTACTGCAATCACGTTACGATGATTACCAGCAAGTCTATACTGATGGTTCCAAAGAAGGAGATAAAGTTGGTTGTGCGTATGTTTCTAAAGATACGCACAAAACCATGCGCCTTCCGGATGGTTCATCTATTTTTACAGCTGAAGCCAAAGCAATAGACCTAGCTTTAGATTTTATCAGTTCTTCAACAATTCAAAAAGCAATTATATTTTCTGATTCACTTTCTGTGCTTAAGGCTTTAGACCATTCATCATCTAAAAATCCTCAAATTCAAAAATTGATCGAAAAACATCATGAAATTTCTAAAACACACCAAATCTTGTTTTGTTGGCTTCCGAGCCATATTGGCATTGTCGGCAATGAATATGCTGACAAGAAAGCAAAGGAATCGCTCAATCTTGATCCATCTGTTTTTAAAATTCCTTTTAATAATTTTAAACCATTTATCAATAGATACATCTTGTCGGAATGGCAAGGCGAATGGGACCGTGCAATAAATAACAAACTCCATGCCATTAAACCTGTCGTTAGTACAAAATGCTCTCCTCCACAGTTTTCCAGAAAAGAGGACGTAGTATTAACACGACTGCGCATCGGCCATACTAGAGTTACTCATTCTTATATTTTTAATGGTAATGATCAGCCTTCTTGTGTAGGTTGTGATCAGCCATTCACTGTGAAACATATCTTAATTGACTGTGTTGACTTTTCACCCTCACGTATTTTATATTTCAAAGCTGACACTTTGCAACAACTGTTTCGAGATGTACCTGTTGATAACATTATTTTATTCTTAAAAGAAATTGGTCTTTTTCATAAGATTTAACTGTTTCAGATTTTTATACATTATCATTCTGACTTGTTACTTTTAATATCATCATAATTATTCATGCCGTTTAACCGTTAACCGACTGACGCTTATGACCCACAAAGAGGGTTGACGCGTCGTTAAACACGAAATCATCATCATCATCATCATCATCATCATCATCAAGTTGGGGAGCAGATCGGTATACTTTATTACATCTTTACCGGTCTTTTATAAGATCTAAATTAGATTATGGGTCTGTTGTTTATGGTTCTGCCAGAAAGTCCTATTTAAAATCCTTGGATACTATCCATCACCAAGGCCTTCGTCTGGCCATGGGAGCCTTCCGTACTTCTCCCGTATTAAGCTTTTATGTAGAAGCAGGTGAACCATCTTTAACCTCGCGCAGAGAGAAACTTTCTCTTCAGTATGCTATTAGACTTGCTGCAAATCCATCTAACCCGGCATCCAAAATTTCATTTCCACCTCAATTTGTAGATAGGTATGAAACTAAATCCACAGCAATTAAACCTTTTGGATTACGTATTTTACCACTGCTGGAAAATTCAGGTATCGACCTTAAAAATATTCAAAAACATGAAACCGCCGAAGTTCCATCTTGGTGTATTAAACAACCTTCTATTCTGTTCGACTTACATGATGGCAAAAAATCCGAATCAAATCCGATACTTCTCAAACAAAACTTTCAGGTACTGCAGTCACGTTACGATGATTACCAGCAAGTCTATACTGATGGTTCCAAAGAAGGAGATCAAGTTGGTTGTGCGTATGTTTCTAAAGATACGCACAAAACCATGCGCCTTCCAGATGGTTCATCTATTTTTACAGCTGAAGCCAAAGCAATAGACCTAGCTTTAGATTCTATCAGTTCTTCAACAATTCAAAAAGCAATTATATTTTCTGATTCACTTTCTGTGCTTAAGGCTTTAGACCATTCATCATCTAAAAATCCTCAAATTCAAAAATTGATCGAAAAAATCATGAAATTTCTAAAACACACCACATCTTGTTTTGTTGGCTTCCGAGCCATATTGGCATTGTCGGCAATGAATATGCTGACAAGAAAGCAAAGGAATCGCTCAATCTTGATCCATCTGTTTTTAAAATTCCTTTTAATAATTTTAAACCATTTATCAACAGATACATCTTGTCGGAATGGCAAGGCGAATGGGACCGTGCAATAAATAACAAACTCCGTGCCATTAAACCTGCCGTTAGTACAAAATGCTCTCCTCCACAGTTTTCCAGAAAAGAGGACGTAGTATTAACACGACTGCGCATCGGCCATACTAGAGTTACTCATTCTTATATTTTTAATGGTGATGATCAGCCTTCTTGTGTAGGTTGTGATCAGCCATTCACTGTGAAACATATCTTAATTGACTGTGTTGACTTTTCACCCTCACGTATTTTATATTTCAAAGCTGACACTTTGCAACAACTGTTTCGAGATGTACCTGTTGATAATATTATTTTATTCTTAAAAGAAATTGGACTTTTTCATAAGATTTAACTGTTTCAGATTTTTATACATTATCATTCTGACTTTTTACTTTTAATATCATCATAATTATTCTTGCCGTTTAACCATTAACCGTTTGACGCTTATGACCCACAAAGAGGGTTGACGCGTCGTTAAACACGAAATCATCATCATCATCATCAATTCCCCATATTAAATATCTTAAAGCGAAATGCTTAAAAGCTTTGAATCTTTTGAAAGTTTTAGCTCATACAAGTTGGGGAGCAGATCGGTATACTTTATTACATCTTTACCGGTCTTAATAAGATCTAAATTAGATTATGGGTCTGTTGTTTATGGTTCTGCCAGAAAGTCCTATTTAAAATCCTTGGATACTATCCATCACCAAGGCCTTCGTCTGGCCATGGGAGCCTTCCGTACTTCTCCCGTATTAAGCCTTTATGTAGAAGCAGGTGAACCATCTTTAACCTCGCGCAGAGAGAAACTTTCTCTTCAGTATGCTATTAGACTTGCTGCAAATCCATCTAAAGTAGAAGTAAAACAAAGATCAGGAATTGATACAATTAACTTACTCCACCCATCAAAGACACCAAAGGGAAAGAAATACAAACATTAAGCGACCAGACCATAATGGAAACCTAAACAAAGGAAGGCCATAAGGACAGTTACTTTCCCACAAAATGGTCTTATGGCCATCCAAAACCAAAAGACACAAGTGATACACACAGTAAGTAACAAACAACAACAACATAAATAAATCGCCACAGAAGAGCCGCCTTGGAACGGTCAGTGGAAGATTTCCACTGGGGGGCTTAAATCGATTTTACGTGGCCACAATCCTCGCCCTTACTTCCGTCGCTATTTAGACAAATAATTTGTTCAGTCCGCATGAAGGCCTCCTAACTCATCAGTGCGACATCTCCGTGAACACAAAAATCAAAGGACCACAGAGGTGAGACAACGGTGAGGACTCGACAGCAAGAAACCACTGAAATGCTGGAGCAAAAGAAAACCAACAGTTAGACTCCGATGAGCCCGACCAGAGACAGAGCACCAGGCACCAACCAACATTATCTCTCTAATTTTCAATAAGCCTTTACGTTGGAGCCGTCATAGAATCTGAGACCTGACCCACCGGCGTGCAATTAAAGAGGGAAGCAAAGTTGCCAACCGTGATTGGGTTAACTACCATGCATGCAGTCTGTCGTATAATATCCATGTTGTACCCAATCTTTTTATATCGAAGAATGATTTTACGAAATTGGGTGCTGAAGTCATTGCGGTTATATATTTTTTCTGAATTTATATACTAAGTCACCATAAAATTCGGGTTCCGATAGACCTTGTTGCAGAAGAGATTTAAGTCCAATATTGAATTTTGAAATTAAATCAGAATGGCGTCTATAAAATTTCGAAAAGGCTTTGCGTAGTTTATGGTACCGATAACCCTGATTAAGGAGTTTAGCCGTTAATAATTTATTACGAGTGTTGAAGTCAGTTACATGACTACACACTCTAGCAAATCGAATTAATTGCGAAATATAAACGCCATAGGATGGCGCACGAGGAACATCACCATCCAAAAAAGGAAAATTTACAATCTCAAAATCAAAGTCATCGCGTTTATCATAAATTTTGCACGAAACAAAGTCATCTACAATAGATAGATGTAAATCCAAAAACGGGGCCTCGGTATCAGAAGAATTTGCTTTATTTAACTGAAGTTCTAGGGGGTAAATCTGACTGATCAAACCATCAAAATAGGTATTGTCAATATTTAATAAATCATCTAAATATCTAGAAGTAGAGCTAAAAGCTTCAATAATTTCAGATTGGTTATCAATGGAAAGCGACAAAATGAAGTCTCTTTCATAACAATACAAGAACAGATCAGCCACAAGAGGTGCGCAATTAGTACCCATCGGAATACCCACAATTTGTCTAAATAACTTAGTACCGAATCTAATATAAATATTGTCAAGTAGAAAGGTGAGGGCATCACACACTTTCTGACATGACCAAAGTGTATAATTCCCGGCATCCAAAATTTCATTTCCACCTCAATTTGTAGATAGGTATGAAACTAAACCCAAACAATTAAACCTTTTGGATTACGTATTTTACCACTGCTGGAAAATTCAGGTATCGACCTTAAAAATATTCAAAAACATGAAACCGCCGAAGTTCCATCTTGGTGTATTAAACAACCTTCTATTCTGTTCGACTTACATGATGGCAAAAAATCCGAATCAAATCCGATACTTCTCAAACAAAACTTTCAGGTACTGCAGTCACGTTACGATGATTACCAGCAAGTCTATACTGATGGTTCCAAAGAAGGAGATAAAGTTGGTTGTGCGTATGTTTCTAAAGATACGCACAAAACCATGCGCCTTCCAGATGGTTCATCTATTTTTACAGCTGAAGCCAAAGCAATAGACCTAGCTTTAGATTCTATCAGTTCTTCAACAATTCAAAAAGCAATTATATTTTCTGATTCACTTTCTGTGCTTAAGGCTTTAGACCATTCATCATCTAAAAATCCTCAAATTAAAAAATTGATCGAAAAAATCATGAAATTTCTAAAACACACCAAATCTTGTTTTGTTGGCTTCCGAGCCATATTGGCATTGTCGGCAATGAATATGCTGACAAGAAAGCAAAGGAATCGCTCAATCTTGATTCATCTGTTTGCAAAATTCCTTTTAATAATTTTAAACCATTTATCAACAGATACATCTTCTCGGAATGGCAAGGCGAATGGGACCGTGCAATAAATAACAAACTCCGTGCCATTAAACCTGTCGTTAGTACAAAATGCTCTCCTCCACAGTTTTCCAGAAAAGAGGACGTAGTATTAACACGACTGCGCATCGGCCATACTAGAGTTACTCATTCTTATATTTTTAATGGTGATGATCAGCCTTCTTGTGTAGGTTGTGATCAGCCATTCACTGTAAAACATATCTTAATTGACTGTGTTGACTTTTCACCCTCACGTATTTTATTATACCCCCCGGCATACGAAGTATGTCAGGGGGTATATAGTTTTCGTCTTTCCGTCCGTTCGTTCGTATGTTCGTTTGTTCGTTCGTTCGTACGTTCGTTCGTCAACCTTTACGTCAAAGTTTTGCGTTAAACCTTTTTGATTGCTCATATCTCTGTAACCACAGGTTGGATTCTCTTCATATTTGGTACAGGATATCTCTATAGTATTACCTTTCATATGGAATATCTAAGCCCCTGGGTGGGTTGTCTGTCTGTCCGTCTGTCTGTTCATCTACTTTTACGTCAAAGTTTTGTGTTAAACCTTTTTCATTGCTGATATCTCTGTAACCACATGTTAGATTCTCTTCATATTTGGTATAGGATATCTCTATAGCATTACCTTTCATATGGAATATCTAAGCCCCTGGGTCAAGCCCCTGGGTGGGCTGTCTGTTCATCTAATTTTACGTCAAAGTTTTGTGTTAAACCTTTTTCATTGCTGATATCTCTGTAACCACATGTTAGATTCTCTTCATATTTGGTATAGGATATCTCTATAGCATTACCTTTCATATGGAATATCTAAGCCCCTGGGTGGGCTGTCTGTCTGTCTGTTCATCTAATTTTACGTCAAAGTTTTGTGTTAAACCTTTTTCATTGCTGATATCTCTGTAACCACATGTTAGATTCTCTTCATGTTTTGTAAAGGATATCTCTATAGCATTACCTTTCATATGGAATATCTAAGCCTCTGGGTCAAGCCCCTGGGTGGGCTGTCTGTCTGTCTGTTCATCTTCTTTTACGTCAAAGTTTTGTGTTAAACCTTTTTCATGGCTGATATCTCTGTAACCACATCTTAGATTCTCTTCATGTTTGATAAATGATTTCATGATGCATGTCCATTCCCCCACCCATGGTGACCTTGACCTAAAGGTCACGGACTTAGAAATTTTACATTTGGTTAAAGTTTTATGTCAAAATTTATAGATGCCTGTGTGTTCTATTTGATGCCCTCACTCCCTTGGTCCATTTAGAAATTTTATGTTTGGTTTAGCTTTTACAAGCACATTTATAGATTCTTATAGCTTCTTGACTTCATTCATATTACATACAAGCTCGAAAGATATATCAGAGGGTGATGCTGGCTGGGGGTATACGTGACCCACTGGTCACTTTCTCTAGTATTTCAAAGGTGACACTTTGCAACAACTGTTTCGAGATGTACCTGTTGATAATATTATTTTATTCTTAAAAGAAATTGGACTTTTTCATAAGATTTAACTGTTTCAGATTTTTAGACATTATCATTCTGACTTTTTACTTTTAATATCATCATAATTATTCTTGCCGTTTAACCATTAACCGTTTGACGCTTATGACCCACAAAGAGGGTTGACGCGTCGTTAAACACGAAATCATCATCATCTTATTTCGAGGCAGTTCTAAGGAGTACCCACAATCCAAATATATATTTGAGTGCTCGCTAGAACTGCCTCAATGAGGTGGTTCTAACGAGTATCCACAATTTGTTTTTGAGCAAAAATAAGGAAAAATAGAACTTGTGTTTGTAAAACACTATGCCCCCAACCATATGCTTGCCCCTAAATGTCTTTTCAAAGGGTCATATCTGAAGAAAAAATTTCTTCTTTTCTAAGTATTAAACGGACATAATCTTCAAGATATGTAGGCGGTCTACGTATCCTTGTCGATCTACGAGGCAAGTCTGTAGCTACACTGTTGTTATGGCTGGTACCTTGATCTGGTGCATCGCCTCGCCAAGGTTTAATTTGCATATCCACTGCTGTATCTATCCCTAGTAAATCTGGCGGATTTAAGATAGTTTTAAATTTCGAATGATTTCTCGTTGCCATGGCGAAAGTTTCATGATTGAAACATGTTTGAACATGTTTAAATCATGTTTAGACATGATTGATCATGTTATGACCATGTTTAGAAATGTTTAAACATATGCGTGAAATGGCACCATGGTCAAACATGATTAGATATTAACTGTATTCAGCCATGTTTGACAATCATAGACAAGATGAGGACTGTAACCAGAAATGGAAAATGAATAAAGCCGACTGGGAATTATTCCGTAATTTATGTGAAGAAGAGTTATCAGTTGATCACTTAAATGAATCATCTGACATTGTTTCTGATTTCACAGATAAACTAATTTATATATCAGAACAATGCATTCCAAAGACCTCCACAAATACCAAGAAAAGCAAGCCTTGGTTTAATAATGACTGTAAAGAAGCTATTCAAAAGCGTAAACAGGCTCTAAATAAGTTCTGCAAAAGTCCCACTTCAGAAAAGCTAAACGATGTTAAAGTTTTTAGAGCTAAAGCTCGGCGAACAATCCGAGCTTCCAAACGAAAGTCATGGAGAGAATATGTCTCCAAATTGAACTACAAAACCCCCATTAAAAAGGTTTGGGATATGGTACGAAAAATTTCAGGAAAAACAAAGTCCCCTAGTTTTACTCATTTAAATACTGGTTTTGACAAAAAAAGCTTCAACTAAAACAGATATTTCAGATACTCTTGGTAGCACATTTTTGAGCAATTCATCACCGCGAAATTATTCTGACACTTTTAGAAATTTCCAAAAGGACCAAGAGAAAAGAAATCTTAACTTCAAATCCCACAATCACGAAGAATACAACAAACCTTTAACTTATCCGAACTAGTGGAAGCCATTGAAAAATCACACGATACAGCAACCGGCCCCGATGAAATTCATTATCAGATGCTTAAGCATCTGCCAAAAAGTTCTCTTTCAATACTTTTAGATATATTTAATAATATTTGGGAAACTGGGGTCTGTCCTGAGAGCTGGCGTTTTGCTACAGTTGTACCAATTCCAAAACCAGGGAAAGATCATGCAGAACCTACGAAATATCGACCGATAGTTTTGACAAGTTGTTTGTGTAAAACATTGGAGAGAATGATAAACAAGAGATTAGTCTGGTACTAAGAGTCCAACAACCTCATTTCAGAATACCAGTCAGGTTTTCGTTCGGAACGTAGTACCAACGACAATTTAATAAGACTAGAAACATTTATACGAGATGCTTTTATTAACAAAGAACACGTGGTAGCTCTCTTTTTCGACTTGGAGAAAGCATATGATACCACGTGGCGTTATGGAATATTGAGAGATCTCCATAACCTCGGCTTAAGGGGAAAACTTCCCAGTTTTATTCAAAGTTTTTTAGGTGAGCGTGTATTTCAAGTCCGCGTGGGATCTACCCTGTCAGATCTCTATGCACAAGAGCAGGGTGTCCCACAGGGTAGTATTCTCTCAACTACACTATTTGACATCAAAATAAATAATATTGTACAATGTTTGGACGACAAAACAGACTTTTCATTGTATGTTGATGATTTTTGTATATGTTACCGTTCAAAAAACATGAAAACAATTGAACGAAAGTTACAACAAAATTTAAAACGAATAGAAGAATGGACTGATAAACATGGTTTCAAGTTCTCCAAGTCGAAAACGCAGTGTGTTCATTTTTGTAAGCTACGGAAGAAACACGACCATCCTTCCCTGTTCTTATACGGATCACAAATTCCTGTTGTTGAAGAAGCCAAATTTCTTGGGGTCATATTTGACCAAAAGTTATCTTTTATACCCCATATTAAATATCTTAAAGCGAAATGCTTAAAAGCTTTGAATCTTTTGAAAGTTTTAGCTCATTCAAGTTGGGGAGCAGATCGGTATACTTTATTACATCTTTACCGGTCTTTAATAAGATCTAAATTAGATTATGGGTCTGTTGTTTATGGTTCTGCCAGAAAGTCCTATTTAAAATCCTTGGATACTATCCATCACCAAGGCCTTCGTCTGGCTATGGGAGCCTTCCGTACTTCTCCCGTATTAAGCCTTTATGAAGAAGCAGGTGAACCATCTTTAACTTCGCGTAGAGAGAAACTTTCTCTTCAGTATGCTATTAGACTTGCTGCAAATCCATCTAACCCGGCATCCAAAATTTCATTTCCACCTCAATTTGTAGATAAGTATCAAACAAAACCCACAGCAATCAAACATTTTGGATTACGTATTTTACCACTGCCAGAAAATTCAGGTATCGACCTTAAAAATATTCAAAAACATGAAACGGCCGAAGTTCCATCTTGGTGTATTAAAAAACCTTCTATTCTGTTCGACTTACATGATGGCAAAAAATCAGAATCAAATCCAATACTTCTCAAACAAAACTTTCAGGTACTGCACTCACGTTACAATGATTACCAGCAAGTCTATACTGATGGTTCCAAAGAAGGAGATAAAGTTGGTTGTGCGTATGTTTCTAAAGATACGCACAAAACCATGCGCCTTCCAGATGGTTCATCTATTTTTACAGCTGAAGCCAAAGCAATAGACCTAGCTTTAGATTTTATCATTTCTTCAACAATTCAAAAAGCAATTATATTTTCTGATTCACTTTCTGTGCTTAAGGCTTTAGACCATTCATCATCTAAAAATGCTCAAATTCAAAAATTGATCGAAAAACATCATGAAATTTCTAAAACACACCAAATCTTGTTTTGTTGGCTTCCGAGCCATATTGGCATTGTCGGCAATGAATATGCTGACAAGAAAGCAAAGGAATAGCTCAATCTTGATCCATCTGTTTTTAAAATTCCTTTTAATAATTTTAAACCATTTATCAACAGATACATCTTGTCGGAATGGCAAGGCGAATGGGACCGTGCAATAAATAACAAACTCCATGCCATTAAACCTGTCGTTAGTACAAAATGCTCTCCTCCACAGTTTTACAGAAAAGAGGACGTAGTATTAACACGACTGCGCATCGGCCATACTAGAGTTACTCATTCTTATATTTTTAATGGTGATGATCAGCCTTCTTGTGTAGGTTGTGATCAGCCATTCACTGTGAAACATATCTTAATTGACTGTGTTGACTTTTCACCCTCACGTATTTTATATTTCAAAGCTGACACTTTGCAACAACTGTTTCGAGATGTACCTGTTGATAACATTAATTTATTCTTAAAAGAAATTGGTCTTTTTCATAAGATTTAACTGTTTCAGATTTTTATACATTATCATTCTGACTTGTTACTTTTAATGTCGTCATGGTTGTTCGTGCCGTTTGGCCGTTGGCCGGCTGGCGCTTGTGGCCCACCGGGAGGGTTGACGCGTCGTTAAACACGAAATCATCATCATCATCATCATCTTAATTGACTGTGTTGACTTTTCACCCTCACGTATTTCATATTTCAAAGCTGACACTTTGCAACAACTGTTTCGAAATGTACCTGTTGATAATATTATTTTATTCTTAAAAGAAATTGGACTTTTTCATAAGGTTTAACTGTTTCAGATTTTTATACATCATCATTCTGACTTTTTACTTTTAATATTATCATAATTATTCATGCCGTTTAACCATTGACCGTTTGACGCTTATGACCCACAAAGAGGGTTGACGCGTCGTTAAACACGAAC
Source organism: Lucinisca nassula (assembly GCA_963580285.1). Classification (NCBI taxonomy): domain Eukaryota; kingdom Metazoa; phylum Mollusca; class Bivalvia; order Lucinida; family Lucinidae; genus Lucinisca; species Lucinisca nassula. The sequence continues at coordinate 99,707,235 of OY757020.1, forward strand.
TCATCATCATCATTGACAATCATAGAAATAAAATGACTAAAAACATTGAAACATTTTCTTGAAAACGGGTCCAGCATCATTCAGACATGCATAATCATGTCAAAACATGTTCAAACCTGTTACATGTACCAACAAGTCTGGCACCAATATTTCATGTTTGAACATGTTCAGGTCGTATTTTGATATGTTCAAACATAACCACAAAAACATGTCTTTTATATGCTTGCAGACGATCATGGAGTTGGTCCTTGTATATGATTACAGACATATTTTCAAGATTTCCAGATATCTTTTAGGAAATATGCTAAAACATATAGAACATTTATTTTCAGCTACAGAGGTAGGTTTATGTGTTGATGCCATGATGGGTATTTTGGAATATAAACATCAAGGTCTGAACTGCCACTTGTTTTTAAAGAGTCTTGATTTTTGTAGGCAGATTTTCAAAGTGCATATTAATCCAAATGAATAATCTTTGTTGTTGTTTTTTACATCAACTATACATCTACCTGTATCTATATCCACCTGAAAAATGGTTCTACATATCCAACAACATGGCCAGGCTGCCTCTGCTTCTTTGGATCAATTCCTGCAGAAATCCTTCTCAAAGGCAGCTTTTTACCTCATCTGACCCTTCTAGCATCTGATCATGGCTTTCACTTATCTGGCATTTTTCAGATGTCAAAGTTTTATTCAGTTTTAAATAGAGCTAAACCCTTTCCATGCTTTGCAAATGTATTGTTATCAGGAAGAGGAAGTGAACTAGAGTGTTGTCCCTTGAGTGATGATGTCACATTTTGACATCATAGCGAAAGTTTCATGATTGAAACATGTTTAAACATTTTACAATCATGTTTTAACAATGTTTACAGAAATGCATGTCAAATCAATAATTGGAAAGGCATATGAAAGCAGAATGAAGGTAACATGAACTTGCAGCATAATAACAGTATATGCTGCAAGAGCAGCATGATGAGATACAATCCGTCATTGAAGAAGATTGTCAGCATATATTTGCAGTATGCTTAATTGAAACATATGCTGCAAGGCAGCATGATTATAATTTGTACTGCAGATGTGCTGCAATATAGGAGTACAGAATACAGTACAAATGCAGCAGAATAGCATCAATTATGCTTCAATTCCGGTGTAAACTGCATTTCTGTAAGGGTTGTCACAGCCTTAGTAATCTAACAATACCAGGGGGTAAAGGATTAGCAGAACATTTTCGGACATGTATGAACATGAATAAGGACTTTGATGCAGCAGTTAATGCTAAAACTGTTAACCATAAATCTATCATGTTCAGCCATGTTTGAAAAACTAAGTTAAAAATACAATATATGTTTCTATTGTACTTTTAACCTTTTAATAGTGAATTGCAGAATTTATTATTCTTTAAGTGAAAAAAAGTCATTTTTACCCTGCATCATATTTGATGATCAAACATGTTTTTAAACATGATTAGCTAACATGATCCTACTTGTAGAAAACATGTTTTAACATGTTTCATCATGTTTAATCATCAAACCTGATCTTATTTTCGCTATGGTACTTCCCGGTCTTGCCATTTAGCTGTTATCATATTCCCTATTTTTCTGAAAAATTTCCAATGGGTTGGGGTCAAACGGAGTAGAGAATTTCTGTTTTTCCTGTTTAACTAGAACTATCTCCATTTTTAAAGTTTGAAGGTTTAGCATTTCTGCGATTGTCAGCATAATCCTTCATTTTCTGCTTCATTTGTTTGTCACATGACTTTTGAATGGCAGGCATCTGGTTTTGTTTGAACCGGTGAGTTAGGGATTTTAATGTTTATTTCCTTAAAAAAGAGAATAACATCAAAAGCTCGTATCTTTTTCACTTGCTGCTGCTATATACTGTTATACTATTATGTGGAAGATATGATCTATTAATCTACATTGGACAAGGATACGCCTGAAAAAATAGATTATGTATAATTATAATACCTGTTCCTCCCTGTCAGGCTCTGCACCTCTGTCGCCCTCAGGCTCTGCCCCTCAGGCTCTGCACCTCAGGCTCTGTCACTGTCAGACTCGGTTCCTCTGTCGCTGTCAGAATGAAAAGTAGAGCAGATCGTTATGACATAACTATCTTGACTCAGTGCTAAGCTCGGTATCAATGTAAAAATATTTTATACCATTTCAATTATGAAAACACACCTTTGTTACATAATAGAACTTTTATTAATACTGCTATTTTGAGGCGTCCTAGATTTTGACCTCTAGCCCCGCCCCAGGGCATGGACCCAGGGGCCCATACATGTAGGATGGTAGGGAACCCTCCCAGGTACCCCATACCAAATACGATAAATCCATGTAAGTGCCTGAATAGATACACAAATTAAAAAGATTCAGGAAAACTTGGTGATAGCAGGTGTATACAGACAGAATCATGGGTGGATGGATGGACAGACCGAAGTGGCAAAAAAAATGAATACCCTTTCGGCATACTTCATATGCCGGGGCTTAACACTTTTGTACCAAATGTAAACTTCCTTATATATGACAGGAGTCAATTCCAAAATTGAGGGATGTAAGGTTGTGTTTTCATCAAAATGTACTTTTTGAACTTTTTGCAAGCATTGTAAGCCTTGATCAGACGCCGCATTCTGCGGCATCGGATCTGGGCCTGCACTGTTTTCCACTTACCCCTTTTGGGGTTTATTGTACCGAATGGGTTAATATGCCATTATATGGTAATGTGTATGGCTGCAGACCCAAGTAAAAGTGGGGCTTATGGGGTTCAAAATTGGACAGGTGTGGTGAAACTTACAACAGAATCCTTGATCACATTATGGTAACACATGTGCGAAATTGCCCCCCACGCATCGGGGCTTGAAGAAAGAGATGGGCTGCGTGATGCTTCCTCGCAAAGCTGAAACTGATCCGCACACGAGTACTGATAAACAGCTTAGAGGATCTAAGCCTGCCCAGGCAAAGCGGTGCGATTCAGGCCCGTCCATGCTTATAAACCCTATTGGTTTCATTGGGCGGCAGGGCTTGATATGTCGTTTCATCTCAATGTCTGGTAAAAGCCTCACACAATTGGAAACATTATCTCCAAAATGACCTTTACCCTGTTAACGGCAACGTTAAACATCACATCAAACAAAGAAAAACCGTGCGACATATATGTGACACGCCAAGTTCTGCAACGAACGGTCAGGTGGTTTTTTTCTCCGGGTACTCCGGTTTTCGTCCACCTGATTAACGATCGGCTTGATTTGAGTGAAAAAAATCTTGAAAGGGCCGTAAAACCAAAATCAAAATAAAAAAAACTGTGCGACATAGTGCGTCCATCTGATGAAAAGCCATGATATTTGTCTTATTTTAACTGCAAACATAGGTTGCGGGTGCTTGTTAGAACCGCCTCATTGAGCAACAACCTACGTCTTGGAGCAGAAATAAGAAAAATAATGTATACCTCTCTTAACCCATGTTTTCTCTATATAAAGTGGGGCTTAGTGGGGTGTCCATTTCACGAAAATGACGACTGCCAGTGACTGAAAGTGTAAAGTCAGTTGTACAATTTTCAGCTGAAAAATAGTCGCTCTATCCCATGTCTTTGAGCAGGGTCAAAATCACTTGTCTAATGACATTATACTTTACTAAATTGCGTGAAATGTTTTCGATTGCCGCGGGTATTGAATTCTGTACCTCCAGCACTAGAGACAAGTGCGATAACAAATGAGCTACTGCGCTTTTTACATCACATGAACATGTCCGTGAAATGAGACCCCCACTAAATTCCAATTTATAAAGAGAAAACTGGGGATTACGGGGTATATATTATCTTTCTTATTTCTGCTCCAAATCCTCAACCTATTTTTTGAGCATTTATAAGAAAAATATCAAGGATTTTCATAAAAAAGGAGCCATTTTGGAGATGTGAAAAATGTACTATGTCGCACGAGTTTGTTATGGTAATAATATGTGAGACTGATTTCTGTTGCACTTCATTAGTAAAAAAATCAGCCCCCGCCCATAGGGGCTTGAAGAAATATTTGGGCTGCATGATGCTTCCACGCAGAGCTGAATCCGGCCCGCACACTAGTACTGGTAAACCGCTTATAGGATCTAAGCCTGTCCAGGAACCGCGGTGCGAGGCGGACCGTCCATGCTAATAAACCCTATTGGTTTCATTGGACGACAGGGCTTGAGATGTCATTTCATCCCAATGTCGGGTAAAAGTCCCACAAAATTGGAAGCAACGTCTCCAAAATGACCTTTACAGTGTTGACGGGGACGTTAAACCTCAAATCAAACAAATCATTAGTAAAATAACTAACATGAAGATTATCCAACACTACATGTTTGCAACACTGGCTGTTAGGTGCCAACTAGTGAGCAATTGGGCCTCCACAGAAACAGCACTGTGACTGTGAGTAACTACTGTGACCGAGGAGCCTCAAGAGGAGTGAGTGAGTTTTAGTTTAACATCCCACCAACAGCTAAGGTCATACGGAGACGGGACCTCGGTTTAAAGACTCATCCGAAAGTCTGGAGAAGCCCGGGATCGATCCTGCGATCCCTGGTTTACAAGGCGAGTAGCGTAACCTTGCACCACGGAGGCTTTTCAGAGCCTCAGGAGGAAGAAGCCGGCGATACAATTAACCCACAGCTCCCATCAGAGACACCAAAGGGAAAGAAACATAAACATGAAACAACAGACCCTAATGGAAACATCAACAGCGGAAAGCCAAAAGGACAGTTACTTTCCCACAAAATGGCCAATAGGCTATGCAAAATAAAATAAGCGACACAAACACCCAAAGACAAACCATAACCAAAATAAGCCGCGACAGAAGAACCGCCTTGGAACGGTCAGTGGGAACGAATTCCACTGGGGGCTTAAATTGATTTTACGTGACCACAATCCTCGCCCTTACTTCCGTCGCGATTAAGACAAATTATAAGTTCAGTCCGCATGCAGACCTACTAACTTACCAGCGCAACATCTCCGTGAACAAAAAAAAAATCTAAAAACGGTAAGGACTCGTCAGCAAGAAACCACTGAAATGCTGGAGCAAAAGAAAACCAACAGTTAGACTCCGATGGGCACGACCAGAGACAGAGCATCAGGTACCAACCAACATAAGCCTTTACACTGGAACCGTCATAGAATCTGAGGCCCGACCCACCGGCGTGCAACACCTTTGCCGAGCTGACTACATAATCCGGTAAAGACTTGAAGTTCAATACCACTAGTTTGTCAAGGCTGACTGTTGTCTTGTTTTTACTAGTGTCTGCCACACATTCATGATTACCTGAATGTCCTTGAAAACACTGAAGCAAAACGGAATTGAGTGCTCTTTTGATTCCCAAGGATTTATTAGTTGAACCTTTTAAACCGTCTGGCCTAAGAATTTATTGGCATGTATTCGTTTTAGGAACTCATGCAAGCATGTTATTTTTTAGCTCACCAGAGCCGAAGGCTCAGGGGGAGCTTATAGGATAGGCAGTTGTCCGGCGGCGTCGTCGTCGTCGTTGTCGTCGTCGACGTCAACACTTTCAAACATCTTCTTCTCTGAAGCCACTGGACCGATTCAGCCCAAATTTTATCTGTAGCATCCTTGGGCTGGGGGATTGAAAGTGTGTTTTTTATGAAAATCGGCCCATTAGTTTGGTTGCTATGGCAACTTAGAGTTTCCATAGACTTATAATGGGGAAAATTGAAAAATGGCATTTACTACCAAGTCATTGCAGATATTTGGACAAAACTTTTATAGAAATGTTTCTTGAGTAAAATTCTTTCAGCCATATGCTTTTATGCCAACCTGAGGGTCCCCCAGGTTGTGCCGGGGCCATGCCCCACCCCCTCCACTTCATAAAAGGCCATATATCTCAGAAACCATTCAGATCCCGACCCCTAAACCATATATATTCTTGTTCCTATTGATAAGACGCATTTAGTAACACCAACCTTGGGGTCCTCAGGGATGCGCCGAGGTCATGCCCCACCCCCTCCACTTAATAAAAGGCCCAATATCTCGGAAACCATTCAGATCCCCACCCCTAAACCATATATATTCTTGTTCCTTATGATAAGACCCATTCAGTGACATCAACCTGGGAGTCCCCTGGATGCGCCGGGGCCATGCCCCACCCCCTCCATTTCATAAAAGGCCCAATATCTCGTAAACCTTACAGATCCCCGCCCCTAAACCATATATATGCGTGCTTCTTATGATAAGACACATTCATTGACACCAACCTGGGGGTCCTCAGAGATGCGCTGGGACCTTGCCCCACCCCTCCACTTCACAAAAGGCCATATATCTCAGAAACTGTTCAGATCCCCACCCCTAAACCATATATATTCTCGTTCCTATTGATAAGACGCATTCAGTAACACCAACCTGGGGGTCGTCAGGGATGCGCACAGGTCAGGCCCCACCCCCTCAACTTTATAAAAGGCCCAATATCTCGGAAACCATTCAGATTCCCACCCCTAAACCATATATATTCTTGTTCCTTTTGATAAGACCCATTCAGTGACATCAACCTGGGAGTCCCCTGGATGCACCGGGGCCATGCCCCACCCCCTCCATTTGATAAAAGGCCCAATATCTCGGAAACCTTACAGATCCCCGCCCATAAACCATATATATGCTTGCTTCTTATGATAAGACACATTCATTGACACCAACCTGGGGGTCCTCAGAGACGCGCTTGGGCCTTGCCCCACCCCTCCACTTCAAAAAAGGCCATATATTTCAGAAACTGTTCAGATCACCACCCCTAAACCATATATATTCTTGTTCATTATGATAAGACGCATTCAGTAACACCAACCTGGGGGTTCCCAGGAATATGCTGGGGCCATGCCCCACCCCCTCCATTTCATAATATCACAATATCTCGGAAACCCTACAGATGGCCACCCCTTAACCATATATAGTCTTGTTCCTTATGATAAGACACATTCATTGACACCAACCTGGGAGTCTCCCTGGGCCTTGCCCCATCCCTCCACTTCACATAAGGCCTTATATCTCAGAGAATGTTCTTAGCCCCACCCTAAACCATATATATTCATCTTTCTTATGATAAGACGCATTCAGTGACACCAGCTTGGGAGTCCCCGGGGCACGCCCAGGCCATGCCACACTGCTTTACTTCATTAAAAGCCATATATATCAGAAATAGTTCAGATCCCCACCCCTAAACCATATACTTGTTCCTTATGATAAGACTCGTTCAATCACACCAACCTGGAGGTCTCTTTGTGCTGAGGCAATGTGCCCCGCCCTTCCATTTCATAAAAGGCTTTATATTTCAGAAACCATTCAAATCCCCACCCCATAATCATATATGTTCTTGTTCCTTATTATTAGCACACCTACTGTAGCGGGGTCCGCAGGGGCCATTCCTATTTCATAAAAGGGCCTCAAATCTCTGAAACCGATCAGATTCCCAGCACTGAACCATATATATACTTGGTCCTTATGATAAGACACATTTAGGGACAACAGTTTGGGCTTTCCTGGGATCAACAGGGCATGCCCCAACCCCTCAACTGTTAAAGAGGCCTTACAGATCCCCACTGCTAAACCATATATATTTTTGTTTCTTATGATAAGACGCATTTAGTGATACCAACCAGGGCTCCATTGGGTTCATGCCCCACCCCCTCTACTTCATAAAAGGCCTAACTTTTCAGATGCTGAGTCCACATGGGTGCTCATTTGGACATGGGGGTTCATTTGGTGGATTAAAATGATATCATGTTAAAATACATGGCTGCCATTGGGCAGGATGGGCAGTGCCCACCTGAGCTCTGGTGAGCATAGTGGCCCATGGGCCTCTTGTTTTTATTTTCTTTTAGCTCCGTGTTGCTCTAAGTAGTCTGCTTATTGTTACTTCTGCTTCTATTTATGGTCGTTCCGTTGGACCTCTTGATTCGGTCAATTAGCAGTTTGGGTCCAGCAACATTATTCACGTCAGAACAATCTGATGCACTCATGCCAAAGAAGCCTTGATTTGAAGCATATCTCTTGATAAGGTAGTTAGCAATATGCGAGGTTTCTTCATCTAGGATTTCATTTGGTAGTTCTGGCATAAACTAATGGTATACATTTCTGGGTATTCTGTCTTCATCAGTATCCCTGCATTTTCTCTACATTGCAAGCCTGGATTTCCTGTATATATGCTCCAGATCTGTCTTAGTAAACGTGCCAAATCAAATATGGTAAATGGTACAATGAAGTTGGAGCACAAACATTAAAGTTATTTAGCAAAATGTATCTTTAAATTTTAAAAACGTACCAAGGGACAAATTACGAAAGTTCCCACGAATGACGAAATTTGACAACTTACCAAGGGATATAACTACAATAAGTAGGACCATAAACATAAAAGTTATTAAGCAAATCATTTGAGTTATTTAGCAAAATATATATTCCTATTTTTTGAACGTACCAAGGCCCATAACTCAAAGATATATGGACCTTTTATCCCTCTTCCGGTTAACGCAGTACATCCAGCCATCGTCCATGTTTATACAAACTTTCAGCAGTCTAGCTTTCATAGTTCCTGAGAAATCTGTTACGAAAATTGGAAACTTACCAAGGTACATAACTACAACAGTTATGGGCCCTTGGCCAGTTTTCTGCTATTACAACTTCCTTACCTTAGGGGCCAAGTGTGTTATAAGTTTCATTGAAACAGGACCACAAAACATAAAAGTTATTAAGCAAAATACATTTTAATTTTGCAATCTCGGAATTACGGAATGATGGAATCACGGAAGGACATGGCAAATCCAGTATAGCCACAATTTTTCAAAGCAGACTATAATTGAAGGCGCTAAGTTTATGGCCCTTGTGGTTGCCATAGCAACCATAGTATTTATTTGATTTCGATAAAAAGCTTGTGTCATCAATCCCCTCCAGAGGCATGCTGCAGATGAGAAATGACTTAGTTCAGCCTGCTGTAGAGATATAACTGGTCAAACGTCCTGACGGACTGGTGGACGACGGGTGGGCAACCAACTATACTATACGCACCATAGGAGCCTCCGGCCCAGGTGAGCTAAAACATGAAAAATGTGGACGGACGAACACATGGCCAGACGGACAGATAGGGTGATTATTATAGAGCACACGCAAAATGCCGGACCATCATAACGAATCCCACTGTAATATTACTTTCTTCTTGCAAGCTGACTAAAACCAACGGCAAGTCAAACTTATATAAATGTATTTCAAATTAAATACACATGATCCTTTCTGTTATTGCATTTTATGTGCGTTTCTTTTATATTATACTGCTCTGTACTTCTGGAATTTTGAAAATATTGGACTGTCTTTATTGAGGCCTAATTCCCTGAAACTAGGTAGCCATTCCCAGAACAATTTGTTTATTCAATGACTGCTAGTTCTGTGGCGTGCTCTTTTTTTCCAAAGCATAACCCATTCATAGATCAAATTTAATGTCACATAAGCTGATGTAAACGGATCGGGTAGCTGACGGCTGATGTAAACGGATCGGGTAGCTGACGTAAAAATCACCCTGTCCTTTCTTATAGTGAACATTATAATTTCTAGTCATTTGGCATAATAAGTTCTATTGCGGAATTCCAAAATATTTTAGGGTAAATGATGCCTCTTTCAGAGACGACTTCCAACACAGTTCTTGAAATTAAGGGCGAAAAGTGTGGCTTTTGTTTATTTTTATATTGAAAGGTGAAAGGAATCTGCCTTTAATCTCATTTAAGACATTAATGAACTAAGAATAAACATGCCGTTTATCATCTCTTGTTGGAAGTCAATATCTGCAACACTATCCGGTTTGCCGGTTTTTTTCTAGGAAGTCACTGTCATGATCAGAGGCTCCTCCATCTCCACTTTCGAGTACAGTATCGTCGTCGGTATCATTGGTCTTTGGAAATCCAATGTCTTCATCGCTTTCCTCCAATACCTCATTCACGGGCCTCCGTGGCCTAATGGATAAGAGCGCTGACTCTTAGTCATTAGGTCGCTCACCGCCGTGGGTTCGAGCCTCGCTCGGGTCACGTGTGAGACGCCAAGTTCTGCAACGGAAGGTCAGGTGGTTTTTCTCCGGGTACTCCGGTTTTCGCCCACCTATGATTAACGATCGGCTCGATATGAGTGAAATAATCTTGAAAGGGCCGTAAAACCCAAACCAAAAAAAAAAAAAAAAAAAAAAAATACCTCATTCTCAAATGCTAAAATAATGTAGGAACATATCTTCTGTTATTGCATTTAATGTGCGTTTCTTTTATATTATACTGCTCTGTACTTCTGGAATTTTGAAAATATTGGACTGTCTTTATTGAGGCCTAATTCCCTGAAACAAGGTAGCCATTCCCAGGACAATTTGTTTATTCAATGACTGCTAGTTCTGTGGCGTGCTCTTTTTTCCAAAGCATAACCCATTCATAGATCAAATTTAATGACGGATCGGGTAGCTGACGTAAAAGTCACCCTGTCCTTTCTCATAGTGAAGATTATAATTTCTAGTCATTTTGGCATAATAAGTTTTATTGCGGAATTCCAAAATATTATGGGGTAAATGATGCGTCTTTCAGAGACGACTTCCAACACAGTTCTTGAAATTAAGGGCGAAAAGTGTGGCTTTTGTTTATTTTTATATTGAAATGAATCTGCCTTTAATCTCATTTAAGACATTAATGAACTAAGAATAAACATGCCGTTTATCATCTCTTGTTGGAAGTCAATATCTGCAACACTTTCCGGTTTGCCGGTTTTTTCTAGGAAGTCACTATCATGATCAGAGGCTCCTCCATCTCCACTTTCGAGTACAGTATAGTCGTCAGTATCATTGGTCTTTGGAAATCCAATGTCTTCATCGCTTTCCTCCAATACCTCATTCTCAAATGCTAAAATAATGTAGGAACATATCTTGTGAGAAAAGGAACAACACTAGGGTCGTTTGCAATACGTTAACCCAACTACAGAAAACCGAACTCAAGAAAATTTCATCATGACTGATGGTGTCTAACAGCTCGCATGTGCTACCAATAAAAGCAATTTTGACAGGACCGCCAATCCCAAACCAAAGACTTTATTATTTATTATAATAAATATCAGTGTATTATATCATTTAAATACCATAGCTTGTACGTTCCACCAACATACTTTAGTCGTTCGTCCCACCAACATACTTTAGTCGTTCGTCCCACCAACATACTTTAGTCGTTCGTCCCACCAACAACTTTAATAATAAATGAAATAGAGATGGGTCATTGTTGTATAGAGCAATCGCAACTCTTGAATAGTTAAGAATCGAACCTCCCATCCATGGTTTATAAAGCATTGCACTGCCGAGACTATACTATTCGAGCTATTAAGAAAACAAAATTATCGTACAGATTTTTCCAAACCGTTTGTATACACGTTCATATCCATTTGTGTTCGGAACTTGTTCATTTTCAGAATGCAACCGATACTTGCATTAAGTCTGTTTGTACGTTTTTCTGGCAGAAACAGTAAAGGCTAGATACAAACCTTCTTGATCTCCTTGCATGGATAATGTTTGCCCTTTATCGACCGCAATCAGCAATTTGGCCACGCGCCCAATCTCAATAACGGTTGTTTGGAGTCTGTAAAAATCCCTATGGATTCTAACAGAATAACCGAGATGGTTTGAACGCCATTCCAATTCAATGTTGTTTAAATTCATAAACTGCAAATTAAAACTGATAATCAATACGCCAAAAAGGTACTACGTGCATTACATAATACATCGAGATATACAGAGAATACTAGGCTGGTGTCTTTTGATATCAAGTTTATCAGGCACGAATCTGGTATTGTATTTTTCAGTTTATCCCCTTGTAAACTCTTAAATTGGCAATTTTCGGTCAGATATTGATGGTCCTCAGTGCGTCCAAGCATTCTGGTGGTCAATATATTTAGTGTCAGCTGACCATGTTTTCCTATAATATTTTCTTTTCAAGTAATATTGCCATTTGTCCCAGTTACAATAACATTTTTTGTTGTTTTTTTTCCAGTACTCCGGTTCATTCATAAAAGTGCAATGTCACGCTGACGTGATAAAGCTCACTTGTCATGAGATAGCATATCCTTATCCGGCCAATGCGTTACAATGCAATATATACAGGGGGTAACTGATAAAAAACCAGTACCCTCTTCCACACGGGTCAGTTGGATGCACGTCTAACTTGTTACCAGGAGGTCGCAGGTACGAAACTATGCAACTTACTTTGTTAGTTTGTTTATCATGAAGTGTCTAAATCCTCTTCCGCTTATACTTATTTCATTTACATACTCATTAAGCTGCTGCATACTCCAACTTAAATTGGGAAGTTTTCAAATAATTAAATTCACAGACAACAACAGTTTCCGATTTCTATCAGGAAAACACGCATACTTGGATTTTCAGGGGTATACACTTTTTCACTTATTTATGCTTAAAGACATAGATTGGTGGTAGTCGTTAGAACCGCCTCTTATTACAAGTACTAACAATCTATGTATTGAGCAGAAAAAAGAAACATGAGGGCCAAGATGGCCCTGTATCGCTCACCTGTGGCCCTATGTATCGAGAAGTGATGTTGCCATGTTATCGAGACGCTAACAGGAGACGGGCGACTTTACTAGACGAGAAGGGCAAGGCCGAAACCGCATGACGACAAAAAAGGAAGATCAATATCATCGAAATCTAGCGCTACGAAGGCTACAAATCAATTTCCAGCATGCAATCCGATATCCGATCAAACAATACGTAACAGGTTACATGAAGGTGACCTGAGGGCCAGGCGTCCGGCAAGAGGGCCTATTATCACCAGGCAACATCGTGCACGGCGATATGAGTTTGCCCAAGAACATCAGAACGTCGATTGCAAGACTGGCGTACAGTTCTGTTCACAGATGAAAGCAGAGTTCACCTGAGTGCATGTGATCGACGTGTTCGTGCCTGTAGACGCCCCGGAGAACGATACGGGGACTGCAACATTGTGAAAACAGACAGATATGGAGGGAAGTCAGTGGTGGAAGGGGGTGGAGTTTCTTATGAAGGACTTGTACGTGATAAACGGAGGTACATTGACTGCATGACGGTATCGAGATGAAATTCGAGATCCTATTTGAGACCTTTCGCTGGAGCAATCGTAGACTATTTCATTCTGATGCAGGATAATGCGTGCGTGGATTACCTTAATCGTGAGACTACTGAAGTAATGGTCTCCCGACTTAAACCCAATAGAACGTGTGTGGGACATTCTTTACAGACGTTTCTAACAGGGCGATCACCCACGAATGACTATTCAAGAACTCACAAACATCAATAGACATGAGTGGGAAACACTAGTTGTACAAACCGTTCAAAATTTGGTTCGTAGCATGCCTCGGCGATGCCAGGAGTCTTGTGCTGCTTGAGGTAGACATACGCATTAATGACAGGAAAAGGTGACCGATTTGCGCATGAATATGCTATTTGAAATAATATGACGTAAAGATGGAGATTTCTCAAACATCTATGCAAAGGCCGTGATTTGTGAACTGGTTGCCAATGTTTGCCATTAACGTGTTGCAGATTAAGTTATTCACCTTTCTTAATCGTTGATCATTATCATAATCCAACATCTTAATACTATTAGGAAATTTGTTTGCTCCTTTAATTGTTTGAGCAGTGTATATATCTGTTCAAAATGCTTCATGTTCATTAAATATTAAAACAGTGCTTTCTCGATCATTGCCTCCACTTCTCTTTCTCATTTCGCAGACCCGTCCCCGTATCACCACATCCATAGAAACGAACCTTGCATCACAATGACAGCTGTCCTGTTCAGATGTCCGTCTGTCTGACTAACTTGACCGAGAAGCAAATTCTTTTCTTCATAAGTTAGTCTGGGACATGATAGCTGTCATTTCATCCAACAGAATCACAACGCGAAAATATGAGCTGGCCGTCTGTCCGTCTGCCAGTTCGTCCGTCCGTCAATCTAGCACCTCTAAGCCCGCAAAACCTTGCAGAACTGGTGGCACGACTGTCTTAACAAGCCCGATCAGTCCGGCCTACTACTGAGCTAATGAGCCTCAGGACATGGACAGTTTGGACTCCAGAGGCAAGGTCGGCAAGATTTATAAATAGGTGATCATTTGACATTGCTACATGCTAAATATCTATTAAAAGCTGTCAGCCTTGCAATTTCAGATTAAGGTTTTTCCGTTATAAGTTTATGGCAGCTATTGAGCCCCGGGGTGTGGCTATTTTGGACACAAGAGAAATGGTAGACAGGTAGACTTAAGCAGGTCATTCACATTGCTACATACTAAACATCTTAGCTATGCCTCTTTTGAATTTCAGGGAAAAAGATTTAGAAGTCATTCCTGTTATAATTCTGTGGACACTAATGAGCCCATGGGCGTGGTGGCTTTTTTGTGACCAATCAAACTTTCTTCAAGAAATCTGACAGAGATCCACTCTGGGAACATTCATGCTAGATTACAATGAAATCCACCATGTACTTTTGGAGAAGATTTTTTTACAATTCACTATATTATGTTATATGGTGAAAATAAGCCCCACCCATGGCAGCCATGTTTTTTGTAAGATCAAAATTTCTTCAAGGAATTTGACAGAGTTCCACTCCCACAAGAACTTTTGAAGAACAGAAGACTTTCTTAACATTACACTATATGTTATATAGTGAAAATAAGCCCCGCCCACGGCGGCCATGTTCTTTTGTCGGATCAAAATTTCTTCAAGGAATCTGACAGAGGCTTCAAGGAATCTGACAGAGGTCTACCCAAGGAACATTCATGCCATATTTCAATGACATCCAACAAGAACGTTTGAAGAAGAGAAGACTTGAACATCACACTATATGTTATATAGTGAAAATAAGCCCCTTCCACGGCGGCCATGTTTTTGTCGGATCAAAATTTCTTCAAGGAATCTGACAGAGGTCAACCCAAGGAACATGCATGCCAAATAACTATGAAATAAAACAAGATCTTTTGCAGAAGAAGATATATTCAGCATTACACTGTATGTTATATTGTGAAAATAAGCCTCGCCCATGGCGGCCATGCTTTTTGCCAGATCAATTTTTTTTTTCAAGAAATATGACAAAGGTCCTGCAAGGAACATTCATGCCGAATTACAATGAAATCCCACAAGTACTTTTGCAGAAGACGATTTTTTTAGCTTTACACAATATGTTAAATAGTGAAAGTAAGACCCGCCCATTGCGGCCATGTTTTTTGTCGGATCAATTTTTTTTCAAGGAATCTGAAAGAGGTCCACCCAAGGAACATTAATGCAAAATAAAAATGAAATCCAACAGGTGGTTTTGGAGGAGAAGTTTTTTAAAGATTTTCATTTTTTGTGGTTTCGTTGAAGGAATTTAGAAGAGGACTAAGTAAGTCCAATACCACTAGTTTGTCAAGGCTGACTGCTGTCTTGTTTTAACTAGTGTCTGCAACACATTCATGATTACCTGAATGTCCTTGAAGACACTGAAGCAAAACGGAATTGAGTGCTCTTTTGATTCCGAAGGATTTATTAGTTGAAGCTTTTAAACCGTCTGGCCTAAGAATTTATTGGCATGTATTCGTTTTAGGAACTCATGCAAGCATGTTATTTTCTTTTACATTTTCTTTTCTTTTAGCTCCTTGTTGCTCTTAGTAGTCTGCTTATTGTTGCTTCTGCTTCTTTTTATGGTCGTTCCTTTGGACCTCTTGATTCGGTCATTTAGCAGTTTGGGTCCAGCAACATTATTTCACGTCAGGACAATCTGATGCACTCATGCCAAAGAAGCCTCGATTTGAAGCATATCTCTTGATAAGGTAGTTAGCAATATGCGAGGTTTCTTCATCTAGGATTTCATTTGGTAGTTCTGGCATAAACTTATGGTATACATTTCTGGGTATTCTGTCTTCATCAGTATCCCTGCCTTTTCTTTTCATTGCAAGCCTGGTTGTCCTGTATATATGCTCCAGATCTGTCTTAGTAACCGTGACTGGGTTACAACTTCTTATGCAACTTGCTCTACGTCAGCACTCATTACACCAATTTGAATCATCTTCTTGGTCCTCTGTACACCTTCATTTGCTGGTCAACAGTTGACATCTTTGGAAGAACATTTTCTAGAGTTGCCCCTGGTCTGAAACTTTCGTTGCTGCACTGTGGTCAATTTATCTTATGGTACCCAGTCGAAAGTTCACTTTGCTACCGTTATGGGGTAAACTGAATAAAGTAGAAGTAAAACAAAGATCTATACAATTAACTTACTCCACCCATCAAAGACACCAAAGGGAAAGAAACACAAACATCAAGCGACCAGACCATAATAGAAACCTAAACAAAGGAAGGCCATAAGGACAGTTACTTTCCCACAAAATGGCCGTATGGCCATCCAAAATAAAAAGACACAAGTGATACACACAGTAAGTAACAAACAACAACATAAATAAACCGCCACAGAAGAACCGCCTTGAAAGATTTCCACTGGGGGGGCTTAAATCGATTTTACGTGGCCACAATCCTCGCCCTTACTTCCGTCGCGATTTAGACAGATAATTTGTTCAGTCCGCATGAAGGCAACCTAACTCATCAATGCAACATCTCCGTGAACACGAGAATAATCATAGAACCACAGAGGTGAGACAACGGTGAGGACTCGACAGCAAGAAACCACTGAAATGCTGGAGCAAAAGAAAACCAACAGTTAGACTCCGATGGGCCCGACCAGAGACAGAGCATCAGACACCAACCAACATTACCTTGAATTAGATCTCTCTAATTCTCAATAAGCCTTTACGTTGTAACCGTCTGAGGCCTGACCCACCGGCGTGCAATTGAGAGGGAAGCAAAGTTGCCAACCGTGATTGGGTTAACTACCATGCATGCAGTCTGTCGTATAACATCCATGTTGTACCCAATCTTTTTATATCGAAGAATGATTTTACGAAATTGGGTGCTGAAGTCATTGCGGTTATATATTTTTCTGAATGTACATACTAAGTCACCATAATATTCGGGTTCCGATAGACCTTGTTGCAGAAGAGATTTAAGTCCAATATTGAATTTTGAAATTAAATCAGAATGGCGTCTATAAAATTTTGAAAAGGCTTGCGTAGTTTATGGTACCGATAACCCTGATTAAGAAGTTTAGCCGTTTATAATTTATTACGAGTGTTGAAGTCAGTTACATGACTACACACTAGCAAATCGAATTAATTGCGAAATATAAACGCCATAGGATGGCGCACGAGGAACATCACCATCCAAAAAAGGAAAATTTACAATCTCAAAGTCATCGCGTTTATCATAAATTTTGCACGAAACAAAACCATCTACAATAGATAGATGTAAATCCAAAAACGGGGCCTCGGTATCAGAAGAATTTGCTTTATTTAACTGAAGTTCTGGGGTTTAAATCTGACTGATCAAACCATCGAAATAGGTATTATCAATATTTAATAAATTATCTAAATATCTAGAAGTGGAGCTAAAAGCTTCAATAATTTCAGATTGGTTATCAATGGAAAGCGACAACATGAAGTCTCTTTCATAACAATACAAGAACAGATCAGCCACAAGAGGTGCGCAATTCGTACCCATTGGAATACCCACAATTTGTCTAAATAACTTAGTACCTAATCTAATATAAATATTGTCAAGTAGAAAGGTGAGGGCATCACACACTTTCTGACATGACCAAAGTGTATAACTCTTATGCGGTTTAGAAGTGAAAAATGCATTTCTGACATTACATGCCAGATAGAGAGAATCTTCTCTGTGAAAAGCCCATTCAATTAAATCATTCATGCCAAATAACTATGAAATAAAACAAGACATTTTGCAGAAGAAGATATTTTCAGCATTACACTATATGTTTTATAGTGAAAATAAGCCTTTGACAATATTACTCGGTTGGCAACTTTGCTTCCCTCTACAAATATTGAAATATTTATATTAGATTCGGTACTAAGTTATTCAGATTTTTTCATGGACTGATGGAAGGGACTAGCCTGATAGTGTTCTATGAGAAGACGAGTACAAAACCCAGGGTAGCTGGATGCATTATTCACAAAGGCAAATGGTAGTGATGATTTGACACTTGCCAATAGCAAATTGTAACCTTCAGGACCTCCAGGTCTTTCTGGACATGCTATTACTACAATTATATCACAATAAATCATAAGGTCCATATGAAGAGAAAATGTAGCATTCCTTTCACTGCTTGATTTCTTGGGTTCATTCAGTCTGGACCCCCATTTCATACCTAGTTCTGCAGTTGAGCTCTGACACAAATCTTGATTTAGCTGCTCAGCCTCTGTTTGTGTGAGACTTCTCATGAGTGCCAGAATTAATGCAACATGTAAGCCAGTTGATAAGTGCCAAACATTTCTAGTAGCAGTCTCAATATTACCAATAGTAACAAGTTTGCTGCAATCCGTCTCTGAATCATCATCTTTCACACACTTAAGTATATGAATCAGTCCTGAAGCCTCGTAGGCAGAAATCAGATTTGTAATCTTTGACTTACGGAGGTGGAGAACATGAAATACTGGGAGAAAAAAAAACATTTCTTTATTGTTATCATTGAAATTAAAAAGATTTTTGTCGATTTTGTAGTCTGGCTCCATTAACACACGATCGTGCTCTTCGTCCATTTGGGTCTTTTCAAGACAATCATCCAGAATGTGTCTGAGTATTCCCTTGTCATCATCTCGACCACTGGCTGGTTTTGTTTGTTTTATTTGATTTGAGGTTTAACGTCCCTGTCAACACTGTAAATGTCATTTTGGAAACGCTGCTTCCAATTTTGTGGGACTTTTATCCGACATTGAATGAAATGACATCTCAAGCACTGCCGTCCAATGAAACCAGTACTCGTGTGCGGGTCGGTTTCAGCTCTGCGTTGAAGCATCATGCAGCCCATATATATATATATATATATATATATATATATATATATATATATATATATATATATATATATATATATATATATTCAAGCCCCGATGGGCGAGGGCCAGACCACTGGCTGGAGGTGGATGTCTAACAAGTAATGGTAATGCCCTACAAGCATCCACTTGAACCGGGTTTGGATTTCCTTCAGCAGTCAGCAGTTCACCACTTCCTGAAATGTAGTCATTGATGTCTTGAAGAAGCGCTTTTACTTCAGCTTGATCTTCGTTCTCTAATTCTTCACACTAAAGTAATAGAGGATCTTACATGAGTCTGATAAGTGCCAAACATTTCTAGTAGCAGTCTCAATATTACCAATAGTAACAAGTTTGCTGCAATCCGTCTCTGAAACATCATCTTTCACACACTTAAGTATATGAATCAGTCCTGAAGCCTCGTAGGCAGAAATCAGATTTGTAATCTTTGACTTACGGAGGTGGAGAACATGAAATACTGGGAGAAAAAAAAAACAGTATTTCTTTATTGTTATCATTGAAATTAAAAAGATTTTTGTCGATTTTGTAGTCTGGCTCCATTAACACACGATCGTAATCTTCGTCCATTTGGGTTTTTTCAAGACAATTATCCAGAATGTGTCTGAGTATTCCCTTGTCATCATCTCGACCACTGGCTGGTTGTGTTTGTTTTATTTGATTTGAGGTTTAACGTCTCTGTCATTTTGGAAACGCTGCTTCCAATTTTGTGGGACTTTTATCCGACATTGGGATGAAATGACATCTCAAGCCCTGCCGTCCAATGAAACCAGTACTCGTGTGCGGGTCGGTTTCAGCTCTGCGTTGAAGCATCATGCAGCCCATATATATATATTCAAGCCCCGATGGGCGAGGGCCAGACCACTGGCTGGAGGTGGATGTCTAACAAGTAATGGTAATGCCCTACAAGCATCCACTTGAACCGGGTTTGGATTTCCTTCAGCAGTCAGCAGTTCACCACTTCCTGAAATGTAGTCATTGATGTCTTGAAGAAGCGCTTTTACTTCAGCTTGATCTTCGTTCTCTAATTCTTCACACTAAAGTAATAGAGGATCTTACATGAGTGTTCATGTATTATTGAATTTATTAAACGAGTTGGGGAAAAGGGATAAAATGCGAGTCTTTGCCGAGCATTTTATCCCTTTTCCTCAACGAGTTTAATAAATTCAAAGCCTCGCATTTTATCCCTTTTCCTCAACTCGTTTAATAAATTCAATAATACATGAGCACGAATGCAAGATTCTATTTATCATATGACATTTAAAACGCATTTTGTTCAGGATTGTTTACAAAACTATCAATATTCCGCTATTAGTAAACGCGACGTCGTTATGGACGTCATACATGTAACGATACGGGACGTATCTAGCTAATTTGCATTTTTAATCCACTAGTGGATTATCGAAAATATTACATGGCGTTATTACATTCTCAGACGCGACTTCATATGATTAAAAGTGTTTGATCACGTTCTGTTGTAGGATGAAAAAGGTTTTCAGATGTTGTACTTTGTATCATACTTAGTTGCAGCAACCTGTTATCATCACTTAATTTAGCCTCTGTGGTTGCAAGATCGCCACTGACATTCACTGATCCAGTGAAATGTCTTGTATTGAGATGGCATCTTCAGCACCTGTAATTAGGGAGGCCAAGCTGATGTCCAAATCAAGTTCAATGTCAATCCGGGCCAGTTTGGCTTCTTTCAATGTTGGAATTAGGTCAATGAAGGAAACAGGCTGTAAAGTTCTTTACATCTACAGCTGTGTGAACTGTGACAGTCGGAAAGATGCAAGCTCTCTGCAACATCTAGGGTCATACGGAGACAGGACCTCGATTTAAAGACTCATTCGAATTCTGGAGAAGGCTGGGGCCGATCCTGTGATCCCCAGTTGGTTAAGCGAGTAGCATAATCACTACTCCGCAGAGGCTTCTAAAGTGAATCCAGAAAAGGCTTCAGAAAGTTGGGTATACTAGGAAGAAAATCCCTCGAAAAACCTACAAGCATGTTCATACAAGGAATGATACTAAACATAGATTTAACATACCGTCAAAGCATCTTGTTTGGCCCGTCACAATGTTGTGTGTAATCTTACACCATCGACCTTCTGCTGATATAAGGTCCTCTTTTCAGGGTAGTTATATCTATGCATACTGCAGGAAAATCGTGCATACCCGCGCTAGCTCGCCAAAATTGTGAGAAGTAAAGACAATATCCACAATCATAGCCATACACCAAATTTCAGCAAATCATTGATCTCCGTCAGAATTTCATTTCCTTTGAGGAAAAAAGATGAAACTTCCTTACAGATCAATGGTATAACTCCCGTCAGTACGAATATCCACAACATGATGATGATGATGATTTCGTGTTTAACGACGCGTCAACCCTCTTGGTGGGTCATAAGCGTCAGTCGGTTAATGGTTAAACGGCATGAATAATTATGATGATATTAAAAGTAACAAGTAGAATGATAATGTATAAAAATCTGAAACAGTTAAATCTTATGAAAAAGACCAATTTCTTTTAAGAATAAAATAATGTTATCAACAGGTACATCTCGAAACAGTTGTTGCAAAGTGTCAGCTTTGAAATATAAAATACGTGAGGGTGAAAAGTCAACACAGTCAATTAAGATATGTTTCACAGTGAATGGCTGATCACAACCTACACAAGAAGGCTGATCATCACCATTAAAAATATAAGAATGAGTAACTCTAGTATGGCCGATGCGCAGTCGTGTTAATACTACGTCCTCTTTTCTGGAAAACTGTGGAGGAGAGCATTTTGTACTAACGACAGGTTTAATGGCATGGAGTTTGTTATTTATTGCACGGTCCCATTCGCCTTGCCATTCCGACAAGATGTATCTATTGATAAATGGTTTAAAATTATTAAAAGGAATTTTAAAAACAGATGGATCAAGATTGAGCGATTCCTTTGCTTTCTTGTCAGCATATTCATTGCCGACAATGCCAATATGGCTCGGAAGCCAACAAAACAAGATTTGGTGTGTTTTAGAAATTTCATGATGTTTTTCGATCAATTTTTGAATTTGAGGATTTTTAGATGATGAATGGTCTAAAGCCTTAAGCACAGAAAGTGAATCAGAAAATATAATTGCTTTTTGAATTGTTGAAGAACTGATAAAATCTAAAGCTAGGTCTTTTGCTTTGGCTTCAGCTGTAAAAATAGATGAACCATCTGGAAGGCGCATGGTTTTGTGCGTATCTTTAGAAACATACGCACAACCAACTTTATCTCCTTCTTTGGAACCATCAGTATAGACTTGCTGGTAATCATCGTAACGTGATTGCAGTACCTGAAAGTTTTGTTTGAGAAGTATCGGATTTGATTCGGATTTTTTGCCATCATGTAAGTCGAACAGAATAGAAGGTTGTTTAATACACCAAGATGGAACTTCGGCGGTTTCATGTTTTTGAATATTTTTAAGGTCGATACCTGAATTTTCTGGCAGTGGTAAAATACGTAATCCAAAAGGTTTAATTGCTGTGGGTTTAGTTTCATACCTATCTACAAATTGAGGTCGAAATGAAATTTTGGATGCCGGGTTAGATGGATTTGCAGCAAGTCTAATAGCATACTGAAGAGAAAGTTTCTCTCTGCGCGAGGTTAAAGATGGTTCACCTGCTTCTACATAAAGGCTTAATACGGGAGAAGTACGGAAGGCTCCCATGGCCAGACGAAGGCCTTGGTGATGGATAGTATCCAAGGATTTTAAATAGGACTTTCTGGCAGAACCATAAACAACAGACCCATAATCTAATTTAGATCTTATTAAAGACCGGTAAAGATGTAATAAAGTATACCGATCTGCTCCCCAACTTGTATGAGCTAAAACTTTCAAAAGATTCAAAGCTTTTAAGCATTTCGCTTTAAGATATTTAATATGGGGAATAAAAGATAACTTTTGATCAAATATGACCCCAAGAAATTTGGCTTCTTCAACAACAGGAATTTGTGATCCGTATAAAAACAGGGAAGGATGTTCGTGTTTCTTCCGTAGTTTACAAAAATGAACACACTGCGTTTTCGACTTGGAGAACTTGAAACCATTTTTATCAGTCCATTCTTCTATTCTTTTTAAATTTTGTTGTAACTTTCGTTCAATTGTTTTCATATTTTTTGAACGGTAACATATACAAAAATCATCAACATACAATGAACAATCAGTTTTGTCGTCCAAACATTGTACAATATTGTTTATTTTGATGTTAAATAGCGTAGTTGAAAGAATACTACCCTGTGGGACACCCTGTACTTGATCATAGAAATCTGACACGGTAGACCCCACACGCACCTGAAACATGCGCTCCCCTCAAAAGCTTTCAATAAAACAGGGAAGTTTTCCTCTTAAGCCAATGTTATGTAGATCTTTCAATATTCCATAACGCCATGTTGTATCATATGCTTTCTCCAAGTCGGAAAAGACAGCTACTACGTGTTCTTTGTTAATAAAAGCATCTCGTATAAATGTTTCTAGTCTTATTAAATTGTCATTGGTACTACGTTCCGAACGAAATCCCGATTGATATTCTGAAATGAGGTTGTTGGACTCTAAGTACCAGACTAATCTCTTGTTTATCATTCTCTCCAATGTTTTACACAAACAACTTGTCAAAGCTATCGGACGATAATTTGTAGGTTCTGCATGATCTTTCCCTGGTTTCGGAATTGGTACAACTGTAGCTACACGCCAGCTCTCAGAACAGACCCCCGTTTCCAAAATATTATTAAAGATATCTAAAAGTGTTGTAAGAGAACTTTTTGGCAGATGCTTAAGCATCTGATAATGAATTTCATCGGGGCCGGTTGCCGTATCATGTGATTTTTCAATGGCTTCAACGAGTTCGGATAAGTTAAAAGGTTTGTTGTATTCTTCGTGATTAAGTGATTTAAAGTTTAGATTTCTTTTCTCTTGGTCCTTTTTGAAATTTCTAAAAGTGTCAGAATAATTACGCGATGATGAATTTCTCAAGAATGTGTGCCCAAGAGTATCTGAAATATCTTTTTTTGTTGAAGCTATTGTGTCAAATTCAGTATTTAAATGTGTAAAACTAGAAGACTTTGTTTTTCCTGAAATTTTTCGTACCATATCCCAAACCTTTTTAATGGGGGTTTTATAGTTCAATTTGGAGACATATTCTCTCCATGACTTTCGTTTGGAAGCTCAGATTGTTCGCCGAGCTTTAGCTCTAAAAACTTTTACGTCGTTGAGCTTTTCTGAAGTGGGATTTTTGCAGAACTTACTTAGAAAGTAGAACTTTGCAGAACTTACTTAGAGCCTGTTTACGCTTTTTAATAGCTTCTTTACAGTCATTATTAAACCAAGGCTTGCTTTTCTTAGTATTTGTGGAGGTCTTTGGAATGCATTGTTCTGATATGTTAATAAGTGTATCTGTGAAATCAGAAACAATGTCGGATGATTCATTAAAATGATCAATTGATAACTCTTCTTCACATAAATTATGGAATAATTCCCAGTCGGCTTTATTCATTTTCCATTTCTGGTTACAGTCCTCATCTGGTTCGTTTACACTCTCAATTATAACAGGGAAGTGATCACTTCCGCACTGATCATCATGAACAGACCAGTCATAGTCCAAGAAGAGAGATGGGTGACACAAAGAGAGATCCAAAGAAGACAAATGACCTGTCGCTGGGTGAAGGTAAGTATAAGATTTATCATTCATCAAGCAAAGATCGCTCTTTGCAATAAAATCTTCAACAAGTGCTCCTCTGTTATTGATATCTTTACAGCCCCATAGAATACTGTGACCATTGAAGTCGCCAACTAAAAGATATGGCGATGGAAGTTGACTCAGCAATGAGTCAAGATGTTCGGGCTTTAAAGAAAATGAGGGTGGAATATATAAAGAGCAAATTGTAGTTTCTTTATCCAGAGAAACCGATACTGCTACAGCTTGTAGGTCTGTTTTTAATTTGATCTCTCTTTGTGGTAAACATGATTTAACAAGAATTGAACTGCCTCCAGATGGTTTGCTACCATCAGAATAGATATAGTTGTATGTATTGAAACCCCTGACATCAATGTTGTCATCAGTTTTTAAAAAAGTTTCTTGTAAACAAAAAACCGATGGGTTTAATAACGAAATAAGTAATAGGAGTTCATTATAATTTGGTTTAAGACCTCGACAATTCCATTGTATTATTTTGTGTTTTAAATCCATTTTATGAAGAGATTAAGACTAGAAACTATATTGGAGCTGCAATTGGTGATATAGATCTGCTACCACCAGCTCGTGGTGTTGCTGACCTCGATCTGTTATTGCCATTTGGTGATGATGGAGTTTCAAACTCCATATCACTGTCACTCAAAGATCCGAATCTGTTCTGGAATTTTATATTGTCTCTTTCCATTTTACGTTGTCTGTCTGTTTGTTTTTGAGACATTTGCTTTTTCGGACCTTCCGATCCCTTAGTAGTTCGACCGGAGTCGAGTTTCTCTTTTACATGCGGCGCTGGCTTCGGTACGGTCGCTGTCGACCGATCCGAAGCAACCTGGATTGCGCCATTTGATAACTTGGTTGAACTTTGTGGCGCTGGAGTGGATTTACTCCATGCACCAGATTTTTTCAGTTCAGCTATGTATGAATCAACAACAGTCTGTGTTGCGGAGCTGGACACTTTTACACTAGCACCCTTTGTGATGCTGGCGTAACTGGTGGTTGGTGTTGCGTTTCGATCCTCAACAATTTTCCGCGCTTCTGGGAAGGTTATCGCTCTTTGGTATTTTACAGTGAGTATTTCTTTTTCTTTTTTCCATGCCGGACAATCTCGAGAGAAAACAGCATGATTGCCACCACAATTGATGCATTTGGCTTCATTCTTACAGTTTTGATGATTATCAACATGTTTGTCTTTACCACAGTTTGGACAAAGTTGTTTCTTCTGACATCTGCTTTCGTGGTGGCCAAAAACCTGACATGAGTAACATCTGAGAGGGTTTGGTATATATACCTCTACGTTAACCGAAAGATATGCTACTTTGATTTTCTTGGGCAGAACTGGTGTATTAAAGGTCAACACGTAAGTACCTGTTGGCTTCAATACACCATCTCTACGAACTTGGATGTTACGTACTGCAATGACGCCCTCAGATCTCAAGTTGTCAATTATCTCTGCATCGGTGCAAGGACGTAGCTCTGGGCTGCGGATGACACCTTAACACGAATTGAGTGTATTGTGCAGAGACACCTTGACCTTGAGATCAAAGAGCTTTGTGGTACTAAGCAGGCTTTTAACCTGCTGTTCTCTCTCTACTTCCAAGAGGAGATCACCTGACTTAAGCTTTTTGATGCTTTTTGGGTGTCCGGCAATGGACATAATACTCTTTTCAATGACAAAGGGCGATAAACTTGACACAGTGCGAGTTTCTTCGACTGATGTCATAACCAAGAAGCGTGGAAAATTCAAGATCTTTGGTGCTTCAGACTGCTGACTAGACTGTTGACTAGATTGGTGACTGGGATCATCCGTTTCGGATGATTCCTCGTCTTTTTTACGTTTAGATGCGTGGGTGCGGTTATTTTTTTTTTTCCATGAGGCATAAGGAAAAAATTCTAGTTTCGTCCCAAGTGCTCTCCGCCCTCCGTGGAGCCCTACAAGGGAACACCATAATGGAGTGGTTATCCAACTCGCAGGTGTTAGAGATACACGTGAGATATACTCGTATAAACAAAATGCCTACACGATTGATCCGTTTAGCCACCGCCTTCTAGAGATAAAAAGACAGAAAAGGGTAAGGTAAAGTGGCATATGGTTGGTATCAGGAAAGATACAAAAAGAGTTGAAGAGAAAGCAAAGCGGTATCTCTAGGGCTCGGCGCGATCAGCCGATTGACCGTGCCGGACCGCACGGCCACCCGTCTACACCGAAAAGCCAGGCCAAAGAGGCGTGTTGGGTACCTGAAGCACCGCCACCTCAGGTAACCCTCAACCTCCAGGATCCCTTCTTCCGGCTTACAGGACGCCACCCACGGCAAACGGGTGGTACTTCCTTTAGCTCTTCCCAGTGGGCACAGAGACCACAGCGGCAATGTGCCCAGTGGGAATTGAGCCCCCAGGGCAACGGCAAGGCAGGACGTCTAATACCTGGGGGATATCCACAACATTGTGACGGGCATGAAAAATATATATGGCACTATTTGGCGCTTGGTGACTATACAAAAATCAGACTTATAGCGGCCAACTGTATGGCCGATAATTTCCCAACAAACGACTCATGCATACACCGTATGATATATGCACGATTTGTGCATGGAGCGGCATATTTTGCCTACCACATTTCACCTAAAATATTTTAGTCGCGCTGCTTTGTCATATACCAACTAAAAGTAATTTAGATCATAAGCATCAGAAAGATTTCCTATTCCATCTCGTAACAGACAACAATTTCTTCTCTTTAATTACCTGTGCGTCTGAAAGACAAAACAGCCCCCGCCCATAGGGGCTTGAAGAAATATATGGGCTGCATGATGCTTCCACGCAGAGCTGAATCCGGCCCGCACACTAGTACTGGTAAACCGCTTAGAGGATCTAAGCCTGTCCAGGAACCGTGGTGCGAGACGGACCGTCCATGCTAATAAACCCTATTGGTTTCATTGGGCGACAGGGCTTGAGATGTCATTTCATTTCAATGTCGGGTAAAAGTCCCATAAAATTGGAAGCAACGTCTCCAAAATAACCTTTTGCAGTGTTGACGGGGACGTTGAACCTCAAATCAAACAAACAAATAAAAACAAAAAAAGGATAAAAATAAAATAAACAAATAAATAAAAATAAATATAATCACCTCTTACTATATTCCCTTTTTCCAAAGAGCATCTACACTCAGTGTATGAAGATAGACAGGTAGGTAACCATGACGAACAAATATTGAGTGGGGCGTACTTACCAGTGCAATAAAAGCGCAAGTTAGGATTTTAAGAAGTCCAGAGAGCAATCAAAATTGTTCCAGCTTACAAAAGATATATCATATATTGCATTTAAATAAATTTTCTAATGTTTTCCTGTATATATGAGTGCTTTCTGGTATTTTGGTTGCTTTCCGGTATTTTGGTTGCTTTCCGGTATTTTGGTGCTTTCCAGTAATTCTATGCATCGGTGTTTATAATGTGTTTCTTTTGCACAGATGCGCATATGAATACACTTAGATGGTATAAAAGTCTGCACCATATGAAATATTTACCTCTTTAGATATATTTATAGGAGACACTGGGTATAAGAAAGCACAAGGAAAGAATAACTGAAACCATCTCAATAAGCTTTTAAAAGGAGAACTAGTCTTAATTTAACAGCAGAATTGGGCTGGAGCCGAGCGATGGTCTCCCGATTCCCCGAATAGGGACACCACCGAACAGCTACTGTGTAGTGCCAGCATGTATTCGTTCCCTGGGACCACAACAGCTGACGGCCCGCGACACGGGTAAACTGGAAAACAACAGCAGAATTTTACTGTATCTCTAATGGCTATTGAGTTATCGCACAAACAAGATTGATTGGGAAAAATTACTAAAGGCACATAACTTGCAAATAATCATTCTTGTGTGCGACATGTCATGTTGACCTAATATATATTCCTCTAAATCCTGAACTGTTCCCGAGTTATGGAGCGTACAAGAAAGTTGACGGACAGAATGTTTGGAAAAAATCAAAGTTTGAAACTACTAAAGGGGGAGCAATTATTCTTGTACGTTACAGGTTGTCCTGACCCAATACACATTCCTGTAAAAAGTAGAAGTAAAACAAAGATCAGGAATTGATACAATTAACTTACTCCACCCATAAAAGACACGAAAGGGAAAGAAATACAAACATTAAGCGACAAGACCATAATGGAAACCTAAACAAAGGAAGGCCATAAGGACAGTTACTTTCCCACAAAATGGCCATATGGCCATCCAAAATAAAAAGACAAAAGTGATACACACAGTAAGTAACAAACAACAACATAAATAAATCGCCACAGAAGAGCCGCCTTGGAACGGTCAGTGGAAGATTTCCACTGGGGGGCTTAAATCGATTTTACGTGGCCACAATCCTCGCCCTTACTTCCGTCGCGATGCAGACAAATAATTTGTTCAGTCCGCATGAAGGCCTCCTAACTCATCAGTGCAACATCTCCGTGAACACAAAAATCAAAGAACCACAGAGGTGAGACAACGGTGAGGACTCGACAGCAAGAAACCACTGAAATGCTGGAGCAAAAGAAAACCAACAGTTAGACTCCGATGGGCCCGACCAGAGACAGAGCATCAGGCACCAACCAACATTACCTTGAATTAGATCTCTCTAATTCTCAATAAGCCTTTACGTTGGAGCCGTCATAGAATCTGAGGCCTGACCCATCGGCGTGCAATTAAAGAGGGAAGCAAAGTTGCCAACCGTGATTGGGTTAACTACCATGCATGCAGTCTGTCGTATAATATCCATGTTGTACCCAATCTTTTTATATCGAAGAATGATTTTACGAAATTGGGTGCTGAAGTCATTGCGGTTATATATTTTTCTGAATTTATATACTAAGTCACCATAAAATTCGGGTTCCGATAGACCTTGTTGCAGAAGAGATTTAAGTCCAATATTGAATTTTGAAATTAAATCAGAATGGCGTCTATAAAATTTTGAAAAGGCTTTGCGTAGTTTATGGTACCGATAACCCTGATTAAGGAGTTTAGCCGTTAATAATTTATTACGAGTGTTGAAGTCAGTTACATGACTACACACTCTAGCAAATCGAATTAATTGCGAAATATAAACGCCATAGGATGGCGCACGAGGAACATCACCATCCAAAAAAGGAAAACTTACAATCTCAAAATCAAAGTCATCGCGTTTATCATAAATTTTGCACGAAACAAAACCATCTACAATAGATAGATGTAAATCCAAAAATGGGGCCTCGGTATCAGAAGAATTTGTTTTATTTAACTGAAGTTCTGGGGGGTAAATCTGACTGATCATACCATCAAAATAGGTATTATCAATATTTAATAAATCATCTAAATATCTAGAAGTGGAGCTAAAAGCTTCAATAATTTCAGATTGGTTATCAATGGAAAGCGACAAAATGAAGTCTCTTTCATAACAATACAAGAACAGATCAGCCACAAGAGGTGCGCAATTAGTACCCATCGGAATACCCACAATTTGTCTAAATAACTTAGTACCGAATCTAATATAAATATTGTCAAGTAGAAAGGTGAGGGTATCACACACTTTCTGACATGACCAAAGTGTATAATTCTTATGATCTTTAGAAGTGAAAAATGCATTTCTGACATTGCATGCAAGATAGAGAGAATCTTCTCTGTGAAAAGCCCATTCAATTAAATCATTAAGCTTTTCTTTAATAAGATTATGAGGAAGTGTAGTGTAAAGAGTGGAAAAATCGTAAGTAGACAGACTAGAAGCACGAAAATGTCTGGATTTCAATTTATTTAAAACCTCGTTCGAATTTTTTATAGACCAAAACAGATTTCTTCCTGATCTTTCAAAGACTTTATCACAATATTTAATCACATGCGTTTTAATAGCAGTAAGACAGGAAGTTAATAATTTAGAAAGTTCAGTGGTAGTGCAAGAGCTAGAATTTGCAATCAACCGTGCTTTGTAAGGTCTTTTATGAAGTTTTGGTAACCAGTATAGCGTAGGAAGCTTGTCTTGGCCTTCGTTAACACACACAGCAAACTTGGTGGCTGAAAGACAAACATGTTTTTCTACTATAGCTCTCTCTTCAGCAAAGTTGCATGAAGATATCCCGAATTAATCAAAGTTAAATAACTTGGAAACTAAGAAAAGGGGAACAATCATTTCGTGCACGACACATTGTCCTGACCTAATACATATTACTATAAAATTTCATGAAGCTTTCCTTAACAGTTACTGAGTTATTGAGTACAAAAGAATGTTTATGACCAATGTGCATATCCTGGAAACCAAGAAATGGAAAGCAATCATTCTTGCACGAGACACATCATCTTAACATAATACACATTCCTGGAAAAGTGCATAAAGATATTCCTAACCGTTACTGAGTTATGGTGCATTCAAGAATTTTTGAAAAAATTAATCAAAGGAGAAAAACTTTGGAAACAATCATTCTTGTGTGCGGCACATTGTCCTGATCTAATATATATTCCTATAAAATTTCATGACGATATCCTGAGCGGTTACTGAGTCATGGAGTGTACAAGAATGTTTAGGGACTGATGAACAGACATGCGAAAGGGAAGACGGATGGACAGACAGTGCCATTCCATAATAGTCCGTTCAAAATTGGCATATGGAAATCCATCCTGAGGGCCACTGTCTGGCATCACAAGGCTTGCCCAGTTATGCTGCACAGTGATCCCGAGGGACGGATTTTTTTTATATACCCCTCACGCCCAGAGGAAGATTCTTTTTCTTGCATACCTTTATTTTCTGAGAGTGGATTTTTTATAATGCAGTCACTTTTGTTTGTTTGTTTGATTTGAGGTTTGCACTGCAAAGATGATTTTGGAGACGTTGCTTCAAATTTTGTGGGACTTTTACCAGACATTGAGATGAAATGACATCTCAAGCCCTGTTGCCCATTGAAACCAATAGGGTTTATTAGCATGGACGGTCCGCTTCGCACCGCGGTTCCTGGACAGGCTTAGATCCTCTAAGCGGCTTACAAGTATTAGTGTGCAGGCCGGATTCAGCTCTGCGTGGAAGCACTATGCAGCCCATATATTTCTTCGACCCCCTATGGGCGGGGGCCCAATGCAGTCACTTCCATTGTTGATGTCCACCGTATTTTGATGACAATAATGTTGCAATTTTAATGTACTTGCAGTGACATCAAACTTAATCCTTGCCCTACTGAGCCCGAATATGCTTTATCTTTATAAACAATGTAGATCAAGATCAGATGGCTCCAAGCCATCTGATCTTGATCTACATTGTTTGTCATTCAGATTGTGAATTTGTTGCAATAATTTGGTTTAAACAATATTTTTTAGAATAAATTCACATGTATACATCGCATAATAGTGTATGGTACAGGATTTGATAAAAAGCTAGAAGCTTATATTAATTCATCTCCTGAAATGGAAATAATGACAAAATTTACATACGGGTGTGGTAGATTTATGATGAGATATTTTGTGAGGTTATAATAATAATAACACTTGCCCGAAGTAGATTGTATAGGTATGATGATGATGACTGTTAAGCAAGGGCATGTCACAGTTGTTGTCAAATATGGTGCACACTAATGTCCGGGAATTGTCCGGGAAATGTCCGGGAATTCGCCGGGAAATGTCCGGGAAATTGGAGGTAGTGGTGTGTTGTCGCTAATATCTCCACTTCGAGTTGTCAGAAAGTAATAAAATTAGTATCAAATAAAATTTTTAGCTCTATTATAAAAGATGAAAAAATAATAATTTACTTTTTAAACGTTTAAGGGGTCCATTTTTTAAGTTAATTTGTCCGGGAAATTCTCGGATTTTGTCCTGGATGTTGGGGTATTGATGCGTTAACCCTAATATCTCGACTTTCGGTGGTCAGAAATTAATAAAATTAGTATCAAATAAAAATTTTAGCTCAATTTTAAAAGATAGTTAAAAAATATTTTTCATTTTGAATATTTTAGGGGTCCATTTCTGAAGTTAATTTGTCCGGGAAATTCCCGAATGTGTCCTTGATCTTGCGGTAGTTGTGCGTTTTCATAATATCTCGGTTTGTGGTGATCACTTATTGATAACAATTGATATATGTTAAAATTTTAAGTTCAATTCTAAAAAAATATAAAAAATCTCTTTATACACCTCAATGAGGCAGTTCTAATGAGTACCCACAACCCGGATTGTATCCAGGATGCTGGGGTATTGGTTTGTTTTCCTTAATATATCGACTTGTGAGAACGAAAGAAAGACTGCACACCCCTTGTAAATCCTACTTTTTGCTGTATAAAGTTGGATTTACATGGGTTTCCATTATACAGCTTTCTATGATGTCACACATGTTGCTGCTCACAAGACGGACATTGATTTGATGATGAATTCAGACCTAAACATATTCTATAAAACCAAATTTTGCACTTACGATTTTCACAGCAAATCATGTTATCAATATACTCAGGCATTTTGCAGAATCACCAGACTGGAATTTTTACGATTTTACAAGTGAATGAATGAAGTATTTCTACTATTTCAATCCAGGTAAGCAGCACACGCCAACTTATTATGAGTTAAAGCAATTAACTTAACACATTTTTAATCTCGTTAGAAAATTAATGGCCCGTAAAATCGCTCAAAGTCCGTACACCTAATTCATCGTCAGGAAGAAATGGATGCGCTTAAATTTCGTTGTTTAAGCAAACAGTATAGAACCAGATCAGATGTCGCATTTTGCGGCCGAGATCAGACGCCAAGTTGACCAAGTTCTACACTGTTTGCCGTAATTAAAGATTCTTTGAGATCTTCTATAAATTAGTCATGTTGTGTGCATTCATTAAAACTGCCTCAGTGAGGTGTATGAAAATATTTTTTTTATATATTCTTTTAGAACTGAACTTAAAATTTTAATATATATCAATCGTTATCAATAAGTGATCACCACAAACAGAGATACTATGAAAATGCACAACTACCCCAACATCCAGGACACAACCGGGAATTTCCCGGACAAATTAACTTCAGAAATGGACCCCTAAAATATTCAAAATAAAAAATATCTTTTAATAATCTTTTAGAAGGGAGCTAAAAAATTTATTTGATACTAATTTTATTAATTTCTGACTACCCGAAGTTGAGATATTGGGGTTAACGCACCACTACCCCAAAATCCAGGACAAAATCCGAGAATTTCCCGGACAAATTAACTAAATAAATGGACTCCTAAAACGTTTAAAAAGTAAATTATTTTTTAATAATCTTTTAGAATGGAGCTTAAAATTTTATTTGATACTAATTTCATTAATTTCTTATCACCCGAAGTGGAGATATTAGGGATAACGCATCACTACCCCCCATTTCCCGGACAATTCCCGGCGATTTCCCGGACAATTCCCGGACATTAGTGTTCGCCGTCAAATATGTTCTGTTTCCTGACATGTTTACACTACACGAGTTATATGTAGCATACCCATGAAACAGTGTCCCCAGTTACAGAGTCGATGTTGGTTATTTGGGTAAAAATTTGCAGCACTTTGTCCATTGATTAACATATGAAGTGTAACATTCAGGACTGTCGATCTACCCCGCACAAATGTTTGCCTTGCATATTGCTAGAAAATGATTGGAATTTGCAGTTGGTGCCACCAGATATGCGTTCTAGCGCATTAAATGAAACGTTTAGAGTGTATTATAAACTCTTGGACATTGGAAAATAGATCTTCATTTACTGTAAGGGATGCATTATTGATGGAATGAATGGATTATAGAATAAGTTTGTTCAGGCACGGATGTTTCGAAGGTCGCTGGAATTTCCCAGGATATATGTGGTAGTGTTTTGAACGGTTGGTGGGATGAGAGATTGAAGATATTCAGGAGTCAGGCTATGTTTCGCGCGTTTCCCAACCGAGATCGTCAAGAAGATTATTTTATGCTGCAAAGTTTTGTTCCACCTGTTATGATTCTTGCAGCTTCGTTGTGAATTGCTTCTAGCTGTTTTTTGCTTTCAGTAGAGGCATTGTCCCAGACTGCGTCGCTGTATTCCAACAAGGGTCTAATAAATGAAATATACATTTTTTCAAGGGCTTGTCTGTGAATTTTGAATTTCAGGGCGCGTAACAAATTTAACCTAGTCTATGCTACTTTTGTGATATTATTGATGTGTTCAGTCCAGTTGCAGTTATTGGTTAAAGTCAAACCTAGGTGCTTGTGTGAAGAAGCATCAGTGATGGGTGTTCCGTTCAGGGGAGGATGCAGGGGTGGGTTGCCTTTCATTGAAAAGATCTGGGAAATAGTTTTAGCTGCGTTGAAATCAACCAGCCACATCACAGCCCATGTATCTGTACGGTCCAAGTCGTGATTTAAAATGATGGCTGCTATGTTCAGGTTTTCAACTATAATGTATAGGCTTGTATCGTCTGCGAAGAGTCTAACAGACGCGCGAAGTTCTTTAACAATGTCGTTTGTATAGATGAGAAACAATAGTGGCGCCAAGATAGATCCCTGGGGCACACCAGCTTTGACAAATGTCCACTCGGACGTCTGACCATTGAAGGCAACTCTTTGTCGGCTACTAGATAAATAGCAAGAAAACCAGTTGAGGAGTTCAACTGAACAGCCGATATCTCGTAGTTTGTGAATTAGACCCTTGTGCCAAGCTTGCCACTGTCAACAGCTTCGCAGAACGTATGATAGGAATGTAGCAGTTGGAAGGTCATGGAGTCCCCTGGGATAAAGCCCGACTGAAAAGAGGGGTTTATGCTTGTTTAAGTATTTATAAAGTTCCTTATGTACACATCCTTCCATACATTTGCCTGGTTGACAGAGTAAGGTGATAGGTCTGTAATTTGATGGTTTAGACCGGTCGTCTTTCTTGTGTATGGCGTTTATATTTCCATCCTTCTAAGGGGAAGGTAAGTGACCTAGACGAAGAGAAGCAGTATAAAAGATTGAGTAAGGCTCTGCAAGCATAGCTGAATCTTCATTGAGAAGCCGAGGGCTCATGAAGTCGGGCCCGCAGGCTTTATTTGTATCGAGGCCATCGAAGAGGTCTTTGACGGTCTGAGGACTAATGGCGAATGTTTCCAAACGTTCGTGTGTAATGGTTTCCTGGGGTGGTAAGAGTGTATTATGGTAGTCAATAATTTGCGTCAAGTAATCTGATTGGTTGAAAATTGGTAATGGGTGTGGCAGATTTAAATACTCAGCAGGACAAGGGTTAACGACGGCAAATATGATGTCCAATTCAGCCAGTGAACATCAAACACTTGACAATTCTTGATTTTTTATCCTATTCCTGGGTAGGATGAGAACTTCCATCCCAGGGCTATGTCCAGAATTTCCTTATCTGTTGAGATTATTGAGGACTATCATTTCATTACATATTATTATGTAGCCCTCAGTGCTAACTGAAGATAAGTCCTCTGTCTTCAACAGGTAAGGGGCCACCTTGGGGAAAATCAATAGTTTTACTAACTGTTGACTAGAGTGCACATTATTGATTTTCCCTATGTGTGTCAGTCATAAAATTTCAACAAGAGCTGCTAATCACCCTATTGAGGGTCGCATTTGATCTGCTATAGACAGTATATCACAAGGGGCAATAAAACAATTATGGACACACGGTGTGTCCAACTGTTACAAAAATAAATCCCTTTAAGTGCTTCAAACAACCATACAATGATTGAAAAAGCAACAACAAATCTAGAAATTTTTGATTTTATTTAAAAATTCTATACAACCAAAATTAGTCAAATAAATCACAATAATTCTGATAGAGAAGTACATGAAACAACAAAGGCTGAAACCCTTGATATCAATAGATAATCATGATTACAAGATAAACAGAAAAAATAGAGAATACCAGGTTCATGTCATTTGATACATCACGTGAACAAGTCCGTGAAATAAAGACCCCCCCTAAACCCCACTTTATATAGAGAAAACTGGGGTTTAAGGGGGTAAACATTATTTTCATTATTCCTGCTCCAAGACATAGGTTGTGGGTACTCGTTAGAACCGCCTCAATGAGGCGGTTCTAACAAGCACCCAAAACCTATGTTCTGAGTATAAATAAGAACAATATCACAAATTTTCATCAGAAAGTTACCTTTTTTGAGGTGTGAAAAAATGCACAATATCACACGGATGTGTTATCGTAATGTAAAGTTTATCAGGCAAGGCTTTGAGAACACTTGTAGAATTATAGCAAGTTTTCAAGGTATGCAATTTTTTATGATTTCTATGTTAACCCTTCTCTTGCTGAATATTCAGGTTAGCCACACCCATTTCTGACTTTCAACCAATCAGATTATTTGATGTAATTTATTCCTACAAATTCATAAATGGAATGTCAAACAGTGTAGATCCTGATCAGATGGCTTCTTCAGAAGCCATCTGATCTGGATCTACACTGTTTCCAAAGATAGGGGTTGTCCTGAACAGCAAGACAAGGGTTAAAATCCTAAGGCTGCTTATCTCGACTAGCAGACAGCAATTTTAAAATTTTTTCTAAATTTTTCTGTTAAAATAAGGCCTGACATTTATACCCGTGAATTGTCTGCCAAAAAGATGATTCACATGAATATTTAGGTCATTTTGGAGACGTTGCTTCTAATTTTGTGAGACTTTTATCCAACACTGAGATGAAATGACATCTAAAACCCTGCTGCGAATGAAACCAGGCTTATATGCAATGGCGGTCCGACTCGCACCACTTTGCCTGGGCAGGCTTAGACCTTCTAAGCGGTTTACAGTACTCATGTGCCGTTGTTTTCAGCTCTGCATAGAGGCACCATGCAAGGCTATCTATTTCTCCAAGCACCGATGGATGGGGGCCCCATACGGCGATATACAGGCTGATATGAGTCTTCAGTCTGTGCACATGCTCCAAGACCCCTTTTCACTTGGTGTGACTCATATTATGGTCTATAACATTTTGATTATCAATATATGCACCAAAATGTCTTTATAGCACTGTTTAATATAACAAGTTTGGATATAACAGTTAACAAGAGCACCGCATGCGGGTGCCAATGCTCGGCTGCAAAAATTCTAAGTCAAAAAAGGGGCATAACTGTGTAAAAAATATTTTGAGGGTTACCTCACCTACTAGTATGAGTTCCCCTTTTCATAATGAACAACTAGTCCGAGTTTCAAATAAATATTTTCAGTAATGACAGAGATATTACAAAAGTCCAAGTTTTTACATGACGACGCCAGAGCTATGACATTACCTCGACGTTTTCTTCGCAAACAGCCGAGCTAAAAACTGGTTTCAAAAAATGTATACCGTAATGATCCTAAGTATTGGGGCAGATAAGCCTAAACAAACGGTGCAAACTCTGATCAGGGTCTACACTGCCATTCTGTTTGCACCTTTTAGACTCCTTGCTGGACCATGAAACAAATTTGGTAAAATTTCAGGAGAATTATAGCAAGTCCTCAAGGTGTCCGAATTTTTACTGTAGAATATATATATGAGCCCCGCCAAGCGAATTTGGGTCTTCGAGCATTCCGTCATGACAAATTTTAACTGCGCATGCCCAGCCATTCAGAGGGGCCAGGGATATGGCTTTCTGTCTGAAGGTTCCTCTTGATTCACTGCTTGTATGAGCGAGCAGCGAAGGTTCTGGCGAGACTGCGCGGATGCGCAGGCTCGCCTGAACCTTCGCTACTCCCATAGGCGATAAGTACCAAAATCGCTTGGCGGGGCCCATATGGTCATTTTAGTGTATAATACATTTATTTTTCTTTAGATATAACACATTTGTTAAACTAACGATTCCTGCTTTGGACCCAAACAATAATGTTATAACGAAATAACAGCAAATATATTTTCCAAGCGAATGACACATGAAGCACTAGGTTAATATATATGTGAAAGGCAATGAGTAGCTCACTGGTCCCTGATAGAAATCTGTTGTTTTCATTTATTTTTAATATGGCTTTTACTACCCTTTCTTTCTAGGTTATTGTTCTTGTATCAAGCTCAGGCAAATCAGAGATGGAGAAATGTATGTAACCTGCGAACTCAGATAAGCTTTCTACACCATCCAGGCTATAACTGAGATGTAATGTTATTAGTATAATATGGAAATAATTACTTGTTCATTACCAAAACACACCTATATAATACATTGTTACTTTTACCAACAAGAAACAAAAGTTTTAAGATGAAAAAAATGTGATATTTTTTCTTATTTCTGCTCCACATATAGATTGTGGGTAGTCGTTAGAACCGCCTCATTGAGGCGGTAGAACTGCCCCATTGAGGTGATTCTAATGAGTTGCCACAATCTATATTTTAGAGCAGAAATAAGGTTCACCGCCGTAAACCCCAGTTTTCCTATATAAAAGTGAGATTCAAGGGGCTCAGAATTATAGAGGTGTGTTTTCATGATGTTAGAAAGGTATATTGTGGGTACTTGATATAATTGCCTCAATGAGGTGATTCTAACCTATACTCACACTATAATATACTACTCAAAGTTTGATAGGGATCACTTTTTACTAGTCATTTTTTGCAATGAAAATATACCATTTCTTAACAGAATTTTCACTCCGTACATTGATGATTATCTTAAGCTTAAACTCATGCAAAATTTCGTGCTCATGAACTTGCACACTTCTCACACTTTGCAATTGAATTCATGCACCCCAAAAATCTTGCATAACACTGCATTCCAACCGAAGAATCAGAATTGTCATTTCTCATTCTCTAAGCGCAAAAAGGATTTCATTTGGTTTGTGAACCCTAAAAATGCCTCGGAGACAGTTAAGAAACCGTCTTAGCCCCGAAGAAATGAACCGTGGCGTCGGAATGTTGGAAGCTGGCATCTCCCAACGTCGTGTTGCCGGGATTCTTAATGTGTCTCAGAGCGTGGTATCCCGAATGTGGAATCGTCATCAAACACACGGCGATCCTTCACTCAGACACGGCGGGGGTCGAGAAAGGGCTACAACTCAACTTCAGGACCAGTTTCTGTTGATTCAGTCTCGACGTCAACGGTTTATGAACGCTACGCACTTGAATAACGACTTTAGAAACGGGACTGGGGTATGCATTTCTACTCAAACAGTCAGAAACAGACTCCATGAGTTCGGACTTAATGCCAGAAGACCCGCTGTACGTGTTCCGTTGACGCGACAGCATGTGCAAGACCTGTTGGACTTTGCCAGAACTCACGTCAGGTGGACGATTCGTGACTGGACGCCAGTGCTGTTCTCTGACGAGTCCAGATTTTGTCTAGACTTCACTGATAAACGCCAGTTAGTGTGGAGAATGTCAAAAGAGTGATTTGATGACTTAAATGTGGCAGGGCATGATCGCTATGGCAAGGGTTCAGTGATGGTTTGGGCAGGCATTAGTGTTAACGGAAAAACTGACTTGTACGTCGTTGAAAATGGGATGTTAACGGCAGTGAGTTACTGTGAGGAGATTCTGGACCAGTTTGTGAGACAATATGCCGGTGCTATAGGCCCAGACTTTATTCTGATGGACGATAATGCACGTCCCCACCGCGCACACGTCACTGACGCCTACCTGGAACGTGAGGCAATTGACCGTATGGACTGGCCTGCTCGATCTCCGGACTTAAATCCGATTCAGCATGCGTGGGACATTCTTCAGCGTGCTGTTTCGGCCCGACCTGTACAGCCAAGGACTTTGCAAGAGCTCAAGGACGCATTGGTTG
Source organism: Lucinisca nassula (assembly GCA_963580285.1). Classification (NCBI taxonomy): domain Eukaryota; kingdom Metazoa; phylum Mollusca; class Bivalvia; order Lucinida; family Lucinidae; genus Lucinisca; species Lucinisca nassula. Next base: position 99,747,554 of record OY757020.1, read on the forward strand.
CTGAATGGAGGCTGATTCCACAAAATCGGATACAGACTCTGATAACGAGCATGCGCAGGCGATGTCGTGCTGTGATTGATGCCCGTGGAAGTCATACCCGTTATTAGTCATGTTTTTCTGCACGAAATCCAAATACTGCGAAACGTCAGTCTGCAAAAATTCTGTGTGTTACGTCAAATTTTGTGGGTGCCCTGACGTTTGCTGTTGCTACGCTTGAATCCCGTGACTTTTCAGAAGATGAACCATAGCACTTTACAGAGGACATGTTTACAAATGTTTTGTAATTAATTTGGATTAAGCTTATTGATTAGCCAAGAAATTATTTTGCATTAAAAAAGTGATCCCTTTTTGAGTAGTATATTATGTTTTATACCAAGATCAGCCTCATTACTCACAAGTTCACAACATACAAACATAGAAACAAAATAAAATAAGTACCTTGCAACATTTAAATAAACAACCGATCAGTACATTCAATAGATTAAAAAAAAAGCACTACATCGAAAAATGTTTTAAAGATGTCTGGATTGTTCTCTTTAACCCTTATCCTGCTGAATAATTAATTTTACCACACCCATTTCTGACTGTCAACCAATCAAATTACTTGATATATTCTATTCATTTGAATTACCATTTCCGACTATCAACCAATCAAATTACTTGATATATTCTATTCATTTGAATTTTACCACACCCATTTCCGACTGTCAACCAATCAAATTACTTGATATATTCTATTCATTTGAATTTTACCACACCCATTTCCGACTATCAACCAATCAAATTACTTGATATATTCTATTCATTTGAATTCCAAAACTTTATGACAAACAGTGTAGATCCTGATCAGATGGCTTCTTCAGAAGCCATCTGATCTGGATCTACACTGTTTGCAAAGCTAGAGGTTGTTGTGTTCAGCAGGATACGGGTTGAATGGACACTGGAGCCAACAATGACATCAGGTAAAGCTAAAGGCATCAAAAATAATGATATACATGTACATGTTAACTGAAACCGGAGTTATCATCATGTTAACCTGAGGAAACCCCAAAATGGGTAGTTGGCAAACAGTGCAGGCCCAGATCACACGTCGCAGAATTGGGGCATCTGATCTGGGTCTGCACTGTTTGCAAAACTTTCAGCCAGTTTCCAAATAGACCTTTGTAAACCCAATTACAGTAAAATTCCTATATTAAGACCACCTTTGGGACTGTTTAAAAGTGGTCTTTAAGACCACTTTTGAACAGTCCCAAAGGTGGTTTTTGACCAGAGGAGACTGAATGAAGAAAACACAGAGAAAGAATAACTGCAACCTAATAAATAAACTTTTAATAGGAGAATTAGTCTTAATTTTAGGAAATTGGAATCATTGTCTCCAAAATGTCCTAAATAGTGTTGACTGGGACATTAAACCTCAAATCAATCAATCAAACCAACAAACGAGTTTGGATTGGTTTCCAATTTCACTGCTGAGTCAGCACCTTTAAGGTCATATCGAGCTGGTCATTTTATCTCACCACAGTTTTAATACAGAAGTGGTTTACAAGTTCAGGGCAGATCACCACGAAAACACGCCTATATAATTTTGACCCCCATGCACCCCGCTTTTATATAGTAAAACTGGGGTTTGCAGAAGTAAACAACATATTTTTTTTAAACAGAAATAATTTGTTTCTTTGTTTGATTTGGGGTTTAACGTCCTCCTCAACACTGTAAAGGTCATTTTGGAGACGTTGCTTCCAATTTTGTGGGACTTTTACCTGACAATGAGATGAAATGACATCTCAAGCCCTGTCGCCCAACGAAACCAATAGGGTTTATTAGCATGGACGGTCCGCCTCACACCCCGGTCCCTGGGCAGGCTTAGATCCTCTTAAACAGTTTACCAGTACTAGTGTGCGGGCCGGATTCAGCTCTGTGTGGAAGCATCATGCAGCCCATATATTTCTTCAAGCCCCTATGAGCAGGGGCGTCACACAGGTAAATGAATATACTGGAATTTAATTGGAAATTGTCTCCATTTTTAACCTATTTAGTCCCAGAAACCCCAAAACCAGTAGCCTGGCAAACAGTGCAGGCCCAGATCAGACGCCGCAAAATGTGGCGTCTGATCAGGGCCTACACTGTTTGCAAAAAGTTGAGCCATTTTGCAAATTAATTTGGAAGAAAACACGATCTGTCACCCCTAAATTTTGAAATGGACATGTGCTATATATAAAGTGGAAGATTCCATTTGGTACAAAAAGGGTTAAAGCGGGATAATGTCTGGTAGCAAGTTGCTTTCCTTTGCATCAGGTAAAAGTCTGTGAAATGAAGACCCCCTAAACCCCACTTTATATGGAGAAAAGTGGGGTTTACGGGGATATTCATTATTTTCCTTATTTTTGTTCAAAAACAAAGATTGTGGGTATTCGTTAGAACTGCCTCATTGAGGTGATTCTAACCAGTACCCATAATCCATATTTTGACCAGAAATGCGAACAATATTGAACTTTTCAACTGTAAAATGTTGGTTCTAGAGATAGCATAAACACCATTTTAGCAGACAGGTGTGTTATTGTGAGTGAGTGTTTGAGTTTTTCATCTCACAGCTAAGGTCATACGGAGACAGGACCTCAGTTTAAAGACTCATCCGAAATTCTAAGGGTGTGTTATCATAATGGTAACTGATTTTTCATAAACTGGAACTACTGTGAAAGGAAATAAATCTTTTCTTAACCATTACCACTCTCAGCGGATGTCAATAGTGCAGCCTATATCCAAATAAGCTTATTCACCATATGTGCATTATTTGCTGGCTCCCAGCTTGCACATTGTCAATATTGGAAAAACAGGTAAGCAGACCCCCCTGACCTTTCAAGGTCAGGGGGGTCTGCTTACCTGTTTTTCCAACACTGACAACCTTCAGACTAGGAACCAGCAGATAATGCAAATAAGGTGAATAAATAATTCTGCACAGTCCAGCTGGTTCCAGAACAAGATATAAAGAGGGCCCCAGCCCATTGGGGCTTGAAGAAATATATTGGGCTGCATGGTGGTTCCAAGCAGAGCTGAAACAAACTGACTTTTTGAGTACTGGTAAACTACTAAGAGGGTCTAAGCCTGCCTAAGCACAGTGGTGCAAGTCAAACCTTTTTTTTTTTTTTTTTTTTTTTTGTCTGCAGGACTTGAGATTGTCATTTTACCTCAGTGTTTGGTAGAAGTGCCACAAAATGTCTCCAGAATGACCTAAACAGTGTAGTTGAGATGTCTCCAGAATGACCTAAATAGTGTAGTTGGGTAAGTAAAACCCCAACGCAAACACACAAAACAAAAGAGATAAGAGATTGTGGTGTGCAGTTCTTCTCCAGAACAAGTATAGATAAAAAACAACCATATATTTACAACCATACAAAAAGTTATTATCTGTAATACTGTATGTATGTCAGCAGATCGTTTTTTGTTTTGTTTTTTTAGGGGAGTGGCAACACCTGGCAGATTTTCTGCCATTTTTTCAAAGGGAGACAACTTTCCGGACTTCCTTTACGCTTTTCTGTAAGCACCATCCCACTGAAAAAAGGGTCTACTCTTAAAGGAAAGAATTTCTCCTCAGGAGCAAATTCTTTCCTATAAGAGTTGACCCCTATTGACATGGGAGACAAAAATACTTTTGCAGGAGTTGCCTCCCCTGAAGGTGTCCCCATTCCCCTTAAAGGGCTCAATTATAGTGATTATTCTAACAATGTGTCCATCAAAGCTATTAGTACAATTTACTGAATTACAAATATTTGACTGGTCCCGACAGCTCAGTTGGTAGTGTCCGCTCCGGGGAACTGGAGGTCACAGGTTCGATCCCAGGTCGCGACATACCAAAGTCGTTAAGCATGGTACTAGCTGCTCCTCGCTTGGCACTCAGATTTACAGGGTAGAGCTAGGACTGGTCGACCCAGTGCCAGGATAATGTGACTGGGTGTGGTATTATGTAATGTGTCTGGGACATGATACTTCAGTGAGGCAGCACTATAAAAGTGAGCATTGAGCTCCCTGTCGCAACCAGACACCGTCGTGATATGACTGAAAAATTGTTGCAAGCGATGTTAAACCCGAATTCACACACACATACAAATATTTGAAAAAAAAGTTAAAAGTAATATTCCCACTAGGAATCTGGCGCTGATCAACATGCTTTGATTCAGACCAGAAAACTTCACACTAGGCCGCATTACAAAAACATTGTACATTTTACTGCCAAAAAATGAAAGTTTTAAGATAAAAAATTGTGATTTTTTCTTATTTCTGCTCAACTATAGATTGTGGGTACACGATAGAACAGCCTCACCAAGGCTGTTCTAACAAGTACCCACAATCTACATTTTAGAGCAGAAATAAGAAAAATAGGGTTTACCCCTGTAAACCCCAGTTTTACAGTACAAAAGTTGGGTTGAAAAGGTCAAAATTATATTAGAGTGTTTTCAAATGAACAAGTTGATTCACACCAATTTGTGTTTGCACTGGGAATAAAGTTTGTGTGAATACAATGTGATCTGAATCAAATTGTCTATGTCAAGCTCATCCAGATCAGATTATTCACCTTATTTGCATTATTTGCTGGCTCCCAGCTTGCACATTGACAATATTGGAAAAACAGGTAACCAGACCCCCCTGACCTTTAAAGGTCAGGGGGGTCTGGTTTGGTTACCTGTTTTTCCAACACTGATAACCTTCAGACTAGGAACCAGCAGATAATGCAAATAAGGTGAATGTTTACACTTAGACTAGCTTGAACAAGCTGATATCACACTACATTAGGTCTCCCACCACTGGCTCAGGTCACATGTGAGATTATAAGAATCTTATATGGGTGTGAGGGGTGGATTGAAAAATCCGTCCTGAGGGACACTGTCTGGCATCACGAGGCTTGCCGAGTGATGTCGGACAGTGATCCCAAGGGGGTGGATTTTTCTATCCACCCCTCACACCCATATCCCATATTGGAGTCTTTTTCTTGCATACATTCCATTTCTATTGCGAATTTTTAATGCTGCTGTCACTTCGGTTACTGACGTTCGCCATTTTGTGATGACACAACAGTAATGTTTAGTAACGTCACGCATGAGGACGCCACGCATGAGGTTGTAATCAACCAGCGCATTTATCAAACACGCGATTATATTCAATTCAGGGTCGGAACACCAGGGTCAGAACATAAATTTCTATCCCAGGGTAAAATCACGGATTTCCTTGTCTGGTGTGCAAGAAGCCAAAATCTGCAATGGAAGGTCAGGTGGTTTTTGTCCAGGTACTCCGGTTTTCGCCCACCTCAGATCAACAATCAGCTTGCTATAAGTGAAATAATCTTGAAAGGGCCATGATCTAAGTTGGTCCTTTTTGTGAACACAACTTCACTTTGATCAATTTGTTTGTCTGAACTGAGGTTTAACGTCCCCTTCAACACTATTTAGGTCATTTTGGAGATATTGCTTCCAATTTTGTGGAACTTTTACCCGACAATGAGATGAAATGACATCTCCAGCCCTGCTGCCCAATGAAACCAATAGTGTTTATACTCTGCATGGATGCACCATGCAGCCCAATCTATTTTTCCAAGCATGTAACGTTACGGGACGTATCTAGCTAATTTGCATATTTAAACCACTAGTGGATTATCGAAAATATTACATGGCGTTATAACACTCTCGCCGCGACGTCATACGATAAATGTTGATAAAGTCTATTTGTCATTTAAAGGGTGTCAGGCCTTTGTTTTTGTTTCATTTCGTTTTTGTTGGAAAATCCTATTAGCAAACAGTGCAGACCCTGATCAAACACCACATTCTGTAGTGTCGGATCTGGTCCTTCACTGCTTGCCAGGGTACCCATTATGGGGTTTCCCGCCTGAAATGGGTTAAAATGCCAATTATGGCAACAGCAGAAGACATTTTCACTTTTTTTTTCATATTTTCCGGGTAACAAGGCTTGAAATTTCATCATCGTGTGAATCGGATAATCAGCAGACGATTCACATGGAATTTCATGCCTGTTTTTCTCTGAAAAATAACAAAAAGTTTATGTCGTCTCCCATATTTAAGCAAAGTATTCAAAGTATTCAGACACCTCAACTCCTTACCATACTTGTTCTTGCACACCAGACAAGGAAATCCGTGATTTTACCCTGGGATAGAAATTTATGTTTTGACCCTGGTGTTCCGACCCTAAATCGAATATAATCGTGTGTTTGATAAATGCACTGGTTGATTACAACCTCATGTGCGGCGGCGTCATGCGTGACGTCACTAAACATTCCTGTTGTGTCATCACAAAATGGCGGACGTCGGTAACCGAAGTGACAGCAGCATTAAAAATTCGCAATAGAAATGGAAGGTATGCAAGAAAAAGAATCCTATATGGGTGTGAGGGGTGGATAGAACAAGAGGCCCATGGGCCACTATGCTCACCAGAGCTCAGGGGGCACTGCCGACTGGCAGCAAAGTATTTTAATTAACCATGGAAGCCCTGCGCCCAATTATGCTACAGATAAAATTTGGACCCAATCAGCCTAGTGGCTTCGGAGGTCTGATGTCGCTTGAATGTGTTGCTGCAGGACAACAGATGACAACTGACAATTTCCCATCTGTGGCAACCAATAGGCCTAAAAGAACATTATTAAAGGAACATTTCTATGTAAGTTTGACAAAATATCTTGAAAGGCATAAATGTCATTTTTCAATTTTTCCCATTATAAGTCAATGGAAACTCTTAACTTGCCATGGCAAACAAACCAAAGAGCTAAATTTAATAAACCGGAGCTCAGATGGGCATTGCCCAATGGCAGACATGTATTTTAACATGGTATGATTTTAATCTACCAATTATTAAGTCTCCCGATTCCCAAATGAGCACTCATGTGGACTGTATCTGAAATATTAGGTGTTTTATATAGTACAGAGGGTGGGGCATGAACCCAATGGAGCCCTGGTTGGTGCCACAAAATTTGTCTTATAAAAAAGAACAGAGATATATATGGTTTAGCGGTGGGATATGTATGGCTCCTGAGATGTAAGGCCTTTTAAGCAGTGGAGGGATTCGGGCATGGTGGATTCCAGAAAAGCCCAAGATTGTTGCAACCTAATGCTGAACAGTTTCTGAGATATGAGGCCCTTTTATGAAGTGGATGGGAGAGAAATGGCCCCTGCAGACCCCAAAAGATGGGTTGAATGAATGTGTCTAATAACAATGAACAAGAATATATGTGATTATGTGGTGGGGATTTGAATAGTTTCTGAGATATATGGCCTATTATGAAGTGGGGTCTTATCATAAGGAAAAAGAATATATATGGTTAAGGGGTGGGGATCTGACCAGTTTCTGAGATATATGGCTTTTAATGAAGGGGGGGGGGGGGGGGGGGGGGGGGGGCATGCTGGTGTCACTGATTGCATCTTATCATAAGGAACAAGAATATATATATCTTAAGGGGGGTAGGGCTCTGAACAGTTTCTCAGATATACGATCTTTTGTGAAGTTGAAGAATGAAGCATGATGGCCCGGGCGAGCCCTGGGGGAACCCTATGTTGGTGTCACTGAATGTGTCTTATCACAAGGAACAAGAATATATACGGTTTAGGTACGGGGATCAGTAAGGTTTCTGGAATTTTTAGCCTTTTATGAAGTGGAGGGGGTGGGGCATGACCCCGGCACATCCCGGGGGACCCTCAGCTTGGTGTCGCTGAGTGCGTCTTATCATAAGGAACAAGAATATATAAGGTTTAGGGATGGAGATCTGAATGGTTTCTGAGATAAATGGCATTTTATGAAGTGGAGGGAGTGGGGCATGTCCCCGGCACATCTGGGGGGGTCCCCAGGTTGGTGTCAGTTAATGCTTCTTATCATAAGGAACAAGAATATATATGGTTTAGGGGTGGGGATTTGTAAGGTTTTGGAATATTTGGCCTTTTATGAAGTTTTGTTTGTTTGTTTGATTTGAGGTTTAACGTCCCCATCAACACTGTAAAGGTCATTTCGGGGCTGTTGCTTCCAATTTTGTGGGACTTTTACCCGACATTGAGATGAAATGATATCTCAAGCCCTGCCGCCCAATGAAACCAATAGGGTTTATTAGCATGGACGGTCCACCTCGCACCTCGGTTCCTGGACAGGCTAAGATCCTCTAAGCGGTTTACCAGTACCAGTGTGCGGGCCAGATTCAGCTCTGCGTGGAAGCATCATGCAGCCCATATATTTCTTCATGCCCCTATGGGCGGGGGCCAACCTTTTATGAAGTGGAGGGGGTTGGGAATGTCCCCGGCACATCCCGGGTGTCCCCCAGGTTGGTGTCACTGAATGCAACTTATCATAAGGAACAAAAACATATTTCATTTAGGGGTTTGGATCTGTTTGGTTTCTGGAATATTGGGCTTGTTGTGAAATGGAGGGGTGGGGCATGGCCCAGGCACATCCTGGGGGACCCCCAGGTTGGTATCACTGAGTGCATCTTATCATAAGAGACAAGAATATATATCCTTTACGGGTGGGGATCTGAATGGTTTCTGAGATAAATGGCATTTTATGAAGTGGAGGGGGTGGGGCATGTTCCCGGCACATCCGGGGGGATCCCCAGGTTGGTGTCACTTAATGCATCTTATCATAAGGAACAAGAATATATATGGTTTAGGGGTGGGGATCTGTAAGGTTTCTAAGATATAAGGAATTTTATGAAGTACTGGGGGCAGGGAATGGCCCCGACACAACCTACAGGACCCCCAGGTTGACATAAAAGCATATTGCTGTGAGAAGTTTACTAAAGAAACATTTCTATGAAAGTTTTGTCAAAATATCTGCAAAGGCTTTGTAGTTAATGCCATTATTCAAATTTCCCCATTATAAGTCTATGGAAAATTTAAGTTGCCATAGCAACCAAACTAAAGAGCCGAATTTCATAAAAAACACAAAACCTGTAAAGGCAAATATGGTGAATATTTTCATAAACTCTAAGCCTCAAAGAGCATACGGTTTCTGAGGAGATGATTTTTTAAGTATTTTTTTTTTCTATTTTTTTCAATTTGGTTTCCATGGCAACCAATACAAATGAGCAGCAGGCCTAAAATCATATGGCAGATAGTAGATTGCCTAAGGAATATTTCTATGAAAGTTATGTCAAAATATCTGCAGCGGCTTGGCAGCAAATGCCATTTTTCAATTTTCCCCAATATAAGTCTATGGAAAATCTAAGTTGCCATAGCAACCACATTAAAGAGCCGAATTTCATAAAAAACACAAAACCTGTAAAGGCAAATATGGTGAATATTTTCATAAACTCTCAGCCTCATAGAGCATACGGTTTCTGAGGAGATGATTTTTTAAGTATTTTTTTTTTCATTTTTTTTTTCAGTTTGGTTTCCATGGCAACCAATACAAATGAGCAGTAGGCCTAAAATCATATGGCAGATAGTAGATTGCCTAAGGAATATTTCTATGAAAGTTTTGTCAAAATATCTGCAGCGGCTTGGCAGTAAATGCCAATTTTCAATTTTCCCCATTATAAGTCTATGGAAACTCTAAGTTGCCATAGCAATCAAACTAATGAGCCGAATTTCATAAAAAACACAAACTTTCAATCCCCCAATCCAAGAATGCTACAGATGAAATTTGGGCCCAATCTGCCTAGCGGCTTCAGAGGAGATGTCGTTTAAAAGTGTTGACGTCACCAGACGCAGACGCAGACGACGGACAACTGCCTATCCTATAAGCTCCCCCGGAGCCTTCGGCTCTGGTGAGCTAAAAATCCGTCCCTCGAAATCACTGTCCGGCATCACTCGGCAAGCCTCGTGATGCCGGACAGTGACCCTCGGGACGGATTTTTCCATCCACCCCTCACACCCATATAAGATTCTTATATTCTACAATTCGAACACGTACCGTTTACTACCTGATGTTGTGTTTGGAGGTAGCTGCATGAGTGGCAAACAGTGTAGACCCAGACGAGATGCTGCATTGTGCAGCATCTCGTCTGGGTCTACACTGTTTGCTTAGGCCTGTCTGTCCAAATATATACAGTAATGACGGTACTCTGCAATTTTTCTTGACATTACAAGGGTTAATAAATACAAATGTACACCACATAAGCACTGCACATAAAACTTGAGCACTATATTGTAGAAATAAACCTATATAATATTTACACTATGCGTGTAACCTCGCTTTATCCTCTTACTTGTTAAGTTGAGAATTGGAGGATAGCTGCAAAAGCTGTTTTTCGTTTCACCTTGGAAACAGACACTACACCACAACCTCTTTATATAACACTATTAATGGGGTTCATAGCAGAAACCGTGTTAGTTAAACAACCATGTTATATCCAAACAAAAACGTGCAGGTTATATAGAAAAATGACCATTTGGTCATTTTTCTATATAATCTACACATTTTTTTAATCCATCTTGAAACCGTGTTATATCCAAACCATGTTATAATGAACCATGGTATAAAGAGATTGCGGTGTATTTGTATACTGTTATCTTTTAGCCACAAACTATACTTGACGAAATTTATTCCTAAAAATTCACCAACTGAATGACAAACAGTCACAATACAGATCGGAATGATGGCTTCTCCAGAAGGCATCTGGTGTTTTTGCTGAAAAAATGTGACTACCGGTAGCTTTTGCAAAGTGCAAAAGCTAGTCACATTTTTGTAGCAAAAACATTAGCATATTTGCCATAAAATAATCAAAGTTTAAACAATATGTTAAGTAATGACGTTATTAGTTTTGAACAGATTAAGCTGATCTACATCAAACTGTGTTCACACTAGGGATAAGCTGACTGAACATTATGCATGTCAACTTGATTTGGACCAAGTGTATGTGCAATTTGTTCAAAATCAACTTCAAATGAATCTCTAGTGAATGGTGCCTATCTGATATTAAAATGCTTTTTTACACAGATGGCTCCAAAAATCACTGGCAGGTCCTTCATGGCATAGTTTTGATTCTATTGTATCACAAGCTAATAAAACTATTAATCACAAAAACTGGTGTATAGTCTAATATCTAACATTTGATTTCACAAGAAATTAATACACATGTAATAGAAAAAAAAAGAACCAAAAAAAATCACAAAAATGGCACTACTAAGTCAAACATATAGCCAAATATTTTTTTTTTCACAAGCATATAATTATAACCACAGGGTCTAGTGGATGAAAGTAAAATTGTTTGTCAACCTGTGATACAACTCACACATTCTGTATCATGGCAAAAACAATTCATATTTTTGCTGAAAAAAAAAATGGCAGTAGCTCTTGCAATGCAGAAGCAGCGTACCGTAAAAATCCTAAAAATTTATAATTCACCTAAAATTTTTAACTACAGTTAAACCTGCTTTAGTGGCCACCTCTTTTAAGCAAGCAACCTGTCTTAAGCATGCAGGGATTCAGTTCCCAAACAGGCCAAATGAGTAGAAATTTACCTGTATTAAGCGAGCACCTGCTTTAAGCAAGCACATTAAGATTAACCCTTAGGTGCTTACTTAACACAGGTTTAACTGTAATTTGATTCAAGATCAAGCAAGTATTCTAAAAAGTGCAGATGGAATGGCAGTCTGATCTGGGTATGCACTGCTCGCTTAGACAGTGTATAGGAGCAGTCTGATCTGGGTCTGCACTGTTTGCTTAGGCTTATCAGTCCCAATACTTAGGATGATTACGGTAGCTTTTGCAATTGTATAAGATATGGAACTTGCTAGAGCAGTAACATTGCAAGAATTAATTTTTGCAAAAGCTACTCACTTTGTTTTCAGCAAAACATGTAAGTGTATTTATCATACATTTAGTATAAAATAGTTAGTTTTTGAATATGCGATAAGAACGTGACACCAATGCACGTATCACGCTTGCACGCGCTGCCATATCGCATGGGCTTTATCATACCCCAAAAAATCCATATCACAACCCTTTATCGCACCCCTAAGCCTTTATCATACCTCTGACATCACCCTATTCAGAACACGCGGCGTTCTTCCTTTTGCGGCATTTCAGGACGCCATTTGCAATTTGCAATATTTTCGTCTGTTTGAAAGGCATATGCAATTAATACGATTTATTTTGAACAATTTTTTTTTAAAAGTGAAATGTATGATAAATAGATTATGATATGGCATTTTTCCTATCATACCCCATATCAGCCCTCGACCTTCGGCCCTCGGGCTGATGCAGGAGTCTCGGGCTGATATGGGGTATGATATGAAAAATGCCATATGATAATCTCCATATATCATTTTCGATGATCGAAGTTTTAACAATATGTTCATTAACGTCATCATTAGTTTTGAACAAGTGGGCTTAGGGTCCAGTTGTTCAAAACCTAGTTAACTTAATGAGCTCGTTAGTGGTCAAATTGTTAACTGTTCTAGCAAGTACAATATCTAAAAGTTCGGTGTGAGTAGCTTTTGCATGTGCAAAAGCTACTAACATTATTTCAGCAAAAATATTAGCATATTTGCCATATCAAATGATCAAACTGTTAACAATATGTTAGCGAACGATCTAGTTAGTTTTGAACAACTGGTCCCTGAACCAAGGGGCCAGTTGTTCAAAGCATCGTTAGCTTAACGAGCTCATTAGTGGTCAAATTGTTAACTGTTCTAGCAAGTACAATTTCTAAAATTTAGGAATTTTTTGCTGAAAAAAAAATGCATATGCATATGCATATGCAAAAGCTACTCACATTTTGTCAGCAAAACATGTGTATATGCCATATCAAATGATCGAAGATTTAACGATACATTCACTAATGTCAATGTTATTTTCTAACAACTGGGTTCTTATGTATAATCAGACAACCAAACTCAAAAATAAATACATGACAAAAACTATAAAATAAGTAATAAATATTACATAAATAAACATCTTTCCCAATATTTTCATGATTCAATCACGGAATCAGTGGCATTCAATGTATGGTAAAGTTATCCGAGTCTAGAAGCCACGGTGGTGTAGTGGTCAAGATTCTCTCCTCGTAAACAGGGGTCTTTGATTCAATTCCAGGCTTCTCCAGACTTTTGGTTGAGGTTTTAAACAAAAATCCTGTCACCATATGACCATAGTTGTTGGTGGGACATAAAATATACACCTTCAGTCCAACATCAGGCTGTGTGTGTATTCAAGTTTTATGTCCCATCAACAACTAAGGTCAGATGGGACCTCCGTTTAAAGACTCATCAAAAAGTTTGGAGGAGCCCGGAATCAATTGCACAACAACTGGTTTGTGAAGCTTATCCACTACACAGCAGAGGCTTCAAACATGAGGCTGACATGTCATCATATTGATGTTGGCCTGACATTCTGCACTGGCTAAGCTGCTGGTGATGAGGGCAATGGGTTGCCACAGCCCGCCGTTGGGCAAAACAAGACATAGGCCAGACCCAAGCTCCTCTCTGCCAAGACTTTCAACCTGCCCCAAGAGGAATCTGGTACCCCACTGGCTGCTGGCTGGACAGACTGAACTTTACAAAAACTTCCCTTAAGCTGGCCTCAGAACCCTCAATCTGAAGCACAGATTCTAGAAACTGAAACCTTGTCCTGCTGAATCTGGTTTTCACATATATCTGATTAACGATCAGCTAGGAGTCAGTGAAATAATCTTGAACCGGCCGTAAATATGAACAAAGAAACAACAAGAGGGCCCAGAGGGCCCTGGTTCGCTCACCTGATCCAATGTATAACAAGTGGGCCCCGGGCAGGGTCAATTTTGGCCCCAGGGCTATAATTTGAACAATCTTGGTAAAGGTCCACAAGATGAAGCTTCATATCGAATATGAAAGACCTGGGCTTTCTGGTTTCAGAGAAGAAGATTTTAAAGGTTTACCCTGCATATAGAAGTCTATGTAAAACAAGATTTTCCCTATATAAGTCTATGTTAAACCAAAGGGCCCCGGAGCAGGGGCATTTTTGGCCCCAGGGCTATAATTTGAACAATCTTGGTAGAGGTCCACTAGCTGAAGCTTCATAACAAATATCAAAGACCTAAGCCTTGTGTTTCAGAGAAGATGATTTTTAAAGATTTTCCCTATATAAGTCTATGTAAAACCAAAGGGCCACATGGCGGAGGCATTTTTGGTCTCAGGGCTATAATTTGAACAATCTTTATAGAGGTCCACTAGCTGAAGCTTCATAACAAATATCGAAGACCTAAGCCTTGTGGTTTCAAAGAAGAAGATTTTTCAAGATTTTCCCTATATACGTCTATGTAAAACCAAAGGGCCCAGGAGCGGGGGCATTTTTGGCCCCAGGGCTATAATTTGAACAAATTTTTGGCCCCAGGGCTATAATTTGAACAATCTTGGCAGAGGTCCACAAGATGAAGCTTCATACCAAATATCAAAGACCTGGGCCTTGCAGTTTCAGAGAAGAAGATTTTTAAAGATTTTCCCTATATAAGCCTATGTAAAACAAAAGGGCCCTGGTGCGGGGGCATTTTTGGCCCCAGCACTATAATTTGAATCATTTTGGTAGGGGTCCACTAGATGAAGCTTCATACCAAATATCAAAGACCGGGGCCTTGCGGTTTCAGAGGAGAAGATCTTTCAAGATTTTCCCTATATAAGCCCATGTAAAACCAAAGGGCCCTCGTGTGGGGGGCATTTTTAGCTCCAGCACTAAAATTTGAACAATGTTGGTAGGGGTCCACTAGATGAAGCTTCATACCAAATATCAAAGACCTAGGCCTTGCGGTTTCAGAGAAGAAGATTTTTTAAGATTTTCCCTATATAAGCCTATGTAAAACAAAAGGGCCTGGTGCGGAGGCATTTTTGGCCCCAGCACTATAATTTGAACAATCTTGGTAGGGGTCAACTAGATGAAGCTTCATACCAAATATCAAAGACCTGGGCCTTGCGGTTTCAGAGAAGAAGATTTTTCAAGATTTTCCCTATATAAGCCCATGTAAAACCAAAGGGCCCCCGTGCGGGGGCATTTTTAGATCCAGCACTACAATTTGAACAATCTTGGTAGGGGTCCACTAGATAAAGCTTCATACCAAATATCAAAGACCTGGGCCTTGCGGTTTCAGAGAAGAAGATTTTTAAAGATTTTCCCTATATAAGCCTATGTAAAACCAAAGGGCCACCGTGCGGGGGCATTTTTGGCCCCAGCACTATAATTTGAACAATCTTGGTAGGGGTCCACTAGATGAAGCTTCATACCAAATATCAAAGACGGGGGCCTTGCGGTTTCAGAGAAGAAGATTTTTCAAGATTTTCCCTATATAAGCCCATGTAAAACCAAAGGGCCCCCGTGCGGGGGCATTTTAAGCTCCAGCACTATAATTTGAACAATCTTGGTAGGGGTCCACTGGATGAAGCTTCATACCAAATATCAAAGACCTGGGCCTTGCGGTTTCAGAGAAGAAGATTTTTAAAGATTTTCCCTATATGAGCCCATGTAAAACCAAAGGGCCCCCGTGCGGGGGCATTTTTGGCCCCAGCACTATAATTTGAACAATCTTGGTAGGGGAACACTAGATGAAGCTTCATACCAAATATCAAAGACCTGGGCCTTGTGGTTTCAGAGAAGAAGATTTTTTAAGTTTGCGGTGAAAAAAATCTATTTTTGGCTACTGTGACCTATATGTGCAACGGACCGGAACCATTTGAACAACTTTGAAAGGGGACCACCTAAGGATCATTCCTGTGAAGTTTGGTCAAAATACGATCAGTGGTTTAGGAGGAGATGTCGTTTGAAGAAAAGTTTACGGACGCACGCACGGACGCACGCACGCACGGACGCACGCATGGACGCACGACGGACAAAAAGTGATCCCAAAAGCTCACCTTGTCACTACGTGACAGGTGAGCTAAAAACACAGCTGTTAACCCATTGTATTCTGGTGGACTCTTCCTCTGTTCTAAGTTGGACAAGTCCATTTTTCATTTAAGGGATGTCAGGTCTATCTTTTTGTTTTAACCCTTATCTTGCTGTTCATGACAACCCCTATCTTTGTAAACAGTGTAGATCCAGATCAGATGGCTTCTGAAGAAGCCATCTGATCAGGATCTACACTGTTTGGCTTTCAGTTTATGAATTTGTAGCAATATATTACATAAAGTAATTTGATTGGTTGATAGACAGAAATGGGTGTGGCTTAAATGAATATTCAGCAAGAGAAGGGTTAATTTTAATTTTGATATAAAATCCTGAACAGCAAATAGTGTAGACCCTGCATTTTGTGGAGTCTGATCAGGGTCTACACTGTCTGCCCATGTGCCTTTTACAGGTTTCCTGATAAGAATGGGCTAAATGTGTCATTTCAGATTGTCTTCTGCTCTAGAAATTTACGTAGCAGTTGAAGAGTTAACCCCTATCCTGCTGAACATGACAACCCCTATCTTTGCAAACAGTGTAGATTCAGATCAGATGGCTTCTTCAGAAGCCATCTGATCTGGATCTACACTGTGTGTCATTCAGTTTTCGAATTCAAATAAATAGATTATATCAAGTAATTTGATTGGTTGATAGTCAGAAATGGGTGCAGCAAAATTCAAATGAATAGAATATATCAAGTAATTTGATTGGTTGATAGTCAGAAATGGGTGTAGCAAAATTCAAATGAATAAAATATATCAAGTAATTTGATTGGTTGATAGTCAGAAATGGGTGTAGCAAAATTCAAATGAATAGAAAATATCAAGTAATTTGATTGGTTGATAGTCAGAAATGGGTGTAGCAAAATTCAAATGAATAGAATATATCAAGTAATTTGATTGGTAGAAAGTCAGAAATGGGTGTGGCAAAATTCAGATGAATAAAATATATAAAGTAATTTGATTGGTTGATACTCAGAAATGGGTGTGGCAAAATTTATTATGTAGCAGTTTAAGGGTTAAGAGTCTGTTCTGATTACACTGTTCCAAGATAACAATCCATTGAAAATAAACATATAAGAAGATAGAGACAGTTTAGGTCTATTAAGAGTATTTTAATCAATAAATTGCCAATCACAACAATTGTCGTCTGCTTTGCCTTCTGCCGGTTACTTTAAAAGTCCTTTTTTGCAAACAGCGTGGACCCAGATCAGACTGCTCCTGCAGGAGCAGTCTCATCTGGGCCCACTCTGTTTGCCTGTATGCAAAAATATTCTTAAAAAGTTTGCAAAAAAATCCGCAGACGACATAAGCAGGCGACATTTTCAGATGTAGTTTTTCTCAGCGTCTTAAGGGTTACGAGTATTTTAAGAGGTAAGAAAACAAAATGTGAACCTTAAAACCAAAAACAGAGGTCCCATTAACGCTTATTCTGGTGAACATGATAAGCTCTTAACTTTGCAAACAGTGTAGATCCAGATCAGATGGCTTCTGAAGAAGCCATCTGATCAGGATCCACACTGTTTGTCATTCAGGTTGTGAATTTTGGGGAATGAATACATACATCAAGTAATTAACTGGTTGAAAGTCAGAAATGGGTGTGGTAAAATTAATTCGTTCAGCAGGATATGGGTTAATGGTGTATTGTCCCTAGTATGCTGTGTGTTCTGCCAGCGCTTATGATACTGAGATCTTGTTTATTCTAGCATTGATCCCATTTATAAATTGGTCCATAGGCTAATATATTTCTGCAGAATATGAAATTTGTCCTGCTCATAAATTCTAAAATTTTGTTTCTTTGTCATCCCAGTCTTGTTTGTTTGTTTGATTCGAGATTTAACGTCCCCATCAACACTGTATATGTCATTTTGGATTTTGTGGGACTTTTATCCGAAACTGAGATGAAATGAAATCTCAAGCCCTGTCGCCCAATGAAACCAATACGGTTTATAAGCATGGACGGTCCGATCACACCGCTTTGCCTGGGCAGGCTTAGATCCTCTAAGAGGTTTACCAGTACTCGTGTGCGGTCGGTTTCAGCTCTGCATGGAAGCATCATGCAGCCCATCTATTTCTCAAAGCTCCCATGAGTGGGGGCCGGTTAATCTCCAAGTAAAAACTACCAACGTCCTATTTTACTGGTCAGTTTAACCATACTTTTACTGATCAGGCTTATACATAAGCAATTAACCAGTACAGTGCACATTCTTTTGCCTGGTACTGACAACTGCCCTTCTTAAATCAGCAGAAGGAAGAGAATGACTATAGAAAAGATTTTTATAATCTATCTCCATAAAAGATTGTGCCTATTTGGCATTTATACAGGATCTTACATGAGTGGTCATTTTATATGAAATTTTTTAAACGAGCCTTTGCCAAGTTTCAAAATTTTGAATGAAATGACCACCAGTACATGTAAACGTGTAAATTACATTCATTTCTTAAGTTAACCCATATAATTGAGCCCCGCCAAGCGAATTCGTGTCTTCGTGCATTCCGTCATGACAAATTTTAACTGCGCATGCCCAGCCATTCAGAGGGGCCAGGTATATGCCTTTCTGTCTGACAGTTCCTCTTGATTCACTGCTTGTATGAGCGAGCAGCGAAGGTTCTGGCGAGACTGCGCGGATGCGCAGGCTCGCCTGAACCTTCGCTGCTCCCATAGGCGATAAGTACCAAAAGTGCTTGACGGGGCCCATATGATATTTAAATTTATGAGCAGGACAAATTTCATACTCTTCTGATTTCAGCAAGACAACTGCTTCATATGAGCAATACAAATTTCATGCTCAGCTGAGCTGGGCATGAACAAAAGTAGAGTAGCACAGCAATAAATCCCCTCTGTCACTTTTACGCACACCCCACCCCTACCCGACCCCCGTAAGACTTTTTCAACAAACTGCTGTCTTTACAGTGTCCTCTGAAGGACTTCCAAGTCTGTCGGAAATGTATTTCCTACACTGTTCAGTATTGAGATCTAGTTCCTGTTAAAGCTCCTTGAACTGCTATGTAGAGTCATCCTCCTTTGTGTTTTCATTTGTTATTTGGCAGTCAGTCTAAAAACACACATAAGCCTCTTTATAGCACTGTTGATCATACCACAATTTTTGATATACACCACAACCTCTTTATAACACTATTAATGGAGCCCAAAGCAGAAACCGTGTTAGTTTAACAACAGTGTTATATCCAAACAAAAATGTAGAGATTATATATAATCTATACGTTTTTGGGATCCATCTTGAAACCTTGTTATATCCAAAACCATGTTATAATGAACTGTGTGATAATGAGGCTGTGGTGTACCATGATTTGAAGATGATTTCCAAAGATATGAAAAATATATAGATTATACAGAAAAATGACAATTTATGGTCATTCTTCTATATAATCTATAAATTTTTGTTTGGATATAACATGGTTGCTTAAGGGGAATGGGAACACTTTCAGGGGAGGCAACTCCTGCAAAATTATTTTTGTCTCCCGTGTCAATAGGGGTAAACCCTTAAAGGAAAGAATTTGCTCCTGAAATTCTATCCCTTTTTCAGTGGGACAGGGCTTACAAAAAAGCATAAAGAAAGTCCCCAAAGTTGTGTCCCTTTGAAAAATGGCCGGAAAAATCTGCCAGATGTTCCAATTTTGTTACGTTTTATTTAAGGTTTAATGTCCCCGTCAACACTGTAAAGGTCATTTTGGAGACGTTGCTTCCAATTTTGTGGGACTTTTACCCGACATTGAGATGAAATGACATCTCAAGCCCTGTCGCCCAATGAAACCAATAGGGTTTATTAGCATGGACGGTCCGCCTCGCACCGCGGTTCCTGGACAGGCTTAGATCCTCTAAGCCGTTTACCAGTACTAGTGTGCGAGCCAGATTCAGCTCTGCGTGGAAGCATCATGCAGCCCATATATTTCTTCAAGCCCCTATGGGCGTGTGCTTCCAGGTGTTCCCATTCCCCTTAACAAATATGATAGCTATTTTGGACCCAAACAATAGTGTTATAAAGAGCTTGTGCTAGAATTAACTTTCAAAAGTCCCAAAATATGTTTCTACTTGTGAGGCTGTGTTTTCAGTTCCTTCAAAGCATTGTTAACTCTTACTGCTAGTCTGTTCTCAAAGTCATAATCGCTGTGTTTCTCCTGCAAAAGAGAGATGAAAATCAGTTGAACATCAAGAAGAAACAAGAGTTGTCTGAAGATAAGATAGCTCGTCTATGGGGACCTAAGTTGGTCAACTTGTCCTGCTGAGCCCGGATATCTCTTATCTTTCAAACAATGAAGATCCAGATCAGATGGCTTCTGAAGAAGCCATCTGATCAGGATCTTCATTGTTTTTCATTCAGTTCATGAATTTGTTGCAATAATTTGCATCAAATAATCTGATTGGTTGATAATCAGTAGTGGGTGTGGCACATATAAATATTCAGCAGGTCGAGGGTTAAAAAGAAATTTCAGTTTTGCATTTTTTGCCCCAAAAAATGACATTTTCTTTTGTAAAAGAGCCAAACAGACTGCAGCAATTAAAAGAGAATCAGGAAGTACCCCTAAGAACCACTGAACAAGAAATCTTGTTTAAAGCCATTAGTGATTCCAAACAATAGACTTACGTTAGTATATAACCAGGTAACATAGTGCATTCTTTGATATTTATAAAACTTAACAGAGTCCTGGAGGACAGAGCAAAGTGGCAAGGCCTCATCAAAAGGGGTGCTAGTGAATACGAGGCAAAAAAGAATCAGCCAAGCTGAGCAGAAACGCACACAGTGCAAAGCTAGAGCTAAGGCATCACCAACAGAGCTGTCTTCCGCTAAACTCTGTTGCTTTATCTGCAACAGACAGTTCAGAGCTAGAATCGGTCTCATCAGCCATCTTAGAAAACACAAACAGGAACATTTCTCAAATGTTATTAAGATTGGTCACTGTCAGTAATGACAGACAAACTTTTATTATAAAACTGGCATTCTCATGAGAAAATATATTCAACCCTTAAGACACCGAGAAAAACTACATCTGAAAATGTCATCTGCTTATGTCGTCTGCTGAATCTTTTTGCAAACATTTTAAAAATATTTTAGCATACAGGCAAACAGTGCAGGCCCAGGAGCAGTCTGATCTGGGTCCAAATCTGGGTCCACACTGTTTGCAAAAAACAAATTTTAAGGTAACCTGCAGATGGCAAAGCAGACGACAATTGTTGTTATTTCTGCTGCAAACGCAGATTGAGGGAGCCCACTTTCAAATTTGCAGTTTTTGCCCCAAACAGCCATTTTCTTACATAAAAGAACTAAACAGGCTACAGCATTTGAAAGAGAACCTTTAAGTACCTCTAAGAACAAATGAACAAGAAATCCTGTTTTTAAGCCTATGCATTTGAAAAAAGGGAAATTTATAGTTTCCATTTAGAAACTCCTAGGGTTTAATGGACAGTCTGACTAGTACCACTTTGGGTGGGCAGGCATAGACCTTCAAAGTGATTTACCAGTACTCAAACGTTTAGTTAGATTCCACTCTGCATGGAAGCACCATGCAGCCCAATCTATTTCTTCAATCCCCGATGGGTGGGGGTGCAAAATGTCAGCAAATTTTCCATTCTAAATGATCAAAATTTTAACGATATTGTGTCAACTAAAGACTTTGTTAGTTTTAAACAACTGACCACTGACCTTACGTTAAGCTGAGAAGACCAGGGCCCAGTTGTTCAAAACTTACGATGTCGTTAGTTACGTATCGTTAAAAAGCTGCTCACATTTTTTTCAGCAAAAATACCAAAATTTTGAAAATTAAACTTGCTACAACAGTTAACAATATAACCACTAACGAGCTCTTTAAGCTAACGATGCTTTGACCAACTGGCTCCTGCTTACCTTAATTTGCTGAAGTAGTGCCCTTGCTTTGCCTACAGTCTGAAACAAGTGGAAGATAACAAGATATATGTAAATGTTAAAAAATATGACAAACAAGATCAAACCTGCTATCTGGCAATACCAAGGTCCCCCGCATTGGGGCTTGGAGAAACAGACTGGGCTGCATGATGCTTCCATGCAAAACTGAAACCGACCACACGAGTACCGGTAAACCACTCAGAAGGTCTAAGCCTGCCCAGGCAAAGTGGTGTCTGTCGGACTATTCCTCCATATAAACACTAATGGTTTGTTTGACGGTAGGGGTTGAGATGTCATTTCATCTCAGTGTCAGGAAAAAGTCCCACAAAATTGGAAGCAATGTTCCCAAAATGACCTAAATAATGTTGACGGGGATGTAAAACATCAATTCAAACCAAACAAAATATGAGCGACACAAAGCAAAATGGAGTCTTTGAGTATATACACCCAACAAAGACTCAGATCAGCCTGTGCAACCATGCAGTCTGAACAGTCTTCACTGTGCACAGAGTGGCTGCCCCTCGACCCAAAGTTCTCCCTAAAGACGGAGAATGGTGTTTAACCATTCAACCGCTACATAAATTCCTGAAGCAGACGACAATCGGTTTTTTAAAACAGTTTTCAAAGTATATAAGGCCTGACATTACATGTGAATCGTCTGAAATTAAGGCCTGACATTACATGTGAATCATCTGAAAATAAGGCCTGACATTACATGTGAATCGTCTGAAATTTCAAATTAAGGCCTGACATTACATGTGAATCATCTGAAAATAAGGCCTGACATTACATGTGAATTGTCTGAAATTTCAAATTAAGGCCTGACATTACATGTGAATCATCTGAAAATAAGGCCTGACATTACATGTGAATCATCTGAAAATAAGGCCTGACATTACATGTGAATCGTCTGAAATTTCAAATTAAGGCCTGACATTACATGTGAATCATCTGAAAATAAGGCCTGACATTACATGTGAATTGTCTGAAATTTCAAATTAAAGCCTGACATTACATGTGAATCATCTGCAAATTAAAGCCTGACATTACATGTGAATCATCTGAAAATTAAGGCCTGACATTACATGTGAATCGTCTGAAAATTAAGATCTGACATTACATGTGAATAGACTGCTTGGCAGACGATTCACATGT
The DNA here is from genome assembly GCA_963580285.1 of Lucinisca nassula. Classification (NCBI taxonomy): domain Eukaryota; kingdom Metazoa; phylum Mollusca; class Bivalvia; order Lucinida; family Lucinidae; genus Lucinisca; species Lucinisca nassula. The sequence goes on from OY757020.1 coordinate 99,770,424, forward strand.
AATGTCAGACCTTATTTTCATTGAAAAATAAGAAAAATACACTTTGGAAATGCCTTCTGCTAGTGGTGAATAGAAGTCGAACAGCGAAGAACTGAATACGTTGCGGCTTCACTCAGCAAATGTTCGAAGACCCCTTTTCATATGGCATGGCCCATATCTTATTCTTGCCCAAAAAAAATAGCCGACTGTACCAACCATTTTGTCAACTAACTGTGCAGCTTTTTTTTTTTTTTAGGTTTTACGGCCCTTTAAAGATTATGTGTCTTATTTCGAGCCGATCATAATCAGAGGTGGGTAAAAACCAGAGTTCCCAGAGAAAAACCACCTGACCTTCCGTTGCAGAATTTGGTGTCTCACATGTGACCCGAGCGAGGCTCAAACCACAGCATCAAGTGCTTTGATCATATATATAATTTATACATTTTTTGTTTGGATATAACACAGTTATTCAACAAGCATAGTGTCATATTTAGGTTGTTGTGTGTATTCCTAAAAATTTTCAAACTGCCATTAAGGGGAATGGGAACACCTTGAGGGGAGGCGACTCCTTTAAAAGAATTTTTGTCTCCCATGTCAACAGGGGTCAAGTCTTAAAGGGAAGAATTTGCACCAAAATTCTCCCCTTTTTTCAAGGGAACGAGCTTACAGAAAAGTGAACAGGAAGTTTCAAAAGTTGTCTCCCTTTGAAAAATGGCTGACAAATCTGCTAGTGTTCCCATTCCCTTAAGTCTCATCTATAGCAGGAGACCCCTTTTTATGGTCTTTTCAAGATAATTTCACATACACTGAGCCTATCATTAATCGGAGGACAAAAACAGCAGTATCAAAAGAAAAACCACCTGACATTCTGTTGCAGTGATTGGCACCTCACATGTGATGCAAGTGAGGCTCCAAACCATTGTGGTGAGAGACCTTGTCCACCAAGTTCAGAGTAATAATTTGCCTTGAATTTCTTCATGTACAGTAGAACTTCGATGGCTCGAACACCGATGGCTTGTTTACTATGGCTGAGTCGAACCCGTTCTTGAGTCCCTAGGCAAATCCTCTACATAATAAATAGAGGGGTATAATTTAGGAGATATTCGTCTTTTATCTTGCAAATTTATGCTCTGTGTACTCATTAGAATCGCCTCGATGAGGCGATTCTAATGAGTACACACAGCATACATTTTCATTATATGTATGCTGTGTGTACTCATTAGAATTGCCCCGATGAGGCGATTCTAATGAGTACACACAGCATACATTTTCATTATAGAAAACCGAAAAGTTGTCCAAAAGTATCTGGTTATGCCTCCTGGCAGTAACCCTCAGTGGCTCGAACTACCCCTGTCTTGTACAGATTTTCGAGGTCCCAAAGGTGTTCGAGCCATTGAAGTTTGACTGTATATAGAAGCCCTTTCAAAAATGACAAATGGCCAAAATGATTAATCCTTATCCTGCTGCATAATTAATGTAGCCACACCCATTTCTGACTTTGAGTCAATCTGATTACTTGATGCAATCTATTCCTACAAATTCACAAACTGAATGTCAAACAGTGTAGATCCTGATCAGATGGCTCCTTCAGAAGCCATCTGATCTGAATCTACACTGTTTGCAAAAATTGGTGTTTTCGTGATCGGCGGAATAAGCATTAAGAGTCAGTTTTCTTAACCACAAGGACACAACGACCCATTCAGGTGTATTCATACGCCTTAAAACTCACCTCAGGTTTCTTCATGTATATAGAAGCCATTTCAAACATGGCAAACGGTGGTATATGTAAGTCATCTTTCATGCCTGAATGCCTTGCTATGGCCTCTTCTAAACACTACAATAATAAAGGCAAACATTTGTTTAAGTCACTTGAGCATGAAATTTGTCCTGCCCATCAATTTTAAAATGCCAACGTTTGTTGGCATTTTAAAATTGTTGAGCAGAACCACATAAAAGAAATGATGTTGATAGTGGTGTCTTTAAGAGCTAAGCAACTAACGTCAGCAATTGGTAGTGCTAGAGATAACATAGGTAAGTGTCATCACATGGGCACAACTAGACAGAACAGTTTCTAGTCTATCATTTATGGCATTAAATTCCCCACCTAAGAGTGTTACTTGCCAGAGTCATTAGGGGAGGACAAATACTGCTTTTAGGTGGGGAATCTGATCTGATCTGATCTGATCTGATTTCATTCGATTTCGATAAAAAGCTAATGTCATCAATGCCCCACTAGAGGCATGCTACAGATAAGAAATGATTGAGATCAGCCTGCAGAGATATAGCTGGTCAAAAATGTGGTCGACCAACTATACTATAAGCTCCCCTGGAGCCTTCGGCCCAGGTGAGTTAACTGAACAAAAATGTTTCTATTTTATCATTTATGGAATTACAATCCCCACCTGTGAGTGTTTTGTTTGATTTGAGGTTTAACGTCTCCGTCAACACTGTAAAGGTCATTTTGGAGACGTTGCTTCCAATTTTGTGGGACTTTTACCCAACATTGAGATGAAATGACATCTCAAGCCCTCTCGCCAAATGAAACCAATAGGGTTTATTAGCAAGGATGGTCCGCCTCACACCGCGGTTCCTGGACAGGCTTAGATCCTCTAAGCGGTTTACCACTACTCGTGTGCGGGCCGGATTCAACTCTGCATGGAAGCATTGTGCAGCCCATATATTTCTTCAAGCTCCTATGGGCGGGGGCCCACCTGTGAGTGTTATACTCTAGAGTTATTAGGCGGGGGCAAATATCGGTTTTAGGTGGGTAATCTGATCCCATGTTCCCCCTCACTGTTCAAAATGATGAATTTTCACATTTTGTACTTTTATCCTCGTAGTTAGTGCTGAATGAAAAGGGAACAGATAAATTTATTAATGCAACAATATTTCAAACACACTCAAATGAGCAGATCTAAAAAAGATTTAAAAAGACAAGAACTAGAAAAGTTTTCAGAAAAAAAACTATGTATCTCTACCATAAATATGTAGAAAAAACAACCAAGTCTTTCTTATGATGTCATAATACAGTGTACCAAGTTTTGCCAGTATTCTTCAACTGGTTCAAGAGATATGCTCCAGATATGAAAACAAGAATTCAGCCAAAGGTTATGTTGTGCCTGTTGGGGCACCAAGTCAGTGAACCACAAAAGGTCAGCCAAATATGGATGCTTGTTGGCAACTGTAGATACAAGTTTGTACCAAGTATCATTAATGAAGCTCAGAGTTCTTGAGAAATGGACTTGAACATTAGGGTAAAAGCTACGGTTGTCACAATAGTTCAAAAGTCAGTTAACCATGGAATGAAGTTCGATGTCAAATATGTATGCTTGCATTATAGTTGCCACCCCTAGATGCAAGTTTGTACCAAGCAACATTAATGAAGCTCCTCTAGTTCTTGAGAAATGACTTCAACATTAGGGTAAAAGCTAGGGTTGTCGCAATAGTTTACAAAGTCAATGATCCATGAAATATATGTCAACCTAAAATATGGATGCTTGCATTATAATTGCCAGATTATACCAAGTATCATTTTAATAAGGACTTTAATTAATTTAGTTGTTGAGAAATGGGAGTGATAAAGGAGTCTAATTTTCCGTCTGTTTGTCACATTTGCATTCACCCAAGCATTCACCCTAATGTAAGAGCCCATTTCTCAAGAACTATAATTGTGACCATTAATAACACTTGGTACATCTTGCATCTAGGGATGGCGACTTTAATGCAAGCATCCATATTTGACCTTGACCTACATTTCATGGTTCAAAGACTTTGTTAACTATTGAGCCAACCATAGTGTTCACCCTAATGTAAAAGTGCATTTCTCAAGAAATATAAGAGCTTCATTAAGGGTATTTGATACAAGCTTGCATCTAGGGATGGCATTTTTATACAAGCATCCATATTTGACCCGGACCTACATTTTAAGATTCACCAACTTTGTGAAATAATGTGTCAACCCTAGTGTTCACCCTAATTGTTCAAGTCCAATCATCAAGAACTATAAGAGCTTCACAAATGATACTTGGTACAAACTTGCATCTAGGGATGGCAACTTAGATGCAACCATCCATTTGACTTTGACCTACATTTCATGGTTTACTGATTTTGTGAAATATTGTGTCAACCCTAGCTTTCACCCTAATGTTCAAGTCCATTTCACAAGCTAAGAGTTTAATTAATGCCACTTGCTAAAAACTTGCATCTAGGAATGGCAACTTTTATGCCAGCATCCATGTATGACCTTGTCCTAAATTCCATGGTTTGGTGACTTTGCAACCCCACAAACGCGCCATAGCCTTTTGGATGAATTTTGTTTGATTTGAGGTTTAACGCCCCTGTCAAAACTATATAGGTCATTTTGGAGATGTTGCTTTCAATTTTGTGGGACTTTTAACCGACATTGAGATGAAATGACATCTCAATCCCCGCCGCCCAATGAAACCAACAGGGTTTATAAGCATGGACGGGCCGACTCGCACTGCTTTGTCTGGGCAGGCTTAGATCCTCTAAGCGGTTTACCAGTACTCGTTTGCAGCTCTGCATGGAAGCATCATGCAGCCCATCTATTTCTTCAAGCCCCGATGGGTTGGACCTTTTGGATGAATTCCTGTTTGTCAAAACCACGACATTGTATATGTTCTGACTTGTAAAATGGCTTTTTTTGTCATCTGTTGAATCTTCTTGCAAACTTCTGAAGCGTATTTTTTGGCTACATGCTAACAGTGTGGGCCCAAATCAGACTCCTCCTAGAGGAGCAGTCTGATCAGGGTCCACACTGTTTGAGAAAATTGCTTTTTTAAGTTACCAGCAGACGACAAAAGCAGACGACAATTGTTGTGATTGGCATGTTATAGGTTAACGTAGCTTGTCTGTACCTGTAATGCATATTCCTCTTCCCCCAATTCTTTAAAAAGAGCTCCCTCCAACAAACATTTCACATGGAAGGTTTTGATGTCCGTCTGCATATCACATACTGTAACATAAAACAGTAAAACTTCAATAACGCAAACACTGATATCTCATTTACCACTCAAACTCACTCTTGAGTCCCAAGAGAATTCTTCACAAACCTCCAGATATCCATATACATAGAGGATCTTACACGAGTATCAATGTATTATTGAATTTATTAAACAAGTTGAGGAAAATGGATAAAATGCGCCTCACATTTTATCCCTTTTCCTGAACTAGTTTAATAAATTCAAGTATACATCAGCACAAATGCAAATTTCTATTTATCATATGACATTTAAAAAGCATTTAATTTTGCAATTTTTGCACCAAAAATGTCAATGTTTCGCCATTAGCAAATGCGACCTCGTTAAGGATGTGTATGTGTAACTTTATGGGGTGAACCTAACCAATTTGCATACTTAATCCACTATTGGATTATGTGATTTATTATATGGTGTTATTACATTCTTAGATGCGAAGTCAACTCTTGTTATCACAAACTCCAAGTGACTAGAAATTTTGGTTTGAGATATCAGTAGTTTGAGATAAAGGAGTTGAAATTTAATCAACATATAACATTGCCCAAATTCTAGTTTTTCTTAAATAATAGTTTTAGATATCAGTGTTACAGATGGGAGGCAACTATATTTAAGTTTTTTCTTATTTCAAAATGAAAATGTATGTTGTGTGCACACATTAGAATCGCCTCAATGAGGTAATTCTAATGAGCACACATAGCATTCCTTTATCCTATAGGACATCATAGAACAGTGTATATTCTTTCACAAGAAACTGACAACTGTCTTTCTTGAATCAGCGGAAAGGACAGAATGACGGTAGAAAAGATTTCATGATCAATCATAATGGAAGAATGCTGCCGACCCCAGCAGGTATCCAACATCCAACCCGTAACATCTTGATCACAAGTCAGATGCACATTGGATTGACCTGCTGAGGCCCACCCAAGGTATGTTACTGGTACCCATCAGCATTTCTCAACAGCATAAGGCTTCTGCAAACACTAAACTTTTCCCATAGATTAAGTAGCTTTCCTGTCATAGAAAAAAAAAAAAGAATTATCTTTATTGTCACTTGGAAAATACATCACAGAGAGGATTCCTCTTACTAAATATCTTTTCTGATTAGAATAACTATATTACACTAGTATTTTTCTATGGAAAGCTGATTTCTAACACTGAAAAGCCAATTCATAAACTTTTCCCACTGAACTGGAATCCAAAGAGGAGATAAATTCAGTCTCTCCCTGTGATTTAGATTATGTCAGCTAACACGAAATGCCCAAATTGTGGTGTGACTAAGGCTCACAAAACAAGTTACCATCAAGGTAAGGTTTAAGCTCTGCAGCTGTCATGGTTGGTATAGCATGCCATAAGAACATCAACTCTAGCGTGAGCAGACGGCAGTATTCCTGTGTTGGCGGGAATTTCTTCATTCTTTCAGCACGTCTGGTCACGTAAGCCTCAATCTGATTGTTCTTCTTTTTCAGTAACCCCGGTACATCCTTGAATAACTCTATTCCTCCTTTAATGTCACCCATGGCTCCTAAACATACTGAAAATAGAGGATCTTACATGAGTGCCCATGTATTATTGGATTTATTAAACGAGTTGCGGAAAAGGGAATAAAATGCGAGGCTGTGCCGAGCATTTTATCCCTTTTCCTCAACGAGTTTAATAAATTCAATAATACATGAGCACGAATGCAAGATTCTATTTATCATATGACATTTTAAACGCATTTTATTCACGATTGTTTACAAAAATGTAAATATTCCGCCGTTAATAAACGCGACATCGTTAAGGACGTCGTACATGTATATTTGCATATTTAATCCACTAGTGGATTATCGAAAATATTACATGGCATTATTACACTCTCAGACGCGACGTCATATGATAAATACATGTTAATACTGCTTAACCAATTGTATGCTAGTCAACTCTTCCATTGCTATATCTTAGACAAGTCCATTTGTCGTATAAGGGGAGTCAAGCTGATTTTTTCATTTTTATTCTATTTTGGACGGAAAATTCTGTTAGCAAATAGTGCAGGCCCTGATCAGATGCCCCATTCTGCGGCGTCTGATCTGGGCCAGCACTGTTTGCCAAGGTACCCCTTTAGGGCTTTACCGCGTGCAATGGGTTAACCCATAAAATGCCAATCCGAACAAATTACGTCTGCTTTGTCTTCTGCCGGTTACTTTAAAACTCATTCTTGCAAACAGTGTGGACCCAGATCAGACTGTATGAGCAGTGTGATCTGGGTCCACAATATTTGCCTGTATGAAAAAATATTCCTAAAAAATTTGCAAGAGAAGATTCAGCAGACGGCACAAGCAGACGATATTTCAGATGTAGTTTTTCTTGGAAGCTTAAGGGTTAAACTTTTTTAAGTAATGTTGGTTGGTTCTTGAAACTCTGTCTCTGGTTGGGCCCACCGGAGTCGATCTGTTTGTTCTCTTTTGCTCCAGCATTTCAGTTATTTCATGCTGTCGAGTCCTCACCATTGTTTCATCTCTGTATTCATTTGATTTTTATGTTCTCGGAGATGTTGCACTGATGAGTAAGAAATCCTTCATGTGAACTAAACAAACTACAGAGGACCCTCGTTATAACGACAGTATTTGTTCCCTATTATTGTGCCGTTATAAAGAATTAGCCGTTATAAAGAATCCCAGTTAGGACTATGATAGGTTATAAAGGTCTATTCCACATAATTACTCCAAGAAATAAATGTTATCGATGAGTCGATTCTAACAGATGTCTCTTACATTTGTTTCTTGGAGTATTAAATTACAAGAATCTTTCATGACTATGCATTCGGTTTGGACATTTCCAACCCGAGGGAAACCCAAGCCGCTCGGAATCGAGGCTAAACCTTCAGCTAAGAATTCATTCCATTGAAACTGTCTTTATAACGAGTTTTGCCGTTCTAACGAATGTCGTTATAACGCGGGCCCTCTGTATTTGTCTAAACCACCAGAGATGAGGATTGTGGTCATGTAAAATCGATTTTAAGTCCCCCAGTTTTGATTGTTTGATTGATTTGAGGTTTAACATCCCTGTCAATACTATTTAGGTCATTTTGGAGACATTGCTTCCAATTTTGTGTGTTTTTACCCGACATTGAGACGAAATGACAAATCAATCCCTGCCACCCTATGAAACCAATAAGGTTTATTTGCAAGGACGGTCTGACACCTCTGTGCTTGGACAGGCTTAGGCCCTCTAAGTGGTTTACCAGTACTCATGTGGGGTCAGTTTCAGCTCTGCATGGAAGCGTTATGCAGCCCAATCTGCTTCTCCAAGCCTCAATTGGTGTGGGCAATAAGTCTCCAGCAAAAAATCATTTATTGACCTTCCATGGCTGTTCTTCTGTTGTGCTTTGTTAATATTATAGTTCTACTTTGCACATATTGCTAATTTTTATTTGGATAGCCCTTTGGCCATTTTGTGGGAAAGTAACTGTCATTTTGGCTTTCCGCTTGTGACTTTTTAAGTATGGAGAATTTGTTTTCATGTTGGTATTTATTTGCCTTAACCTTTACCCTGCTGTAGGCGACAAGCCCTATCTGTGCAAACAGTGTAGATCCAGATCAGATGGCTTCTGAAGAAGCCATCTGATCAGGATCTACACAGTTTGACATTCAGTTTATGAATATGTAGAAATAAGCTGCATCAAGTAATCTGATTGGTTCAAAGTCAGAAATGAGTGTGGCTTAATTGAATATTCAGCAGGTTAAAGGTTAATTGTCTTAGATGGGGTGTGTGATGTAACTGTATTGATTCCAGGTCATTACCAGTACCTTCACTTCTATTTGACAAGTCTGTACATACCTGCTTCCATGTATGCATAATAGCATTTGGACCATTTTGTTTCTGTTTTTAATCTGAAGAGAAAAAATCAGAATGTTCAAACAAACATAGACTTAAGTCAAAATACCTAAACAAGAGGGCCCAGAGGGCCCTGAATCGCTCACCTGAGTATCAGTGTCTCTTGTACATTCTTGGCCCAAGGGCTATAATTTGAAAAAAACTTGGTAGTGGTCCACTATATGAAGCTTCATACCGAATATCAAAGACAGAAGCCTTCTGGTTTCAGAAGAGAAAATTTTTAAAGGTTTTCCCTATATAAGCCTATGTAAAACTAGCGGGCCCTGGCGCTGGGACACTTTTGGTGCCAGGGCTATAATTTGAACAATCTCAGTAGAGGTCCACTAGATAAAGCTTCACGCCAAATATCAAAGACCTGGGTCTTCTGGTTTCAGACGAGAAAATTTTTTAATTTTTTTTCCAATTTAAGCCTATGTAAAACTAGTGGGTACCGGCGCGGGGACATTTTGGGCCTCAGGGCTATAATTAAAACAATCTTGATAGAGGTCCACTAGATGAAGCTTCACACCAAATATCAAAGACCTGGGCCTTGCTGTTTCAGAGAAGAAGATTTTCAAAGATTATCTCTATAAGTCTATATAAAACCAAAGGGCCCCTGGGCGGGGGCATTTGTGGCCTGACGACTATAATTTGAACAATCTTGGTAGAGGTCCACTAGATGAAGCTCCATACCAAATGTCAAAGACATGGGCCTTGCAGTTTCAGAGAAGATTTTTAAAGATTTCCCTATATAAGTCTATGTTAAACCAAAGGGTCTCAGGGCGGGGGCATTTTTGGCCCCAGGGCTATAATTTGAACATTCTTGATAGAGGTCCACTAGATGAAATTTCACACCAAATATCAAAGACCTAAGCCTAGTGGTTTCACAGAAGAAGATTTTTACAGATTTTCCATATATAAGTCTATGTAAAACCAAAGGGCCCCGGAGCGGAGGCATTTTTGGCCCCAGGGATAATTCGAACAATCTTGGTAGAGGTCCACAAGATGAAGATTCACACCAAATATCAAAGACCTGGGCCTTGCGGTTTCAGAGAAGAAGATTTTTAAAGATTTTCCCTATAGTAAAACCAAAGGGCCCAGGAGCGGGGGCATTTTTGGCCCCAGCACTATAATTTGAACAATCTTGGTAGGGGTCGACTGGATGAAGCTTCATACCAAATATCAAAGACCTGGGCCTTGCGGTTTCATAGAAGAAGATTTTTAAAGATTTTCCCTATATAAGCTCATGTAAAACCAAAGGGCCCCGGGGAGGGGGCATTTTTGACCCCAGCACTATAATTTGAACAATCTTGGTAGGAGTCCACTAGATAAAGCTTCATACCAAATAGCAAAGACCTGGGCCTTGCGGTTTCAGAGAAGAAGATTTTTCAAGATTTTCCATATATAAGTCTATGTAAAACCAAAGGGCCCCGGGGCGGGGGCATTTGTGGCCTGACGACTATAATTTGAACAATCTTGGTAGGGGTCCACTAGATGAAGCTTTATACCAAATGTCAAGGTTTCAGAGAAGATTTTTAAAGTTTTCGGTGAAAAAAAATCTATTTTTGGATCCTGTAACCTAGATGTGCAATGGACTGGAACCATTTGAACAACTTTGAAAGGGGACCACCTAAGGATCATTCCTGTGAAGTTTGGTCTAAATCTGATCAGTGGTTTAGGAGGAGATGTCGTTTGACGAAAAAGTTTACGGACCCACAGACGCACGACGGACGACAGACAAACAGTGATCCCAAAAGCTCACCTCGTCACTATGGGACAGGTGAGCTAAAAAACAACTTTTTTTAAATTCTTCATCTGAAAACTTCACTCCAATTTAACCCATCCCCAAAACGGGTAGTTGGCAACTAGTGCAGGGCCAGATCAGGGTCTTCACTGTTTGCAAAACATTCAGCCAGTTTCCAACTAGATTTTGAAGAAAACACAACCTGACACCCTAAATTTTGGAATGGACTCCTGCTATTTACAAGGAGGAAGATTCCATTTGGTACAAAAAGGGTTAAAAGTCATCAAAGAAAGTATTTAAGTAGCGACATCAAGAGAAAGCCTGTCTTTGAGATTTTCAACAAAACAAGACACAAACCAGCCTTCACAGCTACACGGACTTCATAGCAACAGTTAAGGTAAGTATTTTGTGATTTTTGTTTGTTTGATTTGAGGTTAGCATCCCCGTCAACACTGTAAAGGTCATTTTGGAGACGTTGCTTCCAATTTTGTGGGACTTTTACCCGACATTGAGATGAATGACATCTCAAGCCTTGCCGCCCAATGAAACCAATCAGGTTTATTAGCATGGACAGGCCGACTCGCACTGCTTTGCCTGGGCAGGCTTAGATCCTCTAAGCGAATTACCAATACTTGTTTGCTGGTCGGTTTCAACTCTGTGTGGAAGCATCATGCAGCCCATATATTTCTCCAAGCCCCGATGGGCGGGAGCCGAAGTTTTTTGTGATAACTTAAGGATAGTTTTTGTCCATTCTCCATAAAAACCTATGTTGTTGGTAGTCATTAAAACCGCCTCGCAGAGACGGTTCTAATGAGTACCCACAACACAGGTTTATTAGGAGAAATAAGGAAAACTATCCTTCAATTATCACAAAATACTTACCTTATCTTTTGCTATGGTGTGGTATGGTTAACGGAAGGGCTCAGTATAACCTAAACAGCGATGACTGAGCTGTTTAACTCTTATAAAAGGAACTACAGTAGAACTTTGATGGCTCTAACACCGATGGCTCGTTTACCATGGATGTGCCCAACCCATTATTGAGCCCCTAGGGAATTCCTGTATAGAAATAGATGGGGATAATTAAGGAGACCACTTAGTCTTTTATCTTGCAAATGTATGCTGTGTGTACTCAGAATCGCCTCGATGAGGCGATTCTAATGAGTACACACAGCATACATATTCATTATAAAACACCGAAAAGATGTCTAAAAGAATCTCGTTATGCCTCCTGACAGTAACCTCAGTGGCTCGAACTAACCCTGTCTCGAACAGATTTTCGAGGTCCCAAAGGTGTTCAAGCCATTGAAGTTCGACTGTACTTTGGTAGCTGAATAGTGCTCATGTGCATACTACAGGACAAGAACAGACTTACAATCTGCAGAACTACTAATGAAGAGTCAGTTATTGTTTGTTTGAATTGGAGTTTAACAGCCCAGTCAACACTATATAGGTCATTTTTGAGCCGGTCAGTTTACTTATCCACACTTTTCCTGGGCAGGCTTATACGTACCTGATCTGAGTCTACATTGACTGCTTAAAGAATGTACATTTTTGTACAAACCAGACAACCCAATCATTGGAAATGTACCACTCCAAACTCATCAGGTGGAATATTCCATTGTCATATATCGGTTAACCCTTATCCTGCTGAAGCTTGACAGCCCTAAGCCTGCAAACAGTGTAGATCCAGATATCTGATCTGCATCTACACTGTCATTCAGTTTGTGAATTTGAATGACTATATTATATCAAGTAATTTGATTGGTTGAGAGTCAGAAATGGGTGTGGCAATATTAATTTATTTGTCAGGACACGGGTTAATTAACAAGTTTTTTTAATTTTAAGGCGAATGGGAACACCTTCAGGGGAGGCAACTCCTGCAAAAGTATTTTTGTCTCCAATGTCAATAGGGGTAAACTCTTAAAGGGAAGAATTTGCTCTTGAGGAGCAAATTCTTTCCTTTAAGAGTAGACCCCCTTTTCAACAGGACAGGGCTAACAGAAAAGCTAACAGGAAGTCACGGAAGTTGTCTTCCTTTGAAAAATGGCGGGAAAAATCTGCCTGGTGTTCCTTAAACGACTTGACTCAGACATTTGGCCTCGTACCTTGTGAAGCACTGAAGACCTTCTCTCCAGTTCAGTTTCATCATACTACACCAACCTGAAAGTAACAGACCAGAATTTTCTAACACCAACATTAACATGTGAACAAAGCCCCAGAAAAAATGGGGTATACAAGGGCCATCCAATAAATAGCAGGATTTTTTGTATAAATTTACAACAAATTATCTGTTTTTAATGAAACTGCGAACACACCTGACACAGGCAATTAGCTTTACGACGGCGGCGTCAGGTGCGTGTACCATGAAGTCAGTTCATGTGACAGCATGTCACACACATTCTTTCAAAGCACCATGGCCAGCTTTAGCGCCAAGGAACAACAAGCTTATATTAAAATTAGTTTTATAAGGGTTCCGCTGCCGCAGAAATTTTAGGAATGCTACAGAAAGTATGCAGGTACAGGCTTTATCACGTACTGCCGTTTACAGGTGGATAGATTTCTATAAAGGTGGTAGGGACAGTGTTGAAAGTAGGCACAGTCCTGGTCGACCACTGGAAGCAACGGACGAAGAAAATGTGAAACTAGAAATGTGTCCAGATGACACAGATGCCCCCGCCCAGGGGCCGCCTCACCCCGAAAATCCATGTTGCAACAACAGCTGTCATTCGACAGCATAGCTCTACTGCAAAAGTGTCCTACCCATAGATGGGGATATTGCTGATTACATCTTTGGACAAAAAACTATCATCATATCCAATTTAAACCCAAGTAATTAAATAGTTTGGAAAATATGAGCTCTAAGAAACTTTAACATTAAAAATTTTCTAAGTGTGTGACCTTGACCTTGAGATCATGGACAGGGTCGGTGGTATGGCTGAATGAAACTTGGGACCTGTATCTATCATCATTCCAAATATGAAGCCAATCTGTATGGTTTGGAAAATATGAGCTCTAAAACTTTAAAAGCATCATAAGACTAAGTCTGTGACCTTGACCTTGAGGTCAGGGCTGGGCTGGGGGTATATACACTTTTGGACCTGTAACTATGATCATACCAAAAATGAAGCAAATCCATATGGTTTGATGAGTATGAGCTCTTAATAAACTTTAAATAAAAAAATTCTTTGTCTGTGACCTTGACCTTTGGGGCACGTACATGGGTGGGGGTATTGGACCAGTATCAATCTTCATACCAAATATAAACTTAATTCATCATAGGATTTGGAAAATATAAACTCTTAAAATATCTAATTAAAAATTTCTAAGTCTATGACCTTGACCTTGAGCTCATGGGCATGGGTGGGGGTATCGCTGAATAAAATGGACAGGTATCTAACATCATACCAAATACAAACTCAATCCATCATACGATTTGGAAAATATAAACTCTTAAAATATATAATTAAAAATTTCTAAGTCTGTGACCTTGACCTTGAAGCCATAGGCATGAGTGGGGGTATTGCCAAATAAACATATAAGCCAAATCCATAATATGGTTTGGAAAATTTGAGCTCTTTAAAATCTTTAACATTAAAATTGTCTAAGTCTGTGACCTTGACCTTGAGGTCATAGGCATAGGTGGGGGTATCGCGGAATAAAACATTGTACCTATATCTATCATCATACCAAATATGAACCAAAGCCACCACAAAAGTTCAGGTTCTACCAGGTACAAAAAACATAACTGGAGTCTTTAACACTGAAAATTTCTAAGTCCATGACCTTGATCTTAAGGCCATAGGCATGGGTGGGGGTATTGCTGAATAAAACTTTGGCCCTTTATCTATAATCATACCAAATATGAACCAATTCCATCAAATGGTTTGGAAAATATGAGTTCTAAAATGTTCAGGGTCTACCTGTTACAAAAACCTTAACCTGAGTCTTTAACGTTTAAAATTTCTAAGTCTGTGACCTTGACCTTGAGGTCACAGGCATGGGTGGGCATGGGTGGGCATGGGTGGGGGTATCGCTTAATAAAACTTTGGACCTATATCTATCATCATACCAAATATTAACCAGTTCCATCAAATGGTTAGGAAAATATGAGTTCTAAAAGTTCAGGCTCTACCTGTTACAAAAACCTTAACCTGAGGTTACAGGATCCATACGTACGTACGTACGTACGTACGTACACACACAAGTACAGACGGATGTACACATGTACGCACGTACGGAAAACTGAAAAACTATATGCCCCCCGCATCATGCTGATGTTGGGGCATAAAAAAGTAAAACAAATCAAAGATACCTAAGATGTCTGACATGTAAGAGATAGCCCATGACTTGGGGATAAGTCACAGTTCGTTTCATACCATTATGAAAGATAAGTTGAGCATGAGATGCATTGCCGCACGTTGGGTACCCCACTGCTTGTCTGATGACCAAAAATGAGCGCGCAACCATGGAGAACAAAAACATTATCAGAGAGGGTTTGAAAATGAGGGTGACAACTTTCTAAATTGCATAGTAGTGATTGACAAAACCTGGGCCAGAATTAAAACAACAGTCATCCGAGTGGCACACACCAGCCTCGCCAAGACCAATTAAGTTCAGAAGACAACAGGGACATTTGAAAATGATGATGATGTTCGCCTATGATAACATGGGAATATTATGTGCCCATTGCATACCAACGGGTCGAACAGTTAAGCATGGGGTATTAGCGATAAACTATGGCAAGGGATCAGAAAGAAGCATAAAACATTACTTAATGCGATGCCTCTCATACTTCATGGCAACGCCGCATGCCATAAATCACAGAGAGTGACGTCACTGCTTGCGTTATATAAGTGGAACTATTACCTCACCCAGCCTACTCACCGGATATGAGCCCCCCACAGATCCGTCCCTCAGGATCACTGTCCGGCATCACTCGACAAGCCTTGTGATGCAGGACAGTGACCCTCGGGATGGATTTTTCCTTCCACCCCTCACACCCATGTAAGATTCTTAAACTCTTGCCCCCTCCAACACTGTTTTTCTGCTGACCATTCCAAGGTGGTTGTTCCTATGCAGTTTTGTAAATGTTCACTGGCACTGTGTGTGTTGGTGCATGTGATAAAAATTTCTTCCCCTCTCACTAGGGAGATTTTTGTTTGATTTGAGATTTATCCTCCCAGCTAACACTGTATTGGTCATTTTGGAGACGTTGCTTCCATTTTTGAGGGACATTTACCCAACATTGAGATGAACTGGCATCTCAAGCCCCGCTACCCAATGAAACCAATAGAGTTTATATGCATGGAAGGGCCGACTTGCACCACTTTTCAAGGGCAGGCTTAGAACCTCTAAGCAGTTTACAAGTACTCATTTGCGGTCTGTTTCAGCATCATCCAGCCCAATCTATTTCTTAAGCCCAGATAGGTGGGGGCCATCTCTAGGGAGATAATGATTAAATGTGCAGCCATTTATCTTAAGAAGAACTAGAGCTGTCAGAGGATCTGACTATAGCCCCGCTTCAGCGCTGTCAGAGAAGAAAGTTATTTAAGCTGCAGAGAAAACAGTTATGAACAAGAAATAACTGTTGAAAATTTTACATTATCTGGAAAAACTCTAAGAGTTGTGAGCCCTTGTCCCTCATTTCAATGAGCATGATACATTACCAGAATGTCCATGTTTATACTAAATTTCATCTTCCATTTTTCAATGTTCAAAGGGTAATAACTCCTAAAGTAGGCAAATCAGAGTCAGGGTTCCTGCGCTCTGCACATTGTCTCATGGTGCTTTACACTTGTGTGAAGTGTCATGAAAATATCTCAAATGGTTTGTGAGTTATGGTGCCGACACAGTCAAAATTGCCTTTTTAAATGCTCAAAGGGCAATAACTCCTAAAGTAGGCAAACCAGAGTTATGGTTCCTGCACTCTGCACATCATCTCAAGGTGCTTTTCATTTATTTGAAGTTTCATGAAAATATCAGAAACGGTTATGGAGCGAACATAGTTAAAATTGCCATTTTTTAATATTCAAAGCCTATAACTGAAAAAGTAGACAATCCAGAGTTTGGGTTCCTGCGCTCTGCACACGTAATATGGTGCTTTACATTTGTGTGAAGTTTCATAAAATTATCTCAAACGGTTTTTGAGTTATCGAGCAAAGACGGCTAAAATTGATATTTATCAATATTCAAAGGGAAATAACTCAAAAATTAGGCAATCCAGAGTTATGGTTCCTGCACTCTGCACACCATCTCATGGTGTTTAATGTTTGTGTGAAGTTTCATGAAAATATGTGAATGGGTTTTAAAGTTATGGAGCGGACACGAAAATTGTTAACAGACACAGACAGACACACAGACAGACACACAGAAAATACGAAAACCAGAGTTATGGTTCTTGCGCTCTGCACATTGTCTCATAGTGCTTAACATTTGTGTGAAGTTTCATGAAATTATCTCAAACGGTTTTCGAGTTATGAAGCGGACACTGTTAAAATTGCCATTTTTCAATGTTCAAAGGGCAATAACTCCAAAAATAAGCAATGCAGAGTTATGGTTCCTGCGCTCTGCACATCGTCTCATAGTGCTTAACATTTGTGTGAAGTTTCCTAAAAATATCTCAAACGGTTTTCGAGTTATGAAGCGGACACAATTAAAATTGCCATTTTTCAATGTTCAAAGGGCAATAACTCCAAAAGTAGGCAATCCACAGTTATAATTCCTTCGCTCTGCACATTGTCTTATGGTGTTTAACATTTGTGTGAAGTTTCATGAAAATATGTTAAGCAGATACAAAGTTATGGAGCCAACACAAATTAACGGAATCACGGAATTACGGAAAATGTTCTTCAAAGGGCAATAACTCCAAAAGTAGGCAATCCACAGTTATAATTCCTTCGCTCTGCACATTGTCTTATGGTGTTTAACATTTGTGTGAAGTTTCATGAAAATATGTTAAGCAGATACAAAGTTATGGAGCCAACACAAATTAACGGAATCACGGAATTACGGAATGACAGAAGGACATGGCAAATCTAATATAGCCCCACTTTTTCAAAGCGGGGCTATAATGAATACGTTTTGCTAGTTTTTATTTTCTGCAACAAGAATGGCAAGTTTTACACAATGATGGCAAGCTGTACAGAAGACCAGCAGGCTCTACATACATGACAATTTTCAAGGCCTCAAGTTGGCCTTTCTCTAGACTAACCCTCTCCAAAAAGGGCTCTGCTCTTAAAGGAAAGAATTTGCTCCTCTGGAGCAAATTCTTTCCTTTAAGAGCAGACCCCAAAAAAGATAATTTCTCCGTTAGAGCTGCCTCTGCCTTCACTGAAACTGTACCTATTCCCCTTAAGACATACCTATTTCATAGAGACACATGAGTTCCAGTTCTTTCTGACCTGCAGCTGCTTCATAGGCTTGTTTATACAATGTCAAGGACATGTCTGTCTGTTTCTGGAAAGTATAGACAAAGAACATGTTGCCAAGTAAATTTGTTTGATTTGAAGTTTAACATCTCAGTCCACTGTAAAGGTCATTTTGGAGACGTTGCTACCAATTTTGTGGGACTTGCACCCAACATTGAGATGAAATGACATCTCAAGCCCTGCCACCCAATGAAACCAATAGGGTTTATAAGCATGGACTGGCCGGCTCGCATCATATTGCCTGGGCAGGCTTAGATCCTCCAAGCGGTTTACCAGTACTACTGTGCGGGTCAGTTTCAGCTCTGCATGGAAGCATCATGCAGCCCAATCGATTTCTTCAAGCCCCGATGGGCTGGGGCTGAATGTTGCAAAGTAAAACCCAATGTTTCTTATAATCAAATATCACTATATTACAGTACACATTTTTGTATTGCTACAATAAATAAATTCACTTCTTGCAGTAGACATATACTCCTTCTGGAACATCTCATTTTGGTAATCACTGATGGGTCCACTGAGAAAATTGTGATCCTTATCATACTGACTCAAAATTCCTTGCTCTATTTCGGTAAATGTTGTTGGGTTAATGTTCATTGTTGGATGGATTGCATTTTCTTCTGCTCAACAACGCAGGCACCCACCGAGCACTTATTTTGTTGCCTACGTTCTGTAGGCAACAAAGTGAGTGCTTGGCGGGCACCCATGTTGTTGAACGTACATCTGGCTAATGTGAACTGCAAAAATTCTGAATAGACGGCGCAAATGCACATGCCCAGTTGTCTTGTTCATTGCAACGGTCTTATTGAAGGTTTTGTCATGTCTGCTTAACCCTTAAGATGAAAACAAACTTCATTTGAAAACGTATTATGTTTATGTCCTATGTTGCATTTCTTGCAAACTTTTTAAACATATTTTCGCATACAGGCAAACCGTGTGGACCCTGATCAAACTGCTCCAAAAGGGTCCACACTGTTTGCAAAAATGACTTTTTTAAGTTACAGCAGACGACAATGCAGACGACAATTGTTGTGATTAGCATCTTATGGGTTAATTCACAATTCCTGAACCAGGACCCAGTTGTTCAAAGCATTATTAACTCAACAAACTCCATAGCGGCCAAATGGTTAAGTGTTCCTGCAAGTTCCGAATCTAATACACATATTTTTGCTTAACCTTTTTTGGACCAAATGGGATCTTCCATCTAATATATAAGTCCATTTCAAAATTTAGGGGTGTCAGGTTATGTTGTCTTCAAAATTTATTTGGAGAACGGCTGAAAGGGGGAGTTCCAAATCTGCCCACGCACAGATTTTCTTGAAACTTCAATTGTTGTTTACTTGAGGACTATCAACTATATATATAACTTTGTTTCATTTGATAAACTACTATAGGTCTAAGGAGAGCTCCCTGGGGTAGTCCCCTGAAGAGGTCATACACACCTGTGAACTTTTCAGTCTTAAATCAATAGGTATGGTTATTTTCAAATTTTGTTGCTTTGATTGGCAACAGAACTCTATAAGGATTAATCTAATATAAAAAATGTAAATGTGTCTATGTCTTTTACATTTTCTGATAAATTTATTTACAAAATTTCTTCTACTTTTCATGAAAATTTATAACAAATAAGATTTTCATCATAAGTATTAGATGTGTTACTGATCTTGTCACCCCAAGATATTGCATATAAAATAGGCCACATATATCCTCTATATAGCAAACAAATTTAAAAAAAGTCAGAAACCGGTAACATTGTTTTTGATTGCTAGATATGGGTTCAGGTCTATTTTTGTGATTAAATCAGTTGCAATATAAGAGGACAAGATTTCCTTAAAGTGTATTTTCATTGTGTTTCTAATGACCATCTAGTGCCACCATATCATACAAAATTTAGCATAGGCATTTATGTAATAAAAACTCACCCCCACCTACGCACACATTACCCGCCCCCACCCCACCCCACCCCCACCTACACCCCCCCCCCCCCCAAAAAAAAAAGCACTGTTTACAGACAGGAGTTTTGGTTTGACTTTTAAAAAGTAAATCAGATCATACATTAGCAAAGTACAAGTTCAATCCAAACATTTTAAAGAGAAAAAATAAAATTCATTTATAAAATTCATTCATGCACTGTTCATGATCAATGTTTGTGTTGACAGTATTAAAAAAATGATAATCTTCAAACAATTATATTATGGAACAATAGGAATAAGACAAGGTGTTTTGTTTGGTCTTTCTGTATATTTTTAAACCCTGCAATACAAAGACACTTGATGTCAGTAATACGCAATGACATATTGAATCTACTCAATAAATTACTTTCATATTCCTATTTTTGTCATTAATTATTTTTGTTGTTGTCATTTTTACTTCTTTAAAATAAAACAGCAGCCAATAACTGATTTTTTTATTTGTTCTAATGATTGATTAGGCCTCCGTCCATCGGGGCTTGAAGAAATAGATGGGCTGCATGATGCTTTCACTTGGAGCTGAAACCGACTGCACACGAGCACTGGTAAACCGCTTAGAGGATCTAAATATGTTCTATAAAAGGGTTATCCTTTGGAAGCAAGAAATACACCACAAAAATGGAAAATATGAAGTGTACATGTTTTCTGGGTCGGACTAGCTAGTTTCGGCCAATTAGGCCTCATCAGTGACCCTCAAATAGTTTCAAAATTCCACAATGGAATCAATGATCCCAAAGGACAAGAAAATATAAACTACACTATAAGCCTGCCCAGGCGAAGCGGTGCAAGTCATGCTTATAAACCCTATTGACTTCATTGGGCGACAGGGCTTGAGATATCGTTTCATCTCAATGTCGGGTAAAAGTCCCACAAAATTGGAAGCAACGTCTCCAAAATGACCTAAACAGTGTTGACGGGGACGTTTAATCTAACATCGACCAACAACTAATGATTGATCGGTCCATATGTTGGTAATTTTTTCTTACATCACTTGGTCAAAGAGACTCACACTCGGCTCCCCCACCAAAGGTTTTGTGAGATAATGAAAACCATTTTCTGCATTTTTTCTAGGTTCATTATAACAGCTGCAAAAGTGTAAGCTACAATGTCTTAGTCTTCAAAATAAATGCAGAGCTAGTCACACTGTAACTAGTTGTAAAATTGGCATTTGGTATACACTTCCCTAAATGAAATAGATGGAAGGCAAGTAGCTGTAACTAATGCATTTGATATTATATTTAGATGTTGAAATACCATTCGCATTTTTAGTCATCTGTATGCAGTACTTGTCATCTATGTAAAGTTTTCTAGCTCTGTATTTATCAGTTTTTGAAAATGGCGTAAATCAGCTGTTAGCTGTACTATTAACATATTCTGAACCAAAATCTGCAGTTGGTTTTATAATTTTCTATAATACTGGTAGCAAATATACTGTTTGCTCTTTTCTTCCTCTGACATCGTTTGAAAGCTGAACTGAATAGTCTTCTTGATTGTACTATTTCATGATACTAAAAAAATAACTGGTTGTTTTCTGGATCATATTTAAGAATATAAATAATATAACTTTCTGACACTGATTTGCACAGCAGGCAATTTTTGTGTTCCCCAGGGTGCCATAAATAATACAAATGCTGATTAAATGAGCTCATACTATACAATCAAGGTTTAAACATACATATATTCATGTGTATATATATACTGGTGAGCAATTTCTTGATTGAAAATGTTATACCATATCTACAATGGTTTGCAAAAAAAAAAAATAAAAATCTGACCAGTACTATTCAATGTTCAAATGCAGTATGTTACCGGTCTCAGATTTTCAAGAAAGTTTGATAAAATGTTCTACACATATATGGGCAATTTTCATATTAAAATGATGGGGTGACAAGAACTGCAACAATGTGAAATCAAAAGTCAAACATACTCCAAAAGATTTTATGGTTGTGAAATCTGGGGTCTGCTCCATATGAAATTGATCATGGTCTGTGGAACTTCAACTGAACAATAGCAAATGTGATACAAAAATAATCACAAATGACTACAGCTATGTCTGAGAACAAAATAACTCCAAATTATAAGAAACTGTAATGTAAATATACACTTGTTTGAGGGTACCCCTATTTTCGGATGTGGAAATAAACAAAACATTGTAGATTTATAATGAAAACAGATATGAGAGTGAAATGGCTAGATAATGAACAGTCATTTACCAGGCATTAATTATGCACAATATCATGGAAATCTGTGCGTGGGCAGAACCCTATGGAAATTTACTATAGGCTGGAACTTCCCCTTTGTACAAACAGTGAAAGCCCTAATCAGATGCCGCATATTGCGAGATCTGATCTGGACCTGCACTGTTTGCCAATTACCCGTTTTGTGGTTTCCAGTACAAAATGGGTTAAAAAGGTGTGAGTATCTTTATTTATCGACACTTAAGGGGAATTTTTTTCTTTTTCTATCATGGAATGGTTGCTTTTATTTTCTGGGATGAAAGAAACCCTTATTTATCCCAATATGCCTCTTTGTCAAGAGTTACGATCAACTAGCGCCTTTTACCTCTGGGCTGCCGGCCTCAACAGCTCAGGCGGATGTGTGTCTGGTTGGTGATCAGGAGGTCGAGGGTTCGATACCTGCCAGGGTCGGCAACATTCTTTCATGGAGACTGATCATGTAATTTGTTCTAAAGCCATTCTCTCCCTTCTGCTGATTCAAGGTCAGTTATCAGTTTCTGGTGAAACGATGTGCACTGTACTGGTTAACCAGTTACATATATATGCCTGATAAGGAATTTGCCCAACTTAATATGATCTGAATAGTATTGACTGGGCTGTTAAACTCTAAACCTCATGAGTGGGAGGGCTGTGACAAATATAACTTGTGGCCCAACCCCTTAGCTTGAATGATGCAATAAAATACAATCAAACTTCTATGGCTCCAACCTCTTTTTGAGACCACGAAAATTTGTTCAAGACAGTGGTAGTTCAAGCCATGGAGGGTTCCTATTAGTGCCATACCAGGAGGCAAAATGGAGATAATTGTGGGATATCTTTTTGGAGTTCTATATTATAAATGTATGTTGTGTGTACTCATTAGAATCGCCTCATAGAGGCGATTCTTATGAGTCCACACAGCATACATTTACAGGACAAGAATTCCACCGAAGGCTATGTCGCACCTGTGGGGACTCTTATATTAGGGTGAAAGTTAGGGTGGTCCCAAATATTGAAGGAATTATGGATGGATGGATGGATGGACGGGTGGATGGATGGATGGATGGATGGATGGATGGATGGATGGATGGACGGGTGGATGGATGGATGGATGGATGGATGGATGGATGGAAAACCAGGCTCCTATATCGCGCCATGCTTAATGCAGGCGCAACAATGAAAGGAGAAAAATCTCCCTACAATATCCCTATATCGTATGTAGAGGAATTCCCTACAGGCTCAAGAACGGATTCAACTAAGTACATGGTAAACGAGCCATCAGGGTTTGAGCCACTGAAGTTCTTCTGATGTTTATGCTACTCCAAACAAATAAAACTTCTGGGTATCCCAAGTGGACTCTTCCATTTATGCAAATAGGGGGTTTAGTCAAAACCATTGACAAAATGGCAAACAGTATAGATCCTAATGTGACGACTCATCTTTTGTTTGTTTGAATTGAGGTTTAACTGCCCCATCAACACTATTAAGGTCGTTTTGGAGACGTCGCTTCCAATTTGTCAGACTTTTACCCTACATTGAAATGAAATGAAATCTCAAGCCCTGCCGCCCAATGAAACCAAAAGACTTATATGCATTGGACGCTCTGACTCACATCACTTTGCCTTGGCTTAGTTCTTCTAAGCAGTTTACCAGTACTCATGTGTGACAAGTTTAAGCTCTGTGTAGAAGCACCATGCAGCCCAATCTATTTCTCCAAGCCCCGATGGGCCGTGAAAAATGAAGACTCATCTGGATCTACACTGTTTTGAACATGTATCTGTACCAGTCTAGTATAAGGCTGATAAGATTTATCCAAGTTTTCAGATACCTACCCTTAGCCTATGTATCCGACCTCTAAAGAACAGAAATAAACATGAACTAGGGAACGTCTCTGACTTAGCTTCAATTAATGCTTCGGCCTCTACACAGCCTAAGAAAAAAAAACAAGCAAACAATCATTGTACATTACATAACTCTTTATATCATATGACGTCGCGCCTGAGAGTGTAATAACGTCATGTAATAAATTCGATAATCCACTAGTGGATTCAATATGCAAATTAGTTAAATACGTCCAATAACGTTACATGTACGGCGTCCTTAACGACGTCGCGTTTACTAACGGCGGACTATTGACATTTTTGTAAACAATCGTTAATAAAATGCGATTTAAATGTCATACGATAAATAGAATCTTGCATTCATGCTCATGTATTATTGAATTTATTAAACTCGTTGAAGAAAAGGGATAAAATGCTCGGCAAAGCCTCGCATTTTATCCCTATTCCTCAACTCGTTTAATAAATTCAATAATACATGAACACTCATGTAAGATCCTCTATATACAGTCAACCCTATATTGGCATTTGTTATAATGGCAAAATTTGTTATAACGACAATTTCAATGGAATGAATTCTTAGCTCAAGGCTTAGCCTCAATTTTGAGCAACGTTGGTGAGCTTCCCTCGGGTTTGAAATGCTCAATCTAAACCATATTCATGAAAGATTCTTGTGATTTAATACTCCAAGAAACAAATGTTATAGATAGAATTTGTTAGAATGATGTGGAAAAGACGGTTTATAACCTATCATACTCCTAACTGGGATACTTTACAATGGCAAATTCTTAACAAGGGCACAATAATAAGGAACAAATACTGTCGTTATAACGCGTAGGGCTGGGATGATACGCTCATGTCGCGATATGATACGTATCACGATACGCCTATCACGATTCGATACGTATCTCGATACTTATACTAGTACTAGTGTCTTTTGTTTGTGAGATATAACTGAATTGTGTTTATCAGTTATGTTTCCCTTTGTGTTATATTTATTAACTGATTGTCATTTTGACATTTAAACCATTATAATATGTAAACTGAGCCAAGGCAGGGCATGGTAGCATTCCTACAAAATTACATGTTCAACATAGACCTAGATCAGCCTACACATCAGGGTCATCTGAGTCTCCAGCGAGTGCACGTGATTTAGAAATGTTGTGCCTTGGCTCATTTATATTGTTCACCTTCAAATAAAATTAATAAGCATAGGTGCTTGTTCATTCATTTATTCCAGTATTAATGGTACTTTTCAAGTTAATTGCTGACAACAACACCTTAACGGATTAGCAATTTAAGATAAGGTTGTATGAACTCATTTACCTTGACATGCATCATTAACACAAGCTGCAGCCGATATCCTCAAAAGATCAGAAGTGTCAGGGCAGCGAGATAAGAGATTAAAAGAACGCAGTTTAGTTTACAATTTAATGATCCAACCACAAGATGAGGACCCCCTCCATCAAAAATGAGCCAAAATTTTCACACAAGCTAGTTCAATGCAAATCCCAATCGCCGCCCACAAACCACCGCTACCACGCCATCGGTGAATGAAGTCAAGAGACAACCGACACCAGCAACCCTCACGTGTAAATTAATGTCATTGTTTTAGTTTAATGGGGTGTATCTCTTTCATAAAAAAATTGTTTGGAACCGATAAAAAATTTATATTTTCTCGATAGCTAGAGGTGGATAGAAAACAGCGCTTTGCACAGCTCTCGAATTATCCCCAGAAGCTCCGTATCAATAACCAACAACAGCGTTCGACTTTTCCCGCCAAGCGTCTGCTTTTTGGTGCCAAACATAACCATTCCTGAGATTGAAGAATAGTCCATTTTTATCATGCATCTGCCGTTTGATATAGCAGGATTAAGTCAGTTTCACATTGATTGTGGATTAAATTTTATGATTGGGGGATAAATGCAAATTAGAGACATAACTTGGCCATATCTTCACACCTAGTTAAGTTGGCTTATCGATAGCACCATTTACCAGAAATGAAAGACACGCACCACAGGGCAATCATGTTTAATTGGCAATTATATGACAGGGATTAACAATAGTGTCATAATTGAACCGTTATAAATACACAGATAGTTTGTCTCTGAATTGTCGACAAAGCCGGACAGTGCAGATTTTTTTTACTTACTTACTGGTCAAGTTTTACCATCTTTAAGGACTCAAAAGACTGACAGTTGTAGACGATTTTTTTGGCACTTGCCCGACGGGGCGTCGTAAAGTCAAAGTGGACCTGCCCGGAGCGATTTCGGACTTGTCCCAGGCGGCCGGGCAATGGATTTGTCAGGCCCTGCTGAATGAAATTAGGTATTGCATCTTAATAATTTGCGGGACTGGTTATATGAATGCCACGAACTGATTTTGCAGGATGTAATGAACGTTGAAAAATCGATACATTTGTGAGGTCCGTATCGATAGGTTATCTTGGGTTCTCGGATCGACTCTCATCGATCTATCGATGAATCGTCCCAGCCCTAATAACGCGGGTCCTCTGTATAGCCTTTCAAAACACAGCAAGACTTTACTGCACTTATAATTTTCCGCCTCGATCATGTTTTCGGTAAGCTGCCTTTAGTTAGTATCTTATTACAATTCTGTTCTTAATCTTATGCTTCATGATACCAGAAAGATGTCTAGTCGTGGCAGACTGGAAATGGAACAACGCCATATTGGTATAATTCTGTACCAAAAGGTATCCAAAACATTCTTCCCCTAAAAAATGGAATAGTTCCAACACCATTCAACTTTGAACTCTCAAAGGTCATTGATCTACAATAACACTTCTGTTTTAATCGTAAGTAGAATATGTGTTAGTTAAACATGTTATTATAGTAATGAATTACATTTTTTTGTGGATTTTATCATTATGTAAACTTCAGCAAATCATTCATAAACTCACCATAAAGGGCTTTATGCTAAGTTTGTGAGTAATTCGCCAGGTTTACACATTGTTAAAATTCACAAAAATGAAATTCATTCTTTATAATCCCAACTTTGTCATCGAAATGTTTAAAAATGCCACCAAAATGGAAAATTTTAAGAATTCTTTCGAAAGCATAAGAATGAAATTACCAATGGCCAGGGAAAAATGATTATTTAGAAGCTGCGATCTTTAAAATAAACCAAAGCAAAAAAAAAAGTCAAGTGTTTAAATTCCATTGGTCTTCTAACATTTATGTTTTCAGTAGTTTTTTCAATATTTTTTTTTATTTCAACCCATCAAATCGCTTGAAATGTACATAATGATGGAGAAATGGAACTAAAATTGTCAGAGGATCTGACTATAGCCCCGCTATAGCGCTATCAGAAAAGAAAAATACAAGAAAAATAAAACGTTTTCAGCTTTCAGCCTCTAACTAAAGATGGAAAAAAGGCAATCCAGAGTTATGGTTCATGTGCTCTGCACATCATCTCATGGCACTTTACATTTGTGTGAAGTTTCATTAAAATATCTCAAACTGTTTTTGTGTTATGGAGCGGACAATGTTAAAATTGCCATTTTTCAATTTTCAAAGGGCAATTACTCCAAAAGTATGCAATACAGAGTTATGGTTCATGTGCTCTGCACATTGTCTTATAGTGCTTTACATTTGTGTTAAGTTTCATGAAAATACCTCATAACAGTTTTTTAGTTATGGAGCGGACAAGGCTAATATTACCATTTTTCAATGTTCAAAGGGCAATAACTTCAAAAGTAGGCAATCCAGAGTTATGGTTCATGCGCTCTGCATATCTTCTCATAGTGCTTTACATTTATGTGAAGTTTCATGAAAATACCTCAAACGGTTTTTGAGTTATCATGAATAACGGACTTTTTTAATGTTCAAACCAATAACTCCAAAAGTAGGCAATCAAAGAATTACGGAATCACAAAAGGACAAGGCAAATCCAATAAAGCGTCCAGTTTTTCAAAGCGGAGCTATAATTATATAGAAATAGAATTCCATCAAATACTATGTCCTACCTGTATTCACTTGAACCTATGGGTTGACTCTGTCTCTGTTTGGGCCCATCTGAGTTTAACTGTTGGTTTTCTTTTGCTCCAGCATTTCAGTTATTTCTTGTTGTTGAGTCCTAACTGTTGCTTCATCTCTGTGGTCGTTTGATTTTTATGTTTTTGAAGATGTTGCACTGATGAGTTTGGAAACATTCATGTGGACTGAACAACTTATTTGTCTAAATCACGGTGGAAGTAAAGGCGAGGATTGCGGCTATGTCAAATCGATTTGATCGATTAAAATCACTAAAATTTACTCAGCTGTTTACCTGCATCATACCCGTTTGCTCCATCTAATGCAAAGAAAGGTCGTAGAACTGTATGATACCACAGCAGACCTAGTGTGGCAAGTGGTGCTTTCATATCTTTGGAGTTACTTGAGAACATTAATGCTTTTAAACCTGTGAATAAATAGACAGTAACTGATAAGGCAGGCATTTCATCACAAAAACACGCCTATATAATTTTGACCCCCTTGAATATGTGTTCTATGTTCTATATACAGTAAAACTGGGGTTTACAGTGGTAAAGCTTATTTTTCTTATTTCTGCTCTAAAATATAGACTGTGGGTACTCGTGAGAACCGCCTCATTTCTGCTCTAAAATATAGACTGTGGGTACTCGTGAGAACCGCCTCGATGAGGCGGTTCTAACGATTGCTCACAATCTATATTTTGAGCAGAAATAAGAAAAATATCACAATTTTTCATCTTAAAATTTTCAGGTTTTTTGGTGGTAAAGTTTACAATGTATTTGTATAGGTGTTTTCGTAATGTGGTGATAAATGAAGGATACCGTATTTACCCTAAATATTTGGACAACACAACTCCTTACCATATTTGTTCTAAAATTTTGAACAAGTACAATTTACTACCCGATGATGTGTCTTAGAAAAGCGGGATGATTGGCAAATAGTGTAGACCCTGATGAGATGTCACAGTTGGTGAGATCTCATCTGGGTCTACACTGTTTGCTCAGGACTGTGAGTCCAAATAAATATGGTATTTTTGCTTATTTCTCCAAATGAACCTATGTTGTGGGTATTCATTAGTCTCACATGTGTATAGGGGTCAACTCTTAAACTCTCCTGAGGATAAATTTCTTTCCTTTAAGAGTAGATCTCTTTTTCAGTGGGACAGGACTATAGATAAGCCAACAGGAAGTCCCTTACTTGGTATACTTTAATTGTTGAATTCACAAACTGCATGACAAACAGTGTAGAACCTGATCAGATGGCTTTTTCAGAAGCCATCTGATCTGGATCTACGCTGTATGCAAAGTTAGAGGTTGTTGTATATTGCAGGACAAGGAGTAAACAGAATACAGGAGGAAACTAGAAATTGTGTTTGTGAAACACTATGCCCCCAACAATATGCTTGTCCCTAAATGGGACAATAAACAGTACCTCATGATCATTTGCATTAAAAATAAACCTGTCAAATATTAAGATTTTAAACAATTCAGGTCATCTATGCCTTAGTAGCAAACAGACTGCCAAATATCATGAGCCTAGCTCAAGTGGTACTCCAGATACTTTGTTCACAAGGTTTCCCTATAGCCACAATGCGTAAGTCAAAAAAGGGGCATAACTCCGTAAAATGTTTTCGGAATTTCGTCAAAAGTTAATCAGGTCATCTACACCTTAGACCCAAATACAATAGTCTACTAAATATCATGAGCCTAGTTCAAGCGGTTCTCCAGATATTTTGCTCACAATGTTTCCCCATAGCCGCAATGCGTAATTCGAAAAAGAGCGTAACTCCATTAAATATTTTCGGAATTTTATCAAAAGTTAATCAGGTCATCTATACCTTAGACCCAAACTGTCTACTAAATATCATGAGCCTAGCTGGAGCAGTTCTCCAGATATTTTGCTCACAAGGTTTCCCCACTGCCACAATGCATAAGTCAAAAAAGGGGCGTTACTCCATTAAATATTTTCAGAATTTCATCAAAAGTTAATCAGGTCATCTACACATTATACCCAAACTCTCTACTAAATATCATGAGCCTAGCTCAAGTGGTTCTTCAGATATTTTGTTCACAAGGTTTCCCCATAGCCGCAATGCATAAGTCCGAAAAGGGGCGTTACTCTGTTAAATATTTTCGGAATTTCGTCAAAAGTTAACCAGGTCATCTACACCTTAGACCCAAGTAGTCTACTAAATATCATGAGCCCAGCTCAAGTGGTTCTCAAGATATCTTGCTCACAAGGTTTCCCCAAAGCCACAATGCATATGTCCGAAAATGGGCGTAACTCTGCAAAGACAAGTCCAGCGAAAAAAAAAAAAAATACATGTCCCCTTATTTTTCATGCACATTCCATATATGAAATTTCGAGATCCTTGCTCAAACCATTCTTGAGTTTCCTACAGGGTGAAAGCGTAACGGACAGATGGACAGACAGACAAACAAGACAGAACCGATATGCCCCATCACCTTATTCGAAATTTGGGGCATAACAATCAAAATCTAAAAGCCTGAAATCAAGAAAAAAATCAAGCTCTAAAAGCCTGAATAATATGAGGCCTGCTGAACACCAGTTTTGTTTGTTTGTTTGACTGGAGATAAAACGTCCCCGTCAACACTGTATAGATCATTTTGGAGACGTTGCTTCCATTTTGTGGGACTTTTACCTGACATAGAGATGAAATGACTTCTCAAGCCCTGTCCCCCAATGAAACCAATAGGGTTTATACGCATGGACATTCCAACTCACACCGCTTTGCCTGGGCCGGCTTAGATCCTCTAAGTGGTTTACCAGTACTCCTGTGCGGTCGGATTCAGCTCTGCATGGAAGCATCATGCAGCCTATCTATTTCTTCAAGCCCCGATGGGTGGGGGCTGGCTGAACACCAGTCAAATGTGCATTTGACTAAGCCACTGGGCTAGGCTATACTTTTGCTGAGAGAATTTTTAGGCAAAAATGCAAAATGATGAGACTTTCAACCAAGGTCATGTCTTCATATGTCCATTTTTGTTGGTGGGAAATAAAACTCAAACATAAACAAACACACATAAACATAGTTCTTTCTAATTTGCATGTTGTTTGACCACAGTCAAAGATGCAGTTCTAATGAGAACCCACAATCTATGTTTGGATTGGAGCAAAAGAAAATATTAAAAAAATTTTGTCAGAAAAAAATGTTCTTTTTTGGAGCTATGAAAGAACTGGTTTCCTTGCAGACTAGGTAAGATAATCTGTGGTTTTAGCCTGGGAAAGAAATTCAGTTCTTGCCCTATGTTCATACCCAGACAAACTTCATAAGAATAATGCGCAAAAAAATAAACTGTTATAAAAAGTCAAATGAAAATTTTTGGTGGTGTTGAGCAAGAAAAAGAATCTAATATGGTGTTCTGTTGAAGATGGGCATTTCCAACCCAAGGGAAAGGTATGACTGAGCTGAGCGGAACCTCGGCTGTTGTAGATGGGTGTTTCCAACCGATGAATGACCAAGCTGGGCAGAACCTCGGCATAGCCTAAGTTCCACTCAGCATGGTCGTCCCTCATGTTTAAAATGACCTTCTACAACAGTCTTAACACTATATTAGATTCTTATAATATCCCATGAGTGTGTTATTCTAAATCCGTCATAAAATTAGCGTTGTTTCTAACAGAAGGTGCACCTATTCACCTTAATTACCAGAAAAGGTTTCAAGATGCTGCATTTAATCAATCCAACAGACACATACCTATATCCCTATCCCCTTCAAAACCTAGAAATTCGATGATCTTCAGAATCTTTGGCGGTATCATAGATATACAAATTTGAAAAGTTCCATAGCCAAAATTAACTGCTCCTTGTAGACGATCTAAAACCTCCAGAGGGATTTCGTTATCGTTGCCATCTGTGGTTTCTGAAGTACCAATACTAGAGTTTGAAAGACTGCCCTGTGAAGATGAGGATTTTAGGCTATTCTGAGAGGAGATCTGCTTCATGCTATTCACGGATGAACTAGTTTTGAGTTTGCCACCATTTTCTCGAAGATTTGACATTTCTTTGTAGAGTTTCTCGTAGATTTTCCAAGCTTTGCGGAGTAGCCAGCCTCCTGAAAAATTGAATTCCAGTTACTCACAATGCATCAGATATACGATCAAACTTCAGTACATCTACATCCAGTTGTTTTAAGCATTGTTAGCTTAACAAGCCTGTAGTGGTTTGTCAAAATGTTAATAATCCTGCAAGTACTATAGGAATGAATTTCATTTTTGTGGATTTTATTGATGTGTAAACTCTTGCGAATCATTCACGAGCTGCATGAAGGCCGAAGGGCTGTATGCCAAGTTTGTGAGTGATTTGCCGGAGTTTACACATCAATAAAAAGGAAAATTTTTGGAATTCTTTCGAAAGCGTAAGAATGAACTTACCAACGGCCATGGCAGAATGATTATTCAATTAGAAGCTGCCATCTTTGAAAGAAACCAAAGTGAAAAAGAATGTCAAGTCTTAAAATTCTGTTTATTTGTCTTCTAACATTTACGTTTTCAATAGTTTCCCAATCTTTAATCGAACAATGTTGACTTCACTTCATATATACAATGACGTAATGCGCGGGTTTTAAATGTGCTCTTTGACTTCACGCTATATTATTACCGGTGCCTGTCTGAAAACTATGGAGAACTGGAATTATTAAATCTAACACTCTGGAATGCTTGCTGGAAAAAAAAATGTGAGTAGCTTTTGCAAATGCAGAGTGGGCATTCTGAGCTACCAGGCCAGCCAAATCAAAGTGTATCTACTTAGTAACAAAAATTCTGCCCAAGACTATGCCTCGCCTGTTTGAACTTGAACATTAGCGTGAAGGTTAGGGTTGTCCCAAATGTTGTTGGCAGAAAACCTGACTCATGCTGTATCATACTTAACCCATATATGACAATGGAATCTCCCGCCTAATAAGTTTGGAGAGGTCCATTTCCAAATATAGGGGTGTCAGGGTTAAGTATGATACAGCATGAGTCAGGTTTTCTGCCAACAACATTTGGGACAACCCTAACCTTCACGCTAATGTTCAAGTTCAAACAGACGAGGCATAGTCTTGGGCAGAATTTTTGTTACTAAGTAGATACACTTTGATTTGGCTGGCCTGGTAGCTCAGAATGCCCACTCTGCATTTGCAAAAGCTACCAGGCATATATAAAATTACTGACCTTTCACATAACTTGGAATATCCTGCCCTGTAAAGACTAGTATAGCCTGATAAAGAAGAGAATCACCGACTATCACCTGGCGCTGTATTCGATCCTCTACACTTAATTCACCCTAAAACGATAGAGCAGAATCTCAATAATTCAGATTTCAACAATTCAAAATACAGTTAAGGGGAATGGGAACACCTTCAGGGGAGGCAACACCAGCAAAAGTATTTTTGTCTCCCATGTCAATAGGGGTCAACTCTTAGAGGTAAATGCAGGGACAGGGCTTAAAGAAAAGCGAACAGGAAGTCCCGAAAGTCATCTCACTTTGAAAAATGGTCGAAAAATATACCAGATGTTCCCATTCCTCTTAATACATTTAAAACTTTGATGGTTCTAACACAATGACTTGTTTGCCACAGGTGTTTAGAACGAAGTCTCTTTTTTTTACTCCCTAGGAAAATTTTCTCATCACGACTGCAAACATTAATACACCATAACCTCAATTTCACATGGTTCTTTAAAACACAGTTCTAGATAAAACACGGTTTCAGGATGGATCTAAAAATGTTTAGATTACACAGAAAAATGACCATAAATGATCATTTTTTCTATAGAAACTATATATTTTTGTATGTATAACACGGTTGTTTAACTAACATGGTTTCTTCTTTGGACACCATTAATAGTGTTATAAAAGAGGTTCTGGTGTCTGTCTAGGAGATTTTTGGAAGAATTTTTATGTTAAATCTTGAAAATGCATGTTGTGTATACTCATTAAAATTGCCTAAAAATACATGCACCTTTATTTTAAAGGGAATTTTGTTTATACTAATTTATTTTAGTTCAATTGCGATGAAAGCTGCAAGCTTATTGAATCGTTCTCGAACACTCATTCCGGGTGTTTTCACGCGCGTGAGAGACAGAGGCAATGGCTTTTACACCACTGCTACCCATTTACACCTGGGTGGAGTGGAGCAGTGTCATTACGTGTCTTGCCCAAGGACACACCTCGATACCGGTGGCCGGTTCGAATGCACAACCTCTTGATCATAAGTCGAACGCGATAACCACTGCGCTATCGAGGGAATTTAATAGAGTATCCCTATAATGCCTCCTCACCTGGCACTATGGCTAACATTCAGTGACTCGAAATACTGCTGTCTCAAACAAATTTTCAAGGTCCCAAAGGTGTTTAAATCAATTGAAGTGTTTAAATCCACTGAAGTGTCTGAACTCATAGGTATTGGGACAGATGAGCCTAAGCAAACAGTGCAGATCCAAAGGTGTTTAAATCCACTGAAGTGTTTAAATCCACTGAAGTGTCTGAACTCCTAGGTATTGGGACAGATGAGCCTAAGCAAACAGTGCAGATCCAAAGGTGTTTAAATCCACTGAAGTGTTTAAATCCACTGAAGTGTCTG
Organism: Lucinisca nassula; assembly: GCA_963580285.1. Lineage (NCBI taxonomy): Eukaryota > Metazoa > Mollusca > Bivalvia > Lucinida > Lucinidae > Lucinisca > Lucinisca nassula. The sequence continues at coordinate 99,805,023 of OY757020.1, forward strand.
AACTCCTAGGTATTGGGACAGATGAGCCTAAGCAAACAGTGCAGATCCAAAGGTGTTTAAATCCACTGAAGTGTTTAAATCCACTGAAGTGTCTGAACTCCTAGGTATTGGGACAGATGAGCCTAAGCAAACAGTGCAGATCCAAAGGTGTTTAAATCCATTGAAGTGTTTAAATCCACTGAAGTGTCTAACTCCTAGGTATTGGGACAGATGAGCCTAAGCAAACAGTGCAGATCCAGTCTGAAGGAGCAGTCGGATCAGGATCTACACTGTTTGCCATTCTGTTTGCACCTTTTGGACACCTTGCAGGATTGTGAAACAAATTTGTTCAAATCTTTGGAGAATTACAGCATGTCCTCAAGGTATCCCAATATTTAGGATTTTTACGGTTTTATTGTATACAGTTGGCCTTCCTTACAGGAGCACTGCTGTTATTTAAAGGATAATGTCATGTCACAAGAATGGTATGAGCACACTTGTAATAACACATAGTTACTGGCATGTAACGTCATGATGCCAACCATGACAATAAAAGGGAACTGTTTCGTCAAGAATCGCCTCAAGAACAACGTTTCTATGAAGTCTAAATGAAACTGGCCCATGGGTATAGATCATTTAAAGATTTTCTATTTTAGCTCTGGCGACCATTTTCTTCAATGGAGAGAAGCCAGTTTACCTATTTTGACACTCCTGTGAAGTTTGAATGAAATTGGACCAAAGATACAGGGAAAATGGTCAATCGAAGAATTTTCTATTTTTAGATCTGGTGGCCATTTTGTTCATACAAGCAAAGCTATTTTAGCTATTATGGTAGAGGATCAACAGGCAACATATGAAGCTTAAATGAAATTAGCCAGTGGGTACAGGAGGAGTTGTCATATTTTTCAATTTTCAGCTCTGGTGGCCATTTTGTTCATTGGAGCAGAACCATTTCAGCTGTTTGGTAGGAGCCACCTAGGCAGCATTCCTATGAAGTTTAAAAGAAGTTGGGCCAAGAGTTTAGATGTTGTCATTTAAAGCATGACTCATAATATATATTGATTGATCCCAATAGCCCAACATTAGCACTGAGCTCAGGTAAGCTAATAAGTGGACCAGTTAAAACAGTCTTGAACCAGTAGATGCTGAGGTATGCTGGTCCTGTGGACCAATAGGACCCATAGGAAAAGCCTTGCATGTTTATGCAAAAGTTGTTCTGCAAAGGATTTTTGCATCAGGCTGTTAGCCCTTATTCTCCTAAACACAACAACCCTACCATTGCAAACAATGTAGATCCAGACCAGATGGCTTCTGAAGAAGCCATCTGATCATGATCTACACTGATTGTCATGCAGCTTGTATATTGCACAAATACATTTTACAAGTAACTTGACTGGTTACCGTGTAACCGTAGTAGTCAGAAACTGGTGTGGCTACTTTAATTTATTCAACAGGACCAGGGTAAATATAGCCTGTTCCATTAAGTACAAACCTCTTTCCTCTTCTTCTTTGAGAACTTTTTCTTGACAGACTTCACAAACCCATCGCCAACCTGACATTTTTTCTCTGTTTCCTCTAGAGCCTTCATGGCAGCATCAATTGTCTCTTCTTCAAAAGACATCAGCCCTTCCTGAGAACAACGGAAAATAGATTATGACAGAGCTGCAGATATTAAAGGGCCAGTTGTTCAAAACTAACGATGTCATTAGTTAACGTATCATTAAAACTTCAATTGTTTAATATGGCAAATATGCTAATATTTTTGCTGAAAAAATGAGCAGCTTTTGCAAAAGCAAAAACTGCTCACATTTTTTCAGTATTTTTTGTGAGCAGCTTTTGCAAATGCAAAAACTGCTCACATTTTTTCAGCAAAAATACCAAAATTTTAGATATTGAGATTATATAATGTAGAAAAATGACCATTATCTATACATTTTTGGTATCCATCTTGAAGCCGTGTTATAGCCAAAACAGTGTTACAACAGACAGTGTTATAACGAGTTTGTGGTGTATTTAGTTCAGTAAAGGGGTAACTGAGATGGCACCTGTTTGGGAAAGAGCTACTAACTTGGCCTCTCGCCTGTGATTTTATTGTCTGTTAAGATGTGTCTGTTCATCTTTCCCTTTGATGCTCGGGATAGGCTTTGGGTTCTGATTCAACCTGTTCCTAAAGTATCCTTAATTCCCAATTTAATTTCCTTATCTTTTGTTAGAAACGTATGTAATGGCAACTTGTTATAATCACCTCATTACCCACAACATACCGGGTATGTTTTTGCATACAGGCAAACAGTATGCACCAAGATCAGCAGTCTGATCTCAGTCCACACTGCTTGCAAGTGACAATTACCCTTCTTGAATCAGTGGAAGGGAGACTGAGAGAGAATGACTGTAAAAAAAATTTCATGATCAATCTCCGTGAAAGAATGTTGCTATCCCAGAAGGTATCGAACCTGTGAATCAGACTGTCCAATGCATTTATCCTTAATAGTTTCATTGGGCGACAGGGCTTGAGATGTCATTGCATCTCAATGTCGGGTAAAAGTCACACAAAATTGGAAGCAATGTCTCCAAAATGACCTAAACAGTGTTGATGGGGATATTAAACATCAATTCAGACAAAACAATTAGATCATTCAAGCCTTGTCCTGCTGAACCAGAATATGCATTACCATGACGGTACAGATCAGAGGAAGCTATCTGATCAGTATTTACACTGAATTTGTTTATGGCCCGGCAAACACTATTTTGGTCATTTCGGAGATGTTGCTTCCCATTTTGTGGGAGATAAAATGACATCACAATCCCTGCAGCCAAAACCAACCAAAAGGGTTAGTATGTAGGGACGGTCTGACTCACACCACTTTGCATGGGCAGGCTTGGACCCTTAATCTGTTTACCAGTACTCATGTGCGGCTGGTTTCAGCTCTCTGTGGAATCATCATGCCGCCCAATCTATTCCTTCAAGCCCCGAAGAGCGGCGGTGAAGTTCATGAATTAGTGATGTTAATTACATCACACAGACCTTGTCTGACATTCAACTTGGGAAATTTGTAGAAATAAATTAAATTTGTTATCCGACTCATTAAAAGTCAGAAATGGGTGTGGCTATATTAATTTATTCAGCAGGACAATGATCTGACAGATCTGCAATGTCAAGCCACAGGACACTATCACCATCAGGTCCAGTGAGTTACTTGAGCGTCTTGGCATTGAGGACCAGGACCTCATCCTGAAAGAGAGAAGGCGACTGCCTATTCGAAATTTGCAAAATTGCAGTATGTTTCCTCTGGTTTTCTTTGCCGTATCATTACAGGGTCACTGGCGAGGCTTTATTAGCCGAAACTACGTAGTATGACCCATCTTCTTTCTTATGAATGTTTTCATTGCTCTCTTAACTCATTTTTGATTTTTATTCGCTGGTATGGACATGTGGAACGCTCCAACGGTGCAGTCAAGACTGCCTGTGACATACAGGTAGATGGAAAGCGGGGGCCTGGAAAGCCCAAGATGATCTGGAAGCAGCTAACAGAAAGAGACTGCAGAGAATGGAAGCTCTCTGCTATTGATCTTCATGATAGACAAACCTGGAGATCTGGTGTAAGATCTGCTATGCGTGCAGCAAGCCAGCTACCTGGAAAGGGGCCCACATATGTGGACATTGCCCCTGTACCTGCACGTTAATCAAAAATCTGTTGATGATGATGATGAGGACAAGAGATAAGTCAAAGGTACTTACCATGAAATACACAAAACTGTAGCCAGCATGCATCAGGGGACAGTCTTCTCTGAAAAAATATCATTTGAACAATGTCAAGTAAAATATCTTCATACACTACAACCACTTTAACCTGGCTAATTCAGCAGATGACAAATTGTTGATATTTTTCTTATTTTTCCCAGAAAACAGGACTTGACATATTGTGCAAATTGTCTCCATAAGAGACAATTTGCATGATATGTCAAATCCTGTTTTCTGGGAAAAATAGAAAATTATTTCAAAATGTTGCCTGCTGCTAAGAGCATGCAGAGCGTTAATAAACATTGACCATCATAACATGATATGGTTATAACATGGTTTCAAGATGGAGCCCTGTAAACGACAAAGACCGAGGCTAGTACCGCCATTATTTGCTACTATGGATAACTGTTTATGGTTTCTTTTGACTGAAGAGTTCTGCTGAATGTCCATATGAGACCTTTTATATATACTGCCAATGCCATACACCCTCAAGAACATTTTAGGCAGGTCTCTCTCGGTAGAAAACAGTACTAAGAAATTAGAGTTAAGTCTTTCTTTCTTCCATTTTTGCCTTAACGCCAGGAGGGGAAACAGACAAGGAACATTATATACACTCCAGATATGCAGGATGAAAGCCTACAAAGAAATCATGTAATTATGGTAGGGATCTTTTACCTGCATCAAAGGATGGTGCACTTTATGGCATGCATCCCTGCATATGATGCCAAAATTTTATCATCTCTCCCTGGGATCAAAGTAGAAGTAAAACAAAGATCAGGAATTGATACAATTAACTGCAAGGGATAGTTCAAACCTGGGGACCAGCCGCTCTAGCATCAAGGTGCACTAACCACTGAGCTATCACGCTCCACAACAGGGTTGCTGAAGGACACAACTCAAAGAAATCAAAGAAAGTGTGGAGCTTTGTCAAGGGAAACAGATGCCACAGCAGTGGTGTGTCTCCTTTAAAGAAGGGTGGAATTGCCCACAGTGACCCCAAGGTGAAGGCCTCCATTATAAACCAACAATTTACGAGTGTAACAGCTGCCGAGATCGTTCCAGCTCTGACATTTGTATACCAACAAGGAGAGATGCCCAGCGACTGGGGGCATGCAAACATGATGCCACTGTTCAAGTAAGGTGATCGCAGTGATGCTTCAAACTAAAGCAAGGTTGCAAAAATGCCGGCAAATATCATATTTTCCATGCCACTGGCATTTACCGGCATTTATGGCAAATATGGCAAATATGGCAAATTCAATTGATGGTCATCAAGTATGTTCCAAAAAATTACTTGTATAAGTAGTTTAAACAACACACCTTAATTATCTGAAAATCAAAAGTATTAAGCTAATTTAGATTTAGCACTGATTTTAGTTATTTATTTGAAAATTAAATAAATAAAAAGTGATTTTATTTTTTTCTATTTGGTTTGGGCCCCAAATAAAACATAACAAAATCTCCTGTTTCGTACCCGCCAAAGTACTCATCAGGTGGCTTAAGGCTACCACTACAGGTTTTTTATCTATAATCTTTTTTTTTTCATTTCCTTTTTTTTTCTTTTTCTTTTTTTTCTTCTTTTTTTTATCTTTTATATATATATATATATATAGCAAAGAAGTTCCAGATTGGATCTTTTAGCTTCACCATGGTGACTAGTAGTAGTTTGCTTTAGATGTGTTTAGCTAAATTTTCAGGACATTTAATGAACAGTAATGCTCTAACTTCTAGGGTATACATAGCTTAAAGCCATACAATTACTCAGTTCACACCTAAGATACCTCTTTTCAATTCCACCTAGACTAAATATCTAAGTTATATAAACAAATAACAAATTATGACATCTTCTTGTTTTCATCTTTGCCTCTGGCTATGCTCTACCTACTTTAAATAAACATTTTCTTAAATTTGTTGTTTTAGTAATTCTATCTGTCTAGTGTCTATCCAAAGATTAAGGGTCAATATACCAAGTGTCACTGGCAGAGCTAAATAAACATGTTCTTAATTTTGTTGTTAAGTAATGTCAAATTGACAATTTATGTAAAACTCCTTGCAACTTTGGATAGTGTCAAACTTGCTGAATATTCAATTAAGCCACACCCATTTCTGACTTTGAACCAATCAGTTTACAATTAATTTCTACATATTCATAAACTGAATGTCAAACAGTGTAGATCCTTCAGAAGCCATCTGATCTGGATCTACACTGTTTGCAAAGATAGGGCTTGTCGCCAAGAGCAGGATAAAGGTTAAAGCATGTTGTTGAGAAAGTAAACAGACAAATCAGTCAAGGACCTGATCAGACTGTTCTGATCTGAACAATCTTTAAGAGGCCTGTCTACTGTCTATCCAAAAACTTAGGATCAATATTAGTGTCAATGGCACAGCTAAATGCATACCTGTGATTTTATTTTTACCTGCTTAATATCTCAATTTCTGACTTGGTCGAGATTTCTAAAATATTTTAAGACCAAAATCATGTTTGCCATATTTGCCATATTTGCCACTTTGGGCATATTTTCCAGGCCGGTAAATACCGGTAAATGCCACTGGTAAATACCGGGGGTGGAATTTGCCACTCAACCTTGAACTAAAGACCCATCTCCCTTACTTCAGTGTGTAGCAAGGTCATGGAACATGTCCTACAAAGCCAGATAAAAAAGCATCTCAAAGCTCACAACATCTAGACCAATCAGCAATGTGGCTGTAGGAAGAAAAGATCATGTGAGAGCCAGCTTATCCTGAGGGTACAAGACCTGACAACAGATCGACACTGTACTTTTTGAGTTTTTTAAATCAGACATGTTTACTGGTGACATGTCCTTAGACAATCCTTCACCAGAAAGCGAACAATAAAGTTCCCCATCAGCGTCTAGCCAGTAAACTCTATCACTGTGGAATCAGAGACCATTTTCTACAGTGGATCACCAGCTTCCTCGAGAACAGGAGCCAGCAAGTCCTAGTAGAGATCCAGTCATCTCTATCAGCCCTGGTCACTTCAGGCGTACTGCAAGGGATAGTTCTCGGATCCCTCCTCTTCTTGGTGTATATAAATGACCTGCCAAGCACCTGCTGCCTGTTAGCAGATGACAGCCTCATATACTGCATCATTTGGTCACCAGCTGGCCAACAATTACTACAAGAGGACTTGGACATACTGCAAGAGTGGGAGAGAGACTGGTTGATGGAATTCAATCCCACAAAGTGTGAGGTGTTATGCTTCACCGAGAAGAGGACACTAACCCATGGAAACTACACAATTCCCGGACATACCTTGAAAATTGCCAAATCAGGAAAATACTTGGGAGTGACGCTTTCTGGAAACCTCTCGATGCTGAGACCAAGAAAGCGAACAACAGCCTAGCCTCCCTTCGAAGAAACATGTCAAGCTGCCCAAAAACCAGGCCAACACTAGAGTATTTATCCACAGTCTGGGACCCATATACACTCAAGAACATCAAGGAACTGGAAGCTTTCCAACAAAGAGCTGCCCGGTTTGTTGTAGGAGACTACCAATACACCAGCAACCCAAGTTAAATGATACAGAATCTCGGCTGGCAGTCCCTGCAAACTTGATGCACCAACGACGGTCCAACATTAAACTTGTCATGATGTACTGTACAGAATTGTGTAAGAACTTGTCGACATACGTGTATTAGCCGCCAGTTATCTTCGCCCAACCACATTGAATACTCGCGGACACAGCCTGCGTTACCTAGTCCCATACTATCGGACTGATGCCTGTGCCTACTCCTTCTTTCCATCTGGCATCCGCTTGTAGAACAAGCAGCCGGAGCCTGGAAGTCCTCGTCACAGGCCCCTCCTTAGATGCCTTTATTTAAGGAGGGTCTTCAGAGACAAGCTTCCAACTAGAATGTAGTCTTTTTTTAACCTTTTATACACTTTTAACCTGTAAATAACACGCCTCACGAAGACCTTTAGAATTTTACACTGTGACGATGCTCCAGAGTGGGCCCTGCACTTTACTGGAAGAAGAACTATTGAAGCTCAAATGGATCTAACTGGCAATGGAGGGTGTTCGGACACCGAAATAATCACTTCCGCCGGGGATCAAACTGGGAGTCTCAAGCATCAGAGGCAAGTGCACTAACCACCGACCTATCACGTTCACCTTTCTTTCTTTCTTGCTACTGGTACTGCGATCGGTCACATTTGGCCATTACTTGCAGGTGTATTTTACATAAACTCCAGTCTCACCTATTGACCGGTCTATCTCAACAGCAAACTGCCAACCTAAATGCTAAAATTTGCCAAGGGACATCAAAGGTTTTGCGAAACTCAACTACCGTATTCGCCCTAATTACCGCACCGTGCGCTTAGCTTTTTCAAAATCATGTCAAAAAATCACAGTGAAAAATCTACCTAATTAGCGCACACTCGATGCGAAAACAATGTTCCAAGATGATGCATACTGGTATTTAATGGGACAGAAAAGGATACTAAAGCATTGCCTTCACTGTTGAAGAAATAACGGTAAGTTTTTTGTCAATTTATTGTGAGAGCTTCCAGGGGGAGGTTACTGTAAAGTTTGAGCATATGCATTTCCTTTTCAAAAATAGCTTTGGTGTGCGCTTATAGGAGCATGTGCGGTAATTAGGGCGAATACGGTAGTTCAATTATTCCATGACATTGTGAGTAATCTGGATGGGGCCATAAATCGTGGCCACAAACAGACTGACTTGATCATCATGGATTTCGCCAAGGCCTTTGACAAGGTACCTCACAGAAGGCTATTGTACAAATTGGATTACTATGGGATAAGAGGATCCACACATAATTGGATTAGCGCATGGCTCTCCGGGCGCTCTCAACAAGTTGTACACGATGGCCAAGCCTCTGATCCAGTCCCTGTTCTATCTGGTGTCCCACAAGGTTCGGTCCTTGGACGGGTCCTCTTTTTGGTATTCATCAATGATCTCCCTGATAATATCAGGTCATCTGTCCGTTTGTTTGCTGATGATTGTGTCCTGTATAGGGACATACATTCTCCTTCTGACTGTCGCATTTTACAAGATGACCTGGATCGACTTGCACAATGGGAAGTTGATTGGCAGATGAAGTTCAATGTAGCCAAATGCCATTCAATGAGGGTGTCAAGACACCTTCAGGACGATTCCGGGACGTTTCGCCCCCAAACCATTTCCTCCCCTAGTCGTTTCGCCCCCAAGACGTTTCCTCCCAGGTCGTTTCCTCCCTAGTCGTTTCGTCCCCCTGGTCGTTTCGTCCCCCTAGTCGTTTCGCCCACTTTTTCCTGTAAAACTAAGTTTCACTTTTATAAGAGGTGAGAAGAGGCAAATATTTAAGAAGCATCATGTCCCTGTCACGTCAGCTTAAGGATAACTTGTCCTTAGTTACCGGCTGGAACCGGGCCTTAAAAGTGGCCACTCGGAGAGGTGTGACTAGGACTTGTTACACTAAAATCATTGAGGCTGTTTACTTCAAAAACATCCACCTTAACCTCACTTTATATAGAGAAAACTGATGTTTACGGGGTGTTCATTATTTTACTTATTTCCGTTCAAAGTCATAGGCTGTGTGCACTCGTTAGAATCCTCCCAATATAGCGGCTGTAACAAGAATTCTCAAACCATGTTTGCAATATATAGCTTTACAAGTACTTTGTCTGGTCTGAAAAAAAAATGTTATAACAAAAACAGAGTACAATTAACAAAAAATAATAAGAAAAAATAAAGTAAACACCAACATTAAATTAAAAACATGAACGTGTAACTTGAGTGATAAATAAATCAATAAATCAGTCTTATCTGTCCCACATAGGCGATGCTCCCATCGCTCACACAGACACACACACATCACAAGAAATAGAATGGCGGCGGCCATCTACTTCCTTCTGACATGCGACACACAAAAAGGACAATATTCTACTTCAGAAGACCTTGATAAACGTATTTGGCGAATTCAAAGATGAATGATGCTGGGATCTTTGGGCGAAGCTTATATATTGCTATCGTCGGCGTTTGAAAGATTTTCTAGAAACTAAAGATGAACCAATTGTGACAATTTTACCATTTTCAACCGTTGCTTGCCGACACTGTTAAAGAACCAACCGACCAATTTAAAGACAATTATTTTTTCATAGAGCACGTGTTTCCGCACCTCAGCATTAATCTTTGCTGACCGACTCTCTTGACGAACCAACCGACCAATTTAAAACAAAACCTGTAAAGGTGCTTAAGCGATAATTAAAGACATATAACCTTGCAAAGAGCACGTGTTTTCACACCTCGTCATTAATCGCATCATTTACGTGATTAATGTGTCAAATCAAATTAACAATGTGATTGACGGTATTGATCAAATACAGGTAATACATCATAATTTCATTTAAATTACATGTTCTTCTCTCACTCTTTCTCTCCCTTTGTCTCTGTCACACATGGAGATAATAAATCTTATATATATATATATATATATTTAAAAAATAGGAAAATATTTTGGGGGCGAAACGACTAGGGTTTGGGGGCGAAACGACTAGGGGCCAAAAAGGGAGGCGAAACGACTAGGGGGGAAACGACCAGGGGGGAAACGTCTTGGGGGCGAAACGTCTTGTTACCCTTCAGGACAAGCAAATTAAGTATGATTACACACTACACCAGCAAACTTTGGAGCAAGTTCATTCCGCCAAATATCTTGGTATCACCATCACTAACGATCTCGATTGGGGTCAACATATCTCTGAAATAACATCTAAAGCAACTAGGACCTTAGGATTCCTTAGACGTAATTTGGCTTTTGCAACTCGGCACACAAAGGATGTTGCATATAAAACATTGGTTCCCCCTCAGCTTGAATATGCATCACCCATTTGGCATCCATATGTCAAAACTCAGATTCAGCAGGTGGAGAAGGTGCACAGGACAGCTACTCGATGGACCTGCAGACAATGGCGAAATAGAAGTTGCGTCGGTGACATGCTTGATGAGCTAGAGTGGCCATCCCTGGAGACCCGTCGTGAGCAGTCCTCCTTCTACAAGATACATTCTGGTACAGTATCAATTAACAAGGACAGGTATTTGACCCCTGCAATAGTGTCAACCCGGACAAGGGCATCAAGAGCAAATAACTCACAGTATCGAAGGTACCAGTCCTAAAGTGATGCCCTGAAAAACTTTTTCTTCCCTAGAACTATTCCTCAGTGGAGTAGTCTTCCATCTTCTGCAGTGAATGCCAAGACTGCAGGGGAGTTCAAAGCCTGCACAGTATAAGATTGAGACTCAGAGGTATGCGTTTTAGGATACCTCTGTGTTTGGTTTTTTTTTTTTTTTTTTTTTTGCTAAATTCTAAATTTAGCGCACCACCCAACTGAGGTAATGGCCAAGTTTGACCGACTCAGTATATGAAGATAGATAGATAGGATTGTAAATAGTTTTAAGGACTCATCCAGAGATGATTTTTTTTTTGTGTGTGCTAAATTCTAAATTTAGCCACCCACCCGAGGTAATGGCCAAATGTGACCAACTCAGTATGAGAAGATAGATAGATAGATAAATACAAATTTTTCCGAATTTTGTGAAAATACTTACTTGTATTTTTTGAAAAGCTCAGATGCTTCAGAAAATTTGTTGTTCAGCATCATATTGATCCCAGAAAGGGCCAGTTCAGATTCTTCAAAAGCCTCATCTTCATAGCCCTCCATCACTGTGCCTGGTTCGCCAGATGCACCTTGGTCTGCCATTTCTAAACTGACGTTGAATTACTCACGGGGCTATCTGGCAGAGTGAAAATTTCGTTTACAATGGGCCCGTCCAAAGTGTCAAACCACTGTCATCCATGATAACACAAACTTCCGGTGTGTGAAAAGAAAACTATTCGTACGATGTCCGTGTATGTACCGCATATAGTGAAAGTTTATGTAGGCTGGCAGATACCTCCCCTTGCTCGTTCTGTTAGCTGCAGTCTTTGATTAAGTCATGCAGTGCGGGATTAAAGGCTCCCGAGATGTTTATATTACAATTACCCCACATTCGTTCGTACCCGATTTTAAAACTACTTATTCTCTGAAAACGCTGGGCCAATTTCAAGTAAATTTCATATGCAACCTCCTGACAATGGGGTAACGAAAAATTTTGTTTAAAGGCATTTAGTCTTGTAAGGTAGGACACACAGTGTGCCCATAATTGTTTTATTGCCCCCTGTGATATACTGTCTGTAGCAGATCAAAGGCAGTCCCTAATATGGTGATTAGTAGCTCTTGTTGAATCCCTGACTGAGGCACTTAAGGGGAAAATCAATAAGGTACACTCAAGTCAACAGATAGTAAACTATTGATTTTTCCCCAAGAGGCCCCTTACCTGTTGAAGGCAGTGCACTTCTCTTCAGTCAGCACTGAGGGCTATATAATATTATGTAATGCAATGATGGTTCTCAATAAACGAGAATAAATGCCTTTAAATGGTCGGGTACCGTGACCAAGATGGCCGCCATGCCCCAAAATGACAAAGAACTTGAAAGGAAAACGATGGATCAATTGTATTGCAACTTGGAATGTAGCATCAGATGACAGAGTGCTAGTGTGGACTGTCCGTACAGCTGGCAGACCGATGGAAACGCAAGTGTTGTCAGATCGATTCTGGGACAACTCGGCACATAACAAACTCAGTACATGACCAACTAGGCCTCTACAATCTCGGCACATAAATAGCTGTTTGGGCCAATTATCTATTGTTCACTTGGGTATGATAATTACATAACCAAACAAAGAATCAAATTAAAGTTACCTGTGAAACGAGGACCAACTAAATATGGCTATAAGACTTTATAAGACAAAGTTTTATTTTATATCAATATTAAATGAAATATATCTAAAAATATGAAGATGTTTTTTTTTTTTTTTTTTCATGTTTATTCAATAAAATAATGTGAGTTCAGCTCGGCTGGGCAATCAAGGGTGGCAATCAGTTCTAAACATCATGTTCACTGCTTTTCTGAATTAACTTCCAGTCATCACCTGATTAATCAGATAATTAGTGTAGCAATTCAGTCATATTCAGAGCCTATGGATTAAGATGATTTTTTTAGAAAATTGCAAAAAATAAACTAGAAACTATTTTATTTAATATGCATATATAAATATTATAATAATAATAATAATAATAATAATAATAATAATAATAATAATAAAACAGGCAAATAAAGTATTAATGAACAACTTCATAAGCTTTATCACTAGTATGTGCCTAGTTTGCTATGTGCAGAGTTTGTATGGGCCGAGTTGGTTTTGTGCCGAGTTTGATATGGGCCGAGTTGTCCCGCTACCGTCAGATCTAGCCCTTTATTCTGTATTGTTGTTTGGCACACAATTGCCCAGTATAAGACGAAGGTCTCCCTGTTTTCCATGGTCTTGGTTCTTTTGTTCACCCTTTGGAAACTAAGTAACAGAAAACATCCGGATGATGGAAATCAGGAGTGCAGGACAGCAAATGAGAAACACTGCGATATAGTTTCGCAGTACTTGGCTTTAACTAGGAAGCTAGGGAACAGAAGATGTTCGGAGGGCTTACAGAACTTCAAGTCCTCCGGTGGAACAAGTTTGGCTATTCTTCTAATCTTGGCCGGAGACATCGAATCTTAAACCGGTCCAAGATTTCGCTGCGGGCAGTGCAAAAAAATATTGCAAAGACTCTTAGAAATGGATAGAATGGGAGGACTGTGAAAAACGTTTTCATTCCTCATGTTCTGATTTGGATAACAGTCAATTGTTAGAAATTGAATCTGATGCTGGAACTTGGTATTGCAAAGAATGCAAAGCTGACTGTGGTCTTTGCAGTGGTGCTGTGCTTAATGGCCAAAAAGCGGTTCAATTCGATCAGTATGAAATGTGGATACACACTGAATGTTCATTTCAGATGCGGAATATGGCACTTCGGTAAACTCAAACTGCCACTGGATTTGTCCAAAATGCGAGGTGTGCAACTTTTCAGACCCCTACTTCAACGAATATACAGAACTGAGTAAGCCAAACAGATTTGACCCTCTGTCAAAGGATAAGAAAGATAAATCTTCGACTGCTGATAAAAATAAGCCGAATTTTGTACAAAGTTTGAAACTTTGCAGTATAAACATTAATGTATTAAGAGAAAAAAATTCTTGAACTTTTAGCTTTCCTCGATACATTTCAACCGCATGTCGTGGCTATTCAGAAAACAAAGACTGACAGTTCAATTACAATATCTGAGCTTTTCCCTGAAACTTCTCAGTACAGTGTCTATAGAAAAGATATTAACTCTCATGGCGTAGGGTGATGTTGCTCATTCACAGAGACATCCCTCACATGTCTTTCATGGAACTGGAAAACGACACCGAATCGGTATGGGTTAAGGTTTTTGCAAATGAAACTTTGCACTTCGTAGCAAGTTGGTATCGATCACCAAATGGTACGGTCGAAAACTTCCAGTTGTTTAAAGATCATATGGATTGCATTAAGTCGCAGCACAAGGGTAAAAAACTCCCGGCTGTACATGTTCTAGGTGACCTCAACTTCAGTGACATTGCTTGGCCTGACAGGCTCAGCAAACAAGGCACAATGCTGAGTCAGTCCGAAGAACAAATATTAAATGACATTATGAACGATCATGGATTAGAGCACCGGCCCCGATAGCTCAGTTGGTAGAGTGTCCGCTCCGGGGAACGGGAGGTCTCGGGTTCGATCCCGGGCCGCGACATACCAAAGTCGTTAAAAATGGTACTAGCTGCTCCTCGTTTGGCACTCAGATTTACGGGGTAGAGCTAGGACTGGTCGATCCAGTGTCAGGATAATGTGACTGGGTGTGGTATCATGTAATGTGTCTGGGGCATGATACTTCAGTGAGGCAGCACTATAAACGTGAGCATTGAGCTCCCTGTCGCAACCAGACACCGTCGTGATATGACTGAAAAATTGTTGAAAGCGACGTTAAACCCGAATTCACACACACACACACACACACACACACACACACACACACACACACACACACACACACATGGATTAGAGCAAATTGTTAACTTACCCACTCGTGATAAGAACACATTAGATTTGATCCTTACCACTTTGCCAGGACGGTTTGAAGATATTCAGTCTCCGGATAAACAAAGTGATCATGATGTTGTCTCCGGATATTTAAAAATTCACATTCCACCAACAAAGAAACTTCGGGGAAGGTGTACTCGTATCAAAAAGGTGACTATGAAACTATGAGGAAGGATGCGCTCAGATTTGCAAGGGAGAAATATTTTAATGGTCATTCAGATGCTCTGTCTGTCCAGGAGAACTTCGATTTGATAGTTTCTTTCATTCATACTTCGGCCGAAAAGCAAATTTCCTCAAAAACTAGTAGGTCTGTATCTTCGATTCCCTGGATCACACCAGAGATAAAAAGAAAAAATCGTAGAAGGAATAAGATTCATGCAAAAGCAAAAAGGACAGGAAGTGGTAGACTCGGAACAAAATTTGAAAACTTCAGACGTGAAATCAAGACTGATAAAAAAATCAGCATGATTTGTATGTGAATAGCTTGGTAGGTGATGTTAAGGTAAATCCCAGAGACTTCTACAGATATATTAATAGCCAGAAGAAAGACAGGCAAGGTATCCCCGTCCCTTAATAAAAGAGGAGGGGACGGGGGTTGCTGAATCAGACTCTGAAAGGGCAGAGGAACTCGGTGGTAAATTCAATGATGCGTTTAATAAAACTGAGTTCACGGAGGTTCCAATGACTGGAAGATCGGCCCCATTCATGGATATTGTTGTGTCAGCTGCAGGAATGATCAAGTTACTTCAATGCTTAAACCCCAGTAAAGCTTTAGGACCAGGTGAACTTCATCCTAGAGTCCTGAAGGAATTGGCAAATGGGTTTTGGTCCCGTTTTCGCACACCTGTTTCAACAGGTGAAATCCCAAAAGAATGTCTCTTAGCGAATATTTGTCCACTCTTCAAAATAGGAGATAGGGCTCTTGTCCGTAATTATCGCCCTGTGTCTCCGACTTCTTGTTCTGTGTAAATTGCTTGAACTTATAGTCTGCTCGAACATCATGGCCCACTTGGATGAACATAAACTTTTGTCAGATAGACAACATGCATTTAGGAAAAGGCATAGTTGTGAAACTCAGCTGTGCACAGTTATTAATGACTGGGCAAAAATCTTGGACAAAGGGGGACAGATGGACACATTAATTCTGGACTTCGAGAAGGTTTTTGACACCCCACCTCATGAACTTCTTAAAACTAAGTTATTTGGTTACGGAAATGGGGTGGGGGACTCTCAAATGGATATATTCCTTTCTTTGCTACAGAAAACAGCGCGTTGTGGTTAATAGTGAATCTTCAGAGTGGGCTCTCCAGTTTTCTCAGAAATAAGTTTGTTCGAAGACGACTGTGTTTGCTACCGGGAAATAGAGATACAGATGACTCACTGAAACTTCAGAATGACATAGATAGATTAGGATGTTTGGCCCGAAAATGGGGCAAAAGATTTCAGCTAGTTAAATGCAACATTATGCAGATAACTAGGAAGAGATCTAATAAAATTGAGGCTTCTTTCACCTTAGAGGGAACGGTCCTCGAGAATGTGGACTCCATTAAATACCTTGGTGTGACAATCACACACAACTTGCAATAGTCTACGAAAAAAAATACGGTTTTGATGTTTTTACGCAACCAAAGTTGAAGCATAAAGTATGTCAATGTCATGCAAAGGTCATCATTTGATCAAATTTTGACTGGCTCGAGTCCCCCAATTCTACATACCAAGTTTCACGATAAGCGGACGCCTGTTACAGAGACTTTTGATCGGTTTTTACCTTATATGGGCATGGCGGCACATTGGTCTTATTGTTTCTAAATAGCTTTTATGTCAGAATGATTTTGGCCCAAGGTCAAGGAATGACCACGACCTTGAATACTCATGTAGTTTCATTTACTCGTTTAGCTAACTGCATCTACCAATTTTTAGACCTAAATTTGACCTTGGCCTGAAATAGGTCAAGCTCATCCAATGGTCATCATTTGAACAAACTACAATTAGCTCGAGTCCCCAGTGCTACATATAAGTAAGTCAGGTTTTTTGTTTGTTTGATTTGAGGTTTAACGTCCCCGTCAACACTGTAAATGTCATTTTGGAGACATTGCTTCCAATTTTGTGGGATTTTTACCCGACATTGAGATGAAATGACAGCTCAAGCCCTGCCGCCCAATGAAACCAATAGGGTTTATAAGCATGGATGGGCCGACTCGCACCGCTTCGCCTGGGCAGGCTTAGATCCTTTCAGAGGTTTACCAGTACTCGTATGCAGTTTCAGCTCTGCGTGGAAGCATCATACAGCCCATATATGGGCCCCGCCAAGCGATTTTGGTACTTATCGCCTATGCGAGCAGCGAAGGTTCAGGCGAGCCTGCGCATCCGCGCAGTCTCGCCAGAACTTTCGCTGCTCGCTCATACAAGGAGTGAATCAAGAGGAACCTTCAGACAGAAAGCCATATCCCTGGCCCCTCCGAATGGCTGGGCATGCGCAGTTAAAACTTGTCATGACGGAATGCTCGAAGACCCAAATTCGCTTGGCGGGGCCCATATTTCTTCAAGCCCCGATGGGCGGGGGCGGCGCAATAACTCAGGAAAAGGGCATAATCCTGAGGAGTAAAAATATGTCAGCTATTTTTTCATGAGGAATCTATATATGAAATTTGAAAACACTTGACTCGATAGCGCAGCGGTTAACGCGTTCGACTCATGATCGAGAGGTTGTGCGTTCGAATACGGCACTCGGTATCGAGGTGTGTCCTTGGGCAAGACACGTAATGACACTGCCTCACTCCACCCAGGTGAAAAAAAATAAGATTGTTCCTAGACGACTGTTTGCTACCGGGAAATAGAGAAACAGATGACTCACTGAAACTTCAGAATGACATAGATAGATTAGGATGTTGGGCCCGAAAATGGGGCATGAGATTTCAGCTAGTTAAATGCAACATTATGCAGATAACTAGGAAGAGATCTAATTACATTGAGGCTTCTTTCACCTTAGAGGGAACGGTCCTCGAGAATGTGGACTCCATTAAATACCTTGGTGTGACAATCACACACAACTTGCAATAGTTTTGCGAAAAAATACGGTTTTGATGTTTTCACGCAACCAAAGTTAAAGCATTAAGTATGTCAAGGTCATGCAAAGGTCATCATTTGATCAAATTTTGACTGGCTCGAGTCCCCCAATTATACATACCAAGTTTCATGATAAGCGGACGCCTGTTACAGAGATTTTTGATAGGTTTTTACCTTATATGGGCATGGCGGCCACATTGGTCTTATCGTCTTAATAGCTTTTATGTCAGAATGGTTTTGGGCCAAGGTCAAGGAATGACCACGACCTTGAATACTCATGTAGTTTCATTTACTCGTTTAGCTACCAATTTTTAGACCTAAATTTGACCTTGGCCTGAAATAGGTCAAGCTCATCCAAGGGTCATCATTTGAACAAACTATAATTAGCTCGAGTCCCCAGTGCTACATATAAAGGGCAATAACTCAGGTTTTTTTTTTTTTTGTTTTGAGGTTTAACTTCCCCGTCAACACTGTAAATGTCATTCTGGAGACGTTGCTTCCAATTTTGTGGGACTTTTACCCGACATTGAGATGAAATGACATCTCAAGCACTGCCGCCCAATGAAACCAATAGGGTTTATAAGCATGGATGGGCCGACTCGCACCGCTTTGCCTGGGCAGGCTTAGATCCTCTAAGAGGTTTGCCAGTACTCGTATGCAGTTTCAGCTGTGCGTCGAAGCATCATACAGCCCATATATGGGCCCCGCCAAGCGATTTTGGGTACTTATCGCCTATGCGAGCAGCGAAGGTTCAGGCGAGCCTGCGCATCCGCGCAGTCTCGCCAGAACCTTCGCTGCTCGCTCATACAAGGAGTGAATCAAGAGGAACCTTCAGACAGAAAGCCATATCCCTGGCCCCTCCGAATGGCTGGGCATGCGCAGTTAAAACTTGTCATGACGGAATGCTCGAAGACCCAAATTCGCTTGGCGGGGCCCATATTTCTTCAAGCCCCGATGGGCGGGGGCGGCGCAATAACTCAGGAAAAGGGCATAATCCTGAGGAGTAAAAATATGTCAGCTATTTTTTCATGAGGAATCTATATATGAAATTTGAAAACACTTGACTCGATAGCGCAGCGGTTAACGCGTTCGACTCATGATCGAGAGGTTGTGCGTTCGAATACGGCACTCGGTATCGAGGTGTGTCCTTGGGCAAGACACGTAATGACACCGCCTCACTCCACCCAGGTGTAAAAATGGGTAGCAGTGGTGTTATAGTCACTGCCTCTCTCTCGCACGCGTGACAACACCCGGAATGAGTGTGTGAGGGAGATTAAATAAGCTTTAAGCTTCCATCGCAATCGCACTAAAATAAATTAGTATAACTAAAACCTTTGCATGTAAAGTTCAAAAGTTATGCATCAAAAATCACGCAATATGCATTTATGCCCAAAGTTACAAAGGACCTTATCTTGTATAGTATTTTTCAGAATTTAAAAGTTAATCAGGCCATCTAGTCATCAATACAATCTATTCACCAGGTTTCAAGACTCTAGCTTCAATAGTTTGTGAGAAATTTTGCTGACAAGATTTCATCCATATTTTTTCAAAAGGCCATAACTCAGGAAAGGCGCATAATCTTGACAGGGGAAAATACATGTCAGTTATTTTTCTCATAAGGAAAACAACGTTAACATACGAAATTTCAAAACGCATGCATGCACAGTTCAGAAGTTATGCTATGGACGGACGGATGCATGACTCCAACCCCCCACCCCTTCCCCACCCCACCACCACACCCCGAAGCAATATCAACCATTTCGAAGTTGGGGACATAAAAATGGAAAATCTTGTAATAAGGCATTTCATAAGAAGGCTTTATGGTATTTAAAAACAACAAAGGCGCACCCATGCAGTGTAATCAATATGTTAGTGTGCAGTTTGACATTACAATACCCCCAAGGGACATAGTGTATTTTTTTTCTCTTAATCTCCAAAATGGCCACTTTTCTGGTGAAAATCCATGATATTTTTTTGTTATTTATACTGCAAACATAGGTTGTGGGTGCTCGTTAGAACCACCTCATTGAGGCGGAGTCAGTTATAACAAGTACCAACAACCTATGTATTGGAGCAGAAATAAGAAAATATTGTACACCCCCGTAAACCACAATTCTCTGTATATAAAGTGGGGTTTAAAGGGATGCTCATTACACAGACTTGTTAACATGATGACAATTTCAAGTACATCCTTCTCTGTACCTATGAGTTTACAGATTACTTTATAGCAATCCTTTTCTGGTAAGTGCCATTAAGGGTTTAGTGGGGTGGGGGTTCATTTCACGGACTTGTTCACGTGGTGACATTATTATATCAAAATTTTGGCTTCCTGGAGAGTACAGGAAGCCCCTGTGGCGCAGTGGCTATGCTACTCGCCTTGTAAACCAGGGATGGCAGGATCGACCCCGGGCTTCTCCAGACTTTTGGATGAGTCTTTAAACCGAGGTCCGTCTCCGTATGACCTTAGCTGTGGGTGGGCTGTAAAACTAAAACTCACTCACTCACTCCGGGAGAGTACAATACCTCTAGTCTCCATTAACCCATTTAGTACCAGAAACCCTAAAAGGGTTACCCTGGCAAACAGTGCAGTCCCAGATCAGACGCCAACACAACCTGTCACCCCTAAATTTTGAAATGAACTCCTGCTATTTATAAGAAGGAAGCTTCCGTTTGGTATAAAAAAGGTTAAGGCTGAACGGTCAATCGATTGATAAATTCCACAAAAATTATTAGCGTTACTGATTTGCTAATGAATGTTTAATTATATTTGATTTCTGTATCTATTGCACAACTGCATTTACCATAAATATTCAGACACTCCTCAACTCCTTACCATACTTTTTCAATAATTTGAACAATGTGGTGTCTCAAAAACAGAGTAGACCCTGATGAGACGCCACTTTCTGCTGCATCTCATCTAGGTCTACACTGTTTGCTCAGACCTATCTGTCAAAATTCATACAGTAAAGAGTCAAGCTCAGACAGAAAGGTAAAAGTGTGGCCACATCTTCAGTGATCACAATGGCAGGACCAATAACTGGCACCATTTAATAGCTAGTTTTTCAAAACTAACGACGTCGTCACCAAACATACCGTTTAAACTTTGATAATTTAAAAGTGCGAATATACTAATATTTTTGCAGAAAAAAAAACGTGAGCAGCTTTTGCAAATGCCAACAATATAAAGGTAATGTGAAGCTTCTCTTATTTGTTTTAATTTGAGGTTTTACGACCCCTTCAACACTATTTAGGTCATTTTGGAGACATTGCTTCCAAATTTGTAAGACTTCCCCCGTCTTTGAAATGAAATGACCTCTCGAGCCCTGCCACCCAAACAAACAAAAAGATTGTATATAGGGACGGTCCGGCTCGCACCACTTTGCCTTGGCAGTCTTAGACACTCTAAACGGTTGACCAATAGTCATGTGCTGTTGGTTTCAGCTCTGCGTAGAAGCATCAAGCAGCCAATTCTATTTTTTCGATAGGCGGGCCCCCTGGGCAGGATTGTACATAAGCACAATCAGTAAAGCGTACAACTATCAAGAGTTGTTTTCCTTGTTCATGACACATCGTCTAATTGCCATGCAGGCATCTTTAAAGTTTCATAAATATATAACATGGTTTAGGAGTTGTGGCCCGGACACAGTTTACTATATGGAAATAAGTCAAGGGCAGATAATTCAAAAAACAAAAAAAAAAAGAGTTGTCTTCCTTGTTCAGAACACATCGTCTCAATGCCATGCATGCACCTGTAAAGTTTCATAAATATATTCCATACGGTTTAGGAGTTATGCCTCGGACACGAAGAGGACGGATGGACTTAAGTATGGATGGACGGACAGGGGTAACACTTAATGCCCTGCTGCTATTCTTCGAATAGGCGGGGGCATAAAAAGTTTGTAAGAATATGCAACAGACGACATAAACAGGCGACATTTTCAGATGCAGTTTTTCTAAGCACCTTAAAGTTAGGTGAGGTTTTGTCTTTGTTGGAGTTTAACTGCCCAGTCAATATTTTGGACAACACAAAATGACCCACACAGGTTGACATTTCGTTAAACCCCATCACAAACAATCAATCTAAAACAAACTAGAGATGTCAGAGAATCTCACTATAGCCACTCTGCAGCACTGTTAGAGGATAAAGACCCATAGTATCAAAATATTTTGAATATTTTGAATTCAGGCTTTGTTCTTTACCAGTTAAATCACTGTACATGGTAACTCAATGAAATATGGCCCCTTGGTCACTGTTCGGCCATTACATCTTCCTTACTTTAGAGACCAAGTGTGGTATATGTTCCATTGAGGTTGGACCACAAACATAAAAGTTACTGAACAAGATTTATTTTAAATTTTCGAAAACCAACCAAGGGACATAACTCCAAGAGTTATGGACCCTTGGTCCCTATTCCGGTATACACAATACAGCTGGTATCTGTCTATGTTTATATAGTTCCACAGAAATCTGTTACAAAAAATTCAAGACTGGCAAAAATTGAAAACCTACCAAGGGAAATATCTCCAAGAGTTTTGTGCCCTTGGGTCACTATTCTGCTATTACACCTTCCTTACCTTTGGGACCAAGTTTAATTAAAGTAGAACCAAAAAAGCTTAATGCTTTTTAAAATTTGAAAACCTATCAAGGGACATAAGTTATGGGCCCTTGGTCACTGTTCTGCTGCTACATCTTCCTTACCTTAGAGACCAACAAAATGCATTTCAATTTTGCAGTCACAGAATCACGGAATTATGGAAGGGCATGGCAAATCCAGTATAGCCCCACTTTTTCTACAACAAAAACAAACAAAACATCAAGCCAGTCAGTATTTCTAACCACACTTTTCCTGCGCTGGCTATAAACTAAAGTCTTCCCGCTATCTTGCATGCAATGTAAAAAATGCTTTTTTCACTTCTGAAGATCATAAAAATTATACTTTATGGTCATGCAAAAAGGGTGTGAAGCTCTCACCTTTCTACTTGACAATATTTTCATAAAATTTGGTACTAAGTTATTTAGACAAGTGGGTATTCCGATGGGTACTAATTGCACACCCCTTGTGGCTGATCTGTTTTTGTTTTGTTTTCTGCTAAAAACCAGTCTGAAATCATTGAAGTTTTTAGCTCAACTTCTAGATATGTGGATGATTTATCAAATATTTTTTTTTTTTTTTTTTTTTTTTTTTTTTTAAATCTTGCTCATTTTATTTTCTATAATCCCGTTACAAAGATCTCTCAGAGATCCGGGCAATCTCTGGGAGGTATACATATGACATATAAGTACATTTTATATTAGGTCATTAGCTTTCATTCTTCAGCTCTCGCTATCCATCAAAATCAATGATACTTATTTTTGAAACCCCTATCCTGTACAACTTATTGGTTAAGCTAAACCCATCACCAGCCACTAGCCAGTCAGACCACATGATATACACCACAACCCCCTTATAACACGGTTCATTATAACACTGTTTTGGATATAACACATTTTCCAGATGGGTCCCAAAAAATGCAAAGATTATACAGAAATAAATGGTCATTTTTCTATATAATCTATACATTCCTGCTTGGACGTAGCACGGCTATTTAACTGACATGGTTACTGCCTTGAACCCCATCAATAGGGTTATAAAGAGGCTGTGATATACTATATTCATTCAGTTCACCAAATGCTTGATCAGATGGCCACTTCAAAAGCCAGCCTATCTTGGTCTGCACTGCCCACAAAGGCAGATGTGGCGGTGAACAACAGGACAAAGGTTAATAATTGTACGTTTTCAGTAAATCATCATGAGATCTCCAATTTGAATGTTAGGATGTATTAAGCAAGATTTAGAAAAGGCAAAAGAGAGAGAAAGAGAAAAAAAAATAGAAGAGAGAAAGACAGATTTTTACTATTTTGACCTGGCAAGACATTTCAATTCTGGAGGTTTTTTTTTATTTTTAAACTGTGTAAAGGGGTGTAGACAACGGACATATTCTGATGGAAAAATGTATTTTCATTTTTAAGAAACTCTCACTTCAGTCTTTCAAAGGTTTAAATTATACTGTTTATCAATGAAAGATATGGGTTCCAATCCTTTTTAAAATCTGGCAGTTTGTTATTTGTTATAGCTATTTCCATATGTATCTTGTATATCTGAAGTAGTTTTTTCTTGAAAACCTCAAAATACAAGATTTGTTGGTTACACCGAGTAATGAATATGAAGTATTTTGCATATAACAGTATAAAGCTCAATATTGTAGTAGTATTAGTATTTTCATCTATTCCAAAAATAAAGCTTTCTTCTTTTATGTCACAATTTATTTGATGCATGTTAAGCCACCTAGTCAAGTCTTTTAAAAACTGCTGAATCTTGTTACATTGCCAAAATAAGTGTATGATTGATTCTTCTTCTAATTGACAAAAATAGCAAAGTGGGTCATTTCTAAGTTTTATTTTGTAAAGATAGCTGTTTGTTGCCAAAATGTTGTGGTTGATACAGGTTTGAAACCATTGTATTGCAGGGTATTTGGTTATTTTAAAAGGAAAAGCATATATCCTCTTCCAATTTTCTGTACTAATTGCATACTTTTTGTTCCAAGACACCATTCCAGTTGGGTTGTCATCATTCTTATTTAAAATGTTATATATAACTTGAGCTCCTGTCTTTTGCTGTAGAATAGGTTTTAAGCAAATAGGTATAAATGGTGTTTCTATTCTTGTGTTCACATTAATTTTCAATTTATTTAAAAACATTTTCAAAGCTCTTTTTATGCCTTGGTAATGCAAATAATTTGTTGTTATATTATACTTTTCTGTTAATTCTTCTTGGCTGTAAAATTCTCCATTTTCATTCACTAAATCATTTACAAATCTAATTCCGTTATTATACCAATCTTTCCAGAATATGCATTTTCTGTCCATGCAAATGTCATTGTTACAAAAAATTGGAATTTTGCAAATATTTTCTTGAGTTATTTCAGTCTTTTCATTGATTTTTATTAATGAATATAACACGTCTTTCCAGAAATCATTTTTGAAATTTTTTATTAGCTCTTCTATGTAATGCGAGTCTAACGAAAACAATTTCTCCAAGTTAATAGAGTTTGAAATTAACATTTGCCATTTACAATTACTGGTTATGAGTCTTCTTATCCAGGTTGCTTTCAATGCATAACTAAAAGCTTGTATATTTACCATTTTAAGCCCTCCCTCAAAGTATTGTTTAACAACCACTGATTTTTTTATCTTTGCTTTTTTGTTCCATAAAAAGTTAAAGAAAATTTCGTTAATTGAGTCAAATACTGAATTACTTGGATTTGGTAAAGACATAAAGAGATGATTAAAACGCGGTAGGATCAATGTTTTAATTACTGTTATTTTACCAATTGGTGATAGACTTCTCTTTCCCCACCCATTAATTTGCTTTTCTGCTTGCTGAATTTTTTCTACGTAATTTTCTTTGACCATTTTTTCCAAGTCAGTATTAAAGCTTATTCCTAGTAGTTTAAAGGTTGTCTTGCCCCAACAAAGTTTCCATTTTGTTTTGATGGACCGAGTACTAAATTTTTCTGAGCCTATCCAAACTAACTGAGTCTTATCAAAATTAACATTTAAACCTGATATTCTTGAAAACCTTTCAAGTTCGGAAAGTGTCTGATTAAGAGAGTGTTCTGTTCCATCTAAGATTATAGAAGTATCATCTGCATACTGTGAGATTAGAAATTCTGTATCATTAATTGTGATGCCCTTGATAGTTTTTTTATTTCTAATTTTTGCTGCAAGGAATTCTGCACATATTATAAACAAGTAAGGTGAAAGAGGATCTCCTTGACGGCAGCCACGATTCACACTGAAAAAATTGGAAATAAAACCGGACTGGATTACTGCAGAAGAGATGTCTTTATAAAATACCTTGATCCAGTGTTGCATTGATTCCCCAAAATTAAGAAATTTCAGGCACTGATGTAAAAAATTCCAGGAAAGAGAGTCGAATGCTTTTTCAAAATCAATTAGCAGTACGAGGCCAGGAATATTATGCTCTTCTGTAAATTTCATGACATCATAGATTATTCGCACATTTTCAACAATTGAACGACCTTTTATAAAACCAGTTTGATCTTTATTTATGATATTATCTAATACTGTTTTTAATCTGTTTGCAATGGTTCCTGATGCTATTTTATAAACAGTGTCAAGTAGTGTAAGAGGCCTCCAGTTTTTTAGGAAATTCTTCGGTTTATTTTCTTTTGGAATACATGTAATTAATCCTTGCTTCTGTGTGGTAGATAATTCTCCTTTCAAATACCCATAATTTAAGGCCCTAAGTACAAAATTTCCCAATTGCCTCCAGAAAACCTTAAAAAACTCAGCAGAAAAACCACTTAGGCCAGGGCTTTTTTCATTTTTCATTGATTTTAAGGTTGCTGAAATTTCAGGTAGTGTAAGTATTCCTTCTAAACTACTTGACTGTTTTGGTGATAATTTATTCATACTTTGATTTTCAATATATTCATTTAAGTCAATGCTAGCCAAAGATGTGTCCCTGCTTGTATATAAACTCTTATAATAATTTTCTGTTTCTTGTAAAATTTCTGACTGTGTGTTCAAAACTGTTCCATCTCCCAGTTCTAATTTTGGCATTGATTTTGACACAAAATTGTGTTTTTCAAGACCACAAAAGTATTTTGTAGGTTTTTCTCCTTTGTCTATATACTGTGCTCTTGACCGTATTATATGGCCTTTTAATTTCTCTTGTCGTATCTCAAATAGCTCTGTATTAAGTATCTCAAGTTTTTCAAGATTGCATTCAGTAGCCTGTCCTTCTATTTCCTGGATTTCTTTTTTTAATTCATTTTCTCTATTATTTCTAATCTTATTTTTATGGCTTGCAAAAGATATTGATTCACCTCTAAGTTCCATCATTAGCACATCAAGGAAAAGCTGATCGTTGATTACAAACTGGATTTCACTATCTGGTATACTTTCAATTTCATCAACATTATAAACAGGTAGCATGTATTGTTGTTTAATTTCCTTGATTTTCTTATTCATTGTCTTAAGGTATTCTTGATCAGTCAAAAGAGAATTGTTGTGTTTCCAGTAAGATTTACCATGTTTCATTCCTGTTAAATTTAATAGTAAAGTGACTATAGAGTGGTCTGATCTGTAGCTTGATTCTATCTTACTCTGCTGAACGAACTGCATAGCTGTTTCCGATGTCAAAAAATAATCTAGCCTAGCCTGCTTTAAGGGGTTTCTTTTTCTCCAGGTATATCTACGTAAATCAGGGTTGTTTTCTCGAAAAGGGTCTATCAAATTGTTTTTATCTATAAATTCTAAAACTTTAGCTCTGGCTCTACAGTTATTAAGATGCTTGTAATTTGAACAGTCTTTCACAGGATCTAAGATGAGGTTGAAATCTCCACATATAATGTATTCTCTATTCCCTATTTCTTCAATCTTTTTGAAAACCTCAATAAAGAAACCAGGAGTGTCCAGGTTTGGACCATAAATATTTACCAGAGATAAACGTTGATTATGTATTGTCATGTCTAGTAGAATGAAATTTCCCTGGTTATCAGATATCTGTTTGTGTACTTTATATTCAAGATTTTTATTATTAAATAATATTGCCACACCTCTTGCATTTGATTTATAGTTACTGAAAAAGCAGTCATTATTCCAATGTGTTCTAATTAAAATTTCATCCTCTGCCTTAAAATGAGTCTCTTGCAGACAGTAAATATCAAAATTCATACTTCTTAAGTAGTCAAACATATCAGTTCTTTTACCAATTCCCCCAATCCCTTGTACATTGTAGGTCAGTAGTTTTAAATCAGCCATTCTCTGTGTTTGGAAAGTACTGCTTAAGTAGTGTTGCCAGGTCAAAAATAGAAAAAATACAAGAAAAAATAAACACAAAAGATGTAACAATACAAAAACTCAACATCCAACAGAACATTTTCAGGTATATATGTGAACCAAATCTTGGAGTTTTGCTTTATGTCAATAGAATTACTAACACAAACAAATAGGATACAAATATCAAAGTAGTCTCATTGCAAACTATTGTAATGATTCAAAGAAGGCAACCTAAAGGTGTCTGAAATTTTAGGATTTTTACGGTAACAAAAAAATTTTTTTTCTATAGGGAAAATGTCTTTGCCAAAATGATTCTTAATTTGGACAAATTGAAACATGTCTGAGTAAAATCTGGAGACCCTGATCTGGCTTATCAAGTAATTCACAGTTTCCCAGTTTGTCATTCCTTCTACCTATATATATTTCTTTAAAGTAAGTCAAGTCAATGTCTTTTGTGTAAGTGAGAAGTTTTTGTCCCAAGAGACCTACATGCCAAATATAAAGGCTCGAAAGTTTTGTCTGATGTAAAGTAGGTAACGGATCTAACTGTTTTGTGTGGGTGGCAATCTCTTGTCACAAGGAACCTGCATGTCAGATATGAAGGCTCT
This sequence comes from Lucinisca nassula, assembly GCA_963580285.1. Lineage (NCBI taxonomy): Eukaryota > Metazoa > Mollusca > Bivalvia > Lucinida > Lucinidae > Lucinisca > Lucinisca nassula. Next base: position 99,833,315 of record OY757020.1, read on the forward strand.
ATCTGAGATAGTTCGAAAGTAGTGACCAATTTAAAGTAGGTCAGATATCCAGGTCACCGGTCAAAAAAAAAAAAAAAAAAAAAAAAAATTTTTTTTTTTTTTTTTTTGTATGAGTGGAGACCCTGCCGCAAGGAACCAGGGGTACAGGAGATGAGAAACAGATACAAAATACATTCAAGTCCAAAACTCGCGCCCCTCAACTGCGACCCTGACTCTGAGTCAGCATGCCCCACATACGTGCTCAGCACATCAGCCAATTGAGGGGGACATTTGACCAAAGCTCAATGAAAATCCTTTGAAGGGTAATTGAGATATGGAACGGACACAAAATTCAAAGTTTCATACTCATGACACTCCTATGCGACCCTGACCCAGCGCCGACACGATTCACCCATGAACCCCGCACACAAGCTCACGGAGGGGGGCAACTGACCAAAGTTCCATGAAAATCCTTTGAGGGGGTAAAGGAGATATGGAACACACACAAAATTCAAACTTTAAACTTGTGACCCTAAAATGTGACCCCGACCTTCGAGTCGACATGGTTCATTCAAGGGCTCCGTATCCCACCTCACTGAGGGGGATAATTTACCAAAGTTTAATGAGAATCCTTGCAGGGGTAAAGGAGATATTGATTGGACACAAAAATTCAAAGTTTCAAACTCTTGACCTTCCAATGTGGCCTTGACCTTGAGTCAGCATGTTTCATTTATGAGTTCTGCCCATCAGTACAACGAAAAGAATACTCGACCAAAGCTCAATGAAAATCACTCCAAGGACAAAGGAGACATGGAACTGACAAGAAACTCTAAGTTCCAAACCCGCGACCCTCAACCGCAACCCCAACCTTCGTTTGGCTTGGTTCATCCAAGGGTTCTGCACATCAGTTCACTAAGACGAATAATTGACCAAAGTTTAATGGAAATCTGTCAAAAAGTTCAGGAGATATGGAGTGTTAAAAAAAAGTGTTATGGATGGACAGACGGATGGACAGACAGACAGACGAAGGCCATTCCTATAATCCCTGCTCTGCTTCGCAGCTGAGGATTAACAATATGTCCTCAGTATTGCTACTGGGGATCAGTCTTGGGTAATTACTGCAAATTTTAGGAATTTACACTTAATTCCTTTGGTCATGTGCTTTTTGCTTATTTAGATCACTGCATGTGTCACATACCCACACTAAGCCACAGTTACCCTGTATTATTTCTATGCCTCAGTTTTGACTTAACATTACTGTTATATTACATAACAAACATCCATCAGCCCATGTGTGACTATAATGTCCATTGATATGAATAAGATATACCATAATGCTACCAAGCTTTTGAAAAAGACATGGTTGACATGGCAAACAGTGAAGACCCAAATCAGACTGTCTTTCTTTTACAATATTTTGAGAGAAAGAAAAAAAAAAATATATATAATTAGTGGCAATGTTGAAAGTTTTGGCTGTTTACAATAGTTTTCAAGGTGCCTCCAAAAAAAAAAACAAAAAAAAACAATAGGGGCTTACAGTTTTTATGAGTATAGTTTTGCTGTTGGGGGTCATCTCACTGTTTACCATATCTAACCAAAGTACTGACAGCCCTGGAAGATTTACTGTTAGGGAAGGACATAGACTATTTAATTTAGCCCTAAAAATTCCTGTTCTTTGGAAGAAAAAAAAAATTTCAACAACAGTGTGGTCACTGATCAGATGCAATATTCTACTGCATCTGATCTGGTTCCACAATTTCAACCAAGTTAAACATACAAAATCAGTCCAGGGCCTCTTTAACTCTGATCTAATAATGACAAAAACCAAACAAAAACCAGTACTGAAAAAAAATTGACAACAACAACAACAACAGTGTGGTCACTGATCAGATGCAATATTCTACTGCATCCGCTCTGGGTCCAGACTTTCAACCAAGTTAAACATACAAATCCTGTATTTTAAGCCCCTAAAAATACAAATTAAAAAAAAAATATATATATATATATATCTGCTGCATCTGCTCTGGGTCCACACTTTCTGCCAAGCCCAACATACAAACCCAGTTCAGTGCATCTTTCTTTCTGATCTCACAGACTCGACCACAAAAACAGCACTGCAACCATAAGTAAAATGCATATTGGATTTTCTACACCTCATGCAGTGATAGTCATATGGACGCTAGCCATCACAAAAAAAAACACGCCCATGCAAATACACTGCAAATCCTTGTAGAAAAAAAACAACAACAAATTTTAGGGTGAAAATACTGTGATACTCCCTCCATTCCCACCCAAAACGCAGGTTGTGGGTACTCGTTAGAAACCGAGGTGGTTTCAACAAGCACCCACAATTCACGTCCTAGAACAGAATTAAGAAAAATAAGGTTTGCAGGGAAGGTTTACCCCTGTGGACCACAGTTTTACTATGTAAAAGTGGGGTTCAAGAGGGTCAAAAATTATATAGACCCGTTTTCTTAATGAAGGTAAAACTACTACACTTAGTAACATTTGGTTGACAATCTTCCCAAAAATTAATGTAAGAAATTTTTCATTATGAAAGAAAAAACACCCATGTACTTATGCCCCAAGATGCTGAGTAATTCTGCATCTGAGAAAACTGTTCTTTGTCCATGTCATCTGCTGAAACTTCTTACAAACTTAAAAAAAAAGAAACAAAAAGTATTTTTGTATACAGGCACACAGTGTGTACCCAGATCAGACTGCTCGTAGAGGGGCAGCCTGGCCCAAGGCAAATGCTGTCTGCAATAATATAATTTTAAAGTAACTGGCAAATACCAAAGATGATGACAGATGTCATGATTGGCATTTTATGGGTTAAATGTCCTCTTTCTTGCCTCCAATATAAGAGTTTATTATGTCTCCAAGGATATATATGCCCCTTCCATGCTCAACCCGACCAAGTATGAAGTTATTCCCACTCATACATTTCAAAAAGCCAAAGATTGTTGGCATTCAAAAACTTATTAGTGGGACATATAATTTTGTGTGCTGATCTGATCAGGACAAAATGCCTCCTTATGTATCTGTCACGCTCATCCTAGCCGAGCATGAAAAAAGCTTTATACCTTGGGACTTGATGTGAGTTCTTTGCTCTTGTTTCTGTTATGTCACCACTGTAATCATATCTAGGAATGGAAAAAGCAGTCTTTTGGAAATTCTGTCTATTTGTTGCCTTTTTCTTTTGTAGCATTAACCTATTTTGTACCAAAAAACCCCCAAAAGATTACCTTGGAAAAAAAGTGCAGGCCCAGATCAGACACCACAGTATGCGGCATCTGTTCTCGGCCTACTCTATTGTCAGAAAGTTTAGCTATTTTCCGAATAAATTTTTAAAGATTACATAAACAGTCATCTCTAAATTTCCAAATGGACTCCTGCCATTTTCATGGAGGGGGGATTGAACCGTTTGGTACAAAAAAGGGTTAAATTTTGATTAGGAATGTCTGTCCGATTGTTCATGTTCTTTTCAAATGTATATATATTTGTATATAAAACATTTTTGTCTATCTATTTGTCCTTTTCAGCACTCTTGGTTTCATCCGGTTTTAGGTTTAACCTTAATGACCTGGCTAATGTCACTGTACAGGTCAAACTTGTGTCTCTGTCCTGCTGTTGTTTTGCCATACACACTTCCATTGAAGAACCAGGCAGAAGCAATGCTTGTATGCCCAGTCAGGCGGTTGATGAGCTCTGTGTTCTGTTTCGTTACGTCATCTACCAAACGGTAGCCTGCTTCTTTCATTGCCTTTCTCTGTCTCATTATCTTGTTTTTTTCATGGTTGTTTCTCATTTTAATGAGGACAGGCTTTGGCATACCGGATTTGCCAGGAATTCGATGTATTGCTTCAATGTCTCTAGGATTTATCTGTAGGCTTGCCTTAGTGTGTAGGATTTCACACATTTTGTCCTCCAACATTTCTACTGTTTCATCTTTCAATTCGGGCACCCCCATTACTTTGATATTATTTTTACGACTATATTGCTCATTATAGTTACTTTTCTGCACAGCCTTCTGCATTAGTGACTCACTGGTTTTCAACTGTCCCTCTACTGTATCAAGTCTCTCTCTGAGTTTAATATTTTCAAGTGTTAATGTGTCCAGCCTATCATTAACCTCTGAAACCCTCTCTCTAATTTCAATATCAATTTTAGTGTCTATTTCTTTCTTTAAATTCTCCTGAAGTGTTTTCTTCATTGCATCTATTGCTGTAGTAATGAACTCTTTCATCTCATCTTTGCTTAACATGCCCTTGACCTTTTCTGCTGTGTTCTTTGTGGCCTCATTCAGCTCCTCTAACTGTTTATTTATCATAGCAATTTCATCCCCAAAGCTACTATTATCCATCTCTGTGTGTGCTCTCTTTTCTGGCTGTGCTCCTACGGGCTTGTGTGATGACTTTTGAAGGCTTGAAGAGCCCTTGCCAGTTACTGTTTTGTTTTTGTCAGCCATTCAGGAAAAACAGACTATAATCCACTCTATTGAAATCACAGAGATCAGGGAATGTCTCAATAGCTATATTCTCAATCCTTACTACACTAAGCTTGAATTTTGACTAATCCTTTGTTAGTTTTGACAATGGGAAAATTGATATTGTTTTTTTTTCTCACCAAAATACTTCTAACTAAATCCACAGATTCTGTTTTTTTTTTCACCACTATATTTTGCAAATGTTAATAAACAATGCTATCCAAAAAGTTTGTATTAGAAACCACTATTTTTAGGAAGAAATGCAATATTCCAAGACAAGAAATGAATCACATCTTTTCAGAAAATACCATATAAACCAGGGATGGCAGGATCGACCCCGGGCTTCTCCAGACTTTTGGATGAGTCTTTAAACCGAGGTCCGTCTCCGTATGACCTTAGCTGTGGGTGGGCTGTAAAACTAAAACTCACTCACTCACTCCGGGAGAGTACAATACCTCTAGTCTCCATTAACCCATTTAGTACCAGAAACCCTAAAAGGGTTACCCTGGCAAACAGTGCAGTCCCAGATCAGACGCCAACACAACCTGTCACCCCTAAATTTTGAAATGAACTCCTGCTATTTATAAGAAGGAAGCTTCCGTTTGGTATAAAAAAGGTTAAGGCTGAACGGTCAATCGATTGATAAATTCCACAAAAATTATTAGCGTTACTGATTTGCTAATGAATGTTTAATTATATTTGATTTCTGTATCTATTGCACAACTGCATTTACCATAAATATTCAGACACTCCTCAACTCCTTACCATACTTTTTCAATAATTTGAACAATGTGGTGTCTCAAAAACAGAGTAGACCCTGATGAGACGCCACTTTCTGCTGCATCTCATCTAGGTCTACACTGTTTGCTCAGACCTATCTGTCAAAATTCATACAGTAAAGAGTCAAGCTCAGACAGAAAGGTAAAAGTGTGGCCACATCTTCAGTGATCACAATGGCAGGACCAATAACTGGCACCATTTAATAGCTAGTTTTTCAAAACTAACGACGTCGTCACCAAACATACCGTTTAAACTTTGATAATTTAAAAGTGCGAATATACTAATATTTTTGCAGAAAAAAAAACGTGAGCAGCTTTTGCAAATGCCAACAATATAAAGGTAATGTGAAGCTTCTCTTATTTGTTTTAATTTGAGGTTTTACGACCCCTTCAACACTATTTAGGTCATTTTGGAGACATTGCTTCCAAATTTGTAAGACTTCCCCCGTCTTTGAAATGAAATGACCTCTCGAGCCCTGCCACCCAAACAAACAAAAAGATTGTATATAGGGACGGTCCGGCTCGCACCACTTTGCCTTGGCAGTCTTAGACACTCTAAACGGTTGACCAATAGTCATGTGCTGTTGGTTTCAGCTCTGCGTAGAAGCATCAAGCAGCCAATTCTATTTTTTCGATAGGCGGGCCCCCTGGGCAGGATTGTACATAAGCACAATCAGTAAAGCGTACAACTATCAAGAGTTGTTTTCCTTGTTCATGACACATCGTCTAATTGCCATGCAGGCATCTTTAAAGTTTCATAAATATATAACATGGTTTAGGAGTTGTGGCCCGGACACAGTTTACTATATGGAAATAAGTCAAGGGCAGATAATTCAAAAAACAAAAAAAAAAAGAGTTGTCTTCCTTGTTCAGAACACATCGTCTCAATGCCATGCATGCACCTGTAAAGTTTCATAAATATATTCCATACGGTTTAGGAGTTATGCCTCGGACACGAAGAGGACGGATGGACTTAAGTATGGATGGACGGACAGGGGTAACACTTAATGCCCTGCTGCTATTCTTCGAATAGGCGGGGGCATAAAAAGTTTGTAAGAATATGCAACAGACGACATAAACAGGCGACATTTTCAGATGCAGTTTTTCTAAGCACCTTAAAGTTAGGTGAGGTTTTGTCTTTGTTGGAGTTTAACTGCCCAGTCAATATTTTGGACAACACAAAATGACCCACACAGGTTGACATTTCGTTAAACCCCATCACAAACAATCAATCTAAAACAAACTAGAGATGTCAGAGAATCTCACTATAGCCACTCTGCAGCACTGTTAGAGGATAAAGACCCATAGTATCAAAATATTTTGAATATTTTGAATTCAGGCTTTGTTCTTTACCAGTTAAATCACTGTACATGGTAACTCAATGAAATATGGCCCCTTGGTCACTGTTCGGCCATTACATCTTCCTTACTTTAGAGACCAAGTGTGGTATATGTTCCATTGAGGTTGGACCACAAACATAAAAGTTACTGAACAAGATTTATTTTAAATTTTCGAAAACCAACCAAGGGACATAACTCCAAGAGTTATGGACCCTTGGTCCCTATTCCGGTATACACAATACAGCTGGTATCTGTCTATGTTTATATAGTTCCACAGAAATCTGTTACAAAAAATTCAAGACTGGCAAAAATTGAAAACCTACCAAGGGAAATATCTCCAAGAGTTTTGTGCCCTTGGGTCACTATTCTGCTATTACACCTTCCTTACCTTTGGGACCAAGTTTAATTAAAGTAGAACCAAAAAAGCTTAATGCTTTTTAAAATTTGAAAACCTATCAAGGGACATAAGTTATGGGCCCTTGGTCACTGTTCTGCTGCTACATCTTCCTTACCTTAGAGACCAACAAAATGCATTTCAATTTTGCAGTCACAGAATCACGGAATTATGGAAGGGCATGGCAAATCCAGTATAGCCCCACTTTTTCTACAACAAAAACAAACAAAACATCAAGCCAGTCAGTATTTCTAACCACACTTTTCCTGCGCTGGCTATAAACTAAAGTCTTCCCGCTATCTTGCATGCAATGTAAAAAATGCTTTTTTCACTTCTGAAGATCATAAAAATTATACTTTATGGTCATGCAAAAAGGGTGTGAAGCTCTCACCTTTCTACTTGACAATATTTTCATAAAATTTGGTACTAAGTTATTTAGACAAGTGGGTATTCCGATGGGTACTAATTGCACACCCCTTGTGGCTGATCTGTTTTTGTTTTGTTTTCTGCTAAAAACCAGTCTGAAATCATTGAAGTTTTTAGCTCAACTTCTAGATATGTGGATGATTTATCAAATATTGACAATACCTATTTCGATGGTTCGATTAGTCAAATTGACCCCCCCCCCCCCGAACTTCAGTGAAATAAAGCAAATTCTTCTGATATCGAGGCCCCGTTTTTCGATTTACATCTACCTATTGTAGATTGGTTTGTTTCTTGCAAAATTTATGACAAAAGTGATGATTTTGATTTTGAGTTTGTAAATTTTCCTTTTTTGGATGGTGATGTTCCTCGTGCCCCATCGCAATTAATTTCGATTTGCCAGTGTGCAGTCGTGTAACTGACTTCAACACTCGTAATAAATTGTTAACTGCTAAACTTCTTAATCAGGGTTACCAACTACGCAAAGCTTTTTCAAAGTTTTATAGACACCATTCTGATTTTATTTCAAAATTCAATATTGGCCTTAAATAATTACTCTTCTGCAACAAGGTCTATCGGAACTCGAATTTATGGCGACTTAGTATATAAATTCAGAAAAATATATAACCGCAATGACGTCAGTACCCAATTTCGTAAAATCATTATTCCATATAAGAAGATTGGGTACAACATAATGTTATAAGACAGACTGCATGCATGGTAGTTAACCCAATCACGGTTGACAACTTTGCTTCCCTCTTTAATTGCACGCCTGTGGGTCAGATTCTATGACGGTTCCAGCGTAAAGGCTTACTGAGAATAAGAGAGATCTAATTCAATGTAATGTTGGCTGGTGCCTGATGCTCTGTCTCTGGTCGGGGCCCATCGGAGTCTAACTGTTGTTTTTCTTTTGCTCCAGCATTTCAGTGGTTTCTTGCTGTCGAGTCCTCACCGTTGTTTCATCTCTGTGGTTGTTTGATTTTTTGTGTTCATGGAGATGTTGCACTGATGAGTTAGGAGGCCTTCATGCGGACTGAACAAATTATTTGTCTAAATCGCGGCGGGAGTAAGGGCGAGGATTGTGGCCATGTAAAATCAAAATAAGCCCCCCAGTGGAATTCATTCCACTGACCATTCCAAGCCGGTTCTTCCGCCGCGGTTTATTTTTGTTATGGTTTGTCTTTGAGCGTTTGTATCGCTTATATTGTTTTGGATAGCCAATTGGCCATTTTATGGGAAAGTAACTGTCCTTTTGGCTTTCCACTATTGATGTGACCATTAGCGTCTGTTGTTTCATGTTTGTGTTTCTTTCCCTTTGGTGTCTCTGATGGGAGCTGTGGGTTAATTGTATTGATTCCTGATCATTGCCTTCACTTCTATTTTCTATCTTGACATCCACCATTTTTTAATCAGGGGAAGAGAGAGATGGACTGTAGAAAAGATCTCTTGATCAAAGTCGCCAGACCCCGTGGGAATCAAAACCAAAACATCATCACCTGGTGGATATGTATCAGACTATGCCATTAGGGCCTGACTATAAATCTCAAGAGGCCATCTGATCTGGATATTCAGTTTGCTAATGTAGGGGTTATTCTGTTCAGCAGATCAAGATTTTAAAAATACCTCTGTCAATCACATTTCAGGAAAACAAGTCATTAAGATAAATAGATGTATGTAATATAGTGTTTTATTATTAACTGTACATACAAATAAGTACAGATGTTCACTATTGCTTTACAAGCAAAAAGAAAAAAAAAATACAGAATCTCATATAATACAACTAGTTTGATCTGACTCTGTTCCAGCATTAACCCTCAAGACGCCGAGAAAAACTACATCTGAAAATATTGTCAGCTTATGTCATCTGCTAATTTTTTTGGCAAACTTTTTAAAAATGTTTTTTCGTACAGGCAAACAGCGTGGGACCAGATCAGACTGCTCCTACAGGAGAAGTCTGATCTAGATCCACACTGCAAAAAAATTATTTTTAAGGTAACCAGCAGATGACAAAAGCAGACGACAATTGTCGTGATTGCCATTTTACGGGTTAAACTAGGTTGTCACTGATCTCCAGCATTTCCAGAAATATTAGTGTAACACAGAACATGTAGATATTTAATAACCCATTTGGTACCGGAACCCCCAAAACGTGCAGTTGGCAAACAGTGAAGGCCCAGATCAGACGCCACTGAACTTGGCATTTGATCAGGGCCTACACTGTTTGCAAAATTTTCAGCCAATTTCCAAATAGTTTTAGCAGAAAACACAACCTGACACCCCTACATTTTGAAATGGACTCCAGCTATATATAAGGTGGAAGATTCCATTTGGTACAAATAGGCTTAATTATTTATATACCGTATTTATCATATGTTTTCAGACAGACAGGCCTAAGCAAAGGCCCGAGCAAACAGAGTAGCCACAGATGAGACGCCTCACAATGTGGCATCTCATCAGGAGCTACAGTGTTTGCCCCTCATCCAACTATTTTTAGACACAACATCAGATGGTATACATGTATTGCATTTGTTCAAATTTAAGAACAAGTATGGTAAAAAGAAGTTGAGGTGTCCTAATACCGTGGGGGCAGCATTTAATTGTTTCAGCCTTACTTCCCATCAACAACAAAGGTCATGTGAAGACAGAACCTCTGTTAAAAGACTCATTTGGAAGTCGCCAGAAGCCTGCAGAATGTAATGGCAAAAGTTCCCACTAATATTTACATCTGAATGATGATTAATACAAATCAGGATCACATCCCTGGAAACAGTTACTCATAAAAGCTATTATGAGGCAGATTTTTTCTTCTTTTTTTTATATTTGGATTAGAGTTTAATAGTCCAGTCAACACTATTTTGTCATATTGAGCCAGTCAGTTTACCTATCCACACTATCCCTGGGCAGGCTTATACGTATAGTGCACATACAGTAGAACTTTGATGGCTCGAACACCGATGGCTCGTTTACCATGGATGTGTCGAACCCATTCTTGAGCCCCTAGCGAAATCCTCTACATTAGGACTAGTGGGACATAATTAAGAAGATTTTAGTCTTTTATCTTGCAAATGTATGCTGTGTGTACTCATTAGAATCGCCTCGATGAGGCGATTCTAATGAGTACACACAGCATACATTTTCATTATAGAACATCGAAAAGATGTCTAAAAGTATCTCGGTATGCCTCCTCACACTAGCCCTCAGTGGCTCGAACTACCCCTGTCTCGAACAGATTTTTAAGGTCCCAAAGGTGTTCGAGCCATTGAAGTTCGACTGTACTTTCGCTAGAAACCGAGACGTCACAACTGCCCTTCTTGAATCAGCAGAAGGGAAAGAATGACAGAAGAAAATATTTTATGATCACTCTCCATGTAAAAGGTTGCCAGCCTGGCAGAAATCAAACCTGTCAGCTCCTAATCACCAGTCAGTTACACATCAAACTGAGCTAGCTGCTAGCAAGACCGGTTGCAAGTCAAGTTAGTTTAGCCCTTAACCTACTGAATAATTAATTTAGCCACACGGGCCTCCGTGGCCTAATGGATAAGAGCGCTGACCCTTAGTCATTAGGTCTCTCACCGCCGTGGGTTCGAACCTCGCTCGGGTCAAGTGTGAGACGCCAAGTTCTGCAACGGAAGGTCAGGTGGTTTTTCTCTGGGTACTCCGGTTTTCGCCCACCTTTGATTAACGATCGGCTCGATGTGAGTGAAATAATCTTGAAAGAGCCGTAAAACCCAAACAAAAAAAATTTAGCCACACCCTTTTCAGATTATGAACCAATCAAATATCTTAAAATTTATTCCTGCAAATTCACAAACTGAATGTCAAACAGTGTAGATCCTGATCAGAAGCCATCTGATCTGGATCTACACTGTTTGCAAAGGTGGGGGTTGTTGTGTGTTCGTCGAGGTTTAACAGTGAAACAAATTTGATAAAATTCTAGGAGAATTATAGCAAGTCCTCTAGGTGTCCGAAATTTTTAAATTTTTATGGGAGCCTACATACCCAGAGTCTTTGCTATGCACTATATGGATGCCACTTCATCCAAAGTGCTATGTGGCCTGGAAATGCTGGGACTGAGTGGTTGCACAGCCCGATTTTTGTGTTCCCTGTCGCACATTTCCAAAAACATGCATTATGATAACTTATCCGTGTGACATTATACAAATCTTATATGGGTGTGAGGGGTGGATGGACAAATCCATGCCAAGGGTCACTGTCCAGCATCACAAGGCTTGATGAGTGATGCCGGACAATGATCCCAAGGGACAGATTTTTCTATCCACCCCTCACACCCATATAGGATTCTTTTTCTTGCATACCTTTCACTTCTTAGTGTGGATTTTTAACCCTTATCCTGCTGTTCACAACCCCTACCTTTGGAAACAGTGTAGATCCAGAAGATCAAATGGCTACTGGAGAAGCCATCTGATCAGGATCTACACTGCTTTACATTCAGAGTATGAATTTGTAGGAATAAATTACATCAAGTACTCTTGATTGGTTCGAAGTCAGAAATGGGTTTGGCTAAACTGAATATTCAGCAGGATAAGGGTTAATGCTGCAGTCACTTCGGTTTGTAACAAAAGTATCAATAGAAAAGTATGGTAAAACTCCATTTTTTTCTGGAGGACAACATTTTGACTCCAATTTTCAAAATGCTAGTGAGAACCCTGGTTACCAATATCCGCCATATTGTGATGACACTGCAGGAATGTTTAGTGATGTCACGTAACATGCTGTCACCCTTAACTACATCGCATATGAGGTCGTATTCAACCAGTGCATTTATCAAACACGTGATTATATTCTATTTTGGGACGTGTGAGACGCCAAGTTCTGCAACGGAAGGTCAGGTGGTTTTTCTTCGGGTACTCCGGTTTTCGCCCACCTCTGATTAACGATCGGCTCGATATGAGTGAAATAATCTTGAAAGGGCCGTAAAACCCAAACCAAAAAAAAAAAAAAATTCTATTTTGGGTCAGAACACCTGGGTCAGAACATAAAATTTCTATCCCAGGGTAAAATCATGGATTTACTTGTCTGGTGTGCAAGAAATACTAATCTCATCCTCATCAGCAAAAATACCAAATTTTTAGACATTGTACCTGCTAAAACAGCCAACAATATGACCACCAACAAGCTCGTTAAGCTAACAATGCTTTGAACAACTGGCCCCAGATGAGAAAATATAGGATTTACATAGTCTAGAAATCCTTATCTCACCCTCATCATATCCTGCAGGGCATTACTTGCAAGGCTTGCTGTTAGAGAACGACGATAAAACTTTTACTGAAAATTTGCATCAAATGCATTAAAATTCTGTTGTATTTGTTGATTCCTAGGGTGCCAATACAACACTGGCTTTATCCTCTAGGTGCGTCTATGACTTTGTTGCTTTCACAAGGCGCATTCACTGAGTAAGCTGGCCTTCGAGCGAGCTTTTTTCTTTAAATACAGTGATGTGTGTGTGTGAATTCGGGTTTAACGTCGCTTTCAACAATTTTTCAGTCATATCACGACGGTGTCTGGTTCGGACAGGGAGCTCAATGCTCACTTTTATAGTGCTGCCTCACTGAAGTATCATGTCCCAGACACATTACATGATACCACACCCACTCACATTTTCCTGACACTGGGTCGACCAGTCCTAGCTCTACCCCGTAAATCTGAGTGCCAAGCAAGGAGTAGCTAGTACCATTTTTAACGACTTTGGTATGTCGCAGCCCGGGATCGAACCCGTGACCTCCCGTTCCCCGGAGCGGACACTCTACCAACTGAGCTATCGGGGCCGGTTAAAATACAGTGAAATTCCATTATTAAGACCACCTAAAATTAAGACTAATATTAAGACTAATTCTGCTTTAAAAAGCTTATCTAGAAAATTGCAGCTATTCTTTCTTCATATTTTCTGCCTAGAATGTCCTCTGGTCAGGGACCATCTTTGGAACTGTTCAAAAGTGGTCTTAAAGACCATTCTTGAACAGTTCCAAAGGTGGTCTTAATATAAGAATTTTACAGAAAATGTATACATTTATTTATGTATATATTAGGTAAACATGGAAATATCTTTTTAAGTATTTTTTAATCTGCAAGAACATTCCAAATGTGTTTTTCAGTTCTGTGTTTACGGATCTGTTTTCTTCTAGATTACGGGTTATAGCACTTTGAGATTTATTACTGAAATTTTAATGTCATTTCTAACTGAAATATCTTCTATGAGCCTTTCTTGTCGTTCTCTATGTTTTTTGTATTTTTAGCACTAAAATATGAAGTGTTGAATAGTTTCTCTTTCATTACACACATCACACTTGTCGGATTTAGAATTGTCAATTTTGGATATTAGATAGTTCAGTGCACTTGTCCTGTCATCATCTGGTTTATGCTTGTTTCAATAGCTCTGTCTCCAGTTTCTCAACAAACCACTGCTAAAGCTGGTGGTCAATTTCTTGATTATCATCTGCCTGAGAATGTAATAATGCCATGTAATAAATTTGACAATCCACTAGTGGATTAAATATGCAAATTAGTTAGATACGCCCTGTAACGTTAGTAACTTACATGTATTACGTTTTTAGCAACATTGCATTTACTAATGGCAGAATATTGACATTTTTGTAAAATGGTTGTGAATATAAAACGCTTTAAATGTCATATGATAAACAGAATCTTGCATTTGTGGTCATGTATTATTGAATTTATTAAACTCATTGAGAAAAAGGCCTTTTCCTCAACTCCTTTAATAAATTCAATAATACATGAACACCCATGTAAGATCCTCTATAAATAAAACTGCAAGCACTGCATGATGTCCCGCCACTACAATTACATCAAGCAAGTGCCATGTCACAGTGAAAAAGGAATTCAAAGTAAGGATGCATTACTCTTTCCCTTAACTAGAGCTGCCGCCTAACGGGCGCCAATTATACCCCCGCTACCGACAAATTTTTACAAGTATTTGACCTTGAGGAAGGTCAACGTAAAGGTCAAGGTCAGGTTTGTGTATATCAATCTTAAGTACTAGTGGCAAGGTGTGTGGTGTGTGAATATTATAGAAATCGGTCAAAGAATAAGGAAGTTATGAGCAATGTTAAAGTTTTTTGTAACGGACCGACGACAGACGATTTGTAACGGACCGACGACAGACGACAAGCTGACTCCTATATACCCCCTTCAAACTTCGTTTGCGGGGGTATAATAAAGTCGACAGGAATACATGACTGAGATGACTTTTTTAAATATTCAAAGAGCCATGGCTCCAAAAGAAAGTAAACCAGAATTAAAATACCCATTTTCAGTTTTGGGGGACCAGTGCCCTTTAAAATAAAGTCAAGGTCTTCAAAATCTAGTCAAATCTTTGGTCAATTGCAATGGTATTTTGTACCAAGTTAGACCACATTCATTGATGTGTTCATGAGACTGAGTGCAGACAAGCTATCAGTGGCCCAAAATTGACAGTTTTGGGGGGCCTATGCCTTGAAAATAAGGTCTAGGTCATCAAAACCTAATGGCTGTTTTCCCCCATCCTAGTGATGTAACCATGAATCAATCATTAGGTTCAGGAGATATAGTGCTTCAAACAGACTACAACAAAATGCTCTCCTCTACTTTTAATATCCTCATAATTCTTCATGCCGTTTAACCATAAACCGTTTGATGCTTATGACCCACAAAGAGGGTTGACGCGTCGTTAAACACGAAATCATCATCATCATATCTCAAACGGTATCGCAGTTTTGGAACGGGCGTGAAACTATGATAGAAATGGCTATGTTCAATGTTCAAAAGGCAACAACTCCAAAACTAGAAAAATCAGAGTTAAGGTTCATATGTTCTGTACGTCGTCTAATAGTGCTCTACATATCTGTGAATTTTCATGAAAATATCTCAAACGGTATCTGTTATGGAGTGGACACGAAACTGAGGCACTGATAGACGGATGGACACTCAAAACTTCGGAGGGTATAACGTAATACCCTGCCATTTATTGAATGGCGGAGCATAAAAATGTCATAAATAAGAATGTTTGAGTGTCTGATCACTGTCATCATACTATCGTACTGATGTCCAACCAAAGTAAAATTTCACTGACAACAGTGTCCTTCCCCTATTGGGTGAGATCACAGGCTTGAACTGTATCTTCCTTTCTACAGCTGTTCCCATCATCTGGCATCAAACACAATCACTAGTTTAAAGTTAAGGAAATAAATTGAAAATGTAATCAAGCATATCAGAATATGGGTCATGTCGATAAGCATAAGCAATTTAGAATTACTCCCATTTGAGCCCCGCCAAGCGAATTTGTGTCTTCCAGCATTCCGTCATGACAAATTTTAACTGCGCATGCCCAGCCATTCAGAGGGGCCAGGGATATGGCTTTCTGTCTGAAGGTTCCTCTTGATTCACTACTTGTATGGGCGAGCAGCGAAGGTTCTGGCGAGACTGCGCGGATGCGCAGGCTCGCCTGAACCTTCGCTGCTCGCATAGGCGATAAGTACCAAAATCGCTTGACGGGGCCCATTTAATCTATCATTTGCCAACAGTTTTGTAAACTTTTAACTTCATAATATTTTTAAATTGTCACCCATTCCATTATTATCATTTTTCGGTTTCGCAAACCTTTCAAGATAATTTCTTGATCATTAATCAAGGAAGTACCAAAAGAAAAAAACATCTGACCCAAGGTCGCAGAACTTGGCATCCTACGTGACCTGAGTCAGGCTCTAAAGCACAGCAATGGCAGACCTAAGAGTTAGCTTCTTATCCACCAGGCCACAGGAGGCCCTGCCACTCGGCACTGGAGACCTGTTGAGGGTCATTCTGCAGTATCTTCTGGAGAAATGAAGAAGAGATGCAACAGTAGATCAAAGAGATAAGAGAAGAGTTAGGCAAAGAAAAATTAACCCATAAAATGCCAGTCGCGACAATTGCCATCTGCTTTGTTGTCTGCCAATTCTTTAAAGAGTCCATTTTGCAAACAGTGTGGAGCCAGCTCAGACTGCTCCTCTATCCGGGTCCATACTGTCTGCCTGTATGAAAAAATATTTCTAAAAATTTTGCAAGAAGACTCAGCAGACGACATAAGCAGACGACATTTTCAGATGTAGTTTTTCTCAGCATCTTAAATGTTAAAGTGAATACATGGACAAAACAAAAACATTCCCCATGCCCAGGTATTTGTTGTAATAAGGACAGTTGACTTAACCCAACTGAAGCCAATATCATTTGGTTGGATACATGCCAACCACTCTTGTTAATGCCCAGTCCAAAATTTTTTTACCCAGGCAATGGAATTTTCAGGTTCTTTTCCTCCTTGATTGTCTGCCATTTTTAACCCATTCTTAGCTGGAAACCCATGTGGCATCTGAACAGGGTCTACACTGTTTGTTAAGAGCTTCTCCCGACTTTCGGATGTGTCTTTAAACCGAGGTCCCATCTCAGTATGACCTTAGCTGTCAGTGGGATGTAAAGCTCAACTACATACACTGTTTGCTAACAGGATTATCCGTCAAAAATTGGATAAAAGCGAAAAAATAGACCCGATAGCCCTTAAATGACAAAATAAGACTTGTCCAACATAACAGTGGAAGAGTCCACAAGTTTACAATGTGTTTGCCAGGGTGGGCAACATTCTTTGGTGGAGATTGATCATGAAATCTTTTCTACAGTCATTCTCGCCCTTCCGCTGATTCAAGAAGGGCAGTTTTCAGTTTCTGGCGAAAGAAGGTGCACTGTACTGGTTAAATGTTTCCAGGAAAGTGTGGATAGGTAAACTGACCGGCTCAAAAATGACCAAAATAGCGTTGACTGGGGCGTTAAACTCCAATACAAACAAACAAACAAAAATTTACAATGGGTTAAAGGATAACATTATTTGAGCCCCGCCAAGCGAATTTGTGTCTTCGAGCATTCCGTCATGACAAATTTTAACTGCGCATGCCCAGCCATTCAGAGGGGCCAGGGATATGGCTTTCTGTCTGAAGGTTCCTCTTGGTTCACTGCTTGTATGAGCGAGCAGCGAAGGTTCTGGCGAGACTGCGCGGATGCGCAGGCTCGCCTGAACCTTCGCTGCTCGCATAGGCGATAAGTACCAAAATCGCTTGACGGGGCCCATTTGTGTCTCCCTGTTTGCTTTCCAGCAAAATCTATCCTTCTGAAAAAACAGTTTACCACTAAAGGAAAGAATTTGTTCCTCCAGTAAGGGGAATGGGAACACCTGGCAGATTTTTTTCACCATTTTTCTTAAGAAAGACAACTTTCGGGACTTCCTGTTCGCTTTTTTATAATCCCTGTCACACTGAAAAAGGGGTCTAGTCTTAAAGGAAAGAATTTGCTCCTCGGGAGCAAATTCTTTCCTTTAGGAGTTGACCCCTATTGACATGGAACACAAAAAACTTTTGCAAAGTTACCTCCCCTGGAAGTGTATCCATTCCCCTTAAACCCAATCAACACAATAAAGGCCACGCAAAGCCAGTGAGCTTACCTAATTTTCTGGGCAGGCATAAACGTGGTTAACCAGTACAGTGCATATTATTTTCTCACCAAAAACTGAAAATTACCCTTATTGATTTGGTTTATGCTAAATAGGTCATTTTGGAGATGTTGCTTCCAATTTTGTTTGTTTGATTTGAGGTTTAACGTCCCCGTGAACACTGTAAAGGTCATTTTGGAGACGTTGCTTCCAATTTTGTGGGACTTTTATCCGACAATGAGATGAAATGACATCTCAAGCCCTGTCGCCCAATGAAACCAATAGGGTTTATTAGCATGGATGGTCCGCCTCGCACCGCAGTTCCTGGACAGGCTTAGAGCCTCTAAGCGGTTTACCAGTACTAGTGTGCGGGCCGGATTCAGCTCTGCGTGGAAGCATGATGCAGCCCATATATTTCTTCAAGTCCAATTTTGTCAGACGTTTGCCCAACATTGAGATGAAATGACATCTCAAGCTGTGTCGCCCAATGAAACCAATAGGGTTCATATGCATGGGCGGTCTGACTCTCACCACTTTGTCTGGGCAGGGTTTCACCCTCTAAGTGGTTAAGCAGTACTCTTAAGTCTACGTTGAAGCATCATGCAGCCCATTCAAGGAAGATAGAAGGTTTTAAAAGAGTGACACCCCCCCCCCCACAGAAGGTGTATCTACCGTAAAAATTCTCAAACTTGGGACACCTTAAGGACTTGCTATAATCATTCTTAAATGTTAACAAATTTGATTCATGATCCAGCAAGGAGTCCAAAAAGTGCAGACAGAATGTCATACAGTGTTGGCCCTGATCAGACTTCAGGAGCAGTCTGATCTGAGTCTGCACTGTTTGGTTAGACCTGCCTGTTCCAATACTTAGGATTGTTACGGTATCTATTTTTTTTTTTTTTTTTTTTTTGTTTTGGGTTTTACGGCCCTTTCAAGATTATTTCACTCATATCGAGCCGATCGTTAATCATAGGTGGGCGAGTACCCGGAGAAAAACCACCTGACCTACCGTTGCAGAACTTGGCGTCTATTTTTGTAATGTGAATTCTGCTTTGTTTGTGAATACACTAACAATGTTTCACTTTACTTCTCAACCCACTCAGCAGGGCGATTTGGGAGAAAACTCTCCCTATTTTCACTCTGTTTGGTTTAAACTTTATCACTGGTTTAAGCTACAAAGCAATTTTTTTTTAGTTTTTGGTTTATGACTCTTTCAAGATTATTTCACTCATTTTAAGCCAATCGTTAATCTGAGATGAGCAAAAACCAGAGTACCCACAGGGTTCAACATTAACAGTTTATATAACTGGACAAGGCAGTCCTGTAACTCTTGGGATGCACTGGACCTGATCTAAGTTCAACTGAACCAAAGAAATGATGAACATCATACTTTGTTCGTTTCATTGATTGATTTGAGGTTTAACGTCCCCGTCAACACTGTATAGTCATTTTGGAGACGTTGCTTCTAATTTTGTGGGTCTTCTACCCGACATTGAGATGAATTGACATCTCAAGCCCTGTCGCCCAATGAAACCAAAAGGCTTTATAAACATGGTCGGTCCGACTCACACCACTTTGCCTGGGCATGATTAGATCCTCTAAGTGATTTACTAGTACCTGTGTATGGTCAGTTTCAGCTCTGTGTGGAAGCATCATGCAGCTCATCTATTTCTTCAGGCCCCGATGGGCGGGGACCGGAAAATCATACTAAAGTGATATGTACATTAGTTCAACAATGGTCATATTATTGTCTGTTATCATTATAGCAACAAATAACAAGAATTCCGCAGAAGGCGGCGTCGCACCTGCTGGGGGCAAAAGTCATAGAAGCCACAATCAGAATGTTGTGATTAATTAAGTAAATTTCATAGCAGTTGATAGTTGATGTAAAATGTGTCAAAGTCACTGGACCAAAAATATAGGCCATGGTCACCAGGTCAAGGTACGTGCCAAATCAGTACAATTAGGAGAAGTACTGTGCAAAGTTTGGTGGCTGTAGGCCATTTATTTTAGGACATATTGAACATTGACGTAAAAGTCGCTGGAGTGCATAATATAGGTTAAGGTCACCAGGTCAAGGTACCCACAGAGTAAGCAAATGTAGGAGAAGCACTATGCAAGGTTTGGTGGTTGTAGGCCTTATAGTTAAGAAGATTTGGAATGTCAACCTAAAATGTGTTAAAGTCAATGGAGTGCAAAAAATAGGTCAAGGTCACCAAGTCAAGGTACCTGCATAGTCAGTACATCTAGGAGAACCACTATGCAAGATTTGGTGGTTGCAGGCCTTTTATTTGAGAAGATCTGGAACATTGACGCAAATTGTGTCAAAGTCAATGGAGCATAAAATATAGGTCAAGGTCACCAGGTC
Organism: Lucinisca nassula; assembly: GCA_963580285.1. Classification (NCBI taxonomy): domain Eukaryota; kingdom Metazoa; phylum Mollusca; class Bivalvia; order Lucinida; family Lucinidae; genus Lucinisca; species Lucinisca nassula. The sequence goes on from OY757020.1 coordinate 99,853,552, forward strand.
AAGGTACCTGCAGAATCAGTACAACCAGGAGCAGCATTATGCAAGCTTTGATGGTTGTAGGCCTTTTATTTGCAGAGATCTGGAACTTCGACATAAAAATTTGTCAAAGTCGCTGGAGCGTAGAATATAGGTCAAGGTCACCGGGTCAAGGTACCTGCAGAGTCAGTACATCTAGGAGAAGCACTATGCAAGATTAGATGGCTGTGGGCCTTTTATTTGAGGAGATCTGGAACTTCGACGTGAAATATTACAAAGTCAGTGGAGCGTAAAATATAGGTCAAGGTCACCATGTCAAGGTACCTGCAGAGTCAATTCATCTAGGAGAAACACTATTCAAGATTTTCTTGGTGTAGGCCTTTTATTTGAGAAGATCTGGAACATTGACGTAATTCGTGTCAAACTCACTGAAGCGTAAAATATAGGTCAAGGTCACCGGGTCAAGGTGCTTGCCTAGTCAGGAGCTCAGGGTGATGTTTCATGAAAGGTTTGATGGTTGTTTAGTCTTATTATTGATTACAATACAAACTTCGACGTAAATGTCGAACTTCGACGTAATGGTCAAAGTCACTGGAGCGCAAAATATAGGTCAAATTCACCAGGTCAATGTGCTTACAAAGTGAGAAGGTCTATGAGATGTTTCATGTAAGGTTTGATGGCAGATGAGGTTTGTAAAATAAAAACTTTGACGTAAATGTCGAACTTTGACGTAAATGTCGAACTTCGACGTAATGTTCAAAGTCACTGGAGCGCAAAATATAGGTCAAAGTCACCAGGTCAAGGTGCTTACAAAGTGAGAAGGTCTATGAGATGTTTCATGTAAGGTTTGATGGTAAATGAGGTTTGTAAAATAAAAACTTTGACGTAAATGTCGAACTTTGACGTAAATGTCGAACTTCGACGTAATGGTCAAAGTCACTGGAGCGCAAAATATAGGTCAAAGTCACCAGGTCAAGGTGCTTACAAAGTGAGAAGGTCTATGAGATGTTTCATGTAAGGTTTGATGGTAGCTGAGGTCTGTGAATAAAAACTTTGACATAAATGTCGAACTTCGACGTAAATGTCGAACTTCGACGAAATGTTCAAAGTCAATGGAGCGCAAAATATAGGTCAAAATCACCAGGTCAAGGAGCTTACAAAGTGAGAAGGTCTATGAGATGTTTCTTGTAAGGTCTGATGGTAGCTGAGGTTTGTAAAATAAAAACTTTGACATAAATGTCGAACTTCGACATAAATGTGACGGACGGACGCACAGACGGACGGACGAACGAAGGGACGGAAAAGTTGACGCCTATGTCGCACCCTGCTACAAGCAGGTGCGACAAAAACAGAAACCCATTTTTCCGAAGCTGAGTTTAAAACATGGATTTCAATAACTGGTGGCAGATTTTCAACTGGACCATTCGGACCAGCCAGCCACAGACATTACTAGACCAGACTAACTTTTCACTAGACAATGTCCATCAGGCCTGGGTTAATGTCAAACTCTGTGCCCAGACAAAAACCACCTGACCTTCTTTTGCAGAACTTGGCATCTTACGAGACTCGAGCGAGGCTCAAACCAGAGCGGTGAGAGACCTAATGATTAAGAGTCCACTCTTACCCACTTGGCAACACTACAAAGCAGATAGGAAACATTGTATTCTTTCCCCAGAAACTGACAACTGCCCTTCTTAAATCTGCAGTGCAGATTTAAGAAGGACAGTTGTCAGTTTCTGCGGAAGTGACATCATGACTGTAGAAAATTTTTCATGAACAATTTCAAGAACAGAATGTTGGAAGACCCAGCAGTGATCAAACCCACAACCGCCTGGTCAGCCAGGTGCGTAACCCAACCGGGCAACCATGGCCATCTTTTGTGTTGATTTTTTCATCAGCGAAAAAAAGGATACTTCTTTTCGTTCTCTTCTTGTACATGATTCTGTAACCACATTCCCGACATCTGATAGGATCCCTAGCCTTGATCTCGTTCTCCATGTGACACTCTGACAAAACAACAAATTAAAGTAACTACATGTTTGTTTGTTTGTTTGATTTGAGGTTTAACGTCCCCGTCAACACTCTAAAGGTCATTTTGAAGACGTTGCTTCCAATTCTGTGGGACTTTTACCCGATATTGACATGAAATGACATCTCAAGCCCAATGAAACCAATAGGGTTTATTAGCATGGACGGTCTGCCTCGCACCGCGGGTCCTGGACAGGCTTAGATCCTCTAAGCGGTTTACCAGTACTAGTGTGCGGGCCGGATTCAGCTCTGCGTAGAAGCATCATGCAGCCCATATATTTCTTCAAGCTCCTATGGGCGGGGGCCGGTAACTACATGTAGTACATATACTCTAAATAGCGGAGGTACCTTTACCATAGGATTAGCCCCAAATAAGAATAAGCCAAAGTATTTTTTTCTTATTTTTCTATCAACACATTTTGTGGCAAATGGAATCTTCCTCCTTATATATAGCAGGAGGGCTTTAGATGTCATTTCATCTCACTGTCGGGTGTGTGTGTGTGAATTCGGGTTTAACGTCGCTTTCAACAATTTTTCAGTCATATCAAAACGGTGTCTGGTTGCGACAGGGAGCTCAATGCTCACTTTTATAGTGCTGCCTCACTGAAGTATCATGTCCCAGACACAGTACATGATACCACACCCAGTCACATTATCCTGACACTGGGTCGACCAGTCCTAACTCTTCCCCGTAAATCTGAGTGCCAAGCGAGGAGCAGCTAGTACCATTTTTAACGACTTTGGTATGTCGCGGCCCGGGATCGAACCCGTGACCTCCCGTTCCCCGGAGCGGACACTCTACCAACTGAGCTATCGGGGCCGGTCTTACTGTCGGGTAAAAGTCCCACAAAACTGGAAGCAACATCTCAAAAAAAAAATCTAAACAGTGCTGACGGGAATGAACAACCTCATTTCAAACAAACAAACACTGTTTGCAAAAAGTTCAGCTGTGTTCCAAATAACTTTTGAAAATAACACAACCTGTTACCCCTACAACCACCCAAACAAAAAAATACAGTTTACATGTAAGAGCACTCATAATGCAAGGACAGTCCGACTCGCACAATTTTGCCTGGCCAGGCTTAGACATTTTAACCCTTCTCTTGCTGAATATTCATTTTAGCCACACCCATCTCTGACTTTGAACCAATCAGATTACTTGATGTAATTTATTCCTACAAATGCATAAACAATGTCAAACAGTGTAGATCCTGATCAGATGTCTTCTTCAGAAGCCATCTGATCTGGATCTACACTGTTTGCAAAGATAGGGGTTGTCATGAACAGCAAGATACACACTGGTCAATACATACGCACAGGCTGCGTAGCGGTCGCATATGCTTCGTATTTTGGACGCATAGGCTTCGATGAAAAATGGCGGATAACAGTTCGTCAATGCAGGTAAGAGACGGTTTTTACGTTAAACCAACTGTTGAATTGCATTTCCCGATACTGACATCTGCCTTACGGACCACTTTATTAATGTACGGCTTCGTCTGTTGCAAGAAAAAGTTGGAAAAACGGAATATAGAAAAATAGACCCCAAAAGAAATTTGGCAGTCAACACAGATTCACCTGTATTTTCACTTTGGTCCGGTCGCCCTATGTAACTACACGTTTTTGGCTGGTGTTCTGGCCGATAAATTGCGAAAAACGATAATGAAATCGAAAAGCTAATATGCAACTTTCGTCATATCTTTTTCGAAAAATAAAAATCTTGATATTTCGATACAACGCGCGTAGCTTCGTTACCTATTACAACGCAGAGGCTGCGACCTAAATTTGAAAAGCCCTGTATTATGTAGTATAATAGCGAATGCTATTGAATTAATGTCGAGGAATCAGTCAACCAGCGTTAGTTGGTGATGCTAAAGACATTCTGTATCATTTATACCGAAAACATTTTCAGTCTCAGCTATGCAAATACATGTACAACATTTTGAGGCGAATGCACACAATCTGTCAATTTACAATTATTGACACCACCGTTCATAAACTCGGCAAGTCCTCATCAAATCTGTTAAGTATTAAGCCAAATAATATTTGCACTGTATGAATTTTTGTCGTGTTTTTTACAAAGCACATGGCTTCGCAGGTTACAGAGATGCGAAGACGCATTACGAAAACACGCCTATTAAAATACCACTAAAAAGATAAAAAAAAATACTTTCAGATAAAACATTCTGATAGTTTTAATATTTCTGCTCAAGACAAGTGTAGTGGAACTTGCTACAACCACCCGGACCAGGCGGTTTTATCGCGTATCCACAATCTGTATTTCTGAGAAGAAATAAGGAAAACAATGTATATCCCTTTAAAGCTCAGTTTTACTATATAAAAGTTGGATTTATGGGGGTCAGAATTATATAGGCATGTTTTCGTGATTCTCCGACTTCTATTTAAATGTTTCAATCGAATACATGCAGCTCCTACAAAACTCCAGCAAAGGTTCATTAATTGCGCCTGCACTGTTTGATCCCAGTCTTCGTTTCCGATAAAATAGAAGCATCTGCCCATTAAACAGTAAACATATAAGCTATTCTAGCCTTTATAGGATCAAAGAAGAAAAAAAATACAAGACTTTTTTTTTTTTTTATCTCAGATCTATTTTCAATCTCTGTCCTTACATCATAATTTTTTGCTAACCAGACTGTCTTCTGCAACATAGCCTATAAGAATCTGAATTTCATAGTGACTTAGACTATAAATTCAGAAAAATACTTGCTTGCAATGATTTCAGTAACCCATTTCGTGAAATCATTCTTCGATATTATAAGATAAGATAGATAAAAATGTTTTTGCTTTACGGCCCTTTCATAACTCTATGACGGCTCCGGCCCAAAGATTTACTTTTTAAGAAAGTATGTCGGCTGGATGCTTACTTATGGATTTAAACTGTTTCCTTTAACTCTTAAACTACAGTTTAAAGCAAAAAGTGAAGACCCTGATAAGACGCTGCGTTTGGCCCTTCAATTCATGTAATATGAGCGAACGGTGAATACCCTGATTAGACGCCGCGTTCTGCGGCATTAGATCTGGACATACACTGTTTGAAAAACACAATCCATGATCTATGGATTTCCGTATTACGCAACACGCTGACCTCTCTTCGAAGAAAAAAAAAACTCTGCTGTTTTCTATATACAAGTTCCCTGAATTTCCTACCAATCAGTGATAATCACGTGGACTTAAGCACTGTAGAGCTACTTGCACTCTTTTACTTTGTGGCGATTGATAAATAATCGACCCAAAAACTAGTATTTGTCTTTAAAAAAAATAAACGGGTCATTCATATTTAGCAATTGCAAGTATGCTTTATATGCGGAAGGGTCTGACATGTCATTTCGTCTCAGTTGCGGGTAAAAGTCCCATAAATTCGGAAACAATGTCTCAAAAATCACCTGTATGATGTTGTCGGGGACGTTTACATCCACACAAACAAAAAGGTTCCACTGAGTCATGTTCTGTGACATGAGAGGATTCTCTACCAATAATGAATTGACATACAACCGTTCGTTAGGGATACCAACCTAGGCCGAATTCATCTTGAGCCAATGGCTAGCTTTGGCTACTTTTGGTTGCTGTCTCATTTTCCTATATCAGTTAGGCAAATCCATTAACACCCAATCAAAATGAAGACTGCTATCTCCATTTTAAGAGTGCGCATGGGTGGAAAACCGGACGAATCAACCGTAAGAAAAACCTGAATTGTAAAATGGCCCCTGTTTATATGTCTGCTGCATCTTCTTAAAGTTTTTTTTCTTTTTTTTTTTTTAAATAATATTTTCGCTTATAGGCAGACAGTGTGGACAAAGCTCAGACTGGATCAGACTTAGAATGGTTCAGGTAACATTTAAAGAAAGCAGCAGATGACTATGCAGACGACAATTGTTGTGATTGACATGTAAGATAGCTATCTTCAGAGCTGCTGCTTCCCTCACTAAATTCCTGATCACAAATTTCCCTGGACTCAAACATATAAGGCTGAATATCTAAAGTGAAGTCCCCTCAAAGAGTGGCCAGTTCTTGCTTATTTTGCTCCATTTTAAGCTTCTGTTTTAAACCTCAACATTGCTACATCTGCCTATTCAGTACACACCAAGCTTCTAGATTCCTCATGGATGACGTCAGGGCATATCTGTGGTTAATTGGAATTTTCAAGGTCAGTTCTTTAGCAGAGTAAATGGCTGGAGATTACACAGTGATAAAATCCTTATCAGACCACTTAGAAACCTGCAGTTTTCAGTAGAAGAAAGGGTTTATTGATGTTTACCTATTTATTGTAACAGATTATCGCTTTCCTGTCTCCTTTAACAGATTTGACGAAGACAGACTTACCAAGTTTATGAACGGTAGTGTACATTGACAGATTTTCTGCATTTATTATATTTCCTTATTTGTTCTCAGAAACACAGATTGTGGATACGCGCTAGAACCGCCTGGCCCGGGCGAGCAGAAATATCAAAGCTATCAGGATGTTTTATCTGAATGTTTTTATCTTTTTAGTGATATTTTAATAGGCGTGTTTTCGTAATGCGTCTGCCCATCTCTGTATTAACCTGCACGTCGTAAATTCCTAAGCCACGTGCGTTGTAATAAAAACAGGACAGAAAATCATACAGTGCAAATATTATTTGGCTTAATACTTAACAGATTTGGCAAAGACTTGCCAAGTTTATGAACGGTAGTGTAAATAATTGTAACTTGGCAGATTTTGGCATTCGAATCATAATGTTGTATTTGAATAGCTGAGAATGAAAATGTGTTTGGTATAAATGATGCAGAATGTCTTTAGCATCATCAACTAACGCTGATTGGCTCATTTCTCCATATTAATTTAATATCATTCGTTATTATACTGCATAATTCAGGGCTTTCAAATTTAGTTCGCAGCCTCTGCGTTGTAATAGGTAACGAAGCTACGTTCGTTGTATCGAAATATCATGATTTTTCATTTTCGCAAAAGATGTGACGAAAGTTGCATGTTAGCTTTTCGATTTCATTATCATTATTCACAATTTATCGGCCAGAACACCAGCCAAAAACGTGTAGTTACATAGGGCGACCGGGCCAAAGTGAAAATACAGGTGAATCTGTGTTGAATGCCAAATTTCTTTTGGGGTCTATTTTTCTATATTCCGTTTTTCCAACTTTTTCTTGCAACAGACGAAGCCGCACGTTAATAAAGTGGTCCGTAAGGCAGATGTCAGTATTGGACAACGCTATACAACATTTAGATTGACATAAAAACCGTTTCTTACCTGCACTGACGAACTGTCATCCGCCATTTTTCATCGAAGCCTATGCGTCCAAAATACGAAGCCTATGCGACCGCTACGCAGCCTGTGCGTATGTATTGACCAGTGTGAGATAAGGGTAAAATGGTTTACCAGTACTCATGAGCGGTTGGTTTCAGCTCTGTGTGGAAGCATCATGCAGCCCTATCTATTTCTCCAAGCCCCGATGGGCGGGGGCTGATAAAAGGAATGTCCACAGAAAATAGTTCATGATAATTCCATGAAAACACAACCAGACACTCCTAAATTTTCAAAAGGACTCCTGCTATATATATGGAGGAAGATTCCATTTGATACAAAACGGTTTAACCAAGCGAGGCTCAAATCCACAGTGGTGCGGGTCTTTTGATTAAGTGAGATTGCTCTTACCCACTAGGCCACTAAAGTGTTTATGGTGTTTGTATGAGGCCCAAGTTATAAATGTTTATGGTGTATGTATGAGGCCCGAGTCGTGTCAAGTTATAAAGTGTTTATGGTGTATGTCCATGTATGCTCCACTATTGATTTCTAAATTGCTGTAAATGTATGGAAAGTGCAATAAAAAAAATGCATGTCATTACAATGACTTCTAGTAAGTGGTCAACCTTATTTAGTCGTAGTGTCATGTCAGGACCACATATACATGTACAGTAAAACATTGTTACTGGCATGTCACGTCAGGACACCTGCTATGACAATCCTGTTTTCTATTGAAGTTCGCTTCAATTGATTATTTCACTTATTTTGAGCTGAAAATGTGACGTCTCCTCAGGGTCTGCACTGTTTGCCACTCATCCAGCTATCTAAGACACAATACTGGGCAGTAAATTATACTTATCAAATAATCGATTATTATCAAACAGTAACGATAATCATTTTAGTGGAATTCATCAATCGATTATAATCAATTATCTGATTAATGGTGCCAGCCTTACACAAGTACTTACCCCCACAGATATAAATCATAGTCTGTTGCTTAGCCGGTGGTGCCTCTTTCTCTTTACTTGGAGAGTCCATTTTCTGTTTGAGATACCACTATTCTTTAATGTACAGTCAAAAACCTGAAAAATACCGTAAAAATATTAAAAATTCAAACACCTTGAGGACTTGCTATAATTCTCCTAAAATTTCAACAAATTTGTTTCACAATCCAGCAAGGAGTCCGAAGGTGCAGACAGAATGGCAAACAGTGTAGACCCTGATCAGACTGCTTCTCAAGGAGCAGTCTGATCTGGGTCTGCACTGTTTGCTTTGGCCTATCTGTCCCAATGCATAGGATCATTATGGTACACACTAATGTAGCACCTCCTCTTTATAACGCTATTGTTGGAATCAAAAGAAGAAATCGCAGATACCCCAAATAGTCGGACTCCTCAACTCCTTACCATTCTTGTAAAATTTTGAACAATTACAACCTGTGTTTGCAATTCCTGTTATTATCTTTCCACATGCTTAAGGTTGCACTACAGTAAATAATTGGTCTTTATGAAAGCTGCACTTGCTTAAGGAGCTTTCAGTACAGAATTGAATATTCTGCTGCTTCTGATTGGATTTGGTGCTATGCCATTATTTTTCTGAGAAGTATTAGTGTTTATTAGAAGAAATATTAGTAGGTATTTGCTGTTGTAAAATGTAGCTGATTTAAATTTAACCAGAAAATTGTGATGACTGGCCACTGGAAATGCCTGGATTTATTGGCTGCGGTATGGGTTTGTTGACACTGGCTGCCAAAAAGGCCAAAATATGCCGCACAGCACCCATATTTTTTAGCTGCTTCTGGAAGGTAAATGGTCAGCCTGTCAAATTATATGCCTCATAATGGAAGCTTTAGACTTGCTGAAATGTGGTAGAACATGGAATATGCCCCAATTAACATTGTGAGTAAGGGGATTTTTTTTTACTGTAGTGCCACCTAAACCGAAAGTAGAAAAATCAGCTCTTCTCTAATGCTTTCATTCATTACATAATATTTTCACACATAATAGGTTCCCTCCAATTCTGTACCTTAAACTGGATCCTCCTGGCATGTATTTTGTCACAGAAACTGTACAAATTGTAAGTTTAGTGCTAATTTAGGACTAACTGGGTGTATTTTATCAGTGTTTGCTTCTGTTCCAAGTAATTGGAGGGGGGGGGGGGGGGTTTACTTCAAAGCCATGTAAATCAGTTGTCATTGGTCTGTTTGGAAAGCAGACTTGCAGTAAATGTATAAACAGGAACAGAACAAAAAGAAAATACTCCATATTGAATATATATATAACACTGAGGTTACTTGGCATAGGCAAGGATCCCAAGCCAATGCAAAATTTCAAAATTGTCTCTCCGAACAGCCCTCTGCAATATCGCAATGAGTTTTCTCAGCCATTGTAAGTTCTTATTGGTTGGGTTCATGTTACAAGATTTAAATAGATATATTCAGCCATTGCTCATGGCATTAAGGCATTTATAATCATTTTCATCAAAGTTTTGTCCCCAAAATATCCTCAAAATGCCAATTTTTACTGAAATTAGGGGGTATAGGTGTGAGAACAGCAAAAATTTCTAGCATGGGTGCTAATAGGACATGATTTAGTGCATTTTAGGATTAAAGTATACCAAAGACATCTGAGAAGAAGCACTGATGCAAGCCGGTTTCTGGGTTCCATTCTGGAAAGAGGTAAACTTTGCGCTTTTTCACAAAACATGGTTTGTCCGGCTTTCATCGTAGAATCTGGAAGCGATAAATTTTTCGCCAAGTTTAAAGTTTCTTTGTCACTGAACATTAATTATGCATGACTATATTATTAGATATGGTCTAAACTTGTGTTTGGCAATTCTTTTGGTGGATCATAAAGAAATTAGGGTTTGGTATAGGTTGCACTACAGTAAATAATTTGTCTTTATGAAAGCTGCACTTGCTTTGGGGAGCACTACAGTAAATAATTGGTCTTTATGAAAGCTGCACTTGCTTTGGGGAGAGCTTTCAGTACAGAATTGAATATTCTGCTGCTTCTGATTGGATTTGGTGCTATGCCATTATTTTTCTGAGAAGTATTAGTGTTTATTAGAAGAAATATTAGTAGGTATTTGCTGTTGTAAAATGTAGCTGATTTAAAATGAACCAGAAAATTATGATGACTGGCCACTGGAAATGCCTGGATTTATTCGCTGCGGTATGGGTTTGTTGACACTGGCTGCCAAAAAGGCCAAAATATGCCGCACAGCACCCAAATATTTTAGCTGCTTCTGGAAGGTAAATGGTCAGCCTGTCAAATTATATGCCTCATAATGGAAGCATTAGACTTGCTGAAATGTGGTAGAACATGGAATATGCCCCAATTAACATTGTGAGTAAGGGGATTTTTTTTACTGTAGTGCCACCTAGACCGAAAGTAGAAAAATCAGCTCTTCTCTAAAGTTTTCATTCATTACATAATATTTTCACACATAATAGGTTCCCTCCAATTCTGTATCTTAAACTGGATCTTCCTGGCATGTATTTTGTCACAGAAACTGTACAAATTGTAAGTTTAGTGCTAATTTAGGACTAACTGGGTGTATTTTATCAGTGTTTGCTTCTGTTCCATGTAATTGGAGGGGGGGGGGGGGGGTGGCTTCAAAGCCATGTAAATCAGTTGTCATTGGTCTGTTTGGAAAGCAGACTTGCAGTAAATGTAAATACTCCATATTGAATATATATATAACACTGAGGTTACTTGGCATAGGCAAGGATCTCAAGCCAATGCAAAATTTCAAAATTGTCTCTCCGAACAGCCCGCTGCAATATCGCAATGAGTTTTCTCAGCCATTGTAAGTTCTTATTGATTGGGTTCATGTAACAAGATTTAAATGAGATATATTCAGCCTTTGCTCATGGCATTAAGGCATTTATAATCATTTTCATCAAAGTTTTGTCCCCAAAATATCCTCAAAATGCCAATTTTTACTGAAATTAGGGGGTATAGGTGTGAGAACAACCAAAATTTCTAGCATGGGTGCTAATAGGACATGATTTAGTGCATTTTAGGATTAAAGTATACCAAAGACATCTGAGAAGAAGCACTGATGCAAGCCGGTTTCTGGGTTCCATTCTGGAAAGAGGTAAACTTTGCGCTTTTTCACAAAACATGGTTTGTCCGGCTTTCATCGTAGAATCTGGAAGCGATAACTTTTTCGCAAAGTTTAAAGTTTCTTTGTCACTGAACATTAATTATGCATGACTATAATATTAGATATGGTCTAAACTTGTGTTTGGCAATTCTTTTGGTGGATCATAAAGAAATTAGGGTTTGGTATAGGTTGCACTACAGTAAATAATTGGTCTTAATGAAAGCTGCACTTGCTTTGGGGAGAGCTTTCAGAACAGAATTGAATATTCTGCTGCTTCTATTTGGATTTGGTGCTATACCATTATTTTTCTGAGAAGTATTAGTGTTTATTAGAAGAAATATTAGTAGGTATTTGCTGTTGTAAAATGTAGCTGATTTAAATTTAACCAGAAAATTATGATGACTGGCCACTGGAAATGCCTGGATTTATTCGCTGCGGTATGGGTTTGTTGACACTGGCTGCCAAAAAGGCCAAAATATGCCGCACAGCACCCATATTTTTTAGCTGCATCTGGAAGGTAAATGGTCAGCCTGTCAAATTATATGCCTCATAATGGAAGCATTAGACTTGCTGAAATGTGGTAGAACATGGAATATGCCCCAATTTACATTATGAGTAAGGGGATTTTTTTTACTGTAGTGCCATCTAAACTGAAAGTAGAAAAATCAGCTCCACTGTCCTGTTTTCATTCATTACATAATATTTTCACACATAATAGGTTCCCTCCAATTCTGTACCTTAAACTGGATCTTCCTGGCATGTATTTTGTCACAGAAACTGTACAAATTGTAAGTTTAGTGCTAATTTAGGACTAACTGGGTGTATTTTATCAGTGTTTGCTTCTGTTCCATGTAATTGGAGGGGGGGGGGGTGGCTTCAAAGCCATGTAAATCAGTTGTCATTGGTCTGTTTGGAAAGCAGACTTGCAGTAAATGTAAATACTCCATATTGAATATATATATAACACTGAGGTTACTTGGCATAGGCAAGGATCTCAAGCCAATGCAAAATTTCAAAATTGTCTCTCCGAACAGCCCGCTGCAATATCGCAATGAGTTTTCTCAGCCATTGTAAGTTCTTATTGATTGGGTTCATGTAACAAGATTTAAATGAGATATATTCAGCCTTTGCTCATGGCATTAAGGCATTTATAATCATTTTCATCAAAGTTTTGTCCCCAAAATATCCTCAAAATGCCAATTTTTACTGAAATTAGGGGGTATCGGTGTGAGAACAACCAAAATTTCTAGCATGGGTGCTAATAGGACATGATTTAGTGCATTTTAGGATTAAAGTATACCAAAGACATCTGAGAAGAAGCACTGATGCAAGCCGGTTTCTGGGTTCCATTCTGGAAAGAGGTAAACTTTGCGCTTTTTCACAAAACATGGTTTGTCCGGCTTTCATCGTAGAATCTGGAAGCGATAACTTTTTCGCAAAGTTTAAAGTTTCTTTGTCACTGAACATTAATTATGCATGACTATATTATTAGATATGGTCTAAACTTGTGTTTGGCAATTCTTTTGGTGGATCATAAAGAAATTAGGGTTTGGTTTAGGTTGCACTACAGTAAATAATTGGTCTTTATGAAAGCTGCACTTGCTGCTTTGGGGAGAGCTTTCAGTACAGAATTGAATATTCTGCTGCTTCTGATTGGATTTGGTGCTATACCATTATTTTTCTGAGAAGTATTAGTGTTTATTAGAAGAAATATTAGTAGGTATTTGCTGTTGTAAAATGTAGCTGATTTAAATTTAACCAGAAAATTATGATGACTGGCCACTGGAAATGCCTGGATTTATTCGCTGCGGTATGGGTTTGTTGACACTGGCTGCCAAAAAGGCCAAAATATGCCGCACAGCACCCATATTTTTTAGCTGCATCTGGAAGGTAAATGGTCAGCCTGTCAAATTATATGCCTCATAATGGAAGCATTAGACTTGCTGAAATGTGGTAGAACATGGAATATGCCCCAATTTACATTATGAGTAAGGGGATTTTTTTTACTGTAGTGCCATCTAAACTGAAAGTAGAAAAATCAGCTCCACTGTCCTGTTTTCATTCATTACATAATATTTTCACACATAATAGGTTCCCTCCAATTCTGTACCTTAAACCATACCTGCCAACTTTTCAAATTTTTCATGGGGGAGATTCTGCGTGTCACAGCATTTTTCGATGGAATAAAGCGCGGTGAATATTTTCCCCAAAATTTCCATGGGGGAGATTTATTTTCAAACTAGTAGACACACTCCAGTCCACAAGTACAATCAGAAAAATTGCAGGTTTCCATTTTATGTATAATCCAATAAATCACTGGTATAATACTTAAGCTTCAATAATTAACAGTATTTGCAATAACTAAAGATTGTCTGAATACATGATCTGTCTGAAATTAGGTTCTTTTGCTCAGAAACAGTGTTCATGCAATTGCAAGGAGTGCTTAATGTCTGACTATAACAGCCTTTTATTTTGCAAAACAATTGTTTCTGAAGTGTTAGAACACTCATTACCAAATAATAATGCAATTCTAAGTTTGAGAGATAAAAACTACGATTTTCGTAGTCACGAAAGTACGTGACATTGCTCATTCATAGGTAAATATTTTTTTTTTTTTTTTTTTGGTTTGGGTTTTACGGCCCTTTCAAGATTATTTCACTCATATCGAGCCGATCGTTAATCAGAGGTGGGCGAAAACCGGAGTACCCGGAGAAAAACCACCTGACCTTCCGTTGCAGAACTTGGCGTCTCACACGTGGCCCGAGCGAGGCTCGAACCTACGGCGGTGAGAGACCTAATGACTAAGAGTCGGCGCTCTTATCCACTAGGCCACGGAGGCCCGTTAGGTAAATATTTACTTTCATTACATCTGGGAGAGATTAGATAATTGTTCAAACATACCTACAAGAAAAGATCAGCAAAGGGCATCCCTGTTCATGCTCATACAGATAGAAAACTGTTGGCAACTTGCATTTGTTTGTGGGTACAGGGTAATCTATCATTGGGTTAAAAATAGCCAATACAGCTAAAAATATACTCAGGTTTTTCCATCTCCAAAATAGATAGTGAAGAAATCCAAGATATTCCAAATGACTATCCACAAACAATATGGATGTTAAAAATACCAAGCGTGAGTAGGTGGAAAAATCGTGATTTTTGCCTTATTTTGGCAACACGATCGTGAGGTCAAAATGCATGGAAAAATCGGGAAACTCACTCCTAATGGGTGAAAGTTGGCAGGTATGCCTTAAACTGGATCCTCCTGGCATGTATTTTGTCACAGAAACTGTACAAATTGTAAGTTTAGTGCTAATTTAGGACTAACTGAGTGTATTTTATCAGTGTTTGCTTCTGTTCCATGTAATTGGAGGGGGGGGGGGGGGTACTTCAAAGCCATGTAAATCAGTTGTCATTGGTCTGTTTGGAAAGCAGACTTGCAGTAAATGTATAAACAGGAACAGAAGAAAAAGAAAATACTCCATATTAAATATAACACTGAGGTTACTTGGCATAGGCAAGGATCTCAATCCAATGCAAAATTTCAAAATTGTCTCTCCGAACAGCCCGCTGCAATATCGCAATGAGTTTTCTCAGCCATTGTAAGTTCTTATTGGTTGGGTTCATGTTACAAGATTTAAATAGATATATTCAGCCATTGCTCATGGCATTAAGGCATTTATAATCATTTTCATCAAAGTTTTGTCCCCAAAATATCCTCAAAATGCCAATTTTTACTGAAATTAGGGGGTATAGGTGTGAGAACAGCCAAAATTTCTAGCATGGGTGCTAATAGGACATGATTTAGTGCATTTTAGGATTAAAGTATACCAAAGACATCTGAGAAGAAGCACTGATGCAAGCCGGTTTCTGGGTTCCATTCTGGAAAGAGGTAAACTTTGCGCTTTTTCACAAAACATGGTTTGTCCGGCTTTCATCGTAGAATCTGGAAGCGATAACTTTTTCGCAAAGTTTAAAGTTTCTTTGTCACTGAACATTAATTATGCATGACTATATTATTAGATATGGTCTAAACTTGTGTTTGGCAATTCTTTTGGTGGATCATAAAGAAATAAGGGTTTGGTTTAGGTTGCACTACAGTAAATAATTGGTCTTTATGAAAGCTGCACTTGCTGCTTTGGGGAGAGCTTTCAGTACAGAATTGAATATTCTGCTGCTTCTGATTGGATTTGGTGCTATGCCATTATTTTTCTGAGAAGTATTAGTGTTTATTAGAAGAAATATTAGTAGGTATTTGCTGTTGTAAAATGTAGCTGATTTAAATTGAACCAGAAAATTGCGTTGACTGGCCACTGGAAATGCCTGGATTTATTCGCTGCGGTATGGGTTTGTTGACACTGGCTGCCAAAAAGGCCAAAATATGCCGCACAGCACCCATATTTTTTAGCTGCTTCTGGAAGGTAAATGGTCAGCATGTCAAATTATATGCCACATAATGGAAGCATTAGACTTGCTGAAATGTGGTAGAACATGGAATATGCCCCAATTTACATTGTGAGTAAGGGGATTTTTTTTACTGTAGTGCCACCTCAAATGACACACTGTGACAACAGTAGGAAATTCTCGGTGACTTCATGTGCTGTGGTAAAAGGTACAAAGTTCTCTTGAATGGATGCTTCAGCTATCAAAAAGGCACTGATTCAATGAGACAATGCTTGGAAAAAGGCTCCCTTTCAAAAACGCTGAAACACACTTTTTTTGTTTATTTGAATTGAGGTTAAATATCCACATTGACACTAGGTCATTTTGGAGATGGTGCTTCCAATTTTGTGTGACTTACCCAACACTGAGATGAAATGACATCTCAAGCCTTGTCGCCCATTGAAACCAAAAGACTTGTTGTAGGACCAAAGTTTTATTCAGCAATACCCCGGCCAGTACCCATAAGCTTATAGTCATAAGCCTTGTGTAAATCATAGCCCATGCCTATAAGCTCAAGGCTCAGGTAACACTCAAGAATTTTTTTAAAATTTTGTTGAAGTTTTTAATGAGCTTATATTTTTCAAACCTGATGATAGATACTGTACATGTACAGGTCTGAATGTTTATTCCGTAATTATACCCCAACTTATTCAGTAATTATACCCCAACTCATTCAGTAATTATACCCCAACTTATGTCCATGATATAAAGGACACTTTTTCAGATAAGATATAGTGATGTCATGTAATTTCGAGGGTCACGCAAGTTCGATGACGTCATTTGTGTTTGTATATATTGATTACTTCTGATGCCATTCTTTCATGAATCAACAAGAACACACCACAAATAAAAGCCAACATCTTGGCAGTATAATATTCTTGCGATGCCGATCAGAGGTAAATATTGCATGAAACGTTAAAAAGGTACAAAAATCCGCCATTTTTGCTAATACTTTTATCCCAAAGATTAACCCAACAATTTCTCTGTTCACACACATTCTGGTAGAAACAACGAGTGTCCTTTGTTTACTGTTGGCATATACCAGCAGACCCGTTTATCCGTCATTTTCGTATGAGGCTCAATGTGGGGAAATTCTTTAACTTAACATACCTGCTGCCCTTATTGCTTCAGAGGCTTAATTTTTCTTCTGATAAACAAAGAGCCGTACTGAATGTGATGCTCTTAAGAAATAATAAAACCTTTAAAATCAAAACTTTAGAAAATTATTCTTGTTCTTAGGACATCTAATTCTCGTTTGAAGTAGATATGAATGAACAAATTGTAAAAGCAAGCTAAATTTTTGGACTCATATGGAATAGAACAGAATGAATTAACCCTTATCTTGCTGTTCGCGACAAACCATATCTTTGGAAACAGTGTAGATCCAGATCAGATGGCTTCTGAAGAAGCCATCTGATCAGGATCTACAATGTTTGTCATTCAGTTTATGAATTTGTAGCAATAAATTACATCAAGTAATTTGATTGGCTAATAGACCGAAATGGGTGGGGCTTAAATGAATATTCAGCAAGATAAGGGTTAAACTATCTAGAAGAAGAAGACACTTTTGAGGACAAATGGAGAAGAAATGAAAAAAAATCATCAATTACAAAATGATTTCCATTAAAACTTATGATATTAACAATCAAAGAATCTTGTTATAAATCACATGCCTTCATTTTATTTTTATCCCGCACAGCACCTTAATGATCCCCATGACAACTGCATCCTCGAACTTCAATGCCATTTTGAAAATGACTAGAAAATGAGTCCTTCAAAAAATAATAAGCTCTGTCGACGTTTGCTCGCTAATTTTCATGTTTGTTTCTGACATTTTATTCATCAAATGTTGTTTGGCTATTTTGTTACCAATTTTTTTTAATGTCTTGCTATTTATAGAATACATACGGGTCAAGTGGCTTACGTCCTCGAACTTCGGTCCTCCCAGTATATACTGTCTGATGACAGGTCTTTTTGGGAAGGATCTGTCCTTTTGGCTTTCTACATGTAGTGTTTTGGTTCTGTTGCTTTGTGAGTGTCCTTTGTGTAAACTATGACAGAATCAAATTAGGGCGAGAGTTATAGCCAAGTAAAATTGATTAAGGCATTGCATACAATACCCTTAAAGGGGTACCTTGGCAAACAGTCCGATCAGGGCCTGCACTATTTGCTAACAGAATTATCCGTCAAAAATAGAACAAGTGGCCCATGGGCCACAATGCTCACCAGAGCTCAGGGCGCCACTGCCCACTTGCAGCAATGTATTTTAATTAACCATGGAAGCCCTGTGTCCAAGGATGCTACAGATAAAATTTGGACCCAATCAGCCTAGTGGCTTAAGATTCTGATGTCCCTTGAATGTGTTGATGCAGGACCACAGATGACAATTGACAATTTCCCATCTGTGGCAACAAACAGGCCAAAAAGAACATTATTAAAGGAACATTTCCATGAAAGTGTGACAAAATATCTTGAAAAGCATTAATGTCATTTGTTCAATTTTCCCCATTACAAGTCAATGGAAACTCTTAACTTGCCATGGGATCTGAACGGTTTCTGAGATATATATGGATTTTAATGAAGTAAAGGGGTGGGGCCCCCATGCTGGTGTCATTGATTGCGTCTTATCATAAGGAACAAGAATATATATGGTTTAGGGGTGGGGCTCTGAACAGTTTCTCAGATATATGGTCTTTTGTGAAAACTAGGGGTGGAGCATGGCCTGGTAACATTTGTAAGCTTTACTTATTTTCAAATGCCAAATCGTGGCGACATTTTATAAATTATTTTCGTCATTTCACCTTATAAACACTCCACTAGTGGACACCTGCTATTTACTCAAGAAACAAATGCGAATCTATCGTTGAAACTTTTGCCACACTTTTAAAGTACCAAACACCAAAATTACTACCCTCTTTAATTTTAACAGTAACAAGTTTACAAGATTAAAACAAGAGGGCCCAATGGCCCTATATCGCTCACCTGTGTACCAGAAAATCATTAGTGTAGGAGACCACTTGAAATTGTTACATATTAAATATCTAAGCTCAGATAAAGTGGTGTCCATGCTTATAAACCCTATTGGATTCATTGGGCGACAGGGCTTGAGATGTAATTTCATCTCAATGTCAGGTAAAAGTCCCACAAAATTGGAAGATACATCTCCAAAATGACCTATACAGTGTTGACAGGGATGTAAAACCTCAAATCAAAAGAAATCTGTTCTTTATGGTTTTGGAAAAGAAGATCTTTTTTAAGTTATTATCCAGTATAAGTCTATAGAAGCTAATGAGCCCTGATCCCTGGGGCTTGGCCAATTTTGACCCAAAGGACATGGTTGGCAGGATTTATGTAGGTGGCCATTTTGTGTTGCTATACACTAAATATCTAAGGTCTGTATTTCATGGTTTCAAAGATGTTTGAAGCTTTTTTCCATTATAAGTTTGTTGGAGTTAAGGGGCCACAGGATTTGGCCAATTTGGACCCCAGGGGCATGATTGGCAGGATTCATGAAGGTGACCCCTTGACATTGCTACGTGCTAAATACCTAAGCTCTGGGACTTAGGGTTTCAGAGAAAAATATTTTGAAGATTTTTTTCCCCATTTCAGATTTTTTTTTTTTTAATCATAAAGGCCCTGTGGTTCCAGAGAAGAAGATTTTTTAAGTTTTTCTAATTGTAAGTCTATGGAAGCTAAAGAGCCCTGGGGTGTGGCCAATTTGGATCCCAGGGGCATAACTGGCAGGATTTATGTAGGTGGCCACTTGACATTGCTACATACTAAAAATCTAAGCTCTGTGCGTAATGGTTTCATAGAAGAAGATTTTTTAAGTTTTTCTTCCATTATAAGTTTATTGGAGCTGATGAGCTCGGGCATGGCCAATTTTGACCCCAGGGGCAGGGTAAGCAGGATTTATGTAGCTGGCTATTTTATGTTCCTAGATACTAAATATCTAAGTTCTGTGCTTCACAGTTTCTGAGAGGAAGATTTTTGAAGCTTTTTTCCATTATGAGTCTATTGGAGCTAAGGGGCCCCAGGGTGTGGCCCATTTGGACCCCAGGGGCATGATTAGCAGGAAATATGTGGGTGATCACTTGTCGTTGCTAAATGCTAAATATCTAAGCTCTGGGCCCTGTAGTTTCAGAGAAGAAGATTTTTTAAGCTTTTTTCCATTATGAGTCTATGGGAGCTAAGGGGCCCCGGGGCGTGGCCCATTTGGACCCCAGGGGCATGATTGGCAGGATTTAGGTAGGTGACCACTTGTCATTGCCACATGCTAAATATCTAAGCTGGGGGAACTGCGGTTTCAGAGAAGAAGATTTTTGAAGCTTTTTTCCATTATGAGTCTTTGGGAGCTAAGGGGCCCCGGGACGTGGTCCATTTGGACCCCAGGGGCATGATTGGCAGGATTTATGTAGGTGACCACTTGCCATTGCTACATGCTAAATATCTAAGCTCTGGGCCCTGTGGTTTTAGGGAAGATTTTTGAAGTTTTTTTTTTTCCATTATGAGTCTATGGTCGCTAAGGGGCCCTGGGGCGTGGCAAATTTGGACCCTGGGGCATGAATGGCAGGATTTATGAAGGTGACCACTTGCCATTGCTACATGCTAAATATCTAAGCTCTGGGCCCTGTGGTTTTAGAAAAAAAAAAGATTTTTGAAGCTTTTTTCCATTATGAGTCTATGGGAGCAAAGGGGCCCTGGGGCGTGGCCAATTTGGAACCCAGGGGCATGATTGGCAGGAATTATGTAGGTGACCAATTGCCATTGCTTCATGCTAAATATCTAAGCTCTGGGCCCTGTGGTTTCAGAGAAGAATATTTTTGAAGCTTTTTTTTTTCCATTATGAGTCTATGGGAGCTAAGGGGCCCCGGGCGTGGCCCATTTTGACCCGAGGGGCATTATTGGCAGGATTTATGTAGGTGACCACTTGCCATTGCTACATGCTAAATATCTAAGCTCTGGGCCCTGTGGTTTCAGAGAAGAAGCTGTTTGAACTTTTTTCCATTATGAGTCTATAGGAGATAAGGGGCCCCAGGGCGTGGCCCGTTTGGACCCCAGGGGCATGATTGGCAGGAATTATGTAGGTGACCACTTGCCGTTGCTACATGCTAAATATCTAAGCTCTGGGCCCTGTGGTTTCAGAGAAGAAGATTTTTGAAGCTTTTTATTCCATTAGGAGTCTATGGGAGCTAAGGGGCCCCGGGGTGTGGCCCATTTGGACCCCAGGGTCCTGATTGGCAGGAATTATGTAGGTGACCATTTGCCGTTGCTACATGCTAAATATCTAAGCTCTGGGCCCTGTGGTGTCAGAGAAGAAGATTTTTGAAGCTTTTTCCATTATTAGTCTATGGGAGCTAAGGGGCCCCCGGCGTGGCCCATTTGGAACCCAAGGGCATGATTGGCAGGAATAATGTAGGTGACCACATGCCGTTGCTTCATGCTAAATATCTAAGCTCTGGACCCTGTGGTTTCAGAGAAGAAGATTTTTGAAGCTTTTTTTCCATTATGAGTCTATGGGAGCTAAGGGGCCCCGGGGTGTGGCCAATTTGGACCCCAGGGGCATGATTGGCAGGAATTATGTAGGTGACCAATTGCCGTTGCTTCACGATTAATACCTAAGGTCTGGGCCCTGCGGTTTCAGAAAAGGATTTTTGAAGCTTTTTTTCCATTATGAGTCTATGGGAGCGAAGGGGCCCTGGGACATGGCCCATTTGGCACCCAGGGGCATAATTAGCAGGAATTATGTAGGTGACCACTTGCCGTTGCTACATGCTAAATATCTAAGCTCTGGGCCCTGTGGTTTCAGAGATGAAGATTTTTGAAGCTTTTTTTCCATTATGAGTCTATAGGAGTTAAGGGGCCCCAGGGTGTGGCCAACTTGGACCCCAGGGGCATGATTGGCAGGAATTATGTAGGTGACCACTTGACATTGTTACAAGCTCAATAAAGCTCTGGGCCCAGTGGTTTCAGAGAAGAAGATATTTTAAGTTTTTCCCATTGTAAGTCTATTGGAGCTATATGTTGCCATGCAGGGCTCTAGAAATTTTGAAATCCCAATCGGTCCAGAAGGTGACCGATGACGTCATCACTGACTTATTTTTTGCAAGTACATTGCTGCATGCTTCGTTTTTCGTTTTGCATGTTTTTTGTTTGATTGTTTGTGCATGTTTCGTTTAGGCATGTTTTGATCATTTGGTGTATATTTATCTGTTGTTCATTATGTAAATAAATAGTTGAAATAAAGAGAAAGTCGTACCACATTTTGCTTTCTATTATCCATGTTATTCCTGAACCAGTACCTGTATTATATTTTGGAAATTCCCCAGGTGTATTTTTAAAATTACTGAATGCAGTAAATTATCGTTGGTACCCAGCTTCATAATGCGTTGTGCTGCTGTTAGCCATTACAACAAGTATCGCCTTTCTAAAATGGAGTAATGTTCGCCCCTGTGCCATGTCGAGGCCCAGCACATCCGTCTTCGACAGGGTTTTTTTTTTATTTATCCGGTTCCCCAAGCCGGGTTTTGTCTTGAACCGGGTTGCCAATCCGGTCGTTTGACTTTTTGAACATCGATAAGATGCTACGTTGAGCCATTGCAATAAAATTGAACAGCGAAAACCAAATGAAAATCTGCAACTTATACAAGGTTGGTCGGTAAATACCGGTGGCGGGAATTCCCAGAGGTATTTACCGGTAATTACCATCCTGGGAAATACTCCAAATTTCAGCAAAAGTGGGAAATACTGGGAAATATGATTTTTTTTAGTTATTTAATAGAAAAACACTTAATACTGTATTTGTGTAATTTAATTGAAATAATGAACAGTTCGCTATTTTGCAATATGCCTCCCATACATATGTCAGAAGTCTGCTTTTACTCAACCAAACACAAGCATTAACATAAAGTGATATGTTGTTATGCAGGGTGCAGTCACTGATAAAATGTCATAATGATCCCAATATTTGGGACAGATATGCCTGGGCAAACAGTGCAGACCCAGATCAGAATAACTTAGCTTCTTTAACCCATTTCAGACTGAAAACCCTTAAATGGCTACCGTGGCAAACAGTGCAGGCCCAGATCAGACACCGCAGAATGCGGCGTCTGATCAGGGCCTACACTGTTTGCGAAAAGTTGTCATTTTCCAAATCAATTTTGATGAAAACACAACCTGACCAACCTAAATTTTGAAATGGACTCCTGCTATATATAAGGAGGAAGATTCAATTTAGTACAAAAAGGGTTAAGAGAGTTTGCAATTGGAACTACATGTTTTGTATGATTTAGTGTAAGACTAAACCACACAATTCAATTTTTTTGAGATTTAATGTTTGAATTTTAATGATGTTTACACTAGAAAAGGTTTGTTTGCAAGTTTGTCAAGTAATCATACCCCCTAATGCTAAAAGGTGTGATAATTTAATTGTTTATTTGAGACAGGTATTAAAAGAACACAGTTAATTTAAGCATAAAAGGTTTCTTAAATTATCTACAGATACATGTAATTTTAATACTTAGGTGAGTATTTACAAGTCAAGGGAAATAGCTGACAGTTAAAAACTAATATTTTAGAATCATGTATTCATGTTTGAAAAGAAATCATATACATTCTATATGAAGCAGCTGATATGAAGGCAAGGGACTATAGATCTTTCAAGTTATTCAATATAAAAAGGGCTGGAAAATTCTTCAAAATTTCACACTTGTCCTGCATGACTAAGTGCATGTAAACTTTGGTAAATATCGTAAGAACTATACAAAATATTTACTTGTCCTTCATTTTTTTTTTTTGTCTTTCCAAGCAGACAAGTGGAATTTTCAAGCCCTGCATGAACTTCAAATAATTTTGCTTCCAAATAGCTAGGTAGTTGGGGTATATTAAGCAGTCTCAATTGGTACCACCTATGTAAATATATATTTCCCAGTATTTCCCGGGAATTCCCTGTATTTCCCGCCGTCCAGGGAAATATGAGTATTTCCAGCTTTTTTGCCAACCTTGAACTTATATACCCCAAATTCTTTAATTACTTCCAAACTTGATAATGCTTTTTAACTGCTCCAGTGCTATTGATCAATCGAGCCATTTAAAGTGCCGATATAATTAACACACTTTTAATTCTTACAAGGATAGTTTAGTATAACAGTTTACGAAAACAAACAAACAAATTATGTTTGATTGCCATTAGATCAAACATGATCAAGGCTTCTTTGATATCACAATCACACACTGGTTAATCACGTTTTGGCTGACTGACTGTCATTAGCCTTAATCCTGCGAGAGTCTGCGATACCTGGCGAGATCTCGAAAACGTGTTTACTGTCAAACTCAAATTCATCCCCGAGAGAGATAATTGGATTATATTACTGGCACAATAAACAGTTTGACACCTAACCAGGTATAATTTCTCTGTTTTTTCACTTCGATTTTAGCTTATTGGGGTTTTTTTTTCGGACCGATTTTTCAGCAAAATCGGTTTTCATTTTCAAAAAACGGTCTGGACCGGTGAAAAATCGGACTTCTAGAGCCCTGGTTGCCATGGCAACCAGAATTCCAATCTGATCTGCCCAAAAACCTTATGCAGCCTTTCCCCCTACCTGATGATGCTTCTCATGAAATTTGATCAAGATTGACCATTGGGTATTAGAGATATACTTATTTGAAATTGTTTACGGACGCACTGACGCACGGACGACGGACAAAAAGTGATCACAAAAGCTCACTTGCACAAGTACCCAACATGCCCCATCAAATTTGTTGGCTACTTTTTCGGACACTAACGGAACTAGAACTGTCAGTGAAACTGACTAGGGCCCCGGCAGTGCCATCAGAGGAATTGGATTTTTTTTTAAAGGGCTATTACTCTTAGAGTATTGTAGCTAGAGTTACGTCGGTTGCCATGTTATTGTGTAATGATATTGTGACCATATATCTTAAGTTTGAAGTTGATGCATTTGACTGTTTGTAAGTTATGAATTAAAAACAAAAGGGTATTACTATATGGCAACTGTCAATAACTTCAGCTTCAGTTTGTAAACATGAAAAATGTTGATGGATAGACGGGCAGATGGACAGACGGACGGACGGACAGACAGGGCATTACTATACGGCACACTGTCACATTATGGTTAATATTTCTGCTAAGTAATATTTAAATCCATCCAGGTATAAGAAAGTTATAGATTGGACACAATAAAAAAGACGCTTTTTTGACCTTTTATCTCTAAGTATGACCTTGACCTTTGAGGTACGGCTGTGGGTCTTGCGTGTGACACTTCGTCACATTATGGTTAACATTTCTGCCAAGTAATATTTAAATCCATCCAGGAATAATAACAAAGTTATTAATTGGACACAGGAAAGACCCTTTTTTGACCTTTAAACTCTAAGTATGACCTTGACCTTTGAGGTACGGACCTGAGTCTTGCGCGCAACACTCCATCACATTATGGTTAACATTTCTGCCAAGTAATATTTAAATCCATCCAGGAATAAGAAAGTTATGGAGGATAAAAAAATTTGTGGACGGACAGACGGACAGAAAGACAGGGGGACAGAGTGATTACTATAGGGCACCCACACTTTCAGTGGAATAAGAAAGTTATGGAGGATAAAAAAATTTGTGGACGGACAGACGGACGGACGGACAGAGTGATTACTATAGGGCACCCACACTTTCAGTGCGGGGCCCTAATAAACGGCAAGTACCCAACTTATGTCTAGGAGTGTAACGATGCATCGGACCACCGATGCATTGCGATAGGCACTGGGCCGATAGTACTGCATCGATGGTAAAGTCAAACATCGATGACTATTGCCGATAGTGTTTTGAACTATCGATAGTTTCGATAGTTTTCTATATCACAAGTTTTTCAGATAATTCTCGAAGTTGTTTTCATTCTTAAATATATTCTTTATTACGACCTGCGTCTTGTGCCCGGTCAAGCATCAAACTGTATATTGTCTTAATTGTAATCCAATAATCTCCTGTGCCAGTGGGAGTCAACTTATGCTTGGAACGGCTGCTTGTCGCGAGATAAGGGCAATAACATTACTGCCAAATCATGATTTGGCGGTAGCCTACAGGTACACGGTGTTTATGCATCCTATTTGTTATGGATTATCCACTTAACACCCAATGTCGGTATAGTTTCAGTACCCTGAATACTCCTTCTTTGAACTGGTAAATTTACACTTTTCTGAAGCGCATTTCAACAGTAAACACTTTAATGTTAATTGAGTTCGAAATAATTGACCACATATTTTGATTCGCTAATCTGCAAGCTGTCTGTAAGCTAGTGATATGAAAAGCGATAATTAATGCGTGTTTACACAGTGGTATTTATTATCAAAGGGTGCCGCCCGCATTAGCATGTGAAGCATGGAAAGTCCGCATGTGTCATTACCGCTTCAAAAGGTGCAAAAAATTGTTCTGGTTGATGTTTTAGAGGATTCTTATTTTTGTCAATAGCAGACATCAAAGGAAATGAAATACGTGTCGCCTTGCAAAGAACGTTTATAATTTGGGCATCCAGACAATGTCTGTACAGCCGAGGAATTAATTTTAAATCTTGGACATCGTGCATTCAAAATATGCACAGGAAAATACAGCACTAGAAAACAATTAAAGAAAATAAAAACGTGGTTCGATTTTCTGTTTATTTGTATTGCTAAAAGATTTGACCAAACAACAAAAGAAATATACAAATGATTTTGGAAAATCAATTCCTAATAAAAATGATGGGCAATTAGATAAGTTGGCAGATGCAATAATGTCGGGGATGACATTATAAGGCATGTTCGGCACGGTACTGATGACGTCATCGGTCGGCCGGGGCCGATTTGGATTTAAAAATTTGTTAGCCCCGATTTCAATGGTGTTCCGTTTAACAAACGCATGCGATCGATTGTGTACCGAAACACTGAGACTTATATTAAAATGTCATCAGATTTTCTGCCAGAAGATTCAAATCTAACTTCCTGTATCACAGGTCCTGGTGTATGAATGTCATTTGACGTGTCACCGGAAACAATTCTGATTCTGAATCGTGTGCATTGCCGACCTAGTTTCTCAGATATCTACTACCATTTTTAATGGGGCGTATTTCTTTCATAAAATGTGATAGCTAAACTGTTGTGGATAGAGAACGGAACTTTGCACAATTCCTGGATTACCCTCGGATGTATTATTTAAGTGTACGACTTTTCCCACCAAGCGTCTTCTATTTTGGCGCCAAACCATAACCATGCACGAGACAGTAGAATAGTCTGTTTCATATTTACATGCATACATATACTGTTAGATGTAGCTAATCCTCTTAGGCCCGGAGCGATTTGATTGTGGATTAAATTTTATGATAGAGACGTAACCTGATCTTATTTTCACACCTTGTCATGCGAAACGTTGCAGGCTTAAAGATGGCGCCGTTTTTTTTGTGTTTTCAGTGTAATAGTAGAACAGACTGACCCGTGACAAATTCGGTCGGCGTTTATAACACGATTCGGTTAACTAACGCGGTTGGTTGGACCCGAAGTTCTGTGTTATAACGAGCTTGAGGTGTATTTAGTCACTTTATCATGTCTGAAGTTGTTTTTGAAGACAAGTAAAGATTTCATTGCCTTCGCGAAGAGCTTACATTTATTTTGATTAAGAAACTGATGTTACATGTACATTCTCATTGTGAAATGATAAATGTACTTGGCTGGAATCTTCTTGGCTACTTCTAATAAAATGAGTTTCCCGGCTCTTCCAGGAGAATTTAAACTTAAAGAAAAAAAGTTGCTCCTGGGGAGTTTTTTCTTCCTGTAGGGCAGACAGAAAAGCAAACAGGAGTTTACAACAGTTATACCTCTGTGTAAATTATCTTGTTTATATCTTTTATGTAGATAAAACATACAGCAAAACAGTTTGAAGGTTTGAATAGTTTTTATTTCCATCTTAAACAAGAAAATATGTATCCGACAATAGTATCGCAATAGTATTGCAATAGTAGTCAGCAATAGTAATAGTATCGCAATGGTTCTTCTTGCAATGTCAATACTATCGCAATAGTCATTTTCTGACTATCGTTACATCCCTACTTATGTCTACCCAACATGTGCCCACGGATGCGCTCGCACGGACACACGCACGACGGACGACGGACAAAAAGTGATCACTAAAGCTCACCTCGTCACTACGTGACAGGTGAGCTAAAAACACGTGTCGTCAATGAGATAATTAGTTTATTCTCAACTGCTAATCCGTTTAATTATATGCAAACACCGAGCAATCACTTCGACACGTTTTTCACACACCGATGAAGATCAAAGGCCATGTGCCGCCGCAAGTGATCCTGTCTGTCAATATAATACCACGCAAGCGGAAATTGGGACGTCCTTAGTACTCAATAAACTCAGAAAGCGATTTCAGATAAGAAGGCGGAGGAAACCGCTAAAAGTGAGCGGGTTAATATGCGCAGGTTGTGACGTCTCGGTAATGATTTTTGGTCGTAGAGAAATTTTCCGAAGTCCGCAGGACGCCTCTGATGTTTAATTTGGGCGTCCGGAAGCGATTTCAGGATGTAATATACGCCGTATGTCCGCCTAACGGAAGCTCTGAATGTAACTATGCTCAGTCATCCTGGACTTATTTGGCACTGTTTGACTTGATGGCTGACTACTCTTGCCATTTCTCTTATCAGAAGCTTCCTGTTTTGGATTTCCCATATTTTATGTTCAATCAAATTAATTTGCTTGTCTGGAGGACGTCCTGTTAGAAGCCTCCCAGGGTTGCGCTAGGATTTTTTTTCTTTCGCCACCACTTTCGCCAATCTAATTTTTTGTGCCAAAATCTTAAAACCTGAGCCTCTTCGCAAAATGCAGAACATGGATAAAAAAAGATTGTCATCTGCTCTACAATTTTCCTTGGCACTTAAAGGGTTAAGGCTTAAATGCACAGACTGTCCTTTTGTGGCCTTTATGGATGTGTGTAATGGTGCATTATCCATGAGTATATGCGCCTAAAGACCCCAGGTTTTTCAATCAAACCAACACGGTCACACTTCAAACCAGTCATCTATGCTGTCTTGCCGACAGATAGCTTAGCAAAATCCATAGACCAAAATCATTTCGATAGCTTGAGTTTTCCGACTTCCAGCGGCATTTCCTTCTCTCCCTAAAATGCAACAAAACCTTGCTTAAATGCTTTTGTTTTTGCTCCAACAAATAAGAGTTGTTAGGTCATGGAGGCTGCCATTTTGGTTGTCAGATCACATCATATTCAAAGGGAAACAACCTTAACAGCAGTGTTTCAAATTGGCGTCGGCCATTGGCCGAAAAATATACAAGTGACCAAAAAAAATCATGCCAAGAGGTCGAAATGACCGACAATTAAAATAAAAGCGGCCGCGCTGGCCGACTAAGTTCGGCACGTCGGTCCCGGCATTTATTCGTCAATAGTCGCTGCAGCGCTTAGGCAATGAAAAAGTCATTAACATCTACTATGCGAGTTGGTACCCGTATCCCCTGTTTATGAACGCGACTTTCTACTGATAAATCGGAAGCCCAGGGAACGAAACAGACGCTCGCCAGCTGACCAATGCGAGTATGAAAATTTGGTGGCAAGTATGAAATTTGAAAGCAGTTTGTCACCTTCGCTAAGCTGATACTTTTAAGTTGATTGCAGCTCATGTTTATTGTTATACAATAAGGGTGTCAAGCTGCATTGATTGTTTGGATAATTGCCAAGTGATTAATGCGACATTAGGATTCACCGCTGATTACCGTGTTAACACTCCTGGATTGTCTTCTTAGTACCGTGTTAACTGGCTAAGTTCAGATATAAAAAATGGTGTTTTTCAAATCAAATTTACCCCCTCTGGAAATGCTCAGAATGCAGGAAATGGCACCATTTACCCCCAGAGCTTCAAGGGCCCCGCCCTGACATCCCGCCTAAAGGGGCTCGCGTTCCCTCGCTCCGCTCGGTCACTGACCAAAGTTGCAAGAACGTTTTGGTCAAAAGGGCCTTAACTTTTTACCTTCTTTGGTTATCTGTCCTAAAGACCATTTTTTCTGGCAGAAACACTGAAACAGGCATAAAGAGCGTGTTCGATAAGCCATTTGATAAATCATTGGAAAGCAAAGACTTTCCGACATGTGGGATTTCATCAAACAATCAAGTTTTTATCGCAAAAAAGTAAACTTAAGAGACTGAATGGTAGAGAAAAAGGGCTACCATACTAATTTAATTATTTCATGCCAATTTTAAAAAAACAAAATAAGGAATGACCGATCGCACAAACAATAGATAGATAGAAAAGGACATTTATTTGTATATTCTGAATTAGCCCCCTCATATTTCTGAATATTCAAGCCCAAATTTATATAATGCAGGCATAACAAAAGAACTTTTCTTGAGGTCAAACAAGAGCTGCCCAAGCGTTGGTGATAATTACCGTTACGCTTGTTAAGCAGCAATCAACTTCTACATCATCCGTCTTTGTCGCCCATTTCTTGATCAACTTTGACCGCAGAGTCAATCGGGTGACTAGATTTAACTATGTCATGCGGAACAGAAATGATATTCTTCACCCACTGGGTGATATTCGACTTAGCCGCATCTTTTTGTAATAAGGAGGCGGTGCTACATGTAAATTGTTGGCGCATATGTATAATAAAACAATCTCCAATATGATCAATAGTCAAAAGGTGTTAATTGTCCAATGAGTGGAAGAAAAAGGTGTGAAATACACGTGTCAGTAAACGGCTTAAGTCAGCAATAACCAGGATGGGATTTCTTTTTTATAGTTATCCCCACGCTTTTAAAAAAAGCGTTCGGGGATATTGTGAATGCCTCTGTCCGTCTGTCACGCTATCTCCTCCTTAACCACTGGTCGGAATGTAACCAAATTCGGTACACAGCTTCCTTACATGACACAGCTTCCTTACATGACAAGGGCGTGCAACGTCACATTTATTTTAGGCCCCGCCCCTTGAGGCCTTTGGGAGGGGTCAAAAGGTCAAATATCAATTAAATTCAATTTCAAAGTCGATTTTATAGATTTTGAAACCAAACTTTGCATAAGTAATGATATATGTAACACATTTTGAACAGGATTTTGGCTACGACCCCTGGGTCATGCCCAAGGGGTCAGACTTTGGGGGGGTCAGGGGGTCAAAATTCAAATTTTACCGAATATAGTCATATGGAATATCAAATTGAAGGGGATGATTAGTAGAATACAATACAAGTAAAATTTTGACCCTGGGGTCAGATTTGGGCCCTGGGGGAGGGGTCAAAGGGTCAAAATTTAAGTTTTTTGGAACATAGTCATGTGGCATATATCAAATTGAAGGGCATGATTAGTAGAATATAATACAGGTAATATTTTGACCCTTGGTCCCTCTGTAGAAAGCGTGGGGATTTGCGATGGCGCGCCATCGACAGTACACTGCAACCTCGTTATAGCGCTGATCGTTTAAGCGCGGAAATCAGTATAACGCGGTTGTTCCATGGCTCCCGATTTTTTTCCGCCGGGTGAGATTCCGCGCGTCCGAAATTGACTGGGGCGAACCGGCAGATTTTTTCGAGCGGCCGAAAGTGACGGGGGCGAATCAGCCGATTCGCTGAAATAGATTTGCGACAAGCCGCAGACTTGAATCCGTGGCATAGTAGAGCTTCCGCGCATCCGAAATTTACTGGGGCGAACCGGCCGATTTTTTTTCCAGCGTCCGAAATTGACGGGGGCGAATCGGCCGATTAGCTGAAATAGATCTTTGACAACCCGCACACTTGAATCCGGCGCATAGAACTTCCACGCATCCGAAATTGACTGGGGCGAATCGACCGATTTTTTCTGAGCGTCCGAAATTGACGGGCGCGAATCAATGAGATGAAACCACCGCTACAGTTTTTTCTGCACGCGATCGGTAAATGACGTCATCGGACCCCAGCAACCCCACACGTGTCTATTGTTTCATCTAAATGGGGCGTATCTCTTTCATTAATTGTTTGGAAACGGTAAAAAAATTCTCGATAACAAAACGGTTGTGGAAAACAGTGCTTTCTGTAAGCTCCGTGTCAATAACCAACAACAGCATACAGCTGTGTTAACACGAATTTTTCTCCAACTTTTCTCGCCAAGCGTCTGCTATTTGGCGCCAAAACATAATCATTCACGAGATAGTAGAATAGTGGTAGCAACTCGTCTTAGGAGCAATTAAATAATTTTCACATTGATTGCGGATTAAATTTTATGATCGGGGAATAAACGCAAATTAGAGACATAACTTGACCATATTTTCACACCTTATCGACATGCACCGCAGGGTGGCAATTATATGACAGGGATTAACAATATTGTCATAATTGAACCGTTATAAATCATCAAACAGTGTAAATCCAAATCAGATGTCTGCGGCGTCTTTCTGAAGTGTCTGATCTGGGCTTGCCGGTGCCCCCAAATTTATAACGCGGTGATCACCACTAACGCGGTTGGGGTTCTTGGACCACACCACCCGCGTTATAACGAGGTTGCAGTGTATTCTAGTTGTTTTTTTCGCCACTAGTTTTCGCCAAATGACACAGATTTGCACCAGATTTATTTTCTTTTCACATTTGGCGACCGCTAGTGCGAACCCTGCCTCCGTGGTGTAGTTGTTATGCTACTCGCCTTCTAAACCAGGGGTCGCAGGATCCATCCCGGGCTTTTCCAGACTTTCAGATGAGTCTTCAACGGAGGTCCCGTCTCCGTCTATCTATCTTCTGATGAGTGAGTTTTTTTAGTTTTACGTCCCACCAACAGCTAAGGTCATACGGAGACGGGACCTCGGTTTAAAGACTCATCCGAAAGTGTGGAGAAGCCCGGGATCGATCCTGCGATCCCTGGTTTACAAGGCGAGTAGCGTAACCACTGCACCACGGAGGCTTCTATCTATCTTCTGATACTGCGTCGGTCACATTTGACCATTACCGCAGGTGTATATGACATACACTCCAGGTTTTGCAGGATGGAAGCCTACACAGTAATCATGTAATTATGGTAGGGATCTTTAACCTGCACAGGGGATGGTTCTCCTATCTATCTATCTATCTATCTTCTGATACTGCGTCGGTCACATTTGACCATTACCGCAGGTGTATATTACATACACTCCAGTTTTGCAGGATGAAAGCCTACACAGTAATCATGTAATCTCCTTGCACAGGGGGCCTCCAGTTAACGTCCCCATCCGAAGGACGGTGCACTTCATGACATTCAGCGTTGGTCACTTGGTGGGACGTGAAACTCAAACAGACACTCAACAACAAATCGCGAAAACATGTGACAAATCTGAACAACACGTACCTCTTTTTATTCTTCAACCTACAACACCAATATTTCATAAAAAATGAGAAGTTACACCAGACAATATAAAGCTGTTCACAAGACAAACTTACGTTCTTCACGCGCTTAATAAATACTTCGGATTTTTTAGTTATTTTTTGTTCACATCACGTCGCATGAAAGCGTCTGAGATCGCAGATCTCTTTCGGTAAAACCTGTTCCCGCCGTTTAGTACCGGAAAGTTTCGCCGGTAACAAGCCGTTTTCCCCTTTTCTTGTCCTTTGGTATCATTGGCGGTATTCGACTGGTAGGTTTCGTGAAATTTCCGTGAAATTCCACGTAGGAGTGTGGTGCCTAGTTGTAATAGCTGGTCACATGGTCCAATCAGATATTTTATTTGTGTAAAGCTCATAAGCGATCGTGGTGCACGAAAGGTTCGAGTTTTCCTTCGAATAGAATCGTGCTCCACGACTGCTTATGTATTTGAAAAAATAACTCGTATTTGATTGGATCATGTGATCGGCTATTACAAGAAAGACACCACACTCCTGCGTGGAATTTCACGGAAATTTCACGAAACTTCCCAGTCGAATATGGCCATTGATTCCATTGTGGAATTTTGAATATATCTGAGGGTCACTGATGAGGCCTAATTGGCCGAAACTAACTAGTCCGGCCCAAAAAAACATGTACACTCCATATTTTTCAGTTCTGTGGTGTATTCCTTGCTTCCAAAGGATAACCCTTTTATAGAACATATTTACTTTATTTTTTCTTATTATTTTTTGTTTATTGTACTCTGTTATTGTTATAAGATTTTTTTCAGATCAGACAAACATAGGTTGTGGGTTCTTGTTACAGCCGCCATACTGTACTGTACTGTAGTCTATAACTTCTGCCTTGCTAGGCACACCTCCACAGGGAGTAGTAAATTGGTAACGTCTTTCCACACAATGTTATGATGAGATAAAAGTCCAGGTTTTTTCTATTTACAATTTAAAAGGTCTTTTTTTTTTAGATCCGGTTTCACGCTACTGTGTACAACGGCTACCTTTTCCGCCAGTTTTCTTCTTACGTTTCGGTATTAGGTTAAGTCTCTTGTAACGTTCAGTATGAAGTGTATAGCATAATCTTTTAGTTAACCTTTCAAAGTCTTGTATGAGATTTTGTACACAACCGTCTTTAAAATCACTGATTACACCGGTGCAGTCAAGAAGGAGCCTAACAAGCACCTCATCCTCCACAGGGACCTGCATAAACCTCTCCACACATCTCAGGATACTGTCCATAATGGGCTTTCTGACCTGATTTAACGTACTGCATCTTATCAGGAAGTGATCGACTGTCTCTGGCTCTTGATTACACATCATACAGGTGGGGTCTATCTGGTTTTGGTTGAATGCCACTCGATTCACTTGTAGTATGTAGGTGCCTGTTACCAGCTTCAACTTCACATGGATACATGGAATGTCACGTGCCACACCGGTATGTCGCAACAGCCAATGTCTGTTTCCCGGGTAGTATTCATCAGATGAGAGATACTCTAGCGAGGAGTACAGAGCAGACCTGGTCTTTATTCTTTCAGCCCAGTAATCGTTCACATGCTTGTCTACCATGGATTTCCAACGGTGCTTAGACTGGGGGTTCTCGAGAAGGTCCCAGCACTCTGGGAGGTTGTACTTAAAAAACAGCTTACGAACTGCTACAAACCAGCTGTTACTTTCATAACTTTTGACTGCTAGCTGTCTTCTCGCCACGCGCTTCTCTACGGAATCTTCTTCTAATCGACAGATGCTGCCAAACAATGTCAGAGCACGCTTATGGATGACCCCTTCAACTGGCAAGGCACCAGAAAGAATGTACATATTGGGACGATTTTAAGGAGTACCCACAGCCTATGACTTTGAACGGAAATAAGTAAAATAATGAACACCCCCGTAAACCTCAGTTTTCTCTATATAAAGTGGGGTTACGGTGGATGTTTTTTAAGAAAACAGCCTCAATAATTTTGGTGTAACAAGTGCTAGTCACACCTCTCCGAGTGGCCACTTTTAAGGCCCGGTTCCGGCCGGTAACTAAGGATAAGTTATCCTTAGGCTGACGTGACAGGGCGATGATGCTACTTAAATAGTTGCCTCTTCTCACCTCTAATAAAAGTTAAACTTAGTCTTACAGGGAAAAGTGGGCGAAACGACTAGGGGGCGAAACGACTAGGGAGGAAACGACCAGGGAGGAAACGTCTTGGGGGCGAAATGACTAGGGGAGGAAATGGTTTGGGGACGAAACGCCCCGGGGAAAGTAAAAAACCCGGGAGTAACGGTTAGGAGCCGGAAGTAAAATCCGGGAATAAATTTTGACAATCGAATAAAGGTACTACTGAGGTAGTACTGAGGTAATGGCCAAGTTTGACCGACTCAGTATATGAAGATAGATAGATAGATAGATAGATACTAAACATTCACATATCTGGATGAAAATTGGACCAAAAGTAGAATATAGACTTTTCTTTAAAATGCATATAAGTTTTAGCATTATTATCAATTAATTTTCAAGATATGAACCGAAGTATACAACCATGTCGCAAAATTTTCGCCCGGGAGTAACTTTTGCGGTATTGACGATGTCAAGTATTTTGCAAAATATGTTCAGTCTTGGGTTTCTACAAGAATTACTTTATGTAATGTCCATTAAAACATATCAGAGATGAGAAAAATGCAAAAAAATAAGTTGTTGCATCGCCCCGTCTAGTAAATAATCGACCCGGGAGTGGGCCGGGAGTAATTTCTGGGTTGAAATCGGCGTTTATTTGCCTTATTCTCGGCCTTATTGCTTATACCACATACATTGTATTTCTTAAATGTTTGTCAGCAGAAAAGCTGAGATTCAGCATGGAGTACCAGTATTTATTTACTTGTCATATCGGGACTGGACACACATCCAAACCCCAAACCCATATCACGCCCTGCTCCTGAGCCTATGATTTAAGAGGTGTGTGATTATGTGACCCGGGGACATTTATATTTGGCGCTATTTGTTTTATGGCCGTATATTGTAGAAAAGATGACACAAATTACCCCCGCAGTCTGGTCAGTGCCTTTGCTATTAGCTGTGGGTCCGGGTCCTTTCGGCCCATAACAAAATCGGCCCATGACAAAATCGCCCCATAGCAATTTCGGCCCATAAGTGATTAAAAGGCTGATATAGGGGTCAATTATCAGCCAAAATTAAAAAAAAATATGTAAGATATAGTTAATTTATGATAAAATACATGTATATACAATTTATTTTTACCGCTTTTCACCGCTAGGCATCTGTATCATTATTTTCAATAATTACCTCCCTCAGATGTGAGTCTTCTCGCAATGCAAACTTTGCAAAATTTTATAGACGCCATTCTGATTTAATTTCAAAATTCAATATTGGACTTAAATCTCTTCTGCAACAAGGTCTATCGGAACCCGAATTTTATGGTGACTTAGTATATAAATTCAGAAAAATATATAACCGCAATGACTTCAGCACCCAATTTCGTAAAATCATTCTTCGATATAAAAAGATTGGGTACAACATGGATATTATACAACAGACTGCATGCATGGTAGTTAACCCAATCACGGTTGGCAACTTTGCTTCCCTCTTTAATTGCACGCCGGTGGGTCAGGCCTCAGATTCTATGACGGCTCCAACGTAAAGGCTTATTGAAAATTAAAGAGATAATGTTGGTTGGTGTCTGATGCTCTGTCTCTGGTCGGGCTCATCGGAGTCTAACTGTTGGTTTTCTTTTGCTCCAGCATTTCAGTGGTTTCTTGCTGTCGAGTCCTCACCGTTGTCTCACCTCTGTGGTTCTTTGATTTCTGTGTTCACGGAGATGTTGCACTGATGAGTTAGGAGGCCTTCATGCGGACTGAACAAATTATTTGTCTTAATCGCGACGGAAGTAAGGGCGAGGATTGTGGCCACGTAAAATCGATTTAAGCCCCCCAGTGGAAATCTTCCATGACCGTTCCAAGGCGGCTCTTCCGTGGCATTTTATTTATGTTGTTGTTTGTTACTTACTGTGTATATCACTTGTGTCTTTTAATTT
This sequence comes from Lucinisca nassula, assembly GCA_963580285.1. Taxonomy (NCBI): domain Eukaryota; kingdom Metazoa; phylum Mollusca; class Bivalvia; order Lucinida; family Lucinidae; genus Lucinisca; species Lucinisca nassula. The sequence continues at coordinate 99,890,754 of OY757020.1, forward strand.
CGGATGGCCATATGGCCATTTTGTGGGAAAGTAACTGTCCATATGGCCTTCCTTTGTTTAGGTTTCCATTATGGTCTGGTCGCTTAATGTTTGTATTTCTTTCCCTTTGGTGTCTTTTATGGATGGAGTAAGTTAATTGTATCAATTCCTGATCTTTGTTTTACTTCTACTTTGTAATGGAAGATAAGAAATATAAAAAAAAAATATAAGAGAGGGTGTGTTTATTTAGCAAAAATGTATATTTATGAACTTGGAAATACTAGTTCTGGTGTCATTGCTTATTTGTTTATATTGTTGGCACATGTCGGTGTACAAAATGATTAATAATCACTTTAGGTTGTTGCCTTTATCGACACGTGCCTTAAAGCAACAAACAGAACGATTATCACTTTACTCAAACCTCAGTCATTATTGGGGCACGTGCCAATCATCCATAAGTCTATCTCTCCTAATGCGTGTCTTTAATTCTTTCTTTGTTTCTTGCTTTCGGTTTCGTTTTATGAAAGTTATTGGACTGGGCGCACCGACAGCTATATGTGGGCCTGGCGTCGGGGCCCAACGAAAGACTCACATCAGCCTGTGTATCCACGCAGTCTGATTTGTGTCTAACTATTAATCATAAAGTAGCCAAAGCTACCTCATGCCTCCAGCGATCATGACCATACTGTGCGGCTGAACAAGTCGGGCTGTGTATGCTGGGCTCATGAAGTAGTCAAAGCTTCCTCACGCTTCCAGCGACCATGACCATACTGTGCGGCTGTGCAAGCTGGTCTGTCTATGCTGGGCGAATTGTAGAAATTGCTGGGCGACTGCTTACTAATTTACTTTTGTGTTTCAATCGGCCTAATGTTGGGGAGCAAGACTATTTGGCGGGGTAGAGCATTCTAACTCGGACCCATCAGTACCGGTATTGATGAGTCCGAGATTCCAATGAAAAATTGTTTTGGGAAAGAATGAAAAATTGTAGTAGTTTGTAGGGCTCGTGATGAGTCTGTACGCCATAGGGTGGTTTTGACTAGAGTCCCTCCTGATATGTGGATTTTCTTTCTTATATATCCGTTACGAAAACACACCTGTGTGACATAGTGCATTCTTTCATTTTCTCCTAAATGACTACTTTTCCTACACAAAAAGTGATATTTGTTTTATTTATACTCCGAGCATGCGGTGGCGGTTCTATCGAGTACCCACAACATATGTCTTGGAACAGAAATAAGCATAATAACATATTGCCCTTAAAACCTCAAATTTCCCTATATAAAGTGGGGTTAAGGGCGGTATTATTTTGTCGGACTTGTTAAAACGATGTGATTTTTTATTAGAGGAAAGAATATTAATTTCTCAAACTGAACATATCTTTAATTTTTATGCCATTTTCGACTTACATGCTACTGATTTAATTGGCCGTGCAAGCAAATCAATTATATGCAAACATAATAATTATACCATCATTAAAATTGTGGATCGAAATTGCTATGGGCCGATTTTGTATGGGCCGATTTTGTTATGGGCCGATTTTGTCATGGGCCGATTTTGCTAAGGGCCGAAATGTCCAGGGATCTTAGCTGTCAGGGTAGTTCGACTACGTTTATTAAATGCAATGTATGTGACATGGGCAATAACGCAAATAAACCCAGAAATTACTCTCGGCCTACTCCCGGTTCAATTACTGATTTCACGGAGCGATGAAATAACTTTGTTTTTGTATTTTTCTAATCATCGATATGTTTTTAATTAAGGCGTAACTATACCTAATTTAGTGACACAGAGGCGTTTCTTATATTTAATCTTCATCAGTGTGTCTCAACCCCAAAGTTTTGAAACCGAAACGGATGATGAACAAGACCCGGCAAACACAGGACACCCCCCTCCGAGCACACACTGACCGACGTAGCCTATGAGACAGGTCAGCTGGAGGCATCAGGCAAGAGAGCCTACCCGCGGACTTATAGGGTCCCCCACCGAGCCAACATCAGCAAGCATGACCCACACTCCAAGGAAGTCCCGTGCAATTGATAATACATAAACCTATTCTTGAAGCAATCCCAGACTGAACATATTTTGCAAAATGCTTGACATCGTCAATACCGCAAAAGCTACTGCCGGGCGAAAATTTTTCGACATGGTAATATATATTTGGGTTCATATCTTGAAAAGTACTGGATTATAAATATAAATCTTATATGTATTTTAAAGAGGTGTCTATATTCTACATTTTGATCCAAATTTTACCTCGATATGTGAATGCGTATGGTGGTGCGCATGCGCGCGAATTGTGCGCTTCCCTATTTTCAGGGACAAATTTTGGATTTTTTTGGAATAATTAGGAATACCCTGGATGAGTTGTTTAGCTATTTATCTTAACTTAACTTATTTATTGTCCTGAGTCTTCTTTTTCAGCTCTAGGTTTTTTGTTTGTTGAATTGTAAAGTGCGTAGCCCGGTCATTTTTGTAGTGGTAATTTTCTACCCTGCACCGGTCACCGGAACTTAATTTAGTTCCGGTTCGCGGATTGGACACAAATAGGTAAACAACAATATAATGAAAATATAGAATAAAAGTTATTCATTCTGACATTGCCCACCAGAGGAGATTTTCCAAGACACACACAGTAACTTTTGCCCTTCATACCCCAGGAAGTCAGTACTCAACCACCCATGATGTGTCATTTTGCATTTGACATCCTATTTGGAGTGTGTTGCTTGCTGTTGGCAACACGTTTTGATTCACTTTTTAACTGCAGTGGACAAGACCTACAGGAAATTCCAGTTGACTTCTACCCTGTTTACACTGACTGTAGAGGTACAACAGCTAACCAGCATAACCTTTTGTTTCATGTACCCCAGTTGTGCACGGTATCAATTCTAAAGAAATCTTTTAGGTTTAAGGAATTTCCTGGCTCAAATAAACTTTGTTATTTATACATATTTACAGTGATGATAGGAAATGCTTGGGATGTTGAAACTAATCCTGGTCCAGATTCCCGAAGTAACAGTACACATTTCCCATGTGGGGTCTGTACTGAAAGTGTTGGTTGGGATGACCGAGGAATTTGTTGTGATACTTGTAATGTCTGGTATCATATAGGCTGTCAAGGCATGTCTTCAACTATGTATAGCATTTATACTAGTCCATTGAGTACAAGCATGGCATGGGATTGCTTGAAATGTGGAATGCCTAACTTTTCCACATCGCTATTTGGTGACTCAGCAACTTTAGATACTCATAATAGATTTGATCCATTATCATCCCTGTCCGAGCCTGATAGTCCGATACCAGACAATATTGGCCCACCAACTGCAGCTTCTTCGCCCATTGTGCAGCAACCAAGAGGAGCTAAACCGAGGACCAAAAAAGCGGTCCTCAACCACCCCCTCAGAATCTTGATTATGAATTGTCAGTCAATTAAGAATAAAAGGGCTGAAATTCACACAATTATCGACTCGGCTAAACCAGACATCATTTTGGGGAATGAGTCTTGGTTAACCCCAGATATCAAAAACTCGGAAATTTTCCCAGATTCATTCGAGGCCATCCGGAAAGACAGAGTTGGAGATGCCCATGGTGGTGTCTTCGTGGCATTTAAAAGAGACCTGCTCTGCACAGAAACTCCGGAGTTGGACACCGACTGTGAAATAGTTTGGTGTAAGTTGAACATTATTGGGTGTAGGACTCTGTACCTTGGATCTTTTTATCGTCCACCAGATCAGATTGACCCAGATTATCTTGAGGCCTTCAATACATCCTTGGCTAGGATAATGTCAAATGGAAATGCCCACATATTGGTAGGAGGGGACTTCAATTGTGGTGATATTGAATGGTGCAACCAGCAGGTACCCCATGGGGTGTCTAAAAGGCAAACGCAACAACAGCTTTTGGATATAGTAAAAGAACATTGCCTCTCTCAAGTCGTAAATATACCCACCCGGCAAGAAAAAACCCTGGATTTGCTATTTACAAATTCTCCATCCCCAGTTAGTCGTGTCAAAGGGATGCCCCCGATCGGCAAGGCCGATCATGATATAGTTTATATTGAGTATGACATAAAAGCAAAGCGAATCCGACAGGTCCCGCGTAAAATATATTTATATAAGCGTGCGGATATGGATGGTCTGCGAGACCATATGGCGCGATTTAAGGATTCCTTCCTTTCCTCTGACCTCTCTCGCATGTCAGTAAATGACTTGTGGGTCAGTTTTAAGACCGAACTTACGACGGCCATGGAAAGGTACATACCAATAAAAATGACCAAAACAAAGCATAGTGTACCATGGATCGATAACACGATCAAACACCTAATCAGAAGACGTGACAGAATGTACTTTCGTGCTCGTAAGTCTAGCAATCCCGACGTGAAGAACCATTACAAAAGGTTCAGAGCACATGTACAAAAGGTAATTAGAGATGCATATTGGAATCATGTTTCCAGCATCTTTACCTTTGATGATGAAAATACTGATCCCGAGGGCCCCCAGAAGAATGGAAAAGTTAAGAAATTTTGGTCATTTGTAAAGTCCCTGAAAAAAGAATCATTTGGGATCACTTCACTTAGAGAAAATGGAATTTTGAAAACTGAATCACGCGAAAAGGCAAATATATGTAATAAGCAGTTTCAATCGGCGTTTACACGTGAAGCTGACGGTGAGCTACCATCAAAAGGTACAAGTCCGTTCCCCTCTATGGGGGACATAACAGTTGACCCCAAAGGGGTCGCAAAACTGTTGGACAAGCTCAACATACATAAGGCATCTGGGCCTGACGGTCTGCATGCCAGGGTGCTTAAGGAATGTAGTGCTGAAATATCTCCCCTGCTGGCCTTTATTTTCAATGAATCACTTGCTCGGGGCACTGTACCAGATGACTGGCGACAAGCAAACGTAACCCCGGTCTTTAAGAAAGGAGAAAAATACGATGCTGCGAATTACAGACCGGTGTCGCTCACATGCATCTGTTGCAAAACCCTGGAGCATATATTAGTCAGCAACATTAACAAGCACCTAGCCTTTGAAAGCATTCTTGCTGACTGCCAGCATGGTTTCCGAAGTCGAAGGTCTTGTGAAACTCAATTAGTTCAGTTCTACCATGACATAGTGAGCAATCTGGATGGGGCCATTAATCGTGGCCACAAACAGACTGACCTGATTATCATGGATTTTGCAAAGGCCTTCGACAAGGTACCTCACAGGAGGCTATTGTACAAACTAGATCATTATGGGATTAGAGGATCCACTCTTAAGTGGGTTAGCTCATGGCTCTCTGGACGCACTCAACAAGTTGTACTTGACGGCCAAGCGTCGGATCCAGTCCCTGTTTTGTCCGGTGTCCCACAAGGTTCGGTACTTGGACCGGTCCTTTTCTTGATATTTATTAATGATCTTCCCGATAATATCAGGTCATCTGTTCGTTTGTTTGCTGATGATTGTGTTTTGTATAGGAACATATATACTACTTCTGACTGTCTTATCTTACAAGATGACCTGGATAGCCTAGCACGTTGGGAGGCCGATTGGCAAATGAAGTTCAATGTGGCCAAATGTCATTCAATGAGGGTGTCACGGCACCCTCCAGACAAGCAGATTAAATTCAACTACTCATTACATCAGCATACTTTGGAACATGTCCAATCCGCAAAATATCTTGGTATCACCATTACTGATAATCTTGATTGGGGTCAACATATTTCTGAGATTACCTCTAAAGCAACTAGGACATTAGGGTTTCTTAGACGTAATTTGGCTTTTGCACCTAGGCAGACAAAGGGTGTTGCATACAAAACCTTGGTTAGACCTCAATTAGAGTATGCATCACCTGTTTGGCACCCCCATGTTAAAACTCAGGTTCAGCAGGTTGAGAAGGTTCAGAGAACGGCTGCCCGATGGACCTGCAGGCGATGGCGGAACAGAAGCAGTGTTGGTGATATGCTCGATGAGCTGGAGTGGCCATCCTTGGAGGCCCGTCGCGAGCAGTCCTCTTTAACCTTCTTTTATAAGATTCACTCTGACACAGTGTCTCTTAATAAAGATAAATACTTGACCCCTGTGACTACTTCAACTCAAACAAGGGCATCAAAACTAAACAACAGTCAATATCGTAGGTACCAGGCCTATAGTGATGCCCTGAAGAATTCTTTCTTCCCTAGAACTATTCCTCAGTGGAATAGTCTTCCCTCCTCTGTGGTAAATGCCAAAACTGCAGAGGAGTTCAAAGCCCGCATAGTGTAGATTGGGATCCAGAGGTGTGCGTTTTAGTACACCTCTGAAAGCAGATTGTAAATAGTTTTAAGAACTCATCCAGTGGGTGTGTTTTTTTTTTTTTTTTTTTTTTTTGCTAAATTCTAAATTTAGCGCACCACCCAACTGAGGTAATGGCCAAGTTTGACCGACTCAGTATATGAAGATAGATAGAATGTTTAATACCTTTATTCGATTGTCAAAATTTACTCCCGGATTTTACTCCCGGTTCCCGGCCGTGATATTTCGTCCTAGGCCGATCGCTTGTGTCGTTTCGCCCCAATTTGGTAGGTTTCTTTCTTCAGAGTCAGAATCAGAATTGTAACATAATGTCAAATGACATTCATACACCAGGGCCTGTGATATGGGAAGTTAGTCCCTAGCTCTAACCGAAGAGGTAAACTTAGCTACACAATACTCAGCACCTTCAGCCGTCGAAATAATCTAATCGGGAAGGGCATTCCAATCTCTAATGGTTCGGGGAAAGAACGATTCTTTATAAATATCCGTTCTTGCAGTAAGGGTCTGAAACGTCATTGAAAGGTGCTTTCTACACAGCCTAGTTGGGGGAACAAGATCATCTGTTGGAATGCTGGCAGCACCCTTTAGACCTTTGTATAAGAGTATGAGCCTACTGTCTCTTCTCCTTTTCTTGAGAGACTCCCATCTTAATATTCCTAGAATTCCAGTCATGCTCCCAGTTTCAAAGCAGTAATTTCCTGTTACAAACCTAGCAGCTCTATTCTGAACTTTTTCAATTTCTTCATTAAGGACCACTCCGTTTGGGTCCCAAATGCAGCTACCATATTCCAAGATTGAGAGGACACGTCCCCTAGATGCTGTCTCTTTCACATCCTGAGGACATGCTGAAGATTTCGCCTCAGGAAACCAAGTGTTCTATTCCCCTTTGTACACATGTTGCTAATGTGCGTATTCCATCTCAAATCGTGAGTAATTGTCACACCAAGGTATTTAATGGAATTCACATTTTCGAGGACCGTTCCCTCTAAGGTGTAAGAAGCCTTAATTTTATTTATTCTTTTCCTAGTTATCTGCATAATATTACATTTAATGGGTTGAAATTTCATGCCCCATTTTCGTACCCAACATCCTAACTATCTATATCCTTCTGAAGTTTCACTGGGTCCTCAGTATCTCTGATTTCCCGATAGCAAACACAGTCGTCTGCGAACAGTCTTATTTCCGAGTCAATGTCAGTGGAAATATCATTGATATACAGGGAATATAGCAGCGGACCAAGAACAGTCTTCTGGGGGACCCAAGATAAAACTGGCGCCCATACTGAAGATTCACCATTAAAAACAACACGCTGTTTTCTGTAGCAAAGGAAGGAATCCATCCATTTGAGAATCTTTTCTCCAATTCCATAACTAAATAATTTAGATTTAAGTAGTTTATGAGGAGGGGTGTCAAAAGCCTTCTCGAAGTCCAGAATAAATGTGTCCACCTGCCCCCTTGTGTCCAGGATTTTTGCCCAATCATTAAAAACCGTGCTCAACTGAGTTTTGCAACTATGCCTTTTCCTAAACGCATGTTGTCTGTCTGACAAAAGTTTATGTTCATCCAAGTGGGCCATGATGTTTGAGCAGACTATGTGTTCAAGCAATTTACATAGAACTGTCACACAGTGCATTTGGAGATGGTGCAGAAATGGACCACCAGCTATATCACAGAATAAGAACTATTGCAGAAAATGTCTAAAAGACTGGACAATAAATTTGCACAACCAAATGCACCTATACTTTATGACAGAACACAGGCCAGTGACACTGGGCGATAATTACGAGCAAGAGCCCTGTCTCCTTTTTTGAAAATTGTACAGATGTTCGCTAGGGGCCATTCTTTGGGAATTTCACCCGTATCGAGAGATTGTTGGAAAAGATGAGCAAAAACTTGACCTAACTCGTTTGCTAGTTCCTTCAGGACCCTAGGATGAAGCTCACCAGGCCCTAAAGCTTTAGAAGGGTTTCTTTCTTCCCGTTCGCCTTAACCCCAGGAGGGGACACAGATGGTGTATATATTATACACTCTTGTTTTGCAGGTTGAAAGCCTACACAGTAAACATGTAATTACGGTAGGGTTCATTAACCTGCACCAGGGATGGTTCTCCCTGCACAGGGGGCCTCCAGTTAACGTCCCGATCCGAAGGACGGTGCACTTTATGACATTGATCCCCGCAAATGATGCCAATGGAGCGTGTTTGAACACCGAAATTTTATCACCGCTGCCAGGGATCGAACCCGGGACCTCTAGCATCACTGGTAAGTGCACTAACCACTGAGCAATCAGGCTCCGTTAGTCTATATAGCGAAAAGAACCTGCCTTTCGTTCCTTTCGCGAAAGGAAGAATTTTTTTCTAGGAAAGGAAGTGGAGCGCTGTTGTTCGTGGATCGCTTTCTTGCAGTGGTAGCACATCGGATTTGTGATCGAGAGGTTGCGGGTTCGATCCTCACGCTGACCAAAGTGTTATGTCCTTGAGCAAGGCACTTCATCCGCATTGCCTAAAAAAGTACTGGTTGCCACCCAGGAAATCCTGCTCGTAATGCTTAGATGTGAGCGAGAAGCAGTAATAGGAGAAAGAGAAAAAAAGAGAAGTTTTCATAATCAGGATCAGAATTGTTACTGGTGACACGTCAAATGACATTCATACACCAGGACCTGTGATATGGTAAGTTAGTCCCTAGCTCTAATCAAAGATGTAAACTTAGTTACACAGTCATCAGCACATTCAGCTGTCGATATAATCGAATCGGGAAGGGCAATCCAATCTCTAATGGTTCTTTCTGTTTTTCTCCTATTACTGCTACTCGCTCACATCTCAGCATTACAAGCAGGATTTCCTGGGTGGTAACCAGTACTTTTTTAAGCAATGTGGATGAAGTGCCTTGCTCAAGGCGCAAAACTTTGGCCAGTGTGAGGCTCGAACCCGCAACCTCCCGATCACAAATCCGATGCGCTACCACTGCACCAATGCGCTTCGGGAGAAGAACGATTCTTTATAAATGCAGTAAGGGTCTGAAACGCCAAATGAATGGTGATTTCTACAGTGCCTAGCTGGGGGGACAAGGTCATCTGTTGGAATGCTGGCAGCACCCTTTAGACCTTTGTATAAAAAATGAGCCTACTGTCTTTCCTCCTTTTCTTGAGAAACTCCCGTTTAAATTTTCCAAGTATTCCAGCCATGCTCCCAGTTTCAAATCAGTAATTGCCTGTTACAAATCAATCAGCTCTACGATTCTGAACCTTTTCAATTTCTTCGTTAAGGACCACTCCACTTGGTTCCCATATTCAACTACCATATTTCAAGATTGTGCGAAAGAGACCTTTATATGCTGCCCCTTTTACATCCTGTGGGCACTGATGAAGATTTCGCCTCGGGAAACCAAGTGTTCTACATGTGTATTTGCCTTAGTACACATGTTGCTAATATGAGTAGTCCATCTCAAGTTGTGTGTGATTGTCACACCGGGGTATTTAACCGAGTCCACATTCTCGAGGACCGTTCCCTCTAAGGTGTAAGAAGCTTCAATTTTATGAGACCTCTTCCTAGTTATATGCATAATGATGTATTTAACTGGCTGAAATCGCATGCCCCATTTTCGGGCCAAACATTCTAATCTATCTATGTCATTCTGAAGTTTCAGTGAGACATCTGTGCCTCTAATTTCCATGTAGCAAACACAGTCGTCTGCGAACAGTCTTATTTCTGAGTCAATGTCAGTGGAAATATCATTGATGTACAGGAGAACAATAGTGGACCAAGAAAAGTCCCTTGTGGGACTCCAGACAAAACTGGAGCCCACTCTGAAGATTCATCATTAACAGCAACGCGCTGTTTTCTGTAGCAAAGAAAGGAATCTATCCAATTGAGAGTTTCCACCTCCCCCCCCCCCCCACACACACACAATTCCGTAACCAAATAACTTAGATTTAAGTAGTCCATAGGTTGTGGTGTCGAAAGTCTTCTCGAAGTCATTAATAACTGTGCTCAGGTGAGTTTCACAACTATGCCTTTTCCTAAATGCATGTTGTCTGTCTGACAAAAAATATGTTCATCCAAGTGGGCCATGATGTTCGAGCAGACTAAATGTTCAAGCAATTGACACGGAACACAAGTCAGAGACACAGGGCGATAATTACGGGCAATCTCCGTTTTTGAAGAGTGGACAAATAGATGTTATTTGAAATAGCAAAATAATATTTACACTGATCATTTGTTCATTCGAATATAGATCGGTTCCCTTGCCGTAAATGTCTTTGCTAGTTGGCTACAACATAACGATTGGTAGCTAGCAGAAGCCAATACGTCTATTTATAGCATAAGCACTCACCGAATATGCGAGTTCACCAAGGGTAACCGCAGTGTCAGACGAACTATCGATACTTAGTATACTGAAATAATTTATTAATTTCACATAGTGAAATTCTTATCATTAGCTTGAAATATTTATCTTTCTTTCTTTCTTCTTTCTTTCTTTCTTTCTTTCTTTCTTTTTTTCTACTTAGACTGCGATCGGTCACATTTGACCATTACTCGCAGGTGTACATTACATACACTCCAGGTTGCAGGGTTGAATGCATACACAGTAATCATGTAATTACGGTAAGGGGTCTTTAACCTTCACAAAAGATGACTTCCTGCACAGGGTGGCCTCCAGTTAACGTCCCGATCCGAAGGACGGTGCACTTTTTGGCATTCATCTTTATTAACACTCGCAGATATAATTTACAATGAGTAATACACAGCTAGCTGACCTACTACGGCAGTATTTTAAATTAACAGACGCGCTTTTCGAGCAGTGATAAGATTAGGATTTTCTACCTCAAACCAATATACTCGCTACCGTCCCGAAGGGGAAGTAATAACGAAGGGAAACCAATCTAATTCGAATATTTACCCAAACCAAGATACTCCAGTTAGAAAAAAATCCAAAGGCGGGCTGCTCAATGGACCACCAGTGACTATGACACGAGGTCAAACGTTACAGCCATGCTTGGTAGACGAATGTACGTCTCTGTTTGTTCCATCAGTTCATGGGCTTGTGGCAATTCCTATACCAGAATACATCAAGCCCAATGCCCGTGTGTCCAGTTATTGCCACTCTATGGCTTACCGCCAAGACCACGTAACAAATAACTTCTAGAAGTAGTCTTTTATTCCTCTGGCAAAAGTCCAGTGGCATGTCCTACCCGAGTCGGTTGTATGCTTACCAAACATTGACGCGTTCAAAGAAGCAGTTGGTAAGCTGCAACACTGTAGTCCGTAGATCCAAACATGGTGTTTTAAATTGCGTTTACAGTAGAACTGAAAGCAACGATCAGGAATCGATACAATTAACACACAGCTCCCATCAGAGGCACCAAGGGAAAGAAACACAAACACGAAACAACTAGACCCTAATGGAAACATCACTAGCGGAAAGCCAAAAGTAAAATAGAAGTGAAAGCAATGATCAGGAATCGATACAATTAACCCACGGCTCCCATCAGAGACACCAAAGGGAAAGAAACACACACACGAAACAACCAGTCCCCAACGGAAACACCAATAACGTAAAGCTAAAACGACAGTTACTTTCCCACAAAATGGCCAATTGGCCATCCATCCTAAACAAACTAATGTAAGCGATACAAACACCTAAAGACAAATCATAACAAAAATAAACCGGGAAAGAAGAACCGCCTTGGAACGGTCAGTGAAACGAATTCCACCGGGGGCTTAAATCGATTTAACCTGGCCACAATCCTTGCCCGTACTTCCGTCGCGATTTAGACAAATAATTTGTTCAGTCCGCATGAAGGCCTCCTATCTCATCAGTGCAATATCTCCGTGAACACAAAAATCAATCAACCACAGAGATGAAACAACGACGAGGACTCGACAGCATGAAACCAATGAAATACTGGAGCAAAAGAAAAGCAACAGTTAGACTCCGATGGGCCCAACCAGAGAGAGAGCATCAGACACCAACCAACATTACATTAAATTAGATTTTCTCTAATTCTCAGTAAGCCTTTACGCTGGAACCGTCAAAGAATCTGAGGCCTGACCCACCGGCGAGCAACTAAAGAGGGAAGCAAAGTTGTCAACCATGTTTTAACCCATCTACTCACCTACTTTTTAACTTTTATCTTTGCTCACCTCACTATCCAAACTTGTACTTTATCTCATTGCTCGTACTTTTTTCAGCACTGACGGCGCACACTTGTCAAGAATGTCCGTGAGGGCATGTGACAGTATATGAAGATTGATACATAGATAGATATTATGGGATATATATATAGTCCCGCACTGCATTGATGGTCATGAAACCACTAAACATACCATTTGTAAAGAATCAGATCAGATTCAGAATAAGAATTGTTGCTGGTGACACGTCAAATAACATTCATTCACCAGGACCCGTGAAAGGGGAAGTTGGTCACTAGCTCTCACCAAAGAAGTATACTTAGCTACATCATCATTTGCACCTTCCGCGGATGAAATAGGCGAGTCTGGAAGGGCATTCCAATCTCTAATTGTCTGAGGGAAGAAGGATCCCTTGTAGACCTCAGGCCTTGCAGAGAGCACCTGAAATGCCAAAGCGTGATGCTTTTATGTCGCTCCTGATATGGGAATAAGGTCATCTGTTGGCATGGTGGCAGCACCCTTTATACCTTTGTACATGACTCCCATCCTAAGTTTTTCAGTGTTCCAAATATACTTCCAGTTTCTAAATAGAAGTGAAGGCAATGATCAAGAATCGATACAATTAACCCACAGACACCGAAGGCAAAGAAACACAAACATTATTATCCCCTCGCAACAAAGTTGCGAATGGGGATATAGCATCGGTGCCGTGCGTCCGTGTGTGTGTGTGTCTGTGTGTCTGTGTGTCCGTGTGTCCGTGTTTCTGTGTGTGTGTCTGTCCGGAACCTTGTGAGCAGGATAGAAGACACAGTATTCATCGTAGAAGCATCAAACCTTCCACAAATGTTCACCATGTACAGAGGATGAACCCTATTGAATTTCAAGGTCAGGGGTCAAAGGTCAAGGTCACAATGGACTTGACCTTGAAAACCTTGTGAGCAGGATAGACGACACAGTATTCATTGTAGAAGCATCAAACCTTCCACAAATGTTCACCATGTACAGAGGATGAACCCTATTGAATTTCAAGGTCAGAGGTCAAAGGTCAAGGTCACAATGGACTTGACCTTGAAAACCTTGTGAGCAGGATAGAAGACACAGTATTTATCGTAGAAGCATCAAACCTTCCACAAATGTTCACCATGTACAGAGGATGAACCCTATTGAATTTCAAGTTCAGGGGTCAAAGGTCAAGGTCACAATGGACTTGACCTTGAAAACCTTGTGAGCAGGATAGACGACACAGTATTCATCGTAGAAGCATCAAACCTTCCACAAATGTTCACCAAGTACAGAGGATGAACCCTATTGAATTTCAAGGTCAGGGGTCAAAGGTCAAGGTCACAATGGACTTGACCTTGAAAACCTTGTGAGCAGGATAGACGACACAGTATTCATCGTAGAAGCATCAAACCTTCCACAAATGTTCACCAAGTACAGAGGATGAACCCTATTGAATTTCAAGGTCAGGGGTCAAAGGTCAAGGTCACAATGGACTTGACCATGAAAACCTTGTGAGCAGGATAGACGACAAAGTATTCATCGTAGAGGCATCAAACCTTCCACAAATGTTCACCATGTACTGAGGATGAACCCTATTGAATTTCAAGGTCAGGGGTCAAAGGTCAAGGTCACAATGGACTTGACCTTGAAAACCTTGTGAGCAGGATAGACGACACAGTATTCATCGTAGAAGCATCAAACCTTCCACAAATGTTCACCATGTACAGAGGATGAACCCTATTGAATTTCAAGGTCAGGGGTCAAAGGTCAAGGTCACAATGGACTTGACCTTGAAAACCTTGTGAGCAGGATAGAAGACACAGTATTCATCGTAGAAGCATCAAACCTTCCACAAATCTTCACCATGTACAGAGGATGAACCCTATTGAATTTCAAGGTCAGGGGTCAAAGGTCAAGGTCACAATGGATTTTCATGTTAATGAATCGTATGCAGTTACAGTATTCATCGTAGAAGCATCAAACCTTCCACAAATGTTCACCATGTACAGAGGATGAACCCTATTGAATTTCAAGGTCAGGGGTCAAAGGTCAAGGTCACAATGGATTTTCATGTTAATGAATGGTATGCAGTTGCGAGGGGATGCTACGCTTGCGTTGCCTTGTTTAGAATTTGTTTTTTTTTTTCTACAAAAACACAGATGTCTCTCCCCTTTTGACCTCTAAGTATGACCTTTACATTGGCGGCATTGGCCTGGGTGTTGTGTGCAACGCATCATATGATGAAGGTGAACATTTCTGCAAAGTGACTTTAAAATGTCAATCGAGAAATAAGAAAGTTATTGCCCGTTCACGAAAAAGCCCTTTTTTGACCTCTAAGTATGACCTTGAACTTGGAGGTACTCACACGTGTCTTGCAAGCTACATATCATCTCATGATGGTTAACATTTCTGCCAAGTCATTTCAAAATCCATCCAGGAATAAGAAAGTTACTGACCGGACACGAAAAAAAGACTCTTTTCTGACATATGATATTTAAGTATGACCTAGACCTTGAGGTACAGATTTTGATCTCGGAAGCAACACATCGTCTCATGATGGTTAACGTTTCTGTCAAGTAATTTCACAATCCATCAAAGAATAAGAAAGTTATTGATTGTACACAAAAAGGCCCCCTTTTAACATTTGAGCTCTAAATATGACCTTGACATTTGAGGTAGGGACCTTGGTCTTGCGCACAACACATCGTCTAATGAAGATGAACATTTCTGCAAGGTAACTTTGACAAGAGGACCAAGATGGTCCTATATCGCTCACCTGAGCTAACAGATTCAAAGTTTCAGGAAGTGCCAACCTTTACTGAACGATTTATGCGAGGACAAGGTGATGACACCGTAAGCGTTTTCTGCAATCAAGTAGAATTTAACCCTATGATAAATAGGCTAACCTCATCAGTTTTCAAACTCATTCAAGCTTTTATCCCTGACTTGCTTACATGTAGCTTTCAAGAAGATCTGATATAAATTGAAGGGGATATGGTGATGACAAGGTCAAAAATAAACAATTAATTGCTGCAATCAAAGGGATGTAACTCTATGGTAAATATGCTAACCTCACCAGTTTTCAAACTCTCCCGAGCGTTTCTGTCTGACTTGCTACTTTGTAAGTTTCACGAAGATCCGATCAAAACTGAAGGTGCAGCAGTGATGACAAGGTCAAAAATAAGCATTTTCAGCCAAGCAGGGGAAATAACTCCATGATTAATTGACTGGGTTTGCTGCTTTTCAAACTTGTCTGAGCTTTTATCCCTAACTTACTAACATATAAATTTCAAGAAGATCCGATAAAAACTGAAGGAGATACGGTCAAAAAGGGCATTTTCTTCAATCCAAGGGATGTAACGCTATGGTAATTGGACTGACCTCATCAGTTCACGAACTCATCTATTTCATCCCTGACTTATTAACATGTAAGTTTCAAGAAGATCCAATAAAACTGAAGGAGCTACGATGATGACAAGGTAAAAAATAGGCATTTCTGTAATCAAGGGGGTAATAACTCTATGAAATATAGGATGACCTCACCAATTTTGAACTAAGCAGAGGTTTTATCCCCTACCGATGAAAACTGAAGTGATGGTGATGAAAAGGTCAAAAATAGGCATTTTCAGCAGTAAAGTGAACGCAATTCTACGATAGATAAGCCAACTTCGTCAGTTTTCCAACTCATCCGAGCGTTTATCCCTGACTTACTTGTTTGTAAGCTTTAAGAAGATCCAATCAAGACTGAAGGGGCTACGGTAATGACAAGGTCAAAACCAAGCATTTTCAGCAAATTAGGGGACATAACTCCGTCAGTAATCGACCAACATCGCTAGTTTTCTAACTCGTTCGAGCTTTTAATCTTGACTTACTCGTACGTAATTTTCAGGAAGATCCAATCAAAACTGAAGGGGCTACGGTGGTGACAAGGTCAAAAATCGGCATTTTCAGCAATGAAAGGAACGTGACTCTTATGATAAATGGGCCCACTTGGCCGGTTTTCGAACTCATCCGAGTTTTTATCCCCAGCCACATTACATATAAATTTCCGAAAGATTCGATCAAAACTGAAGGGGCTACGGTGGTGACAAGGTAAAAAATCAGCATTTTCAGCAATCAAAGTAAGGTGACTCTATGATAAATGGGCCCACTTGACTGGTTTTCGAACTCATCCGAGTTTTTATCCCCAGCCACATCACATATACGTTTCCGAAAGATCCGATCAAAACTGAAGGGGCTACGGTGATGACAATGTCAAAACAAGAAAGCAGTCAGAGGGAAAGCCAAATTCCCCGCCGCACTTTGTACCAAGCTCAACCTTGTGATCTTCACCTTTGACCCTGACCTTGAGTTGGCATGGCTTATTTATGGGTACTGCACATCAGCTCACTGAGGGGGTATATTTCACAAAAGTTTAATGAAAATCCTTCCAGGGGTAAAGGTGATATGGAACGGACACAAAATTCCAAGTTTCAAACTCGTGACCGTCACCTGTGACCTTGACCTTGAGTTGGCATGGTTTATCTTGGGTTCTGCACATAAGCTCACAGAGGGGTATATTTGTTGACTGTTTAATGAAATCCTTCCACTGGTAGGGGAGATATGGAACGGACACAAAATACGATGTTTCAAACTCGTGACCTTCAACTGTGACCTTGACCTTGAGTCGGCATGGTTTATTTATGTGTTCTGCACATCAGCTCACCGAGGGGGACATTTGACCACAGTTTAATGAAAATCTATCTAAGGGTGAAGGAGATATAGAATGGACACAAAATTCACAGTTTTAAACTCGTGACCTTCAAATGTGACCTTGACCTTGAGTCAGCACGGTTCATTGATGGGTCCTGCATATCAGACACGTGACCTTCCAATGTAATCTTGACCTGGTGTTGGCATGATTCATTTAATACCTCTGCACATCAGCTCACCGACGGGGAAATTTGACCAACGTTTAATGAAAATCTATTAAAGGGTAAAGGAGATATAGAATGGACACACAATTCACAGTTTTAAACTCGTGACCTTCAAATGTGACCTTGACCTTGAGTCAGCACGGTTCATTGATGGGTCCTGCATATCAGCTCGCTGAGGGGGGGGGGGGGGGTATAATTGACCAAAGTTTAAATAGAATCCTTCCAGGGGTAAGGGAGATATGAAACGGACACAAAATACGAAGTTTCAAACTCATGACCTTCAGATGTGACCCTGACCTTGAGTCGGTATGGTTTTTTTAATGTTCTGCACATCAGCTCACTGAGGGGGACATTTGACCAAAGTTTAATGAAATTCCCTTGAAGGGTAAAGGTGATATGATACGGACACAAAATTCAAACTCGTGACCTTCAAATGTGACATTGACCTTAAATGAGCATGGTTCATTTATAGGTTCTGCACATCAGCTCATTGAGGGGTATAATTGACCAAAGTTTAATGAGAATCCTTGCAGGGGTAAAGGACATAAAATTCATAGTTTCAAAGTTTCAAACTCGTGACCTTCAAATGTGACCTTGACCTTGAGTCTGGATGGTTAATTTATGGGTTCTGCAAATCAGCTCACTGAGGGGGATAATTGACCAAAGTTTAATGAGAATCCTTGCAGGGATACAGAAGATATGGAACGGACACAAAATGCAAAGTTTCAAACCCGTGACCTTCAGATGTGACCTTGACCTTGAGTCGGCATGGTTCATTTTTGGGTTCTGCACATCAGCTCACTGAAAAGAATATTCGACCAAAGTTTAATGAAAATCCTTTGAAGGGTTAAGGAGATATGGAACGAACACAAAATTCCAAGTTTTAAACCCGTGACCTTCAACTGTGACCTTGACCTTGAGTCGGCATGGTTCATTTATGGGTTCTGCAAATCAGCTTACTGAGACGAATAACTGACTAAAGTTTAAAGGCATTTATTCTGAAACAGTAAAACACACCGTGTGTTCATAATTGTTTTATTGCCCCCTGTGGTAGACTATCTATAGCAGATCAAAGGCGGTCCCTAATAGGGTGATTAGTAGCTCTTGTTGATTCCCCTGACTGAGGTACATAAGGGGAAAATCAACACTATACACTCCAGTCAACAGTTAGTAAATTATTGATTTTCCCCATTGAGGCCCCTTACCTGTTGAAGACAGAGGACTTGTCTTCAGTCAGCACTGAGGGCTACATAATATTATGTAATGAAATGATAGTCCTCAATAATCAAGAATAAATGCCTTTAATGAAAATCTATCAAAGGGTTCAGGAGATATGGAGCACAAGAGAGTGTTACGGAAAGACAGACGGACAGAAGGACAGACGACGGACGGACAGACGAAGGCCATTTCTATAATCCCCACTCAGCTTTATGTTTCATAGAAAGGTTATCCTTTGAAAGCAAGGTATACACCACAGAACTGTAACGTATGGGGTGTTCAAGTTTTTCTGTTCAAGACTAGCTACTTTCGGCTATTTAAGCCTCATCAATGATCCCCAAATATTTTCAAACTTGAAAAACAAATGGAAGCAATGATCACAAAGGACAAAAAATACAAACATCACTATGATGAAGGGCAGAGAGGCTTTTACGGCTGCTCAACATTCATTTTACACCAGCTTTATAAGCAATTTATAACTACATTATTCAAGATAATCTCATTATCAGTCAATGATGAACCGGTGTTTATTGGACCTTAAGTGGTCACCACTGTTGGCAGTTTGAATCGAAAGATGAAATAAGACTCATACTCCCCAGCACTAGTGATCCCTTGGTCGTCATAGACCGTCGGAATAAATGCGATTTCGGATGAGAAGTCCTGCGTTCGGTCCATTTAAAATACAAGTGAGGGCAATGATCAGGAATCGATACAATTAACCCACAGCTCCCATCAGAGACACCAAACAAAAAAAAAAAAAACAAAAAAAAACACAAACATAACATAACTAGACCAAAATGGAAACATCAATAGCGGAAAGTCAAAAGGACACTTACTTTCCCACAAAATGGCCAATTGGCTATCTAAAACCAAACTAAATAAATAAATAAATAAATAAATAAAAATAAATAAAAATAAATAAAAATAAAAGCGATACACACACTCAGAGACAAACCATAACAAAAATCAACCGCGACAGAAGGGCCGCCTTGAAACGGTCAGTGAAACGAATTCCACTTGTGGATTAAATCGATGTTATGCGGCCGCAATCCTCGCCTTTACTTCCGTCGCGATTTAAACAAATAATTTGTTCAGTCTGCATGAAGGCCTCCTAACTTATCAGTGCAACATATCCGAGAACACTGAAATTAAACAACCACAGAGATGAAACAACGGTGAAAACTCGACAGCAAGAAACCACTGAAATGAAAACCAACAGTAAGGCTCCGATTGGCCCAACCAGAGACAGAGCATCAGGCACTAACCAACATTACATAAAATTAAATTCTCACCTGCGGCCTGACCCACCCGCGTGCAATTAAAGAGGGAAGCAAAGTTGTCAATCGTGATTGGGTTAACTACCATGCATGCAGTCTGTCGTATATATTTATATTGTACCCAATCTTTTTTAAATCGAAGAATGGTTTTACGAAAAAGGTACTGAAGTCATTGCAGGTATATATTTTTCAGAAGTTATATACCAAGTCACTTTAAAATTCAGGTTCTGATAGACCTTGTTGCAGAAGAAATTTAAAGTGAATGACCACCTTTAAAATAAAATTACTTCATTTGCAAGAAAAAGTTACTGTAATGATTAATCTCTGACTTTTATTACCAATTGAAATCTGCTAAGGTAATTAAATCAACATTTAATGGTTTCAGTGAAGCCTTCTGGCAGCAGCCATTTTTCCCCAAGGTAATCCAAATGTATCCCAGCGTCCAACATGTTTGCTCAATTCCTGACCTCAAGGAGACCATTGAAGCTCTATGTCTCTCTATGTAGCTACTAAAGGAGAAGTAATTAGGCTCTCTAATCAGCTTGCATTCCCAAAAATCCTTAAATAGGCTGTCAGTTTACGGTCTTACAAACTGGCTTCATTATGTTTTTGGATGAAAATAAAGACTTTGAAGACATTTTTCCTGAGTCTGGTGCCAGATGGCATTCATCTCAATGTCGGGTAAAAATCCCACAAAATTGGAAGCAGCATCTCCAAAATGCCCTAAATAGTGGTGATGGGAATGTTAAACATCAATTCAAACAAACAAAATCTGTTCTTTCCTACAAAACAATTGTTTTCTGTAATCTTTGTCTGATCTACAGTTAATCACGTTGTACACGGTCCTGTACACTGTTTGCATAAAATCCAGGACTTTATGCAAAAATGAAAACATAGATTATGGGTACTCAAAGGAATCACCTCAATGAGTACCCACAATCTATGCTTTAATCTGGATTAACCCATTTAGTACCCAAAACCCCAAAAGAGGTATCAAAATTAAGGGCTGTCAGGTTATTTCCCTCAAAATTTATTAGGAAAATGGTTGAACATTTTGCAAACAGTGTAAGCCCTGATTAGACGCCGTGTGCTGTGGCGTCTGATCTGGGCCTGCACTGTTTGCAAAATGTTCAACCATTTTACTAATAAATTTTGAGGGAAATAACCTGACAGCCCTTAATTTTGAAATGGACCCCTGGTATATATAAGGAGGAAGATTCCATTTTGTACAAAAAAAAAGGTTAAGAAAAATATCACAAAAGACCATAGTGAAGTGCCATGAAATATTATCTAAACTTTTCAAGGCGTGCTAAGGAAATGATTGGTTAAATGATACTGATAGGCATTAATTAATGAAGAAAAAAAAAACAAGTAATCAACACACTTTCAAGTCCACTTGAAAACAGCTATCTTCAAAATGTTTGCACAATTGTTATGCCAAGATTATGAATCCATTTTTTTTACATAATTCTTTATTTTTCTAAGGGTCAGGGATAGAAAACAGTTAATTCCTTGTCCAGTATTTGCCTTTACAAGAAGGCATTTTTATTATTTTAAAGTTCACTTTCCCCTCTAAAATCCTCAGCTGCTAAAGATAGCTGTTGGAACATGGAATGAACAGTCTCCTTGAGATCACTGCAGGAGATATAATCTGTAAAAATGTCTGACACCCTATAAACAACTTTAATGAGCCATTACAATTAATTAGAGCAACAGTTTAGGAGGAGAATATGATTTTATCATTCCTCAATGGTGTTATTGTAAAATGGATCTGAGAAAAAAAAATGGTGGTCATTCACTTTAAGGTAGAAGTAAAACAAAGATCAGGAATTGATACAATTAACTTACTCCACCCATAAAAGACACCAAAGGGAAAGCAATACAAACATTAAGCGACCAGACCATAATGGAAACCTAAACAAAGGAAGGCCATAAGGACAGTTACTTTCCCACAAAATGGCCATATGGCCATCCAAAATTAAAAGACACAAGTGATACACACAGTAAGTAACAAACAACAACATAAATAAATCGTCACAGAAGAGCCGCCTTGGAACGGTCAGTGGAAGATTTCCACTGGGGGGCTTAAATCGATTTTACGTGGCCACAATCCTCGCCCTTACTTCTGTCGCGATTTAGACAAATAATCTGTTCAGTCCGCATGAAGGCCTCCTAACTCATCAGTGCAACATCTCCGTGAACACAAAAATCAAAGAACCACAGAGGTGAGACAACGGTGAGGACTCGACAGCAAGAAACCACTGAAATGCTGGAGCAAAAGAAAACCAACAGTTAGACTCCGATGAGCCCTATCAGAGTCCAACATTGAATTTTGAAATTAAATCGGAATGACATCTATGAAATTTTGAAAAGGCTTTGGTTCTTCTGTCGCGGTTTATTTCTGTTATGGTATGTCTTTGGGTGTTTGTGTCGCTTATATTATTTGGATAGTCTATTGGCCATTTTGTGGGAAAGTAACTGTCCTTTTGGCTTTCCGCTGTTGATGTTTCCATTGGGGTCTGTTGTTTCATGTTTGTATTTCTTTCCTTTTGGTGTCTCTGATGGGAGCTGTGGGTTAATTGTATCGATTCCTTATCATTGCCTCCACTTCTATTTTGCGTAGTTAATGATACCGATAACCTCGATAAAGAAGTTTAGCAGTTAACAATTTATTACATGACTAGACACTTTGGCAAATCGAATTAATTGTAAAATATAAACGCCATAGGATGCCGCACGAGGAAAATCACCATCCAACAAAGGAAAATTTACAATCTCAAAATCAAAATCATCGCGTTTACCATACATTTTGCAGGAAACAAAACCATCTACAATCGTTAGATGTAAATCCAAAAACGGGGCCTCGGTATCAGAAGAATTTGCTTTATTTAACTGAAGTTCTTGTGGGGAGGGGGGATAAATTTGACTCATCAAACCATCGAAATAGTTATTGTCAATATAAAAAGACTGCAAGTGGTAGACAAGTTCACCTTCCTTGGGAACACGCTGTCAAGAGCCGTGCACATTGATGATGAAGTCAATGCCTAGATTGCCAAAGCTAGTGCAGCATTTGGCCGACTGTGTGGTAGTGTCTGGGAGAGAAGTGGAATCAGACTTGACACAAAACTGAAAGTCTACAGAGCTGTGGTGCTGCCAAAACTATAGTATGCATGTGAAACATGGACAGTTTACCAACAGCGCGCCAAAAGACTGAATCACTTCCATACAAGCTGTCTTAGAAAACTCTGAAAGATTACGTGGTAAGACAGGATTCCAGAAACGGAAGTCCTGAACAGGGCAGGGAAGGAAAGTGTACAGACTCTTCTGAAAATACCACAGTTAAGGTGGGCAGGCCATGTTACCAGAATGCCTGAGGAACGTTTGCCAAAGACAATTATCTATGGAGAACTAATTCAAAATTCCACAATGGCATGTCATCAACGCTACTTCTATTTCGCCATCGCCGGCAGGTCCATCGAGCAGCTGTCCACTGCACCTTCTCTACCTGCTGATTGTGTTTGTTTGATTTGAGGTTTACGTCCCCGTCAACACTGTAAAGGTCATTTTGGAGACGTTGCTTCCAATTTTGTGGGACTTTTACCCGACATTGCGGTGAAATAACATTTCAAGCCCTGCCGCCCAATGAAACCAAAAGGGTTTATACGTATGGACGGTTCGACTCGCACCGCTTTTTCTGGACAGGCTTAGACCCTCTAAGCGGTTTACCAGTAATCCTGTGTGGGTCGGTTTCAGCTCTGCGTGGAAACATCGTGCAGCCCATCTATTTCTTCAAGCCCCGATGGGCGGGGGCCGCCGTGGCCTATTTTAAACCGTGATAAATATAGGCTATAGTACAGAGAATAATTTTATAGCATAACAAAGCACAATTAAAATAAACACGGTTTTCATCTTTGTTTTTACATGTAGGTAAGTAGCGAAAATTCCAGGTAGCGAAACAAGGTGCGGGAAGCGAACTTGTAGGTAGCGAACCTGCAGGGTAGCGAAAGATTTTTGTTTTTGTTTTGCTTTCCCAAATTCATCCGGGACCTATATGATACCCTTAACTAGGGAGGCCAAGCTGATGTTATAGTCATGAATTTCAGCAAAGCCTTTGATAAAGTTGATCATAAGAGGCTCTTGCTCAAATTCAATCGACTTGGTATCAGCCATGTGGTGATGGCATGGATCCAGTCGTTCCTCTCCGATCAAATCCAGTTATCGAGGGTGAATAGTCTGATGCATGTCCTGTTTTGTCAGGCGTTCCTCAAGGTTCAGTATTGGGTCCTATATATATATATATATATATATATATATATATATATATATATATATATATATATATATATATATATATATATATATATATATATATATATATATATATATATATATTTGACTTTTTCCGATGGTACCATCATCTACCTTACAAACTCTAACCTCACAGAATGTCAAAACCTTCAAGTAGACCTCACAAAACTGGAATCCTGCGAACGCGAATGACTAAATGACCAACCCATACAAATGTGAGGTCATTAAGATAAACAAAAAGAAAAATAAAACTACCCTGTTCAACTACATCCTTCATGGAATAACCCTACAAACTACCAAAGAAGCAAAATAGCTTAAATTGGTATTAGTATCTCAGATGACCTTTCTTGGAACAAACACATTATCACAGATCTCAGCTAAAGGTAACAGTATTCTGAAATCAATCAAACGAAACACCCAGACCTGAAACAGTAATATTAAAGAAATACTTTATAAAATCTATGTTCGATTTCGATCCTTGCTGGAATGTTCATGCCTGGCACAAGAAAAATACTAGTATACAGCAACTTGAGATGTTACAACACCGAGCAGTAAGGTATGTAGACAACGACTACGCCTATACAAGTAATGTCACAGCCATGCTAAGCAAGCAACTATGACTTTAGGATTCCTTAGACGCAATTTGGCCTTTGCACATAGGCAGACAAAGGATGTTGCACATAAAACATTGGATCGCCCTCAAATTGAATGTGCATCACCCATTTTGGCATACCTATGTTAAAACTCAGGTTCAGCAGGTGGAGTTGGCCCCGGCCATCGGGGCTTGAAGAAATAGTTGGGCGGCATTATGCTTCCACGCAGAGCTGAAACCGACCCGTACACGAGTACCTTTGTATTGCTTAGAGGATCTAAGCCTGCCCAGGCAAAGCGGTGCGAGTCGGGCCGTCCATGCTTATAAACCATATAGGTTTCATTGGGTGGCAGGGCTTGAGATGTCATTTAATCTCAATGACGGGTAAATATTGTCAAGTAGAAAGGTGAGGGCATCACACACTTTCTGACATGACCAAAGTGTATAATTCTTATGCTCTTTAGAAGTGAAAAATGCATTTCTGACATTACATGCAAGATAGAGAGAATCTTCTCTGTGAAAAGTCCATTCAATTAAATCATTAAGCTTTTCTTTTAAACGTCTCCAAAATAGCCTTTACAGTGTTGACGGGGACGTTAAACCTCAAATCAAACAAACAAAATCAGCAGATGGAGAAGGTGCAATGGACAGCTGATCGATGGACCTGCCGGCGATGGCGAAATAGAAGTAGCGACGATGACATTACATTGTGGAATTTTGAAAATATTTGAGGGTCACTGATGAGGCCTAATTGGCCGAAACTAGCTAGTCTGGCCCAGAAAACATGCACACTCCATATTTTCCAGTTCTGCTGTGTATTCCTTGCTTCCAAAGGATAACCCTTTCTAGAACATATTTAACGTCACTATGTATAGCTGTTGTCTGGGAATGTGTGGCGGCCGTAAAAAGTATCCCTGTCCAACATCATAGTGTAGTTTATATTTTCTTGCCCTTTGGGACCATTGATTCCATTGTGGAATTTTGAAAATATTTGTGGGTCACTGATGAGGCCAAATTGGCCGAAACTAGCAAGTCTGGCCCAGAAAACATGTACACTCCATATTTTCCAGTCCTGTGGTGTATTCCTTGGTTCAAAAGGATAACCCTTTCTAGAACGTATTTAATGAGCTAGATTGGCCTTTCCTACAGACCCGTCTTGAACAGTCCTCTTTAACCTTCTATAAGATACACTCTGATAAAATGTCTATAAATTAACACTAACAATGACATCAAAAGTAATCAACTCACATTATCGTAGTTACCAGTCCTATAGCGATGCCCTGAAAAACTCTTTCTTTCCCGGAACTATCCCTCAATGAAATAGTCTTCCATCTTTTACGGTGAATGCCAAATATAAGTGAAGGCAATGATCAGGAATCTATACAATTAACCCACAGCTCCCATCAGAGACACCAAAGGGAAAGAAACACAAACATGAAGCAATTAGACAGTAATGGAAACATCAATAGCGGAAAGCCAAAAGGACAATTACTTTCCCACAAAATGGCCAAGACGGCAGAGGAGTTCAAAATAGAAGTGAAGGCAATGATCAGGAATCGATACAATTAACCCACAGCTCCCATCAGAGACACCAAAGGAAAGAAACACAAACATAAAATAACTAGACCATAATGGAAACACCACCAGCGGAAAGCCAAAAGGACAATTACTTTCCCACAAAATGGTCAATTGGCTATCCAAAGCAAAATAATATCAGCCATACACACACTCAAATACAAGCCATAACAAAAATTAACCACGACAAAAAAAACGCCTTGGAACCTTCAGTGAAACGAATTCCACTGGGGAGGAGGCTTAAATCGATTTTACGTTGCCACAACCCTCGCAATTACTTCCGTCACGATTTGGACAAATAATTTTTTCAGTCCGCATGAAGGCCTCCTAACTCATCAGTGCAACATTCCCGTGAACACAAAAATCAATCAACACAAAGCCCATACAGTGTAAGATTGAGACTCGGAGGTATATATATTTTGGATGCCTCTGTTATTAAGATTGTAAATAGTTTTAAGGACTCATCCAGAGACATTTTAAGCTAAATTTTAAATTAAGCCACCCATCCAACTGAGGTAATGGCCAAATGTGACCGACTCAGTATAAGAAGATTGGTATATAGAGAGATAGCATACTAAAACTTCCTACCCTTGAACTACGCAGGACCATAGCATCACTTGCCATGTTTTATAAAATTCAAAACGGCCATGTACGCACAGGCCTTCTCTCCTACATACAACCCACTATGCGTAACAGACTCTCAATACCCTTTTCAAGGATTAACGCCAACAAGTATTCCTTCTTTCCTAGAACAGAAAGACTGTGGAATGATATATCCCGAGACATACTCAACAGCCCCGTCCCGGAGTTTTTCCGGTCAAGACTGGTCTCACATTTCCAGTAACTCCACAGTCATCATCATCATCATTATCAACAACAACAACAATAACAACTTGAATATGTATTATCCATTTGACATCCCTATGTTAAAACTCAGGTTCAGCAGGCGGATAAGGTGCAGAGGACAGCTGCTCGATGGACCTGCCGACGATGGCGAAATAGAAGTAGCGCCTGTGACATTCTTAACGAGCTACAGTGACCGTCTCTAGAGGCCCGTGGTGAGCATTCCTCGTTAACCTTCTTCTATCAGATACACTCTGATACAGTGTCTATCAATAAAGATAGGTACTTGTTCCCTGCAACAGCGTCAACCTAAACAAGGGCATAAAAAATAAATAACTCACAATATCATAGGTACCAGTCCTATAGCGATGTATGTTAAATAAAAGGGTTATCCTTTGGAAGCAAGGAATACACCACAGAACTGAAAAATATGAAGTCTACATGTTTTCTGTGCCAAACTATCTAGTTTCGGCCAATAAGGCCTCATCAGTGACCCTCAAATATTTTCAAAATGCCCTGAAAAACTATTTCTTTCCTAGAACTTTTCCTCAATGGAATAGTCTTCTCCTTGAACTATTCCTCAATGGAATAGTATTCCCTCTTCTGCGGTGAATGCCAAATAGAAGCGAAGGCAATGATCAGGAATCGATACAATTAATCCACAGCTCTCATCAGAGACACCACAGGGAACGAAACACAGAAATGAAACAACCAGACACAACGGAAACACCAACAAAAGAAAACTAAAAGGATAGCTAATTCCAACAAAAATGATCAATTTGCTTTCTAAAACAAAATAATATAAGCGATACACACACTATAAGACAAACCTGAACAAAAATAAACCGCGACAGAAGAACTGCCATGGAACGGTCAGTGAAATGAATTCCACCGCGAGGGGTGCAAATCGATTTTACGTGGCCAAAATCCTCGCGCTTACTTCCGTCGCGATTTAGACAAATAATTTGTTCAATCCGCGTGAAAGCCTCCTAAGACCGCAGAGGAGTTCAAATTAAAAAGAGAAACTATCAGTCCCCTACAGTTTAAGACTGAGACTTAGAGGTATGTGTTTTATTATACCTCTGTTATTCAGATTGTTAATAGTTTTAAGGACTCATCCAGTGACCCTTTTAGCTAAATTCTAAATTTAGCTACCCATCCAACCGACGTAATGGTCAAATGTGATAGATAGATAGATAGATAGATAGATAGATAGATAGATAGATAGATAGATAGATAGATAGATAGATAGATAGATAGATAGATAGATAGCGCAGGATGACCTGTGCCTTTGTTAGTAGCACATGAAAGTTTTAGGTTTTCTCCTGACGCGGCTCACATAGTTCTAGACCCTCTCTCTAAGGAACTGAGTCTGTGCGCTGATACCTTACCATTACGATATCATAGCCATTCAATACAGGATCATACAATGTTACAATAATGGCATTTTCACGGAGAATATTTTCCGCTTTTTCCTCTGTCTCTGGTCGGGCTCATCGGAGTCTAACTGATGGTTTTCTTTTGCTCCAGCATTTCAGTGGTTTCTTGCTGTCGAGTCCTCACAGTTGTCTCACCTCTGTGGTTCTTTGATTTTTGTGTTCACGGAGATGTTGCACTGATGAGTTAGGAGGCCTTCATGCGGACTGAACAAATTATTTGTCTAAATCGCGACGGAAGTAAGGGCGAGGATTGTGGCCACGTAAAATCCATTTAAGCCCCCCAGTGGAAATCTTCCACTGACCGTTCCAAGGGCTTCTGTGGCGATTTATTTATGTTGTTGTTTGTTACTTACTGTGTGTATCACTTTTGTCTTTTAATTTTTGATGGCCATATGGCCATTTTGTGGGAAAGTAACTGTCCTTATGGCCTTCCTTTGTTTAGGTTTCCATTATGGTCTGGTCGCTTAATGTTTGTATTTCTTTCCCTTTGGTGTCTTTTATGGGTGGAGTAAGTTAATTGTATCAATTCCTGATCTTTGTTTTACTTCTACTTTACCAGGGTCTTCTCTGCACATGCTTATTATCTCAAAGACAAATCATTGACAAGAAAATTTACTGACACTTTTTATATCTCGAATGAGTATCGAAATGCCCCTTTTCAAGACTCGAGCCTCATTTATCCTACAATTTCAGTGATCGAGTCATGATCGAATATTGCAGAGTAGAAGTAAAACAAAGATCAGGAATTGATACAATTAACTTACTTAAGATAGGAAAATGTAACAGTGAGAATATGCTTCTGTACTGTCATAAGCCATATATGCAGGGAGTGACCTTCATTCCTTTCCCAAAGCAAAGTGTAGGCTATGAAAAATGTAGGTTTAAAAGATTAAATAATGGAATAGTCTAAGATTGTTTGGACTGACAAATTAAAATGACAACATTTGATATAGTTATGTTCTTGTAATATCAAAATTTTTCATCATACAACCAATCTTTGATCCTGTGCATATTAATGCCTGGCCGAGTTTACCCAATAGGCACACAACGTCGAACTAACATCAATTCGATGTTGAATAGACCTTGGTATGACGTTGATGTAATGGTGTTTGCCGACTGGTAATGCTTCTATATGTCGAACAGCCATCATATCTAGTTGTAAGTATTCATGAAGAGAAAAATTTCTCTGCTTATGTTGTCTGCTCAATCTTCATGCAAACTTTGCATACATGCAAAGTTTGCAAACAGTGAGGACCCAGGTCAGACTGCTCCCCTACTGCTGCTAGAGGAGCGGTCTGATCTGGGTCCACACTGTTTGCAAAACTGACTTTTAATTTATGTAACCGAAAGCAGAAGACAATTTTCGTGACTGGCAAATGGCATTTTATAGGTAACCCGTTTATCAGTATCATTGCATTTTAGGACTTTTATGCTTAACACTTTTTAAGCCCAGCCCCGCAAACAACTTGACAAATATAGATATGTAAACTTACCTCCTTTGACATGAGCATAGGGCAGAACAAATAGTCCCTTTATTATCTGCTTCCTCTGTTTTTCTGAAGACCACCCCCCCCCCCTCCAACTTATAGTATTGGATCTTTTCATTGGTCCTTGAACGAACCCGGGCTCTCAGACCTATATAGTAGTCATTGAGAGTCACAGATTCAAGATGAAGGACATTGCCATCTAGGAACATACCATAAGTTTACATATGATGGTAGTTTCTTATACTTGCAAGATCATATTCATCATATGCCAGGTAGTTATAGATATCAAAAATACCCACATGTGACAGAATAGAAATATCACTGGACCCTATAAGTGTGTCAGGATTAGGAAGATTTGTTCCATCCGGTTGCAATAAATTATAGTTCAAAATTTCAGCCCTTTCTTCAACCAAGCCATCAGTGTCTACTATGTTCATTTCCAAACAGTTCTCATACAATTGTACTAAATCTACATTCTTTTGATCACCAAATGTTACAGCTCTGTCTTTTAGATATTGCTGCATATCTTTTACAGACTTGCTTTTGAAATTTACTTTTACTAATTGACCTTAAAATTAACTATCAATTAAGCTCATTACTCCATAGAAATACACCAGGTTTTACCTAGTAGACTGAATATTGTACCGCACTAAGCTGATTTTGTAATCTGATATACCTTCTAGCAGCACTACCGGATAAGCCCTATTGTCTTCAATTGTCTCGGTGAATTGTCTCAAAAAATCGTGTCGGAAAGTTGTCTTGGTGGTGAGTTGTCTTTATTTCCTGAGGAAGGGCATTTCAATTGGCCCAATAGTCCCGCACTGCATTGTTTCTTACGTTGATAACGTCTAGTTAGGCTCTGCAGCCTCTGTTGATGTGTTTTGATAGGTCACCTGTATTGTTCTTGTTCTCTCTCCGGGATTATTACACCAGGGGTCAAACTTATGTAATGGTCAGAAATTGATACAATTAACTTACTTATATACAGAGTGTACTGCAGTGCCGGATAGCCTTATATGCGCTATATGAGCATCCTTTTTTAGGGATGCCTCTGTGGCGCAGTGGTTAAGGACGTCGGCCACTGCAGTGCTAGGCGACGTCGCCGCATCTGTGCGTGGGTTCGAATCACAGTCAGAGCACGATTTATTTATCCCTGATTGTGTCTTCACTATGGTTGTAAAGACGAAAAGTCGCTTCCATTACTGAGAGAATTAATCACAATCCCGGAAAAAGCGAAATTAAATAGTAACAAATAAACCCCTATATACAGAGTGTACTGCAGTGCCGGATAGCCTTATATGCGCTATATGAGCATCCTTTTTTAGGGATGCCTCTGTGGCGCAGTGGTTGTGGACGTCGGCCACTGCAGTGGTAGGCGACGTCGCCGCATCTGTGCGTGGGTTCGAATCACAGTCAGAGCACGATTTATTTATCCCTGATTGTGTCTTCACTATGGTTGTAAAGACGAAAAGTCGCTTCCATTACTGAGAGAATTAATCACAATCCCGGAAAAAGCGAAATTAAATAGTAACAAATAAACCCCTATATACAGAGTGTACTGCAGTGCCGGATAGCCTTATATGCGCTATATGAGCATCCTTTTTTAGGGATGCCTCTGTGGCGCAGTGGTTCAGGACGTCGGCCACTGCAGTGCTAGGCGACGTCGCCGCATCTGTGCGTGGGTTCGAATCACAGTCAGAGCACGATTTATTTATCCCTGATTGTGTCTTCTCTATGGTTGTAAAGACGAAAAGTCGCTTCCATTACTGAGAGAATTAATCACAATCCCGGAAAAGGCGAAATTAAATAGTAACAAATAAACCCCTATATACAGAGTGTACTGCAGTGCCGAATAGCCTTATATGCGCTATATGAGCATCCTTTTTTAGGGATGCCTCTGTGGCGCAGTGGTTAAGGACGTCGGCCACTGCAGTGCTAGGCGACGTCGCCGCATCTGTGCGTGGGTTCGAATCACAGTCAGAGCACGATTTATTTATCCCTGATTGTGTCATCACTATATGGTTGTAAAGACGAAAAGTCACTTCCATTACTGAGAGAATTAATCACAATCCCGGAAAAAGCGAAATTAAATAGTAACAAATAAACCCCTATATACAGAGTGTACTGCAGTGCCGGGTAGCCTTATATGCGCTATATGAGCATCCTTTTTTAGGGATGCCTCTGTGGCGCAGTGGTTAAGGACGTCGGCCACTGCAGTGCTAGGCGACGTCGCCGCATCTGTGCGTGGGTTCGAATCACAGTCAGAGCACGATTTATTTATCCCTGATTGTGTCTTCACTATGGTTGTAAAGACGAAAAGTCGCTTCCATTACTGAGAGAATTAATCACAATCCCGGAAAAAGCGAAATTAAATAGTAACAAATAAAACCCTATATACAGAGTGTACTGCAGTGCCGGATAGCCTTACATGCGCTATATGAGCATCCTTTTTTAGGGATGCCTCTGTGGCGCAGTGGTTAAGGACGTCGGCCACTGCAGTGGTAGGCGACGTCGCCGCATCTGTGCGTGGGTTCGAATCACAGTCAGAGCACGATTTATTTATCCCTGATTGTGTCTTCACTATGGTTGTAAAGACGAAAAGTCGCTTCCATTACTGAGAGAATTAATCACAATCCCGGAAAAAGCGAAATTAAATAGTAACAAATAAACCCCTATATACAGAGTGTACTGCAGTGCCGGATAGCCTTATATGCGCTATATGAGCATCCTTTTTAGGGATGCCTCTGTGACGCAGTGGTTAAGGACGTCGGCCACTGCAGTGCTAGGCGACGTCGCCGCATCTGTGCGTGGGTTCGAATCACAGTCAGAGCACGATTTATTTATCCCTGATTGTGTCTTCACTATGGTTGTCAAGACGAAAAGTCGCTTCCATTACTGAGACAATTAATCACAATCCCGGAAAAAGCGAAATTAAATAGTAACAAATAAACCCCTATATACAGAGTGTACTGCAGTGCCGGATAGCCTTACATGCGCTATATGAGCATCCTTTTTTAGGGATGCCTCTGTGGCGCAGTGGTTAAGGACGTCGGCCACTGCAGTGCTAGGCGACGTCGCCGCATCTGTGCGTGGGTTCGAATCACAGTCAGAGCACGATTTATTTATCACTGATTGTGTCTTCACTATGGTTGTAAAGACGAAAAGTCGCTTCCATTACTGAGAGAATTAATCACAATCCCGGAAAAAGCGAAATTAAATAGTAACAAATAAACCCCTATATACAGGGTGTACTGCAGTGCCGGATAGCCTTATATGCGCTATATGAGCATCCTTTTTTAGGGATGCCTCTGTGGCGCAGTGGTTAAGGACGTCGGCCACTGCAGTGCTAGGCGACGTCGCCGCATCTGTGCGTGGGTTCGAATCACAGTCAGAGCACGATTTATTTATCCCTGATTGTGTCTTCACTATGGTTGTAAAGACGAAAAGTCGCTTCCATTACTGAGAGAATTAATCACAATCCCGGAAAAAGCGAAATTAAATAGTAACAAATAAACCCCTATATACAGAGTGTACTGCAGTGCCGGATAGCCTTACATGCGCTATAAGAGCATCCTTTTTTAGGGATGCCTCTGTGGCGCAGTGGTTAAGGACGTCGGCCACTGCAGTGCTAGGCGACGTCGCCGCATCTGTGCGTGGGTTCGAATCACAGTCAGAGCACGATTTATTTATCCCTGATTGTGTCTTCACTATGGTTGTAAAGACGAAAAGTCGCTTCCATTACT
The DNA here is from genome assembly GCA_963580285.1 of Lucinisca nassula. Taxonomy (NCBI): domain Eukaryota; kingdom Metazoa; phylum Mollusca; class Bivalvia; order Lucinida; family Lucinidae; genus Lucinisca; species Lucinisca nassula. Next base: position 99,924,536 of record OY757020.1, read on the forward strand.
GAGAGAATTAATCACAATCCCGGAAAAAGCGAAATTAAATAGTAACAAATAAACCCCTATATACAGAGTGTACTGCAGTGCCGGATAGCCTTATATGCGCTATATGAGCATCCTTTTTTAGGGATGCCTCTGTGGCGCAGTGGTTAAGGACGTCGGCCACTGCAGTGCTAGGCGACGTCGCCGCATCTGTGCGTGGGTTCGAATCACAGTCAGAGCACGATTTATTTATCCCTGATTGTGTCTTCACTATGGTTGTAAAGACGAAAAGTCGCTTCCATTACTGAGAGAATTAATCACAATCCCGGAAAAAGCGAAATTAAATAGTAACAAATAAACCCCTATATACAGAGTGTACTGCAGTGCCGGATAGCCTTATATGCGCTATATGAGCATCCTTTTTTAGGGATGCCTCTGGGCGCAGTGGTTAAGGACGTCGGCCACTGCAGTGCTAGGCGACGTCGCCGCATCTGTGCGTGGGTTCGAATCACAGTCAGAGCACGATTTATTTATCCCTGATTGTGTCTTCACTATGGTTGTAAAGACGAAAAGTCGCTTCCATTACTGAGAGAATTAATCACAATCCCGGAAAAAGCGAAATTAAATAGTAACAAATAAACCCCTATATACAGAGTGTACTGCAGTGCCGGATAGCCTTATATGCGCTATATGAGCATCCTTTTTTAGGGATGCCTCTGTGGCGCAGTGGTTAAGGACGTCGGCCACTGCAGTGCTAGGCGACGTCGCCGCATCTGTGCGTGGGTTCGAATCACAGTCAGAGCACGATTAATTTATCCCTGATTGTGTCTTCACTATGGTTGTAAAGACGAAAAGTCGCTTCCATTACTGAGAGAATTAATCACAATCCCGGAAAAAGCGAAATTAAATAGTACCAAATAAACCCCTATATACAGAGTGTACTGCAGTGCCGGATAGCCTTATATGCGCTTTATGAGCATCCTTTTTTAGGGATGCCTCTGTGGCGCAGTGGTTAAGGACGTCGGCCACTGCAGTGTTAGGCGACGTCGCCGCATCTGTGCGTGGGTTCGAATCACAGTCAGAGCACGATTTATTTATCCCTGATTGTGTCTTCACTATGGTTGTAAAGACGAAAAGTCGCTTCCATTACTGAGAGAATTAATCACAATCCCGGAAAAAGCGAAATTAAATAGTAACAAATAAACCCCTATATACAGAGTGTACTGCAGTGCCGGATAGCCTTATATGCGCTATATGAGCATCCTTTTTTAGGGATGCCTCTGGGCGCAGTGGTTAAGGACGTCGGCCACTGCAGTGCTAGGCGACGTCGCCGCATCTGTGCGTGGGTTCGAATCACAGTCAGAGCACGATTTATTTATCCCTGATTGTGTCTTCACTATGGTTGTAAAGACGAAAAGTCGCTTCCATTACTGAGAGAATTAATCACAATCCCGGAAAAAGCGAAATTAAATAGTAACAAAAAAAACCCTATATACAGAGTGTACTGCAGTGCCGGATAGCCTTATATGCGCTATATGAGCATCCTTTTTTAGGGATGCCTCTGTGGCGCATAGGTTAAGGACGTCGGCCACTGCAGTGCTAGGCGACGTCGCCGCATCTGTGCGTGGGTTCGAATCACAGTCAGAGCACGATTTATTTATCCCTGATTGTGTCTTCACTATGGTTGTAAAGACGAAAAGTCGCTTCCATTACTGAGAGAATTAATCACAATCCCGGAAAAAGCGAAAATAAATAGTAACAAATAAACCCCTATATACAGAGTGTACTGCAGTGCCGGATAGCCTTATATGCGCTATATGAGCATCCTTTTTTAGGGATGCCTCTGTGGCGCAGTGGTTAAGGACGTCGGCCACTGCAGTGCTAGGCGACGTCGCCGCATCTGTGCGTGGGTTCGAATCACAGTCAGAGCAAAAATTGTTTAGTCTGCTCTTAAAGCTGTTCAGAGTGGGTGCCATCACTACATGTTCTGGCAGCTCATTCCACTTGTCTATTACTCTGTTATTGAAGTAATTTCCTCGTACAATTAGCCTAAACCTCCTTTTGTAAATCTTGCGGGGATGGCCTCTAGTTCCAGGGTATTCTGCCATAGTAAACATTTTGCTTTTGTCAATTTTATCAATATCGTTTATGATCTTGTAAACTTGGATTATGTCTGCTCTGTCTCTTCTATATTCTAAACTGGGTAATCCCAAATATTTTAATCTTTCAGTGTACGTATAACCTTTCAAGCTAGATAATAGTCTTGTGGCCCTCCGTTGGACATTTTCAATAGAAATCATATCTTTTTTGTATAGTGGGGACCAGGCACTGGTTGCATATTCTAAATGAGGACGCACCAGTGATTTATACAGGTTAAGGAAAATCTCCTTGTCCATGAATGTGAATGTCCTAAATATTAGCCCTAGGTTTCTGTTGGCAATTTTGATTTTACTACTGATATGTTCACCAAAAGATAAGGATTTATCTATAATAACACCCAGGTCTTTCTCAGAGTCGATAGGTGAAACAGTTGTTACTTCCTGCAGTGACTGGATAGTGTAGGATTGTCCAATAGGATTTCTGCCTATATGAAGATGATGGCACTTTGATAGGTTAAAAAACATTTCCCAAGTCTCTGCCCAATTGACAGCCCTATTTAAACATGTTTGTAATGAGTTTGTATGTTCCTGTGTGGATACACGTCTATAGATTTTAGAGTCATCCGCGAACAGTTTAATACAGCATTGTATTACATATGGCAAATCGTTGATGAAGATGACAAATAAAATTGGCCCAAGTACACTACCCTGTGGTACTCCTGAAGTTACTGGTACCGAACTGGATGCTTGTCCATCTACAATCACTTTTTGTGTTCTGTGTTTTAGGAATTCTCCTATCCATTTATGAATTTTTCCTCGAATTCCATATCCCCATATTTTTTTCATTAACCTTTTATGAGGTAACTTATCAAATGCTTTGCTGAAGTCAAGGTAAATGATGTCGATGTCCTCACCTTGGTCAAGTGCCTCAGTTATATCATCCAAAATTTCCAAAAGCTGGGTGACGCATGATCTACCTGATATGAAGCCATGTTGGAAAGGGCTAAAAAAAGTTATTGCTAGACATATGTTCTACTAATTGGTCTCTTATTATTCTTTCCATTAATTTACAAGGGACTGAGGTTAAACTTATTGGTCTATAATTACCAGGTTTCGTTCTATCTCCTTTTTTGTGGATTGCAGTCACATTTTCCTGTTTCCAAATTCCTGGCAGACAAGTTTCATTTAATGATTTTTTGAAGATAATGGTTAGTGGTTGAATAAGTGAATATTTGCATTCTTTTATCAGTTTTGGATGGATGTTGTCCGGATCCTGCGATTTAGATGGTTTCAATCTGTCGATCGCTTTTCCTATAAGTTCTTCACATATATCGATATAGCTCAGTACTTGATCAAAATTTCTGTCTTGAAAATCAGGTACGGCGCCTAGTCCTTCAGTTTCAAATACACTTGAGTAATAATTATTTAACACCTCTGCTTTTTTGACTGTCATTGGTAAGGGTACCATCTGAGTTCTCAATCTGTCCTAGTTCCCCTTTTGTTTTTAGTTTAGATCTTACATAGCTCCAAAACATTTTCGAGTCGGTTTTAATCTTAGTGGCAAGGTTCTTTTCATAATCATATTTTGATCTTGGCATTTCATATATAGCCCTGTTTCTTGCTGGCTTATATAATATAACGTTCTAACTAGTCTTGCAATGCAAATATTTTTCCCATTTGATATGTTTTTTTTCCGAATTGCATCGTGGCAGCTTTGTGTAATGTATGGAGTTTTCTTCCCTGTCCCCGGGGAGACCTTACTCACTGGTATGTAGGCCTCTAATAAATTTGATATTTTCTCTGTAAGAACCTCCCATGAGTCATACAAGTCCATTCCATCTAATACACTGGGCTAATCAACACTATTAAGGTCTCTAGAGAAGCAAGCATAATTTCCTTTAAAGAAGTTATATTTGGTAAATGACCTATGCATAGTTTCGGTATAACAGTTATAATTGAACAGAAGTTGTAAATGATCACTTTTACCAAGTCCTGGCATGTGCGACACAGTGTTAATCATATTTTCTTCGATCGTGAAGATCAAGTCAAGAACTGAGGGTTCAGAACCTCCCCTATATCTTGTATTGTCCCTAACGTGTTGATAAAGGAAACAGTCTCTTACACATTCTAAAAATCTTGATGCGATATGTGTTTCGTTTGTGTTTGCTGTATCCATTCTCCAGTCGAGTTCTCGCATATTAAAATCACCCATTATCAGCATGTGACTGGATTTAAGTCTTTAAAACGTAAAAGCATATTTAAAAGCTCCTGATTGTTATCAAATCACTGTTGGGGCTTCTATATAAGCAGCCAAATAGTATGTTAGAACCGTTTAAATTTATGCTGCACCATACTGATTCTTGGAAATTTGAGTCCAGCTGGATTTGTGAAGCCGAAAAACAGGAATTGATATAGCATACTGGGGCCGCGCCCTGTAGTAAGATCGGCATAAAACATATTATAACCTTCAATTGCATAATGGCCAGCATCAGATTGGAAGGCTGTATATATGTTCTGGCAATATTTCCGTTATTGCGATAATGTCAGGCGCTGAATTTTGCAGATAGCATTTTAGTTCAGTTTGCTTTGATATGGTTAAACAATCGGCATTAGTGTATAAAACCTTTGGTGTTCTCGAATGAGTATTTACAGGATTAAAAATGCATGACATAATCAATGATAAAGCTCGCTTAATAGAGCGAGCGAGGTGAGGTAACTACCAGACTACTGGTCCAACTGCGTTTCAGAACATTAATTTGGCATATATGTCCACTATTTCTTGTATGTTCAAGAGTTAGGTATATGCATGTTGTATATGTGCCGGTGGACACCTTCTTGATGTTGGTTATCCGAATAAAAATCTTGTATCTTGCGTCTCAGTTTGGTAGTTCGTCGAACCTGGGGGGTTTGGATTTTAACTCGCTTTCTGATTGGTCGCTCTTTGAAAGAGCGGAAATATTCGAATTGTTGACATCTGACGTGATCTGTCAGAAAACGAAGCGGAGAAAATATTTTTGAAAAATAGTATATCGAACGTATAAGAAAGCAAAATAACGACACTTGGTACATTATACTATTCTATTTTATTTAAATTTGCCATTCTTTGTTACCTAATCATTGAGCATGTTGAAAGAAAAGGAAATCCATTGGCCCGTTCTAATTCAAGATTTTCCCTCCAACACGATCACAACAAGCGTTAAAAAACGTCACTTTTCATAAAATATGTTGTCCTCAGATAGTCCTTCTCTTACAGGAAGAAACAAGTAAGAAGCAGAGCATTGCGTCTTGCTAAAACTTTGGAGATGCATCTTCCTAAATCTGAGGTGGAGTGCAATCCCCCACTTTTTTTCTCCTACTGCTACTCGCTCACATCTGAGCATTACGAGCAGGATTTCCTGGGTGGTAACCACTACATTTTTTAAGCATTGTGATGAAGTGCCTTGCTCAAGGGAACAACACTTTGGTCAGCGTGAGGCTTCAACCTGCAACCTCTTGATCACAAATCCGATGCGCTTCCACTGCACCAAAGCGCTCCACCACCAAAGCGTTCATGTCATCTCGGGGATGAATTTCATAAAGTGAATATCCTTCGGGTCGGGACATAAACTGGAGGCCCCCTGTGCAGGGAGAGTCATGCCCTGTTCATGTTTAAAGACCCCTACTGTAATAACATCTACATCGTTACGTTGTGCCGTCAGATTTGACTTTTATAAAACGGGTTGGTTTCGTAATGGTTCACGCTAGAAAGATGAAAACAAAGAGAATATAGACAGGGAGAAGAATTATAGAAATAATTAAGACATAAGTAAATGTAGAATACAAAAATCAGTACAAAACAATCTATAACAAAATAAATTAAGAGTACAACATAAAAAGAAATGAAGAATGAAAGTTTTCCCAGCCACTTTTGGCTCACCTAGAGAAGACCAATCTGCCTTCCGTGGCGGTACCAGGGCCCTTACGTCCCCGACAGCACAGCTCCCCCCAAGGCAAGTTACTAGGTGACTGGGCCCCTACACTTATTTAAATTGAAATGGAAGCCAGCTCCCTCCTGAAGGATGCCAGTGAGGGAGCCTCAGCTACAGTAGCTGGTAAGGAATTCCATAGAGGGACAGTGCGTGGGAAAAAAGAGAATTTCAATGAGTCTGTGGATGTTGAGAATTGTCGGAACTTTTTGGAGTGTGCGGACCTGGTTCTGCCTGATGCTGGAGTCAAGTAGTCAGGTGCCTGTATGTCGATCAGGTCATGGACAACTTTATAGAAAAGTATCAATTGGATCTTTGATCTTCTTGACTCCAGGGATTCCCATTGTAGATGCTGAAGCATTGAAGATACATGGCTGGTATTCCTATAACGATGTGTGATATACCTTGCAGCACGCCGCTGTACCATTTCAATCTTCTTTATCTGTTCTTTGTGATGGGGATTCCATACTGAGCAGCAGTATTCCAGGTTTGTTCTCACCATACTGAAGTAGGCAGTAGACTTAGCTTCTTCACTGGCAATTTTCAGGTTTCGACGCAGGAACCCAAGTGTGCTGTTTGCTTTCTTGGTGACATGTTTACTGTGTAAGCCCAGCAAACCTGGTGTGTTTGTAATGTACACCTGCGAGTAATGGTAAGATGTGGTATAACAGATGAATCAGAATTTTTACTGGTGACACGTCAAATGACATTCATACACCAGGTCCTGTGATGTAGGAAGTTAGTCCCTGGCTCTTACCAAATAGGTAAATTTAGCTTAACAATCATCAGCACCTTCAGCTGTCGAAATAATCGAATCGTGAAGGGCTTTCCAATCTCTAATGGTTCTGGGGAAGAACGACTCTTTACAAGTAGAAAATGCTAATCATTTTTACCCGGCCGGGGATCGAACCTGGTCCGCCAGATCGACAGGCCAACACTTTACTGCGTTGCTTTAAAAGCCGGCTTGTACAGCAAGGCAGTACAAGTGTATTTTATACCTATCACTACATATTCCCCTCCTATTTAAGATTCGTCTTCGAATCTCTGAATCCTTCCAGCTAAATTCGTCGGTACATAGATGTGCTCGGAGTCTCAGTGGATCATTTACGTTGGGCGCCAAATGTAACATGAAAACATGCTATTCACCTTTAACCTGCCCGTGATCGAACCTGGTCTGCTGGAATGACAAGCCAACACTACCGCCTTGCTATAAAAGCCGGCTTGTACCGCAAGGCAGTACAAGTGTATTTTATACCTATCACTACTGCAGTTGCAAGTAGAAAGAAAGAAAGACATAAGATGGGGACTCTCAAGAAAGTAAGACCTGTCTTACATCCCCCTCGGGGGTTTAGATATACTGCAAGAAAGAGGAGACAGTAGGCTTACACTATTGTACAAAAGTCTATCTTCATATACTTGAAACCCGGGTCACCAGCCCAATTACTCTGTGGTGAGTGAGTGTTTGAGTTTTACATCCCATCAACAGCTAAGGTCATACGGAGATGGGACCTCGGTTTAAGTACTCATCCGAAAGTCTGGAGAAGCCCGGGATCGATCATGCGACCCCTGGTTTACCAGGCGAGTAGCATATTGATGAAAACCACTACACCACGGAGGCTTCTACTCTGTGGTTAAGCATCTGTTGCGGTAGTGGGAAGTTGTCAGGGATTTTCCTAGGATGTTAGAGGTCGGTTATTTTTTCCCCAAATAGAGACAGAAATTCCCAAATATTATAAAGAAAATTTCCAATTTCTGTTTTTTTGCTATATTTTGGTCTAAATCTGACCAAAATCTTCCCAATTTTTAATCAGGGTTCGCACTAGCGGTCGCCAAAGTCGCCAAATGCGAAAAGAAAATAAATCTGGCGTAAATCTGTGTCATTTGGCGAAAACTAGTGGCGAAAAAAAAACTATAAAAAAGTAAAAGAAGTCCCATCCCGGTTATTGTTGACTTAAGCCGTTTACTGACACGTGTATTTTACACCTTTTCTTCCACCTATTTAATAGACGACAGGACTGACAAATCCATTTCCCGGCTGACCGGGCAACTGCACTTTGACCTTATGACGCCCGGTCGGACAAGTGCAAAAAAAAATCGTCTATAACTGTCAGTCTTTTTGAGTCCTTAAATCCGGTAAAACTATACCAGTAAGTAAATCGCAATAATTGCTGTACTGTCAATTCAAAGACAAACCATTTGTGTATTTATTACGGTTCAAGTATGACACTATTGTTAATCCCTTAAATATAATTGCCACCCTGCGGTGCGTGTCGATTAGGTGTGAAAATATGGTCAAGTTATGTCAATCAAAAAAATTTAATCCGCAATCAATGTGAAAATAATTTAATCGCTCCTCCGACAATTAGCTACATCTAACAGTAATAAAAATGGACTTTTCTACGATCTCATGTATGGTTATGTTTTGGCGCCAAATAGCAGACGCTGAGCCCGAAAAGTCAAACGCTGTTGTTGGTTATTGACACGGAGCTTCTGGGGATAATTCGGGAGCTGTGCAAAGCGCTGGTTTTCTATCCACCTCTATTCACAACCGTTTAGCTATCGAGAAAATATTTTTTACCCTGTTCCTAACGTTTTTTTTTTTTAATGAAATAGATACACACAATGACATTAAATACGTGTTGGGGTGCTGGTGTCGGATGACGTCATTTACCGATCCTGTGCAGCTAAATGGTAGCGGCGGTTTGTGGGCGGCGCTTTATATCAATTCAATCACCGATCAGCTGTTTCCGTATGTCTTGTCTTCGCCGGAAAAAAGCAAGCAGTCCATGACCTCGGCTATAAGACGGGGCCATTTTTGGGGCTCATTTTGGAGGGAAAAATCCTCGTCTTATAGCCGATTTTTTACGGTAATGTGATCATGTGATCAACCAAAATGGCAGCCTCCATGACCTAACAACGCTTACTTGTTGGAGCAAAAACAAAAGCATTTAAGCAAGGTTTTGTTGCATTTTAGGGAGAGAAGGTAATGCCGCTGGAAGTCGGAAAACTCAAGCTATCTAAATGATTTTGGTCTATGGATTTTGCTAAGCTACCTGTCGGCAAGACAGCATAGATGACTGGTTTGACTTGTGACCGTGTTGGTTTGATCGAAAAACCTGGGGTCTTTCGGCGCACCTACAGTCCAGTACACACGTCCATAAAGGCCACAAAAGGACAGTCAGTCTGTGCATTTAAGCTTCAACCCTTTAAGTGCCAAAGAAAATTGTAGAGCAGATCTTTTTTATCCATGTTCTGCATTTTGCGAAGAAGTTTCTTCAACTGGCTCAGGTTTTAAGATTTTGGCTAAAAAAAAATTAGATTGGCGAAAGTGATGGCGAAAGAAAAAAGAATCCTAGCGCGAACCCTGTTAATATTTGCGCGCAAAACTTTCCCAATTGAAACGGCCCCAGACCCTGATTTTTAAAGGTAGGAAAATCCTTGGAACTTGTAGGTTTGATCCCCCAGCTGCGCCTTGAGTCTCATAAGTCACTGAACAGATGTATTCAGACACACAAAGTTGTATCTCAAATTTCCTCCAACAATTTTCAAGCAATTTTTGGGGTTTTTGGTTCCTTATCAAAGATTTTTTTTTCAGGATAATGATTTTATTAGGAGTGAGTGTTTAAGTTTTACATCCTGCCAACAGCTAAGGTCATATGGAGACCGGATCTTGGTTTAAAGACCCATCCGAAAGTCTGCAGAAGCCCGGGATCAATCCTGCGACCCCTGGTTTACCAGGCGAGTAGCGTAACCACTACACCATGGAGGCTTCTTTGATTTTATTACGATCAGAGCTCTCACTAGGATTTTGAAAACAGGATTCCAGGAATCCTGCCTTGTAAAATGTTGTATTCACAGGTAAAGAGTTGGAGTTCTGATCTTGATTGCGCATAGAACATAGACAAAAAATTCTTATTATCAGGCTACACATCCATATGCCACATCATAAAAATCATGTTGTGTTAGGATAATAACAGATATAATGTAAACCCAGATCAGAAAAGAAGCATTCTATACAGCCATGTTTGTGCTTTCAAATTCGGACATACATGTACATGACACTAGCTCATAATTTTGTGAACAAATACGTAGGGAAAGCATCCTAAGTCTGACTTCCTGTAATAGTTAAAATGATTGCATTTGGAAGAATTACAGACATTTATGTCACCAGTAAACATCGAAACACTCTTTGACTTAGCGATTAAAAAGTACGATCGTGTAGTCGCGAAAATACGTGACATTGCTAATTCGTCAATTATATCATCTTCGCCGTAACGTTGGTTTAACTAAATGTGATATTTTACCAACTAATGTTAATCCATTGATGGTTCATGCTTACACCAATCAGTAAACTAATTAATTGTAATCCGTAATAACACAGGGATTAGCACGGCGGGATTAAAAAGGTACAATCATTTTTAACACGTGTCGCAAACCGACCACTTGCAAAAATACCTGTCAATATGTGGCATGTGTGCTTTCAATACAAAAGCAGCGCCGCATTTGATCTTTTGCTGGTATTGCGAATGCGGCCTGAATAAGGTTCTGATTTTACCACTTCTGTAATTTTGGATGCGTGTCGCAATAAAAACATGCGTACATGTACATAAGAATCGGCGATAGTGAATTTTACGCGTACAACGACAAAAAGTTGGCGTAAAATACGCCGAATCCTGCGTTTCCGAGAGCTCTGACGGTAAAACAGATTCCTAATAGATTGCAGAACACTACAAGAAATGAAATTTAGGTCTTACCCTAAAACAGATCAACTATTCTGCATGCTGCAGGTATACAGACTGAGAACTTTGCTTTAGGCACCCAGACTGCCATAAATCCAAATTTTACATTAAGTAATTAGGCATTTTTATTCAGAACTTAGATGCCCAGGCAAAAATTTAGGAGCCCTGCGCACCTGTTAGTCTCACCGGCCCCGATAGCTCAGTTGGTAGCATGTCCGCTCCAGGGAACCGGAGGTCACGGATTCGATCCCGGTCCATGACATACCAAAGTCGTTAAAAAGGGTACTAGCTGCTCCTCGCTTGGCACTCAGATTTACAGGGTAGAGCTAGGACTGGTCGACCAAGTGTAATGTGACTGTGTGGTATCATATAAATTCAGGGCGTCAAGTTACCTATATTTACCTATATTTTCCTATATTTCAGGCCATTACCTAAAATAACCTATAAAATCCTATATTTTACCAAAATACCTATAAATACCTATAATTTGGAATTTTGGGTAAGCAAGGAATATAAAGTTTCTAAAAATCTTTGACAGTAGATGTTTTCTATAATATTTGAGCTTAATAAGCTGTTTCCTTTTAGGAATTTGTATTCCTGTTTGGTGTAGTGACCCAGTCCAGTCCATCTTTTGGAAAGATCTAGCTAGTGGAAACTCTGTTATTTTTTTAAATTTGAAATGTTCCATTTTGATATTGCTTTTACTATTGTTTCTTTATGAATATTAAACAAGGTTTGCCATTTTTTTAGCAGGCGAGCTATTGTGATCAGTCACCGTCCGCCGTCTTTTAAATGACATCTCCTAAACCCCTGAATAGATTTTGACCAAACTTGACAGAAATCATCTTTGTTTGGTCTTCTCAAAGTTGTTCAACAAATTTCAGTCCATGCTGAATTCTCACAGGCCCAGAAAACATGTACACTCCATATTTTCCTGTTTTGTGGTGTATTCCTTGCTTCCAAAGGACAACATATTTACAGTATTTCTGCAGAAATATTGTGACAGGATTCTGACATGAAACCTGTATGAAAAATTTTCAAATAGAATTTCCACAAAGAATTTTCACTTAAATTTTGTCTTCGAGACGGGATTCAGGTGGGAATCTGTGAAATATTTAAATTAGCAGGAAACTTGATGCAGGAATCCTGTAGGAAAAAACAGACATGATTCCTGTATAAATTACTGACAGGATTCCTTCATGGTTCCTGCAGGATTCATGAATGAATTATTGACAGGATTTCTGCCTGAGCTAGTGACAGTATTACTGTCTGTATATTCCTGCAGGATGCCTGCTAATTTAAATATTTGGTCCAGTTTCATTAACATAACACAATCATCTTAACATACACTGTAAAAATTTTGAGTTTTTATTAGCTCACCTGTCACGTAGTGACAAGGGGAGCTTTTGTGATCACTTTTTGTCCGTCGTACGTGCGTCCGTGCATCCGTCCGTAAACAATTTCAAATAAGTATATCTCTAATACCCCATGGTCAATCTTGATCAAATTTCATGGGAAGCATCATCAGGTAGGGGGAAAGGCTGCATAAGGTTTTTGGGCTGATCAGATTGGAATTCTGGTTGCCATGGCAACATATAGCTCCCATAGACTATCAATGGGAAAAAATTAAAATATCTTCTTCTCTGAACCCACAGGGCCCAGAGCTTAGATATTTAGCATGTGTTAACGACCAGTGGTCACCTACATAATTCCTGCCAATCATGCCCCTGGGGTCCAAATTAGCCACACCCCGGGGCCCCTTCGCTCCCATAGACTCATAATGGAACAAAAAGCTTCAAAAATCTTCTTCTCGGAAACCACAGGCACAGAGCTTAGATATTTAGCATGTAGCAATGGCAAGTGGTCACCTACATAATTCCTGCCAATCATGCCCCAGGGGTCAAAACGGGCCACGCCCCGGGGCCCTTTAGCTCCTATAGACTCATAATGGAAAAAAGCTTCAAAAATCTTCTTCTCTAAAACCACAGGGCCCAGAGCTGAGATATTTGGCAACTAGCAACGGCAAGTGGTCACCTACATAATTCCTGCCATTCATGCCCCTGGGGTCCAAATTGGCCACACCCTGGGGCCCTTTAGCTCCCATTGACTCATAATGGAAAAAAAGCTTCAAAAATCTTCTTCTCTGAAACCACAGGGCCCAGAGCTTAGATATTTATAATGTAGCAATGGCCAGTGGTCACCTACATAATTCCTGCCAATCATGCCCCTTGGTTCCAAATGGGCGACGCCCCGGGGCCCCTTCGCCCCCATAGACTCATATTGGAACAAAAAGCTTCAAAAATCTTTTCTCGAAAACCACAGGGCCCAGAGCTTAGATATTTAGCATGTAGCAATGGCAAGTGGTCACCTACATCATTCCTGACAATCATGCCCCTGGGGTCCAAACGGGCAACGCCCCGGGGCCCTTTAGCTCCTATAGACTCATAATGGAAAAAAGCTTCAAAAATCTTCTTCTCTGAAACCACAGTGCCCAGAGCTGAGGTATTTGGCATGTAGCAATGGCAAGTGGTCACCTACATAATTCCTGCCAATCATGCCCCTAAGGTCCAAATGGGCCACACCCCGGGGCCCCTTCGCTCCCATAGACTCGATGGAACAAAAAGCTTCAAAAATCTTCTTCTCTGAAACCACAGGGCCCAGAGCTTAGATATTTAGCATGTAGCAATGGCAAGTGGTCACCTACATAAATCCTGCCAATCATGCCCGTGGGGTCCAAATGGGCCACGCCCCTGGGCCCATTAGCTCCCATAGACTCATAATGGTAAAAGGATTAAAAAATCTTCTTCTCTGAAACCACAGGGCCCAGAGCTTAGATATTTAGCATGTAGCGATGGCAAGTCGTCACCTACATAATTCCTGCCAATCATGCCCCTGGGGTCCAAACAGGTGAGCGATATAGGGCCATTGGGCCATCTTGTCTATACACAATAAGGAAGGAATAAACTTGTGATGGAAAAGAACATACAAAAACCTTGCATGCTACTTACATGTAGCTCTTGAATTTGAATCCTTGGCTTTCCAAAGATTCATTGTGAGCTAAAAACTTCAGTCTGCAAACACATACATAAATATGTGGGTGGTGTGCAATCTTTGGAGTTTGCAAACATAAAACTTTTGACACCCCACTAGTTAAGTATTTAATCAATTTAAAACACTGTTAGTCTAAAATACTAAAAGTAACTCACAGTGTCTTCCAAAATATAGTTGTAAATCCTTAGAACAGCTTTATACTTGTAAAGTTGTAAAGCAACACACAAAGCTAGCCATCATCCCTGATGCCTTTGAATGTGTTATAGGAGTGCTCCCGCCAAACTATTATGTTTCAGAAAGTGATAATGCTCAGTTTTCATGCCAGGCTTTTAAACAGAAATTTGGTTAACATTTTCATGCAGAATTTCTGTTAAGATCTGGCCATTTTCCTTTCGGAATCTGTAACCGAATTCCGTGGACAGGAAAAAAAGAGTTCCACCATGATTTCTGTTACTGTCAACAAAGACTCCATGTGGAATCATGTCTGAATTTTTTCGGGTGGTTGCCACGGCAAACAAATAGGGGAAAATAAGAAAAAACCTTTAAAAATCTTCTTGTCTGAAACCGGAAGGCCCAGGTTTTTGATATTTGGTATGAAGCTTCATCTAGTTGGTCTCTACCAAGATTGTTCAAATTATAGCCCTAGAGCCAAAACTGGCACTGCCCCAGGGCCCACTGGTTTTACGTAGGCTATATAGGGAAAACCTGAAACCAGAAGGCTCAGGTCTTTGATATTTGGTATGATGCTTTGTACAATGGACCTTGACCAAGATTGTGCAAATTATAGCCCTGGGGCCAAAAATGGGCCCTCCATGGGGCCTACTTCTTACACTATGGATCACGTGAGCAATCCAGGGCCATCAAAGCCCTCTTGTTTAAAGAGAAGAATGTCCCATTTTTGATTCTGCCTAAATTGTCAGATAGACACAGTTGGGTTTTGTTGTCTCTTGTTCCAAGAAATAGATACTGTGGTTATCAGATGATATTTAAGTAGATCACTCAGTTCTGTATAAAACACATTGAGGGCATTCATTAGAATCATCTACTAAGGACTGATTTTTATGGAGATTTATTAAAGATTTGTTCCTTAATTATAACCAGCTGACCACCATATCTATTTCTATATGTTGTATTATTAATAAAAGAGAGAGCTGGTAGGTGATGGTGGTGGAAAAAAATTCAAATCTGGCTTGTTGTCTTCAGTGTAGACAACCTATAATATCCTATATTTCTGGTCTCTAGATACCTATATTTCTGGACCTAACCTATATTTTTGACTCCAAATATCACTTGACGCCCTGTATAATGTGTCTGGGACATGATACTTCAGTAAGGCAGCACTATAAAAGTGAGCATTGAGCTCCCTGTTGCAACCAGACACGGTCGTGATATGACTGAAAAAATGTTGAAAGCGACGTTAACCCCAAATTCACACACACACACCTGTTAGTCTGTATCCCTGTGTTAGCAATGAAAAGAGTATTTCCATATCATGCCATTTAACATTTAAAAGTTCTATTTTGAACAAACAGGCTACCTCAACTTGAAAAATAAGTGTGAGATTTTGCAAGACTTGGGTTTAGTTGCTTATCTTCACATTTTATAGGTCTGAGGCAGGTACATACAGTCTAACCTGTCTAAAAAGACCAGTTAAGGGAAAGAAGAAATATGGTCTATGTCCACAGGTGGTCTTTATTCAGAGGGCAGTTTGGCATCAACTGCTCTACCTCTTTAGAAGACAAGGATTACTTCACAGCATTTATGCTGATATGCAGTGGATAATCCCAGTTGCACCTGAATGATTCACTGATTAAATCCCCTCAAGGTAACATTATGAAAGGTTTTAATAATGAATCACTAAAAAAACATAATTTGGCTCATTAAAGGATGTCCACCACAGTTAATTGCCCAATTAAAACTTTGGTCATTGCTATTCAAAGCACAGTGGTCTTTGTTCAGGGTAAAAATATGCATTTGGGAAGGATTTTGACTGTCCTCTGGTCCTAGTGCACAGGTGGTCTCTGTTGACAGGTGCATTATATAGTCTAATTGGATGGGAGGATTTGGAAGTGGTCTTTGTAGACAGGTGGTCTTTGTTCACAGGTGGTCTCTAAGGCAGGTTTGACTGTATATGTAAGTATTCGTTAAGGATACTTTTTTGCAGTAAAAGCTCTGCATGTATAGCTTGTATTAATTATTAGCTCGTCTGTTTTTCAAAGAAAAACTCTCAAGCTATTGTCATCACTCAAGCGTCTGCTTTGGAGTCGTAGTTGTTCCAAAAACTTAACCTTGGCTATAACTTCATAAGTATTAGATTTAGCCTCATGAAACTTCATACACATACTGTACTCACCATGACAAGACCTACATTCTGACCAAGAGCCAAAACTATATTGTTGATCATGACTGAATTATCTCCAGTTTTCTGATTTTTAGCTCACCAGAGCCGAAGGCTCCGGGGGAGCTTATAGTATAGGCAGTGATCCGCCGTCTGTCGTCCGTGTCCGCGTCCGCGTCGGCGTCAACATTTTCAAATGCCTTCTCCTCCAAAACTGCTGGGCGGATTGAACTCAAATTTCATGTGGAGCATCCATGGGATGGGGGAACAAAAGTTTGCTCGCAGGGTCCAGGTCACATGACAAAGATGGCCGCTATGCCCATATAAGGTAAAAACCCTTAAAAAATCTTCTCCTCCTGAACCAGTGGGCCAATTGTGTTGAAACCTGGTATGTGGCATTGGGGACTCGGGCCCATCATAGTTTGCTAAAATGATGACCCTCAGATGACCTTGACCCATTTTACGCCAAGGTCAAATTTGGTTACATAGACTTTTGTATGGGAAATAGTCAAAACAGCATATTTTTTTTTAACTGTTGCAGCCTGTGACCTGAAAATTAGTAAATGCAGTGGGCAAAATGTGCTAGTGAAACTAAACTAGTTTTCAAGGTCAAGGTTATTCCCTGACCTTGGTCCAAGGTCATTCAGATATGAAAATTAAAAATTTGTTTTTCACTGAAACCACTAGGCTATTTGCAACCAAATTTTGTCTGAAAACTTTTTAGAACAAGGAAATGAAATTTAAGTAATTTGAGTACGGTCATATGACCAAGATGGCCGCTATGCCCATATAAGGTAAAAACCTTTAAAAAATCTTCTCCTCCTGAACCAGTGGGCAGATTGTGATGAAACTTGGTATGTGGCATTGGGGACTGGGGCTTATCATAATTTGCTAAAATGATGACCCTCGGATGACCTTGACCCATTATACGCCAAGGTCAAATTTGGTTACATAGACTTTTGTATGGGAAATAGTCAAAACAGCATCATTTTTTTAAACTATTACAGCCTGTGACCTGAAAATTAGTAAATGCAGTGGGCAAAATGTGCTAGTGAAACTACACTACCGGGTAGTTTTCAAGGTCAAGACTATTCCCTGACCTAAGCCCAAGGTCTTTCAGATATGAAAATTAACAATTTGTTCTTCACTGAAACCACTAGGTCATTTGCAACCAAATTTTGTCTGAAAGTTTTTTAGAACAAGGAAATGAAATTTAAATTAATTTGAGTTTGGTCACGTGACCAAGATGGCCACTTTGCCCATATAAGGTAAAAACCCATTAAATATCTTCTTCTCCTGAACCAGTGGGCCGATTGTGATGAAACTTGGTATGTGGCATTGGGGACTCGGGGCCCATCATAATTTGCAAAAATGATGACCTTCGGACGACCTTGACCCAATTTACGGCAAGGTCAAATTTGGTCACAGAGACTTTTATAAGGGATAAAGTCAAAATAGCATATATTTTCACCGTCTATCATCTACACCGGAAATAGAATCCCGGTGAATCGATTGAAACCGAAAGTAGGCATGGAACACGGTGAGTGTAGCCTTTATTTCTTATCTATTTTCTGCCCGCGAAGTGTAAATTTATTTCCTTCAAATAACAGAGGGATTTCTGCATGATTTTATGCGTTTTTCTATGCTGTATGTATCGATTTAAAGTCAGAAACACAAAGTTTAACAATGCTTGGTACTGGGTGAAGACCAGCATTTTCGAAAATAGGTTACATATTTCATAATTTCTTGATTTATTTCCGCTTAAACTTTCTTTCACCTGTTTCTGTTTATAATGGATAGTATCTAAAAACTTTCTCTGGTCATGATTTTATCATACACTAAGCGTATTTATTAAAAACCAAAAATCCATGTGTACGGCATTTAGCTGTTTACAACCAGGTAGCTGTACGGAATATAGCCAAAATAGGGTACGGCGAATAGATATGGCTACCCCTGTATTCTTAACTGTTAAATGCCAATGATGGACCATTTCCGTTTTTTACCCAACTTTAAGGGTATATATGCTTGCCCCGACCAACGGATCATGGAGATTCTATCTATCTATCTATCTATCTATCTATCTATCTATCTATCTATCTTCTATCTATCTATCTATCTATCTATCTATCTATCTATCTATCTATCTATCTATCTATCTCTATCTATCTCTATCTATCTATCTATCTATCTATCTATCTATCTATCTATCTATCTATCTATCTAACAGCAACACTGTTGTGGAGGAAATTGATCATGAAATCTTTTCTTCGGTCATTATCTCCTTCATTTTCTCCCTGCCGCTGATTCAAGAAGAGTATAACCGCTTACGTATAAGCCTGCACAGGAAAAGGGTGGCTAGGTAAACTGTTCGGTAAAAATGACCTAAATAGTGTTGACTGGGCCGTTGAGTACCCCTTAAACCACTACTGCGATCGGACATAATTGGCCATTACTGTCAGGTGTACATTACGCATACCCCAGATCTGCAGGATGAAAACCTACACAGTAATTATGCACCTTGTGCCATGTCATCTCCAATGACGAACTCCTCTAGCACATCTGTTTGCACCTTGGATTTGGCTTGCAACCTCCCGAGATTGAAAAGCTTCCCATCAAAGCGAAACCTAATCGGTATGGCGTTGTCACCCTCCTGGAAAACATCTGTGAGCATGGCAGCGAACATCATGCTGAACAGCACACAGCCTTGCTTGACTCCATTTGTCACAGGTAATGGATCTGAGAGCTCACCATCATTGTGATTACATTACACGATTAGTTTAAACAATAGTATATTAGTTGAGTGAGTGAGTGTTTCAGTTTTACGTCCCACCAACAGCTAAGGTCATACGGAGACGGGACCTCGGTTTAAAGACTCATCCGAAAGTCTGGAGAAGCCCGGGATCGAACCTGCGACCCCTGGTTTACAAGGCGAGTAGCGTAACCACTCGACCACGGAGGCTTCTAGTATAATAGTTGAACACACGTTATGATTGTATAGTTAACTAATAAACTATTGTTTAAACTCGTCATGTAAATACGTAAAGATCTCTAACTTGCATAAGGGATGATTCTCCCTGCACGGGGGTAGGGGGGTTCAGTTAACGTCCCGATCCGATAGACGGTGCATTTTGGGGCATTTATCCCGGCAAATGATACCAGTGTAGCATGTTTGGACACCGCAACTTTATTACCGCTGCAGCAAATCGAACTGCAGACCCCTAAAATCAGAGGCAAACGCATTAACCGCTGAGCTATTACACTGCATGATACTTCCATGCAGATCGGCCCCCGCCCATCGGGGCTTGAAGAAGTATATGGGCTGCATAATGCTTCCACGCAGAGCTGAAACCGACCCGCACACGAGTACTGGTAAACTGCTTATAGGATCTAAGCCTGCCCAGGTAAAGCGATGCGAGTCGGCCCGTCCATGCTTATAAACCCTATTGGTTTCATTGGGCGGCAGGGCTTGAGATGTCATTTCATCTCAATGTCGGGTAAAAGTCCCACAAAATGGGAAGCAACGTCTCCAAAATGACCTTTACAGTGTCGACGGGGACGTTAAACCTCAAATCAATCAATCAAAATTCCAAATCGACCACATGATTACTGGTAAACCGCTTGGAGTGTCAAAGCCTGTCCAGGCAAAATGGCGCGAATCTGACCTTCCCTACATGTAAATTCCTTTGATTTGTCCGGCGGCTCTGTATGTAAAAGTCTCACAAAATTGGAGGCAAAGTCTCCAAAATGACCTAAATAGTATTGATGGGGACGTTAAACCTCAATTCAAACAAACAAATAAAAAAAGAAAAGAAAAAAAAAAGTTTCTACTAAAGTATACTCATTTCTACTGCTGTATTCCTTGGGTTGTGCTAAGCATTGTCCAATTTACTTGTGTTGAATGACATATACCAATTGCCTAGGCATACCTCAGTTGGCTAGCCTATGTGAAGTAGAAGTAAAACAAAGATCAGGAATTGATACAATTAACTTACTCCACCCATAAAAGAGTCATGTGAAGCTAATAGGTGTTTGTTTGTTTGATTGAATTTGACTCGAGTCTAACGACCCCGTCAACACTATATGGGTCATTTTGGAGACGTTGCTTCCAATTTTGTGGGACTTTTACCCGACAATGAGATGAAATGATATCTTAGCCCCTGCCGCCGAATGAAACCAATATGGTGATATGCATGAACGTTCAGACTCACACCACTTTTCCTGGGCAGGCTTACAGCCGATTAGCTTTTTACCAGTACTCGTGTGCGGGCGGTTTAAGCTCTGGAAGTATCATGCGGTCC
Source organism: Lucinisca nassula (assembly GCA_963580285.1). Lineage (NCBI taxonomy): Eukaryota > Metazoa > Mollusca > Bivalvia > Lucinida > Lucinidae > Lucinisca > Lucinisca nassula. The sequence continues at coordinate 99,945,002 of OY757020.1, forward strand.
AATCTATGTCTTCAATCCCCGATGGGCGGGACGAAGGACTGCAGTTTGTTTGTTTGGTCGTGGTTTAACGTCCCCGTCAACACAATTTAGGTCATTTTGGAGACGTTGCTTCCAATTTTGTGGGACTTTTACCCGACATTGACATGAAATGACATCTCAAGCCCTGCCGCCCAATGAAACCAATAGGGCTTATATGCACTGGACGGTTTGACTTGGACTACTTTTCCTGGGCTGGCATAGTCCATCAAAGAAGTTAACCAGTACTCACGTGCGGTAGTTTCAGTCCTGCGTGGAAGCACCGTGCATCCCAATCTATTTCTCCAAGCCCCGATGGGCGGGACCCGTAAGGACTGCAGTGAAAATCTATGTTTGTCGTTTGATCCACCAAGTCTCAACTAATGCTGCGTTCGTCGTCAGACAAGAGTCATTGTGGCTTTTATATTTGTTCTTTGTTACACGTGTTGATTAATGGCAAGTAGGAAAAACATCATGCAACAGACAAAAAAAAAAAAAAAAAAAAAACAACAACAGAATGATCAGGTTTTACACCCAATCATCAAGTAAAATAAAAGTAATGGTTTGGATGTCGTCAAAATAACTTAAGCCCCCTTAAACTTATTGTTGACCGTTCCAAATAGGTATGTTTTTTTTGTTTTTTTTTTTGGGGGGGGGGGGAGTCACAACTTTCCAAAATGTGGTGAAAATGTGTTCGAGACAGTAGTAGTTCGAGCCTCTGAGGGTTATTAACAGGGTTATGTCAGGAGGCATAGCGCTTATATTAAATTAAGGTATGCTGTGTGTAGGCGATTCTAATGAGTACACACAACATATCTTTTCACAATAACATTTGTTCGAAGTTATCCCTAACAATGTTTTATCAGGCCCTATGGAAAGTTTTTTCTAGGGACTCAAGAATTAGTTCGAATCAACCATGGTTAAAGAGACACCGGTGTTCGAGTCATCGAAGTTTCACTGTATGTGGTGTATTATTTGCTTCCAAAGGATAACCCTTTTATAGAACATATTCCACGCGTCTATATTTGAGCTTGCGTGTTTTGATAATGCGCACTTCTTTTTAACACAAAATAACGCCTATGTGGCAAAATATGGTCTTAAAACTATACATAGTAATTAGTTCCTAACTAACATTACAATATTGTGATTGATTCTTGCTAATATGACGAGAGAATGGGTGAAAACTGTTGAAGTGTGTTTATAAAATTCTGATGACACTGGATAAAGATGTTGTGACAGGTGAGTCCCTTGATTTAGCCCCAGTTCATGCCGACCATTGTTTACATTTCGTTACCCATAAGCAGCATGTTTGACAAAATATAACACCCAACTTTGACAAGACAAACGTTTCATCATACATACAGAGCAGTACAATCCTCATGGATGTATGAGAAGCACCGTAGGAACGGTCGAGTTACTTTTCAAATGTTATCAGCTATAAACATGGAACTATTCGCCGTACACTTTCTGTTACAATAATTTGCTATAAGCCGTACACCAAGCTACTATTCGCCGTACAACAGGTAAATTTACGTTTTGGCAAACAGTTGTGTTGAAAGTACAGTTTGAGGCGAGTTTCTTTTGCAATTTATTTTTTGATCACTGTTCTATCTGATTAAGTGGAAAAACTTCAGTAGAAAGGCATAAACATTAAAAAAAACAACAAGGAACTTGTCAAAATCCATTCAGTTCGTGGTACCAGCTATCGAACATTCGGTCTGTAATTGCACGATTGTGTGTTTAATATTCAAAACACTTCTCACAGCAGCAGCAAATTATGTCCACTACTGATATTGATTACAGTATTCTAAAACTATAACTTACAAGCAGTAAAAATATCCATTTTCAAGAGGCACCCCTTATCCTTCAGTCATTTTTATCGATTCACCGGGATTCTATTTCCGGTGTAGATGATAGACGGTGATTTTTAGCTCACCAGAGCGGAAGGCTCCGGGGGGAGCGTATAGTATAGGCAGTGATCCGCCGTCCGCGTCAACATTTTCAAATACTTCTTCTAAAAAAACTGCTGGGCCGATTAAAGTAAAATTTCATGTGCAGCATTCATGGGATGGGGGAACGAAAGTTTGCTCTCAGGGTCCAGGTAACATGACCAAGCTGGCCTCCATGCCCATATAAGGTAGAAACCCTTCAAAAATCTTCTTCTCCTGAACCAGTGGTCTGCTTGTGATGGAACTTGGTATGTAGCATTGGGGACTTGGGCCTATTATAGTTTGCTAAAATGATGACTCTAGGATGTCCTTGACCCATTTTACGCCAAGGTCAAAATTGCTCACATAGACTTTTGTGTGGGAAAATGTCAACACAGCATATTTTTAGCTCACCAGAGCCAAAGGCTCCGGGGGAGCTTATAGTATAGGCATTGGTCCGTCGTCAAATTGAAACCAAATTACATGTGGAGCCTCTGTGGGAAGGGGGAACGAAAGTTTGTTCATGAGGACTGTGTCACATGACCAATATGGCCACCATGCCCATATATGGTAAAAACCTTTAAAAATCTTCTTCTCAAGAACCGAATGGCCGATGTTCTTGAAACTTGGTATGCAGCATCAGGGACTCGGGGCCCTACCAAGTTTGTTAAAATGATGACCTTTGATTGACCTAGACCTATTTTACGTCAAGGTCAAATATTGTCACTTAGACATATGTATGGAAAAAAGGCAAAACTGGATTTTTCTGATTGCATGGTAACCTGTGGCATCAGAGATGATATTTGCAATCAGCTGAATGGAAGTTTTTCAACTCCAAAGGTCAAGGTCATTTGCTGACCTTTGTCCTGGATGGCTCAGATTCAGTATTTTAATCTTCTTCTCTACTGAAACTGCTAGGTTGATTTAAACCAAATTACATGTTGAGCTTCTATGGGAAGGGGGAATGAAAGTTTGTTCATAAGGACTGGGTCACATGACCAATATGGCTGCCATGCTCATATATGGTAAAAACCTTAAAAAATCTTCATCTCAGGAACCAAATGGCTGATGACATTGAAACTTGGTATGCAGCATCGGGGGCTCGGACCCTACCAATTTTGTTCAAATGATGACTTTTGGTTGACCTTGACCTGTTTTTACGTCACGGTCAAATTTGGTCACATAGACAATTGTATGGAAAAAAGGCAAGACAGTGGATTTTACTGATTGCATGGAGGCCTTTTGTTGTCACATGACCAAGATGGGCATCAAGCCTGTATATGGTATTTATATATATGAAAACCACATGACCTCTGGTGAGAGTAGTGGCCCATGGGCCTCTTGTTTTCTGTAACACATATTTTACTCTCATTCCTATACTATTTGTAACAGAGCCTTCAAACTTCACATGGATGTTCCTTGGGACAAGACCTTTTCAGTGATACCAACTTTTTGACCCTTGACCTTTGAACTATTTTACAAAAATTTAACCAAAAACCTTAACCATGACCATATTTCAAAAAATATGTGGCCTACCTGTATGAAACATTCTCACCATGACAAGACCTACATTCTGACAAAGGAGCATAGCTATATTGTTGATTATGGCTGAATTATCCCCCCTTTTCCGACATTTTTTTCTTAAACACATTTTTACTCCCATTCCAGTACTATTTGTAACAGAGCCTTCAAACTTCACATGGATGTTCCTTGGGACAAGACCTTTTCACTGATACAAACCTTTTTGACCTGTTACCTTGACCTTTAAACTTTGACCTACAGTGTATTTTACAAAAAATTACCCAAAAACCTTAATACCAACCTTTGAGACGTGACTTTGAACTTTGACCTGATTTTTAGCTCACCTGAGCCGAAGGCTTATGTGAGGTATTAGTATACCACGAGCCGGCGTCCGTCGTCGTCGTCGTCCGTCGTCCACACTTTCAAAGAAGTATATCTCCGGAACCAGTGGGCCAATGTTGATCAAATTTCATGTGAAGCATTATCAGGTACGGGGAAAGGCTGCATACTGTTTTCGGGCAGATCGGATTGGAACTCTGGTTGCCATGGCAACAAATAGCTCCCATAGACTTAACATAGGAAAAAGTTTGTCATCACTCTAGCTCCGTCAATTTTTTTCTGATTGTCTTCATTCTTGCAGATAACGAGGACAGGCATGAAATCTCGATCAAGTTCGATTTTGGGCTCAATCGGATTATTCACTCAGGAGTTACGTGCCCTTGAACGTTAGGAAAAAGCTTGTCATCACTCTAGCTCCGTCAATTTTTTTCTGAACGACTTCATTCTTGCAGATAACGAGGACAGGCATGAAATCTCGATCAAGTTCGATTTTGGGCTGAATCGGATTATTCACTCAGGAGTTACGTGCCCTTGAGCGTTGAAAAAATTGCCTATTGACTTAACATGGGGAGAATGTTGTCATCACCGTAGCTGCTTCAATTATTTTCAGATTGGCTTTATTCTTGCAGATAACCAGCACAGCCATGAAATCTCGGTCAAGTTCGATAACTGGCAGAATCGGATCATTCACTTAGGAGTTACCTGCCCTTGTGTGTTTTTGCATTAGGGTTAATGGGAATTTCAAAAATGTATATCTTAAAGACTACTTGGCCAACTTTGATCAAATTTCATGTGTCGCATTATTGGGCAAGTGGAAAGGCTTCATTAGGTTTTCAGGCAGATCTGAGTGGAACTCTGGTTGCCATGGCAACATCTAGCTCCCATAGACTTCACATAGGAAAAAGCTTGTCATCACTCTAGCTCCGTCAATTTTTTTCTGATCGACTTCATTCTTGCAGATAACCAGTACAGGCATAAAATCTCAGTCAAGTTCGATTTTGGGCCGAATCAGATAATTCACTCAAGAGTTACGTCCCCTTGAGTGCCCGAAAAATTGCCTATCGACTTAACATGGGGAAAATGTTGTCATCGTTGTAGGTAGTAACGAGGACAGGCATAAAATCTCGGTTAAGTTCGATTTTGGGCAGAATCGGAATATTGACCTCGGAGTTACGTGACCTTGAGCGACAAAAAATTTGCCCATAGACTTAACATAGGGAAAATGTTGTGACTACGATAGCGACCTGAATTTTTTTCAGATCAGCTTCAAACTTGCAGGTAACGAGGACAGACATAAAATCACGGTTAAGTTCGATTTTGGGCCGAATCGGATTATTTGCCTTGGAGTTACCTGCCCTTGAGCATGAAAAAATACGTTGTGACCACCATAGCAACTTTATTTTTATTCAGATCAGCTTCAAACTTGCAGGTAACGAGGACAGGCATAAAATCCCGGTTAAGTTTGATTTTGGGCCGAATAGGAATATTGACCTCGGAGTTACGTGACCTTGAGCGACAAAAAATTTGCCCATAGACTTAACATAGGGAAAATGTTGTGACTACGATAGCGACTTGAATTTTTTTCAGATCAGCTTCAAACTTGCAGGTAACGAGGACAGACATAAAATCTCGGTTAAGTTCGATTTTGGACCGAATCGGATTATTTGCCTTGGAGTTACCTGCCCTTGAGCATAAAAAAATACGTTGTGACCACGATAGCAACTTTATTTTTATTCAGATCAGCTTCAAACTTGCAGGTAACGTGGACAGGCATAAAATCTCAGTTAAGTTCGAATCGGAATATTGACCTCGGAGTTACATGACCTTGAGCGACAAAAAATTTGCCCATAGACTTCACATAGGGAAAATGTTGTGACTACGATAGCGACTTGAATTTTTTTCAGATCAGCTTCAAACTTGCAGGTAACGAGGACAGACATAAAATCTCGTTTAAGTTCGATTTTGGGCCGAATCGGATTATTTGCCTTGGAGTTACCGGTCCTTGAGCATAAAAAAATATGTTGTGACCACGATAGCAACTTTATTTTTATTCATATCAGCTTCAAACTTGCAGGTAACGAGGACAGGCATAAAATCTCGGTTAAGTTCAATTTTGGGCTGAATCGGAATATTGAACTCGGAGTTACGTGACCTTGAGCGACAAAAAATTTGCCCATAGACTTAATTAGGGAAAATGTTGCGACTACCATAGCGACTTGAATTTTTTTCAGATCAGCTTCAAACTTGCAGGTAACGAGGACAGACATAAAATCTCGGTTAAGTTCGATTTTGGGCCGAATCGGAATATTTGCCTTGGAGTTACCTGCCCTTGAGCATAAAAAAATACGTTGTGACCACGATAGCAACTTTATTTTTATTCATATCAGCTTCAAACTTGCAGGTAACGAGGACAGGCATAAAATCTCGGTTAAGTTCGATTTTGGGCCGAATCGGAATATTGACCTCGGAGTTACGTGACCTTGAGAGACAAAAAAATTTGCCCATAGACTTAACGTAGGGAAAATGTTGTGACAGAAATAGCGACTTGAATTTTTAGCTCACCTGAGCCAAAGGCTCCAGTGAGCCGATAGTATACCAAGGCTCCGGAGTCCGTCGTCTGTCGTCCATCCATCCGTCGTCCACACTTTCAATGAAGCATATCTCAGAAGGCAGTCGACCAATCTTGTTTAAATTTTATGTGTAGCACCATTGGGAAAAGGGAAAGGCTGCATTAGGTTTTGGAGCTAGTCTGGTTCATTTGTTCCTTCATTCTTCTTTCTCTCCATATAGAGATAATAGACCAATGTTAAATTTTTAATCAAAGATTTCTCAGGAACTATAAAAGCTAGAAGCATCAAATTTGGTATTCAATAAAATAATGATGACTTATTTTGTGTAAGAGACATTGGGCTTTCTCAGCTTATTTGTTCATCTGTTCTTTCATTCTTCTTTCTCTCCATTTTGACCAATGTTAAATTTTCGTCAAAGATTTCTCAGGAACTATAGAAGCTAGAAGTCTCAAACTTGGAATGCAATGCAATAATGATGACTTATATCCTGTAAGGGTCAATGGGCTGGATTCTATTAGCAGATTTAGTAGTCAAGTCTGTGAATTGTTAAAACTTAAGTTCCTCAGGTGAGCGGTTTAGGCTCATTGAGCCTCTTGTTTATACTTATTTTTTACTCCCATTCCAATACTATTTGTAACAGAGCCTTCAAACTTCACTTGGATGTTCCTTGGGAAAGGACCTTTTCACTGATACAAACCTTTTTGACCTGTGACCTTGACCTTTGAACTTTGACCTCATTTACAAAAAATTACCCCAAAACCTTAACCTTGGCCATATTTCCAAAAATATTTGGCCTGCTTTCATGAAACCACATACTCATCATCACAAGAGCTACAATCTGACATAGGGCCATAACTATATTGTTGATTATGGCTGAATTATCTCCCCTTTTCTGATTTTTTTCTGAAACACTTTTTCACTACAATTTTTTGGACTCAATTTTGAAAAAACCAAACACACAGTGTTGTAATTAGGGTATATTTTAACGAAGTTCCATAACTCTATCATGCAAATTGACTGATTTGTCTCTGTGACATGGAAAAACAGACAAGCATGGCGCCGCTTGGGGTGGTGCTCTTATTTCTAGTATACATGTAATGTTAAACATAATGATAACACACCCATGTGCTAAAATGGCATACATCACAAAAACATGCCTATATAATTTTGACACCCTTGAACCCCACTTTTATATAGTAAAACTGGGGTTTCCTGGGGTATACCTTATTTTTCTTATTTCTGCTCTAAAATATAGATTGTCGGTACTTGTTAGAACCGCCTCAATGAGGCGGTTCTAACAATTGCCCACTATCTATATTTTGAGCATAAATAAATTATCACAATTTTTTCATCATAAAATTTTCATTTTTTCGGCGATAAGATGGCAATGTATTTGTATAGGCGTGTTTGCGTAATGTAGATGTGATCTCACGAAAATGTTTGATATTTTTTAAGTTGAACTTGTTAAAATTTCTTAGGTATTTTAAGGTGAAGAAGTTAGTTTGACCAGCTTTAATATAACACTCTTGTTGGGGTTCAAATCACCATCAGAATTTGATAAAGTTTACAATCCATACATGTTTGTTTGGATATAACACAAAAGCAGGGTTTAAAACCCTGTTTTTGTGTTGTATCCAAACAGACATGTATGGATTTTGTAGAAAACTAGCCATAAATGTTCAATTTTTCTAAATAATCTACCAGTATTTGGAATCGATTTTTACATAGTGTTAATCCCAAACCTGTGTTGTTAAAAAAAAAGGTACATGTACAGGGTTTTCAATAAGATTTTTCTTAAGAGGCCATTCACAGTTTGAAGCGGCAAATTTCTGAAATTTCTTAAGACTTTAAGTCACAAAAATAACATTTGAGGCGACCAGAAAATTAACTTTTGTGGCAGTCATTTTGGCCTCCTGTCGCCTCTCAATTAAAACATGTATGCCACTTTGTATTATCCAGGGACCAGTAATTTGAAATTAATAATGTCATTAGTTATCCCCACGCTTTTAGATAAGGCGTTGGGGGATATCATGAATGCCTCTGTCTGTCCATCATGATAGATATATCCTCCATAACCCCTGGCTGGAAAGCAGCCCGATATAGTACATGGCTTTCTTATTTGGAGCAGCGTTATATTTGGTTGTGCTTTTAGTTCTCAAGGATTTCAATACCATGATAAATGACCCTTAACCCTTTTTGTACCAAATGGAATCTTTCTCCTTATACAGTATATGGCAGAAGTCCATTTCAAAATTTAGGAGTGTTAGGTTCTGTTTTCTTAAAAATTTATTTGGATAAATTGATGGCTGAACTTTTTGCAAACAGTGTAGGCCCTGATCAGACGCCGCAGAATGCGGTGTCTGATCTGGGTCTGCACTGTTTGCCAATAACCCGTTTTGGGGTTTCAGGTAAAAAAATGGGTAAAGCTAATGATGAATTTGGTCCCAGTCTTGTAAGTACAGTCCAACCTATGTTAAGCAAGCACCTTAAGGATAATGAAAATGTGCTTGCTTAAGACAGGTTGCTTGCTTAATAGAGGTGGCCACTAGGACAGGTTTGACTGTACTATGTTATCCCAGTGAAATTTTGTCAATTCAATTTACCGTCCGAACTTGCTTGGAATTTAGAACTTAATTAGAATAGAATAGAGTAGAATATTTTTATTCGGCATACCATCTACAAAGCGGGTGTTCACCACATGTAACAAACAGCAATACATAACAATATAATAGAACAATTTTGGATGCATGTATATCGGCAAATAAACTATTTGAGAGCCAAGTATCGCTTTTTGTATCATATTTACCACAAATATATTCAGACACCAAAAAGTTACAAAAACTGCCTGAAGTTCTGAGCAAACAGTTCAGATCCAGTTCAGACTGCTCCTAAGGAGTCAGTGTCTACACTGTTTGTCACTAAGGGTGACACGAATAATCGTATAAACGATTAATCAATCGATAAATTCAACAAAAAAGATTATCATTTCTGATAAATTTGCTTTTAATCGATGACTTGATAGGTACAATTTACTACCCAAAGTTATGCCTAAAATAGCAGTATGAGTGGCAAACAGTGCAGACCCAGATGAGACGCCGCATCCTGCGGCATCTCATCTGGGTCTACACTGTTTGCTCAAGCCTGTCTGTTCAAATATACATATGGTAAAGTGCAACACATGGTAAGAGTCATGCTTAGAAGAAAGCCAGACAGGTAAAATTATGACGAAAACCTTAGCGATTACTAATCGATTATCGATCGCAATGACGGGACAGATAATCGATTATCTTTTCAGCTCCGATTAGCCAGCCCTATTTGTCACTGAGCAAAAGTTTAATAATTTATTATTCTACAAAGCTTGTTTAAAAGGTTCAAGTATATCACCATCACAATAACACACCTATATATAGATATAATTTTGACCCCTTTAAACCCCACTTTCATGTAGTAAACAGAGTTCTCGTTAACTCCAAATTTAGAGTAATTTACTCCCAACTATTTCATTTCTGACTCCAACTTTTTCTGCAGGGCAGCATTTTTACTCCAATTTTCAAAATCCTAGTGAGAACCCTGGTAAATCTGGGGTTTATAGCCTGGGTATACATTTCATATATATTTCTCATTTCTACTCAAAAACATAGATTGTGGGTACTTGTTAGAACCACCTCAAGGCGGTTCTAATAAGTTCCAACAATCTACATGATCTATGTTTTTGAGTAGAAATAAGAAAATTATCAGATTTTTTTTCTGAAAAAGTTCTTCTTTCGTGGTAAAATTTTTGATACATTCATAAATTTGTATAGGCATGTTTAACCCTTATCTTGCTGTTCACGACATCCCCTATCTTTGGAAACATTGTAGATCCAGATCAGATGGCTTCTGAAGAAGCCATCTGATCAGGATCTACCATGTTTTACATTCAGTTTATGAATTTGTTGGAATAAATTACATCAAGTAATCTGATTGGTTCAAAGTCAGAGATGGGTGTGGCTAAAATGAATATTCAGCAAGAGAAGGGTTAAAAACATTTGTAATGAGTTTTTGTTTGAGTAAATTCATTATCTGTTTTCAGGTGCAAAGACAAGAATGGACTGGGAGACAAGTAGCTCAGCATCTGAGAGGCAAAGAGTGATCAGTTACAATAAAATGAGGTCACTGAGTACCAGTACACCACTTGTTACAGCCCAAGGCAGTAGCAAACTATTCAGATCACACTCTATCAGCATTTGTTCATCAAATGACAGTGGTCTAGGAGATTCTCTGTTAAATACATCAGGCGCTGACATTTTGAACACTCCAGATTTAGATCTTAATGTTTCGGTTTGTTCAAACTTCAGCAACGCAAGTACTTCTACTGTGTGCCCTACGCCTAAAACAGCATTGTTTAACACAACATTGGATGCCAAGAGAAGACAGCTGGAGTTTAGTTTTAGCCCAGTTTTAAAACAAAAGAACATTGTCCCACGAATAAGTGTGGATACAGACTACGGGTTTGCATCAGATGAGCAGAACGATACCCTATCAGATGAAAGTGCAAAATACCTGTCAAGGCTGAACTTAGATAGTGGCATTGAATGTTCATCAGCTGAGAGTGTTTCACATATACCCAAATTAAATCTAGCCATAGACAATGATTCACCTGTGCCACATTTACATGTACCAAAGAGTAATTTAGATGCCAAGCTTCACTCAAGCATACAGACTGCATGTGTAAGCCCACCAGAAGAGAAGTTGTCACCCATGTTTGAGGCCTTTCTCCAACAGTTTATACCAGAAGAGAAGGACAGATTGATTGGTGGGAAGATAGGAATAGATCATGTTGACATTCTGAGAGAGTTACACATAAGAGGGATGTCTCAAATACTGTCTGCCATATTCAGCTATGTACATACTTCAGATCTTAGCAGGTAAATAGAGAGTACCATGTACGTGTCTTTTGATATTAAGTTTATCAGGCAAGGCTTCGAGAACGCTTGTAGAATTGCGAGGCTTGCCGAGCGATTCTGCATGTGTTGTATGTTCGCGAAGCCGATCCTGATAAACTTGATATCAAATGACACAAATCTGGTATTCTGTTTATCAGTTTATACCTTGTAAACTCTTTAAACTGGCACTTGCGGTAGCAGCTACCACCAGAAATGTAGGCGGGGCTTACTGATAACTGATCAGCTGTAAATATATTTACTTGGGGTCTGCTAGATCAGGCTACTGCAGAAGAATGCATATACTCACACATTTTTTCTTATTTCTGCCCCAGATATACCAGTATATTGTGGATGCTTGATTTAACTGCCTCATAAAGTTAACAAGTCAATGAAATGAATACACCTCTAAACCCACATTATAAAGAGAAAAGTTTTGTGTTTTGGGGTGTTTTTGTGTTTTCAATATTTTCCTTTTTATGCAAAGATTGTGGGTACATGTTAGAACAGCCTTACCAAACTAGATGGGAACAAAATGTCAAACATTTTCATCTGAAAAAAAAAAGCATCCTGTTTCTAATTGATCAAAACTAATCAGTTTTGCCACAAATCTAGACAAGTATGTTTATATAAGCTGTAGCATAGGTCTTATCAGGCTTTGTTTATAAACATTCTCCATGTTAAAGCAATTAAACTGGACCAGTTTATTATTTCAGCCAGGGCAAACTCGGCAAAATTAAATCATTTTAGTTAATCCAGTGTCTTTTGGGTTACAATACAATGTATTCTATATTTTTTAAACAATATCCAGATATATTACTTTTAAACATAAGATACATTTATTGAAAAAAAAAATACAAAATGGTGATTGCATTCCTTTACATTACACCTATTTTGTAATGGATCAAGCTACTTTATAAAGTAGGTGCAATTTCCTTCCAGGGTTTTATACATTGCCGGAAAAATGGCAGAGAATTCTGACAAAGAGAAATCATATAAAAGTTTTTTTTACAAAAGAACAGTTTTGGGCAGTATTTTATTTCTTCAGATTTACAAGTCTGAATGGGTATTTTATGAAGACTAAAATATCATAGCAGCAGCTGAGTGAGACAATGACAACAACTGATACCAATGATGATGGTGATAATGATAATCAAAATTCTTCGAAAAGTCATCTGCAGGACAATTTTCCGGGCAATTATGGACATGATCATGGATATACATGTAATAATGATAATCCAATTTGGTACCGGAAACCCTGAAATGGGTATTTGACAAACAGTGCAGGCCCAGATCAGATGCCACAGAATGGGCGTCTGATCAGGGCCTACACTGTTTAGAGCATTAGCTACCTTTAATAATATACCTATAAACTGGAATTGACAAGTTCCTGTGTATCATGGAATATGGTATCATGGAATATGAATAGATTTTTTTTCTGAGAGCCTCAGAGGTAAGATTATTTATTTGCTTTTACTAAGCTTGCCATCTTGCCATCTGGGTCATTCCACGGTACTGGTGAATTTTAGGGGTACCCCAGTAAAATCATTATTTTTTAACCGTATACATTAAGAACATACTGAGAAGGTTTTCTGATGTCATAAAGACACATTGGAGAGATAAAAAAAGATAAAATATGTAGATTGTCATAAATGAGAAAAGAAAAAAATGAATTAATTTAACCAAAATAACCCGATTTTTTGTTTTGAATTTGTGACATTGCAATGGTGCCCTCATTTGATTGCCCACTGTAATGGTATATGCCATAGCTGTAGAAAATCGTCCATGTAATGAAGAGTTAATACATTAAGAAAGGTTTTTATGTCAAAATATTCAGTAAACACCTCACAGACACTGAAAAATTGACTTTGTAAAATATACATTGTGCTCGTTACTATCGTGTCCCATAGTTGTTCATGAAATATTGATTTATATTAACGCATCATCGTTCATTACACAAATATCACACGGATGTATTTCCTCTTTGACAATTAGCCTACTGTTTGCACGAAACTGAGTCAGCCTGAGGCTAGTTTGATTATCCTATTCATGGAAAAATATCCGTGTACCCTTCGTGGTGTCCAATTTGTGACGATCGTTATTATCGATCTACCCAAGTGATAAATTTGTTTATGGGTCGGAATTTGCCGCCAAATAGAGCCATGTGACCTATTTTGTGTTTACACAAAACGCGCTCTGTGGGTTGCAAAAGGAGAATAGTCACAAACAGTAAAGGTCGTGGTGTCCACAGTTATTAGGGAAGGTGACGATCGTATGTATGTCACCGGTTGTTACGATCGAATGCCGGTTTTTGCCAAATTGGAGTTGTAAACACACTTTATCTGCGATCAGATGAAGATATGATAATATGCGTTGTTTTCTTTGGTTATATAATGCATTTTTATCGACGATTATTTTATCACCCACAAAATATGAATACTTTAATGTCCTATGAGACACAATGCTGAAGACGCTCGTTACATTAAGAAGCCAAAAATCCGGTGTCCTATTTGAATATTGACGATCGTATAGATTTTATGATTAATATGGCTTCCGTTTATTTCTTCTCGACTTTATTGGTATCAGACTGATTTAAATGTCTGTTTTTTTACAACAGCTTATTTTTTTATAACATTGTGCGCCCCTTGAACTATTGCTGGACGTGGCCTGGGCAGTCGTCACAGAAGGACACGAAAAGCTGTTTGCTCGTTACAAACAGACACCAAAATACGGTGTCCATCTGTCACTTGTAACGATTGGTAATTCCGATGGTCATATTATAAAATAAGATCATCTTACAATAGCCTACTGCTCATTATATGCTTTTCAGGTATTCAACCTTTTTTTTTTGAAAGAATCGAGAAAGAATGTCGCTAGAATCACGTTGTAAGCGCCGATGAATAACGATCGTTACAAAATGACAACAAAGCGCATTTTAAGCATTACCGTGGACACTACAAATGCTTTCTCGTTACAAAACCAGGGCCCAAATTAAACATCAAAGGCGTCCCGCGGATTCCCGAAAATTTCTCTGTACGGCCAAAAATCTTTACCGAGACGTATAAACCCGCCCACTTTTAGCGGTTTGTAAAAAGTTTGCTCCGCCTCCTTAGCTGAAACAGCTTTCTGTGTTTATTGAGAACTAAGTACGTCCCATTTTCTGCTTGTGCGGTATTATATTGACAGTCAGAATCACGTGCGTCGGCACACCTTTGATCGTCATCGGCGTGTAAAAAACGTGTCCAGGTGATTGCTCGGGTGTTTGCATATAATTAAACAGATTAGTAGTTGAGGATAAACTAATTATCTCATTGCCGATAAGTGTTTTTTAATCGTGTAAACTTGTTACTGTTTAAATTAAAGCGGGTCGTAATTTAGGTGTTTCATTAGAGATGCAAAGTGTGACAATATTTTCAAAGATAGATACGCATTTTTTTCTTGAGTAAATAGCAGGTGTTCACTAGGTGAAATGACGAAAATAATTTATAAAATCGCAAAATGTTGTCGCGATCGCTGTTTGATTTTGGCGCCTGGAAAATACGTAAAATCGGCGAATGTGACCAGGCCGGTTTGTCAGGGTCCGCGCTGCAGTCTGATCTGTCTGTTAGCCAAAAGCAAAAAAAAAACAAGAGGGCCATGATGGCCCTGGATCGCTCACCTGATCCATAGGGTATCAAGTGGGCCCCTGGGAGAGCCATTATTGACCCAGGCTATAATATGAAATCAGGCCAAAGGGCTAGGAGGAGATGTTGCTTAAAGGTATTTCTATTTTTAGCTCTGGTGGCCATTTTGTTCAGCGGAGCAGAACCATTTTATCAATTTCGGTATAGGGTCACCCAAGAAACATTTCAGTGAAATTATTTTGAAATTGGGCCAAAGGGCTAGGAGGAGATGTCGTTTAAAGGTTTTTCTATTTTTAGATCTGGCGCCATTTTGTTCAGCGGAGCGGAACCATTTTAACAATTTCTGTAAAGGGTCATCCAAGGAACATTTCAGTGAAATAATTTTGAAATCAGGCCAAAGGGCTAGGAGGAGATGTCGTTTAAAGGTTTTTCTATTTTTAGCTCTGGTGGCCATTTTGTTCAACGGAGAGGAACCATTTTAGCAATTTCGGTAGAGGGTCATCCAAGGAACATTTCTGTGAAATTATTTTGAAATCGGGCCAAAGGGCTAGGAGGAGATGTCGTTTAAAGGTTTTTCTATTTTTAGCTCTGGCGGCCATTTTGTTCAGTGGAGCGGAACCATTTTAGCAATTTCGGTAGAGGGTCATCCAAGGAGCATTTCTGTGAAATTATTTTGAAATCCGGCCAAAGGGCTAGGAGGAGATGTCGTTTAAAGGTTTTTCTATTTTTAGCTCTGGTGGCCATTTTGTTCTGCGGAGCGGAACCATTTTAGCAATTTTGGTAGAGGGTCATCCAAGGAACATTTCTGTGAAATTATTTTGAAATCGGACCAAAGGGCTAGGAGGAGATGTCGTTTAAAGGTTTTTCTATTTTTAGCTCTTGCCGCCATTTTGTTCAGCGGAGCGGAACCATTTTAGCAATTTTGGTAGAGGGTCATCCAAGAAACATTTCAGTGAAATTATTTTGAAATCGGGCCAAAGGGCTAGGAGGAGATGTCGTTTAAAGGTTTTTCTATTTTTAGCTCTGGCGGCCATTTTGTTCAGCGGAGCGGAACCATTTTAGCAATTTCTGTAGAGGGTCATCCAAGGAACATTTCTGTGAAATTATTTTGAAATCGGGCCAAAGGGCTAGGAGGAGATGTCGTTTAAAGGATTTTCTATTTTTAGCTCTGGCGGCCATTTTGTTCAGCGGAGCGGAACCATTTTAGCAATTTTGGTAGAGGGTCATCCAAGGAACATTTCTGTGAAATTATTTTGAAATCGGGCCAAGGGGCTAGGAGGAGATGTCGTTTAAAGGTTTTTCTATTTTTAGCTCTGGCGGCCATTTTGTTCTGCGGAGCAGAACCATTTTAGCAATTTTGGTAGAGGGTCACCCAAGGAACATTTCTATGAAAGTATTTTGAAATCCATTCACTGGTTTAGGAGGAGATGTCATTTAAGTGAATTGTTGACGACGCACGACGCACGACGGACGCCGGACAAAAGGCGATCACAATAGCTCACCTTGAGCACTTCGTGCTCAGGTGAGCTAAAAAAAAAAATACCGCTGACTCCTCTAAGTCTGCCCCAAATGATCAAAGTTGCACGTGTTTCTGCCTGTTTGTCTGAAGCAGTTCCGAGTGTTTTAATAGAGTACAATGGCAAAAATCTTTTGCAAAAGAATTTTTCTTTTTTTCTTTTTAATCCATATATGACAATGGGCGTCAAGTTTGTTTTATTTGTGTTAAGTTCTACAAACAGTGTAGACAGATCAGACGCTATGTTTTGTGGCGTCTGATCTGGGTCTACACGGAAAATGGACCACTAGGCATATATGGGGATGGGTAATGCGATTGTTTTCTTTACTTTTTATTTATTTATTTTGGGGGGTGGTGGGAAGGGAGTTTTACTTGGAAAGTTGTAAAATTTATACATGCCAAGCAAAAATATTTTTTTTTAGTATGCACTCCTCTGCAGTGTACTGACCGCATGTATGTCACAGTTATGAGTATTTTTAACTTCCTCACAGAGCTTTGCTTGATAGTTTTTAGTTTAACATAACAGCCCAGTCAACACTATTCAAGTCATTTTTGAGCCGGTCAGTTTACCTATCCACACTTTACTAGCCCTCTAAAAGAATATACATGTGATTAAAAATTCAAACAAGAGATTCATAGATTAAATGATATATATTTCTTCATCAAAACAATTTTACGATCCGCAAACACCTTGCTTCAAAATTGGGACTTCCTGAATTCTCCAGTGGGACTTCCAGATTTCAAGGGTAGGAAGTCTAGGACTTCCTGAACTTGGGAGTAAATGGAAGCCCTGCAAAACAGAACCCAAGAATTCAGTATGAGAAACTGCAACGGAATGCTCGCCTTGGGACGGTCAGTAGTAAAGTAGAAGTAAAACAAAGATCAGGAATTGATACAATTAACTTACTCCACCCATAAAAGACACCAAAGGGAAAGAAATACAAACATTAAGCGACCAATAATGACAAAATTACCACACTCCGTTTTAAGCCTTATAGATAACTATGGTCATATAACGGAGGTCAGTCTTTCGATGGTTCTACCTGGATTCTTATCAGTGGTGACTTTAGTTCACTGCATGTTTAACACATTTTATAAGTTACCTCACATATTAAATACATGTATTGTAACGCATTTACCTGATAAAGATATGCTATCTCAGGACCTGTCAGGTTTATCAGGTCAACGTGACGTCGTCAACGTGACGTCATCAACTTGACGTTGCGCTTTAATGACGTTGCTCTTTGATAACAATCAATACCTGTTTATTGATTGCATATTTAAAGAGTGAACAATGCGTGTAACTGATAAATAGAATACCAGATTCGTGTCATTTGATATCAAGTTTATCAGGCTCGGCTTTGAGAACGCATGTAGAATCGCTCGGCAAGCCTCGCGATTCCACAAGCGTTTTCGAAGCCTTGCCTGATAAAATTGATATCAAAAGACACGAACCTGGTATTCTCTATTTATCAGTTACCTCCCATATTAATTACGTTGTAGTGCATTGACCTGATAAAGATAGGCTATCTCAGGACATGTGAGGTTTATCAGGTCAACGTGACGGAGTCAACGTGACGTCGTCAACATGACGTAATCAACTGGACGTTGCGCTTTAATGACAATCGATATCTGCTTATTAATTGCATATTTAAAGAGTGTACAATGCATATAACTGATAAATAGAATACCAGGTTCGTGTCATTTGATATCAAGTTTATCAGGCTCGGCTTTGAGAACGCATGTAGAATCGCTCGGCAAGCCTCGCGATTCTACAAGCGTTTTCGAAGCCTTACCTGATAAACTTGATATCAAAAGACACGAACCTGGTATTCACTATTTATCAGTTACCTCCCATATTAATTACGTTGTAGTGCATTGACCTGATAAAGATAGGCTATCTCAGGACATGTGAGGTTTATCAGGTCAACGTGACGTTGTCAACGTGACGTCGTCAACATGACGTCATCAACTGGACGTTGCGCTTTAATGACAATCGATATCTGCTTATTAATTGCATATTTAAAGAGTGTACAATGCGTATAACTGATAAATAGAATACCAGGTTCGTGTCATTTGATATCAAGTTTATCAGGCAAACCTCGCGATTCTACATGCGTTCTCAAAGCCTTGCCTGATATACTTGATATCAAAAGACACGAACCTGGTATTCTATATACCTCCCACAAGTGTCATAGAGTGCCGGCTGTTGCAGACGACTTTTAAAAACATTGCAATAAAGGGAAAAATTGCTGCAAACTAGCAATTTCACCTTTTATTGCAGTTTTTGTAATATAAATTTGTAACTGTAAAACTTCCAGTTTTTTAGATTATTTTTTTGTTTCCTAGCTGCAAGTGACTGACAGCTTTCCCTCATGAAACATCGTTATAAGAGTGTTAAGGATAAGAAGTTGCTATAGAAAAAATATTCAAAATGAAGATAATTGCTATGGTGAGCCCCCAGGTCCACTTGCACTGTGGTTTCCTGGCTAACCAGTCACTTATTTGACTGGGGGAATGTTTTCAGAACTAGTAACAGTGTTATTAATCACATAATTTCACATCAATTAATACGCCTGTGAATTATATGATATAATATTAAAACACTGCTGAAAACTTCCCAACCCTATACGAAAAGAGCAAGGATGAGGTTATAAGCAAACATATAAAGTTACTAGCTACTAAAAGCAAAAAAAAAAAAAAAAAAATATGCATGCTTACACTAAATCCACATCATCTGCCTACCATGCTGATATGTTACAAGCACCATAGCATACAACAGAGGGTAGTTAATGGGTTAAAGGCACATACTGAGAGATGTACACAAAATTTACTAGAAAACTCGCATTGTGTGGTGCACATTTATTTTGGAGAGCATGCTATGAACTTTCCGTTGGTTAACAGTCATAAATAGCAATAAAACAGCCTCTATGATTGATAGTATCCAAGACTATGGCTTTCCAGTCGGGTTTGCAGTGCAATGTGATCGTCACATGGTGTCCGCCTTTAGTGAAATGATGATGCCAAATAACTCAAAATTACCATTGAAAGTTAAAATATGAAAGTATATAATACAAAATCGATACTTAATTGTATTTTAAAATGAGATTTGTTTCATTTTTCCAATTAAATTATGCTTTCTGTAGGGACACCATGTGACGAGAGTATTTTGGTGTCCTCTGAAACGAGCATCTTGTTCTATAAAAACGTCTTTAAATTTTGCGATTTTCATGTTAATCATAATCCTATTTCTATAGTTATTTAAACTATAGCTTTATGCAATATTTAAATCAATGCCGATGATCTATTTTATACAAGTAACGTTAGGAATTGAACATAATTAGTAGGATTTGAAAGACAAAATGTCCCATGACTGTTTTTACTTCAAACAATAAAAGTTTTGAAAAAATAAGCATTCTTTCAAATTGTAAAGACTCTCACACGTGAATACTAATGAAAAACAAACAATTTAGTGAATAAAATCAGATAAAATTGCACAAATTTGTGCACAATTGGACACCACGTGACGAGCGTCATTTTCTGCCCACAATGGAAAAAGTGAGATTTTTTTTTTCTGTACTTCAAAATACTATCTTCTCCATCTAAAAATAAGAAAGCTCAGACATGAAGTCAACTTGTAAAAGTAGTTTCAATCCATATTACCTGCGTTTAAAAAATGACCCTCGTGTCACAATTTTACTCACCAGTACCGTGGAATGACCCATCTTACAAGTGGAAGTGTTTGGACTTCACACTGATAGTTGCTTTGTTTGTATCACATGACCAAGGTTCAAAGGTTATATCTAGTTTGAATTTCTGAGCACTTTCCAGTTATTTCATTCACCATATTCAATTAATATTGGTTTTTGAGACAATATTATGGTGTTGATGTATAAAGTAGAGATATGCCTCCTTACAGAACAAGTTTGGTTTCTGAATGTTTTCTAAGTATTTTATTTTCATTGATAAAGCTTCTGCAATCAACAAAATGTAAAAGTCAGGCACCATTTTGAAATAAGCTCCGCCTACATCCTTTTATAGAGCAGGTGGGGGTTTAAATTGGCAATTTACGAACACTTACCGATTGTCATTAGTGCGTCCCAACATTCCGGTGCGGAATATAATCGATCAGTATATTTACTATCATCTGACTGTTATTTTTCTTTTGATAATTTTTTCGATTTTTCTAGTAAAAGTAACATTTTGGCCATTTTTTCCGGTTGTCCGGTTCATTCAAAAAGTGCAATGTCGTGACATGATAAAGCTCACTTGTCCTGAGATAGCATATCTTCATCAGGTCGGTGTGCTACAATGCACTTTATATAGGGGGTAACTGATAAGTGGGAAGATTGGGATAGATAATGTTGACATTCTGAGAGAGTTACATATAAGAGGGATGGCTCAGATACTGTCTACCATATTCAGCGATGTAGAGACTTCAGATCTTAGCAGGTAACATGAATATTGGTACATGTCACTGAGTGACTGACCAGGATTGTGTTATGAAGAGTTTGTGGCTACAGATGACTTGTAACCACAAACTTGATTATAGGTATGGCCGGCTAATCGGAGCTGAAAAGATAATCGATTATCAGTCCTGCCATTGCGATCGATAATCGATTAGTAATCGTTAAGGTTTCTGTCATAATTTTACCTGTCTGGCTTTCTGTCTGAGCATGACTCTTACCATATGTTGCACTTTACCATATGTATATTTGAACAGACAGGCCTGAGCAAACAGTGTAGACCCAGATGAGACGCCGCATCATGCGGCGTCTCATCAGGGTCTGCACTGTTTGCCACTCATTCAGCTATTTTAGGCATAACTTTGGGTAGTAAATTGTACCTATCAAGTAAACGATAAAAGCAAATCAGAAATGATAATCATTTTTGTGGGATTTATCGATCGATTAACCGATTACACAATCGTGTCAGCCTTAATTATAGGTGGCCTGTAACCGCAAACTCTTGATAACAATAGCATTTTGTGTTTTGCAAAACAACTTACGTGTAACCCATAAAATGCCAATCACGACAATCGTCGTCTGCTTTGTTGTCTGCTGGTTACTTATAAAGTCATTTTTGCAAACAGTCTGAATGCAGATGGGACTTTAGGAGCAGTCTGATCTGGGTCCATCCCAAAATTTAGAAATGGACTACTGCTTTATATAAGGTGGAAGATTCCATTTGGTACAAAAATGGTTAATATGTAATTGTATCTTTCCTGCTGTATTTTCCAGCATTCATGCAGTTTCTGCTGCTTGGCGGACCAGTATAGAGAGTGATAGACAGGCCAACAAACGGAGAAAAGAGAACCTAAAGAAGAAAAGAAAACCAGAGTTCCATGGAAAGGTAGGACGACAGCCCTCTTTACCCATTTGTTCAAAGCATCATTAGCTTGTTAGTCGTCAAGTTATCTGTTCTAGCACAGTACAATATCTAAAATTCTGCTATTTTTGCTGAAAAATAAGGAAAGCTTTTGCATATGCAAAAGCTACTCACATTTTTTGAGTAAAAATATTAGTATCTTTGCCATATTAAATGATCAAAGTTTTAATGGTTTGTTAGCTAACAATGTCGTTAATTTTGAACAACAGGCCCCTGGTTTGAACGGACAGTGAACTTTGAGTGAAGGCAAAGAACAGTATACGGCAGGGAAGGAAAGAAAGCATGGCCTAATTTGTATTTTCTGTGAAAAAAAAAATTCAGACTAGACAAATCCACTTGTCCACTGACCATGGCAAATGTCTAATGCTGGTGGATGAGTGACTATTAATTGTCTTGTCTCTATAAAATTTATCAATCTGGGGCCAGTTCTTCAAAGCATTGTTAGCTTTATGAGATCGTTAGTGGTCATATTGTTAACTATTCTAGCAAGTAAAATATCTACAATTTTGGTATTTTTGCTGAAAAAATGTGAGCAGCTTTTGTATTTGCAAAAGCTGCTCACAATTTTCCAGCAAAAAATTAAAGCATATGATCAAAGTTTTAACAATGTTAACTAACGATGTCGTAAGTTATGAACAACTTGACCCAGCATGCCCTAGTTCACGCAGGACAAGTGAAATTTTGAAGAATTTTCAAGCCCTAATGTAATGTGCACTCATTAGAATTGCCTCATTGAGGCAATTCTAATTAGGGCACACAACTTACCTTTTCAAGATCATTGAAGAATTATCTGAACTGTTCGGAAATATAGAGATCAGCTTTGAAAAAAACTTCTCTAGGCAGGGCATCAAAAAACAAGTTCAGTTAACCATCTAGTAAACAGGCCTGGTATCAGCATTTGAGCCTTTGAAATGTCACTGAAATACACTGTACAATTAACCTATTAAAAAAAGAAAAAAAAAATATCACATTACCTCGCTGTTATATATAGTGGATAAAGTCATAGTCATAAAAAAAAAATGATGTGACTACACTTGTAATAACACTTGTTTACTGGCGCGTAACGTCATGATGCAGTCTGTAGCGATAAAATCTGATTTTAAATCATTGTATGATAAACAGAATCTAACACTCATGGTCATTTTATATGAAATTTATGGAACTCGACAAAGGCTTGTTTCATAAATTTCATATGAAATGACCACTCGTGTAAGATCTGAGAGGTTAGGTTGAACAGTGGTAATTTGTATATATGCCTGAAAATCATTTTCTTGCATAGTGGTTTGTTAATCCTCTGCGGCGAAGCGGAGCGGGGATGAATGGCCTTCGTCTGTCCGTCTGTCTGTGCGTAACACTTTCTTGTCCGCTCCATATCTCATGAACCCTTTGATAGATTTTTATTAAACTTTGGTCATTTATTCGTCTCAGTGAGCTGGTGTGCAGAACCCATAAATGAACCATGCCGACTCAAGGTCAAGGTCACAGTTGAAGGTCACGCGTTTGATACTTGGAATTTCGTGTCCGTTCCATTTCTCCTTTACCCTTGGAAGGATTTTCATTAAACTTTGGTCAAATATTCTTCTCAGTGAGCTGATGTGCAGAACCCATAAATGAACCATGCCGACTCAAGGTCAAGGTCACATTTGAAGGTCAAGAATTTAACAGTTTGATTTTTGTGTCCGTTCCATATCTCCTTTACCCTTCAAAGGATTTTCATTAAACTTTGGTCAACTATCCCCCTCAGTGAGCAGATGTGCAGAAGCCATAAATGAACCAATCCGACTCAAGGTCAAGGTCACATTTGAAGGTCGCGAGTTCAAAACTTTGAAATTTTTTTTCGTTCCATATCTCCTTTACTCCTCAAAGGATTTTCATTAAACTTTGGTCAATTATCCCCCCCCCCTCCCTCATTGAGCTGATGTGCAAGAACCCATAAATGAACCATGCTGACTCAAGGTCACATTTGAAGGTTATGAGTTTAAAACTTCAAATGTTTTGTCTGTTCTATCTCCTTTACCCCTCAAAGGATTTTCATTAAACTTTGGTCAATTATCCCCCTCAGTGTGCTGATGTGCATAACACATAAATTAACAATGCCTACTCAAGGTCAAGGTCACATTGGAAGGTCACAAGTTTGAATCTTTGAAATTTGAATTTTGTGTCCCTCCCATATCTCCTTTACCCTTCAAAGGATTTTCATAAAACAATGGTCAAATGTCCTCATCAGTGAGCTGATGTGCATAACACATAAATAAACCATGCCAGGTCAAGGTCACAGTTGAAGGTCATGAGTTTGAACCTTTTAATTTTGTGTCCGTTCCATAACTTCTTTACCTTTGGAAGGATTTTCATTAAACTTTTGTGAAATATACCCCACAGTGAGCTGATGTGCAGAACCATAAATAAACCATGCCAACTCAAGGTCACAGGTAAAGGTCACAAGGTTGAGCCTTTATACAAAGTGCGGCGGGGGATTTGGCTGTCCCTAAGACTGCTTTTTTGTTTGTATTGGAGTAAGGATCCAGTCAACTATGGACGATGTGGAAATAAATTCATTTATTTTTTTCTTTTTGTACAGGAAAATATGAGGAAGAAATCTGCAAGTCCCACATCTCGGAATGTGGCTGGGTCAGGTCCCTTACAGGCCCTTGGTAATCTACAGCTGCAGAACCCTACTGCTGAAGTGACCCCTGAAAGACAGAGAACCAGGCTGGACCTGTTTGTTGAGGTACATTGTTACACACCAGTTTTTAAAATCAATACTGCAACCCCCTCCTTGGCATGAGAGGGTTGGTAATTTCATGGGATATGACCAGCAACTTTGTTCCTAGCAGTGTGCAACATGAGTCAAACCAGCTACCTTGTAGATTTTTCAGTCTTTATGCTCAAATTGCTCTGGCAGTCCAACAAAGATCGAGATGAGTCCTCACATAACTCCAGAAACGTGGGTACTTGCTAGAAGTACCCGCAACATAGCCTGATAGTATTTAATGGAAAATAGGAAAATGCTGAATAATTTCAATATTATAATATAAAGTTACCAGGGCCTTCACATTAGTGATGTGCGATATTATCGGTATATCGGTATATCGTGATACAGTTCAGAAAAAAAATCATATCACAATACGGTCCGCCAATACCGATATTTTCGATATTTTCTTTTTTTTTTTATCCATTTTTCATATTTTCTTTCATAACTGATCGGTAAATACAGCTCAGTCTGTCAGTCTTTGTGAGTCCTTAAATACGGTAAAACTAGACCAGTAAGTAAATCGCAATAATTGCTGCACTGTCAATTCAGAGATAAACCATCTGTGTTTTTATTACGGTTCAAGTATGACACTATTGTTAATCCCTGTCATAAAATTGCCACCCTGCGGTGCGTGTCGATAAGGTGTGAAAATATGGTCATTATGATTCTAATTGGCGTTTATCCTCCAATCACAAAATTTAATCCACAATCAATGTAAAAATGATTTAATCGCTCCTCAGACAATTAGCTATATCTAACGGTAGATATTTGCATAATAAAAACGGACTTTTCTATGATCTCATGAATGGTTATGTTTTGGCGCCAAATAGCAGACGCTGGACGGGAAAAGTCGAACGCTGTTGTTTATTGACACGGAGTCTTTGGGGATAATTCGGGAGCTGTGCAAAGCGCTGGTTTTCTATCCACCTCTGTTCACAACCGTTTAGCTATCGAGGAAAGGTTTTTTACCTGTTCCAAACATTTTTATGAAAGAGATACACACAATGACATTAAACACGTATGGGGGTGCTAGCGTCGGATAACGAAATTTACCGATCGCATGCAGAAAAATGGTAGCGGTGGTTTGTGGGCGGCGATTTATATCAATTCAAAAATCACTGATCGGCTTTTTCTGTATGTCTGGTCTTCGCCGGACATTGCCTGAAAAAAAGCCTGCAGTCCATGACCTCGGCTATAAGACGGGGTCAGTTTGGAGGGAAAAATCCTCGTCTTATAGCCGAATTTTTACGGTAGGCCAAGCTAGGATTTCGGTGAATCACGCGGCTGTTGTTGTTGTATACGTCACTTTAGTGTAAGCTGCCCAGCATTTACAAGATTGTGTAATAGAGTGAAAACCAAAACAAACTTTACCATGGCCAACTACCGATATCTAGCATGAACATTTCAGGTTGCAAAAGATAACAGTCACAAATAAAGTGACTGAGGCCATCAATCTAATACAACATTTAATAGCACTTTCAGATAGTATCTTTATTTCCCCTCATAACATTGGGACAATTCTTTTAAGTACCTTTGTTTTGTAAGTAGGTTAAATGATATTTACCCATGAAAACTCCCTTCTCTTTTCCATATATATTGTGGTTTTCAAATTACCAGTGTGTTTCAGATTGCTACATAATATATCGTGATACGTATCGTGATACGCAGTAACCATATCGCGATATATCGTGATACGAAAATTCTGACAATACCCATCCCTACTTCACATCCATTTATGGGAATGGGGCCGGGGCCGGGGCCTTTAGAATTGGGAAAAATAGGGGGGGGGGGGTGGGGTTAATGAAATTTGAAAAAAAAATAATGATCTTTCTATAGGTTTCTGTGGTTTTGTTTGTTTGATTTGAGGCTTAACCTCCCCGTCAACACTGTAAAGGTCATTTTGACATTGCTTCCAATTTTGTGGAACTTTTACCCGACACTGAGATGAAATGACTTCTCAAGCCCTGTCGTCCAATGAAACCAGTTGGGTTTATAAGCATGGACGGTCCGACTCGCACCGCTTTGCCTGGGCAGACTTAGATCCTCTAATCGGTTTACCAGTACTCGTGTGTGGGTTGGATTCAGCTCTGCGTGAAAGCATCGTGCAGCCAATATATTTCTTCAAGCCCCAATGGGCGGGGGCCTTTGTAAGTTTCTGTGGTTAGATTCAGTTGAGAGAAAACTAGGTTTCAGTGCATTTTGCAACTGGCACAACTTAAGTTTTCTTGGAACAAGATACTGAAAACATGGTCACACTGGGAATTTTTCGTCTGAAATTGGGGGGGGGGGGGGGGGGGGGGGGGACACTATTTGGAATGCAAAAGCTGCTCACATTTTTTTCAGCAAAAATACCACTGTATTCGCTACTGTTCTTGCAAGGACTGTTAACATTTTGACCTCTAACAAACTTGTTAAGTAAAAGATGCTTTGAACAACTGGGCCCAGAACTATTGCAACCACACAACTAGCTGTCTAGCAATACGAAATCTGCCGTCGGTTCATTCAAGTGCAAATATGTCCTAACAAAATGATACCTGAACAAGAATTTTCGTCACAAGTGACATGTTTGTCAAAGTACAAAGAAACTGTAATCCATATTTAGCATATTGAATACTGGTAAATTCCACCTTACACAGAAAATGGGGGCGGAGCTTAGCTATTGTTAAAAAATGTATACCAGATTTGCGCTGCATATTCAAAAATGTTATTAAAATTACGTCAGTTGTCTGAAAGGTTCGGCCAATCAACTGAGAAAGACTAGACAGGTAATCATTCCCCCAACCTTGTCAGTCATCTCTCAAACATGTATGCTAGAAAGTTAAACCCTTTGCAACAAAGCGTCCTTGATTTTCGTTGCAAACAGCGTCAAATGTGCCATGGGGAGACGTCGCATTGCTTAACTGCTGGTTGCATGGTTGTAAATGTACATCATTTGGTGTCAGCATGAGCTTTAGTCGAGTTCTCTCAACAATACTCAAACTCCACTTTTTGTACTTCATACAGGCCTCCAAAAAGCTCAAGAGTGAAGAGAGACTACAGAAATGTCCAAGATGCTGCAGACCCGCCAAAGTCCTCCCTGTTCAGGAACGAGGAATCTGTCTGCAGACAGACTGTGCCTTTGACTATTGCATAAACTGTTACAACGCATTCCACAGATCTCAACCTTGTGCGCCAGTCTCATTGAAACGAGCAAAGACAGACACTGTTGGGCATAAAAAAAGTAAAAAGAACTTAAAAAGATTGTGATGAAAGTTCTCATGGGATCAAACTGAAGAAGCAGATCTGTGATACCTTGTGCCAAGAAGTGATCCGAAAGGTCGAAGGTTTAATGACCCACGCAGCATGGGACGCAGCAGACGTAATTTTGACGTCATAACGTTGGTGCGACGTCATGGCATATATGCAAAGTCACATCTACGTCAGTGCAACGTCGTGATCGACGTTGATATGACGTTGCCGTAGCGATGTGTGCCTGCTGGGGAGTGACCTGAAGGGAACAGTCAAAAGGGGTGATGATGCACCTACAGAGCTACACTTGAACTCCAAAGACAAGGATTATTTTTGTTTGTTTGTTAGGAGTTTAACGGCACAATCAACACTATTTAGGTGATATCTACCCAGTCAGTTTACCAAACCACACTTTTTCTGTGCAAGCTTATAAATAAGCAGTAAGCCAGTACAGTGTACATTCTTCTGCTAAAAACTGACAACTGCCCTTCTTAAATCAGCAGAAGAGACTGTACAAAAGATATTATGATCAGTCTCCACAAATAAATGATGCCGACCCGGCAGGTATTGAACCCATGACCTCCTGATCACCAGTTGGACACACATTCAAATGAGCTGCCGAAGCCTGCCTCCAGGGATGGAAATAGAACATAACACTGATTCCTATCCCAGGAGTGAAGCAATAATCTTTATCCTACATGTACAGTTGAAACCAACCATTTCACCCACAGATGTTTCTAAAATAGACTCTTAGAAATTTGAATTCAGACATGTCGGCTCTTGCAATTAGTGGGTTTAGTAAAAATTCTGTCATTCATACACAGGATCTTATTATGAGCCATCTCATCTGGATCTACACTGTTTGCATTGACCAAGGCTACAGGGTTCAAACAGTTTTGGGGCTCTGAAACTGTTCTAGACACATACAGGCCTCATATTTTTTCAGGCATTTGCAGGATTTCAGGCTTGTAGAGCTTGATTTTTCTTGATTTGAGGCTTTGATTTTTACTCCTATATTCTGTTTAAAAAGACTATTCACCGCTTATCCTGCTGAATAAAATTATTTAGCTACACCCATTTCTGACTATTCACCAATCAAATTACTTGGTATAATGTATTTGCTCAATTCACAAACTGCATTAAAAACAGTGTAGATCCTGATCAGATGGCTTCTTCAGAAGCCATCTGATCTGGATCTACACGGTTTGCAAAGATAATGGTTGTCATGTTCAGCAGGATTAGGCTTTGCTACAAATTGGGTCTTTCGGGCATGGAAAAGCTTGGTCAGTATGATAATGAGGCCTGCACAAAGCAACAGGTAAGATACCTGTAAGGCAAGTACGGTATTTTGTGGTTATTGAAGAATAGTTAGGGCCCCGCAATGAAAGTGTGGGTGCCCTATAGTAATCACTCTGTCCGTCCGTCTGTCCGTCCACAAATTTTTTTATCCTCCTCTGATAGCGCTGCCGGGGCCCTAGTCAGTTTCACTAACAGCTCTAGTTTTCCTTATTTCTCCATATAAACCTATGTTGTGGATACTCATTAGAACCGCCTCAGCGAGGCTTTTATGGAGATTTGACAAAAACTATCCTTCAATTATCACAAAATACTTATGTTGCTATGTAGACGGGAACCAGTAGTTCTAGCCACCATGGGTTAGTCATCACAACTTCAGGGATACAGACTAACAGGCGCCTAAGTTTTGGCCTGGGCAACTAAGTTTCGAATAAAAAATCCTATTACGGTAAAATTTGGATTTGTGGTAGTCTGGGCACCTAAACTAAAGCAAAATGCTTAGTCTGTATCCCTGACTTACCATGAGCAAATTGCGCCCCCGCCCATCTGGGCTTGGAGAAATAGCTGATCAGATTGCATTTCTGAATCCAACTGAACATCCTTTGAGCAAGCATTGAAGACCCTGATCAGATGCTGCTTTATGTGGCATCTGAGCTGGGTCTGCCTTGTTTGCCTATGTTCTTAACCGGTTTCCAATAAGAATGGTGGAAAACCGAAAACATAATGTCCAATGTGTCCATTCCCTTTATGGGCTGTTCAATAAAATGAAACAAAAAATCAAATACAGTGCATGTGTAACATCACGAAAACACGCCTATATAATTCTGACCCCCTTGAACCCCACTTTTATATGGTAAAAATAGTAAAACTGGGGTTTGCAGGGGTAAACCTTATTTTTCTTATTTCTGCTCTAAAATATAGATTGTGGGTACTCGTTAGAACCGCCTCGGTGAGGCGGTTCTAACGGTTGCCCACAATCTATTTTGAGCAGAAATAAGAAAAATATCACAATTTTTCATCTTAAAATTTTTATTTTTTGGCTATAAAGGGGACACTGTATTTGTATAGGCGTGTTTGCGTAATGATAAGTGATGGCTGCATGAAGGGACTGCACTGTGCAAAGAATACTCAGAATGGCTTTTTCTCAAATATCTTCAATCATGATGTAATGCCATTTCAACTATACTCATCAGCCCTGAGGTAATAAAATTTCTTTCATGCTCAACTCACTTGAGCATGAAATTTGTCCTGGTCATAAATTGTTGGCATTTTAAAATTCACGAGCAGGACAAACATTCTTTACATTTTTCAAATTTCATGCTCAGTTGAGTTGTGCATAAAAATGTTTTATAACCTCGGGGACCAGGCTGTGCTGGCTGTTAAAAGGCTCTGCTGGCCACCAACATTTTCTAAAAGTGTGGCTCATTTATATCACATTACAAAAAGTGAAAGGTGGGCTATACTGTGCAATGAGAGGTCTTTAATTGCACAATATGTGGGTCCAGTTGTTCAAAGCATCGTTACTTTTATCAAACTTGTTAGTGATCAATTTTTAACTGTTCTAGCAAGTACAACAGTAATTCTCGGGTATTTTTGCTGGAAAAAAAATTGCATATTTGCCATATAACATGATCAAATTTTTAGGGATAAGTTAAGTAATGACATTGTTAGTTTTGAACAACTGGGCCCAGGCCTTTTATGTTAGTTTTACTGCTGGGCCAAAGTCCAGGGCAGGAAAAATTCACTTGTCCACTCACCATGGTGAATGCCTCAAGCTAGAGGATGAGAAGACATTTTGTCAAGGCCCTATGAAATTTTAAAATGCCAAAATCTGCATCTCCTTGGTCATGCAGGGCAAGTGAAATTTTAAAGAATTTTCAAGCCCTGGAAACTAAAATTGTATGTTAGCCCTCTCCATACAAGTTCTGCCAATCCTCTCAAAATAATATACTGAGTCTGATTAACCCTTATCTTGCTGAATATTCATTAAAGCCACACCCATTCCTGTCTATCAACCAATCCAATTACTTGATGTAATTTATTGCAACAAATTCATAAACTAAATACCAAACAGTGTAGATCCTGATCAGATGGCTTCTTCAGAAGCCATCTGATCTGGGTCTACATTGTTTGCAAAGATAGGTGTTGTCGTGAACAGAAAGATAAGGGTTAATTTATAATTCTTAGTCTGAACAGCCAGCTCATAATGTAATTAGGTTTCCTATTAAAGGAAAGACTTCACTCCTACTGTACAAACTCATTTCTTCAAGGGTAAACCGATATTCACAAGGCAGCCATTTTTGTCTTGCCTGCTTAAAGCCTGACACTATATAGAAGTGGGTTTTCTGTCTGTTTGTCCATCCATCCGTTTGTCAAGCCATTAAAATTTATGTCAACCCTTAGTCCCTAGCATTTGCTGTTACGGTCAAGTCCATTTCTCAAGAATAAATAGAGCATTAAATGATACTTGGGACAAACTTTTATCTATGGAAGGCAAGTTAAACATTAGCATCCTTATCTAACCTTGAACTAATATTCATGGTTCAGTGCCTTCGTGAAACATTGTCAACTCATGGGCTCACCCAGATGTTCAAGTTCATTTCTTAAGAACTGCAAGAGCGTTAAATGATACTGGGTACAAACTTGCATCCATATTTGACCTCTGCCTACATTTCATGGTTCACTTTGTGAACTAGGGTTAACCCTGATGTCCAAGCCTATTTCTAATTTTCTTAACCCTTGTCCTGCCGAACCCGGATATGTCTTCAGACTTGCCTTCAAACAATGTAGATCCAGATCAGATGGCTTCTGAAGAAGCCATCTGATCAGGTTCTTCATTGTTTGCCATTCAGTTTATGAATTTGTTTCAATGATATGCATCAAGAAATCTGATTGGCTGATAATCAGTGGTGGGTGTGACATATTTAAATATTCAGCAGGTCAAGGGCTAAGAACAGTACTGTGAGCCACATTAATGATACAGGTGTGACATAACCTTCAGCTGAATTCTTGTTTCTTTACTTAGATTCCTTAAAAGTGCCTACAAATTTTCCCAATTTAGATTTAAAGCTATTAAAACAAAAACAAAGCGAAAAGCAACATCCTACCTACGTGTGCCTGCCTAAATTTTTTGACTTGGTCAGGAGAGGGCAAACAAAATATTATCCAAATATATATTTTATATGTGGCCTTGTAAATGTATGAAAATATTTTCATTTTAGACAACCACTTTGTGTTCATAAGACTTTCTAGCACTCAGCATTTTATTTAGGTAATTTTTAATGCCTTTAATACAATTATATGTTTTAACATATCTTTATTAATGGGACGAAATGAGTATTACTTAGAGTATCTTATACGAGTAGTCATTTTAACGAGTGGTCATTTTATTGAAATGATCTCTTGCGTAAGATTCTGTTTATCATATAACTAAATTGAATTGAAAGGAATTTCCAAGAAAACAAAGGGTCATGGACAGTGCCTTGACATTAGGTGACAATGTGTGTTGTTACATTTGTCGTCATATTATTATGTGACATTATCCATTAAATAATTATATGAGCTGCGCCAAGCGAATTTGTCTCTTCGAGCATTCCGTCATGACAAATTTTAACTGCGCATGCCCAGCCATTCAGAGGGGCCACGAATATGGCTTTCTGTCTGAAGGTTCCTCTTGATTCACTGCTTGTATGAGCGAGCAGCGAATGTTCTGGCGAGACTGCGCGGATGCGCAGGCTCGCCTGAACCTTCGCTGCTCACATAGACGATAAGTACCAAAAACGCTTGACGGGGCCCATATAACTGTTTTCAACTGAATTGAAGGTAATTTCCAAGAAAACAAAGTCATGGACAGTGCCTTGACATTACGTGACAATGTGTGTTGTTACATTTGTCGTCATATTATTATGTGACATTATCCATTAATTCTAACATGACGTTAACGTTTTTCCCATTGAACCCAGTGGAAACGTCAGCGTTTGCAAATATGCGATAATTCACGTCGTTAACGTGGTGCGTGCAATTTGGCGTCATCGTGACGTTGCATGTAAACATTTCCTTCTGTCGACATCCGCTGCAAAATAGTCCCCAAGATAACGCTTTGTTACTACTGTATTTCAGTTTAGCATCATGTTAGAATCGAAATAATTTCCACGCACCCGGTGTGTTATCGTGATTAACACACGGTGTTAATCACGATAACACACGGTACGTGGAGATTATTTCTTAAATAATTAGATGTAACAATGACGTTATATGATAAAATATTGATCAACCTAATGAGTTGGTAGAATGTGTTCATAAATCTGTCAGTATTTTAAACCCATGTGTGTTCATTTTATGTTTAATATATCTTTAAAGAATAAATATTTTTGTTTTTAAAGCTTGTTGTATTTTAATTCAATCCATAGATATGGCTTGGTCCAACAAATCCAAATTTCAACCATTTGCCCATTCCACAGCATCTTTAACCCTTTTTGTAACCAATGGAATCCTCCTCATATATAGGAGTCCGTTTCAAAATGTAGGGTTGTCAGGTTGTGCTTTCATCAAAATTTATTTGGAAAATGACTGAAATTTTAGCAAACAGTGGAGGCCCTGATCAGATGCCACATTCTGCAGCGTCTGATCTGGGCCTGCACTGTTTGCGAAGGCACCTGTTTTGGGGTTTCCGGTACAAAATGGGTTAATATGGCTTGGAATCACACATTCCCCATTTTCTGGTTAACTGCTCATGCATAAGCCTGCCCAGGAAAATGCTGATTGGATAAACTGACTGGCTCAACATGTGCTAAATAGTGTTGATTGGGCTATCACAGTCCTAAAATATAAATAAAAATTTATCCTAAACATTTTGCTGGGCTAGTGAAATTAAGTTTCTTGCCCAGTCAAAATTTGGATTTGTTCTTGGCAACTGGCCAATGGATTTGTCAGGTCCAGAATGAGGCATATCATGGGGGGATTATCATGTGCTGCAGTGTCTCCAACAGTAAAGACTCATTCATACCTTTTCTGTCAGCTGCACTTCAAGGATAATGCAGTCACTTGGGACCAGTTGTTCAATAATGGAGTCACCTTGATTGCCGACGTCTGCCATATTGTACTGACACTCCAGTGATGTTTAGTGACCTCACGTAACGCGGTGTGATGTCAACCTTAAATGACGGCGTATATGAGGTCGTATTCAACCAGTGCATTTATCAAATGCGGGAGAATATTCAATTTCTACCCAGGGTAAGAACACCAGGGTTAGAACAGAATTTCTATCCCAAGCTAAAACTATGGATTTCCTTATCTGGTGTGCAAGAATAAGCCTAGCCATAAAATGTGTGGTAAGCTTAACTGACCAGCTCAATATGACCATAATAATGTTGACTTTGATGCCCCAGCCCACTGGGGCTCAGAGAAATAGACTGGGCTGTATGGTGCTTCCACGCAGAGCTGAAACCAACTGAACATTTGAGAACTGGTGAACCATGCCAGGTAAAATGGTGCAAGTTGGACCATCCCGGCGGTTTCTTTCAGCAGTAGGGCACAAGATGTCATTTCATCTTAGTGTCGGGTAAAAGTCCCACAAAATCGGAAGCAACATCTCCAAAATGATCTGAATAGTGTTGAGGGGGGTGTAAAACCTCATCACAACAAGTGTTGACTTGACCACTGAACTCAAAAACAAAAATACATAAAAAAAGGAGAAAAAAAAAAACAACCACAAAAAGGCTATTTATAGTATGTAATGTTTTCCAAGAAGTTGTGTAAGGATATTTATAGCATGTGGTGTGTTGAACAGTAAAGAGATGAGCAATCAGATGGCTCAGAGCAATCTGATCTGGGTCTGTACTGTCTGCTCAGGCATAATACCAAGTTCATTTCTCAAGTGTACTGTATAGTGCGTATATCCCAACAACACCAAGGTCATATGTGACACAACAAGTGAAAAGAGGTCTTTCAGTTTGTGAGCCCTGCCAAGTCTTAACCCATAAGATGCCAATCACAGCAATTGCCGTCTGCTTTGTTGTCTGCAGGTAACTGAAAGTTATGTTGCAAACAGAATGGAACCACATCAGACTGCTCCTAAAGGAGCAGTCTGATCAGGGTCCATACTATTTGCCTACATGCAAAAATATGTTTTCCATAGGACACGGGTGCCCCCGCCAAATGCCATTCATAAAAAATATTACAAATGTACTTCAAATCAATCATAAAATATATGCATCAAGGGCAGATAATCCAAAAACCAAAAATGCAAGAGTTGTCTTCCTTGTTCATGACACATCGTCTCAGTGTGATGAATGCACCTGTGAAGTTTCATGAATATATTCCATACGGTTTAGGAGTTATGGCCTGGACACGGTTTACTATATGGTACTAAGTCAAGGGCAGATAATCCAAAAACCAAAAATGCAAGAGTTGTCTTCCTTATTCATGACACATCGTCTCAGTGTGATGAATGCACCTGTGAAGTTTCATGAATATATTCCATACGGTTTAGGAGTTATGGCCCGGACACGGTGTCAGGACGGACGGACGGACAAACGAACGGACAGACAGGGGTAAAACTTAATGCCCTTCCGCTATTCTCCGAATAGGCGGGGGCATAAAAAGTTTGTAAGAAGAAATGCAGCAGACGACAAAAACAGAACATTTTCAGTGCATTTTTCATGGCACCTTAAACCTTATCACGCCAACCCCTACCTTTGCAAACAGCGTAGATCCAGATCAGACAGCAATCAGGATCTACACTGTTTGTCTTTCAGTTTGCGAATTTGAATGAATAAATTACATCAAGTAATTTGATTGGTTGAAATGTAAATGGGGTGTGGCTTAATTAATTTATGCAGCGGGATAAGGGTTCAATTAGTATAAATACAAACTTAGACTGCATGAAGAGGCTTTTTGTTAACCCACTTCTTGTATGTTGGAGAAGTCCATTTGTCATTTAAGGGGCGTCAGAACTGTTTTAATATTGTTTTATTCTATGTTTTGATGTAAAATCCTGTAAGGAAACAGTGCTGACACCGATCAGACACCACATTATGTGGCACCTGATCTGGGTCTGCACTGTTTGCCTATGTCACTCACAGGTTTCCTTGCAAGAATGGGTTAATGGCTGTCCATATAGCGCACAGCAAAGACTCTGATCAGACTGCACAGATTTGCAGGCTGATGTTAGTCTTTGCTGGGTGCACATGCTGCAAGGCCGCTTTTCACTTGGCATGGGCATTATGATGTTCCGGGTTTGGTCTCTGCTGTGACTACCATTCCACAGCTGGCCTCTTCTGTACACTAACTTAGTCCGAACACAAACTTTCCTGACACTATGAGGAATCTTTGTGTCATTGATCTTCACACATTAAAGTGTCTCATCAGACTGTGCAGATGCTCAAAGGCTTCTTTTCTCTTAGCCTATTCTGGGAGGGAAACTCTGTTTAGAGTGTAATCCATGATCATCCCGCTTCAGATGCCCGGCCCCAAGGTTATATAGAGGATCTAACATGAGTGTTCATGTATGATTGAATTTATTAAACAAGTTTAGGAAAAGGGATAAAATGCGAGACTTTGCCAAGCATTTTATCTCTTTCACTCAACGAGTTTAATAAATTAAATGATACATGAGCACGAATGCAAGATTCTGTTTATCATATGACATTTAAAACACATTTTATTCACGATTGTTTACAAAAATGTCAATATTCCGCCGTTTGTAAACGCAACGTCGAAATGTCAATATTCCGCCGTTTGTAAACGCAACGTCGTTAAGGACGTCGTACATGTAACGTTACGGGACATATCTAGCTAATTTGCATATTTAATCCACTAGTGGAATATTGAAAATATTACATGGCTTTATTACACGCTCAGACGCGATGTCATATGATAAAAAAAACATTTTTTCATGCTCAAATCAAATGAGCATGAAATTTGTAATGCCTATAAGTATTTAAATACTGTGAAACTTTGAAAACTCGAACACGGATAGTTCGTTTACCATGGCTACCGTAAAAATTCGGCTATAAGGCGATTCGGCTATAAGACGGGACCCCCTTTTCAGCTTTTCTTAGGTGGGATTTTGCTTATACTCTTTTATAAGACGGGTCAAATTTTTGCCATATCTGTCGGGGCCTATCTGCTACCGCCGGATGCCATTTAGATGTGAGAAATCGGCCTTTTTTCGTTAGAAAACCCTATTAACTTACCCCTAACATGGCTTGTTTGGCCGCTTGTTTATGTCTGTTGACATTCTGCTAGCACACAATAGCGGCAAACGTCGGGCCGATTCGTCGTATCCCTGTCGGCCCGGTACATGCTTTGCTGGCTTAGGCTACACAGACTTCTATTTAATAGACGACAGTGGCTGACAAATCCATTTCCCGGCCGTCCGGGACAAGACCGAAATCACGCCGGGCAGGTGCACTTTGACCTTATGACGCTCGGTCGGGACAAGTGCAAAAAAAAAAAATCGTCTACAACCGCCAGTCTTTTTGAGTCCTTGAATACGGTAAAGCTAGACCAGTAAGTAAATCGCTGTCAATTAAGAGACAAACCATCTGTGTATTTATTACGGTTCAAGTATGACACTATTGTTAATCCCTGTCGTATAATTGCCACCCTGCGGTGCGTGTCGATAAGGTGTGAAAATATGGTCAAGTTATGTCTCTAATTTGCGTTTATCCTCGAGTCATAAAATTTAATCCACAATCAATGTGAAAATGATTTAATTGCTCCTCAGACTATTAGCTACATCTAACGGTAAATATTTGCATTATAAAATCGGACTATTCTACGATCTCATGAATGGTTATGTTTTGGCGCCAAATAGCAGACGTTGGCGGGAAAGTCGAACGCTGTTGTTGGTTATTGACACGGAGCTTCTGGGGATAATTGGGGAGCTGTGCAAAGCACTGATTTTCTATCCACCTCTATTCACTTAGCTATCTATCGCTTAGCTATCGGGAAAATATTTTTTACCGGTTCCAAACATTTTTTTTTATGAAAGAGATACATGCAATGACATTAAACACGTGTGGGGGAAATGGCGTCGGATTACGTCATTTACCGATCGCGTGCAGAAAAATCATAGCGGTGGTTTTTGGGCGGCGATTTAACGGTATGTCAATTCAAAAATCACCGATCGGCTTTTTCCGTATGTCTGGTCTTCGCCGGACATTGCCGGAAAAAAGCCTGCAGTCCATGACCTCGGCTATAAGACGGGGTCATTTTTTTGGGCTCATTTTGGAGGGAAAAATCCTCGTCTTATAGCCGAATTTTTACGGTAATTCAAACTTGTTTTGGTGTCCCTTTAGAATGCTTCCCATAGCTCCAATAATCCGTATACAGTCCAACCTGTATTAAGCAACCACCTGTGGGATATTCAAAAAGTGCTTGGTTAAGGCAGGTGCGTGCTTATCACAGGTTAATTTTAATGCGTTTTCCTTTTTTGGGAACGGAATACCTGCTTGCTTAAGACAGTTTGCTTGCTTAATAGAGGTGGCCAATAAGACAGGTTTTACTGTATTTAGGATGATAGGTGAATTTTTTTTCTGATTTTCTCTTAATAAGGAATGCTTTGTGTACTCATTAGAATCGCTTCAATGAGGCGATTCTAATGGTACACACAACAAACCTTTATTTTATAGAAGATCGTAAAGATATCCTTAAGCATTTCAGGACCTGGGACTATGATTAAACCTACCCATATCTCAAACACGTTTTCATAGTCCCAAAGGTGTTTGAGTTATTGAAGTTTGACTGTACAAACAAATCAGAAACTTTTCTGCACAAATCGGCAAAGAATTTTATTTTTCCTGCTCATAAATTTTAAAATGCCAACAATTGTTGGCATTTTAAAATTTATGACCAGGAAAATTTCTTGCTCAAGGGAGTTGAGCATGAAAAAATGTTTTTTAACCTCGGGGCCTGGAATCAAACTCATGACCCTGATATACAAGACAAGAAGCTTATTTTGGTTCACTACAAAGACGCTTTGTTACAGTCACAACTCAACTCCAACCTGTCCACTGAAGCGAGGTAAAGCATAGTAGTCCATTGTCTCTCTCTGCACAACTCAGCAATGAATTTTGTTTGTCCTGCCCATAAATTTTAAAATGCCAACAATTGTTGGCATTTTAAAACTTATGAGCAGGACAATTTTTTGCTCAAGCGAGTTCAGCACTGTTTTATAGCCTTGGGGCCTGGAATCAAACTCACAACCCTGATAAACAGGTCCACTACAAAGATGCTTGTTATAGTCACAACTCAACTCCAACCTGTCCACTGAAGCGACGTAAAGCATAATTGTCCGTTGTCTTTCTCTGAACACAATACAACAGTTTTCTTCACATTTGATCCTAGTCTACCCGAAGTCACAATATCCAGTGCTGACATCTGGTGGTCATGTTTTGCACATAATGCTATATAGAATGAATGGAATCTTGATGGATCACCTGAAAAGAAGTATAGAGAATTTAGAATGCACTGTCAAAAGAAGAAGTAGATTAGACTGAATCAACCAATATCCTGCTGAACAGCACAACCCCTAACTTTGCAAACAGTGTAGATGCAGATCAGATGGCTTCTGACCAAGATCTACACTGTTTGTCATTCAGTTTGTGAATTAGTAATTTGACTGGTTGATAGTCAGAAATGGATGTGGCTATTTAAGACAAAACCTGAAAAATGTTGCTTATAATTGTACAACACAACCTCCTTACAATACTTCCGTGGAGTCCAAACCAGAAACTGTGTTAGTTAAGCAACAGTTAAACAACCATGTTACATCCAAACAAAAATGTACAGATAAATAAAGAATAAAAGTGCTGCAAGCACTGTACCATACCCTGCCACTGCACTTACATCAAGCAAGTGCCATAATAATGTCAAAAATGAATTCAAAGTGAAGGTGCATTAGTCTTTCCCAAAGTAAAGTAATATATGACTGAGATGACTTTTTTCAAGGTTCCAATGGCCATAGCTTCAAAAGTAAGTAAACCAGAACATTTTCTGCAGATCCCCTCATGATGCTTCACATTCATGTGAAGTCTACTAAAAATATCTCAGACAGTTTTCTATTTACAGAGTAGATATAAGTACAGTCAACTCTCATTATTGCAAACTCCAAGGGACTGAAAATTTTTGTTTTAGACAAGAGTTCTTGAGATAAAAGGGGCTGAAGTTTAATGAACTTATGGTAAAAAGAAAACAAGTGTCGAAAAATTAGTTTTACTTAAGCAGTAGTTTGAGATATCAGTGTTTGAAATATTTAGAGTCAACTGTATATAACAGAAACTGTTTATTTCAATGTTCAAGGAGCCATAACTAAAACAAGCCATATGTCATCTTATGTTGCCTTACATTTTGCAAGGCTTCAAGAAAATCTCTGAAACCTTCAAGTTATAGAAAAGGCATAGGTGTATGACTAGGATCACTGTTTATAATGTTTAAAGGGTGGTAACTCCAAAAGCACATAATTCAGAGTTATGGCTCTTGTGTTCTGCATATCATATGGAGATTC
Organism: Lucinisca nassula; assembly: GCA_963580285.1. Lineage (NCBI taxonomy): Eukaryota > Metazoa > Mollusca > Bivalvia > Lucinida > Lucinidae > Lucinisca > Lucinisca nassula. Next base: position 99,985,609 of record OY757020.1, read on the forward strand.
ACATTTGCATACATTTTCAAGAAAATATCTCAACATTTTTCAAGTTACAGAGTAGACACAATTTTATTACAGAAATCACTTTTTTTTTCAATGTTCAAAGGCCCATAACTCAAGAAGTGGGTTATTTGTTTATTTGAGGTTTAACGTCCCCATCAACACTGTAAAGGTCATTTTGGAGACGTTGCTTCCAATTTTGTGGGACTTTTACCCGACATTGAGATGAAATGACATCTCAAGCCCTGTCGCCCAATGAAACCAGTAGGGTTTATAAGCATGGACGGGCCTACTCGCACCGCTTTGCCTGGGCAGTCTTAGATCATCTAAGCGGTTTACCAGTACTTGTGTGCGGGTCGGTTTCAGCTCTGCGTGGAAGCATCATGCAGCCCATATATTTCTTCAAGCCCCTATGGGCGGGGGCCGAAAAAAGTGGGTTAGCCAGAGTTACAAATTTTGTGTTCTACACCTCCCTTCATGATGCTTTGCATTTGTGTGAAGTTTCATCAAAATATCTGGAATGGTTTCCAACTTACAGAGCAGACACAAGAACAAGTGGTAAAAATAGCTATTTTCAATATTTACTATGTTCAAAGAGCCATAACTCCAAAAGTAAGTTAACCAGAGTTGCCATTTTTGTGTTCTGCATGCTGTCTCATGGTGTTTTACATTTGTGATGAATTTCATGAAAATATCTCGAACCATTTTTAACATACACAACTGACACAACCCCATGGTAGAAATGGCTATATTCACTGTTCAAGGGCAATAACTTCAAAAGAAGACATACCATTGTTTGGATCTTTGCTCACATGGTGCTTTAAAATTGTGTGAAATTCCATGAAAATATCTCTAATGGTGTCGGAGTTATGGAGTGGAAATGAGTATACGGTAGAAATGGCTATGTTCAAAGAGCAATAACACCAGAAGTAGAAAAATCAGTTATTTTTGTTCTGCACACCTTCTCATGGTGCTTTACATATTTGTGAAGTTTCATGAAAATATTTCTGTGACAGGGTTATGAAGTCAACATGAAATCATGAGGTGCTGATAGACGGATGGATGGACAGAGGCGATTCTAACGAACATCTATAACATGTTTCTTGGAGTTTTGTAGGTGAGAAGGCCCTTTATTTATTATTATTATCATACTCATGATTGAGATACTTTATAATGGCAAATTCTTTATAACAGCACCCTAGTAGGGAACAAAAACTGTCGTTCTAATGAGGGTTCTCTGTATCATGTTAGTTTTAAACTATGATACTGAAACTGTAGGAGTCATGAAGACTAAAGTGTGACCAACAGACACAAATGATTGTATGAATAAGACAAACTATATGCTCCCTCCCTTCACCTTCATGTGGGGGTGGCAAAAAATTACATGCAGTGTGCCATAAACCATCCTGTATATTTCTGCAGCAGATGTCAGTTTTATTTTTAAATCATTTTTCTGGAAAGTAAGACTTGACATTTCATGTGACTCACATGTAATTTCAAAACTAAGTTTCTCTGAAAAAAAAACAGGAAAAGAGTGTTTGAAATCAATGTCTGCAATTGTTATGTTGGTAGTTTCACCCTTGTCCTGCTGAACATGATAGCAGTTCAGGTGTTGTCAATATGTCAAATTCGCCCGAGTCCAGAAGAAGATTACGTAGAGTGCTTTTCATATAAGATATAACCATACATTTGTTTGAGTTACAGCTCAATTCATAGCCCCCACCCATCGGAGCTTGAAGAAATAGGTGGGCTGCATGATGCTTCCAAGCAGAGCTGAAACCAACCCGCATACGAGTACTGGAAAATGGCTTAGAGGATCTAAGCTTGCCAGGCAATGCGGTGCGGGGCGGCCCGTCCATGCTTATAAACCCTATTAGTTTGATTGGGCAGGAGGGCTTGAGATGTCATTTCATCTCAATGTTGGGTTAAAGTCCCACAAAATTGGAAGCAACGTCTCCAAAATGACCTTTACAGTGTTGATGGTGACGTTAAACCTCAAATCAAACAAACAAACAGCTCAATTCACATAATCTGTTGATCTGGTTTACCTTTTTGTTAACAGAATATTCCAAAGGCAGGTGTAGATGATAGCCATGCCCTGCCAATCTTGAGCAAAAAATTAAAACTCTTATAACCTGTGGAGTATGTTTGCAAAGGTTTAGGTTTTTGACTTATAGTAGACAGTACCTGGATACACAAGAAAATCGCCTCCAAATTTTGAACCTGAAGACAGGTAATAACCCTGTTCCCACAGCTCCTTAAACACCTTGTAGCGCAGCTTCTCTGATTCTGTATCTGGATATGTCCAGGTAGCTGAATTATGACTAATATTGCCAGTAGATGGAGTCTCTGAAAAATGGAACCACAGAAAGTGGTTGTAAGTTGGGAGTTTAAGGGGAATGGAAACACCTGGCAGAGTTTTCTGCCATTTTTATAAAGGAGATAACTTTCGGGACTTCCTGTTCACTTTTCTATAGGCTCAGTCCCACCGAAAAAGAGGTCTACTCTTAAAGGAAAGAATTTGCTCCTCAGGAGCAAATTCTTTACTTTAAGAGTTGACCCCTATTGACATTGGAGATAAAAATACTTTTCCAAGAGTTGCCTCCCCTGAAGTTGTACCCATTCTCCTTAAAAGCTCAGCCTACATTAATTAGGTCATTTTAATTTTTCCTGGGCAGGCTGATACATAAATGGTTTAACAGTACAGTCCACATTCTTTCCCCAAAAGCTGACAACTGCCCTTCTCGAATCAGCCAAAGGCAGAGAATGACTGCAGAAAAAAGTTTCATGATCGATCTTCACAAAAGAATGTTGCTAACTCACAGAAGGTGAAGGCTTAGTTCAACTTGGCAATGACTAAAATTCAGCCAACTAGGGACCCCTAAAATACACATGTTCAACTAGAACTGTCAGAGGATCTGACTATAGCCCCGCTATAGCCCTGTCAGAGGAGAAAGACTCATGAATTAAAGGTAAAGACTTGTGAGAGGGTTAAATCCCTAACAAGGTACCTACACCTTGTCTAAGTTAAAAAATAAGTTTTGGATAATGAAAAAAGCATATGCACATCTTCAGACCTATATGAAAACAGCTGTTAAGTTTCAAAAGGATTGACCTAGAACTGTAAGAGGAGTTGCGGTAACAAGGTAGCTACTCCCTATACATTTTAACATTAGTAGATCTCAAAAATTGTCTAAGTTAAAAAAGGTGAAATAAGTGAAAAAAATTATTTAAGGATATAGAAAAAAGCATATGCACATCTTCAAACCTATATGAAAACACCTGTAAAGTTTCAAAAGGATTGACCTAGAACTGTAAGAGGAGTTGCGGTAACAAGGTAGCTACTCCCTATACATTTTAACATTAGTAGATCTCAAAAATTGTCTATGTTAAAAAAGGTGAAATAAGAGAATAAAATTATTTAAGGATAATGAAAAAAGAATATGCACATCTTCAGACCTATATGAAAACACCTATAAAGTTTCAAAAGGATTGACCTAGAACTGTAAGAGGAGTTGCGGTAACAAGGTAGCTACTCCCTATACATTTTAACATTAGTAGATCTCAAAAATTGTCTAAGTTAAAAAAGGTGAAATAAGTGAAAAAAATTATTTAAGGATAATGAAAAAAGAATATGCACATCTTCAGACCTATATGAAAACACCTGTAAAGTTTCAAAAGGATTGACCTAGAACTGTAAGAGGAGTTGCGGTAACAAGGTAGCTACTCCCTATACATTTTAACATTAGTAGATCTCAAAAATTGTCTAAGTTAAAAAAGGTGAAATAAGTGAAAAAAATTATTTAAGGATATAGAAAAAAGAATATGCACATCTTCAAACCTATATGAAAACACCTGTAAAGTTTCAAAAGGATTGACCTAGAACTGTAAGAGGAGTTGGGGTAACAAGGTAGCTACTCCCTATACATTTTAACATTAGTAGATCTCAAAAATTGTCTAAGTTAAAAAAGGTGAAATAAGTGAAAAAAATTATTTAAGGATAATGAAAAAAGAATATGCACATCTTCAGACCTATATGAAAACACCTGTAAAGTTTCAAAAGGATTGACCTAGAACTGTAAGAGGAGTTGCGGTAACAAGGTACCCACTATCAAATATTACAGACAGACGGAATTCCGGACAAGATTACAGACAGACAGACAGACAGACGGAATTCCGGACAAGCCAAATCCAATATAGCCCCCACTTTTTCAAAGCAGCGCTATAACAACGGAATTGGGCTAAATTTGGCCCCTTGCATGTAGTTTGGTATGAGGCCCAGTAGTGTAAGTGTGAATACAATTAGGGAATGTCTTTTCAAACTCTTTATAGCACTATTGTTGGGGTCCAGAGCAGAAACTTGTTTGTTAATCATTTGTGATATAACCCAACAAAATATACAGATTACATGTATATAGAAAAATGGTCATTTTGGGTCATTTTTCTGTGTAATATATATACTTTTCATTTCTTTTATTTTTTGTAGGGGGTGGGGTTTAGGGGATCCATCTTTAAACTGTGTAATATCGAAAACTGTATAATAATGACCAGTGTTATAAAGATGTTGTGGTGTATCTTCAAAATTTCTTATTTGGGGAGGGGAGGTAACTGGTAAATCATCAGTTTAACAATCACAAATTGTGTTTGACAGTGACACATCAGCAATCCTAAAACATATACTTCATGATATCTCCACGAAAGGTTGTTTCAGGAACCAGAGAAGATCAAACATTTGACCTCCCAGTTGAGTACCGGACAGAGACACCAAGCTCAACAAAGCTTAAATATGTGGTCAAAAAGACAAGAATATCTTAACCCTCAAGATGCCACCGAGAAAAACAGCATCTGAAAATGTTGTCTGTTTATATGGTTATGTTGTCTGCTGCATCTTCTTGCAAACTTTTCAAAACACACATTTTTCATTACAGGCAAACAGTGTGGACCCTGATCAGACTGTTCTAGAGGTGCAGTCTGATCAGGTTCCACACTCAGGGCCTGAAAAATCCATTGCCCGGCTGCCCAGGACAAGTCGAAATTTTGGCAGGGCAAGTGATTTTTCATTTCACTTGCCCAGAAAACTGTATAGAATTTACGTAAGGAAAATTGTAATTCAAAGAAATTTCCAAGATACTGTTGACTGCCGGGCAAGTGGTTGAACTTTGGATTTGTCAGGCCCTGCACACAGTTTGTAACTTTGGTATTAGGCAGATGCAATTAATACAATTTATTTGGATTCAACAAATTCAGCTGTGTCAATCTTGCCGACATCGTTCGTCACTGCATTCATGTTTCCATTGTTTACCGAATCACTAGAATTTCTTTGCTCGATAATATTATCCAGATCCAAAAGTCTGCCAGCAATTCCCTGCATCGTTCTTTCGCCCATTTTGCTCTCGTATTTGCTGCACCGTGCCATGCGTTTTTTTATTATTTTTTTTTGCCGAACAGTTCGAACAGACGAAAATATTGCAAATGGCGTCCTGAACAACAAATACGGAATGCCACAAAAGAAAAAACGCCGCGTGCTCCGAACAGGGTGACGTCAGAGGTATGATAAAGGCTTAGGGGTGCGATAAAGGGTTGTGATATGGATTTTTGGGGTATGATAAAGCCCATGCGATATGGCAGCACGTGCAAGCGTGATACGTGCATTGGTGTCACGTTCGTATCGCATATTCAACAAGAGGGCCCAGAGGGCCCTTGGTTCGCTCACCTGATCCATAGTGTAACAAGTGGGCCTCAGGCAGGACCATTTTAGCCCCTGGGCTTTAATTTGAACAACCTTGGTAGAGGTCCACAAGATGAAGCTTCACACTAAATATCAAAGACCTGAGCCCTGTGATTTCTGAGAAGAATTTTAAAGGTATTTCTAACAGAAGTCTATGTAAAACATGTGGGCCCCAGGGTAGGACCAGTTTCTTCCCATTAGGGCTATAATCTGAACAATCTTAGTAAAGGTCCACCAGATGAAGCCTCATATCAAACACCTAGGCCTAGGTAGTCGGGGAAAAAGATTTTATAGGTTTCCCTATGTAAGTCTATGTAAATCATGTGGGCCTGGGGGCAGGGCAAATTATGGCTCCAGGGCTAAAAATTTGAACACTCTTGGTAGAATTCTGCTGGATGAAGCTTCCTAGTAAATATTGAAGACCTGGGCCTTGGAGTTTCATAGAAGAAGATTCTTAAAGATTTTCCCTATATAAGTCTATGTAAAACCAAACAGCCACGGGGTCAGAGGTGTAAAATTTCCCTAAAACTTACTCGCCCTTATCGTCTAAACTTTTCATTTAGGTGCTAAAAATGAAGAAAAGGTAAGGTCTGTTTTGAAAACCTTACTCGTCCTGCCTTAAAACTTACTCGCAAATGCGAGCGGGCGAGTGGAATTTTACACCCCTGGGGGTGGGGGCATTTTTGGCCCTAGGGCTATAATTTGAACAATCTTGATAGAGGTCCACTAGATGAAGTTTCACACCAAATATCAAAGACTTGAGCCTTGTGGTTTCAGAGAAGAAGATTTTTAAAGATTTTTCCCTACATAAGCCTAAGTAAAACCAAAGGCCCCCGGGGCGGGGGCATTTTTGGCCCCAGGGCTATAATTTGAACAATCTTGGTAGAGGTCCACTAAATGAAGCTTCATACCAAATATCAAAGACCTGGGCCTTGTGGTTTCAGAGATGAAGATTTTTAAAAATTTTCCCTACATAAGCCTATGTAAAACCAAAGGCCCCCGGGGCGGGGGCATTTTTGGCCCCAGGGCTATAATTTGAACAATCTTGATAGAGGTCCACTAGATGAAGCATCACACCAAATATCAAAGACTTGGGCCTTGCAGTTTCAGAGAAGAAGATTTTTAAAGATTTTCCCTATTTAAGCCTATGTAAAACCAAAGGCCCCCGGGGCGGGGGCATTTTTGGCCCCAGGGCTATAATTTGAACAATCTTGGTAGAGGTCCACTAGATGAAGCTTCATACCAAATATTAAAGACCTGGGCCCTGTGGTTTCAGAGAAGAAGATTTCTAAATATTTTCCCTATATAAGCCTATGTAAAACCAAAGGGCCCCCGAGCGGAGGCATTTTTGGCACTAGGGCTATAATTTGAACAATCTTGATAGAGGTCCACTAGATGAAGCTTCACACCGAATATCAAAGACTTGGGCCTTCCGGTAAAAGAGAAGAAGATTTTTAAAGATTTTCCCTATATAAGCCTATGTAAAACCAAAGGCCCCCGGGGCGGGGGCATTTTTGGCCCTTAGGCTATAATTTGAACAATCTTAGTAGAGGTCCACCAGGTAAAGCTTCACACCAAATATTAAAGACCTGGGCCTTGTGGTTTCAGAGAAGAAGATTTTTTAATGATTTTCCCAATATAAGCCTATGTAAAACCAAGGCCCCCCGGGCCGGGGGCATTTTGGCCCCCAGGGCTATAATTTGAACAATCTTGGTAGAGGTCCACTAGATGAAGCTTCACACCACATATCAAAGACCTGGGACTTGCGGTTTCAGAGAAGAAGATTTTTAAAGATTTTCCCTGTATAAGCCTATGTAAAACCAAAGGCCCCCTATATAGTCCTCTATATATCTGTGAAGTTTCACCCAGATATTCCATATAGTAAGGGAACTAGAGGCCAAAAAAACATTTTTCAGATATATCAAAGGGCAATAAATCTGCCAAAAATTAACGGATTTTGCCCATCAACAATCCCAAACCACTCATCCCGATACTAATATGTATGCAAAATTTGAACAGAATCCGTGAAAAAATACTCAAGTTATTGATCGGAAACGAAGTGCCGACGGACGGACGGACAGACACCGGAAGGTATAACATAATACCCCGCCACTATCGTGTGGCGGGGTACGGACGGACGGACGGACAGACATGGGAAGGTATAACATAATACCCCGCCACTATCGTGTGGCGGAGTATAAAAAGAAGACAACCTGCATATTAAACTGTTCATCAATATCACACAAATACCTTTGTAACCAAAGCTGACCTTAACCTTAAACAAGCAAAGGTAATCCCAGACTCATCACTTGAACAAATAATGATGTCCCTTGTGATATGTATCTGGTTCTTGAAAAGAATTTTACTAAGCATTGATTACTTTTTAGCATCTGGCTGCATGACCAAGTGGTCCTTAATCACATTACGGACTCTTGAAGATCAGTTCGAAAACTTTTGAGTTTGAATTTTCAGTTATATTTAGCCAAGATAAAGCCTTAGATAAGCTAAAAGGTCAGGAACAAGAAAATATATTGTTAATGGGTGGAGAGCTTAACCATTTCTAAAGCTTCATATCAACTATCAAAGACCTGGGCCTTCTGGTTACAGACAAGAAGATTTTTAAAGGTTTTCACTGTAAAAGTCGTAAAACTGGTGGACCCCAAAGCTGGGCCATTTTTGGCCCCAGGGCTATAATTTGAACAATCCTTGTAGCAACTAGATGAAGCTTCATACCGAATATCAAAGACCTGGGCCTTCTGGCTACAGACATGAAGATTTTTAAATGTTTTCCCTATGTAAGTCCATGTTAAACCGTGGACCCCCTCGGCGGGGCCATTTTTGGTCTTTGAAAAAACTTGCTAGAGGTCCACTAGATAAGGCTTCTTCTTTCTTATGAATATTTTCATTGCTCTTAAAGGAACTCATTTTTTATTTTTATTCATACCAAACATCAAAGACCTGGGCCGTCTTGTTTCAGGCAGCAAGATTTTTAAAGGTTTTCCCTATGTAAGTCCATGTAAAACTTGTGGGCCCAAGGACTATAATTTGAACAATCTTGGTAGAGGACCACTAGATGAAGCTTCATACCAAATATCACAGACCCAGGCCTTGTGGTTTCAGAGGAGAAGATTATTCAAGATTTTCCCTATATAAGCCTATCTAAAACCAAAGGGCTACGGAGCAGCGACATTTTTGGCCCCAGGGCTATAATTTGAACAAACTTGGTAGAGGTCCACAAGATGAAGCTTCATACCAAATATCAAACACCTGGGCCTTGCAGTTTCAGAGAAGAAGATTTTTATAGATTTTTCCTATATAAGCCTATGTAAAACCAAAGGGCTCATCTGAGAATTAGTGTCTCCAGTACATTCTAGGCCCAAGGGCTATAATTTGAACAAACTTGGTAATGGTCCACTAGATGAAGCTTCATTCCAAATATCAAAGACCTGGGCCTTCTGGTTTGAGACAAGATTTTTAAAGGTTTTCCCTATATAAGCCTATGAAAAACCAAAGGGTCCCAGAGTGGGGGTATTTTTGCCCCCAGGGCTATAATTTGAACAATCTTGATAAAGGTCCACTAGATGAAGCTCCACACCAAATACCAAAGATATGGGCCTTGCGGATTCAGAGAAGAAGATTTTTAAAGATTTTCCATGTATAAGCCTATGTAAAACCAAAGGCCCCAGGGATGGGGGCATTTTTGGCCCAAGGGCTATAATTTTAACAATCTTGGTAGAGGTCTACTGGTTGAAGCTTCATATCAAATGGCATAGAGCAGGGCCTTGTGGTATCAGAGAAGAAGAATTAAAATATTTTCCCTATAAGACTATGAAAAACCAAAGGGTCCCAGGGTGGGGGCATTTTTGGTCCTAGGGCTATAATTTGAACAATCTTGATAGAGGTCCAATAGATGAAGCTTCACACCAAATATCTAAGACCTTGGCCTTGCAGTTTCTGAGAAGAAGTTTCTTTAAAGATTTTCCCTATATAAGCCTATGTAAAACCGAAGGCCCCCGGGGCGGGGGCATTTTTGGCCCCAGGGCTATAATTTGAACAATCTTGGTAGAGGTCCATTAGATTAAGCTTCACACCAAATATCAAAGATCTGGGCCTTGCGGTGTCAGAGAAGAAAAGTTTTAAAGATTTCCCCTACATAAGCTTAGGTAAAACCAAAGGCCCCCTGGGCGGGGGCATTTTTGGCTCCAGGGCTATAATTTGAACAATCTTGGTAGAGGTCCACTAGGTGAAGCTTCATACCGAATATCAAAGACCTGGGCCTTGTGGTTTCAGAGAAGAAGATTTTTAAAGGTTTCCCTTTAAAGGGCTATGAAAAACCAAAGGGTCCAAGGGTGGGGCCATTTTCGGCCCCAGGGCTATAATTTGCACAATCTTGAAAGAGGTCCACTAGATGAAGCTTCACACCAAATATCAAAGATCTGGGCCTTGTGGTTTCAGAGAAGAAGATTTTTAAAGATTTTCCCTGTATAAGCCTATGTAAAACCAAAGCCCCCCGGGGCGGGGGCATTTTTGGCCCAAAGGCTATAATTTGAACAATCTTAGTAAAGGTCCTCCAGGTAAAGCTTCACACCAAATATTAAAGACGTGGGCCTGCTGGTTTCAGAGAAGAAGATTTTTTAATGATTTTCCCTATATAAGCCTATGTAAAACCATATGCCCCTGGGGCGGGGGCATTTTGGCCCCCAGGGCTATAATTTGAAAAATCTTGGTAGAGGTCCACTAGATGAAGCTTCACACCAAATATCAAAGATCTAGGCCTTGCGGTTTCAGAGAAGATTTTTAAAGATTTTCCCTGTATAAGTCTATGTAAAAACAAAGGCCCCCAGGGCGGGGGCATTTTTGGCCCAAAGGCTATAATTTGAACAATCTTAGTAAAGGTCCTCCAGGTAAAGCTTCACACCAAATATTAAAGACGTGGGCCTGCTGGTTTCAGAGAAGAAGATTTTTTAATGATTTTCCCTATATAAGCCTATGTAAAACCATAGGCCCCCGGGGCGGGGGCATTTTGGCCCCCAGGGCTATAATTTGAACAATCTTGGTAGAGGTCCACTAGATGAAGCTTCACACCAAATATCAAAGATCTGGGCCGTGCGGTTTCAGAGAAGAAGATTTTTAAAGATTTTCCATGTATAAGCCTATGTAAAACCAAAGGCCCCCTAGCGGGGGCATTTTTGGCCCTTAGGTAATAATTTGAACAATCTTAGTAGAGGTCCATCAGGTAAAGCTTCACACCAAATATTAAAGACCTGGGCCTTGTGGTTTCAGAGAAGAAGATTTTTTAATGATTTTCCCTATATAAGCCTATGTAAAACCAAAGGCCCCTGTGGCGGGGGCATTTTGGCCCACAGGGCTATAATTTGAAAAATCCTGGTAGAGGTCCACTAGATGAAGCTTCACACCAAATATCAAAGATCTGGGCCGTGCGGTTTCAGAGAAGAAGATTTTTAAAGATTTTCCCTGTATAAGCCTATGTAAAACCAAAGGCCCCCGGGGCGGGGGCATTTTTGGCCCTAAGGCTATAATTTGAACAATCTTAGTAGAGGTCCACCAGGTAAGGCTTCACACCAAATATTAAAGACCTGGGCCTTGTGGTTTCAGAGAAGAAGATTTTTTAATGATTTTCCCCATATAAGCCTATGTAAAACCAAAAGCCCCTGGGGCGGGGGCATTTTGGCCCCCAGGGCTTTAATTTGAACAATCCTGGTAGAGGTCCACTAGATGAAGCTTCACACCAAATATCAAAGATCTGGGCCGTGCGGTTTCAGAGAAGAAGATTTTTAAAGATTTTCCCTGTATAAGCCTATGTAAAACCAAAGGCCCCCGGGGCGGGGGCATTTTTGGCCCTAAGGCTATAATTTGAACAATCTTAGTGGAGGTCCACCAGGTAAAGCTTCACACCAAATATTAAAGACCTGGGCCTTGTGGTTTCAGAGAAGAAGATTTTTTAATGATTTTCCCTATATAAGCCTATGTAAAACCAAAGGCCCCCGGGGCGGGGGCATTTTGGCCCCCAGGGCTTTAATTTGAACAATCTTGGTAGAGGTCCACTAGATGAAGCTTCATACCAAATATCAAAGACCTGGGACTTGCGGTTTCAGAGAAGAAGATTTTTAAAGTTTTCATTTAAAAAATCTATTTTTAGCTCCTGTGACCCAGATGTGCAATGGACCGGAACCATTTGAACAATTTTGAAAGGGGACCACCTAAGGATCATTGCTGTGAAGTTTGGTCAAAATCTGATCAGTGGTTTAGGAGGAGATGTCATTTGGAGAAAAAGTTTACGCACACACACACACACGCACTGACGACGGACGACGGATGAAAAGTGATCACAAAAGCCCACCTTGTCACTACGTGACAGGTGAGCAAAAAACTAAGTATTTTATACTAAATGTATGATAAAGTTAGTTATTGTACCTAAGTGTATCTGAACCAGAGCTTGCTCTGGTTTGATGGGGGGTATTGGCACACTATCAACATCAAATTCTATTTCTTTCTCAAATTCTGCCTCGTCCACTGTTTCTCCTCTCTTCTGTCTTTCTTCCAACATTTTCCTCCATTTTGCCTTCTTTCCCTCTATAATTATAGGTAGATTTCTCTTCAGTTCTTCTTTCCTGTCCCGACGGAATAGCTCCACCTGAAAAATGTTTATACAGTGTAACCTCCATTTAACAGCCATTCTCAGAAAATTCCAAAAGTGGCTGTTTAAGAGAGGTGGCTGTTCAACAGAGGGAAATGTCTGGGATGATGTATGGAGTATTATCGACTGACATAAAATGGTGATTACAGTAGACAGCTCAACATGGATGTACTAAACTAAAAATAAATGATGGAGACGTGTCTTTGTTTGCTTGATTTTAGGTTTAACGTCCCCATCAACACTGTATAGGTCATTTTGGAGGCCTTGCTTCCAATTTTGTGGGACTTTTACCCGACATTGAGATGAAATGATATCTCAAGCCCTGTCGCCCCATGAAACCAATAGGGTTTATAAGCATGGATGGTCCAACTCGCACCGCTTTACCTGGGCACGCTTAGATCCTCAAAGCAGTCTACCAGTACTCGTGTGCATTGGTTTCACCTCTGCGTGGAAACATCATGCAGCCCATTTATTTCTTCAAGCCCCGATGGGCAGGGGCCAGCACATGCAGGTTGGTTTTTGTTTTGTTTCAGCTCATAATGCTAACAAGTCTGTGTAATGAACACCCATCTAAACCCCACCTAATAGAGAGAAAACTGGGGTTTACAGAGGGTAAGCATTATTTTCTTATTTCTGCTGTAAAACTTAGTTTGTGGATACCAGTTATAACCACCTCAATGAGGCAGATCTAACGAGCACCCACAACCTGGGTTTAGGTCATTGATAGGAAAAATATCACAAGTTTTCATCAGAAATTGAACCATCCATCAGAAAATGAACCATTTTGTAGTTATGAAAGAATGCACCACATCACATGGGTGTGTTAATGTAATGTATTACCCATTTTTAAGGACATCCATAAACAGGGACACTGGCAAGCAGTGCAGGCCCAGATCAGATGCTGCAGAAAACGTCTATTGTTCTATTGGCCCAAAACATTTTATCTCGGAATATACGGTCACAAAATTTTACATTATCCAATAAGACATTGCATTAGAATTGTTCTCATATGATGCTATCACAAGTTCCGTCTGCTATCTGTTGTACAGCGCAATTCCGCTATCAAGACCACTTAAAATTAAGACTAACTCTCTTTTATAAAGCATATTTAAAAGGTTTCAGTCATTCTTTGTGTGTGTTTTCTGTGCTCAGTCTTCCACAAAGAGACCATCTTTGGAACTGTTCAAAAGTGGTTTCTTTAAGACCACTTTTGAACAGTCCCAAAGGTGGTCTTATTATAGGAATTTTACTGTACTTGCAACCTGGTACAGCTAAACCTATCTAACACTGTTCATTATAACACGGTTTTGGATATAATCTGATTGAAACATGGATTCCAAAAATGTATAGAATATACATGTATAGAAAAACTTCCATATAATCTATACATTTTTGTTTGTAAAAGGATTTGCTCATATATTGCTATAAGATACGATATTATAATGTTATTAATCAAATAATTTCGTATTGGCCCATTTACAGGTCCGAGGTCTGCTGTATTGGCACGAGGCCGAAGGCCGAGGCCAATACAGCTGACCGAGGACCTGTAACTTGGCCAATACGAAATTACTTGATTAATGACAATTTTATTAATTGACACAATTAAAAACATGATTTATGATTTTTGAATATTGGTTGACCTGGTGTAATACAGGATAATCAATTAATAAAACATGGTTTAAATCTGGATGGTTTTGGTTTTATGGCCTTTTCAAGATATTTCACTTACTTTAAGCTAATCATTAAACAGAGGTGGTCTAAAGCCACAGAAAATCCAACTGACCTTGGCATCTCACATGTGGTCCAAGAGAGACTCACAACCACAGTGGGGAGTGGTGAGAAACCTAAGAATCAGGAGTCAGCATTCTTGCACACCAGACAAGGAAATCCGTGATTTTACCCTGGGATAGAAATGTATGTTCTGACCCTGGTGTTCCGACCCCAAATCGAATATAATCGCGTGTTCGATAAATGCACTGGTTGATTACAACCTCATGCGCGGCGTCGTCATGCGTGACGTCTCTAAACATTCCTGTTGTGTCACCACAAAATGGCGGACGTCGGTAACCGAAGTGACAGCAGCATTAAAAATTCGCAATAGAAATGGAAGGTATGCAAGAAAAAGAATCCAATATGGGTGTGAGGGGTGGAATGAAAAATCCGTCCCTCGGGATCACTGTCCGGCATCACTCGGCAAGCCTCGTGATGCCGGACAGTGTCCCTCGGGACGGATTTTTCATTCCACCCCTCACACCCATATAAGATTCTTATATTCTTACCCACTAGACCATGGATGCCCGTCAATGTATTTGTTATTTAACCCTTCTCTTGCTGAATATTCATTTAAGCCACACCCATTTCTGACTTTGAACCAATCAGATTGTTTGATGTAATTTATTCCTAAAAATTCATAAACTGAATGCCAAACAGTGTAGATCCTGATCAGATGGCTTCTTCAGAAGCCATCTGATCTGGATCTACACTGTTTCCAAAGATAGGGGTTGTCGTGAACAGCAAGACAAGGGTTAATTGATTCCAAAAAGTATTTACATCAAAACCTCATTATAGCACTGTTCATTATAACACGATTTTGGACCAAACCTGTTCTTCATAGCTGGTTTCCCTCTGCTTCTTGAACTCTGTGACATATTCCTCTTCCGGGACTATCGTCTCTTCTTCCAATAATTTAATAATTCCTGAATTAATTAAAAGGATATTTTATTGTCAAAACAGGGTGGATGATTAACCCATTTTGTACCAGAAACCCCAAAACGGGTAATTGGCAAACAGTGCAAGCCCAGATCAGACGCTGCAAAATGCGGCGTCTCATCAGGGCCTGCATTGCTTTCAAAATGTTAAGCCATTTTCTACATTAATTTTGAAGGAAACACAGCCTGACACCCCTAAATTTCAAATTGGACTCCTGTTATATATAAGAAGGAAGATTCCATTTGATACTAATGGGTTAAGGTGTTATGTTTCTAATTGTTTTGCGAGGTCTGGGCACCGTTGGTCAAAACTAACAATATCTTTAGTTAACATATCGTTAAAACTTTAGTATAGCAAATGTGCTGATATTTTTGCTGAAAAAAATATGAGCAGCTTGGCTGATCACATTTTTTCAGCAAAAATACCAGCATATTAGATACTGTTCTTACACAAAATGTTACATTTTGACACTTGTTAAGCTAGTGTTTCTTTGAACAACTGGATCCAAGATTCACAACTAATGATGTAGTTAGTCAAAATATAGTTAATATAGCAAATATGCTGATATTTTTGTTGAAAAAATATTAGCAGCTTTTTGCAATTGCCCGAGTATTAGATACAGTAAACCATCACGAAAACACGCCTATATAATTTTGACCCCCTTGAACCCCACTTTTATATATGGCAAAACTGGGGTTTCCGGGGGGTATACCTTATTTTCCTTATTTCTGCTCTAAAATATAGATTGGGGGTACTCGTTAGAACCGCCTCGATGAGGCGGTTCTAACGAGTGCCCACAATCTATATTTGGAGCAGAAATAAGAAAAATATCACAATTTTTCATCATAAAATTTTCATTTTTTCGGCGATAAAGGTGGCAATGTATTTGTATAGGCGTGTTTGCGTAATGAAAGCTCGTTAAGCTAATAATGATTCAAACAACCAGGCCATTTCATTCTTGCAATAAGCTGGGCACAGGGCTAGAGGTGGAATGCAGCTTCAAATAAAGAGAATTATTTTGCGATAATTTTTCTTATTTTTTCATTGAGGCAATCCTAACAAGTACCTACCTATATGTTTCTCCGCCCCCACCCATCGGGGCTTGAAGAAATAGATAGGCTGCATGATGCTTCCACGCAGAGATGAATCCGACCGCACAAGAGTACTGGTAAACAGCTTAGAGGATCTAAGCCTGCCCAGGAAAAGTGGTGCGAGTCGGACCATCCATGCTTATAAACCCTATTGGTTTCATTGGGCGACAGGACTTGAGACGTCATTTCATCTCAATTTTGGGTAAAAGTCCCACAAAAAGTCTCCAAAATGACCTTTATAATGTTGACGGGGACGTTAAACCTCAAATCAAACAAACAAACCACCATTGTTCAAAGGTAGACAACTTTTGGAATTTCCTGTCAGCCTTTCTATAAGCCCTGTTCCACTGAAAAAGGGGTCTACTCTTAAAGGAAAGAATTTGCTCCTCAGGAGCAAATTCTTTCCTTTAAGAGTTAACCCCTATTGACATGGGAGACAAAAATACTTTTGCAGAAATTGCCTCCCCTGAAGGATTATCCATTCCCATTAAGGGATAATTTTTCTCATTTCTATTTTTAACTTCCCCGTCAACACTGTAGAGGTCATTTTGGAGACGTTGCTTCCAATTTTGTGGGACTTTTACCCGACATTGAGATGAAATGACATCTCAAGCCCTGTCGCCCAATGAAACCAATAGGGTTTATAAGCATGGACGGTCCGACACACACCGAGCAGGCTTAGATCCTCTAAGCAGTTTACTAGTACTCGTGTGTGGGTCGGATTCAGCTCTGCGTGGAAGCATCATGCAGCCCATATATTTCTTCAAGCCCTGATGGGCGGGGGCTGATTGAACAATGGTGGAAAAATCTGCCAGGTGTACCCAATCCCCTTAACCCATTTAGTACCAGAAACCCCAAAACGGGTACCCTGGCAAACAGTGCAGGCTCAGATCAGACGCTGCAGAATGCGGCGTTTGACCAGGCCCTACACTGTTTGCAAAAAGTTCAGCCATTTTCCTAATCAATTTTGAAGAAAACACAACCTGACACCCCTAAATTTTGAAATGGAATCATGCTACTGTATATATAAGGAGGAAGATTCCATTTGGCACAAAAAGGGTTAATAATCATTGTTCTTGCATAAATACCTATGCGCATGGCTGTTTGAAGCCGTGCTCAAACAGCAAAAACCGTGTTCAAATCATGGAATTCGCGTGCTGTTTGAACATGGATTTTGAGCTTTTGATATCACAAGACGGGCCTTGCTTTGTTTACGTTACGTTGAGAGACGTAACGTTATCGCCCTGAACGTAGCGTTTTAGGGTTCTTTGATGATGTCAGATGGCTACTGCATGACAAAGTCATTGTAAACAACATTCTGAACTGGTCGCCATTGTGGGTTGTCTGTCGCATTTGAAGAGTTTACATGGAATTTATATGGAGCTTTTGGGCATTTTCGTCAAAATTTGCTGTCGGAATCGTAAGTTATGCAAGAACAGCGATCATCCATGGTTATTTCATTGCATTAACATTTGCCGGATCCCTCTGAAGATATTTGAACATTCGGCCTGGCGGCCTCATGTTCAAACAGCTTCCTCGGGACCCGGAGAATGTTAATGCATGAAAAACCATGGTTGATCCCTATATTACCCCTCCTTATCTGGAGCTAGGGGTGGAGTATGAGACTCTTACATGGGTGCGAGGGGTGGATAGGAAAAGTGGTCCTGAGGGTCACAGTCTGACATCACAAGGCTTGTCAAGGGATGCTGGACTGTGATCATAATCCCCAGGGATGGATTTCTCTGTTTAACCTTCACACCCATAATACTTCCCTTTTTCTTTCATTCCTTTCATTTGTACGTGGGCTTTGATAATGCAGTGCCTTCGAATGGTGATATCTGCAATATTGTGATGGCATTACTGTTGTCAGTATGTTCTGGATCTTTACTGTTTGTAAAGGTAGTGGTTGTCATGGTCAGTGGGATTCGGGTTAAGGACTGTTTCTACTTCAATATGCATATATTGCAAAATCTTGGTCTCTTAATTGGTATCAAAACATACCGTAATGATCCTAACCCTTATCTTGCTGAATATTCATTTAAGCCACACCCATTTCTGTCTATCAACCAATCAAATTACTTGATGTAATTTACTGCTACAAATTCATAAACTGAAGGCGAAACAGTGTAGATCCTGATCAGATGGCTTCTTCAGAAGCCATCTGATCTGGATCTACACTGTTTGCAAAGATAGGGGTTGTCGTGAACAGCAAGATAAGGGTTAAGTATTGGGACAGGCAGGCCTAAGCAAACAGTGCAGACACACTGTTTGCCATTCCCTCTACAACTTTTGGACTCCTTGCTGGATGGTGAAACAAATTTGTTAAAAATTTAGGAGAATTACAGCAAGTCCTAAAGGCATCTGATTTTTTTGGATTTTCAGGGTACTTCTTGAAAAAGGACATGTATTGGTGTATTGGTGTGGGCAAAAGCCCTAATTATGGTAGTTTCTCTCAAAAATATGAAGAAGTTTATCTCCATTTCTACCAGTATTTTCTTCTTTGGAATATCACGTGAACAAGTCCATGAAATGAACACCCCCTTAAACCCCACTTTATATAGAGAAAACTGGAGTTTAGGGGGGTAAACATTATTTTTCTTATTTCTGCTCCAAAACATAGGTTGTGGGAACTCGTAAGAACCGCCTCAATGAGGCGGTTCTAACGAGCACCCACAACCTATGTTTGCAGTATAAATAAGAAAAATATCACGGATTTTCACCAGAAAAGTAGCCATTTTGGAGATATGAAAAATGCACTATGTCGCACGGGTGAGTTATCGTAATGTTCAGTGGAATAGACAACACTATTAAGGTTATGCTGAGCTATTACTAATTATTAATTGACAATCCTGTATTGATCGGAGGTCATCCATATTAACATCAGGTCAACCAATATTAACCTGAGGTAAAGTGATATTAGGAGAGGTCAAGAATAAAAAAAATAATGTTTTTTTTTTAATTGTGTCAATTAATAATATGATGTTACTGATCAAGTAATTTCATAATGACCCAGGTCTACTCGAGGCCAATACAGCAGACCTCGGACCTGTAACTCATCCAAAATGAAATTACTTGATTAATAATATCATATTATGAAAATACTCCTATTCAAATATATTGATTTTTGTTTGTTTGATTTGAGGTTTAACGTCCCCGTCAACACTGTAAAGATCATTTTGGAGACGTTGCTTCCAATTTTGTGGGACTTTTACCCGACATTGAGATGAAATGACATCTCAAGCCCTTTCGCCCAATAAAACCAATAGGGTATATTAGCATGGACTGAAAATTATATCACCATAAAATGGAAATCTCTGATATTTTTCATATTTCTGCTCAAAAGAAATAATAAAAATAATGTTGACCCCTGTAAACCCCAGTTTCACTATATAAGTGGGGTTTAAAGGGGAACAAAATTGCAAATGCGTGTTTTTCCCAATGCCGTTTCCCTTCTTGGATCAGTGGAAAGGGGTAAATGGCCGTAGAAAATATTTCACCTCCAGTAACTATGTTGAGTTATGGTCATATTTGTATATAATCCACATTTTTATCAATCTTTAACCCTTGTCCTGCTGAATATTCATATATGCCACACCCACTACCGATTATCAACCAATCAGATTACTTGATGCAAATTATTACAACAAGAAGCCATCTGATCTGGATCTACATTGTTTCAAAGAAAAGGCATATCCGGGTTCAGCAGGACAAGGGTTAAACCTGTGTTACATCCAAAACTGTGCTAATGAATAGTTACAAATGGGGGAGGCAACTGGGGCAGGGTCACATCTCATTTACCCTTTTCTAATAGCAATGTCGTTTCTTCAGGCAGGAGCTGCAGAGGCAGACCCAGGTGAGCATTCTGTCGTGGGGCTCGAGGCAAGCTGCCTACCAGGGTTCCAATAATTCTTAGCTCCTCTCTCAGGTATCTTGCATCTACAGAAAAAATAGCAAATAACCCACTTTTTATCATATGAGGTCGCGTCGGAGAGTGTATAACGCCATGTAATAAATTCGATAATCCACTAGTGGATTAAATATGCAAATTAGTTGGATACGTCCCGTAACGTTACACATACGACGTCCTAAACGACGTTGCGTTTACTTATGGCGGAATATTGACATTTTTGTAAAATAAACGTGATTAAAAAGCGTTTTAAATGTCATATGATAAATAGAATCTTGCATTCGTGTTCATTTATTATTGAATTTATTAAACTCGTTGAGGAAAAGGGATAAAATGCTCGGCAAAGCCTCGCATTTTATCCCTTTACCTCAACTCGTTTAATAAATTCAATAATACATGAGCACTCATATAAGATCCTCTATGAAATGAATGAATTTGCATTACATTACAATAACACCCATTCGACATAGTACATTTTTTCCCCTCTCCAAAATGGCTACTTTTCTGATGAAAATACCAAGTTTTTTCATACGAGATGTATAGTGCAAACATAGGTTGTGGGTGCTCATTAGGACCGCCTCACTGAGGCAGTTTTAATGAGTACCCACCACCCATGTCTTGCAGTTCTAACAAGTACCCACAACCTATGTCTTGGAGTAGAAATAAGACAGATACCCGGTAATGTATACCCCCTTAAACACCAATTTTCTCTATATCAAGTAGGGTTTAGCAGGTGTTCATTTAACCTTTACCCTGCTGTAGGCGACAAGCCCTATCTTTGCAAACAGTGTAGATCCAGATCAGATGGCTTCTGAAGAAGCCATCTGATCAGGATCTACACAGTTTTACATTCAGTTTATGAATAATTTATTATGTAGAAATAAGCTGCATCAAGTAATCTGATTGGTTCAAAGTCAGAAAAGAGTGTGGCTTAATTGAATATTCAGCAGGTTAAAGGTTAACAGACTTGTTCATCTGATGAATATAACAGGAGTCTATTTTGTAATATTTCACATTATCAGAAATTTCATAGCAACAGACAAGGTGGCAATTTGGAGATATCTGAAGGATATTTTCCTTATTTGTTCATATGCAAGTAAACCTTTATTGTGGGTATTCTTTGAATCACCTTACAGAGGCCGTTCAATGGTTCAAATGAATGGCCAAGGCAGTGCAAAAGAATATGCGGGCCTGCATCCATCCGGTCCGTGAGAAATAGATTGGGCTGCATGATGCTTCCATGCATAGCTGAAACTGACTGAACATGTAAACCACTTAGAAGGTCTGTAAAGGACATAGAAGGTCTAAGCCTGCCCAGACAAAGGTCGTGCAGGTCTGACAGTCCATGCATATAAACCCTATTGGTTTGTTAGGGCCGTAGGGCTTGAGATGACATTTCGTCTTAATGTCTGGTAGATGTCCAACAAAACTGGAAGAAACGTATCCAAAATGACCCAAATAGTGTTGACGGGAACATAAAACCTCAATTCAAACAAAACAAAATGAATACCCACATTATATGAATACTCATTGGGGTTCAACACAATTCATATGAATACCCAAAACATACGTTTTTATGGAAAATTATCAAAAATCATCCATTAACCCTTTTTGTACCCAATGGAATCTTCCTCTTTATGTATAGCAGGAGTCCACTTCAAAATTTAGAGGTGTCAGGTTGTGTCGTCTTCAAAATTTAGTTCAAAAATGGCTGAACTTTTAGCAAACAGTGGAGGCTCTGATCAGACGCCACATCCTCCGGCATCTGATCTGGGCCTCCACTGTTTGCCAGGGCACCCGTTTTGGGGTTTCTGGTACTAAATGGGTTAAATTGTTCACCAAATACCCACGTTATCTGTTTCTAATAACGTCATGTATTATTTTCGATAATCCACTAGTGGATTAAATATGCAAATTAGCTAGATACGTCCCGTAACGTTACATGTACGACGTCCTTAACGACGTCGCGTTTACTAATGGAGGAATATTGACAAAGCCTCGCATTTTATCCCTTTTCCTCAACTTTTCCTCTATATATGGAGAATTGACAAAAATTATCCCATAATTACCATCAAATACCCCCCTAATCTGTTTCTATGAATGTTGGGAATTTGGAGACAAACAAAGGATTCCTTGTTTCTGCATAAAAACTGATGTTGTGGGTATTCATTTGAATTGACTAAGGCCGCCTCTGAATGCCATTCAAATGAATACCCACCAAATGTGTTTCCATGAATTAACTTCAAAAATGGCTGAACTTTTTGCAAATAGTGAAGGCCCTGATCAGATTCAGTGGATCTACACTTTCTCGTCTTTCTTTCTTTCTACTGATACTGCGTCGGTCACATTTGACCGTTACCGCAGGTGTACATTACATTCACTCCAGGTTTTGCAGGATGAAAGCCTACACAGTAATCAATAATCATGTAATTACGATAGGATTCTTTAACCTGCAAGACTCTCCCTGCACAGGGGGCCTCCAGTTAACGTTCCGATCTGAAGGACGGTGCACTTTATGACATTCACCCGCAAACCCGGGATCTCTAGCATCAGAGGCAAGTGCACTAACCACTGAGCTATCACGCTACCCTGTTTGCAAAGACAAATGTTGTTCTGTTCAGCAGGATAAAGGTTAAACATTATATCATATGAAAAATTAGCATCTGAACATGTCATTCAATATAATCAAGAGTGTGTGTGTGTGTGTGTGAATTCAGGTTTAACGTCGCTTTCAACAATTTTTTAGTCATATCACGAAGGTGTCTGGTTGCGACAGGGAGCTCAATGCTCACTTTTATAGTGCTGCCTCACTGAAGTATCATGTCCCAGGCACATTACATGATACCACACCCAGTCACAATATCCTGACACTGGGTCGACCAATCCTAGCTCTACCCTGTAAATCTGAGTGCCAAGCGAGGAGCAGCTAGTACCATTTTTAACGACTTTGGTATGTCGCGGCCCGGGATCCAACCCGTGACCTCCCGTTCCCCTGAGCGGACACTCTACCAACAGGTCCATGTAATAAACAGCCTTGAGAACCCCATTTTAACCCGCTTTAAACAACAGCCCCTATATTTGGAAACAGTGTAGATCCAGATCAGGGGTTGGTAACTCAAAGCCATCGTAAATATATCAACTTAAGATGTATACTTAAGGTGACCACCATAAAATTTATGGTCTCGTTATGCGGGTAACTGAAAACCTGTCGTATCGTTTCCATAAAGTTGCGACCGTCTTACCACTTACGATTTACCTGTGTAATTCTTAATCTCATGCAAAGCGCTTCGGAAACCTTTGTAAGCCAGGGCATAGCAAAATAAAATAACGCTTAACATCTTACTATAAATGATAATACCAGGGTTTGTTTAACAACAAGGCAGCCTTGTTGGAGCCTTTTCTGCCAAAAAAGGCTTGGGTAGCGGTATCATAATAGGCAAGGTTCTAAATAAACTTTGGGATGAGAAACAATGACACAACCGGCGACCCCTTCCCTACATTTCCTCCTGATTTGCCATGCCTGAGCTCATATTAGCATCAATTACTTGAAAGTGTCTTAAACAAATCGTGCAACAGCCAAAAATATATCTCTTTCAAAAATGGCAGAGACAAAGTTTACAAAAAAGAAACGAAAACCAAACTATACACAGGAAGGATTAGAAACACTTGTAGACGAAGTTAATGAAAGGAAGACATTGTTATTTGACAAGTTCAGTCACACTGCAGAGCTCTCGGAAACGCAGGATTCTGCGTATTTTACGCCAACTTTTGCCGTTGTACGCGTAAAATTCACAACCGGCGATTCTTGTGTACGCATGTTTTTATTGCGACACGCGTCCAAAATTACAGAAGCGGTAAATTCAGAAGCTAATTTAGGCCGCTTATGCAATACCAATAAAAGATCAAATGCGGCGCCGCTTTTTATGTTGAAAGCGCACGTGCCACAAATCAGTAGGCGTGACCTATATTGACAGGTATTTTTGCACCTGTCAGTGGGAGAGACGAAATTGGAAAATATGTCGGTTTGCGGCACGTGTTAAAAATGATTGTACTGTTTAATCTCGCCGCGCTAATCCCCGTGTTATTACGGATTACGATTAATTAGTTTACTAATTGATGTAAGCTCATATCATCAACGGATTAGCATGAGTCGGTAAAATATCACGTTTAGTTAAACCAGGGTTACGGCGAAGACGATATAATTGACGAATTACCAATGTCATGTATTTTCGCGACTACACGATCGTACTGGTGACAAAAATGTATGTAATTCTTCAAAATACAATCATTTTTAACAATTACAGGAAGTCAGACGTGGTTAGGATGCTTCCCCTACGTATTTGTTTTCACCAATTAAAAATAATTGAGCTACTGTCACGTACATATACGTCCGAATTTGAAAGCACAAATATAGCTAAATAGAATGCTCCTTTTCTGATCTGGGTTTACATTATATCTGCTGTTATCCTAATACTACCTTATTTTTATGTGGCATTATTTGACTAGAAGTGTTAGAATAAATTTGACCAACTGCATTGGGGGGTGGGGGGATAGACACATCAGTGAAATATTTCTCACTAGTACCCACAATCTACATGTTTGGAACGAAGTTATTAAATGCATTTATCAAAAAAAAAAAAAAAAAAAAAAAAAGAGTTTGGGAGCCATGAAAGTAAATAGTTTTTCATACGGACGTACGTGTAGCCTGATAATAAGAAGTTTTTGTCTATGTTCTATGCTCGATCAAGATCAGAACTCCAACTTTTTTATGTGGGAATCCAACTTTTTATCTGTGAATCCAACTTTTTACAAGGAAGGATTCCTGGAATCCTGTTTTCAAAATCCTAGTGAGAGCTCTGCACTGTTTCAAACGAAAAGAAAAAACAAAGCTTGGAGAGATGTGACAACAACAGTAAACGTTGTTGCAACAACAGAGAGGGGTACAGAAGATATAAGAAAAAAATGGTACGATTACTCGAGCAGGGTTTATCGGAGATGTATAGATCTTTGTTTACATGTATTTTTACATGTATACAAGTAATTCTGCTAAATATAGCATATATATATCTGCCTTAATACAATACCATACAATACATGTATCGCATATCATTACTAAAAGAAACCTCGATGAGGTGGTTCTAACAAGCACCCACAACCTATGTTTGCAGTATTTATAAGAAAAATATTATGGATCTTCCTCAGAAAAGTAGCAATTTAGGAGATATGAAAAGATGCACTATGTCGCACGGGCGTGTTATTGTAATGCCATCAAGTCATAAAACTGATATGACCATGTGTAATATCGTAACAATCCTAAGAACTTGGATAGATAGGCCTAAGCAAACAGTGCAGACCAAGAGGACCAGTCTGATCTGGGTCTTCACTGTTAGCTGTTCTGTCTGTTTGTTTGTTTGTTTGAGGTTTAACGTCCTCGTCAACACTATTTAGTTGATTTTGGAGACGTTGCTTCCAATTTTGTGGACTTTTACACGGCGTTGAGATGAGATGACATCTCAATCTCTGCCGCCCAATGAAACCAATAGGGTTTATAAGCATGGACGAGCCGACTCGCAGCAATTTTCCAGGGCAGGCTGCAAAATTGTGTAACAAATTTGTTAACCCTTGTCCTGCTGAGCCCGGATATGCATTATTTTCTAAACAATGAAGATCCAGATGCTGATCAGGAGGCTTCTGACGAAGCCATCTGATCAGGATCTACATTGTTTGCCATTCAGATTGTGAATTTGTTGCAATAATTTGCATCAAATAATCTGATTGGTTGAGAATCGGTAGTGGGTGTGGCATATATGAATATTCAGCAGGACAAGGGTTAAAATTTTTGGAGAATTACAGCAAGTTCACAAGGTGTCCAAAATTTTAGGATTTTTTACGGTTACACATGGCTACCGGTGCATAACATCAGGATGCCTTAATTGACAACCCTATGTTTTCTGATGAAACCCTATAAACTTCTTGGCAATAAAATCTAACTTAAAACTGTTATACAATTAACCCTTCTCTTGCTGAATATTCAGTTTAGCCACACCCATTTCTGACTTTGAACCAATCAGATTACTTGATGTAATTTATTCCTACAAATTCATAAACTGAATGTCAAACAGTGTAGACCCCTGCCCATAGGGGCTTGAAGAAATATATGGGCTGCATGCTGCTTCCAGGCAGAGCTGAATCCGGCCCGCACACTAGTACTGGTACTAGTCATTTTTGCATCCTGTAGGAGCAGTCTGATCTGGGCCAACACTGTTTGCCAGTATGCAAAAAATATTTTTAAAAAGTTTGCAAGAAGATTCAGCAGACGACATCAGCAGACGACATTTTCAGATTTTGTTTTTACTCGGCAGCTTAAAGAGTTAACGTCTCTTTTGCTCTATTGAAAGGAAAGAATTAATTTACTCCTCAGGAGCAAATCCAATTCTTTCCTAATAGCTTGAAAAGTAGACACCATTTCATCACATTTAAATAAGTCTGTGTAATTAACCCATTTTGTACCGGAAACCCCAAAACTGTACCCTGGTAAAACAGTGCAGGCCCAGATCAGATGCTGCAGAATACGGCATCTGATCAGGGCCTACAATATTTGCAAAAAAAATCAGCTATTTGCCAAATAAAAGTTGAAGAAAACACAACCTGAAACCCCTGAATTTTGAAATGGATTTGTGCTATATACATAAGTTGATACCAAAAGGGTCAAAAACTTTTAAAAACCCCACTTTATATGGAGAAAAGTGGGGTTCACATTATTTTCCTTATTTCCACTCCTGAACATAGATTGAAGGTACCGGTACATGTTACAACCACCTTTGTGATGAGTACCCTCAATTAATATTTGGAGCAGAAATAAGAAAAATATCAAATATATAAAATGACCACATAGGTAAGATTCACTTAACCCTTATTTTGCTGTTCACGACAATCCCTATCTTTGCAAACAGTGTAGATCCAGATCAGTTATGTAACAGACACAGAAATAAAACAAGAATATCGGTGAAACCGATGGATGCTCCCTGAATGTGCAATAGTCGGAACAGGAAACATTATCCCAGTTAAAGAGCAGTAAACTGTGTATACTCACTGTACTTCAAAATGGAGTATAACAAAACCTGTCTGTGTGAACAGATTATCTTGCCTGATGGCACTGTCATACAAACATCAGAAACACAAAAGTCGGAATAAATGAAAGGAAGTATCTTCAGGTACGATACCATATCCCAAGATCCTGGGTGGTAGTTTAGCTATATTAATTGGGTAAAACTGTTTAATAAAAATTATTGAAAACTTACTCTCGTACACAGAGGCAATCCTAATAGGACTGTCTCCAGGTATGGTTCCGTATTGGGTGCCTTTACAGGGATACAGACAAAGCATTTTGCTTTAGGCGCCCAGATTGCCTTAAATCCAAATTGTACAGTAAGTTAATAGGCATTTTTATTTCGAAACTTAGGCGCCCAGGCCAAAACTTAGGCGTCTTGGGCGACTGCGCGCCTGTTAGTCTGCATCCCTGCTTTACATGCATATAAAATATCAGACGGGTTGGAAAATTATATTAAAATCCATCAGCAAATGTAGATACTAGAACGATGACAAAGTTTTTCTAAAAATAGCCGCAGTGATCTTGACCTTGAGCCCAGAACCCTGAAAGTCAAACTTGCTTGAGATATTATCCTACATTTGTGTGAAGTTATATTAAAATCCATCAGCAAATGGCGACGCTAGGGCTATGACAAAGTTTTTTCTAAAAATAGCTGCAGTGACCTTGACCTTAAGCCCAGGACCCTGAAAGTCAAACTTGCTCGAGATATTTTCATACCCAACATTTGTATGAAATTATATTAAAATCCATCAATAAATGTAGGCACTAGAGCGATGACAAAGTTTTTCTAAATATAACAACAGTGACTTTGACCTTGACCCCAGGACCCTGAAAGTTGAACTTGCTCGAGATATTATTATACCCAACATTTGTGTGAAGTTATATTAAAATCCATCAGCAAATGACGACGCTAGAGCGATGACAAAGTTTGTTCTAAAAATAGCCACAGTGAACTTGACCTTGAGCCCAGGACCCTGAAAGTTGAACTTGCTCGAGATATCATACTCAACATTTGTGTGAAATTATATTAAAATCCATCAATAAATGTAGGCACTAGAGCGATGGCAAAGTTTTTTTTTTTCTAAAAATAACCACAGTGACCTTGACCCCAGAATCCTGAAAGTTGAATTTGCTCGAGATACTATTATACCCAACATTTGTGTGAAGTTATATTAAAATCCATCAGCAAATGACAACGCTAGAGCGATGACAAGTTTTTTTCTAAAAATAGCTACAGTGACCTTGACCTTGAGCCCAGGACCCTGAAAGTTGAACTTGCTCGAGATATTATCATACTCAACATTTGTGTGAAATTATATTAAAATCCATCAATAAATGTAGGCACTAGAGCGAAAACAAAGTTTTTCTAAAAATAGCCACAGTGACCTTGACCTTGAGCACAGGACCCTGAAAGTCGAACATGCTCAAGATATTATCATACCCAACATTTGTTTGAATTATATTAAAATCCATCAATAAATGTAGGCACCAGAGTGATGACAAAGTTTTTCTAAAAGTAGCCACATTGACCTTACACTGCAGCTTTAAACAAAGTACCATAACTCTGTGATGAATCATCTAACCAGACAGCACGGATAATATGCGCATCCCCTATTGCTGCTTAAGGTGCCATTGAAGTTTCGTTGAATTTCTGCAAGTAGTTGCTGAGAATTCGCGTAGACACGAACAGTACCCTATATATTCATGCAGAATTCATCAAAGGTCCATAACTGTTGGACAAATCATCGAACCAAAACACGCAGGTAATATGCGCATCCACCTTCGATACTTAAAAGTCCCATGAAGTTTCATTGAAATCCGCCCAGTAGTTTCTGAGAATTCGCATAGACAAGAGCGCGGACTCACAGACTTACGGACACACGGACGAACCTGCGGCTATATGCTCCCCCGAAATTCTTTGGGAAGCATAATAATCAATTATTAGCAAATCACTAACAATTATTGTCTTCTGCGGAATTTATCGATAAACTACTCAGTTATCTGATTAACCCTTATCTTGTTGTTCATGACAACTCCTAACTTAGCAAACAGTGTAGAACCAGATAAGATTGCTCCAGAATCTGATCAGGATCTACACTGTTTGCCATTCAGATTGTGAATTTGAATAAAAACATTGTATCATTGAAGTGATTTGATTGGCTGATAGTCACAAATGGGTGTGGCTTATTAAATTATTCAGCAGGATAAGGGTTAATTTTGCCGGCTGTAGGAAAAAAAAAGTCACAGGAAAAAATGTCACGGAAAAAAGTCACATAATTGGTTTTAATCATGTATGCCTGGAGTTGATTGAAAAGTGTGATTCAGAAGTATAATTTATGTACTGCTTTGAAATTTGAAACTGGGAGCATGACTGGAATGCTAGGAAAATTAAGATGGGAGTCTTTCAAGAAAAGGAGAAAAGACAATAGACTCATACTTTTATACAAAAGTCTAAAGGGTGCTACCAGCATCCAACAGATGATCATGTTCCTCCAACTAAGCACTGTAGAAATCGCACTGTTGAAATCATCGTTCATTGGCATTTCAGGCCCTTACTGCAAGAACTGACATTTACAAAGAATCGTTCTTCCCCGAACCACCAGAGATTGGAATGCCCTTCCAGATTCAATTATTTCACAGCTGAAGGTGCTAAGAATTGTGAAGCAAAGTTTACCTCATTGGTCAGAGCTAGGGACTAACTTCCCATACCACAGGTCCTGGTGAGTTGTGTATGAATGTCATTTGATGTGCCACCAGTAACCTGATGTCACTGTCTGTTTCAGGTCCAGCTGTTTTGGAAGAACTGTGTTTCACCAATAGGTGGGGGCTTTGTTTGTTTGAACTGATGGGACAAATTTCCCATATCACAGGTCCTGGTGTATGAATGGCATTTGACGTGTCACCTGTAACAATTCTGATTGAGTTTTAGCGTCCCCGTTAAAACTATTTACATCATTTTGGAGACACTGCTTCCAATTTTGTGGGACTTTCTTCCTACTTATACTGCGATCGGTCACATCTGACAATTACTCGCAGGTGTACATTACATAGACACCAGGTTTGCAGGATGAAAGACTTTTACCCGACATCGAGATAAAATGACTTCTCAAGCCCTGCCACCCAATAAAATCAAAAGGCTTATATGGACTGGACAGTCTAACTCACATTACTTTGCCTGGGCAGACTTAGTCCTAAGCAGTTTACAAGGGGTGCATTTACTAACCGGAATGGACCCAATAACAGGAACGGACCTGGAATAACTGGAACGGACCTTTATTTGCTCATAAGTTAGAGAATTATATGTCTTTGGTCATATTTAATCTGCTATTAAGTGTAGGTTGACTTTAGAATATGCTAGCCACTTTAGGAAACACTGGATTTTACCCTGGAATAGTCTTGGCCTAGTCCGGTGATCCTAGCCAGATAACAAGAGGGCCATGATGGCCCTGGATAGCTCACCTGATCCATAGAGTAACAAGTGGGCCCTGGGGAGGGCCATTATTGACCCCAGGGCTATAATGTGCATAATGTTGAGGGAGGACTAAAAAGGTGAAGCTTCATACCAAATATCAACAAAGGCTATAATTTGAACAATCTTGGCAAAGGTCCACTAGTTGAAGCTACCCACCAAATATCAAAGACCAGGGCCTTGCTGTTTCAGAGAAAACTTTTTAAAGATATTCCCTACATAAGCCTATGTAAAACCAAATGGCCCCGGGGCTTGGGCATTTTTGGCCTCAGGGCTATAATTAAACAATCTTGATAAAGGTCCACCAGATGAACTTCACACCAAATATCAAAGACCTGGGCATTGCTGTTTCAGAGAAGAAGTTTTTCAAAGATTATCTCTATATAAGTCTATGTAAAACCAAAGGGGCCACGGGGCGGGGGCATTTGTGGCCCGAGGGCTATAATTTAAACAATCTTGGTAGAGGTCCACTAGATGAAGCTCCATACCAAATATCAAAGACATGGGCCTTGCAGTTTCAGAGAAGAAGATTTTTAAAGATTTCCCTATATAAGTCTATGTAAAACCAAAGGGCCCCGAGGCGGGTGCATTTTTGGTCTCAGGGCTATAATTTGAACAATCTTGGTAGAGGTCCACTAGATGAAGCTTCATACCAAATATCAAAGACCTAGGCCTTGTGGTTTCAGAGAAGAAGATTTTTTAAAGATTTTCCCTATATAAAGTCTATGTAAAACCAAAGGGCCCCAAGGCGGGGGTATTTTTGGTCTCAGGGCTATAATTTGAACAATCTTGGTAGAGGTCCACTAGATGAAGCTTCATACCAAATATCAAAGACCTAGGCCTTGTGGTTTCAGAGAAGAAGATTTTTCAAAATTTTCCATATATAAGTCTATGTAAAACCAAAGGGCCCTGGAGCGGAGGCATTTTTGGCCCCAGGGCTATAATTTGAACAATCTTGGTAGAGGTCCACAAGATGAAGTTTCATACCAAATATCAAAGACCTGGGCTTTGCGGTTTCAGAGAAGAAGATTTTTTAAAGATTTTCCATATATTAGCCTATGTAAAACCAAAGGGCCCCTGGACGGGGGGCATTTTTGGCCCCAGCACTATAATTTGAACAATCTTGGTAGAGGTCCACTAGATGAAGCTTCATACCAAATAGCAAAGATCTGGGCCTTGCAGTTTCAGAGAAGAAGATTTTTAAAGATTTTCCCTATATAAGCCCATGTAAATCCAAAGGGCCCCATAGTGGGGGCATTTTGCCCCCAGCACTATAATTTGAACAGTCTTGGTTGGGGTCCAGTAGATGAAGCTTCATAACAAATATCAAAGACCTGGGCCTTCTGGTTTCAGAGAAGAAGATTTTTAAAGATTTTCCCTATATAACAGGGGGAACAACCTACGTCAGAGTAGTGACGTCATAACCATTAGTAGGGTTGCCGGCGTTTACCACACAAAATGCATTTGACACAACAAGTAAGCGCAGCCGGTGCATTTGGTCATAAAAGATTCAAACATACTGAAATCTGTCTCAGAAAGGTGGCTCATTCTTTGAATAACTCGACACAAGCTAATTTGGCAATGATGTCGGAACTACCATTGTTTACAGCGCCGAATCAAATCTTGTGGTAAAGCTATCGAAACCTTTTCAATGTTTGTAGGTAAAATTAGCTCACAGATGGGATGCAAATATTGTTCGTTACCAGTTGAAATATGTTTTCTGAAGACTCGAAATATACATATCTAATTTGAAGCATTTTATCTACCCTATTTAAACCAATATGGCCGCTACTGAAATGGGTACGACATCTCTGCTATGACGTAGGTTGTCACCCTTGTATAAGCCCATGTAAAACCAAAGGGCCCCTGGGCGGGGGGCATTTTTGGCCCCAGCACTATAATTTGAACAATCTAGGTAGGAGTCTTCTAGATGAAGCTTCATACCAAATATCAAAGACCTGGGCCTTACGGTTTCAGAGAAAAAGACTTTTAAAGATTTTCCCTATATAATCCTATGTAAAACCAAAGAAACCCGGGGCGGGGGCTTTTTTGGCCCCAACACTATATTTTGAACAATCTTGGTAGAGGTTCACTAGATGAAGCTTCATACCAAATATCAAAGACCTGGGCCTTGTGGTTTCAGAGAAGAAGATATTTAAAGATTTTCCATATATAAGCCCATGAAAAACCAAAGGGCCCCAGGGCAGGGGCATTTTTGGCCCCAGCACTATTATTTGAACAATCTTGGTAGGGGTCCACTAGATGAAGCTTCATACCAAATATCAAAGACCTGGATCATGCGGTTTCAGAGAGAAAGATTTTTAAAGATTTTCACTATATAAGCCCATGTAAAACCAAACAGCCCTGGGGCGGGGGCATTTTTGGCCCCAGCACTATAATTTGAACTAGATGAAGCTTCATACCAATTATCAAAGACCTGGGCCTTACGGTTTCAGAGAAGAAGATTTTTAAAGATCTTCCCTATATAAGCCCATGTAAAACCAAAGGGCCCCCGGGCGGGGGCATTTTTGGCCCCAGCACTATAATTTGAACAATCTTGGTAGGGGTCCACCAGATGAAGCTTCATACCAAGTATCAAAGTCCTGGGCCTTGTGGTTTCAAAGAGGAAGATTTTTTAAGTTTTCGGTGAAAAAAATCTATTTTTGGCTCCTGTGACCTAGATGTGCAATGGACCGGAACCATTTGAACAACTTTGAAAGGGGACCACCTAAGGATCATTCCTGTGAAGTATGGTCAAAATCCGATCAGTGGTTTAGGAGGAGATGTCGTTTGAAGAAATTGTTTACGCACGGAAGCATGGACGGACGCACAACGGACGAAAGGTGATCCCAAAAGCTCACCTCGTCACTACGTGACAGGTGAGCTAAAAATATGTCCTGTAGTATCACTGTTCAGCATCACTGGAGATGTTGGACTGCAACGCTTTTGAAGGAATTCTCTTTAAAATAACATATCCGGGTGATATAATGGTACCTCTTATTGGCCCATAACTAAAATTTTTCAGGCAAATAATTGATTTTTTTTCTCTGGATTTCTGCACCAAAAAGATAGTGGGTGCTCATTAGAACTGTCCCAACAGATTCAGTTCTAACAAGTATCCACAATCTATGTTTTTGTGCGAGAATTCAGAAATTAATATATAGAGGACCCTCGTTATAACGACAGTATTTGTTCCCTATATTTGTGCCGTTATAAAGAAGTTGCCGTTATAAAGAATCCCAGTTAGGAGTATGATAAGTAATAAAAGGCATTTTCCCCATCATTACTCCAAGAAACAATTTTTATAGATATTTGTTAGAATCGCCTCGGTGAGGCGATTCTAACAAATATCTATAAAATTTGCTTCTTGGAGTATTAGATTACAAGACTCTTTCATGACTGTGGACTCGATTTGTGCATTTCCAACTCGAGGGAAGCCCATGCCACTCGGAACCGAGGCTCAGCCTTTAGGTAAGTAGTCATTCCATTCAAATTGTCGTTATAACGAGGTTTGCCGTTATAACGAATGTCGGTATAAAGAGGGTTGACTGTATATACCATTGTCAGATTGTAAACCCCACTTTTCTCTATATCAAGTGGAATTTACAGTGTTCACATATTCAAGTATTTCTAGAATCCAAGGTATTCGTATCATGGGTCTTCGTATGGAAGACAAATGACCAAAAACGAAATGTATAGTAATCTATGTTTATAATTGGCTTGCACCGCTGTCACAATTGAACATTGCCACTTTTACCAATATAATAATGGTTTTACACAGGTTTTAATAAGAACATAAAACATATTTACATTTATTTTAAAAAGCCTCTGTGTTGTATTGGTAACACTACTCGTCTCATAAACCAAACAGATTCTGGGTGCTTGTTAGAACCGCCCCCACATTGGTGATTCTAACGAGTGACCACAATCAATATTTTTGTGCAAGAACACAGAAATAATGTATACCTCTGTGAACCACACTTTTCTCAATATAAAGTGTAATGAGTGAATGAGTGTTTGAGCTTTACGTCTCACCAACAGCTAAGGTCATATGGAGACGGGACTTGGGTTTAAAGACTCATCCGAAAGTCTGGAGAAGTCATATAAAATGTAATTTACAGGTTTTTAATAAGAACATAAAAAACATATTTAAGAAGCCTCTGTGGTGTATTGGCAAAGCTACTCATCTCATAAACCAAACAAATTGTGGGTGCTAGTTACAACTACCCCAACAGTGGTGGTTCTAACGAGTACCCACAATCTATGATTTTGTGTAAGTATAAAGTCCCAGAATAAAAGCTTCTGTGTCACGAAATTTGGTATAGTTACACCTTAATTGCAACCACTGGGTCGGTATCTCTGCTGGAGGATGATTCGTTCATCCCCGATTCATTCATCAGCTCAGTATCAGTTCCTTAGTGCTGAGGTTGATACTGCGGTGTTGACGTAAGCACACAAGTACTGATTCAAATAACTATATCATATCTTTAACTTTTGCAGAATAAAATTCTAACTTTTTTAAAACTAAGACTGACTTGTCAGGTGAGACATGTATCTTAGCGGATTTGGTTACCACCTTTTGTTTTATTTTTTAAATATTGCAAGTCTCGCTACTTTGGACATCTCCTTCCTGATGCCCGGGACTTCCGTGGAGCATGGGCCATGTTTGCTGATGTTGGCTCAGTGGGGGACGCCTATCTGGATCGGGCGTCTCTTGCCTGATGCCTCCAGCTGACATGTCTCATGAGCTACGTTGGTCGGTGTGTGCTCAGAGGGGGATGTGCTGTGTTTGACGGGTCTTGTCCATCATCCGTTTCGGTTTCAAAACTTTGGGGTTTAGACACACTGATGAAGATTAAATATCAGAAAGGCCTCTGTGTCACTAAATTTGGTATAGTTACACCTTAATTGCAACCACTGGGTCGGTATCTCTGCTGGTGGATGATTTGTTTGTCCCCCAGGGTATCATCAGCTCAGTATCAGTTCCTTAGTGCTGAGGTTGATACTGCGGTGTTGACGTCAGCACTCAAGTACTGATTTAAATAACTAATTATATCTTTTACTTTTGCAGTATAAAATTCTAACTTTTTTAAAACTAAGACTGACTTGTCAGGTGAGACATGTATCTTAGCTGATTTGGTTACCACGTTTTTTTTTATTTTTCAAAAATTGCAAGTCTCGCTACTATGGACATCTCCTTCCTGATGCCCGGGACTTCCGTGGAGTGTGAGCCATGTTCGCTGATGTTGGCTCGGTGGGGGATGCCTATCTGGATCAGGCATCTCTTGCCTGATGCCTCCAGCTGACATGTCTCATGAGCTACGTCAGTCGGTGTGTGCTCAGAGGGGGATGTGCTGTTTGACGGGTCTTGTCCATCATCCGCTTCGGTTTCAAAACTTTGGGGTTTAGACACACTGATGAAGATTAAAATCAGAAAGGCCTCTGTGTCACTAAATTGGTATAGTTACATCTTAATTGCAACCACTGGGTTGGTATCTCTGCTGGTGGATGATTCGTTCGTCTCCGAGGGTATCATCAGCTGAGTATCAGTTCCTTAGTGCTGAGGTTGATACTGCGGTGTTGACGTCAGCACTCAAGTTCTGATTTAAATAACTATATTATATCTTTAACTTTTGCAGTATAAAATTCTAACTTGCAAGTCTCGCTACTTTGGACATCTCCTTCCTGATGCCCGGGACTTCTGTGGAGCGTGGGCCATGTTTGCTGATGTTGGCTCGGTGGGGGACACCTATCTGAATCAGGC
The DNA here is from genome assembly GCA_963580285.1 of Lucinisca nassula. Taxonomy (NCBI): domain Eukaryota; kingdom Metazoa; phylum Mollusca; class Bivalvia; order Lucinida; family Lucinidae; genus Lucinisca; species Lucinisca nassula. The sequence goes on from OY757020.1 coordinate 100,022,040, forward strand.
GTCTCTTGTCTGATGCCTCCAGCTGACATGTCTCATGAGCTACATCGGTCGGTGTGTGCTCGGAGGGGGATGAAAAATATCAGAAAGGCCGCTGTGTCACTAAATGGTATAGTTACACCTTAACTACATATGACCTTAATTATTAGTTGTTAGTGGGATGCAAAACTCAAACATACACTGTACCGCACTCTTATATTGCTGGGTATAGTACATTTTACATTGTAGCACATCAAAAGCGCAACACAGATAGGAAACAATGGTGTTAGAGGACTAACGACAATGTAATGTTCGACACTTTCTGAAAAGATTGATCATTAACATTAAGGATAAATAAGAATTTCAGTATAGCACTAATGAGTATTTGATTACTGACTGGAATTTTATGATAGACCTTTTCTGAAAAAAATATTCAACATTAACTTAAAGCGAATAAGATATGACCGCTTTCGGGACATGACATGTTACACTTGTTCACCATAGTGCATGTAAATGCCTGCAAGTGCTCAATAATTAAGACAAGATGTTTGCTCCTGAGCATTGACCAAAGATATCTTCAAATCTATAAAAAATTAAATAGGTTTCATGGTGCTACTTAGAAACGCCTGGTTTAATCTAGGCATCATTTTTTAATGCCTTTGAACGAATATAATACAGAATCTTTCATCCAAAATTGCCTCCTCTCACCCTTAATTTCCCTACTACCTCATATATTCAGTATATTAAGAAGATAATTGGATAAAATAATAATTTTAAAGGTCCGTTCCGGTTTTTCCAGGTCCGTTCCGGTTATTGGGTCCATTCCGGTTAGTAAAGGCACCGGTTTACAAGTATCGTAGGAGGCCCAGAAATGGTGACTGACCTGTTTCGGTGACACTTAGTTCCCATGCAATATTTTCTAAGTAAAGAGTTCTGTGACGTCATCACATCCAGTTGTTAAAAGTATAAATAAAGACCTTTCATTTCTATCAACAACATCAAAAAATTCTATTCAAAGATGTCAGCTAATTATAAATTTATATTTCCTTGCATATTTTAGCTGTTTTTCTTAATACCTTTTTTAATATGTATTGATGTGCCTCCCAAAAGCAATAGTTTAATTGTCTTGAAATATTTTCCCCATCAAAACATTTTCTGTCTTCTGCTACTTCAAGTTGCATGACCTGTTGGGGTTAGCTTCCATTTTTTATTTACAGGGACTGCCCCAAAATTGATGCCAGTGCTTAACTTTTGTCTTTGCTTTGCAATTCAAAATTGAATACATACCTTGTTTTACTTTAGCTCCCTCTTCTTTTTCAGATGCAGCCTCAAAAAGCTGTGGGGACTAATAAAATCACTGGGTTTCTTTTATCATAAACAAGAGGGCCATGATGGCCCTGGATCGCTCACCTGATCCATAGAGTAACAAGTGGGCCCTGGGGAGGCCATTATTGACCCCAGGGCTATAATGTGCATAATGTTGAGGGAGGTCTAAATAGGTGAAGCTTCATACCAAATATCAACAAAGGCTATAATTTGAACAATCTTGGCAAAGGTCCACTAGATGAAGCTACACAACAAATATCAAATATCAAAGACATGGGCCTTGCGGTTTCAGAGAAGAAGATTTTTTTAAAGATATTCCCTACATAAACCTATGTAAAACCAAATGGCCCCATGGTGGGGGCATTTTTTGGCCTCATGGCTATAATTTAAACAATCTTGATAGAGGTCCACTAGATGAAGCTTCACACCAAATATCAAAATCCTGGGCCTTGCAGTTTCAGAGGAGAAGATTTTTAAAGATTTCCCTATATAAGTCCATGTAAAACCAAAGGGTCTCGGGGCGGGGGCACTTTTGGCCCCAGGGCTATAATTTGAACAATCTTGATAGAGGTCCACTAGATGAAATTTCACAACAAATATCAAAGACCTAGGCCTTATGGTTTCACAGAAGATTTTTGAAGATTATCTCTATATAAGTCTTTGTAAAACCAAAGGGCCCCCGAGCAGGGGCATTTGTGGCCCCGAGGGCTTTAATTTGAACAATCTTGGTAGCGGTCCACTAGATGGAGCTCCATACCAAATATCCAAGACACGGACCTTGCAGTTTCAGAGAGGAAGATTTTTAAATATTTCCCTATATATAAGTTTATGTAAAACCAAAGGGTCTCAGGGCGGGGGCATTTTTGGCTCCACGGCTACAATTTGAACTATCTTGGTAAAGGTCCACTAGCTGAAGCTTCATAACAAATATCACAGACCTGGGCCTTGCGGTTTCAGCGAAGAAGATTTTTAAAGATTTTCCATATACAAGCCCATGTAAAACCAAAGGGCCCCGGGGCGGTGGCATTTTTGGCCCCAGCACTATAATTTGAACAATCTTGGTAGGGGCCCACTAGATGAAGCTTCATACCAAATATCAAAGACCTAGGCCTTGTTGTTTCAGAGAAGAAGATTTTTAAAGATTTTCCCTATTTAGTCTATGTAAAACCAAAGGGCCCCGGCGTGGGGGCATTTTTGGCACCAGGGCTATAATTTGAACAATCTTGGTAGAGGTCCACAAGATGAAGCTGCATACCAAATATCAAAGACCTGGGCCTTGCGGTTTCAGAGAAGAAGATTTTTAAAGATTTTCCATATATAAGCCTATGTAAAACAACAGGGCCTCGGGGCGGGGACATTTTTGGCCCCAGCACTATAATTTGAACAATCTTGGTAGGGTTCCACTAGATGAAGCTTCAAATTAAATAGCAAAAACCTGGGCTTTGCGGTTTCGAAAAGAAGATTTTTAAAGAGTTTCCCTATATAAGCCCATGTAAAACCAAAGGGCCCCGGGGCAGGGGCATTTTTGGCCCCAGCACTATAATTTGAACAATCTTGGTAGGGGTCCACTAGATGAAGCTTCATATCAAATATCAAAGACCTGGGCCTTGCGGTTTTTAGAGAAGAAGATTTTTAAAGATTTTCCCTATATAAGTCTATGTAAAACCAAAGGGCCCCAGGGCGGGGGCATTTTTGGCCCCAGCACTATAATTTGAACAATCTTGGTAGGGGTCCACTAGATGAAGCTTCATACCAAATATCAAAGACCTAGGCCTTGTGGTTTCAGAGAAGAAGATTTTTAAAGAGTTTCCCTTTTAAGCCCATGCAAAACCAAAGGGCCCCAGGGCGGAGGCATTTTTGGGCCCAGCACTATAATTTGAACAATCTTGGTAGGGGTCCACTAGATGAAGCTTCATACCAAATATTAAAGACCTGGGCCTTGTGGTTTCAGAGAAGAAGATTTTTTAAGTTTTCGGTGAAAAAAATCTATTTTTGGCTCCTGTGACATAGATGTGCAACGGACCGGAACCATTTGAACAACTTTGAAAGGGGACCACCTAAGGATCATTCTTGTGAAGTTTGGTTAAAATCTGATTAGTGGTTTAGGAGGAGATGTCGTTTAAAGAAAAAGTTTACGCACGCACGACGGAGGAAAAGTGATCCCAAAAGCTCACCTCGTCACTACATGACAGGTGAGCTAAAAAGTGTACCCAGTGTTACATACCCCTATGAAAACACTGAATACAGCTCATATATTGCTACAAGCAAAGGGTTGAAAAAATGGCATGATTGATTTGTGTGTCCCGGACATGCTGAAAAGTAAATTAATTTGAATATCTAATATACCATTTGTGAATATGTTCTTTGACTGTTAACAGTTTCTAGTAATGTTGTTTTAACCATCACAACATTTTCAATACATAATTATGCACCGTTACTGTACCATGAGGCAAAGTTCAAAGGTAACTGATTCTGGTCACTTGTAATTTCCGGGTTTTGAAATAGGTATCGTTGAGTGACCAGTTTCAGTGACTGTAAGCACTTTCTTTTGTATAATGATTAAATGCCATACAAATAAATAAAAAATGCATTTTATGTTTTGTTTGTTTTATTCCCTTTCCACCCTGACAAATTTGGTTTTCAAAACATCAATAGTGTGTTGGGGGCAGCCATTGTTTTCACCTACATATTTCAAAACCGGAAATTACAACTGACCAGAATCGGTGACCTTTGAACTTTGCCTCATGGTACAGTAACAGTGCAAAATTATGTACTGAAAATGTTGTGATGGTTAAAACAACATTACTAGAAACTGTTAACTGTCAAAGAACATATTCACAAATGGTATAATAGATATTCAAATTGATTTACTTTTCAGCGTGTCTGGGACACATGAATCTATCATGCCATTTTTCAACCCTTTGCTTGTAGCAATATATGAGATGTATTCAGTGTTTTCATAGGAGTATTTAACACTGGGTACACTTTTTTATGATAAAAGAAACCCAGTGTTTTTATTAGTCCCCACAGCTTTTTGTGGCTGCATCTGAAAGAGAAGAGGGAGCTTAACTAAAATGAGGTATGTTTTTCACTTTTGAATTGCAAAGCAAAGACAAAAGTTAAGCACTGGCATCAATTTTGGGGCAGTCCCTGTTAATTAAAAAATGGAAGCTGACTCCAACAGGTCATGTGACTTGAAGTAGCAGAAGACAGAAAATGTTGTGCTGGGGAAAATATTTAAAAAAAAATTAAACTATCACTTTTGGGAGGCACATCAATACATATTAAACAAGAGGGCCCAATGGCCCTATATCGCTCACCTGTGTACCAGAAAAAAAGTGTAGGAGACCACTTGACATTGCTACATACTAAACATCTGAGCTCTGGACCTTATGACTTTGGAGAAGAAGATTTTTGAATCTTTTTTTCCAGTATAAGTCCATAGGTCAATTTTGACCCAAAAGGCATGGCTGGCAGGATTTATGTAGGCGATCATTTTATGTTGCTATATACTAAATATCTAAGGTCCGTACTTCATGGTTTCAGAGAAGAAGATTTTTGAAGCTTTTTTTTCGTTATAAGTTTATTGGAGTTAAGAAGCCACAGGATTTGGCCAATTTGAACCCCAGGGGCAAGACTCAGGCAGGATTCATGTAGGCAACCACTCCACATTGCTACATGCTAAATACCAAAGCTCTGGGCCTTATGGTTTCAGAGAAGAATATTTTTGAAGTTTTTTTTCCATTTTAAGTTTTTTTTTCCATTTTAAGTCCATCCATGGTAGCTAATGGGCCATAGGCATGGCCAATTCCGGCGCAAGGGGCATGATTGGCAGGGTGACCATTTGCCATTGCTACATGCTAAATATCTACGCTCTGGGCACTGTGGTTTCAGAGTAGAAGATTTTTGAAGCTTTTTCCATTAGGAGTCTATGGGGGTAAGGGGCCACAGGCATGGCCCATTTGGACCCCAGGGGCATGATTGGCAGGAATTATGTAGGTGACCAGAGAAAAGGAGAAAAGTGATATAAGAAAGACATGTAGTAGAGGGCTAAAATTGGGGGAGGCGTGGCCCATTTGGATCCCAGGGGCATGATTGGCAGGAATTATGTACGTGACCACTTGCCTTAGCTACATGCTAAATATCTAAGCTCTGGGCCCTGTTGTTTTAGAGAAGAAGATTTTTGAAGCTTTTTTTTCCCCATTATAAGTCTATGGGCGCAAAGGGGCCCCAGGGTGTGACCAATTTGGACCCCAGGGGCATGATTGGCAGGATTTATGTAGGTGACCACTTGACATTGTTACAAGCTAAATATCTAAGCTCTGAGCCCTGTGGTTTCAGAGAAGAAGATTTTTGAAGCTTTTTTCCATTATGAGTCTATGGGAGCTAACAGGGTTTGGCCCATTTGGATCCCAGGGGCATGATTGGCAGGATTTATGTAGGTGAACAGTTGTCATTGCCACATGCTAAATATCTAAGCTCTGGGCCCTGTGGTTTCAGAGAAGAAGATTTTTGAAGCTTTTTCCATTTTGAGTCTATAGGAGCAAAGGGGCCCCGGGGCGTGGCCCATTTGGACCCCAAGGGCATGATTGGCAGGATTAATGTAGGTGACCACTTGCCGTTGCTACCTGCTAAATATCTAAGCTCTGGGCCCTGTGGTTTCAGAGAAGAAGATTTTTGAAGCTTTTTTTCCATAATGAGTCTATGGGAGCAAAGGGGCCCCAGGGTGTGGCCCATTTGGAACCCAGGGGCATGATTGGCAGGAATTCTGTAGGCGACCACTTGCCATTCCTACATGCTAAATATCTAAGCTCTGGGCCCTGTGGTTTCAGAGAAGAAGATTTCTGAAGCTTTTTTTTCCATTATGAGTCTATGGGAGCTAAGGGGCCCTGAGGCTTCGCCCATTTGGACCCCAGGGGCATGATTGGCAGGATTTATGTAGGTTACCACTTGCCGTTGTTACATACTAAATATCTGAGATCTGGGCTCTGTTGTTTCAGAGAAGCTTTTTCCATTATGAGTCTATAGGAGCTAAAGGGCCCCAAGGCGTGGTCCGTTTAGACCCCAGGGGCATGATTGGCAGGAATTATGTAGGTGACAAATTGCCTTTACTACATGCTAAACATATAAGCTCTGGGCCTTGTGGTTTCAGAGAAGAAGATTTTTGAAGATTTTTTCCATTACGAGTCTATGGGAGCGAAGGGGCCCCGGGGCGTGGCCCATTTGGACCCCAGGGGCATGATTGGCAGGAATTATGTTGGTGACCACTTGCCATTGCTACATGCTAAATATCTAAGCTCTGGGCCCTGTGGTTTCAGAGAAGAAGATTTTTGAAGCTTTTTTCCCATTATGAGTCTATAGGAGCTAAGGGGCCCCGGGGCGTGGTCCTTTTGGACCCCAGGGGCATGATTGGCAGGAATTATGTAGGTGACCACTTGCCATTGCTACATGCTAAATATCTAAGCTCTGGGCCCTGTGGTTTCAGAGAAGGAGATTTTTTAATCTTTTTTCCATTGCGAGTCTATAGGAGCTAAGGGGCCCTGGGGCGTGGTCCGTTTGGACCCCAGGGGCATGATTGGCAGGAATTATGTAGGACACCACTTGCCGTTACTACATGCTAAATATATAAGCTCTGGGCCCTGTGGTTTCAGGGAAGAAGATTTTTGAAGCTTTTTTTCCATTATGAGTCTATGGGAGCTAAGGGGCCCCGGGGCGTGGTCCATTTTGAACCAAGGGGCATGATTGGCAGGAATTATGTAGGTGACCACTTGCCATTGCTACATGCTAAATATATAAGCTCTGGGCCCTGTGGTTTCAGAGAAGAAGATTTTTGCAGCTTTTTTTCCATAATGAGTCTATGGGAGCGAAGGGGCCCCGGGGCGTGGCCCATTTGGCACCCAGGGGCATGATTGGCAGGAATTATGTAGTTGACCACTTGCCCTTGCTACATGCTAAATATCTAAGCTCTGGGCCCTGTGGTTTCAGAGGAGAAGATTTTTGAAGCTTTTTTCCATTATGAGTCTAGGGGAGCGAAGGGGCCCTGGGGCGTGGCCCATTTGGCACCCAGGGGCATGATTGGCAGGAATTATGTAGTTGACCACTTGCCCTTGCTACATGCTAATTTAAATATCTAAGCTCTGGGCCCTGTGGTTTCAGGGAAGAAGATTTTTAAATTTTTTCCCTTTATAAGTCTATGGGAGCTGTATGTTGCCATGGCAACCAGAATTCCAATCTGATCAGCCCCAAAACCTTATGCAGCCTTTCCCCCTACCTGATGATGCTTCACATGAAATTTGATAAAGATTGGTCATGAGGTATTAGAGACATACTTATTTGAAATTGTTTACGGACGCACGGACGGACGGATGGACGCACGCACGACGAACAAAAAGTGATCCCAAAAGCTCACCTTGTCACTACGTGACAGGTGAGCTAAAAAGGTATTAAGAAAAACAGTCAAAATATCCAAGGAAATATAAATTTATTTTTAACTGACGTCTTTGAACAGAATTTTTCGATGTTGTTGGTAGAAATGAAAGGTCTTTATTTATACTTTTAACAATTAGATGTGATGACGTCACAGAACTCTTTACTAAGAAAATACCGCGAGGGAATTAAGTGTCACCGAAACAGGTCAGTCACCATTTCTGGGCCGCCTACGATAGGGTCAAAACAATGGCTGCCTCCAACCCACTATTGGTGTTTTGAAAACCAAATTTGTCAGGGTGGAAAGGGAATAAAACAAATAAAATATAAAATGCATTTTTTATTTATTTGTATGGCATTTAATCATTATATAAAAGATAGTGCTTACAGTCACTGAAACTGTTCACTCAAGTTCACGATAGTGCAAGCACCTTGCAGCCCAAGCGGGGGCCCTAAACCAGATACCTGAAGCATTCCAGATGAAGCTTTTGTTGTTTATCACAAAAACGGGTATCTTTTCTTGGTCCATGTACAGAATCAGAGAAAATGTCATTAAAGTTGTCGAAATATCAAAGCAGCCAATTTCAAATTGTTTTCGTGGGTGCCGCCATGTTTTTTTGGAATGGCCCCTATCGGTGTTGTTGCATTTAGCGAAACAACCGGGATCCAAACAGTGGCCGGTTCGATTTTAACTCTTCTGATTTCAGTTGGGCTATGTTTGACCGGAACGACTGGAAATTGCTCCAGACAAGCAGATTAAATTCAACTACTAATTACATCAGCATACTTTGGAACATGTCCAATCCGCAAAATATCTTGGTATCACCATTACTGATAATCTTGATTGGGGTCAACATATTTCTGAGATTACCTCTAAAGCAACTACGACATTAGGGTTTCTTAGACGTAATTTGGCTTTTGCACCTAGGCAGACAAAGGATGTTGCATACAAAACCTTGGTTAGACCTCAATTAGAGTATGCATCACCTGTTTGGCATCCCCATGTTAAAACTCAGGTTCAACAGGTTGAGAAGGTTCAAAGGACGGCTGTCCGATGGACCTGCAGGCGATGGCGGAACAGAAGTAGTGTTGGTGAAATGCTCGATGAGCTGGAGTGGCCATCGTTGGAGGCCCGTCGTGAGCAGTCCTCTTTAACCTTCTTTTATAAGATACACTCTGACACAGTGTCTCTTAATATAGATAAATACTTGACCCCTGTGACTACTTCAACTCAAACAAGGGCATCAAAACTAAACAACAGTCAATATCGTAGGTACCAGGCCTATAGTGATGCCCTGAAGAATTCTTTCTTCCCTAGAAATATTCCTCAGTGGAATAGTCTTCCCTCCTCTGTGGTAAATGCCAAAACTGCAGAGGAGTTCAAAGCCCGCATGGTGTAGATTGGGATCCAGAGGTGTGCGTTTTAGTACACCTCTGAAAGCAGATTGTAAATAGTTTAAGAACTCGTACAGTGGGTGTTTTTTTTTTTTTTTTGCTAAATTCTAAATTTAGCGCACCACCCAACTGAGGTAATGGCCAAGTATGACCGACTCAGTATATGAAGATAGAAATATATTCTATAAAGGACTGTCCATGGAACTGGAATTCGACTCAGAATCTGTTTGGGTTAAGGTTTTTGCAAACAAATAAACTTGAGAGAATCCAAGAGCGGGCCCTGAGATTCATCAATGATGATTATTCATCTTCACTCAGGGACCTCCTCACTTCCACAAATACCCAACCTCTGCATGTACGCAGGCTCAAACAAATGGCTTGCGAAGGGTAGGTATAATATGCGAAATCAAGTTGATTTCGCGAAATCAGCCCGATATAGCGAAATCAACTTATAAAATCAACATTTTTATAAACAGGCAAAAATTGTTATTTCATATTATCTAGAATGTTATTATACATTTATGAGCCCAGTTTCATGAGAAAATTTGAATATTTAGTATGTATTTGATAGGAAATTCTATTCTGCCACTTGATTTTGCTGGCAATCACATGTGCGAAATCAACTCATTTTAGCAGAATCAATGTATAAAATAAATATTCCCCAAAACTGAATAAAACAAATTTGTGCCTATTATTAATAATGTTGTTAAACATTTATGAAGCGAGTTTCATGATGAAATTCAATGTTTAGTATGTTTTTGAGAGGATAATCTATTCTGCCAGTTGATTTCGCTGAAAATCATATGTGCGAAATCAACTAGAAATGTGTCAACACGACACAGATGCCCCCGCCCAGGGGCTACCTCACCTCCCAAAAAATCATGTTGCAACAACAGCTGTCACAGCATAACTCACCCGGAAAAGTGTCCCTGAGGTCATTGGCATAGGTAGGGATATTGCTGATTCAGCCTTTGAAAAAATAACTGTGATCATACTAAATATCAACCCTCGCCATCAAATGGTTTGGAAAATATGAGCTCTTAAAACTTTACTACTAAAAATTACTAAAACTTTCTAAGTTTGCGACCTTGACCTTGAGGTCCTGGGGCAAGGGCGGGGTAATGACTGAATGAAACTTTAGACCTGTATCTATCATCATTCCAAATATGAAGCAAATCCATTATATGGTTTAAAAAATATGACCTCTAATAATCTTGAACATCCAAAGTCTCCAAGTCTATGACCTTGACCTTGACATCAGGGGTGGTGGTATGGCTGAATAAAACTTTTGACCTGTAACTATCACCATACCACATATGAAGCAAATCCATTATATGGTTTGGAAAATATAAGCTCTTAACATGATTTAAATTTAAAAAAATATTTCTGTGACCTTGACCTTCAGGTCACTTGCATCGGTGGGGTATTGCTGTATGTCACGTTGGACCGGTACCTATTATCATATCAAACATAAGTGGCAGAATAGATTTTCCTCTCAAAAACATACTTAATGTTCAAATTCCATCATAAAACATGGCTCACAAATGATTAACAAACTTTTTAATAATATGCATAAATATGTTTTAGTCAGGTTTGGGATAAGGTTATTTTATACACCGATTTCGCTAAAATGAGTTGATTTCGCATATGCGATTGTCAGCGAAATCAAGTGGCAGAATACATTTTCCTCTCAAAAACATACTAAATGTTCAAATTTAATCATGAAACTTGTCTCACAAATGATTACGTAACAACATTTTTAATAATATGCATTAATGTATTTTATTCAGTTTTGGGAAATATTTATTTTGTACACTGATTTCGCTAAAATGATTTGATTTCACACATGTGATTGCCAGCGAAATCAAGTGGCAAAATAGATTTTCCTCTCAAAACTACACTCATTTTCATCATGAAACTTGGCTCATAAATGATTAACAACATTCTTAATAATATGCATCAATATGTTTTATTCAGTTTTGGGAAAAAGGTATTTTATACATTGATTTCGCTAAAATGAGTTGATTTCGCACATGCGATTGTCAGCAAAACCAAGTGGCAGAATAGAATTTCCTATCAAATACATACTTAATATTGAAATTCTATTGAAATGTTGTCATGAAACTTGTCTCATTAATGTATAATAACATTCTAGATAATATGGAATAATAATGTTTTGCCTGTTTTTAAAAATGTTGATTTTAAAAGTTGATTTCGCTAAATCGGGCTGATTTTGCGAAATCAAGTTGATAATAATGTTTTGCCTGTTTTTTAAAAATGTTGATTTTAAAAGTTGATTTCGCTAAATCGGGCTGATTTTGCGAAATCAAGTTGATTTCGTATATTATACCTACCGGCTTGTGAAGTTTTTAAAATTGTAAACGGAATGTCACCCAACTTCATTAGGGATCTTATTAGCTTAAAATCACCAAACTATAATTTCAGGAGCGACAAGACAGCAGATATCCCTAGAGTAAACACTACAAGGTATGGACTGAGGTCTTTCAGGTCCGAGGCGCCACGCATCTGGAATTACCTTCTAATGAACTGAGGCTAGCAGGGTCCTAACCTCGGTTCTGCAGAATGCTCCTGGAACAGCCTCGGATGTGGATGCCCCCTATGTTCTGGTTAATGTTCATATGTTCATCTTTGTTGAGTTTGTTAAAAATATTTTTTCCAATTTACAGATGCATCATGTTTAGTATAGTGGCTGCTGCGGCTATTTCCTTATCATCTTTTCGCTTTCGTACATGGCGCTCTTAAAAAGTGCCTTAATCTTTTTCGTATAAGGTTATGGCTACTGCAGACTCGTACATCAGTACTTCACTTCAGTTACAGTCCCATGGTTGTAAGTATATTGCAGGCTTTGTGCCTAGACTTTATTTAGGGCAAGAGACCAACATGACCCTCTGGAGGAGGGGTCATCTCTCATAGCGATGCTGGTTTGATATGGCCCCTCCATCAGTGCTTCATGTACTGCCTACACTGCTAATATGGCTTAAGCTCTTCCTGGTTTTTCGTCTTGAGCACTTGTGCTTACGAGCTCTTATAATCATGGACTGTACATATTAAATGGCCACACTAAAATAAATCAGCCATATTTTGACACTTTTGTCATCTCTTATAGTTTAAATATTCTCATATTTTTTAACCTAAATTTTTATCTTCTCCTTTTCTCATAAAATAGCCACTATTTCTCTTTTATACTCCTAAGTAAGCTCAGACTTTTTTTACTTTTTTAATTAGGCTCAGGCTACCATGAGATTAGACATTATATACCCCCAGTTTTCTTTAAAATAGTATAGTCTATGACTATTTAACTTTGATATGTACTTATTTTAAATCATCTTTTAACTTATGTAATTTATGTGTAATTTATGTTTAACCTCTTAACCGCATGCACTGTGATAGGTTTGTTGTATTTGTTGTTTTACAACTGTTTGTCGAAGTAAAAGCCCTACTGGGCTTATGTTGTATGTTGCTCATATTCGACAGAAAATAAATATTCTATGTCTATGTCTATGTCTAAAACTTCCCTATTTATTGCAAGTTGGTATCGACCACCTAACGACAAAGTCGAAAACTTCCAGTTATTTAAAGATTAGCTTGATCGCATTAAGTCTCAGAATAAGGGTAAAAAACTTCCCACAGTACATGTCCTAGGTGACTTATTATTATTATTATTATTATTATTATTATTATTATTATTATTATTTTGGTTTCGGTTTTACGATCATTTCACTCATATCAAGCCGATCGTTAATCAGAGGTGGGCGAAAACCGGAGTACCCGGAGAAAAACCACCTGACCTTCCGTTGCAGAACTTGGCGTCTCACATGTGACCCGAGCGAGGCTCGAACCACAGCGGTGAGAGACCTAATGATCAAGAGTAAGCGCTTTTAACCACTAGGCCACGCAGGTCCGTTCTAGGTGACTTCAACTTCAGAGAGATTGTTTGGCCAGACAGGCTCAGCAAACAAGGCACGATGCCGAGTCCGTCAGAAGGACAAATGTTGGTTGACATCATGAATGATCATGGCTTGGAACAGGTTTTTGACTTCCCTACTCGAGATAGGAAAACTTTTATAGGATTTGATTTTTATACAACTTTGCCAGGACAGTTTGGGGATATTCAATCCCCGGACAAACTTAGTGATCATGATATTGTCTCTGGATTTTTTAAAATCTTCATACCACCTATAAAGAAACCTCTCAGAAAGGTGTACTTATATCAAAAGGGTGACTATGAAATTATGAGGAAGGATGCCATAAAATTTACAAGAGAGAAATACTTTAATGGTCATTCAGACGTTCGGTCTGTCCAGGAGAACTTTGATTCGATAAAGTCTTTCATTCAAGCTTCGTCCGAAAATCATATCCCCTCCAGAACCAGAAGGTCTGTATCTTCAATTCCTTGGATCACACCAGAAATAAGAAGAAAATTTCGGAGAAGAAACATGATTCATGCTGAGGCAAAAAAGTTAGGAAGTGGTAAACTCAGAGCAAAATTTGAAAACTGGAGACGAGAAATTAAAAATGACACCAAAAAATCTGCATGATCTGTATGTAAATAACTTGGTAGAGAAGGAAGATATGCAAGGTATCCCACCCCTTAATAAAAGAGGAGGAAACGGGGTCGCTGAATCGGACTCTGAAAGGGCAGAGGAATTGTTGGTCAATTCAATGATGCATTTAATAAAACTGAGTTCAACGAGGTTGCATTGACTGGAAGATCGACCCCTTTCATTGAAAATGTCAAGTTACTCAAAGGCTTGAACCCGTCTAAAGCTTTAGGGCCTGGTGAGCTTCATCGTAGAGTCCTGAAAGAACCAGCAAACGAGTTCGGTCCCGTTTTTGCTCATCTTTTCCAACAACCTTTCGGTACGGGTGAAATTCCCAAAGAATGGCTCCTGGCGAACATCTGTCCACTTTTTAAAAAAAGGAGACAGGTCTCTTGCTCGTAATTATCGCCCGGTGTCACTGACCTTTGTACTATGTAAATTGCTTGAACACTTAGTCTACTCAAACATCATGGTCCACTTGGATGAACATAAACTCTTGTCAGACAGACAACATGCATTTAGGAAAAGGCATAGTTGCGAAACTCAGTTGAGCAGGGCTAATGATGATTGGGCAAAAATCTTGGACAAAGGGGGCAGGTGGACACATTTATTCTGGACTTCGAGAAGGCTTTTGACACCCCTCCTCATGAACAACTTAAATCCAATTTATTTGATTATGGAATTGGAGGAAAGACTCTCAAATGAATAGATTCCTTCCTTTGTTACAGAAAACAGCGTGTTGTTGTTAATGGTGAATCTTCAGTATGGGCGCCAGTTTTATCTGTGGTCCCCCAGTGGACTGTTCTTGGCCCGCTGCTATTCTCCTTGTACATTAATAATATTTCCACTGACAATGACTCGGAAATAAGACTGTTCGCAGACGACTGTGTTTGCTATCGGGAAATCAGAGGTACTGAGGACTCAATGAAACTTCAGAAGGATATAGATAGCTTAGGATGTTGGGCACGAAAATGGAGCACGAGATTTCAACCCGTTAAATGCAATATTATGCAGATAACTAGGAAAAGAATAAATAAGATTGAGGCTTCTTACACCTTAGAGAGAATGGTCCTCGAAAATGTGAATTCCATTAAATACCTTGGTGTGACAATCACTCACGATTTGAGATGTAATACACACATTAGCAACATGTGTACAAAGGCGAATAGAACACTTGGTTTTCTTTGGCGAAATCTTCATGAGTGTCCTCAGGATGTGAAAGAGACGGCATATAGGGGACTTGTTCGCCCAATCTTGGAATATGGTAGTTGCATCAGGGTCCCAAGCGGAGTGGTCCTTAATGAAGAAATTGAAAAAAAAAAGTTCAGAATAGAGCTGCTAGATTTGTAACAGGAAATTACTGCTTTGAAACCGGGAGCATGACTGGAATTCTAGGAAAATTAAGATGGGAGTCTCTCAAGAAATGGAGAAGAGACAGTAGGCTCATACTCTTATACAAAGGTCTAAAGGGTACTGCCAGCATTCCAACAGATGACCTTGTTCCCTCAGCTAGGCACTGTAGAAAGCACTATTCAATGACGTTTCAGACACTTACTGCAAGAACTGACATTAATGATGAATCGTTGTTTCCCCCCCCCCCCCCCCCCCCCCCGAACCATTAGAGGTTGGAATGCCCTTCCCGATTCGTTCATTTCGACGGCTGAAGGTGCTGAGGATTGTGTAGCTAAGTATAAGTAAAACAAAGATCCGGAATCGATACAATTAACTTACTCCACCCATCAAAGACACCAAAGGGAAAGAAACACAAACATGAAGCGACCAGCTGACCATAATGGAAACCTAAACAAAGGAAGGCCATACGGACAGTTACTTTCCCACAAAATGGCCGAATGGCCATCCAAAATAAAAAAAAAACACAACAAGTGATACACACAGTAAGTAACAAATAACAACATAAATAAACCGCCACAGAAGAACCGCCTTGGAACGGTCAGTGGAAGGAATTCCACTGGGGGCGGGGGGGGGGACTTAAATCGATTTTACATGGCCATAATCCTCGCCCTTACCTCTGTCGCGGTATACACTGATTTTGTTTAGTCCGCACGAAGGCTTCCTAACTCCTCAGTGTAAGTTTAACTCTTTGGTTAGAGCTAGGGACTAACTTTTACATTGAAATAATGCCTTGAGAAGGAAAGAATGATATTTTGCTTTTATTACTGAAATTCATTTATCCTGGATCCGTTTTTGATTTACAAAAATCTCTTCCTGAATGACTCGTGTCAATGGCATAGGATACCGTTTTTCATGAAAGCTTACTTACAACTATCCAAGTATAGCTATCACATACGGACAGAGCTTAGATCTGTCTGTCGGTCGGTCCGTCCGTCCGTCCGGCCGGCCGTACGTACGTGCGTCCGTCCATCCATCCAGCCATCTATCTATCGAAGAGCAGTTAAAAAATGTTCAGCGATCTGTCTAATCGTGCACGAAAACACGCCTTTATAAAACTGACCCCCATAAACCCCACTTTTAAATGTAAAACTGGGGTTTGCAGGGGTATATATTATTTTCTTATTTCTTCTCAAAAACAAAGATTGTGGGTACTCGTTAGTACCGCCTCATCTTAAGATTTTCCTTTTTTCAGCAAATTAGTAAAATTTACAATGTATTTTAATAGGCATGTTTTCGTAATGGAGTGGACTGACAGACGGGCGTCGAGTCAACTTTGGTTCGACGTCATGCCGTCGACACCCACTCCAACTCCCTTCAATGTCACGTGACCGTTGAGATGAGAGAGAGGTTTGACTGATCCCTGTATTCAAAATGGAATCTTCCTCCTTATGTATAGCAGGAGTCCATTTCAAGATTTAGGGGTTTCAGGATGTGTTTTCAAAATTTGTTTGGAAATCGGCTTGGCTTTGTGCAAACAGTGTAGGCCCTGGTTAGACGCCGTGTTCTGCGGCGTCTGATCTTGGTCTGCACTGTTTGCCAGGGTACCAGTTTGGGGGTTTCTGGTACCAAATGGATTAATGTAAGGGCTGGGCAGGTTGAACAAATTTACAAATCTAGCATATTTACTGTAAAATCTTGCACTTGCGAAGGAGTGTTTCATTCTCATGCTCTGAAATGGTGTTCTACGTTTGTTTTAAATTTAATCTTCCAATCCAACTGAGTCTTGGTGGGTCAGAGCACTTATTAAGCAACGCCGTATTATAGCCAACGCAAAGTGCTGGCGTTTCATCGACGTTGTGCATCGCTTTGATGTTGGTTTTATGTAGAAACGACGTTGTTGACAAGCTACATGTCGGTTGACTTGGAGTTATTTACATTTACCTACACTCGCTAATTGTTGGTATGCTAAGAGAGAGAGCAATATGTAGGCCATGGCACACTCGGAGAGAGAGAGAGAGAGAGAGAGAGAGAGAGAGAGAGAGAGAGAGAGAGAGAGAGAGAGAGAGAGAGAGAGAGAGAGGACCCTGTTGGGTCGTGTGTACAATATATCTTTAAGAGCAGTTAAAATAACACTTGGGATTGGCGAAATTTCACACCTGGCAGCATATCGGTGTTTCTTCCATTACATCTTACATTAGAATTCGCCAAAAGTTTAAAAGAATTCCACTGTTTTACGCTGTAATTAACACTTTATCTGTCCCACTGCCTTGAAGCAATACAACAGTTGACGGCCAGGGCTTTTACCGTTCTATTTTTAGAACCGGAAGTACGTCATGAAAAAAGCTCCTATAGAATGTTCCGAAAGACGTCACGTGACATCGTTGTTTTTCTTTCATTACGTTCTTATACTATTTCGTTTAACCCTCAAATGCCACTATTTAAGCAAACAGTGAAGTTCCTGTGCAACCTGCTGATCTGGGTATTATCCAGCACACGATTCCTGTCAGCTCTTGTTGCATCCATAAAAATAGCGCAACGTTTCAAGTTCTATTAATAAAACTTAATATCGGTTTTCCCAAATCAAGGATGGTCACGTGGACAACTGCACTAATTCCGTTTGGCCATTTAGTAAATTTGGGTCGATCGTAAACCGATCGACCCAAAAACGAAAGAAAGAAAGATAAACGTGTCTGCCAATTTCTTCATGGTCAAACCATAAATTTCTAAATTAGCTCAGTACATATCTAGAAAAGTAGAAGTAAAACAAAGATCAGGAATTGATACAATTAACTTACTCCACCCATAAAAGACACCAAAGGGAAAGAAATACAAACATTAAGCGACCAGACCATAATGGAAACCTAAACAAAGGAAGGCCATAAGGACAGTTACTTTCCCACAAAATGGCCATATGGCCATCCAAAACCAAAAGACACAAGTCATACACACAGTAAGTAACAAACAACAGCATAAATAAATCGCCACAGAAGAGCCGCCTTGGAACGGTCAGTGGAAGATTTCCACTTGGGGGCTTAAATCGATTTTACGTGGCCACAATCCTCGCCCTTACTTCCGTCGCGATTTAGACAAATAATTTGTTTAGTCCGCATGAAGGCCTCCTAACTCATCAGTGCAACATCTCCGTGAACACAAAAATCAAAGAACCACAGAGGTGAGACAACGGTGAGGACTCGACAGCAAGAAACCACTGAAATGCTGGAGCAAAAGAAAACCAACAGTTAGACTCCGATGAGCCCGACCAGAGACAGAGCATCAGGCACCAACCAACATTATCTCTCTAATTTTCAATAAGCCTTTACGTTGGAGCCGTCGTAGAATCTGAGGCCTGACCCACCGGCGTGCAATTAAAGAGGGAAGCAAAGTTGCCAACCGTGAAGCCTCCGTGATGTAGTGGTTACGCTACTCGCCTTGTAAACCAGGGTCGCATGATCGATCCCGGGCTTCTCCAGACTTTCGGATGAGTCTTTAAATCGAAGTCCCGTCTCCGTATGACCTTAGCTGTTGGTGGGACGTAAAACTCGAACACTCACTCACTCAGTACATATCTACTAATAATCTTACAGAGAAGTTCTCCTAGCGGGCACATGATGTCTTAGCAACGTCGCATCAACGTCGCATTGATACGACGATGCACATACGTTGTGCAGCCGCTTGGAACTATGTTCCTTCGGGCGTTGGGGCATAAAGAGGAGAATAACTTGACAAAAAAATGATCATTTTTTAACCATTTGATTTAGACATTATAGCCCTGATCAGACGCCGCGTTTACCCAAGGCGAATTAAAATACGTTTATTCCAACCTGTACGGGGTCCTGAAACATTTACCCATCAATGCCAACTAATTGTTTCAATACTGGGACATTCTGAAACTGTTAAGATAGATAAGAGGCCACAGAAGGTTGCGTCTGATCGGTGTCTTCACTATTTGCTAAAGTACGGAACACATCTTACAATTAGAGCTCTCGAAAGTAGGCAAATTGTAGGTCAGTAAAGGGTTATTTAGTTGGTCACTGATAAGCTAACCCTTTTAACCCTGTAGACCTGTGCAGACGCCGAGGTAGAAATACACTGTATCTATGCAAACCTTGTAGATCCTGATAAGACGGCACGTAGCTAGAACGTCTCGTCAGAATCTACATGTACACTGTTTGTCATCATGTCAGTGAACTAATCAGAAATCCCTTTCTATAAGAATATATTTAAAGCGAGAAGAGTCCTGTTTAGAAACTCGGGGATGAAAGAGTAAAACATAAATATCATTGGAAAGCGCGTAGGAAAATAGTCCCAGAGTACTGTTTTCTTTTCAGAATTCGTCTTTCTGTGCCAATTTATATTCAATCCGTATAATGTCCCGAAAACTGAAATATTTTGAAAGACCTTCCATGCCTGCAAAATTAATTTTCAAGAGTTCAGTTGGACTAATTTATGCAGGGAACGAACAGCGGAAGTGGAGTAACGCGGTCCAGTACCGGAAGTAGAAATGTAATGACATAGAAACTTGATTTTGAAAATCAACTTTCAAAAATCATATGTTTTGTGTAAAAAAAATCGGACTTTTTCATATAAAAATTCAATCTCTTCTGTTCTTGTGCTCGCACAGGGGATGGTCATCACACACACACACAACGAAACAATATCGTAGGTATCAATAGTGATGCCCTGAAGAACTCCTTCTTTCCTAGAACTAATCCTCAACGGAATAGTCTTCCCTTCTCTTCGGTGAGCACCAAGTCCGCAGAAGAGTTCAAAGCCCGTTCAGTGTAAGATTGAGACTCAGAGGTATGCGTTTTAAGATACCGCTGTTATGCAGATTGTAAATAGTTTTAAGGACGCATCCAGTGCCTTTTCTTCTTTTTTTTTCAGCTAAATTCTACATTTAGCCACCCAACGAACCGAGGTAATGGCCAAATATGACCGACTCAGTATAAGAAGATAGATAGATAGATAGATAGATAGATAGATAGATAGATAGATAGATAGATAGATAGATAGATAGATAGATAGATAGATAGATAGATAGATAGATGGATGGATGGATAGATAGATAGATAGATAGATAGATAGATAGATAGATAGATAGATAGATAGATAGATAGATAGATAGATAGATAGATAGATAGATAGATAGATAAACAAGAACAAACAAGAGCTCTGCAAGTGGGGCATTATTTACGTCCGTGTCAATTTATCACGTGAACAAGTCTGTGAAATGAATACCCCCTTACACCCGACTTTGTACAGAGAAAACTGGGGTTTACGGGGGTAAACATTATTTTGCTTATTTTTTACTCCAAGACAAAGGTTGTTGGTACCCGTTAGAACTGCCTCGATTAGGCGGTTCTAACGAGCACCCACAGTCTGTGTTTGCAGTATAAATAAGAAAAATGTTATGGATTTTCATCTGAAAAGTAGCCATTTTGGATATGTGAAAAAAATGCACTATGCCGCACGGATGTGTTAGCGTAATGTGTAAGATGGGACATAAATATACTGACTGTTGTACAAGTTTGGGTTTGTGGAATGTAACCAAGGGACAATACGTGCTCCATATATTCTTACCTGGCACTATTAATAACCCTCAATGGCTCAAACTATTTGTCTCCAACAAATTTTCATGGTCAACTAGAATACTGTCGATGGTGCGCCATCGCAAATCCCCACGTTTTCTACAGTGGGGCCAAGTACCGAAAACCCCTCACCCTGGGCTCTAATTTGACTCCATGGTCAAAATATTACCTGTATTATATTCTACTAATCATGCCCTTCAATTTCATATGCCACATGACTATGTTTCAAAAAACTTAAATTTTGACCCTTTGACCCCTCTCCCAGGGCCCCAATCTGACCCCAGGGTCAAAATTTTACTTGTAGTTTATTCTACCCATTATCCCCTTCGCATAGATATGCAACATGACTATGTTCT
The DNA here is from genome assembly GCA_963580285.1 of Lucinisca nassula. Classification (NCBI taxonomy): domain Eukaryota; kingdom Metazoa; phylum Mollusca; class Bivalvia; order Lucinida; family Lucinidae; genus Lucinisca; species Lucinisca nassula. Next base: position 100,043,022 of record OY757020.1, read on the forward strand.
GAAAAACTTTAATTTTGACCCCGACCCCCCCCCCCCCCAAGTCCGACCCCCAGGGTGTGACCTAGAGGTCACAGCCAAAATCCCGTTCAATATGTTTTACTTTTTTCACAACTAAGTACATGTGCAAAGTTTGGCATCAAAATCTTCAAAATTGACTTTGTAATTGAATTTTATTGATATTTGACCTTTTGACCCCTCCCCAGGGCCCCTGGGGGCGGGGACAAAAAAAAGTGTGCTCTTGCGCAAGCCATTCATGTAAGCAACTCGCATACCAAATTTGGTTGAATTCCGGCTAACGGTTTAGGAGGAGATAGCCAGACAGACAGACGGACAGACGGACAGACAGACAGACAGACAGACGGACGGAGGCGATAACAATATCCCCACTTTTTTTTTAAAAACGTGGGGATAATAATATTTGGTAGACCATAACCCCAAAATAATATAGGCATAAATCTGGCAATAAGTGGTGGAGTGTAACCTTGAAATAATATGCGCTGCTCCACACCATAGTCTAACTATACGTAGAGTTTCAGCTTCATCAGATGTAAAATGTGGGAGGCATTATCCGGAAACAAAATATTTTTAGAAAAATATGTGAAAGTTGAATAACTCTGGTAATATTTGGCTGACTGTAACCTCAAAATAAAATGCAATGTTCCACATCATGGTCTTACTATATATTAAGTTTCAGCTTCATCTGATGTAAAATGTAAGAGGATTTATCCCGAAACGGAATGTTTAGAAAAATCTGTGAAAGGGGTATAACGCTGGTAATATTTGGCAGACCGTAACCTTAAAATAGTATGCACTGTTCCACACCATGGTCTTACTGTATGTAAAGTTTCAACATCATCCGACCTAAAATGTAGGCAGAGTTATCCGGAAACAAAATGTTTACCGAATATTTCAAAGGGGCATAATTCTTTTATTATTTGGTGGACCATAACCTCGAAACAATATGCGCTGCCCCACATCATGGTCTAATTATATATGAAGTTTCAGCTAAGCTGGATGTAAAATGTAGGAGGAGTCATCCGGAAACGAAAAGTTTACAAAAAAAATCAAAGGGGCATAACTCTATTACTATTTGGTGTAATATAACCCCGAAACAATATGCGCTGTCCCACATTATGGTCTAACTATAGATGAAGTTTCAGCTTGATCGGATGTAAACTGTAGGAGGAGTTATCCGGAAAGGAAAAGTTCACAAAAAAATCAAAGGAGCATGACTCTATTAATATTTTGTGGACCGTAACCGCGATTCAATATGCGCTGCCCCACATCGTGGTCTATTTATGGATGAAGTTTCAGCTCGATCGGAGGTAAACTGTAGGAGGAGTTATCCGGAAACGAAAAGTTTACAATACAAAATATTTCAAAGGAGCATAACTCTATAAATATTTGGTGGACCATAACCTCGAAACAATATCCTATTATACCTGCGTAAAAGACTGCGTTTTATACCAGCCCAAAATCTTCGCCGTGACAGCGGTATGAGGAAGTATGGAAACAGAATCAGAAGAATATTCTGCAGCTACCGGCACCGTCGGTAAAATAAATAAGATACAAACGGCCCTTTTAAGGGCCATACAATTACTTTGAATGATTGATTACTTTTATGATTGTCCAATCATGAATCACCATTCAAATCAACATTAATAAATAATATTCATTTTAATGAAAGATATTACTACAAGAAGTTCTATGCTCCCTCTCGTCTACTACAAATTCATTTACCTTTCGCATTTTAGGGTAAGTCCTTTTCACGAAAAGGAGTCCTTTTCGCATTTCAGGGTCAGAATCAGAATTGTTACTGGTGACACGTCAAATGATATTCACCAGGACCTGTGATATGGGAAGTTAGTCCCTAGCTCTAACCAAAGAGGTAAACTTAGCTACACAATTCTCAGCACCTTCAGCCGTCGAAATAATCGAACCGGGAACAGCATCCCAATCTAATATTTCGGGGGAAGAACGATTCTATATAAATGTCAGTTCTTGCAGTAAGGGTCTGAAACGTCATTGAATGGTGCTTTCTGCAGTGCCTAGCTGGGGGAACAAGGTCATCTGTTGGATGCTGGCGGCACCCTTTAGACCTTTGTATAAGAGTATGAGCCTACTGTCTCTTCTCCTTTTCTTGAGAGACTCCCAACTTAATTTTCCTAGAATTCCAGTCATGCTCCCAGTTTCAAATCAGTAATTTCCTGTATCGGGTAACCGTATATGGGTCATATGTATCACTTACACAGTGTAGTGACTAGTCAGTGAGTATTAGATCCGTGTTTGCAGCATCATATTTTTCTCCTCACGTTTTGGGCAAATTTTGATAGATAGATAGATAATAGATAGATGGATGGATGGATGGATGGATGGATGGATGGATGGATAGATAGATAGATAGATCAGAATCAGAATTGTGACTGGTGACACGTCAAATGACATTCATATACCAGGACCTGTGATGTGGGAAAGTAGTCCCTAGCTCTAACCAAAGAGGTAAATTAAGCTACACAATCATCAACACCTTCAGCTGTCGAAATAATCGAATCGGGAAGGGCATTACAATCTCTAATGGTTCTGGGGAAGAACGACTCTTTATAAATGTCAGTTCTTGCGCTAAGGGTCTGAAACGCCGACGAATGGTGATTTCTACAGTGTCTAGCTGGGGGAACAAGGTCATCTGTTGGAATGCTGGAAGCACCCTTTAGACCTTTGTATAAAAGGATTAGCCTACTGTCTCTTCTCCTTTTCTTGAGAGACTCCCATTTTAATTTTCCAAGTATTCCAGTCATGGTCCCAGTTTCAAAGCAGTAATTGCCTGTTACAAATCTAGCAGCTCTATTCTGAACTTTCTCAATTTCATCGTTAAGGACCACTCCACTGGGGTCCCAGATACAACTACCATATTTCAAGATTGGGCGAATAAACCACTGGCGGTTTATTTATGTCGTTGTTTGTTACTTACTGTGTGTATCACTTGTGTTTTCTTATTTTGGGAGGCCATATGGCCATTTTGTGGGAAAGTAACTGTCCTTATGGCCTTCCTTTGTTTAGGTTTCCATTATGGTCTGGTCGCTTAATGTTAGTGTTTCTTTCCCTTTGGTGTCTTTGATGGGTGGAGTAAGTTAATTGTATCGATTCCTGATCTTTGTCTTACTTCTACTTTATATACTGCCTCTTTTACATCCTGAGGGCACTGATGAAGATTTCGCCTCAGGAAACCAAGCGTTCTATTTGCCTTAGTACACATGATGCTTATATGAGTATTCCATCTCAAGTTGTGTGAGATTGTCACTCCAAGGTATTTAATGGAGTCCACATTCTCGAGGACCGTTCCCTCTAAGGTGTAAGAAGCCTCAACTTTATTAGATCTCTTCCTAGTTATCTGCATAATATTGCATTTAACTGGCTGAAATCTCATGCCCCATTTACGTGCCCAACATCCTAATCTATCTATGTCAGCCTGAAGTTTCAATGAGTCATCTGTATCTCTAATTTCCCGGTAACAAACACAGTCATCTGCGAACAGTCTTATTTCTGAGTCAATGTCAGTGGAAATAGATACAAGATACAAGATACAAGAAACTTTATTTAACGTCGGATATGAATATAACAAAAATAACATTAGCTGCATGAGCTATTTTCCGACAAACAAAGCATATAAAAGTAACATAAATATAAAGGCTGCAAAGGAAGAGGATCACAGTTAAATGATTAAATATACACATATATATATATATAGTTGCACAAGCAAACATATAAATTGACTAGACTGTTGCTTGAGCAAGTATGATCACATCATGCTTCATCAGCAAGTAAAATAACGGAATCACAGTTAAATAATCTTGACTAATAAAATGAGATGTGTAGTGATAAAAAGATGAGAAAAAATATATATATATATATATACATATATATATATATATATATATATATATATATATATATATATATATATATATATATATATATATATATATATATATATATATATATATATATATATATATAATGAGGGTATAAGCAATAGGATAATGTCAAAGCCATAGAGATCCATAATTAGAAAGTCTTATACCGGAAAGAACGAAAAAAGACAAAGAGAGCGAAAGTACGAAGACACCTTGAGAACCCGGTTGAGTCAAGGTATCTTTGTCGAAAAGGCGAAAGGAGGCACAAGACTTCAGATGGATGCAAATTCTTTCATGGCAGCTCATTATACATGTGACCTTGATAACAATAAGACTACAACGAGTAAAACTGAAACATAAAAGCAAACGAATAAAAACAAACTGAAAATTAAAAGCTCATGCCTTGAGCTTAAGTAACTTAATATATGGGTTAATATTTGAAGCAAAACATAAAAAAGAACATAAAAACGGTCAGCTGCGACAAATGGCACAGCCACAATTAGGGCCTGTCCAGGTGCGGATCAGCCTCTGGAACTCCCTGAAATGATTTACCTTTCTCAGTTCGTTCGGGAGGCTGTTCCACACCCGTGTTGCCTCAAAACGAAAAGACCGCTGTCCATAGGTCACAGTTCTGACCGTGGGTACCTGCAGGGTGTTTTCGTACCTGAAAGAATAAGAAGACGCTTTAATATGGACAAGATCTCTGATATATGCTGGAGCAATATCATGAATACATTTGAAGGTTTCAATAGCAATTGTTCTGAGTCTCCCCAGATGAAGTGTGGGGAGGTTTACCCTATTTAACAGATCTAAGTATGATGAACTGTAGTCATTAAAAACTATTTTCAGGCCTCTGTGTTGGAGTTTTTCTAATTTTTCAGTATTGGCCTTGGTGCAGAAGTGCCATATCACAGGGCAGTAATTAAAATTTGACCTGATAAAAGACTTGAAAACTATTAATCTTGTTTCTTGTGAAAGGAATTTACTTATTCTTTGGAGTACGTTGAGCTGCTTTGAGACTTTCTGGCAAATCCTGGAAACTTGCTCATCGAAATTTAGCTGATAGTCTAATTCGACTCCCAAGAGCTTCACTGTCTCCTCACAGTCAATGTTGCTGTCGGCAACAGTGAAACTCTTGAGCTCGGAAAAGGTCTTTTTTCCAATGGCAATCGCCTGAAACTTTTCCGGATTTGCCTGCATCTGATTATCATTGAACCATTGCAACAGATTTTTACTTTCATTTTCCAGGACACTTTTCATTGTCAAAAGATTTTTATTTGAATAGGAAGCCGTGTTGTCATCGGCATAATTGTAGAGTGTTATTTTCTCTATAAAGAGAAAGATGTCATTTATGAAAATGTTAAAAATCAGAGGTCCCATTATGGACCCTTGGGGGACTCCTTTAATAATTTGGAGCCAGCTACTAATATGATCCCCGAGTTTCACTCTTTGGTGTCGATTTGAAAGGTAGCTTTGCAGTAAATTTCTTGAGTGTTGTGTGACCCCATAAGCCTTTAATTTGCTACATACATATTTTGGTCAAGTGCCTCTTTCCAATCCTCTACCAGACGTAACAAGGTGGTCTGGCAGCCAAAGGAAGATCTAAATGCAGACAAGTAGTTATGAAAAATGAGGTTAAAGTAATCAGTTAATTGATCACTAAGAAGTCTTTCATATATTTTTGATGGGGTCGGTAAGATACTTACAGGGCGGTAATTTTTTGCAACAAAAGGGTCATCCTTTTTAAAGATAGGGGTGACTTGAGCTAACTTAAGCTGAGTTGGGAAAGTTTCTGTACTTTGCATTTCATTGAAATATCATTGATGTACAGGGAGAACAAAAGTGGACCAAGAACGGTCCCTTCCGGGATAGATAGATAGATAGATAGATAGATAGATAGATAGATAGATAGATAGATAGATAGATAGATAGATAGATAGATAGATAGATAGATAGATAGATAGTGGCTTACACCTACGCCGATGTTATGCATTCCGTCCTTGCGGTGGTTAGTGGAACCTTGAAAGATTGCTAATCGAACAAAATGAACAAACCACGTGGGACATACTGGCGGGAAATTGTGGCATTAGAGCTAGAAAAATAAAGCATGGATGTAGATCTTGATCAGAGACAGAGGGTAATCCAGAGAGAATATCTGGATTTCCTTGATGATGGGGTAATTATTGCATGACCTGATTTTATGTGTTACATGTCTATTTCTGAACCAAAGTCTGAAAACCCCAAAAGTAGCTTTTCCTTTGTTCAAATGTCCGGGATTCTTTGAACAGTCCAAGTGTGTGGGTAACTGGTCAACTCGTACCCAGGCGCGTAGCCAGACGGAAGCCCGGAAGCCCGGGCTTCAACAATATTTTGCCAAGTATGCCTTTACATAAGAATTTACAAAAAAATATATATGCCACATTTTCAGAGGCACCTGCGACTACATCATGAAACCTGAATAAACTCCAGTATATAATCGAAAATGGCTATTGTAAGGTGGTTCGAGTTTGCAGTTTATCTTGAAGTGTCGGGAATCTTTAGTGTCCAATATTTGTCTGCACTGCATGATTATTTTCAATGAATCACTTGCCCAGGGCACTGAACCAGATGATAAGCGACAAGCAAACGTTACCCCGGTCTATAAAAAAGGTGAAAAATACGATGCAGCAAATTATAGACCAGTGTCGCTAACATGCATCTGTTGCAAAACCCTGGAGCCTATATAAGTCAGCAACATTAACAAGCACTTAGCCTTTGAGAGCATTCTAGCTGACTGTCAACACGGTTTCCGAAGTCAAAGGTCTTGCGAAACTCAACTATAGTTCAATTCTTCCATGACATTGTGAGTAATCTGGATAGGGCCATAAATCGTGGCCACAAACAGACTGACTTGATCATCATGGATTTCGCCAAGGCCTTTGAAAAGGTACCTCACAGAAGGCTATTGTACAAATTGGACTACAATGGGATAATAGGATCCACACATAATTGGATTAGCGCATGGCTCTCCGGGCGCTCTCAACAACTTGTACTTGATTCAGTCCCTGTTCTATCTGGTGTCCCACAAGGTTCGGTCCTTTTCTTGGTATTCATCAATGACCTCCCTGATAATATCAGATCATCTGTCCGTTTGTTTGCTGATGATTGTGTCCTGTATAGGGACATATATTCTCCTTCTGACTGTCGCATTTTACAAGATGACCTGGATCGACTTGCACAATGGGAAGCAGATTGGCAGATGAAGTTCAATGTAGCCAAATGCCATTCAGTGAGGGTGCCACGACATCTTCAGGACAAGAAAATTAAGTATGATTACACATTACACCAGCAAACCTTGGAGCAAGTTCATTCCGCCAAATATCTTGGTATCACCATCACTCACGATCTCGATTGGGGTCAACATATCTCTGAAATAACATCTAAAGCAACTACGACCTTAGGATTCCTTAGACGTAATTTGGCTTTTGCACCTAGGCAGACAAAGGGTGTTGCATATAAAACATCGGTTCGCCCCCAGCTTGAATTGCATCACCCATTTGGCATCCATATGTTAAAATTCAGATTCAGCAGGTGGGGAAGGTGCAGAGGACAGCTGCTCGATGGACCTGCAGGCGATGGCGAAATAGAAGTAGCGTCGGTGACATGCTTGATGAGCTAGAGTGGCCATCCCTGGAGACCCGTCGTGAGCAGTCCTCCTTAACCTTCTTCTACAAGATACATTCTGGTACAGTATCAATAAGCAAGGATCGGTATTTGACCCCTGCAACAGTGTCAACCCGGACAAGGGCATCAAGAGCAAATAACTCACAGTATCGTAGGTATCAGTCCTATAGTGATGCCCTGAAAAACACTTTCTTCCCTAGAACTATTCCTCAGTGGAATAGTCTTCCATCTTCTGCGGTGAATGCCAAGACTGCATAGGAGTTCAAAGCCCGCACAGTATAAGATTGAGACTCGGAGGTATGCGTTTTAGGATACCTCTGTGTTTGGATTGTAAATAGTTTTAAGGACTCATCCAGAGATGATTTTTTGTGCTAAATTCTAAATTTAGCCACCCACCCAACTGAGGTAATGGCCAAATGTGACAAACTCAGTATGAGAAGATAGATAGACAGATAGATTACAGCAACATTTTAATGAAATGGCCTTTAGAATAACCATATGAAATAAATTCCTTAACGTGTATTTTTTGTTATTAGCCCTCAGTCCAGCAGGTCCTTAGTCTGCTTTATATACAGTCCATTTATATCATAAACATGCTCATTGTGTCATCGCGTCACAACGAGCATGTTAATGAAATAAATGCACTTCATGCATACAGTTAAAATTACTTATTTGCAAAGCGTGCAAAGCCTTGAGTGGAAAACTCAAACAGTATGTCAATGATTGTCTACGCCCATGGGCGTAGACATTATAGAGATTGAGTTTAACACGGAAGTACAGCCATTAGTTACCCACAGTGCAGGTTGACCTTCCATTCTTATGCAACACAACAAGTATACGCTTTCACAAGAAGAAAAGAGCAGCCTATAGCAAGTGTAAGCTTTCACACAAAAATAGGCCGGCGCGCAGAGCTCTGGCACAGAATTGCTACATGTATTACATTTGTACAAGCCTATATCTGCTGTCATATTGTACAGGCTAATACAAAAAATATACATCTACAAACTCTCGACCACGACGGACCACTGCCTCTCCTATAAGCTACTCAGCAGCCTTCCGCTATGGTGAGCTAAAAAAACTTAACTCACCATTAGCAAACAATTAGGTTTAATCTTCAATTAGTCTTCTATAAAGTCTAACTCCTCGTACAGTTTTCAAGCATTCAATTTGAAAGATGTCACAAGCATACACTTGCCTTTTTAAAGATGAAAAAGTACTTTTTCACAATATTACAACATTTTTAGACATTATACTTCAGTCGGCAGGATGGCAAATTAGAATATTGCCCAAGACAGTTAATTGTATAAAACACATTTCTGGGATATAACTCTAGACATTCACATTTAATATGTGCTAAGCGTAGACCTAGCTTTTTGTAAAAAGCTATACTTGTAATAAGAAAGTCGCAGAAACAGCCACAGTCAAAGAACACAGCTCATCTCATGTATCAGGAGGAAGAATGAATACGAAATTAACACTTAAAATTAAAAAATGAAGATACCCAGGACATGCTACAATCAAGGACACAAACCATCCAAGCCAACAACGGGATGGGAGAACACACATTGGAAGGGTGAGCAACAAAATCATTTGAGGGCTGCCTTAAAAGATCTTAATACCTGACTCTCGTTGTGGTTCTGATGCAGCTCATCTAACCAGCAAATGTTCCGTCCGTATCGTGGCGCTCTTCTTCATAAATGAACCACCAAAACCCCAAAACTTAACAGCAAACAACCAACTCCTTCCTCGTAACAGGGGGTCATATTGCGACCACCAACTACTGCGATAACTCAGATGCACGTATCCACAAAAGTAAACCACAAAAAGGCCTTAATCAGAGTGTTGGCTTTATTTAAGTGTGACTTCCATACAAACGTAAAAGTAACCGAAAAATTCAAAGAAATTGGCGAAAAAGTCGGATAAGAGACAAGTAAAAATACCTCTCCAGATGACACCAGTGGCCACCAAATTGTATTAAAATTTCAAAATTTTCCCGGGGGAGGCCCCCCGGACCCCCACCAACGAGAGGGGGTGACCCCCCTCTCGTGCTCTCCCCCCACTCGTGCCTTCGGCACTCGACCCACACCTTCGGTGTGGGCTTCAACTTCAGCATTTGCCTGGCTACGCCCCTGGTACCTAAGTCAACTCGTACCTGAGTCAACTCGTACCTGTTTTTGGTCAACCCGTACCCGTTCTTTGGTCAACTCGTACCCCCTAGTCAACTCGTACCTATTTTGGTCAACTCGTACCCCAGGGGTAGGTGGGGTACTCTATTTTTTTGCCGAACAATAGCTGAAATGGGTTATAACTTGTCCCGAGACATGTCTTGAGTTCACCGGAGGCCAGAAAGAAGTACTTTGGGTCCTTTTATTGTAACATGGTTTTCACAGCGCGGGGATTTGCGATCGCGCGCCATCAATCTGCTCTAGTTATTATTATTTTTATTCTCATTATTATTATTATTATTATTATTATTATTTTAGTATTATTCACTTTAAACCCATTCCGTCCCTGAAACAGGTCCGGGTGAAACTTAAATCGAAGTATATACTTACATTAAAGTATATTCTTCGATCGAGGGATGAAAATGATCGGAAATCGAATAGTAGAAGGTCGCGCATGTGCAACGAAGCAGAAATGCATTAAATTGCACCACGCAAGTTGCAAACTTCCATGAACAAGCGATTATTTCACAAAAATATTCTTAATTCAGCGGCGCAATTTTTGCGTAGAAAGTGTTATTTTAACTATTTTCACATCAACAATCCGGTATATCAGGTAGTAATTAGTTTCTTTCCCTTTAAAAATTCTTTTTTTCCTCACTGCACCCGTCTTACGACTCCACGGCTTCCATCTTGATCAGAAAATAGGTCGATCAGGCGCTTGCAGCATCGCAAATGGAGATTTGTTTTATTAGTCTGCTCCGCATCATTTTTGTACGGTGGTCGTTTATGGTCATGATAAAAAAAATGTAGATAGATGTATTTAATGAAATGGCACCAAACCAACCATCAAATAGAATGTCGGACCAGCGTCGGATCGACAGCGTTACGACATGTTAACGTCATATCATCGTCGGCACGACGCTGGTCCGCTGTATTGTGCTACATACAGCTAGGAACCTAAATTTTACAATCCTTTACAAAACTTTTAGCACGAAACCACGGAACAGTGTATAAAATATTCGTTTCGTGCGACTGTATGGAGGGGGGATTGGGGGAATTCTTCTCATGTTTGACACATACAATTTCATAAAAACGTATTGTGAACAAGACAGTTCGCCGAAAAATATTTCTAGCAGTTCATCGACACATATGACCATTTCAATACATTGTTTGCTTGTGTTGAATTTATTCGTCCCCGTAAACAATGTTTAGGTCATTTTGGAGACGTTGCTTTCAATTTTGTGTGACATTTAATCGTGGTCGAGATAAAATGACATCTCAACCAAGTAGCCATTTTGGAGATGTGTGAAACAATGCACTATTTTGCACGGGTGTGTTTTTGTAATGGCTTTAGTATGTAAGTATTTTGTTTGTTTCAACGGTGTTTAGTAGGTTCTGTCACACTTCGCCGACACGACAGTTCACCAATACGTATTTTCGGGACAACACATTTACTTAGCTGCATCAAAAATGAAAATAAAACACTTTAGTACCAACATGCATGTATTTTTACAATACTCAAAAGTAGGTTTCGTCTCATTCATTTCGTTATTATTCGAAACATTTCAAATAAGGCGATCGCTATTGACAGCCGGCTGTCGATAGCGAATTCGCTATTGACAGCCGGCTGTCGATAGCGAATTCGCTATTGACAGCCGGCTGTCGATAGCGAAATCGCTATTGACAGCCAGCAAACTAAATTGATGAAAATGGGTTATTGCAAATTTATTGTATATTTTACTATATAAACATTTATGGACAGGTTATTTAATATAATTTACTATATAATGGCTTCAGGTACTGTGATTAGCGGGCTTGAAGAAATATATGGGCTGCATGATGCTTCCACGCAGAGCTGAATCCGGCCTGCACACTAGTACTGGTAAACCGCTTAGAGGATCTAAGCCTGTCCAGGAACCGCGGTGCGAGGCGGACCGTCCATGCTAATAAACCCTATTGGTTTCATTGGGCGACAGGGCTTGAGATGTCATTTCATCTCAATGTCGGGTAAAAGTCCCACAAAATTGGAAGCAACGTCTCCAAAATGACCTTTACAGTGTTGACGGGGACGTTAAACCTCAAATCAAACAAACAAAACTGTGATTAGCCCGTCAGTTAACCTGCTAAAGTAGTGATATTACCAGCTGTTCCAATGATTTGGTGACTGTCTATCTTCTGAAACATATCATTTCTATGAGTAAGAATATTGTGAAGCCTTATTATCTTCTTAATGCAAACAAATATTTAATGTTTTGCCCGTGACCGAGGCCATTGGTGGCGGAAATTCCTGAGTTTTTAGCTCATCATAGGTGAGCTTATAGTATGGTAAAGCTCCGTTGTCTGTCTGTTGTCGGTCAACATTTTCAAACATGTTCTTCTCTGAAACCCCAAGACCGATTGGAGTCATATTTCATGTGGAGCATCCATGGGAAGCGGGAACGAAAGTTTGTTCGCAGGGTCCCAGTCACATGACCAAGATGGCCGCCATGCCCATATAAGGTAAAAACCCTTCAGAAATCTTCTTCTCTGGAACCAGTGGGCCGATTATCATGTAACTTGGTATGTGGCATTGGGGACTCGGGCCCATCAAAATTTGTTCAGATGATGACTCCTGAATGACCTTGACCTACATGTATTTTAGGCCAAGGTCAAATTTGGTCGCATAGACTTTTGTATGGTGAAAAAGTCAAAACCGTGTATTTTTAGCTCACCTGTCACATAGTGACGAGGTGAGCTTTTGGGATCACTTTTTGTCCGTCTTGTTGATGTGAGTGTGTGCGTCCGTCCATCCATCCCTAAACGATTTCTTCAAACAACATCTCCTAAACCACTGATCGTATTTTGACCAAACTTCACAGGAATCATCGAATGATCCTTAGGTGGTCCTCTTTCAAAGTTGTTCAAATCGTTCTGGTCCGTTGCACATCTAGGTCACAGAAGCTAAAATTAGATTATTTTTCTGAAAACTTTGAAAATCTTCTTCTCTGAAACCGCATGGTCCAGGTCTTTGATATTTGGAATGAAGCTTCATCTAGTAGACCTCTACCAAGATACATGTAGTTCAAATTATAGCCATGGGGCCAAAAATGCCCCTGCGTCGGGGCCCACCAGTTTTACATAGACTTACATGTATATAGGGAAAACATTTAAAAATCTTCTTGTTTGAAACCAGAAGGCCCAGGTCGTTGATATTTGGTAGTGGACCTCCTACCAAGATTGTTCAAAATACAGTCCTGGGGCCAAAAAAGCCCCCGCGCCAGGGCCCACTGGTTTCACATAGGCGTATGTAGGGAAAACCTTTATTAAAAAACTTCTTGTCTGAAACAAGAAGGCCCAGGTCTTTGATATTTGGTATGAAACTTCATCTAGTGGACTTCTACCAAGATTGCTCAAATTATAGCCCTGGTGCCAAAAATGCCCCCGCACCGGGGCCCACCAGTTTTACATGGACTTATATAGGGAAAACATTTAAAAATCTTCTTGTCTGAAACCAGAAGGCCCAGGTCTTTGATATTTGGTATGAAGCTTCATCCAGTGGACCTCTACCAAGATTGTTCAAAATATAGTCATGGGGCCAAAAATGACCCCGCGCCTGATTTCACATAGGATAACCTTAAAAAATCTTCTTGTCTGAAACCAGAAGGCCCATGTCTTTGATATTTGGTATGAAGCTTCATCTAGTGCACCTCTACCAAGATTGTTCAAACAATAGTCTTGGGGCCAAAATGTTCTTGCGCCGGGACCCTCTAGTTTTACATAGGCTTATATAGGAAAAAAATACTTTTAAAAATCTTCTTGACTGAAACCAGTCGACCCAGGTCTTTGATGTTTGGCGTGAAGCTTCATCTAGTGGACCTCGAGATTCAAATTATAGCCCTGGGGCCACTGGTTTTACATAGGCTTATATACGGAAAACCTTCTAAAATCTTCTTGTCTGAAACCAGAAGGCCCAGGTCTTTAATATTTGGTATGAAGCTTCATCTAGTGGACCGCTACCAAGTTTGTTCAAATTATAGCCCTTGGGCCAAGAATGTAATAGAGACACTGATACTGAGGTGTGCGATTCAGGGCCCTGTGGGCCCTCTTGTTTCACAAATTATCTATGCATCACATCATGGCCAATCATGCATATGGAAAGCGAACACTTTTATAGGACAAACTGACATAGTAAAACTCCAAGGCCCACAACAATTAACCATTGTCCTGCTGAATGAATTAATTTTGCCACATCCATTTCTGTCTATTAACCAAATAAATTGCAGAATACACAATGTATAATAATTTTATTTTTTTTATTTGTCCAGTTCACAAACTGAATAACAAACATTTAGATCCTGATCAGTTGGCTTATTCAGAAGCCATCTGATCTGGATCTACACTGTTTTCAAAAGGTAGGGGTTGTCGTGATCATCAGAACAATGGTAAATAGTGATCTGTTGGAGATGTAGATAGGACAATCCACAATGTTATATTAGCCCCCGCTCATTGGGGCTTGAAGAAATACATGTAGATGGGCTGCATGATGCTTCCCACAGAGCTGAAACTGACCCGCAGACAAGTACTGGTAAACCTCTTAGAGGATCTAAGCCTGCCCAAGCAATGCGGTGTGAGTCAGCGCGTCCATGCTTATAAACCCTATTGGTTTCATTGGGCAGCAGGGCTTGAGGTGTCATTTCATCTCAATATCGGATAAAAGTCCCACAAAATTGGAAGCAATGTCTCCAAAATGACCTTTACAATGTTGATGGGAATGTTAAATTTCAAATCAAACAAACAAAACAATGTTATTTGTTTCCAGCCCATTTAACATTCCTTCAGAGCTCTAGACCCATTTGGTCTAGTCAATGGTTAAAGAACAGATACATGTCTACTGAGAATCAGACAACTGGGCCTTGGTGTGGACATCAGTTTTTCCCTTGTTAGGCTTATGCTAAGGTGGGCTAAGAGGTCTAAATGTCTCTCAGACTAAATGCTAAGTAAACTGTTACAAAAGCCTGATGTGAAACTGAACTGCACCACAGCTCTAGATAAGGAGGAAAACCTAGATATTTAGATAAACTTTCCTCAGGACTGGTGTTAACCCGGCATTTCTGGTATCTGTTGGAAAAGCCTCAACAAGGCAATTTTAACACGTACATGTACCCATAACATATTTTAATGCCAGAAGTAATCTCATTACTCCTTCTCCAGAGCTCTAATGTGCCTTCTGCTATGTTGGGATAAGGGTCATGTGTGACATGAAAATGTCTTTTCGTTTGTGCACGTATACTCAGCTGTACACATTGCTCCAGACAGCCCCCGCCCAAAGGGGCTTGAAGAAATATATGGGCTGCATGATGCTTCCACGCAGAGCTGAATCCGGCCCGCAGACTAGTACTGGTAAACCGCTTAGAGGATCGAAGCCTGTCCAGGAACCGTGGTGCGAGGTGGATCGTCCATGCTTATAAACCCTATTGGTTTCATTGGGCGACAGGGCTTGAGATGTCATTTCATCTCAATGTCGGGTAAAAGTCCCACAAAATTGGAAGCGACGTCTCCAAAATGACCTTTACAGTGTTGATGGGGATGTTAAACCTCAAATCAAACAAACAAACAAACACATTGCTCCAGATTAGCAGCTCCTAGTATATCTATCCAATTTTGGAATTAAAAGAAAGGCGATCGTTATTGACAGCTGGCTGTCCATAGCCAACATCCAAAATTTTAAAAGTGTTCTGCTAACTTGTACAGTAACAGGAGCTGTCTCATGACAGCATACATGTAGCTCGCCTGTTTCACGCCTTAAAGATATAAGGTAAAACTACTGAACCATGAAATATAGGTCATCCTCACCTAGATATATTTTGAGGTCAATCATCAGGTCACATGGAACATTTATTCCAGATATTACATTTCAGAATCAAATTGTGTCTGAAATATAAGGCAAAATCATTGAACCATAAAAATAGGTCACAATGACCTAGATACATGTATATTTCTATGTCAATCATCTGGTCACATGAAACTTATAATTCAGGATTGAAGTTTCTCCAAAAATAGTGTTCAAAATATTTGGCAGACTCACTCAATCATGAAATATGCATCATATTGACCTACATGTATATGTATTTTGTGGTCAGTCATCTGGTTACATTGAAGTAATATCCCAGGTTTAACATTTCTCCATCAAAAAAGTATTCAAGACAATAAGCAAAATCACTGACCCATGAAATATAGGTCACAATGACCTAGATATACTTTGAGGTAAATCAACGGAATGAACGGATCACACAGAACTCATAATCCAGATGAGACATTTCTCCATCCAATAGTATTCAAGATAACAGACCCAAAAGTATTCGAGATAATAGGCAAAACACTGAACCATGAAATATAGGTCACAATGACCTGGATATATTTTGAGGTCAATTATCAGATCACATGAAACTTATAATCCAGGTGCGACATTTCTACATCAAATAGCATACAATATTGTAGGCAAAATCACTGAGTGAACCATGAAAAATAGGTCACAGTGGCCTAGATATATTTTGAGGTCAATCATGGGGTCACATGGAACTAATAACCCAAGTTCAAAAAGTATTCAAGATAATAGGCGAAATCACTGAACCATGAAATATAGGTCACACAGACCTAGATATATTTTATGGTCAATTATCAGGTCACATGGAACTAATAACCCAGGTATAACATTTCTCCATCAAATAGTATTCCAGATAATAGGCAAAATCACTGAACCATGAAATATAGGTCACAGTGGCCTAGATATATTTTGACGTCATCAGAAGAACCTCCCAGGTACTTAAGTTCCAAATATGAGTGCTCTGTGATGAGTGACTATTGAGATATTAGCATTTGAAAAACTTTAACACAGTGTGATGGGAACGCAAACGTGCACGCAGACGACTCAGGTGACAACAATAGCTCTCCATGTACTCCGTACAGGCGAGCTCATAATAAATGTATTTTCATTACACCTGTCTGATGAACAACCAGTGGAAGGGCCACCCATCCCAATCACTATTGATATGGTTAAGAAGGCTATCTCTCAGATGAAGACTGGCAAAGCACCGGGTCCCTCTGGCATAGTGGCGGAGATGATAAGAGCTGCAGGTGATGCGGGTGCCTCGATGATCCGCGACCTTGCAGCTGCAATCATCCATGATGGGAAGGTACCCTCTGACTGGGAACAGAGTTTCATTGTCTGTCTCTACAAGGGCAAGGGCGATGCATTGGAACGGGGCAACTACCGTGGTCTCAAGCTGACAGAACAGGTCATGAAAGTCCTGGAGAGGATTGTGGATGGCCTCATTAGGCAGTTGGTGTCCATCGACGATTCCCAGTTTGGCTTCGTCCCAGGAAGAGGCACAACAGATGCAATTTTTGTTGTCCGACAGCTGCAAGAGAAGTATCTGGCGGCCAACAGGAGACTCTACATGGCTTTTGTAGACCTGGAGAAGGCATTTGATCGAGTGCCTCGGAAAGTCATCTGGTGGGCACTAAGAAAACTTGGAGTGGACGAGTGGATTGTGAAACTGGTCCAAGGGATGTACGCTAATGCTCGGAGCCGTGTCCGCGTTGGTGATGGTTACAGTGAAGAATTCGAGGTGAAGGTGTTCATCAAGGCTCTGTTCTCAGCCCACTACTTTTCATCATTGTGCTTGAAGCCTTGTCAAGCGAGTTCCGCTCTGGAGTCCCCTGGGAGGACCTGTATGCTGATGACCTTGTCATCATAGCTGAATCCCTTGAGGAATGTGTCAGGAGGTTCTCAACTTGGAAAGACGCAATGGAGGCGAAAGGGCTGATAGTGAATGCAGGAAAGACAAAGATCATGATCTGTGGTACAGGTCTGGACCTCTTGCAGAGTACAGGCCAGTTCCCATGCGCTGTATGTCGCACTGGAGTGGGCAGCAACAGTATCTTTTGTAATGGCTGCAAGTTCTGGGTGCACAAGAAATGCAGTGGGCTCAAACGCTTGATAGAGGACCCTGATTACAGGTGTACACGGTGCCAAGGAACTGCACGCCCCTTAGATGGCAGACCACAGAGGGAAGTCCAAGTCGGATCCGACAAGCTGGAGGTTGTAGCTTCCTTCTGCTACCTAGGTGATATGCTCTCAGCAGCGGGTGGTTGCGACCTTTCAACTACAACACATGTGAAAACAGCCTGGAAGAAATTCAAGGAGTTGCTACCAGTTCTCTCTTCCCGCCACCTCTCGTTCAAGACACGTGGCCGTGTGTATAGCTCTTGTGTGCGGAGTGCAATGCTCCATGCCAGTGAGACATGGCCATTGACAAAGCCAAACCTCCAACGTCTACAGCGAAATGACAGGGCAATGATCAGACAGATCTGCAATGTCAAGCCACAGGACACTGTCACCATCAGGTCCAGTGAGTTACTTGAGCGTCTTGGCATTGAGGACCTGGACCTCATCCTGAAAGAGAGAAGACTTCGCTGGTATGGACATGTGGAACGCTCCAACGGTGCAGTCAAGACTGCCTGTGACATACAGGTAAGTGGAAAGCGGGGGCCAGGAAGGCCCAAGATGACCTGGAAGCAGCTAACAGAAAGAGATTGCAGAGAATGGAAGCTCTCTGCTATCGATCCTCATGATAGACAAGCCTGGAGATCTGGTGTAAGATCTGCCATGCGTGCAGCAAGCCAGCTACCTGGAAGGGGGCCCACTTATGTGGACATTGCCCCTGTACCTGCACGTTAATCAAAAATCCGTTGATGATGATGATGATTATTTAGACTCCTTTATTTATTTATTGAGATTCTTAATAATCTATAAAATATTTATTTATTTATTTTAGCCACAGCATGGAGTTACATCTTGTAGAGTTCCAACCATTTATGCCTTAAGTGTAATGAACACTTTAATAGTTCATATTATTCTGATGAATAATTTTCTTTTTATATGAAAAAAGTTCACTTTAATATTCTATAATTATTTCATTTTTATTTATGCATTCATGTTTTTTTTTTATCAGATTATATTCATAAGTATATATATCCAATATCTTAGCCGGCTGTCAATAGCGAATTCGCTATCGACAGCCGGCTGTCAATAGCCACTTCCTTCAAATAATAAATACCATTATTTTCACTTTTAACAGAGAAAAAAGAAAAACTGTCTGCAAACTGCCTTAAAATATAATTGCTAAAAAAAAAAAAAAAAAAAAAAACTCGTACATGTTTTTTCCCTGTCATAAGCGAAGAAATACCTAATTATAAATAAATAAATTATTGCTTTAGGGGATATATCTATCGCTCTTTTACAGACTCATCAATAAATTTCATTATAGTACGTAACGCAGTAAATATGTTCTATAAAAGGCTTATCCTTTGGATGCAAGGAATACACCACAGAACTGAAAAACATGGAGTGTGCATGTTTTCTGGGCCAGACTAGCTAGTTTCGGCCAATAAGGCCTCATCATTGACGCTCGAATATTTTCAAAATTAAACAATGGAATCAATCATCCCAAAGGACAAGAAAACATAAACTACACTATGATGTAGAGTTAAGCCTGCATAGCGCAGTGATTAAATCATTCGACTTATGATCGAGAGGTTGTGCGTCCGAATCCGGCCACCGGTATCGCGGTGTGTCCTTGGGCAAGACACGTAATGACAACCCCCACTTCACTCGGGTGTAAATGGGTAGCATCTATATACTGTCATACGCCCGCGAGGAAATTCTGGCAGACGCGCTGTCGAACACTGTTAATAGAAAAGAGAAGTTAAAAACAGATATAGTGAAGCGCACAAAAGATGAAAGGTTAAAATAGTGATGTGCCGGTAGGCTGAAGCTATAATATGCACATACAACAACAACAACAACAAGATCCACGAAGAAGAACGAAGACCATCGAAGTATGGTCAGCTGACAACCTTGGCTGCACGTGCAACGCGGAAAACTGACACACTACCATCGCCACTTACCGTTCTGCAGCCTACCAGTGTGCCACGAGATCACTCAGCGCCGTGGGCTGGAGGTCTGGTATTTGCCATTTTACATCAACAGTGAAGAGTAGGTAAATTAGGGTAAAGTGGTGTAAAAGCCACTTCCTCTCTCTTGCGCGCGTGAAAACACCCGTAATATGTGTTCGAGAGCAATTCAGCTTGAAGTTTTCATCGCAATCGAACTAAAATAAATCAGTATAAACTAACGCATTTCTGAATTTAAAAAATGCATCCTATTGAAACAAGTCAGTGCAATCAACAACCCCTTAAACCCACTTTATATCGAGAAAACAGGTGTTTATTGTGAAATGCATTACTTTTACCATTTCTGCTCCAAGCCATAGGCAGTGGGTATTCGTTTGGAATCCCATCCACGAGCGGAGCGTGGTAGCTCAGTGGTTAGTGCACTTGCCTATCATGCTAGAGGCCCACGGTTCGATACCCGGCAGTGTAAAATCGTGGTGTCCGAACAAGTTCAACTGGCATCATTTGCAGGGATGGATGCCACAAACTGCACCGTCCTTCGGATTGTGACGTTAACTGGATGCCTCCTGTGCAGGGAGAACTATCCCCTGTGCAGGTAAAAGATCCTTACCGTAATTACATGATTACAGTGAAGGCTTTCATCTTGCAAACCTGGAGTGTATGGAAAGTACACCTGCATGCAATCCTCGTAAAAAGAGCATTTCTGCTCCAAGCCATAGGTTGTGGGTACTCGTTGGACTCGTTTCAATGAGGCGATTATACCGAGCATCCACAATCGTGCGCAGTATAAATAAGAAAAAAAATATGACGGGTTTTCACACATGCACCGACATGAAAATAGACGTTTTGGTGTTATGGTAGGCCTACAGAAAAATGTAAATTTAAGGCATGCATTTTGCCATTGTTTTGTGTATAATTCACAAAGAGCGTATACGATAAAATTTATTCGATTCAAGTATAAATCATATTAGTCGTGTTCAAAATGTAATTTAAAAGGAACATAAAAAGACGCAAATTACTTAATTATAAAATCATCAATAAGTCATAGTATTTATTGTCCACCGTAGATACGGTTGATGCTGCGGATAAACCAGATTTGTAATCAAGCAAGCCTCCAAATCGAGTCCTTTTTTCACAACATGGCGTCTATAAAGTAAACACATTCGATGTAGGTAAGATAATTGATGTTTATTGCATGGTTTTGATTTTATACGCAATAATTTCACAAATACTGACTTTTACAGGAAAAAAAACATGTTTTTGTAGAAAAACGCGCAGGCGACGATTCCGTTTTGTCCTGTTTTCGGAAAGCTTTATTGTCGAACTCAAAAAAGTGGCACTTACCATTTTGCAGTTGTGTACCGAATTGACGGACACGGATATACACATGTGATTTTGGCCATTTCTATACTTATATCGAAGTATATACTTTAATGTAAGTATATACTTCGATTTAAGTTTCACCCGGACCTGTGAAACCCACAAAGGGGTACCTTGTCAAACACTGCAGGCCAAGATCCGACGCCGCAGAACGCGGAGATATGCGATGGCGCGCCATCAACCTGCTCTAGTTATTATTATTTTTATTATTATTATTATTATTTTATTATTATTCACTTTTCACCCATTCAGTATCAGAAACCCACAAAGGGATGCCTTGTCAAACACTGCAGGCCCAGATCAGACGCTGCAGAACGCGGCGTCATATGATCAGGGCCTACGCTGTTTGAAAAAGTTTAGCCACTTCCCGAATAAATTTTGAAGAAAACACAACGTGACACCCCTAAATTTCGAAATATATAAGATGGCAAATTCCATTTGGGTAGTCAAATACTGAATGCCCAGATCAGACGCCGCAGAACGCGGAATCGTCTGATCAGGGCGGACGCTGTTTGAAAAAGTATAGCCACTTCCCGAATAAATTTTGAAGAAAACACAACCTGGCACCCCTAAATTTCGAAATATATAAGATGGAAGATTCCATTTGGGTTAATTTACATGTAATTAACACTTTAGTTAATCGTGTACCGATTAATGTGGGTGTAAAAAAACGATTATCGGTACTAGTTTAATCTAATCGTCCTTCATTAAAGACTGTTTTTAATTGCTTTAATTTTGCCGGCGAGCGGCTGTTTTTGTTCTGACAAAACTTAAAACTAAATCCCAGTTTTACAATATATTTATAAAAGTGGGTTTTAAGAGGGACAAATTCATATAGGCTTGCATTCGTGAAGATTGTTTTTATTTAATAGTTTGTTAGTTAAACGGTATAACAAATAAAATTATATAAATAACTGAATTTATTTTGGAAGTGTCTGCTGACAGCCGGCTGGCACCAGACTTTTAGTTCTAGTGACAGCCGGCTGTCACCAGACCTAAAAGTCTGCTGACAGCCGGCTATAATATTTACTCAATAATAAGCATATTCTTTTTAACTATATAACTTATCCTGTTTCATGAGCTACCATACCGCTTACAGAACTTTGTTGAACAGTGAAGGATGCAATAATTTCTAATGGGGACTTGTATTTTTGTTCAAACTTTGTGTAACAATGCTGGTATTATTGCAGCTTAGTTATAAATCATAAATTTATCATAAGGTTATTTCTAGGCATACCATCAGCAGAACTTACACATGTACAAACTTGAGAAGAGTGGTGGGCACACGCTTCATCTGGGTTTGAACAGCACGGACAGAACTAGAAATGTGTCATTACGACACAGATGCCCCCATCTAGGGGCTCACCTCACTCCAAAAAAGTCATGTAACAACAGTTGTCATCAGTCAGCATATCTCGCCTGGAATAGTGTCTGTGAGGTTATTGGCATAGGTGTTTGTGTGGTGGTGGGGTGTATAGCTGATTAAACTTTATAAAAATAACTATGATCGTTCCAAATATGGACCTGTACCCGCCCATCGGGGCTTGGAGAAATAAATTGGGCTGCATAGTGCTTCCACGCAGAGCTGAAACTGACCACACATGAGTACTGGTAAACCGCTTCGAAGGACTAAGCCTGCCAAGGTAAAGTGGAATGAGTCAGACTGTCCAATGCATATAAGCCTTTTGGTTTCATTGGGCGGCAGGGCTTGAGATGTCATTTCATCTCAATGTCAGGTAAAAGTCCCACAAAATTGGAAGCAACGTCTCCAAAATGACCTAAATAAGTGTTGACATGGATGTTAAACCTCAATTCAAACAAACACATTCCAAATATGGACCCAATCCATCAAATGGTTTGGAAAATATGAGTGCTTAAAAACTAGAGAGTCACGCATACCCCCAGTCAGCGCCACCCTTTGATATATCTTTCAAGCTTTATGTTTTATGAATAAAGAAGTCAAGAAGCTATACATGTAAGAATCTACAAATGTGCTTGTAAAAGCTAAACCAAACATAAAATTTCTAAATGGACCAATGGAGTGAGGGCATCAAAGTTACTGAAGGGTGGGGGGCATCCATGTTACTGAAGCAGCAGGGTGGGGTATACATCAATGAAATCTTTGGACTGGTATGCAACATCGATACAAGTATCAATTGAATTTGTCTTAGAGTTTAGAAAATACAGGCATCTACATGTATAAACTTTGTCATATAACTTTAACCAAATGTAAAATTTCTGTTACCTTGAGGTCAAGGTCACTGTGGGTGGGGGGAGGGACATACACCACAAAATCTTTGGAGTGGTATGCAACATTGATGCAAGTATCAACTGAGTTTGTCTTAGCGTTTAGCACATACACACATCTATAAACTTTGTCTTAAAACTTTAACCAAATGTAAAATTTCTGAGTCTGTGACCTTGACCTCAAGGTCACTGTGGGGGCGGGACATGCATCAAAGAAATTTTGAGACCAGTATGTAACTGCAATGTAAGTTAAAGTATCAACTATATCTATCAAAGGGTTCAGAAGATAAAATCTCTTAGAAACTTTGACGCAAAACTTTAACCAAGCACCCCCCCACCACCCCCCATCAGGGCCTGGAGAAATAGATTGGGCTGCACGGTGCTTCCCCGCAAAGCTGAAACTGATCGAACTTGAATACTGGTAAACAGCTTAGGTCTATATAAGTCTGCCCAGGAAGTGATGCGAGTCGGACGGCTCCTTAAACCTTAACGGATTTTATGGGTGGTAGGGCTTGAGATATCATTTCATCTCTGAATGTCGGGTAAAAGTCCCACAAAATTGGAAGCAATGTCTCCAAAATTACCTTAATACTGTTGATCAGGGATTTTCCTACCCTTCAGAATCAGGGTCCAGGGGCCACTGGGTTTGGGAAAAACAGCTCGCTAATATTTATAGTTGGGAATTTAATTCAGCTGTAACTTTGTCAATTTTGGTTCAATTTTTCATGAATTATTTTATCAAAATGTAGCACAACATCAGAAATTGGGAAAGTTAACATAAAATTTGGGAATATCTGTCTCTAAATTGGGAAAAATAGGGGCCGATTACCGGCCCCAAAGTTGCACTAGGAAAATCCCTGTTGATGGGGATGTAAAATCGCAACTCAAACAAAACAAAAACTTTAACCAAAATGTTACCCGATGGACGGACAGATTGACACATGGATGGATGGACAGACAAATGGTCGAATGACAGGCTAAAACTATATACCCCATAGCATACTTCATATGCCAGGGGTATAATTAGTCTAGCTTCTAAGACATCCCAGAATATAATGTCAGTGTAGGTAGAACCAATGCTTTGTTATGACTATCAAGTATGAGCATAATTATGTCCCCCAACAAATAGACTTCATGGCCTAGTGGTTAAAAGCACCAACTGTTAATCATTAGGAGGTTCTGCAAGGGACGGTAATGTGGTTTTTATCCGGGAACTCTGGTTTTTGCCCACCTCTGATTAGCAACCAGCTCAAAATAAGTGAAAATCTTGAAAGGGCCATAAACCAAAACAAAAACAAGAGGTCCATAGGCCACTTTGCTCACCAGATCTCAGGTGGTCACTGTCCACTGGCAGCAATATATTTTAACATATGATTTTAATATACCGATTTTAAAGTCTCCCAAACATACCCCCACAATCCGGAGCACCCATGTCGACACTGTATCTGAAATATTTGTTATTTTATGAAGTGGCGGGGATGGGGCATGGACCCAATGAAGCCATGGTTGGTATCCCATATCAAAAGGAACAAGAATATATATGGATTAAGGGTGGGGATCTGTAAGATTCTTGAGATACAAGCCTTTTCGGCATCTGAGGGGTAGGGGCATGGCCCCGCTGGACACCAGAAAAGCTCTAGATTGTGTTGTCTCTGAATGTGTTTTATCATAAGGACCAAGAATATATATGGTTTAAGGGTGGGGATTTGAACAGTTTTTGAGATATGAGGCCCTTTTGTGAAATGGAGGGGAGAGGACCCCACAAGTTGGTGTGATTTAATATGTCTAATTATAAGGAATAAGAATGCATATGATTATGGGTCTGGGATCTGACTGTCTTCTATGATATATGGCATTTAATGAAGTGGAGGGGCAGGGCATGCCCCCAGCACATTGCTGCAGCACAAAGAGACCCTCAGGTTGGTGTGACTGAATGAGTCTTACCATAAGGAATAAGAAAATATACGGTTTAGGGGCGGGGATCTTGGTGGTTTCTGAAATATATGGCTTTTTATGAAGTGGAGGGGTGGGCCGGCAGACCCAGAACACCCCCTGGGCCCACATGTTGGTATCACTGAATGCGTCTTATCATAAGGAAAAAATTTAATGTGGTTTAGGGATGGGGTAATCTGAACAGTTTCTCAGATATTTCACCTTTTTTGAAGTGGAGGGTCGGGACATGGCACTCAGGCACACCCTGGGAGACCCCTACGTTGGTATCACTGAATGTGTCTTATAAGGAACTAGAATATATATGGTTTAGGGGTGCAGATTTGAACGGTTTCTGAGATATTGGATTAACTAAGTGGAGGGGGTGGGGCATGGCCCCAGCACAACCAGGGATCCCCAGGTTGGTGTCACTGAGTGTGTCTTATCACAAAGAACAAGAATATATATGATTTGGGGTTGGGATCTGAATGGTTTCCAAGATACATGGCCTTTTATGTAATGGAGGGGCTGGGACATGGTCTCGGCACACCCTGGGGGACCCCCAGGTTGGCATAAAAGTATATGGCTGAAAGAAATTTACTGAAGGAACATTGCTATAAATTTTTTGTCAAATGCTTGGCAGTAAATGCCATTTTTCTATTTTCCCCATAGAAACTCCAAGTTGCCACAGCAACCAAACTAATGAGCCCATTTTCATAAAAAAAAAAACACTAACTTTCGATCCCCAGCCCGGGGATGCTACAGATTAAGTTTGGGCTGAATGGGCCCAGTGGCTTCAGAGGAGTTGTCATTTAAAAGTGTTGACATAAGACGATGACAGACAACTGCCTATCCCATAAGCTTCGGCTCTGGTGAGCTAAAAAAAATAACAGGGGAGAAGGATATGTTGTTTTAGGTGCAGATCCTGTTTGCATCAGCGACAGCAGCTTGGCATATCCTGATTTAGGCACTGAACCTATGGATGGATTGTGGATTTGGGACCAATCTTACATGGTTCACTAGGAGGGGTAAATCAGTCATATTTTGGTTTTAAAAGGCACAGGCCCCTAAAAACTGTCAACTTTGGACAAAAAATGGTTTGACTGCACCCTATCTCATGAACAAATCAATGGATTGTGGTCCAACTTTTCAATATACCAGCAACAAAAAATTTAATTAGACTGGTGACCTTGTCCTAACTTTTAAGGTCATATGCTCCAGAAAACTTGATTTTCAGCCAAAAATTGGTTTTCTGCACCCAAGCTCATGCCCAATTGATGAATTTTAGTCAAACTTTATACATTTCTAGTTCTATAATTGGATCCAGATTCCAGACATATGGTGAAGATAAGAATATGAAAATGTAGTTAGTATTGAAGAAATATTGCTGGCTGTCAGCAGACTTTTAGGTCTGGTGACAGCCGGCTGGCACTAGACCTAAAAGTCTGGTGCC
The DNA here is from genome assembly GCA_963580285.1 of Lucinisca nassula. Lineage (NCBI taxonomy): Eukaryota > Metazoa > Mollusca > Bivalvia > Lucinida > Lucinidae > Lucinisca > Lucinisca nassula. The sequence goes on from OY757020.1 coordinate 100,069,724, forward strand.
AGCCGGCTGTCAGCAGACCTCGCCATTTATTTTTATTGTGCTACCTGTACATCCTGATGTGTTTATACTCGCCGACATGTAACCGGTTTTGTCCGTGCAATGGGCACACCCCTAAACCTCACTTTATATAGAGAAACTCGGGTTTACGGGGGTATACATTATCTTTCTTTATTTATGCTCCTATACATAGGTTGAGGGTACTCGTTAGAGTCGTTCCAACTAAAGATCACAGCCTATGTTTGAAGTAGAAGTAAAACAAAGATCAGGAATTGATACAATTAACTTACTCCATCCATAAAAGACACCAAAGGGAAAGAAATACAAACATTAAGCGACCAGACCATAATGGAAACCTAAACAAAGGAAGGCCATATGGACAGTTACTTTCCCACAAAATGGCCATATGGCCATCCAAAATTAAAAGACACAAGTGATACACACAGTAAGTAACAAACAACAACATAAATAAATCGCCACAGAAGAGCCGCCTTGGAACGGTCAGTGGAAGATTTCCACTGGGGGGCTTAAATCGATTTTACGTGGCCACAATCCTCGCCCTTACTTCCGTCGCGATTTAGACAAATAATTTGTTCAGTCCGCATGAAGGCCTCCTAACTCATCAGTGCAACATCTCCGTGAACACAGAAATCAAAGAACCACAGAGGTGAGACAACGGTGAGGACTCCAGATCCTTTTCCCGACGATGAAGACGATACATAGTGTGTGCATGACGCCATTAACCGCATTTTGGCGCACGTGCGTAATGGCGTCATGAAGTATAAATAAGAAGAAAAAAACAAAAAAAAAAAACACGGATTTTCGTAAGAAAAATTGCCATTTTGGAGATGTGAAAAACGCACCATATTGCACGGGTGTGTTATCGTAAAGTAACAGTAATAAGGAATGTGCAACATTTATGTTAGCCAACATTTATGTTTTGAGCATATATGAGAACAAATTGTAATTGTATAACTACATTTTATTTGCAACTGAGCATGAAATGTAAGTTCTACAATTATATTTTCCTTGTTATTTTCATTTACATATTTACATATGAAGTTCGTCTTATGTTGAGCATGGTGTTATGTACCAATCACATCCCTCCGGAGCATAGATGGTTGGCACTCGTTAGAGCTGCCCCACAGGGATAGTTCTAACGAGCACCCATAAATTATGTCTGGCTAAAGGGATATGGGGGTCATACACATGAAAGGCGCCATTTTGGCGCACGTGCGTAATGGCGTCATGCACACACTATGTATCGTCTTCCACGTCGGGAAAAGGATCTGGAGTCTGCATAGACCATAAAGTTGACCTGTATATATGTGTACTTAAACCAAACTTACCCCAAAACAAATTTTATTTTTACTAAGGTACGAGTTGACTTAGGTACGAGTTGACTAAGGTACGAGTTGACCAAATTCGGGTACGAGTTGACTAAGGTACGAGTTGACTTAGGTACGAGTTGACCAGAAACCAGTGTGTGTTGGTTCGACCATAAAAAAATCAAGTGGTAGGGTTTTAAGCGATGAGAGCCTTTGATCTCGCTGTATCTGATGGCAGTGATAAAAATTCTGATTCTGACTGGGACTCGAACTTCTGGCCGCTTGCATGTGTACCAGTTGAGCTGTGGGCCCTCGCACATCGGGACATGGAGAAATAGATTGGGCTGGGTGGTGCTTCCATGTAGAACTGAAAGCCTACCGTTTTGGTCTCAAATAGTTCTGAACCTTCTCCAGCCCTTACAGGCAGATCCAACCCGCATAGGTAAACTGAATCTGAATCAGAATTGGTGACCTGTCAAATGACTTTCATACACCATGACCTTTGATATGGGAAGTTAGTCCCTAGCTCTAACCAAAGAGGTAACTGCTTAGAATGTCTAAGCCTACCCAGTTCAGAATTGCTTACTGGTTACACATCCTAAGACGATCCTTCACCCGGACCTTCTACCAACAGAAATAGTCCCTAGACCTCACAAGGGTAGTGAATCAGAGATGGAGTCATCTGAAGAGGGGAGCTCGTTCAAATCTGAGATTGTCCTAGGGATGAAGATAAATTTGTAGATGTCAGTCCTAGTGCGAGCATGATAGCTCAGTGGTTAGTGCACTTGCCTCTGGTGCTAGAGGTCCCAGGTTCGATCCCCGGCAGCGGCGATAAAATTTCGGTGTCCGAACACGCTCCATTGGCATCATTTGCAGGGATGAATGTCATAAAGTGCACCGTCCTTCGGATCGGGACGTTAACTGGAGGCCCCCTGTGCAGGTTAAAGATCCCTACCGTAATTACATGATTGCTGTGTAGGCTTTCATCCTGCAAAACCAGGAGTGTATGTAATATAGGAGGTTTTAGGAATTCCGTTTATGACGTCATTCTTGCGTAGGGCTGACTATCGATGCCAATTTTGACTATCGTGATAGTATTGCTATCGTGGAAACTACTATCACGATACTATCACTATCGCAGCATACTATCACGATACTATCGTGATACTATCGGGTACACTTATAAATGATTCATAAATGTTAATATCACTCACATAAAAATGGCAAAGAGTGACAGAACGAGTTAGGAAAATTGCAATGGCCTAAAATTGTATGTTTATTGTGTATTTCAATATTATCAGCACTCATTCCCTCGGGGCTATTCCAGAAAAAACATCATGGGGAGACGACTCATTATATATATCCCCACCACTGCCAAAAAATAGTTTGCTGCTTCCAGTATATATGCCTGTAAGTGATGGTAATCATAGGTTTAATACCTTTGCAGTGGTTGAGATTTTCTGCTTGTCGAAACTGACACATGCTGATCGTTCTTCGATTGTTTGATGTTTGCCGCCTGTGTTAAATTAATCTGTGGATTCAGTTAATTAGGTAACGCGATTATTACATAGTATTACGTAATCACAGCACGCTATTTTAGCACCTCTTTAAGGGCGACATGAATCTAGCAAACTGCATTAAAATTTACATTGAATTTACATATTTTTTATTTGAAGTTAGCATCAAAAGCTAGACTATCAAAATAGTAGTAAAGCAATGATCAAGTCGGGTTTTTTTTTTTACATTTAGCAATATGTACAGGGCTCGACCTGGGCTCTCCGACTCTGTGGACATTAAGTCCTTGCATACAAGAAAAAAACAAGCAGCAAAAGTAAAACAAAGTTTTCATGTAATGAAATTTGGCCGTTTTGACATGCTATTTTTTCTGGAATATCCCTCTATTATAATACAAAGTGTATGATGTCATTTGACGTGTCACCAGTAACAATTCTCATTCAATTCTGAAAGACAACCAAAAATAAAATAAGAAAGACCCACGAAAAATAAAAAAGCCAATTTGTCCCACGTTGTCCAGTGTCCACCATCAAAACGTCCAGAATCACCTTAAGAAAGTACTTGATAGACGGAGACCTAAGGCCTCATGCTGCACGTTTTTTTTTCCTTCAGGATGACGACAGGAAAATAAAACTTTGTCAGCTTAAATATTCCCCCAAGAATTCAATCCCAATCAGTCCGGCCAGCTGACTGATGACATCATCATTGATGCATTTGTGCATACTTACCGACTAATCTGAGTCTATCATGTACTCGCATGCACATTCTGTGCATTTTTCGAGGAACATTTCTAATGAGACCTGAAAAGGGCGGTTTAACTGTCTGGTCCTTATACGCAAAAAGAGTCACATATACAACAAGTTAAACTGCATTATACCGTCAACTATAATACATTTATTTACCTATGTGAATGAGTCAGCACACAGCAAAAACAAACATTTCTTAAAACAAAAGATCAGCTTGTGCATCTTGCAAATGTCTTCGAAACTGAACAGGGACATGGCGTTTGCTATACTAAGCAAGGATAATTCAAACAGCAAACATTTATATATGACTGCGCAGGCTGATCTGAGCCTTCACATGTCGCACAGGTTTCACTGTCATGTTTTCAAAAAGTTGCATGCAACAAACGCGTGATCAAACTATCATTGACGTTTTGTTATTGAAAAACGCGGGAAAATTTCTGACTGCCTCAACCGCACATGCAAAAATGACGGCGGGAAATTCATCGCCGCGAGATATTCACCACACGGCAAAAAACTATGATACACATGTGCGACCGGCAAAGACTCAGATCATCATGCACATATGTGAAGGCTTATCAGTCTGTCCTGATTACAGCTGAATGGATATCCTAAGCAAAAATATGTGCGTAATTACACTACAGTACAGGTATATTTTCAAAGTATATTCAAGAAAAAAAAAACAATCGAAACTATCGATAGTTGAGTGAACTATCGGCGATAGCTATCGATAGTCCAAAGTACTATCGATGCATTGCTATCGAGGCAGTCCCTATCGCGATGCATCGAACTATCGATGCATCGTTACACCCCTATTCTTGCGCATGCGCAAAGTACTGGCCGTCAATTGAAACGGCCATCGCTATTCAAATGTATTGGCGGAACTTAAAATGCTAGCAACATTCAGACATTTTGAGGGAAAATATACCCGTTTTCATTAAAATAATGCCACGAGAAGGAAAGAATGATATTTTACTTTCATTACCGAAATTCATTTATCCTAAATCCGTTTTTAATTGACGAAAATCTTTTCGTGAATGACCCATGTCAATGGCTTGAGATACCGTTATTCACAAAATAAGTTTTTACGTAACTTTCGTTTTATTCGCTATCTATCTATCTATCTTTCTTGAGAAATCTGTCCAACGATTTGTCTACATGTGCAATTTAAATGTAAATGTCGACACTGACAGTCGAAATAAACTAATGAGTGGACTGACGGAGGGGCGTTGGGTCAATGTTGGTCCGACGTCATGCCGTCGACACCCACTGCAACTCAGTGTTTTTTTTTTCACATTTTTGGGACTGGTACCGGTACCGGTGGAATTGGGAAAATTTTATTCTCAAATTGGGAAAAATAGCGTCGTTTTTACTCAAATTGGGAAAAAGGGTGTTATTTTGAACTTACCCGAATTTCGGCAAATCGTTGCAATAGTATGCGAATTATGTCAATAGCCGTTTCTTCAAAGGGACGTTACTTCGGATTTCCGGAAGGTAAACAATACGAGCGATAAAACAACCGATTTCTCGCGACGAAAAAGAGAGAGAAAAAAAAAGGATGCTGCATCATGATTTTGGGAATTTTTAACCTTTGAATTGGGAAAAAAACATACTTTTGGCGATTGGGAACGGGTCCGTTTTCCGGACCCGGTTTTATAGGGAAAAAAACACTGACTCACTTCATTGTCGCATGACCGTTGGCATGAGAGAGACAGACAGAGAGAGAGAGAGAGAGAAGAGGTTTGACTGACAAAATGACAGTAGACAGACAGATGACACACAGACCGACTGACTGAATGACTGACTTACGGAAGAACGGACGGACTGTTAGACAGACAAATAAACATACTGACAGTTGAAAAAAAAACACACAAAAAAAACAACAACCAATGAGTGGACTTACAGACGGGCGTCGAGTCAACGTTGGCTCGACGTCATGTCGTCGACAACCACTCCAACTCACTTCAATGGCACGTGACCATTGAGATGGTTTGACTGATCCCTGTATCCAAGAAGACCATAACCCTTTTTGTACCTAATGGAATCTTCCTCCTTTTATATAGCAGGAGTCATTTTCAAAATTTAGGGGTGTCAGGTTGTGTTTTCTTCAAAATTTATTTGGAAAATGGCCGCACTTTTTGCAAACAGTGTAGGCCCTGATAAGGCGCCGCGTTCTGCGGCGTCTGATCTGGGCCTGCACTGTTTGTCACTTAGCCCTTTGGGGGTTTCCGGTACCAAATGGGTTAATGAAGACCTAAGGGCTGGGCATGTTGAACCAATCTACAAATCTACCAGATTTTGTTGTAAAATCTTGCACTTGCGAAGGAGTGTTTAACATGCTTATGCTCTGAAAGGGTGTTCTACGTTTGTTTTGAATTTAAAGTTCCAATCCCTCTGAGTCTTGATGGGTCCGAGCACTGGGCAAATGACATTTTATCAAGCAACGCCGTATTATTGCCAACGAAACGTTGTGACGTTTCATCGACGTTACAATGTCAAATTCAATGCATCGCTTTGAAGTTGGTTTGATGTAGACACGACGTTGTTGACACGCTACATGACGGTTGACGTAGAGTCATTTAACGACAAGCTGTAATTTACATTTGCCTGTGCTCGCTAATTGTTGGTGCGCTAAGAGAGAGAGAGAGAGAGAGAGATCGTATGTACATTATAACATTTTCATAATGCGAAATTTCACATCTGGCAGCATATCTGTGTTTCTACCATTATCTTACATTAGAATTCCTCAAAAGTTTAAAAGAATTCCACTGTTTTACGCTGTAATTAACACTTTATCCGTCCCTCTGCCTTTGAAGCAATACGACAGATGACGGCCAGGGCTTTTCCCGTTCTATTTTTAGAACCGGAAGTACGTCACGAAAAAACCTCCTATACACCTGGGTAATGGTCAAATGTGACCGACGCAGTATCAGTAGATAGATAGATAGATAGATAGTGCCAATTTTTTGGAGGGCTAGTGAATGTTTGTGATGTTGGACAATCCATGTATATAAACCCCATTGGTTTCATTGGACAGAGCTTATGTCCTTTCACCTCAATATCGGGTAAAAAAAATCCCACAAATTTGAAGCAACATCTATCCTACAGGACCAGTGTTGACGGGGACATTAAACCCATCTGAGCTGTTAAATCTTGAAGCGAGGCTATGACCACAACAACCAGACTTTCGCCCCTGCCCAACAGGGCTTGAAAAAAATAAGATTTGGTTGCATGAGCTGGGTCCAACCAAAGGAATTACGTCAACCTACAAAGACGTAAAAAACCTTAGCGAGCCGTACTGCGAGCAAGGAATGCAACATGTCATTAAAAATCACTTCCGGTTCCAGCCTTGTGTTTCTTTCTACTGATACTGCGATCGGTCACATTGGACCATTACTCGCAGGTGTTTATTACATACACTCCTGTTTTGCAGGATGAAAGCCTACACAGTAATCATGTAATTGTGGTAGGGTTGTTTAACCTGCATAGGGGGCCTCCAGTTAACTACCCGGTCCGAAGGGCGGTGCACTTTATGAAATTCGTCCCAGCAAATGATGTCAATGGAGTGTGTTCGGACACCGAAATTTTATCGCTGCTGCCGGGGATTGAACCTTGGACCTCTAGCATCAGAGGCAAGTGCACTATCCACTGAGCTATCACCCTCCAAACGTTTAGTGCCTGTTTGAAAAGTAGATGAATGTGCACAAAAGGATGGGTAGGTTCCACTCCAAGCAACTGTGATAAAGAATTTATGAGCATCATAACACAAAATTGGGAAGATGTAAAGCGTGTCCAGACAACGCTTACCTGCATGTGGTCTAATGCAGTATATTTCAACTGCCCTTTCTCCCGGCCACTGCGGTATGGATGATCATCACCTGAAGAGAGTCTCCGGTGCGAGTCGGACCACCCTTAGTTATAAACTCTTGCAGTTTCTTTCTTTGGGCGGCAGGGCTTAAGATGTCAATTCATGTCCATCTCGGGTAAATGTTGCGCACAATCGAATGCAAGGTCTCCAAAATGACCTAAATGGTGTTGACAGGGACATGAAACATCAACTCAAAACAAACAAACAAGGTTCATGATTAGCTTTTTAAATAAAACTGGACAATGTTGTCCAGAAACCCTTGGGATGCACTGGTCCTGATCCAAGTTCAACTGGACAGAAGAATGAAAATCATACTTTTAACTAGAATACTGTCGATGGCGCGCCATTGCAAATCCCCACGTTTTCTACAGAGGGGCCAAGTACCGAAAACCCCTCACCCTGGGCCCTAATTTGACTCCATGGTCAAAATATTACCTGTATTATATTCTACTAATCATGCCCTTCAATTTCATATGCCACATGACTATGTTCCAAAAAACTTAAATTTTGACCCCTCTCCCAGGGCCCCAATCTGACCCCAGGGTCAAAATTTTACTTGTAGTTTATTCTACCCACTATCCCCTTCGCATAGATATGCAACATGACTATGTTCTGAAAAACTTTAATTTTGACCCCCGACCCCCCCCCCCCCCCCCCCCCCCCAAGTCCGACCCCCAGGGCGTGACCTAGGGGTCACAGCCAAAATCCCGTTCAATATGTTTTACTTTTTTCATAACTAAGTACATGTGCAAAGTTTGGCATCAAAATCTTCAAAATTGACTTTGTAATTGAATTTTATTGATATTTGACCTTTTGACCCCTCCCCAGGGCCCCTGGGGGCGGGGACAAAAAAAAATGTGCTCTTGCGCAAGCCATTCATGTAAGCAACTCGCATACCAAATTTGGTTGAATTCCGGCTAACGGTTTAGGAGGAGATAGCCGGACGGACAGACGAACAGACAGACAGACGGACGGAGGCGATAACAATATCCCCACTTTTTTTTAAAAACGTGGGGATAATAAGATGAAAGGGAATACCTTCAGGGGAGGCAACTCCTGCAAAAGTATTTTTGTCATCCATGTTAGATGTCAACTTTTAAAGGAAAGAATTTGCTCCTGAGGAGCAAATTCTTTCCTTTAATAGTAGACGTGGACATGGCTTATAGAAAAGCAAACAGGGAGTGCCGAAAGTTGTCTCCCTTTGAAAAATGGCAGAAAAATGTGCCAGGTGTTCCCATTCCCCTTAATTGATACATGTACATGATTGGTTCATCAGTCATCAGATTATTTTCTATTATTGTTTATTTACATAGATGGTAAAACTACTGCAGCAAATTGAAAGCAGCGTCTGATCATGGTCTACACTGTTTATTTACAGTATGAGAATTTGAAAAAAATAGATGGGCTGCATGATGCTTCCCCTCAAGAGCTGAAACCGACCACACACGAGTACTGGTAAACCGCTTAAGGATCTGAGCCTGCCCAGACAAAATGTTGGGAGTCTAAACGGCCATGCTTATAAACCCTATTGGTTTCATTGGGCGACAGGACTTGAGATGTCATTTTATCTCAATGTCATTAAAAGTACCACAAAATTGGAAGCAAGGTCTCCAAAATGACCTATACAGTGTTGGCCCGTTGGCGGGGACGTTCATCCTCAAACAAATAAGTATAGGAATTAAAGGGTTAAACATGACCGTCTAAGTTGCTGCTCGGGACCCTTTTTATGTGCCCGGTAGCGATAGCGGGAGACATATTGTTTTTGCCCAGTCTGTTTGTTGGTTTGTATGTTGAACATAACTTTTGAACCGTTTGAGATAGAGCATTCATATTTGGCATGAAAGTTCCTTATGACAAGAGCTTCACATTCATGCAAAAAATTTGACCTGCGATCTTGACCTTTGACCTACTTAAAAGAAAAAAATAACATTGGTCATACCTTTTGAACCGCTTGAGATACAGCCTTCATATTTGGCATGTATGTTCCTTGTGACAAAAACTTTACATTCATGCAAAAAAATTTGACATGTGACCTACTTAAAATAAAAAAAAAATAACATTTTGGTCATAACTTAAACTTTTGAACCATTTGAGATACAGCCTTCATATTTTGCACGTAGGTTCCTTGTTTTACATTCACACAAAAAATTTTTGACCTTTGTCCTACATAAAAGAAAGTCAACATTGTTCATAACTGTTGAACCGTTTGAGATACAGCCTTCATATTTGGCATGTAGGTCCCTTGTGACTGACGAGATTTACATCCATGGAAAAACTGACCTGTGACCTTGACCTTTGAAGAGAAAATAATAACATTTTGGTCATAACTTTCGAACCATTTGGGATAGAGCCTTCATGTTTGGCATGTAGGTTCTCTGTGATAAGAGCTTTACATTCATGCAAAAACTTTTGACCATGGCCTTGACCTTTGACCTACATAAGAGCCTTCATATTTGGCATGTAGGTTCCTTGTGACAAGAGCTTTACATTCATGCACATTTTTATGACCTGTGACCTTGACCTATGACCTAAGAAAAAAATATCATCCATAACTTTTGAACCATTTTAGATAGAGCCTTCATATTTGGCATGTAAGTTCCCTGTGTCAAGGGCTTCCCATTCAAACAAAAAATCGAGACCTTGAACTGTGACCAACTTTGAAAAAAATGACCATGCCCGGAGACATGTTGGTGTTTCACAAACACATCTTGTTCAAGCCTATAGTCGGTGACAATCAACTGAGGCACTCCTAATGAAAACCAACGTTTTCGTGCCAAAATAAGAAAGATATCCCTCTTGTCAGGGGCTATGACTCGCTAGGGTGTATGCATTTATCTGCTCAGACTAATCCTGCTGTTCACAACAACCCCTATCTGTGGAAACAGTGTAGATCCAGATCAGATGGCTTCTGAAGATCTGATCAGGATCTACACTTTTTGACGTGAAGTTTATGGATTTGTAAGAATAAATTACATGAAGTAATCTGATTGGTTCAAAGTCAGAAATAGGTGTGGCTAAACTGAATATTCAGCAAGAGAAGGGTTAATCCTACTGTCATTGCAACTTTCAGGATGATCAAGGGATCTACCTTCAGAAAGTGCGGGACATGATCGCTAATGGTGATGTGCGTCTCACGGTAAACATTAACGATCTCAGGAAGAAGAACGGTGCTAGGGCTCTTGGGTGAGTAAAATGAAATAGGTTAACTTTAGGGAGGTTACACTATCAGGATAAATGACAGTTTTAAAATAAATAGTTTTGATCACCCGTCTCAGTTTAGGACTATTCAGAGAGGAAAGAATTTCTTTGAGGAGACCTTTTTCTCGGTTCCGGGTCATTTCGGCCCATAACATAATCGGCCCATGTCAAAATCAGCCCATGACAAAATCGGCCCATAGCAATTTCGGCCCATAAATGATAAAAAGGCTGATATAGGGGTCAATTATCAGCCAAAATTAAAAAAAATGAAAGATATAGTTAATTTATGATAAAATACATGTATATACAATTTATTTTTACCGCTTTTCACCGCTCGGCATCTGTATCATTATTTTTAATAATTACCTCCCTCCCTCAGATGTGAGTCTTCTCGCAATGCAAACTTTGTAATGGAAGATAAGAAATAAAAATAATATAAAAGAGGGTGTGTTTATTTAGTAAAATAAAAATAATGTATATTTATGAACTTGGAAATATTAGCTCTGGGGTCATTGCTTATTTGTTTATATTGTTGGCACATGTCGGTATGCAAAATGATTAATAATCACTTTAGGTTGTTGCCTTTATCGACACGTGCCTTAAAGCAACAAACAGAACGATTGTCACTTTACTCAAACCTCGGTCATTATTGGGGCACGTGCCAATCATCCATAAGTCTATGTCTCCTAATGTGTGTCTTTAATTCTTTCTTTGTTTCTTGCTTTCGGATTCGTTTTATGAATGTTATTGGACAGGGGCGCATCGACAGCTATATGTGGGCCTAGCGCCGGGGCCCAACGAAAGACTCACATCAGCCTGTGCATCCGCGCAGTCTGATTTGTGTGTAACTATGAATCATAAAGTAGCCAAAGCTACCTCATGCCTCCAGCGATCATGACCATACTGTGCGGCTGAACAAGTCGAGCTATGTATGCTGGGATAGTGACGTAGCCAAAGCTTCTTCACGCCTCCAGCGACCATGATCATACTGTGCGGCTGAGCAAGCTGGTCTATGCTGGGCGAATTGTAGAAATTGCTGGACTATTGCTTACTCATTTACGTTGTGTTTTAATCGGCCTAATGTTCAAACTTTCAAACGGACCCAGCGAATGTTAATGCACGAAAACCTATGCGTGATTCCTGTAATTAAATTGAAGATTTTCTGCTGAAATCTAACCAATGCGCATCTTATTCATAGCATATTCCATTAAGTCAATGGAAGTGTTGAAAAGCAGAAATAAGATATACAATGTACAACAAAACCCTTAACAATTTCATAAGCCCAATGTGACTGTGAACAACGCTTGATGTCAGTTTTCTAACCATTGCCTGCAGTGAAAACAATCAAATATCATATACCCTTAAGCATTTTCAGAAATTCTTAAGAGTGCATTTTCTATCTACTTCTTAACCTCCGAGGAGGACTTTCAGAAGGGGTTCCAGTATACCAAGTACTGAAGGGGGGTTAGTTGAAATAAAAGATAAGTTTAGCAGGTGAAATGAGTTTGTACAGTGCTAGGCGAGTGTTAGAATAGTTAAAAGTTAAAAAAAAAAAAAAAAAAGATCAGTGACTAGGGGGACACATGCCACACCCGGCGCACAGCTTCACTAAACTGTGTCAGGGTGGGGAGCAAGACTGTTTGGCGGGGTAGAACATTCCAACTAGGACCCTTCAATGTTTTGGGAATTCCAATGAAAAATGGTTTTGGGAAAGAATGAAAATTTGTAGTAGTTTGTAGGGCTCGTGATGAGTCTGTATGCCAAGGGGTGGTTTTGACTAGAGTCCCTCCAGATATATGTGGATATGTGGATTTTCTTTCTTATATATCCGTTACGAAAACACACCTGTGTGACATACCGGCAGTGCATTCTTTCATTTCCTCCAAAATGACTACTTTTCCTACACAAAAAAGTGATATTTGTTTTATTTATACTCCGAGCATGCGGTGGCGGTTCTATGGAGTACCCACAACATATGTCTTGGATCAGAAATAAACATAATAACATATATACCCCTTAAAACCCCTAATTTCCCTATATAAAGTGGGGTTAAGGGCGGTATTATTTTCTCGGACTTGTTAACACTATGTGATTTTTTATCATTAGAGGAAATAATATTTATTTCTCAAACTGAACATATTTTTCTTTTTATCCCATTTTCGACTTACATGCTACTGATTTAATTGGCTGTGCTAGCAAATCAGTTATATGCATACATAATAATTATACCATCATTAAAATTGTAGATCGAAATTGCTATGGGCCGATTTTGTTATGGGCCGAAATGTCCAGGGACCCTTTTTCTCCTTTGGAGCATATAAGAATCTGATATGGGGTTCTGTTGTAGATGAGCGTTTTCAACCCGAGGGATGACCGTGCTGAGTGGAACCGAGGCTATGCCGAGGTTCCACTCAGCACGGTCATCCCGAGGGTTGGAAACGCCAATCTACAACAGAACCCCATATTGGATTCTTTTTCTTGCACAACACCTCTGGTTAGTTTTGACAGCTCGCACATGTATATTACTTCCAAATTTAAAGTAGTGCGGAAGTAGTTCCGGCAGTTGAATAGAACTGAAGCGCATTTATGTTAGTTGCCTGGGTCGGAACACCAGGGTCAGAACACAAATTTCTATCCCAGGGTAAAATCACGGATTTCCTTGTCTGGTGTGCACGAAAATTCTTTCCTGTCTGCTTAGACCCTTTTCTCTCCCTGGGTGCAAATTCTTTCCTTTCTGCGTAGACCTTAGCTGTTCAAACACACACACACGCATATTTGGAGACAAATGTAACATTCAAGTTAACCTCTTGTGTGACTGTATCAGTTCCCTTTAGAAGTGAGAATGTTGACTATTCTGGTAGGTGCAGTATGAAACACAGTAGTAAAAAAAAAATAACCCTTATCTTGCTGTTCAAGGCAACCCCTATCTTTGCAAAGTGTAGATCCAGATCAGATTGCTTCTAATCAGGATCTACACTGTTTGGCATTCAGTTTATAAATTTGTAGCAATATATTACATCAAGTAATTTGATTGGTTGAAAGTCAGAAATGGCCCAAATGGGTGTGGCTTAAATGAATATTCAGCAAGATAAGGGTTAACATCAGTTTCTGTTATAAAGTTTTGGGATGTAAGTGATCTAATGATGCGTTAAACTAACAACATTGTACAGATGAAAAACTGGTCTCCGGTTATTACTGCTTTTCATTGCCTAAGCAGGATGTGTGTCCAACTGATGATCACTGATCAGGACGTTATGGGTTCAGTCCTTGGCAGCCTCCTGGATCCCGCTACATTATTAACCCTTTTTGTACCAATTATATATAGCATGAGTCCATTTCAAAATTTAGAATGTCTGGTTGTGTTTTCTACAATATTGATTTGGAAAATGGGTGAACTTTTCGCAAACAGAGGAGACCCTGATCGGACGCCGCATTCTGCGGCGTCTGATCTGGGCCTGCACTGTTTGCCAAGGTAACCGTTTTGGGGTTTTCGGTACAGAATGGGTTATGGCTGGTAAGATTAATAGTATAATCGATTAATCGATCAATAGATTCCAGAAAAATGATTATCGTTACTATTTTGCTAATAATTGATCATTTGATAGGTACACTTTACTGCCCAATGTTGTCTAAAATAGCTGGATGAGTAGCAAACAGTGCATCTCATCTGCATCTACACTGTTTGCTCAGGCCTGTTTGTCAGAAAACATACAGTACAGTATAACAATGATTCAAGATGGGCCATTGTCAGCTTCTGGCGAAATAATGTGCACTGTACTGGTTAACTGGTTGCGTATAAGCCTGACCAGGAAAAATGTGGATAGGTAAACTGACCTGGTAAAAAATGACCTAAATAGTGTTAACTGGGCCATTAAACTGCAAAACAAACAGTATAACATATGGTAAGAGCCATGCTCAGGCAGAAAGCCAGATATGTGAAATTATGATTCAATCTTCAGTGATAACAAATCGTTTACCAATCACAGTGACATTACTGATAATCGATAAGCCAGCCCATTATTTTGTGGCAATTAACCCATTTAGTACTGGAAACTCTAAAACGGATACCAGGGCAAACAGTGCAGGCCCAGATCAGACGCCACAAAACGCGGCGTCTGTTTTGCGGCGTCTGATCAGGGCCTCCACTGTTTGATAAAAGTTCAGTCATTTTCCAAATAAAATGAAAACACAACCCGACACCCCAAAATTTTGAAATGAACTTCTGCTATATATATATAAGGAGGAAGATTCCATTTGGTACCAAAAGGGTTAACCATATTGGAATAGTTTCTTATCTTTTCCTCCTACTGATTTAAGAAGGGCAGTTTAAAGGCCCGGCAAAAGAATTCACATTGTAGCGTTTCATCACTTTGCTATACGCCTGGCCAAGAGAAGTATGATTAGGTAAACTAACAGGCTCGATATAATCTTAGTAGTGTTGACTGGGCTGTTTGAGTCCAAAACTAACCAACCACTTGTATTTCAGACTGGTGAATGATTCGTTTGAAGAGCTGGTAGCATTACAGAGGGCGCTGAAAGAGTTTGTGGCCTCAGCTGATCCAATCTACAGTAAACAGCATGAGGAATTCTTTGTTGGATTTGAGGGCAGGTATGGTACAGGCTTGACTTCCTGTGTAAAGTCTTTAAGTGGGATCGGGACACCTTCAGGGGAGGTAACTCCGGAAAAGGTATTTTTAGCTCGTCTGTTTTTTGAAAAAAACTTTCGAGCTATTGTCATCACTCCGGCGTCTGCGTTGTCGTCGTCTTGCGTCGTCGTTCCAAAAAAACTTAACCTTGGCTATAACTTAAAAAGTATTAGACCTAGCCTGATGAAACTTCATACACACACTCATCATCACAAGAGCTACATTTTGACCAAGGACCATAACAACATTGTTGATTTTGGCTGAATTATCTCCCCTTTTCCAATTTTTTTCTGAAACACATTTTTTGCTCTCATTTTAATACTATTCACAACAGAGCCTTCAAATTTCACATGAATGTTCCTTGGGACAAGACCTTTTCAGTGATACCACACTTTTTGATCTGTGACCTTGACCTTTGAACTTTGACCTATTTTTCGAAAATTTAACCGAAAACCTTAACCTTGACCATATTTCCAAAAGTATTTGGCCTACCTCCATGAAACTTCATACACATACTCACCATCACAAGAGCTACATTCCCTACAAGTTTTATAACTCCATCTTGCAATTTGATTGAATTATCTCCCCTTTTCTCTCCATTTTTATGCCCCCGGAATCTAAGAGATTCGGGGGCATATAGTTTTTGGTCTGTTTGTCCGTTTGTCCGTCTGCAAAAACTTTAACATTGGGCATAACTTTTGAATGGTAATAGATAGAGCTTTCATATTTCACATGTGTATACCTTATCACAAGACCTTTCCAGTGGTACCATAATTTTTGATTTCGTGACCTTGACCTTGACCTTTGACCTATTTTTTTCAAAATTTTTAAAAACATTAACATTGGCGCTGTCCGGGGGCATCAGTGTTTCACAAACACATCTTGTTTTTATATTGTTTTTGTCTCTTATTTCAATACTATTCACAACAGAGCCTTCCAACTTCACATGAATGTTCCTTGGGACAAGACCTTTTCAGTGATACCACACTTTTTGATCTGTGACCTTGACCTTTGAACTTTGACCTATTTTTCGAAAATTTAACCGAAAACCTTTACCTTGACCATATTTCCAAAAGTATTTTGCCTACCTCCATGAAACTTCATACACATACTCACAATCACAAGAGCTACATTCCCTACAAGTTTTATAACTCCATCTTGCAATTTGATTGAATTATCTCCCCTTTTCTCTCCGTTTTTTTTTTATATTGTTTTTGTCTCTTATTTCAATACTATTCACAACAGAGCCTTCCAACTTCACATGAATGTTCCTTGGGACAAAACCTTTTCAGTCATACCACGCTTTTTGACCTGTGACCTTGACCTTTGAACTTTGACCTATTTTTCGAAAAATTAACCAAAAAACTTAACCATGACCATATTTCCAGAAGTATTTGGCCTGCCTTCATGAAACTTCATACTCACACTCACCCATCATCACAAGAGCTACATTTTGACCAAGGGTCATAAATATATTATTGATTTTGCATGATGCAATTTCACTGATTTGTCTATGTGACATTGAAAAACAGACGAGCATGGCGCCGCTTGCGGTGCTCTTGTTGTCTCCCTTGTCAACAGGATCAACTCTTTAGGAGCAAATTCTTTCCTTTAAGTGTAGACCTCTTTTTCATTGAGAATGAGTTTATAGAAAAGAGAACAGGAAGTCCCGAAAATTGTCTCCCTTTGAAAAATGGCGGGGAAAATCTGCCAGGTGTTCCCATTCCCCTTACATCATTTTCATACCTTCAGATGAGAAGTTTTGAGAATAAATGAGGGATACGTTCTTCGTAAAAACATGTGTCATCACGAAAACACGCATTCTTTGTTGAGTTCTTTGTTGGATTTTAGGGCACGTATGGTACAGGCTTGACTTCCTGTGTAAAGTCTTACATCATTTTTATACCTTACAAAAACGAATAAGCCCCCGCCCATAGGGGCTTGAAGAAATATATGGGCTGCATGATGCTTCCACGCAGAGCTGAATCCGGCCTGCACACTAGTACTGGTAAACCGCTGAGGATCTAAGCCTGTCCAGGAACCGCGGTGCGAGGCAGACCGTCCATGCTAATAAACCCTATTGGTTTCATTGGGCGACAGGGCTTGAGATGCCATTTCATCTCAATGTCGGGTAAAAGTCCCACAAAATTGGAAGCAACGTCTCCAAAATGACCTTTACAGTGTTGATGGGGACGTTAAACCTCAAATCAAACAAACAAATACAAAAACGAATGGAAAAGGAATCCTACATATTATGAATGGATTCAGCCTTTTAAGGTTGACAAGCTGAAAGCGCTCTGTTCAGTCTGCAATTGGATATTGCTAACATGGGGGAATCGGCCTTAAGGTCAAAAATACCTTTCCAGTGCGTCCCAAAAAGAGAAGGCTGGGTCTTCCCATAAAATAACAGCCTTCTTTGGCTCACCAAAGTTGAAAGTTGAGTAAACTGCAGATGGAGTGAAGGAAATCCTTGGAAAGTCCTGGAATTCTGTTTTCCTGTTTGTGTATGTTTCCTGTTTCTGTATGAAACCTGATTAACATGTACCCACAACATGTTTCTACGAAGTGAACAACATTGTTTTTGTGAATGACCTTGTTTTTTACGACGTAGCTGGTCTCGATGTCGGGTCAAAGACCAACAAAATAGGAAGCAATGACCTGCATGGTGTTGACGGGGACATTAAACCTCAATTCAAACAAACGAAAAATGTAGCTGGGTTCAGGAGTTTTTATGTTGAAAAGTAGAAGTAAAACAAAGATCAGGAATTGATAAAATTAACTTACTCCACCCATAAAAGACACCAAAGGGAAAGAAATACAAACGTTAAGCGACCAGACCATAATGGAAACCTAAACAAAGGAAGGCCATAAGGACAGTTACTTTCCCACAAAATGGTCATATGGCCATCCAAAACCAAAAGACACAAGTGATACACACAGTAAGTAACAAACAACAACATAAATAAATCGCCACAGAAGAGCCGCCTTGGAACGGTCAGTGGAAGATTTCCACTGGGGGGCTTAAATCGATTTTACGTGGCCACAATCCTCGCCCTTACTTCCGTCGCGATTTAGACAAATAATTTGTTCAGTCCGCATGAAGGCCTCCTAACTCATCAGTGCAACATCTCCGTGAACACAAAAATCAAAGAACCACAGAGGTGAGACAACGGTGAGGACTCGACAGCAAGAAACCACTGAAATGCTGGAGCAAAAGAAAACCAACAGTTAGACTCCGATGAGCCCGACCAGAGACAGAGCATCAGGCACCAACCAACATTATCTCTCTAATTTTCAATAAGCCTTTATGTTGGAGCCGTCATAGAATCTGAGGCCTGACCCACCGGCATGCAATTAAAGAGGGAAGCAAAGTTGCCAACCGTGATTGGGTTAACTACCATGCATGCAGTCTGTCGTATAATATCCATGTTGTACCCAATCTTTTTATATCGAAGAATGATTTTACAAAATTGGGTGCTGAAGTCATTGCGGTTATATATTTTTCTGAATTTATATATATACTAAGTCCCCATAAAATTCGGGTTCCGATAGACCTTGTTGCAGAAGAGATTTAAGTCCAATATTGAATTTTGAAATTAAATCAGAATGGCGTCTATAAAATTTTGAAAAGGCTTTGCGAAGTTTATGGTACCGATAACCCTGATTAAGGAGTTTAGCCGTTAATAATTTATTACGAGTGTTGAAGTCAGTTACATGACTACACACTCTAGCAAATCGAATTAATTGCGAAATATAAACGCCATAGGATGGCGCACGAGGAACATCACTAATCAGTACACTCTGTCACACAATGTAAGTTTCTAACAAGAAATGAATAAGAATTGTCCATTGATTATTCTTGTACACCACAACCTCATTATAACACGGTTCGTTATAACACGGGTTTGGATATAACACGGTTTCAAGATGGATCCCAAAAACGTATAGATTATATAGAAAAATGACCATAAATGGTCATTTTTCTATATAATCTATACATTTTTATTTGGATATAACACGGTTGTTTAACTAACAAGGTTCGTTATAACACGGTTTTGGATATAACACGGTTTCAAGATGGATCCAAAAAATGTATAGATTATATAGAAAAATGACCATAAATGGTCATTTTTCTATATAATCTATACATTTTTATTTGGATATAACACGGTTGTTTAACTAACATTGTTTCTGCTTTGGACCCCAATAATAGTGTTATAAAGAGGCTGGGGTGTATTACTCCTCTGTATCAGTAGTTGTGTATGACTTTGTTTTGAAGTCTTATTCCATTATAGTCGAGGTTTTATATGTTAACTTTTTTATTCACACAAAATATAATAAGTATGGTTAGTAGTTAAGGTGTCTGAATATTTAGGGTAAATACAGTTTACATGTTTTTGAATAAATTGAACGGGAAGTTCCCTTCACTTGTGGCAAGGCTGTTATTTTCCGAACGATCTGCCTTGGACAGTTCATTATACACTTACGTATATTTTCAGTTTTGGCTCCAAACATGTGTCTCCACGAACATTGACGTCAAGATTTCTTGGAAATATGGTCTGCGTTGAAGGCATTGTTACAAAATGTAAGTACTTTAATGAGGGACCCCCACCCCTTACTTACAGTCGGCCACACTGTGAACAATTAGGCATAGAAATGTAGATCAAAGTGAAGTGCGATTGGCATTGGTTAAAAAGTTTTCTGACTTTTCCCACTCGCACCTCGGAAACAAGACAACACAAAGTTGATGTGTATATTAACCAACAGAAACAATGGTTAAGGTTTTAAGGTGATGTTTTTGTCCATTTCACAGTTACACAAAGCCAAATACAATGGGTTAACAGCTTGGAAGAATTTGGATAGCTCTTTCTTCAAGAAAGATCATAAAATACTGATTATGGACATTATTTTCCTTTTGATTCAAGAAGGGCAATGGTCATTTCCGGCAAAAGAATTTTGTTAATCGCTTAGATGCTAACGTATAAGCCAGACCAGGAAAAGTGGTTTTATTTTAAATTTTGACTGTTCTGACATGACATTAATAGTGTTGACTAGGCTGATAAACTCCAGGGGCCAGTTGTTCAAAGCATCGTTAGCTTAACGAGCTCGTTAGTGGTCAAATTGTTAACTGTTCTAGCAAGAAAAATATCGAAAATTTTGGTATTTTTGCTGAAAAAATGTGAGCAGCTTTTGCATCTGCAAAAGCTGTTCACATTTTTTCAGCAAAAATTTTAGCATATTTGCCATATTGTATGATCAAAGTTTTAACGATACATTAACTAACGATGTCGTTAGTTTTGAACAACTGGCCCCTGAATAAACACTGAGAATAGACACTAACGTAAAAATCCTAAAAATTTGGACACCTTAAGGACTTGTCGTTATTCTCCTAAAATTTTGACAGCAAGGAGTCCAAAAGGTGCAGACGGAAAGGCAGACAGTGTAGACCCTGATCAGACTGCTGTCGGATCTGGGTCTTCACTGTTTGCTTAGACCTATCTGTCCCAGAACTTGGGATCATTATGATACATTCTCAGTGTGTCAAGACGAAGTTTCTGTTGAATGATTTTCAGTCCTGTATTTTTATACTCCCGGCATACGTTTTTGTCTTTTCCGTCTGTCTGTGTGTCCGTAAACAATTATTTTGTGTCAAAGATATCTCAGGAACTGCTTCACATAGAAACTTGAAATTTTGCACACATGATCAGTATGACTACTTGTATTGTGGGAAAGAAAATAAGGGCCAAGGGGTCAGGCCTTTTAGAGTTATTTCCCTTTGTAGTTCTTGCTGTTTAATAGTGTATATTTTTATTTTGTGTCAAAGATTTCTCAATAGCTACTGTACATAGAAACTTGAAATTTTGCAAACATGATCAGTATGACTAGTTGTATTGTGGGAAAGAAAATAAGGGCCAAGGGGTCAGGCCTTTTAGAGTTATTTCCCTTTGTAGTTCTTGCTGTTTAATAGTGTATATTTGTATTATTTTGTGTCAAAGATTTCTCAATAACTACTGTACATAGAGACTTAAAATTTGGTAGCAACAACCAGTATGACTACTTGTTTCAGCTGAGGTGATGGCACTGGCCGGGGGTATACGTGCGCCACTGGGCACTTTTGTCTAGTTTTGTTACCAGTAGGAGTTCTTGTGTATACTTCACAGGTTCATTGATCCGTCCCAAAGTTGTTCGCAGCATTCACTACTGTCCTGTTAGCTTAGACCTATCTGTCCCAGAACTTGGGATCATTACGGTACATTCTCATTGTGTCAAGACCAAATTTCTGTTGAATGATTTACAGTCCTGGATATTTTTAGCTCACCTGTCACGTAGTGACAAGGTGAGCTTTTGTGATCACTTTTTGTCCGTCGTGCGTCCGTAAACAATTTCAAATAAGTATATCTCTAATACCCCATGGTCATCTTGATCAAATTTCATGAGAAGCATCATCAGGTAGGGGGAAAGGCTGCATAAGGTTTTTGGCCTGATCAGATTGGAATTCTGGTTGCTATAGCAACATATAGCTCCCATAGACTTACAATGGGAAAAAATTAAAATATCTTCTTCTCTGAAACCACAGGGCCCAGAGCTTAGATATTTAGCATGTAGCAATGGCCAGTGGTCACCTACATAATTCCTGCCAATCATGCCCCTGGGGTCCAAATTGGCCACGCCCCGGGGCCCATTCACTCCCATAGACTCAAAATGGAACAAAAAGCTTCAAAAATCTTCTTCTCGGAAACCACAGGGCCCAGAGCTTAGATATTTAGCATGTAGCAATGGCAAGTGGTCACCTACATAATTCCTGCCAATCATGCCCCTGGGGTCCAAATGGGCCACGCCCCGGGGCCCTTTAGCTCCTATAGACGCATAATGGAAATAATGGTTAAAAAATCTTCTTCTGTAAAACCACAGGGCCCAGAGCTGAGTTATTTGGCATGTAGCAACGGCTAGTGGTCACCTACATAATTCCTGCCAATCATGCCCCTGGGGTCTAAATTGGCCGCACCCCGGGGCCCCTTAGCTCCCATATACTCATAATGGAAAGAAACCTTCAAAAATCTTCTTCTCTGAAAGCACAGGGCCTAGAGCTTAGATATTTAGCATGTAGCAACGGCCAGTGGTCACCTACATAATTCCTGCCAATCATGCCCCTGGGTTCCAAATGGGCGACGCCCCGGGGCCCCTTCGCTCCCATAGACTCATAATGGAACAAAAAGCTTCAAAAATCTTCTTCTCGGAAACCACAGGGCCCAGAGTTTAGATATTTAACATGTAGCAATGGCAAGTGGTCACCTACATAATCCCTGCCAATCGTGCCCCTGGGGTCCAAACGGGCCACACCCCGGGGCCCTTTAGCTCCTATAGACTCATAATGGAAAAAAGCTTCAAAAATCTTCTTCTCTGAAACTACAGGGCCCAGAGCTGAGATATTATGCATGTAGCAACGGCAAGTGCTCACCTACATAAATCCTGCCAATCATGCCCCTAAAGTCCAAATGGGCCACACCCCAGGGCCCCTTTGCTCCCATAGACTCATTATGGAAAAAAAAAGGTTCAAAAATCTTCTTTTCTGAAACCACAGGGCCCAGAGTTTAGATATTTAACATGTAGCAACGGCAATTGGTCACCTACATAATTCCTGCCAATCATGTCCCTGGGTTCCAAATGGGCCCCGCACCGGGGCCCCTTTGCTCCCATAGACTCATAATGGAAAAAAAGCTTCAAAAATCTTCTTCTCTGAAACCACAGGGCCCAGAGCTTAGATATTTGGCATGTAGCAATGACAAATTGTCACCTACATAAATCCTGCAAATCATGCCCCTGGGGTCCAAATGGGCCACACCCTGGGACACCCTTAGCTCCCATAGACTCATAATGGAAAAAAAAAAGCTTCAAAAATCTTCTTCTCTGAAACCACAGGGCCCAGAGCTAAGATATTTAGCATGTAGTAACGGCAAGTGGTCACCTACATATTTCCTGGTAATCATGCCCCTGGGGTCCAAATTGGTCACACCCCGGGGCCCCTTAGCTCCCATAGACTCATAATGGAAAAAAGATTAAAAAATCTTCTTCTCAGAAACTGTGAAGCACAGTAATAGATATTTAGTGTCTAGCAACATAAAATAGCCAGCTACATAAGTCCTGCCAACCCTGCCCCTGGGGTCAAAATTGGCCACGCCCGAGCTCATCACCTCCAATAGACTTATAATGGAAAAAAAACTTAAAAAATCTTCTTCTATGAAACCATAAGGCCCAGAGCTTAGATTTTTAGTATGTAGCAACGTCAAGTGGCCACCTACATAAATCTTGCCAGTTATGCCCCTGGGGTCCAAATTGGCCACACCCCAGGGTTCTTTAGATTCCATAGACTTACAATTGGAGAAACTTCAAAAATCTTCTTCTCTGAAACCACAGGGCCCTTAAAATGAACAAACAAACAAAAAAAAAAAAAAAAAAAACTTAAAATGGGGAAAAAAATCTTCAAAAATATTCTTCTCTGAAACCATAAGTCCCAGAGCTTAGGTTTTTAGCATGTAGCAATGTCGAGTGGTCGCCTACATGAATCCTGCCAATCATGCCCCTGGGGTCCAAATCCTGTGGCCCCTTAACTCCAACAAACTTATAATGGAAAAAAGCTTCAAACATCTTCTTTGAAACCATGAATTACAGACCTTAGATATTTAGTATATAGCAACACAAAATGGTCGCCTACATAAATCCTGCCAACCGTGCCCTTTGGGTCACAATTGGCCAAGCCCCAGGGCTCATTAGCTCCTATAGACTTATACTGGAAAAAAAACTTAAAAAAATCTTTTTCTCCGAAACCATAAGGCACAGATTTTGTTTGATTTGAGGTTTTACATCCCCGTCAACACTGTATAGGTCATTTTTATCTCACCTGTCACGTAGTGACAAGGTGAGCTTTTGTGATCGCTTTTTGTCCGTCGTGCGTGCGTCCGTAAACAATTTCAAATAAGTATATCTCTAATACCCCATGGTCAGTCTTGATCAAATTTCATGGGAAGCATCATCAGGTAGGGGGAAAGGCTGCATAAGGTTTTTGGGCTGATCAGATTGGAATTCTGGTTGCCATGGCAACATATAGCTCCCATAGACTATCAATGGGAAAAAATTAAAATATCTTCTTCTCTGAAACCACAGGGCCCAGAGCTTAGATATTAAGCATGTATTAACGGCCAGTGGTCACCTACATAATTCCTGCCAATCATGCCCCTGGG
Source organism: Lucinisca nassula (assembly GCA_963580285.1). NCBI lineage: Eukaryota > Metazoa > Mollusca > Bivalvia > Lucinida > Lucinidae > Lucinisca > Lucinisca nassula. The sequence continues at coordinate 100,094,258 of OY757020.1, forward strand.
GTCCAAATTGGCCACACCCCGGGGCCCCTTCGCTCCCATAGACTCATAATGGAACAAAAAGCTTCAAAAATCTTCTTCTCAGAAACCACAGGGCCCAGAGCTTAGATATTTAGCATGTAGCAACAGCAAGTGGTCACCTATATAATTCCTGCCAATCATGCCACTGGGGTCAAAACGGGCCACGCCCCGGGGCCTTTTAGCTCCTATAGACTCATAATGGAAAAAAGCTTCAAAAATCTTCTTCTCGGAAACCTTAGGGCCCAGAGCTTAGATATTTAGCATGTAGCAACGGCAAGTGGTCACCTACATAATTCCTGCCAATCATGCCCCTGGGGTCCAAACGGGCAATGCCCCGGGGCCCTTTAGCTCCTATAGACTCATAATGGAAAAAAGCTTCAAAAATCTTCTTCTCTGAAACCACAGGGCCCAGAGCTTAGATATTTAGCATGTAGCAATGGCAAGTGGTCACCTACATAATTCCTACCAATCATGCCTGTGGGGTCCAAATGGGCCACGCCCCGGGGCCCCTTAGCTCCCATAGACTCATAATGGAAAAAAGATTAAAAAATCTTCTTCTCTGAAACCACAGGGCCCAGAGTTTAGATATTTAGCATGTAGCAACGGCAAGTGGTCACCTACATAATTCATGCCAATCATGCCCCTGGGGTCCAAATGGGCCATGCGCCGGGTCCCCTTAGCTCCCATAGACTCGTAATGGAAAAAAGCTTCAAAAATCTTCTTCTCTGAAACACAGGGCCCAGAGTTTAGATATTTAGCATGTAGCAATGGCAATTGGTCACCTACATAATTCCTGCCAATCATGCCCCTGGGTTCCGAATGGGCCACATGCCGGGGCCCCTTTGCTCCCAAAGACTCATAATGGAAAAAAAACTTAAAAAATCTTCTTCTCTGAAACCACACGGCCCAGAGCTTAGATATTTAGTACATAGCAACGGCAAGTGGTCACCTACATAAATCCTGCCAACCATGCCCGTGGGGTCCAAATGGGTCACGCCCCGGGGCCCCTTAGCTCCCATAGACTCAGAATGGAAAAAAGATTCAAAAATCTTCTTCTCTGAAACCACAGGGCCCAGAGCTTAGATATTTGGCATGTAGCGAAGGCAAGTGGTCACCTGCATAATTCCTGCCAATCATGCACCTGGGGTCCAAACAGGTGAGCGATATAGGGCCATTGGGCCCCGGGGCCCCTTAGCTCCTTTAGACTCATAATGGAAAAAAAAGCTTCAAAAATCTTCTTCTCTGAAACCACAGGGCCCAGAGCTTAGATATTTAGCATGTAGCAATGGCAAGTGGTCACCTACATAAATCTTGCCAATCATGCCCGTGGGGTCCAAATGGGTCATGCCCCTGGGCCCCTTAGCTCCCATAGACTCAGAATGGAAAAAAGATTCAAAAATCTTCTTCTCTGAAACCACAGAGCCCAGAGCTTAGATATTTGGCATGTAGGGAATGCAAGTGGTCACCTACATAATTCCTGCCAATCATGCCCCTGGGTTCCAAACAAGCCACGCCCTGGGGCCCTTTAGCTCCTATAGACTCATAATGGAAAAAAGCTTAAAAAATCTTCTCTGAAATCACATCGCCCAGGGCTCAGATATATAGTACATAGCAACGGCAAGTGGTCACCTATATAATTCCTGCCAATCATGCCCCTGGGGTCCAAAAGGGCCACGCCCCGGGGCCCCTTAGCTCCTATAGACTCATAATGGAAAAAAAGAGCTTCAAAAATCTTTTTCTCTGAAACCACAGGGCCCAGAGCTTAGATATTTAGCATGTAGCAATGGCAAGTGGTCACCTACATAAATCCTGCCAATCATGCCCGTGGGGTCCAAATGGGTCATGCCCCGGGGCCCCTTAGCTCCTATAGACTCAGAATGGAAAAAAGATTAAAAAATCTTCTTCTCTGAAACCACAGGGCCCAGAGCTTAGATATTTGGCATGTAGGGAAGGCAAGTGGTCACCTACATAATTCCTGCCAATCATGCCCCTGGGTTCCAAACAAGCCATGCCCCGGGGCCCTTTAGCTCCTATAGACTCATAATGGAAAAAAGCTTAAAAAATCTTCTCTGAAATCACAGCGCCCAGATCTTAGATATATAGTACATAGCAACGGCAAGTGGTCACCTATATAATTCCTGCCAATCATGCCCCTGGGGTCCAAAAGGGCCATGCCCCAGGGCCCCTTAGCTCCTATAGACTCATAATGGAAAAAAAGAGCTTCAAAAATCTTCTTCTCTGAAACCACAGGGCCCAGAGCTTAGATATTTAGCATGTAGCAATGGCAAGTGGTCACCTACATAAATCCTGCCAATCATGCCCGTGGGGTCCAAATGGGCCACGCCCCGGGGCCCCTTAGCTCCCATAGACTCAGAATGGAAAAAAGATTCAAAAATCTTCTTCTTTGAAACCACAGGGTTCAGAGCTTAGATATTTAGCATGTAGTGAATGCAAGTGGTCACCTACATAATTCATGCCAATCATGCACCTGGGGTCCAAACAGGTGAGCGATATAGGGCCATTGGGCCCTCTTGTTGAGATGTCTCTTCCAATTTTGTGGGACTTTTACCCGACAATGAGATGAAATTACATCTCAAGGCTTGGCGCCCAATGAAGCCAGTAGGGTTTATAAGCATGGACACTGCTTTGCCTGAGCTTTGATATTTAGTATGTAGCAATGTCAAGTGGTCTCCTACACTAATGGTTTTCTGGTACACAGGTGAGCGATATAGGGCCATTGGGCCCTCTTGTTATTACCAGGGACCAGTTGTTCAAAGCATCGTTAGCTTAACGAGTTAGTTAGCGGTCATATTGTTAACTCTTCTAGCATATCGAAAATTTTGGTATTTTTCCTGAAAAAATGTGAGCGCTTTTGCATCCGCAAAAGCAGCTCAATTTTTTCAGCAAAAATTTTAGCATATTTGCCATGTTTAATGATCAAGTTTAAACAATATGTTAACTAACGATTTCGTTAGTTTTGAACAACTGGCCCCAGGAGTTCTTGTGTATATTTCCCAGGTTCACTGATCTGTCCCAAAGTTGTTTGCAGTGTTCACTACTGTCTTGGGTATTTTTGATACCAGGAAAACTTGTGTATATTTCACAGGTTCACTGATCCGTCCCAAAGTGTTTTTGATACCAGGAGTTCTTGTGTATTTTAATGTCAAATATAACTACCCATCACTACAATTATCATAATCAATCATGCAACATGGTGGTAGATAGAACAAGTGCTAATCCCTTATAGCCATGGCATGTAGAAATGACCAGGAAAAAAACCAAAAGCATTTGAATAGCAGCTCTATGGTCGGAATGCTCTTGTTTGAAGGCAGAGTGGGTAGAACTAGAATACAAGTCAAATGAGAACCCACTTAACAATTGTCCTGGTAAGAGGCTCCAATGTTAGAGCCTCGAAACAGGAAGTAATGCCAATTTCCCCGACGTCATATATACAGAGACTGAATCTGGGTCGAATTTTGGAATTTCAAAAGACCAAAAATTGATGTTTTTGTTTGTTAGAACCAATGTTCAAAGACCTTGTCAACACTGCAAAGGTCATTTTGGAGACTAATTGTGAAATTGATAACAACTGAAAGGAGGGTTGTTTCCTTAGAATCTTTAGATTAACTAAAAATACTTAGATCTAAATATGTCCTCAGAATCGCTAAATAATAAGGACTTAAGAAAAACAACCTCTGAATATTGATATGTCCTCAGAGGATAAAGCTCTAGGCCCAGACTCAGCTCTAGGGGTAAACACTTGAGAATCAAGTAAACTTCCCCAGTGTTTGACCCTTCATTGTGTATAGTGCACTGAACATGCGAAATTGTCGAATCAGAATTGAGCATGCGTAAGTAAGAGTCCTTTCAATCTATGGACATAGCCCACGAATAGGGAGAAATGACCTAAAAAAATTTGAGGGCAAAATTCCAATTAGAAAGGATCGACTCTACTCATCTATAGTCGATTCGCCCATCAACCAGCTTACCAACCCAAAAACAAGGAACCTGTAAGCTGCGCACCCACCCGGGGTTAAATAAAAACAGATAGAAAAGTCACAATGAATGTGATCAATAAGGGCCCTACTCCAGCGTATCTAGTGGGGAGCTCTATGACTGGCTGAAGGAAGAGAGGCCCCGTAGAATCTCTAACAAAATGTGTTAAAGAAAGAAGAGTCAATATCAATCTATCTATATACAAAATACCCCGAGGAATAATACCCTTAACGGGAGAAAATTACTGATTATGATAATTGTAGTGATGGGTAGGTATATTATAAATTAAAATTAATTTTACATTAAAAATATCATATTTCACAGGTTCACTGATCCGTCCCAAAGTTGTTCGCAGTGTTCACTACTGTCCTGCCACTAAGAAGACGATGGAGAGACGCTACACAGACATGACGTCTTTAGAAGCTTTCCCATCAAGTGCTGCCTATCCTACCAAGGTCAGGCATGAGGCTTTTCAGATTTTTGGAAGATTTCAGATTTTTTTGTTTCAAAATGTGTGCGGTCAGTTTCAGCTCTGCGTGGAAGCTTCATGCAGCCTTATTTCTTCAAGCCCCGATGGGCAGGGGCCGATTGCAAAGTGTAGATTCAGATCTGATACATCGGATCAGGATCTACACTTTGTCATTCAGTTTGTGAATTTGAACGAAAACATATCATGTAATCTGATTGGCTGATAGTCAGAAATGGGTGTGGCTTATTAAATTATTCAGCAGGATAAGGGCTAACTGCTAAGGACTAAGCCTTCTGACAAAACATGTAGTTAGCTTGCTTGTCTGGCTCAACAGTAACAACCGAAGGGGAGGGTAACATAATATTTTTGGTGCGGATCCCGTTGTAGTCGGCATGATACTTTCTTGTGTGCAAGAAATCTCATGAACTACTTGGTGGATTTTTATCAAATTTACATTGGTATAACATTCGGACAGGATAGAGCTAATTAGTAGTGGCTCGAGAGCGAGTTCGAATAAGCCTTTGTAAACCTTGTTCGAGTCGAAGTTACACTGTATGAAATGGGCCCCGTCAAGCGATTTTGATACTTATCGCCTATGCGAGCAGCGAAGGTTCAGGCGAGCCTGCACATCCGCCCAGTCTCACCAGAACCTTCGCTGCACGCTCATACAAGCAGAAAATCAAGAGGAACCTTCAGACAGAAAGCCATATCCCTGGCCCCGCTGCAAATCATAGAAAGGACATAAGCAAACAGTGCAGACCCAGATCAGATGCTGCATTTTGCATCATCTGATCAGGGTCTACACTGTTTGCTAACATTACTTTCCATCAAAAATAGATTAAAAATGACCTGAAAATAGAATAAAAATGAAAAAAATAAACTGAACCCCACTTAAATGACACACTTGTCCAACACAAAACAGTGGAAGAGTCCACCAGTATTCAGTAAATTAACCCATTTAGTACCAGAAACCCAGAAACGGTACCCTGGCAAACAGTGCAGGCCCAGATCAGAACTCGGCATCTGATCTGGGCCTACAATGTTTGCGAAAAGTTCAGCATTTTTCCAAAAATATTTTGAAGAAAACACAACCTGACATCCCTAAATTTTGAAATGGACATGCTATTTTCCATTTGGTACAAAAAGGGTTGATATGGAAATCTGCTGGAACCTGGAAAACCATAAAAAGGGTGTAAGCAAACAGTGCAGACCCAGATCAGACGCTGCATTCTGCATAATCTGATCAGGGTCAACACTGTTTGCTAACAGCACTTTCTCCATCAAAAATAAGCTCAAAAACAAAAAAAAATAGACCTGAAAATAGAATAAAAATGAAAAGTAGACTGAACCCCTCTTAAATGACAGACTTGTCCAACACAAAACAGTGGAAGAGTCCACCAGTATTCAGTAAATTAAACCATTTAGTACCAGAAGCCCCAAAACAGGTACCCTGGCAAACAGTGCAGGCCCAGATCAGATGCAGCAGAACGCGGTGTCTGATCTGGGCCTACACTGTTTGCGAAAAGTTAAGCTTCTTAATAAATTTTGAAGAAATAAAAAACAACCTGACACCCCTAAATTTTGGAATGAACTCCTGGTGTATATAAGGAGGAAGATTCCATTTGGTACTAAAAGGGTTAATTTTGGTATGTTTTATTCTGGTCAGGATGAAGATGGGAACCTCCTGGAAACAGAGTATGGGTTGTCTGTCTACAAAGATCATCAGACCTTTAGTATACAGGAAATGCCTGAGAAAGCCCCTGCGGGACAGCTGCCCAGGTCGGTTGACATCGTGGCGGACAATGATCTTGTCGATAAGTGCAAGGTAAGAAGAACATGATCTCATAATCCATAAGACGCCAGTCATGACAATTGTCGTCTGCCGGTTACTTTAAAAGTCATTTTTGCAATCAGTGTAGACCCAGATCAGACTGTGGAGCAGTCTGATCTGGTCTAGGAGCAGTCTGATCTGGACCCACACTGTTTGCCTGTATGAAAAAATATTTTTAAAAAGTTTGTGGGTGCTCCTAAGAAGTGCCTTGGCGAGAGCCGCTTCTATTGAGTACCAACAACATAAGTTTTCATGCAGAAATTAGAAAAAAATTTCATGCTGAGATCTGCATCTGACTGAGCTACCATGGCCGGCCAAATCTTGCTTTGTCTTAAAACAAAAGATTACTTATAATGTGGCTTAACCATACTGTTTTAACCAATTTTGGACTGGAAACCTCAGCCTGGGTATATTGGCCATCTGGGGCATCTGATCGGGGCCAACACTGTCTGCAAAAGTTCAACCAATCATTTTGTAAATACACCTCAACCTCATTATAACATGGAACTCGGGGTCCAACCAACGGACCGTGTCAGTTCGTGTTATAACCGCCGACCGTATTTGTCACAGATTGACACTATGATGAGCAATAGTTTTCCAAACAAGATGATGTGCGGTCCGCTTAATAACCGTATTTCCCGACTAAAATATGTTTAGAAGTAATCGATGGCAGTAAATACCATGGCCCAGCTATTCAAACAAGTCTCTTTAATTGAAACCAGCTGATAAACCACGTTTTTATCCACAAAATCGTCTGACAGCGAGTATGACGCCATTTTGATAGCTGGTTCCTGACTATTGTCCGGTTCCAAACTATTGGCTATTGTCCGGGACAGTACCGAACTACAGTACCGTTAATAGATTTCAATGCTAAAATTACCGAATTAGGGTTTGGAACAGGACAATGTTCAACGCTTACGAGAAATTTGAATTTCTTCCCTTGGAATGTCTCACCCATTTGAAACAATGTTTAAAGGCGCACATGGTCTTTGAATGATTTTTTACCACGAAAATCGATCATGAATAAGTTTAATCATTTGCTTTTAAGCTGGAATAAATCTGACTTACTTTACATGCGGCGCTAAAAAATCAGTTTTATTGCAGCTCACGGATCAGATTGGCTGCATCGATGTTTAAAATTTCTGCTGAACAGTGATCCTTAACAGAGCATGATAATTTTTTTTCTGGTTGCGTAACAGAATTCTTTAATCTCTTTACCTCGCTAAGCCAACACTTTTGATTGTGCCGATGGCAGTTCATGTTTATCATGCGTGTCAAGCTAAACAAGTTTAAATACTGTATATTCAACTCTGCTAATATCGATGACATGTTTGGAGGCCTGCAATAAATATCAAAAAGTACCGTTATAGACCGTGTTAGCTACCGTATTAGCGCAGTCAAAAGTGGGAGGAAAATAAAATTGTTGTGCTTAAGGACATTCAACATGGCCGCCTGGACAAATGAGCAAAAATGACAGTGGCCCTGAATATGCAAGAAATTGAATGCAACCCTTTTGTTTTAGCCAACAAATATAATTGGAACATAAAATTGATTTCTTAAAGTTATTTAAATACCTGTTAGAAAAGTAAAATATTGTTCAGAGTTTTTTCTTCACTCACCTGAAAAATGCCAAACTTTGTGTATCAAAACTGGAAAATTCCCACAAGTACCAATGACAAAAAGAAATCACTGAGTAGTTACATGTTTCCTTAAGGTGCACCAGGAATCTAAATTTTGATTAGCTGCACTAAATTCAAATAAAGTGTTTTCAACCAAGGCATGTTTTGTGTTCAGGAAAAAAATCTTGTCTTTTTATTTTACACATTTCTTGACACAATAAAAGAAGTCCTTTCTGTGTATGGAGAGATAAACTTGCATTCATTTGGATAAATATGCAGGTAAGTTTATTTTTGTGGCTGACTGAACACACCTGTGTAATGTTTACAAGTAGAAAAAAAGAAAGGGAACAAATTAAGACCAATTTTTAACACTAGCTACTGTGATTTTAAAGTTGTTATTAAATTTTCTTTCGCCTAAAATCTCCATTAATTTTATATAATTTTGTCAAACATATCATTTATATCTAAAAAATGCAATACAATCATGTTTAATGCTGTGTCACTATTTTGTAAAACTAGGTGGTGGAGTATACTTCTCACACGTGTCTAATGTTTACATTTGTAACCAACGACTTGCACGAGGATTCTCATAAAATACTGACGGATCGATATGCAGTATATTGATCAGGGGGTGTAAAATAACTTACTTAATATGTTAAGGCGAAAGATACGAAAAATGGTTGTGGTTTAAGGAGAAATATTTATAAAAACAATTGAAACTTGTCGCTGCGACCATTATTTTCCTCCATGAAAAATTGACAGTTTGTGACATCAATCTGGTTACCGGCTTCATATCTGATTCAAGATTCTTTGACTACGTCTTTGGGCGTTTACAACATCACTCTTCCCTAACGACCGGTCTGTGCCGTTTATAAGTGTGCGTGAGCTGGTCTGGACATAAATTTAGCCTGAAAATGCTGCCAAAGTAAATGTAGGCTATACTGAACCACTTTTCCTCGATACATTTATCTCGTTTTGAGCGATGACAAAATTCTTGTAAAAGCCAAACTTGTTTAAAAATTAAAGTACTCGGCTCCATCCGGAAACCAGCATTTCTATAACAGTGGTCTCCCTTCAGACCAATCGCGGATGAAAAGTAGTTTCAAAAGTATTTATTGAATAAATGTGTATAATCTTTCTTTGCCGGTGACATCCCCTGGAATCCTAAAAGAAGATTTCATAACATACATAAATTCATTACAATAATGTAAATATGACGAAAAATAACTCAATCTTTCGCTGATAAAAAAATGCCGTGGCGTGTTAATCTTATGTTTTAGCCAGGGTGTTGTTCGGCTCCTTGCCGAAAAACTTAACACAGAGTAACACAACAAATGTATTGTTGAAATGTTAGTATTTGATAGTTTCTATGTGAAAATCGAATGGTGCGGTTTTAAAGGTGTATGTTTGGGGTTTCAGATTACATCAAGTACCTTGGCGATCCCGTCATGGTTACGTCAATACGAACGTGTGAACTTGCGTGTAAACACATCCCCAGATGTTCGGCCATGATGAATTTTGTTTCGAAATTTTCTACACACTGTGAACGAAAATTAATTATTCGCTTTTGGAGCTGTTTTATGAAAAAATATGTCCCGGTGCACCTTCCCTGTGCAATTACTCATACACAAGTGGCAATATATTTTTTATTTATTCATAAACAATTTGGTTCTAAGTCTAAAACAATCGAGCATTTATTGCAATATTAATTTTACATTTCTCTCGTTATAGTAATTCAGATATTTAAGTGGTTTTGTCTTGAGTAAACTTTGCCCTGTTATTTTTTACACTGATAAGAAAAAAATTTCTGAGACCTTTTCTTAATGCTCGAATTCATAATTTCTTTTTTCAAGTGCATATTGTGCTATTTCAGCCATGTTGGTCGCAGAATATCCTTAAAACCTGATAGAACCCTCGGGAAATATTTATAAATATTGGTTGGGGAAAATATGGGGTCCAAACCAAAACCGTGTTATATCCGAATTCGTGCTGTAACAGATCTTGCTATAACCATGTCCGGGTGTATCTCAAATGGACAATCCCCTAAGTATCGAAATGAACCCTGTTATATGTAGTGAGAGAGAACTTTAAAATGGTTTTGATTTGTGATTGTAGCCAGGGGACAGAATCCAGGCCATTGGAACCTTCCGCTGTTTGCCAGGAAAGAAGAATGGATATACCACAGGAACTTTCAGGTATCGGTGATCCTACTAGTCACCTCAGTTCATTGTATTACCCCCTCGAGATATAAATGATTCTGCTAACCACAGTGATGATTGAACCTCTTTTCCACTTTCAAACAAGTAAAGTAAATTCCACTGTTAAGACCTGCTAAAATCAAGGCTAATTCTTCTTTTAAACATACATTTAAAGTCAGTTTTTCAACATCCAATGTCAGCTGGTAAAACCCCTGTCACACCAGGGCCACGTTTTCACGGCATCCAAGAAAAATGGAGAACCCCGAGGTGCGTGCAGTATGATCGCAAACATCGCTGTAGCAACGCAGTGGCATCGCCAGTAGGCGCGGTGGGATCGCATAGAACGCCAAGCGACAGCGCTCATTTTGAGCATGCTCAAAACAAACGCTTCCGCTTGGCATTCTGATAAGAGCGCAGTGAGGTCGCCGTAAGATTGCCATAGGAGCGCAGTAAGGTCTCCTACAACGCTACAGGAGCTTGGCAGGGGGCACAGAGTTCTCCTGCAACGCCTTATAAGCTTCGCTTGTATTATTGCTTATTGATTGATTTGATTTTTAACGTCCCCGTCAACACTGTATAGGTCATTTTGGAGATGTTGCCTCCAATTTTGTGGGACTTTTACGCACCATTGAGATGAAATGACATCTCAAGCCCTGTCACCAAATGAAACCAATAGTTTATAAGCATGGACGGCTCATCTCGCGCCGCTTTACCTGGGCAGGCTTAGATCCTGTAAGCGGTTTACCAGTACTCGTTTGTGGTCGTCTTCAGCTCTCCATGGAAGCATCATGCAGTCCATCTATTTCTTCCAGTCCCAATGGGCAGGGGCGCCTGCTTGTGCATGCAGTGTGAGCGCCGTGAAAGCGCAGTGGACGCAGTGTTAGTGCCGTGTTAGTGCAGTGGATGCGCTGTGAAACGCCGCAGGATCGAGTTAGATCACCATTAAGCTCCGTAGCAACGTCTTGGTCGCTGTAAGGACGCCAGGACAGGTCCATGTTCACGAAAAATATCCCATACTTCTTGCGATCTCGCGGCGTTCTGGAAAATTAAACAATGCCATTCCATCGCACCGGAAACGCGGCATATTGTGACAGGGGCAAGAAACCACCTCTGGGACTTTTCAAAAGCAGTCTTAACCCTTGTCCTGCTGAGCCTGGATATGCCTTACTTTTCATTCAATGTAGATCCAGATCAGATGGCTTCTTCAGAAGCCATCTGATCTGGATCTACATTGTCATTCAGATTGTGAATTTGTTGCAATAATTTGCATCAAGTAATCTGATTGGTTGATAATCAGTAGTGGGTGGGGCAGATTAAAATATGCAGCAGGACAAGGGTTAAATTTAAGACCTCTTTTGAACAGTTCCAAAGTTGGTCTTATGTTGGAATCAATCTTATTTCACTGCTGATCGTTGCAGTCACAGATTTTGTACATCAGATTGGGGGTGACAAGCACTAGCCATGCCAGGTGACCAACTGATTGCCTAGATAGTAGATAACAAATTTATCTAATTGCTCTAATCCTTTGTTTGGTTAAGTGATAAATGCCTTGGGACAAACGTGAGAAGTATCACTTAGAACTCAGATACCTGTACATAAAACCACAGAAACTGAGAAAGTGTGCCAAGAAAGAAACAACCAAATAAAAACATTCTCCTTTTAATCCCTTATAGTCGTGTATTGCATAAACAGAATTTAACTGCTTAGATATTACATGACGGTAAAGCCGGTGAGAAAGTTCATACTTGAAGTCGCGGAGACACGTGAAAATGTTTTGAATATTAACAATAGGGCCAACCTTAAAAAATTGTTGGTTTACTGTTTACCGACCCAGAAAATTTTAGGTCGGTCGGCTATTTTTTTTTTTTTTTCTCTTGTAAAAGTGGGTCGGTCGGTCGGCTTTTTTTTTTTTTTTTTTTCCCTGGTTTTTTTTTTTTTAACCGAAATAGACAAAGCATATGATTTGCATAACTTTGATGCATGTTTCTGTTCTTGATATCTTTTAACTTGCTTAAAATATAAACTTGCTGACAACTGCATCATTATTTTCCAGGTCTTGCTGCCAAAAAGTGAAACTTAAGAGCAAGAAGTTCTTTCTGATATTTGTAATTGCCTTTGCGGCCATTTTCTAGAGACGATCTGCTGTCATCGAAACGCTTATTGACAATTGAGTGAAGTTTAAAGCGGTCAGCTGAGGCGGATCACACACGCGTTACAATGATTCGACACGAACTCAAATATGGAAAAAGAAACGTTGGGACTAAAATCCGGACGTTACCGGAACGAGTCGGAAAAATTTTTTTTTTTTTTTTTTTTTTGACGGCAAAAAAAAAGTTCGGGTCGCACGAAAATTTCGGGTCGGTCGGTAAACAGCAAACCAACACCTTTTTAATTTTGGCCTAGATATTTAATATTTCAGCAGCCATTGAAATCCCTTGTTGCAAAACAGTGTCTGAGCTACTGGAGATCGGTCAAATGTGTTCATTTTTAGCTCACCTGTCACGTAGTGACAAGGTGAGCTTTTGTGATCACATTTTGTCCGTCGTCCGTGCGTGCGTCCGTAAACAATTTCTTGTCCGCACGATAGCATCTTCATTTATGATTTGATTTTAAACAAACTTGCACACAACTTGTACCACCATGAGGTCTTGGTTCCTTTCTTGAACCAGCCATATCCCATCATGTGTTACGGAGTTAAGGCCCCTGAAATGGCAAAAATTGCCTATTTTGGTCTTGTCCGCACGATAGCATCTTCATTTATGATTTGATTTTAACCAGACTTGCACACAACTTGTACCACCATGAGGTCTGGGTTCCTTTCTTGAACCGGCCATATCCCATCATGTGTTACGGAGTTACTGCCCCTGAAACGGCAAAAATTGCCTATTTTGGTCTTGTCCGCACGATAGCATCTTCATTTATGATTTGATTTTAACCAGACTTGCACACAACTTGTACCACCAGGAGATCTGGGTTCTTTTCTTGAACCAGCCATATCCCATCATGTGTTACGGAGTTACGGCCCCTGAAAGGGCAAAAATTGCCTATTTTGGTCTTGTCCGCACAATAGCATCTTCATTTATGATTTGATTTTAACCAGACTTGCACACAACTTGTACTTCCATGAGATCTGGGTTCCTTTCTTGAACCAGCCATATCTCATCATGTGTTGCGGAGTTACGGCCCCTGAAAGGGCAAAAATTGCCTTTTTTGGACTTGTCTGCATGATAGCTGTTTCATTTATCATTTGATTTTAACTAAACTTGCACACATTTTGTACCACCACAAAAAATCTCGGTCAAGTTCGAATATGGGTCATGTTGGGTCAAAAAGTAGGTCAGTAGGTCAAATCAGAAAAAAAACCTTGTGAAGACACTAGAGGCCACAGTTTTGGTCCGATCATCATCAAACTAGCCCAGAATGATCATCTTGACAATATCTCAGTCAAGTTGGAATATGGGTGTTGTTGGGTCAAAAAGTAGGTCAGTAGGTCAAATCATAGAAAAACCTTCTGAACACACTAGAGGCCACAATTTATGTCCAATCATCATCAAACTTGCTCAGAATGATCATCTTGATAATATCTTGGTCACTTTCGAATATGGGTCATGTCGGTTCAAAAAGTAGGTCAGTAGGTCAAATCACAGAAAAACCTTGTGAACACACTAGAGGCCACAGTTTTGGTCCAATCATCATCAAACTTGCCCAGAATGATCATCTTGACAATATCTGAGTCAGGTTTGAATATGGGTCATGTCAGTTCAAAAAGTAGGTCAGTAGTTCAAATTTGAGAAAAACCTTGTGTACACACTAGAGGCCACATTTCTGGTCCTATTATCATCAAACTTGCTCAGAATGATCATCTTGATAATATCTTAGTCACATTCGAATACGGGTCATTGCAGGTCAGAAAGTAGGTCAGTAGGTCAAATCAGAGAAAAACCTTGTGAACACACTAGAGGCCACATTTTTAGTCCAATCATCATCAAACTTGCCCAGAATGATAGTCTTGACAATTTCTCGGTCAAGTTCGAATATGGGTAATTTCAGGTCAAAAAGTAGGTCAGTAGGTCAAATCATATAAAAACCTTGTGAACACACTAGAGGCCACAGATTAGGTCCGATCATCATCAAACATGCCCAGAAAGATCATCTTGACAATATCTGAGTCAAGTTTGAATATGGGTCATGTCGGTCCAAAAAGTAGGTCAGTAGATAAAATCATAGAAAAACCCTCTGAACACACTAGAGGCCATAGTTTTGGTCTGATCATCATCAAACTTGCTAAAAATGATCATTTGACAATATCTCAATTAATTTTGAATATGGGTCATATCTGGCCAGTAAGTAGGTCAGCTTGTTGAAAAACCTTGTGGACACACTAGAGACCCCAGTTTTGGTCTGATCATCATCAAACTTGCTCAGAATGATCATCTTGACAATATCTGGGTCAAGTTTGAATATGGGTCATGTCGGGTCAAAAAGTAGGTCAGCAGGTCAAATAGAAAAAAACGTTTTGAACACTCTGAGGCCACAGTTTTAGTCAAATCATCATAAAACTTGCTCAAATGATCATTTGGACAATATCTCAGTTAAGTTTGAATATGGGTCATGTCAAATCAAAAAGTAGATCAGTAGGTTATTTTGTCATAACTTTTGAACTGTTTGAGATAGAGCCTTCATATTTAGCATGTAGGTTCCTTGTGACAAGGGCTTCCCACTCATATAAAGATTTGACCTGTGATGTTGACCTGTGACCTACTTTATAATAACTTTTGAACCATATGAGATAGAGCCTTCATATTTGGCATGTATGTTCCTTGTGACAAGGTTTTCTCAACCATTCAAAACTTTTGAGCCATGACCTTGACCTTTGACCTACTTTGTCATAACTTTTGGAGCATTTAAGATACAGCCTTCATATTTGGCATATAGGTTCCTTCATAGGAGTGAGTGTTTGAGTTTGAAGTCTCACCAACAGCTAAGGTCATACAGTTATGGGACCTCTGTTTAAATACCAATCTGAAAGTCTGGAGAAGCCTGGCATCGATCCTGCTACCCTGGTTTACAAGGCAAGTAGCATCACCACTTCACCATGAAGGCTTCTTAACTTCATTGGAATGTTGTGTAGATGACCCTCTAGGAAAATAGCATAACAATTAACAAATGGTCACAAGAGCTAAAAACAGAAAACATTGTAAATTTGCTTCAAATGCAAACTCCTTCTAAACCTTTGGGCCGATTGGATTTAAAACTTCACAGGAATGTTGCCTAGGTGACTCCCTACCAAAATAGTTAATACTCATTCCACTCCAATGAACAAGATGGCTTCCAGAGCTAAAAATAAAAAATTCTTCAAACCATAATTCCTTCTGTACCCTTGGGCCAATTTCATTCAAACTTTGAAGTAATGTTGCTTAGATGACCCTCTACCAAAAAGACTAAAACAATCCCGCTCTGAAGAAAAAATGGCCACCGGAGCTAAAAATAGAAAAATATTGTAAATCTGATTCAAACGTGAACCCCTCCGAAAACCCTAAGGACAATTCGATCCAAACTTAACAGGAATGTTGCCTAGGTTACTCCCTACCAAATAAGCTAAAATCACTCTGCTGATGAACAAGATGGCAATCATAGCTAAAATAGAATCTACTCGAGACAGTGTCACACAGGTGAGCGAACCAGGGCCCTGTGGGCCCTCTTGTTGTAAACAACAAGTTCGTTTAGCTGAAAATTGTCGTTTTAAAACCTCTAAAATTGGATTGGGCACGACAAACAAATGTGGGGTGTAATACCCCACACAATTTATTTTTGGGTGCCCCATATTAAAACCCGGGCATGCATCAAAGACAATTGAACTTTCCCCAATCTGCCATCAAAAAAAGGGTAGTGCTCAACCCCCATATGGTTAATTCTGGAACACCCCTTATGAGGAAATCAGTATCATTAATCATTTTTCTTGAGTTTATAGACTGAATATCTGATTGGTCATGGCAGCCTTACCTAAGTAACAACTTTTTCTCATTTCAGAACTATATTGATAGCCAACAACATTCAGCTGCTCAGCAAGGAGGTGTCCCCCATGTTCTCAGCAGAAGATATAGCAAAAATCAAGAAATTCAGTAAACAGAAGAGTACAAATGTATTTGATGCACTTGGCAAGTCACTGGCACCTTCAATTCATGGACATGAGTATATTAAGAAGGCGGTGTTGTGTATGTTGCTAGGAGGGACAGAGAAAGTGTTAGCCAATGGTTCCAGGCTTAGGGGAGATATCAATGTCTTGTTGATAGGGGATCCTTCAGTAGCCAAGTCACAAATGTTAAGGTAACATATTCTTGATAGGAGACATTGAGTGTATCTTATTTTTGTAGAACTCGGCAAGTTGCGAAGTTTGATCTACACATGAAAAGGTAAACAATCATTATATAAATGACCCTTAAATACAGTGTAATGGTAACTTTGATAGGTTAGAACAAGTGGCCAGTAGACCCATTTTCAGGAAAATTCCTGTTTTAATGTTACACATGCAGAAAACAGCGTTTCATCAGGGTCTTTACTATTTGCCATGTTTGAGCCTCACTTGGGTCACGTGAGATGCAGGTTCTGCAGTCGAAAGGCAGGTGGTTTCTCAGAGTGATCTGTTTTTGACCCACATGACTTATAGGGCTGGCTAGTCAGAGTTTAAAAGATGATCAATTATCAGTGATGCCACTGCAATGGAAAATCTATTAGTAATCACTGTATTATAATTTTACCTGTCTGGCTTTCTGCCTTTATATAATAGTATGACTCTTACCAAATGTTACCGGCCCCGATAGCTCAGTTGGTAGAGTGTCCGCTCCGGGGAACGGAAGGTCTCGGGTTCGATCCCGGGCCGTGACATACCAAAGTCGTTAAAAATGGTACTAGCTGCTCCTCGCTTGGCACTCAGATTTACGGGGTAGAGCTAGGACTGGTCGATCCAGTGTCAGGATAATGTGACTGGGTGTGGTATCATGTAATGTGTCTGGGACATGATACTTCAGTGAGGCAGCACTATAAACGTGAGCATTGAGCTCCCTGTCGCAACCAGACACCGTCGTGATATGACTGAAAAATTGTTGAAAGCGACGTTAAACCCGAATTCACACACACACACACACTTACCAAATGTTATACTTTACTGTACGTTTTAGGACTATCAGCAATCTGATCTGGGTCTGCACTGTTTACTCTAGAATCATTACAGTAGACTTTGTTGAATTGTTTATCTGTGATGCATCTGATTGTTTTGACAGGTATGTGCTCCACACAGCTCCCCGGGCTGTGACGACGACAGGTCGAGGGTCTTCCGGTGTTGGTTTGACTGCTGCTGTTACAACAGATCAGGAAACTGGTTTGTCAGCTTCTTATGTTAGAGCTTCTGTATTATCCTAAGTACAGTAGAATTCCTATATTAAGACCACCTTTGGGACTGTTCAAAAGTGGTCTTTAAGACCACTTTTGAACAGTCCCAAAGGTGGTCCCTGACCAGAAGATGTGTGCAGAAACCACTGAGAATGAGTAACTGCACCTTTCTAAATAAGCTTTTTAAAGCAAAATTAGTCCTAATTTTAGGTGGTCTTAAGGTGGCCGACCTTAATTTCGGTTGCGCAACGTTCTGCGCATTGCCGTCAATCGGCACTGTAACGACATTCACTTTTTAAGTGGTATTTATATTTTCTTTTCGACCTCTAAAACGAAGTAAATTTTCTACGATTGACTGTATTTTCCATCACACATGGATAAAATACGCCAACAGTTATCATTTCTTGTCACTGTCAAAGCAGACAAAGTGACAGTAGAAAAAATCGAGTTCAGAAACGATCGAATGTGTCGGTCACAATTGAGCCAATAAGGCAGCTCATTAACAACAGCAGAACTGTTTACCTTTTTATTCGTCTTTTTCTCGGAGATATCATTGGCTCCTGAAGGCACCTTACCTGACATTGAAAAGCCCGTCCGAAAGTATGCCATCTTTCCATAATGGCAGTTTCAGTTAAATTTGTAAAGTGTATAGATCTAAGTATTAGATCAGAATCAGAATTGTTTACTGGTGACACGTCCTTAGTCAATCCCTCAACAGGACAACGTGTTGAATGTCATACTATATCTCCTTTAAAGTACAATCCATTTGCTATCCTGTTTGTTTACGCTTGCAACACACTAAAATGATAGTTCTTTGGATATACGTTTAAACACGGCCTGTGTGTAAACTTTTAGTTTGCTGTGACGTAATCATATTTATGACGTCATGATAAACAGCCGATGGATTGAATCAAAGTCCGCATGCTACTGATTTTTTTTTGTTGTTGTTGTTGGTTTTGCTGGCTGAGAACTGACAAGTATGCCCGTAGAATGAATCATTCTGTCTGCATAGGCATACTACTAAATTTTATTGTGGTCGAGAACTGCTGGCAGTCTCTCTCTCTCTCTCTCTCTCTCTCTCTCTCTCTCTCCAGTAAGTCTTTTGGCTTTCTTTCTACTTATATACTGCGATCGGTCACATCTGATCAATACTCGCAGGTGTACATTACATACACACCAGGGGCAGTTGTTCGAAACTAACGACATCGTTAGTTAACGTATCGTTAAAACTTTGATCGTTTGCATATGCAAAGCTGCAATATGTTTTCAGCGAAAAAAAAAACAAAATTTTAGATATTGTACTTGCTAGATCACTTAACAATATGACCACTAACGAGCTCGTTGAGCTAACGATGCTTTGAACAACTGGTCCCTGGTATGCAGGATGAAAGCCTACACAGTAATCGTGTAATTACGGTAGGGGTCTTTAACCTGCACAGGGCATAACTCTCCCTCCACATCCCCAGTTAACATCCCAATCCACAGGACGGTGCACTATGTGGCATTATCCCTGCAAATGATGCCAATGGAGCGTGCTCGGACACCGAAATTTTATCGCCGCTGCCTGTGATCAAACCCGGGACCTCTAGCATCAGAGGCAAGTGCACTAACCACTGAGTTATCACGCTCGCACTCGGCATCACGAAAACACGTCTATCTAAGTTTAACCCCCTAAAACCACACTTTTATACCGTAAAACTGATGTTTACAGGAGTAAACATTATTCTTCTAATTTCTGTTACTCGTTTAAGCAGAACTAACAATTATGCCGCAGAAATATGAAAAAAGCAGTTAATAATTTTCGTTTTGTGGTGGTAAAATTTTGTTATATTTGAGTATTGTTTGTTTGTTTTGAGGTTAACGTCCCCGTCAACACTGTACAGGTCATTTTGGAAACATTGCTTCTAATTTCGTGGGACTTTTACCCGACACTGAGATGAAATGAAATCTCAAGCCCTGTCGCCCAATGAAACCAATATGGTTTATAAGCATGGACGGTACGACTCGCACCGCTTTATCTGTGCAGGCTTAGATCCTCTAAACGGTGCTGTCGGTTTCAGCTCTGCGTGGAAGCATCGTGCAGCCAATTTATTTCTTCAAGCCCAAATGGGCGGGGGCTATGATATATTTGAGTAGGCGGATTTAAAACACAGTAAGGTCATGTATAGTTAGGCGAAAGAGTGAGAGAGATCTTGGTTAAAATACATCAAAATCTGGAACCATAATAGCTTCACGGTTAAATCCTAAACGCATGGAATGGAAACCAGTCTCACAAATGATTTCGCTCTCTCTCTCTCTCTCTCTTTGTTGTTGTTGTTTCTAGCTTTAAAGGCCTTCAGCAATATTTCGCTAATTTCGAGCCAATCATTAAATTGCTGGTGTACGAGGGTCCTTCAAAAAGTTTTGTCACTAATACGTTTCCCTAGTTTTATCGTACGTATTTCTGATAACGCATCATTGCATTTGAATAGCCTTTCAAATAGCCACCGATAACAGTTTATTTCTAGCAAATTGCTTTTATAATTACCTAGATTTATCAAATTTAAATGCATGCAGTCAAATACACTGGCCAATTTACGAGTTACATTGTAAAATGGACAGAAAGACTGAAATTCGCAGCTAAATTAAATGCCGAGTAAGGCTTGACATAGGTTGATGAATTGAGTGGCAAAAATGAACCTCTTATAAAGTCAAAGCGCACAATTTATCGGTGGGTCAAAGCTTTTAAAGCTGGTAAATAATCAACCAAAGATGATGCCCATGTTGGTAGACCAAAGACCTCCATCACCATGGCAACCATCGCTGCTGTAAAGGCAGCGATCAAAGAAGATGCGCGACTGTCAGTGAAAGAGATTTATTAATGCACTGGCTTATCAGAAGGCGGTGTACAAACCATTCTGACAAAGTACTGGGCTGAGAAAGATTTGCGCTAGGTTGGTGCCCCATTTGCTCACTGAAGGGCGAAATTGTATTATGTTGGTGTTTCTTTCCCTTTGTTGTCTTGAATGGGAGGTGTTAGGTAATTTTATCGATACCTATTCATTGATTTTACTTCTGTTTGGCAAATCATATGTAGATGCATGCCCTATCTGAGTGACACCTTTGTTTTAGTATACAATTAACTTAACAAAAAGAGATTTTGACCAAAAAAAAAAAAAAAAAAAGATATAAAAGCTTACTCTTATAACGACCCCCATTTTGTATGAACAACCTACTGTTTTTATTTGGTAGGTTTTGCAAATAATATTTAGGTATAATACCTCTCTTAGGGATCATATCACTTATATAGCAGAAATTCCTATAATAATTTGAAAATATATGTATATATGTTCATATTTTTCAGTTTATGTTTACTTTTGAAACGACCCACATTATCTTATTGGAAACCTGTCAACCTGTTTTCATTTCATAGTTTTGCGGATTACATATAGATACATCACCAATCATGTCTTAGCTCAGAAGCAACTATAATTTTTGTGATGTTTTCAAAAAAATAAGTTTTGCCTGTTATGATAACTTTTGAAACGACCCTTTTTGCTTGAAATAACACTATAACCGAATTCTTTCATCATATTGCGGCAGATAATAAGCATTTATATCATCTATTTCGCGTGGAGTTATAATTTCTAGCAAAACAGTTATTTTAATGTTAGCGATCTTCACGAAAAAAGGTATTTTTGCCTGCAATTTTTACTTTTGAAACGGCCCTCATTCTCTTATATGGCCGGTGACCCCCCATTTTCATTTCATGTTTTTGAATGCCGTATGAATATATATAATTTAATTTAGTAAGTCCAAAATCTCTAGGGCAGAAGTCACTTTAATTTTCGCATTTGTGTCAAATTTTAGCGATTTCCCATTTCAATCAATGCAAAATATGTGTAAAATGGCGTTACTTTTGGATTGACCCCCATTCTTTCCCAGTCTTGGTGACATGATATTTTTATGACTTTAATCTAAAGTTAAGTCCTTGCTGGATACTTTGTTATAATATAAGGAAATTCTCTAGGGCAGGTATCTCAGAAAAAAATTAAGGTCGGCCTCCTTAATAGCGGAATTTCACTGTATTTGGACATCTCAATTACTTACCATGAACAGAAACAGTTTACTACCCAATGTTGTGTCTGAAAATAGCCTGATGGGTCGGAAATGGTGTAGACCCTGATGAGAGCCGCCATTCTGTCTGAATACATAATGTAATGAACACCCCTATAAAGCCCACCATTTTGAGAAAAATGTGGTTTACAGGTATATTCATTGTTTCTTATTTCTGCTCCAAGATATAGGTTGTGGGTACTCTAGATCAGCCTATTAGAACAGCCTTGTTTGAGGCGTTCTTATGAGCACCCACAACCTGTTTTACCCATTTAGTACCCCAAAACAGGTACCCTGGCAAACAGTGCAGGCCCAGATCAGAAGCCGCAGAATGTGGCGTCTGATCTAGGCCTACACTGTTTTTGGAATGAACTCCTGCTATATATATAAGTTTGGTACAAAAAAGGAAATAAGAAAAATGAAAAAAAAAAAAAAAATCTGAAAAATGCTAGTTCTAGAGATAAGACACCAGTTTGGGACACATGTGTTGTCGTAATGATATTCCAAGTGTTTCCTTGATCTGTCAACATTATTGCCAAATCTAGCCCCAGACCCTTTGATCCAGTACTTGTGAAAAAAGGGAATGGATACCATTCAACCAAGCCTTATGGGGATGATTCAGGATGTAATTTGCTCTTCAATAAAATAATGTTATGTGTACCCTGATTAAGCCGATTCTAATCGCTACACTGCAACTCCTGCTAAAGTATTTTTGTCTCCCATGTCATTAGGGGTCAACTCTAAAAGGAGCAAATTTTTTCCTTTAAGAGTAGACTCCTTTTGCAGTGGGAGAGGGCTTATAGTAAAGTGAACAGGAAGCCCGAAAGTTGTCTCCCTTTGAAAAATGGAAGAAAAAGTGCCAGGTAGTCCCGTTCCCCTTAAATTTCTTTTCATTGTAACATCAGGAAAACCTACATTCCTGAATTATCGTATACAAGCGGATTTCTGTGGCTTATGATAGAATTCTGTAGGGTCTCAAGAACGAGTTTGAATTGGCCATGGTAAACTAGCCATTGAAGTTTCACTTTACATAATTAAAAAGGCCCCCGCCCAACGAGACTTGAAGAAATAAATGGGCTGCCTGATGCTCCTACGCAGAGCTAAAACCGACCGCATACGAGTACTGGTGAACTGCTCAGAGAATCTAAGCCTGCCCAGGCAAAGCGGTGCGAGTCAGACCATCCATGCTTATAAACTCTATAGTTTCATTAGGTGACAGAGCTTCAGATGTCATTTCATCTCGGTGTTGGGTACAAGTCCCACAAAATTGGAAGCAACGTCTCCAAAATGACCTTTACCGTTAAAGCTCAAATCAAACAAAAACAAACAAATACATAATTAAAAATGTATTTCAAATGATATTGGTTATTTTCTCAAATCTGTCCACAGGTGAAAGGAGGTTAGAAGCTGGAGCTATGGTTCTTGCTGACCGGGGTGTTGTTTGTATCGATGAGTTTGACAAGATGTCTGACCTAGATCGTACAGCCATTCATGAGGTTATGGAACAGGGTAGGGTAACAATTTCCAAGGCAGGGATCCATGCCAAGCTGAATGCAAGATGCAGTGTTTTAGCCGCTGCTAATCCGGTCTATGGAAGGGTAAGTTGCTCAGACAGGGAAAATAGATTCAGTAGAATTCTTTTATTAAGACCACCTTTTGGACTAAAGCCCCCGCCCATAGGGGCTTGAAGAAATATATGGGCTGCATGATGCTTCCACGCAGAGCTGAATCCGGCCCGCACCCTAGTACTGGTAAACCGCTTAGAGGAGCTTAGCCTGTCCAGGAAGCGCGGTGCGAGGCGGACCGTCCATGCTTATAAACCCTATTGGTTTCATTGGGCGACAGGGCTTAAGATGTCATTTCCTCTCAATGTCGGGTAAAAGTCCAACAAAATTGGAAGCAACGTCTCCAAAATGACCTTTACAGTGTTGATGGGGATGTTAAACCTCAAATCAACCAACCAACCAATCTTTTGGACTGTTCAAAAGGTGGTCTTTAAGACCACTTTTGAACAGTCCCAAAGGTTGTCCCTGACCAGAAGACATTGTGTGCAGGGAATTCGAAGAAAGAAAAACTGCACACTTCCAAATAAGCTTTTTAAAGTAGAATTAGTCTCCATTTCAGGTGGTCTTAACAGCGGAATTTACTGTAGTTAATTGTTGTAAAAGATTTTCATCCTAGTGATTAAAAGCACCGACTCTTAACATAAGGTCTCTCACCGCTGTGGGTTCGAGCCTAGTAAAGGTCAGGTGAGATGCAAAGTTCTGCAATTTTCACACAAACGTTAACTGTCAGCTCAAAAGGGCTATAATATATATATACATACGTATCCAGTCCAACCTGTATTAAGCAAGCCTCTAAGGGATAGTCAAAATTTGCCTGTTTAAGACGGGTGCTTGCTTAATACAGGTGGATTTTAATGCATTTTCCATTTCGTGAACAAAATACATGCTTGCTTATTAGAGGTGGCCACTAAGACAGGTTTTCTGTACATATAAAAAAAACATACTTTGACTTGAAGGTGCTCATGAAGTAGGCATGCATTTGATCTGCAGAAATGACTTCCTCTCTCCTGATAATGAGGTGCATTGAGGACAATTGTGGGATAATTTTCCCCATTTCATGTTAGAAACATGTGGGTACTTATTAGAATCACCGAGGTGATTCAAATAAGTACCCACAATATGCATTTTAATGGAGAAATATAAAAAATTATGTCCTCAATTAACACATTGTATACTCTTCCATTGCTATATGTAGAACAAGTCCATTTGTCATAGAAGGGGTGTCAAGCCCTATTTTTGACCGAAAATTCTGTTAGCAAATAGTGCACGCCCTGATCTGACGCCGCGTTCTGCGGTATGATCTGGGCCTGCACTGTTTGCCAAGGTACCCCTTAAGGGGTTTCCCTCTTACAATGGGTTAACTTTATACTCCTTCACAACTTGAACTTTGTGACTTGAGTTGTATCTTGTTTTGTCTTGTTTGTTTGATTTGAGGTTTAACGTCCCCGTCAACACTGTATAGGTCATTGTGGAGACGTTTCCAATTTGGTGGGACTTCTACCCGACATAGAGATGAAATGACATCTCAAACCCTGTCGCCCAATGAAACAAAACAAGTTCATAAGCATGGACGGTCAGACTTGCACTGCTTTGCCTGGGCAGGCTTAGATCCACTAAACGGCTTACCAGTACTCTTGTGCGGGTCGGTTTCAGCTCTGCGTGGAAGCAACATGCAGCCCATCTATTTCTTCAAGCGCTGATGGGCGGGGGGCAGCATTATATCTTGTAAACTGTATTGAAATTGTATTGCAGTACGACCAGTTCAAGACACCGATGGAGAACATTGGACTACAGGACTCACTGCTGTCACGTTTTGATTTGATTTTCATTGTCCTGGATAAGGTAATGTCACACACTTTTCCGCCTTTACTAATAACAGCTTTGTATTGAGAATAGACACTCTCTACTGTGAAAGCAGCCCTTTCAAAAATAGTTTTGTTTTAACCCTTATCTTGCTGAATATTCAGTTTAGCCACACCCATTTCTGTCTTTGAACCAATCAGATTACTTAATGTAATTTATTCCTACAAATTCATAAATTGAATGTCAGTGTAGATCCTGATCAGATGGCTTCTTCAGAAGCCATCTGATCTGGATCTACACTGTTTGCAAAGATAGGGGTTGTCGTGAACAGCAAGATAAGGGTTAATAAGGATCAACACACAAATGAAGGGGAAGCCTCTGTGGTGTTGTGGTTAAGCTACTCATAAAGCAGGGATCACGAGTTTGATTCTGGGCTTCTCCAGACTTTCGGGTGAGTCTTGAACCATATCCTGCTGAATAAATTAATTTAGCCACACCCATTTTTGACTCAACCCCTACCCCAACCGGGGAGGCATAATTTGCAGAAAAGCAAGCAGAAAGTGGAAATAGTCTCTGACTCAGTGGTCAATAAAATATAAACATGCAGTGTATCCAGCCACCTATCATGCCTGCTTAAAGCATGGTGCGATATAGGAGTCAGGTTTTCCATCTGCGTCACCATTTGTGACATCCTAGTGTCAACCAAAGTCCATGCTGGTGTGACACAGCCTTCGGTGGATTTCTTGTCATGTATTTGTCCTGAAACAGGGATCTGAAGGAAATTGTGAATTTTCCACCCATCATGGGAAAAAAAAATGAGAAAGTCCTTCAGTTCCCCAATAGAGCAAATGCATATAGGCTCACCTATACCAGCAAATACGTCTTTAGGTACCTCAAAAATCGGAAAAAAATTCAGACATATAATTCTCCTAAAATTGTAGCACATTTGTTCAACGATCCAGCAAGGAGTCCAAAAAGTGCTAACAGAATTGCAAACAGTGTAGACCCTGATCAGACTGCACCTTCAGGAGTTCTGGGTCTGCCCTGTTTTCTTAGGCCTGTCTGTCCCAAAAGTTAGGATCATTACAGTAGAAAATATTGATTGTCCCTTTAAAAAAGGTGACTAAACAGGTCAGACTTTATCTTTGTGGGAATGAGTACACCTTGCAGGGGAGGCAACTCTTTGAAAATTTTCCGTTGTTAGAGGTCTGCACCTGAAGAAAAGTTTAACAGCCCATTCAGCACTATCTTAGGTCATTTTTGAGCCAGTCAGTTTACCTATCCACACTTTTCCTTGGGAGGCTTATACGTAAGTGATTAATCAGTGCATTGCACATTCTTTCGCCAGAAACTGACAATTGCTCTTCTTGAATCAGCGGAAGGGAGAGAATGACCGTAGAAAAGATTTCATGATCAATCTTCACGAAATGATGTTGCCGACCCCGGCAGGTATCGAATCCGCGTCCTCCTGATCATCAGTCAGATGCGCATCCGACAGATCTAGCGAGGCTGGCAAATTCTTTTCTTTAAGAGTAGACGCCCTTTGCAGAGGAATTAAGTTTATAAAAATTTACAAAGCAAATTACCAGAAGCAAAGTACCAGAAGTTGTCTAACAGTCTTACTTGTTTACTTCCGGTTTAAATAACTGCCAGTATTTGGAGTTAATATGAGTGTGGTCAGTCAGGATTAGAAAACAACTGTCATGATTGTGCCAAAACCCTTGTCTAATTTCAGTTTCCAGTGGTGGAATATGTAGAGGTTATAGGATAGAGGATGCCATTTTATCTCTCCAAAATATATTGAGCATGATCTTACGCATGAAGCTACATTGAGGTCTCTTGTGTCATGTCTGATCGAAGTTTCTTTGTCATGTCTGCGGGAGCAAAGATTCTGGCCAGACCGTGTATGCGCAGGCTCGCCAGAGCCTCTGCTGGTCGCCTATCTGATAATGATCTCTTCTTATGAGCTGGTTAAAATATAAAATGTCTTTTGACCAATGCACCAAACGTCTTTTGCCGTGCACTCGTGTTGACTCAAATTAGCCTGCATGTTCACTCCAGAGATGATTTAACATTTCCTGTCTACATGAAAAGCTTTTGAAATATTGGATATCTAATTAATTCTCAATGACTGAATCATTCATAGCAACAGATAAGGTGGGTATTTTGTAAAAATTGAAGGATAGTTTTTGTCAGTTCTCCATAAAAACCTATGTTGTGGGTATTCATTAGAACCACCTCGACGAGGCGGTTCTAATGAATACCCACAACATAGGTTTATATGGAGAAATAAGGAAAACTATTCTTCAGTTATCACAAAATACCCACCTTATCTGTTGTACTGAGTCTGATCACAATGCTCATGTCCAAAAGACACCTGTCAGCTTATCACTTCTCGTATGATGTATATTACATGGGCAGCCCTCCGCCAATCGGGGCTTGAAGAAATAGATTGGCTGCTTGTGCTTCCACCCAGAGCTGAAACCTACCGCACACGAGTACTGGTAAACCGCTTAAGAGGATCTAAGCCTGTCCAGGCAAAGCGGCATCAGTTGGATTGTCTATGCTTATAAACCCTACTGGTTTCATTGGGTGACAGGGCTTGAGATGTCATTTCATCTGAGTGTCGGGTAAAAGGCTCACAAAATTGGAAGCAACATCTTCAAAATGACCTAAATAGTGTTGACAAGGATGTTAAACCTCAAATCAATCAATATTACAAGGTAATGAAGAAAACATTCTCTACCACTTATGTCTTAACATTACAGATGGACCCAGAGTTGGATCGTAATATCTCGGACCATGTGTTACGAATGCACAGATACAGATCACCTAACGAGCAAGACGGAGATGGTAAGGAAGTTCTACAAGTACAGTAACCAGGCTGTATGGTGCAGTTATATCTCTAAATAAGAAGTTATGGGCCTCTAGCCTAGTCTAGAGGATAAGAAAGCTGACTCTTAACCCATTTAGTATCAAATTGAATCTTCCTCTTTATATATAGCAGGAGTCCATTTCAAAATTTAGGGGTTACAGGTTGTGTTTTCATCAAAATTTATTTGGAAAATGACTGAGCTTTCATCAAACAGTGGAGGCCCTGATCAGGCGCCGCATTCTGCCAGGGTACCCAATTTGGGGTTTCTGGTACTAAATGGGTTAATAATTAGGTCTCTCACCTCTGTGGTTCGAGCCTAGCTTGGATCACTCGAGTTTTGCAATGGAAGGTCAGATGTTTTTTCTCCGGGTACTCTGGTTTTTGGCCCACCTCTAATTAACAATCAATGTGTGAAATAACCTTGAAAGGGCCGTAAAACAAAAATAAAAAAGTTCTGAGGATAACTCTGAAATAATTTTTTTCTTATTTCTCCATAAAGATATAGTGGTATGAGAACTTGTTTGAATCCCCTTTAAGAAGTGATACAAACAAGAACCCACAATGTAAGTTTTTGAAGAGGTTTAGAGGAAAGTTTCTTGTTCTGTTCTAACCCTGGTTTTCTTAACCAAAATCAAATATTCTCTCGTGATTGATAAATGCACTGGTTGAAAATGACCTCATGCGCCGTCGTTAAGGTTGACGTCACAGCATGTTTCGTGACATCACTAAACACAATGCTAGTGTCATCACAATATGGCGGACGTCGTCACTGAAGTGTCTGCAGTATTAAAAATCTTTGCTCAGAAATGGCAGGTATGCAAGAAAAAGAATCCTACATGGATGTGAGGGATGGATACAAAAATCTGTTCCTCGGGATCACTGTCAGGCATCACTTGGCAAGCCTTGGAGTGTTTTGTTATACCCTTAAACTCTTGTACTTTAGCAACAGTGTAGGGAATGCGGCATCTGATCTAGGTCTGCACTATTTGCCAGAATCCCAGTTTTGGAACCCTAGGGCTAACCCTTATCCTGCTGAACCATGATAACCCATACGTTATTGAACAGTGTAGATTCAGATCAGGAATCCGGCCATCTGATCACTGTCAATAGTCATTCAGTTTGCCAATTTGAATGAATACATTATTTCAAGCAATTTGATTGGTTGATAGTCAGGAATGGTGTGGAAGATTTATTTATCCAGCTAGATAAGGGCCAGATTTAATCTCTGTTTTCTAAGAATTTAATAGTATGGCTTTAGCAGGGGGGTTTGAGTTAACAAGTGTTTAAATAGGATTATTACTTTTACAGTGTTGCCATTGGGCTTGGGTGTTGACATGTTGGCAACAACAGATCCTGACGCAGAACAGGCAGAGGATACAGAAACACCTATATATGAGAAACACGATAAACTGTTACATGGACCTGCTAAGACAAGAAGGTAGACTTCCAATACAGAACATACAGTATACATTTTCAAGATAGAAAATGAAAATCCTTAATTATATCTCATTATTTCTAATCTGGAGAACAGTTACTGCTTTTTATGTCCCCGGTAGCGATGGCGGGGACATATTGTTTTTGCCCTGTCTGTTTGTGGGTTTGTTGGTTTGTACGTGGACAACTTTAACGTTGGCCATAACTTTTGAACTGTTTGAGATAGAGCTTTCATATTTGGCCTGAAGGTTCCTTGTGACAAGACCTTCACATTCATGCAAAAAAATTTGACCTGTGACCTTGACCTTTGACCTACTTAAAAGAAAAAAATAACATTGGTCATAACTATTGAACCACTTGAGATACAGCCTTCATATTTAGCATGTATGTTCCTTGTGACATAAGCTTTACATTCATGCAAAAAATTTTGACCTGTGACCTTGACCTTGATCTTTGACCTACTTAAAATAAAAAAAATCACATTTTGGTCATAACTTTTGAACGGTTTGAGATAGAGCCTTCATATTTTGCACGTAGGTTCCTTGTGACAAGAACTTTACATTCACACAAAAAAATTTTGACCTGTGACCTTGACCTTTGACCTACATAAAAGAAAAAGTTAACATTGGTCATAACTTTTGAACCGTTTGAGATACAGCCTTCATATTTAGCATGTATGTTCCTTGTGACAAAAGCTTTACATCCATGCAAAAAAATTTGACCTGTGATCTTGACCTTGACCTTTGACCTACTTAAAATATAAAAATAACATTTTGGTCATAACTTTTGAACGGCTTGAGACCGAGCCTTCATATTTTGCACGTAGGTTCCTCTTGACAACAGCTTTACATTCACACAAAAAATTTTGATCTGTGACCTTGACCTTTGACCTACATAAAAGAAAAAATTAACATTGTCATAACTTTTGAACCATTTGAGATACAGCCTTCATATTTAGCATGTAGGTTCCTTGTGGCAAATGCTTTACATTCATGCAAAAATTTTGACCTGTGACCTTGACCTTTTACCTACTTAAAAAAAAATAAACATTTTTGGTCATAACTTTCGAACCGTTTGGGATAGAGCTTTCATATTTGGCATGTAGGTTCTCTGTGATTAAGGTTTTTCATTTATGCAAAATGTTTGGACCAAGACCTTGACATTTGACCTACTTAAAAGAAAAAATAAAATTGTCCATAACTTTTGAACCGTTTTAGATAGAGCTTTAATATTTGGCATGTAGGTTCCTTGTGACAAGAACTTTACATTCATGCAAATTTTTTTGACCTGTGACCTTGACCTACTTTAAAGAAAAATAATTATTGTTCATAGCTTTTGAACCGTTTAAGATAGCGCTTTCATATTTGGCATGTGAGTTTCTTGTGTCAAGGGCTTCCCACACAAACGTCTTGAACTGTGAGCAACTTTGAATAAAAAATGACCATGCCCGGGGACATGTTCGTGTTTCACAAACACATCTTGTTCTTCCTGCCCCCACCCATCGGGGCTTGGAGAAATAGATTGGGCAGCATGATGCTTCCACGCAGAGCTGAAACTGACCACACATGAGTACTGGTAAACTACTTAGGACAAAGCCTTCCCAGGCAGAGTGGTGCAAGTCAGACTGTCCAATGCATATAAGGCTTGTGTGGCAGGGCTTGAGATGTCACTTCATCTCAATGTTGGGTAAAAGTCCTACAAAATGGGAAGCAACGTCTCCAAAATGACTTAGTGTTGACGGGGACGTTAAACCTTAATTCAAACAAACAAAACATACAACATACGTTTTCAAGATAAGAAAAGAAAAATAAAAAAAAAAGAAAATCCCATGTTCTCATTATTTCTTACCTAGAGAACTGCTTGGTCTAGTCTCGTGAATTTTTTTACACAGTTGTTGACCAATAAGACATAGTGGATGGTCTGATTAACTTTTGAGGCAGTTTTGCAAATGATAGAATTGTGGCTCTTTTCTGACAGACAACATGAAGAGTGGAGTTCTGAAGGTGCAATTTCTGTAAGCCATAACCTGCCCCTGAAAAATGTGGTTAGCTTAATTAAATAGCTTGACATGACATTACTAATGTTGACAGGGCTGTTAACCTTTAACCCTTTTTGTACCAAATGGAATCTTCCTCCTATATATAGCAGGAGTACATTTAAAAAAAATTAGGGGTGTCAGGTTGTGTTTTCTTCAAAATTTATTTGGAAAATATATGAACTTTTTTGCTAACATTGTAGACCCTAATCAGATGCTGCATTCTGCCGCGTCTGATCTGGGCCTGCACAGTTGGCAAATTGCCCGTTTTGGGTGTTTCCAGTACAAAATGGGTTATGATGATAAGAAAAACTGTATAGGAAAATACCATCTGTTTATATTCTGAAACCGACTGAACATGTGTACTGGTAAACTGCTTTGGATGTCAAAGCAAAGTGGTGTGATTCGGATCGTCCCGTAAACTCTTGTAGTTTCTTTGGGCAGTAGGGCTAGTGATGTCATTTCATTTCAATGTTGGAAAAAAAAAAAGACCCACAAAATCGGAAGCACCTTCTCCAAAATGACCTCCATGACCTAAATATACTACTCAAAGTTTGATAGGGATCACTTTTTATATACCAAGTTTTGCACTGAAAATTTAAAATTTCTTGACAGAATTTATACTCGGTTAATTGATAAATGTCTTAAGCAGAAACTCATGTGCAATTCAGTACTCATAATAGTGCACACTTCTCACACTTCGCAAATGAATTCATGCACCCCCAAAATATTGCCTAGCACTGCTTTCCAGCAGACCAATCAAACTTGTCAGTGTTCCTTTACCAAGCGTAAAAAGGACTTCATTTGATTTGTGAAACACTAAAATGCCTAGGGGACAATTAAGAAACCGTCTGAGCCCGAAGAAGTGAATTGTAGCGTCGGAATGTTGGAATCCGGCGTCTCTCAACGTCGTGTTGCTGGGATTCTGAATGTGTCTCAGAGCGTGGTTTCCCGAATGTGGAGTCTGTGTCTTACCCACGGAAATCCTTCACACAGACACGATGGGGTCGAGAAAGGGCTACAACTCAACGTCAGGTCCGTTTCTTGTTGATTCAGTCTCGACGCCAACGGTTCCTGAACGCTACGCGTTTGCATAACGAGCTTAGGAACGGAACTGGAGTACGAATTTCTACACAAACTGTCAGAAACGGGCTCCACGAATTCGGACTTAATGTCATGAGGCCTGCTGTACGTGTTCCGTTGACGAGACAGCACGTGCTAGACCGGTTGGACTTTGCCAGAACTCACGTCAGGTGGACGGCTCGTGACTTGAAGCCAGTACTGTTTACTGAGGAGTCCAGATTCTGTCTAGACTTCACTTATAAACGTCAATTAGTGCGGCGAATGTCTAAAGAGCCATTCGATGATTTGAATGTGGCAGAGCATGATCGCTATGGAAAGGGGTGAGTCATGGTTTGGGCTGGGATAAGCGTGAACTGTAAAACTGACTTGTGCGTCGTTGAAAACGGAACGTTAATGGTAGTGAGGTACTGTAATGAGATTCTTGATGAGTTTGTGAGACCATATGCAGATGCTATCGGCCCGGACTTTATTCTGATGGACTATTATGCCCGTCCCAACCGTGCCAGCGTCACTGATTCCTATCGGGAACGTGAGACAATCGTTCGTATGGACTGGCATGCTCGGTCACCGGACTTAAATCCGATTGAGCATGCGCGGGACATGCTACAGCGTGCTGTTTCAGCCCGACCTGTGCATCCGAACACTTTAAAGGAGCTCAAAGATGCATTGGTTGCTGAATGAAAGCTGATTCCACAAAACCGGATACAGACTCGGATTACGAGCATGCGCAGGTGATGTAGTACTGTAATTGATGCCAGTGGACGCCATACACGTTATTAGGCACGTTTGTCTAAACAAATTTGGAAATTTGTGAAAAATCAGTTGTCCAAATCCCTTCGTGTTACGGCAAATTTTGGGGGTGCCAAGACGGTTGCTGTTGTCAAGCTTGAATGCAGTACCAGTTGACAAAATTAATCACTAGGTTTTGTGAAAGAAACGTTTTCTATCATTATGTATCAAATTTGGATTCAGCTGATTAATTCATCCAAAAATTATTTTGCATTAAAAAAGTGATCCCTATCAAACTTTGAGTAGTATAGTACTGACAGGAACATAAAACCTTGACACTAAAACAAAACAGTCAGTTGTCTGCTGTATCTTCTTGCAAACTTTTGAACATATTTTATGCATATAGGCAAACAGTGGGGACCCTTATCAGAGCAGTTTGATCTTGGTCCACATGTTTGCAACAGTGACTTTTAAAGTAACCAGCAGAAAACAGTTTTAGTGATTTGAATCTTAAGGGTTGATCTATGTAAATTATCATTGTTCTTGATGTTTCAGCCACAAGATCGTTAGCATGGAGTTCATGAGAAAGTATATCCACGTAGCAAAGGCATTGAAACCAAGCCTGACACAGCCGGCCTGTGAATTGCTGTCGGAGGAATATGCCAAACTTCGTAGTCATGACAACATGTCACAGGATAATGTTGCCAGGGTAAATATTGGTTTGAAACTGGCCAATGAGCATAGCTCCAGATAATGTGGAATACTGAGGAAAACATGAAAAAGTCGTCTGCTTATGTCGTCTGCTGAATTTTTTTGTAAACATTTTAAAAAATATTTTTGTCTACAGGCAAACAGTGTGTACCCAAATCAGCTGCTCCTAGAGGAGCAGTCTGATTTGGGTCCACACTGTTTCCAAAAATGACTTATAAAGTACCCAGCAGACGACAATTGTCATGATTGGCATTTTATGTGTTAAACTGTCCTGATTAGCTACACAGACTAGCAAGTGTTTGGTGATAGTACAAGAGGTATTGTACAAAAGCAACAAACATGAAAAGGTGTTGATAAGAATGGCCAAAAAAAAAATTAAAAACCACTTTCTCATGACTTGGCTCTGTATGCGATTAGCTCCATTTAGCTAACACCAAAGCTTCTGAGCTAATGAAACTTCATACACATCTGTCATGATGAACCCTGCTCAATGCAGTCAACCATTTCTGACCATGACATACTTTTTAGCTCAAGTGAGGTAAGGCCACCGCAGCCTTTCGGATAAGCGCAATGACTCTAAATCATTAGGTCTCTCACTGCTGCGGGTTTGGGCCTGGCTCGGCGCACATGTAAGACTCGTTCTGCAACGGAAGGTGAGGTGGTTTTTCACCTGTTACTCGGGTTTTCGCCCACCTCTGATTAATGTTCAGCTCATATGAGTGAAATAATCTTGAAAGGACAGTTAAAGCAATGCAGAAATAAGAGAATGAACCTTTGCTAGCCAGACAAACTTTCTGAGGTATTATGGCAGTTGTTGTTGATCCCTCATGCGACATTTTTTTCAGACCACGCCAGTAACAGCTCGTACCTTGGAAACAATGATCCGTCTAGCGACGGCACATGCCAAAGTCAGATTGGCAAAGACAATAGATTTAGAAGATGCTGAAGCTGCTGTAGAACTCATACAGTACGCTTACTTCAAAAAGGTATGTAGCATATTGTAGCTTGTAGTTGTTGGACTCTGCTTAAATTTTGTGGTCAATTATTTGGTCATACACCACAACCTCTTTATAACACTATTAATGGGGTCCAAAGCAGAAACCGTGTCAGTTAAACAACTGTGTTATATTCAAGCAAAAATGTATAGATTTTATAGAAAAATGACCATTTATGGTCATTTTTCTATGTAATCTATACATTTTTGGGATCCATCTTGAAACTGTGTTATATCCAAAACTGTGCTATAACGAACATCGTTATGTGCTATAACGAACATCGTTATAAGAGGTTGTGGTGTATAAGTAAGCATTGATCGATTGAACATTGCTCAGTTGAACCACTAGAAATATTTTCTTTTACATCAGGTTACCTGGCCCCCGCCCATCTGGGCTTGAAGAAATACATTGTAGATTGGGCTGCAAGATACTTCCACAGACAGCTGAAACCGACCACACTTGACTATTGGTAAACCGCTTAGGTCTAAGCCTGCCCAGGCAAAGTGGTGCGAGTCAGACAGTCCAAGCATATAAACCCTATTGGTTTCATTAGGCAGCAGAGCTTGAGATGTCATTTCATCTCAGTGTCGGATAAGTCACACACAATCGGAAGCAAGGTCTCCTAAATTACCTGAAATGTGTTTGCGGGGACGTTAAACCTTAGATCAAACAAAACCTCAGGTTAACATATCCATGTAATGAAACCCTTGTAAATATGTTCTATAAAAGGGTTATCCTTTGGAAGCAAGGAATACACCACAGAAGTGAAAAATATGGAGTGTACATGTTTTCTGGGCCAGACTAGCTAGTTTCGGCCAATTAGGCCTCATCAGTGACCCTCAGATATTTTCAAAATTCCACAATGGAATCAATGATCCCAAAGGACAAGAAAATATAATCTACACTATGATGTAGGGCAAGGAGACGTTTTACCGGCGCCACACATTCCCACACACCAGCTGTAGTGAAGTTAAATATGTTAAATATGAGAGGATTCTAACAAGTATCCTCAATGTACATTAGGGCTGGCTAATCGGAGCTGAAAAGATAATCGATAATCAGTCCTGTCACTGCGATCGATAATCAATTAGTAATCGTTATGGTTTTTGCCATAATTTTAACCTGTCTGGCTTTCTGTCTTAGCATGGCTCTTACCATATGTTTATTTGAACAGACAGGCCTGAGCAAACAGTGTAGACCCAGATGAGATGCCGCATAATGCGGCGTCTCATCAGGGTCTGCACTGTTTGCCACTCATTCAGCTATTTTAGGCATAACTTTGGGTAGTAAATTGTACCTATCAAGTAATCGATTAAAAGCAAATCAGAAATAATGATCATTTTTGTGGAATTTATTGATCGATGATACGATTAATCGTGTCAGCCTTAATGTACATGTATGTGGTTATGGAGAAATAAAAAATAATTACCCTAAAACTATATTTATCTTGAACTGTGTATTAAAGGTTGAAAAGAAGCAGCGTAAGAAGAGACGGCATAGCGAGGGTGAGGAGGGTGAAAGTAGCCAGGAAGAGGAGGAGAATGACGAGGACAGTTCACAGCAGAAACTGTGAGTAGTTACCTCATTAACCCTTAAGACGCCCAGAAAAACGTCGTCTGCTGAATCTTCTTGCACACTTTTTAAAAATATTTTTGGACACAGGCAGACTGTGGGCCCATATCAGACTGGGTCCGCACTGTTTGCAAAAAGTTACTTTTTAAGGTTATCGGCAGATGGCAGACAGACGACAATTGTCGTGATTGGCATTTTTGGAATGCCTGTTATTAGCATGGCATGATATAGGCGTTCGGTTTTCCATCCGTTTGTCAAGGCGTCAACATTTGTGACCACCCTAGCGTTCACCCTTATGGTCAAGTTTATTTCTCAAGAACTATAAGAGCTTCATTAATGATACTTGGTACAAACTTGTATCTGGGGATGGCAACTTAAATGCAAGCATCCATATTTGACCTTGACCGACATTTTATGCTTCACTGACCTTGTAAAATATTGCAACCACCATAAGGGTTAAGTTCATTTCTCAAGAATTATTAGAGCTTCATTAATGATACTTAGTGCAAGCTTGCATTTAAGAATGGCAACTTTTATGCAAGCATCTATGTTTGACCTTGGCCTCGATGTCATGGTTCGGTGACGCCTTCGGCGGAATTCTTGTATGGGTTAAGCAAGCTCCACTGGATGAACACTTGTATCAATCCTCCTTCAGAAACCTATAAAACCTATAATAACCTATAATTTTATGTCAAACCTATAAAACCTTATTTTGTTCATACAACCTATAATAAACCTGTATTTTCATGCAAAAAAACTATTTTTCACTTTTTGAACCTTCTCGCGAGTTAATTCTGACTTATTTTTCCTCGGATCACTCAGTTTTCACCCACCACTGTAACGATCTGGGCCTGTTGTTTAGAACTAACAATGTTGTTAGTTAATGTATCGTTAAAACTTGGATCATTAAATATGGCAAATATACTAATATTTTTGCTGAAAAAATGTGAGCAGCTTTTGCATTAGCTAAAGCTGCTCACATCTTTTCAGCAAAAATACCAATATTTTACATGTTGTTCTTGCTAGAACACTTAACAAAATGCCGTGCTAACAAGCTCATTAAGCTAACAGGGTTTTGAACAACTGGCCCCAGCTGGATGTAAATAAAATAATCTTGAAATTGCTGTAAAAACATTTAAGCCTAGATAGACTTAACCCTTGTCCTGCTGAGCTCGGATATTATTTTTCAAACAATGTAGATCCAGATCAGATGGCTGATCAGGATCTACATTGTTATTCAGATTGCGAATTTCTTGCAATAATTTGCATGAAGTAATCTGATTGGTTGATAATTGGTGGTGAGTGTGGCAAATTAAAATACTCAGCGGGACAGGGGTTAAGATAGTGATAAGAAAATGTCTCTTATTGATTGTAGGAAAAGGACGAGAGAAAAGCGTCCCCCCAGGAAGGAAGGAGAAGAGGGTTATGATCCTTATGACTTTGAAGAAGATGAAGCATCAGCTGATGAAACAGGTAAAGTTGTTGACAAGGAAGTGTGTTGATCACCCTTTGGCCCACAAATTATTTATACCCCTGGCATACTTCATGGGGGTATATAGTTTTTGTCTTTTCTGTCTGTCTGTCTGTGTGTCCGTAAACAATTATTTTGTGTCAAAGATATCTCAGGAACTGCTTCACATAGAAACTTGAAATTTTGCACACATGATCAGTATGACTACTTGTATTGTGGGAAAGAAAATAAGGGCCAAGGGGTCAGGCCTTTAGAGTTAATTCCCTTTGTAGTTCTTGCTGTTTAATGGTGTATATTTTTATTTTGTGTCAAAGATTTCTCAATAACTACGGTACATAGAAACTTGAAATTTTGCACACATGATCAGTATGACTACTTGTATTGTGGGAAAGAAAATAAGGGCCAAGGGGTCAGGCCTTTAGAGTTAATTCCCTTTGTAGTTCTTGCTGTTTAATGGTGTATATTTTTATTTTGTGTCAAAGATTTCTCAATAACTACGGTACATAGAAACTTGAAATTTTGCAAACATGATCAGTATGACTAGTTGTAGTGTGGGAAAGAAAATAAGGGCCAAGGGGTCAGGCCTTTAGAGTTAATTCCCTTTGTAGTTCTTGCTGTTTAATGGTGTATATTTTTATTTTGTGTCAAAGATTTCTCAATAACTACGGTACATAGAAACTTGAAATTTTGCACACATGATCAGTATGACTACTTGTATTGTGGGAAAGAAAATAAGGGCCAAGGGGTCAGGCCTTTAGAGTTAATTCCCTTTGTAGTTCTTGCTGTTTAATGGTGTATATTTTTATTTTGTGTCAAAGATTTCTCAATAACTACGGTACATAGAAACTTGAAATTTTGCAAACATGATCAGTATGACTAGTTGTAGTGTGGGAAAGAAAATAAGGGCCAAGGGGTCAGGCCTTTTAGAGTTATTTCCCTTTGTAGTTCTTGCAGGCTTTCAAGTAGTCCTACTTTTTCCTACTTTTTCCTACTTTTCCTACTTTTTTGGTCTCTTCCTACTTTGTTCCTACTTTTTCCAGAAAAACTCCTACTTCTTCTACTTTTTTGATTTGTTCAAAAACTAAGATCCCAAATAAATAAATACACAAATAAAGCATTTAAAAGTATAACATATATCTCTATTTGTAGAATGCATCTTATTACATGACATATGTGCTGATGATCCTCAACATTCATCTGCTGTTTTTAGCTGTACCACTAGTTTGAAACTTTGAATATGTTGATGTAAAGCAAAACTGCAATGACCATCTACAGTTTTGTCTTGTTGAACATGACAAGAATTTTGCAGTCAGTATTGTAGTGATGCTTTAACTAAATGACCAACTGGAGCTCAGTCTTGTTGAGAATGGTAGGGAATTCTCTACAGCAATGCTTTGATGCCCTAACTGCTGTGACAAACTGTTCTGTCTTGTAAAGCATCACAGAAATTCATTGCAGCAGTCCAGTGATACCTTAACTGCAGTGACCAGCTATAACTCTGTCTTGTTAGCATTCAGCAAGCTGTGATGCCTTACTTGCAGCAACCAGCTTGAGCTTTGTCTTGTTTAGCATGACAAAAATTCATTGCAGAATTGCTTTGATGCCTCAGCTGCATTGCCCAGCTTGTCTTGTTCAGCGAGGCAGGAGTTCATAGCAGCAGTGGTTTGATTTCTTAACTGCAGTGATCAAATAGAGCTATGTTTTGGTAAGCATGCGAGGAATTCATTGCAGCAGTGCTTTGAGGCCTTAACTGACCAGTAGTTCATGTCAGAAATGCTTTGATACCATGTCTTTGATGCCTTACTAGAGCTCTGTCTTGTTTAGCATGGCAGGAGTTCAATGCAGCAATGCTTTGACACCTTAACTGCAGTGATCAACTAGATCTCTAGTGTTTAGCACAAGAGGAATTCATTTCTGCAGTGCTGTGATGCCTTAAATGCAGTGACAAACTAGAGTAGCTTGATAGAAATTCATTGTAGCAGCCATGCTGTGATGCCTTAACTGTGGTTACCATCTAGAGGTATGTCTTGTTGAGCATGACAGAAATACATTACAGCAGTGCTCTAATGACTAAACTGCAGAGACCCTTTGGAGCCAGAAATTCATTGCAGCAATGCTGTGATGCCTTGACTGCAGTGATCAACTAGAGTTCTGTCTTGAGCATGAAAGGGATACACTGCAGCATTCCTATGCCTATGATGCCTTAACTGCAGTTACCCACTAGGGTTCTGTCTTGTTGAGCATCGCAGCAATTTATTGCAGCACTTCTGTGGTGCCTTAACTGAGTTACCAACTAGGGCTCTGACTTTTTGAGCATAACAGAAATTCATTGCAGCAGTGCTGCTTAAATTTGCCTTAAATGCAGCGACCAACTAGAATTATTGTCTTGATAAGTATGAAAGTAATTCATTGTTGTCATGCTTTGATGCCTTTAACTGCAATGACCATTTAGAGTTCTGTCTTGTTGAGCATAACAGGAACTCATTGCAGCAGTGCTGTGTTGCCTTAATTGAAGTAAGCAACTAGAGTTCTGTCTTGTTGAAGATGACAGGAATTCATTGCAGCCGTGCTGTGTTGCCTTAATTGAAGTGACCAACTAGAACTGTGTCTTGTTTAGCATGAGAGAAAACCATTGAAGCAGTGCTGTGATGCCTTAACTGCAGTGAAAAATCTGGAGATCTGTCTTATGGAGGATGACAGGAATTCAAAGCAGCAGTAATGCAATACATGTCTTAACTACAGTGAACAACCAGCAGGAGATCTTTCTTGTCTAGCACGACAGAAATTCATTGCAGCAGTGCTAGAGCTCTGTCTTGTTTAGCATGACAGAAATTCATTGCAGCAATGCTGTAATGACTGGAGTGACAAATTAGAGCTTTGTCTTGTTTAGTATGATAGAAATTCATTGCAGCAATGCTGTGTTGACTGAACTGGCCAACTAGAGCTCTGTCTTGTTTAGCATGACAGAAATTCATTGCAGCAGTGCTGTGGTGACTGAAGTGACAAACTAGAGCTCTGTCTTGTTTAGCATGACAGAAATTCATTGCAGCAATGCTGTGGTGACTGAACTGACCAACTTGAGCTCTGTCTTGTTTAGCATGACAGAAATTCATAGCAGCAATGCTGTGGTGACTGAAGTGACCAACTAGAGCTGTCTTGTTTAGCATGACAGAAATTCATTGCAGCAGTGCTGTGATGACTGAAGTGATTAACTAGAGCTCTGTCTTGTTTAACATGACAGAAATTCATTGCAGCAATGCTGTGATGACTGAAGTGACCAACTAGAGCTCTGTCTTGTTTAGCATGACAGATATTCATTGCAGCAATGCTGTGATGACCGAACTGATCAACTAGAGCTGTCTTGTTTAGCATGACAGAAATTCATGGCAGCAATGCTGTGATGACTGAAGTGACCAACTAGAGCTCTTGTCTTGTTTCGCATGCTTAGCTCGGTGAGCAACTAAAATGCTGTCTTATTTTGCATGACAGGAATTCATTGTAGCAGTGCTATGATGCCTTCACCTGGACATCTTGTAGCTGATGCTTCTCACAAATGTAAAGTTTCAAAATCCATCAATTCTTTTGAATTAATATTTTGACATGTGTCAATATCTAGGTACAGATATCTGCCAGTGACAAACTCTTGACAAAAGCATTGGAAGTTCAGGCTGCATGCATGAAAAACTGTACTAGATGGGTAAGCCACTAATATTTTACAGGTGCCTGCTAACTTTGATGTAAAAACGTTAGACTCAAATGCTCAACTGAAACTGCCCAAAATGAAAAACTGATAAAATGTGAGACATATGGATATATTCATGTCCATTAGCTCCTACTTTTTATATCAGGTTCCTACTTTTTTCCTACTTTTCTCCTACTTTTTGATATCTCAGGCTCCTACTTTTCTCCTACTTTTTCACCAGGAGTCACTTGAAAGCCTGTTCTTGTTTCAGCTGAGGTGATGGCACTGGCCGGGGTATACGTGCCCTACTGGGCACTTTTGTCTTGTTTATTCTGTTCTTCTGTATATCGTCTCAGTTAGCATCAGTGTTAGCCTAGTGATTAAGAGCCCTTTCTCTTACAGTAGGTCTCTTAACAGGGTGTGTTTGAGCTGCCAAGTTCTGCAAAGAAAGGTCCAGTGGACGTCTTCAATCACCTCGGGGGGGGGGGGGGGGGGGGGGGGGGGGGTCAAAACTTACACTGTTGTAAGATACCATACTGTTAAAACTTTTAATCATTATACCCCCGGCATACGGAGTATGCCATGGGGGTATATAGTTTTCGTCTTTTCTGTGTGTGTGTAAACTTTCTGTGTGTGTGTGTGTGTAAACTTTTTTTTGTGTCAAAGATTTCTCAGGAACTACTATACCTAGAAACTTGAAATTTGGTACAAACAACATGCATAACTAGTTGTATTGTGGGAAAGAAAATTGGGGCTGTGGGGCCAGGTTCTTTAGAGTTATTCCCCTTTGTTATATTTGCTACTGAGATGTGCATTTTGTGACTTACCTTAAATTTTGTGTCAAAGATTTCTCAAGATCTACTGTACCTAGAAACTTGAAATTTGGTACAAGCAACATGCATAACTAGTTGTATTGTGGGAAAGAAAATTGGGGCTGTGGGGCCAGGTTCTTTAGAGTTATTCCCCTTTGTTATATTTGCTACTGAGATGTGTATTTTGTGAGTTACCTTAAATTTTGTGTCAAAGATTTCTCAGGAACTACTGTACCTAGAAACTTGAAAGGGGGTCTTTCATTTGTGCCCATGCATGTTTTTTCTTTAAACTTTGTATATTAATAACTTAGCATATACAACCTATAAAAATGTATTAAATAAATTATATAAATCAAAGAAGGACTCAGGAGGCCACTCTAACTGACCCCCTCCATGAGCTGGTGTCTGTCTCTAAATAAGTGCATCTTAAATCTTATGTTTTATTTAGTTTCAAGATCTGTGAACTGGATTGAATGCAGAACTCCATAGGCATTCCTTTGATACTAAAAAACCTTTTGAATTAATTAAAGTTTACATTTTCTGATAAAATAATTATCAAAAATCTCATTTTTTAATTAAAATTTTAAAAAATTATCAAAATTCAATCCCTCAGATAAGTATGTTCTAGTCTTTGTCAAGATTTCATTTTGCTAGGAAAACTT
Organism: Lucinisca nassula; assembly: GCA_963580285.1. Taxonomy (NCBI): domain Eukaryota; kingdom Metazoa; phylum Mollusca; class Bivalvia; order Lucinida; family Lucinidae; genus Lucinisca; species Lucinisca nassula. The sequence continues at coordinate 100,137,302 of OY757020.1, forward strand.
GCCATATGTATCTTCTTTAGCTATGCCTAATTTCATGAAAATCCGAAACCGGTAAAACTGTAGATTTACACCTTTAATGGATGTAAGTCGTTTCTGCAAAATTTACTATTTTATTGAAATCATCCAAGAACCTTACAAAAAGGCAATTCGTAACACTTACGTAATAAAAATGAGATTATACAAATCAAAATGAATACATATTGAGCTGATCTAGCTTAGAAACCATTAAAATATCATGAATTTCTGATATTTTCCGTTCATTTATACACTATGATCTATCCAAAATAGTTGATAGTAAAACACTAAATCAAAAGATATTCTAAACAACAAATTAGGCTTAACAACATATATTGCTTTTTTATTAGCAGCAAAATTATTGTGAACATGTGAAACTTTATTTAATGACTTTGCATAATTCATGCTACTCAAATAAGTGTAAGACAAGGAGATCCATTATTTTCATTTCCATACCAAGCTGGTATGCAAGGACGCAATCGTCAGTGGTTTGTTGTTACTAGTAAAAGTTCTAGTAGTAGTTCTGTTGATAAATTCTTGGCCAGATTAAGCCTTAGATATACTCTGTCTTTATGAACGCTGGATTATTATCCTAACAAAAAGTTACAGTAATTATTGGTGAGTATTTCCAAAAATCGAAATGTCACTGATATTGAGTTTCTGTTGCAAAAGATATCACTGATGGATGAGGCGTAGAATATTTGGTGTTAACAAAGCTGTTCCATGACCTAGAGAAATTTTGCTATTAGACAGGGAGAGAAACAGTTTCCTTCCTTATAGTACACATACATAAATATGTCTCTTCTGCATTGGTATTGTAATTGTTGACGTTTCTTTAGTGTCTTATTTTTTCTATTTACTTTGTCAATATAGTGGTTAATTTATCGGAAGTGAGCTTTTAGTATTTTTTTCTGGTTTCAACCACTTCTTGAATGTTTCTGCTGAATGCAAGTTCACTATTTTTTAAGCACTGTTCTTGCTTGCTTTTTGTTCATTAATGATTACCAGAACATTTCTGTGCAATGTATCTCTCAGCTTAGAAAGAGCATTGCAGTGTTTGGACAGAAAAAGCATCACAATGTATTTACTGAAAATAATTTAAAATCCTATAATTAATGTGATAACTACTCACAGATTGAATAATTATTATCAACAGTTTAAATGCTTCTTGATATCTTACATAATGTGCTTTGTAATTACTGCAACAACTGCTGAGATAGGTAAATGAAGTGAAAGACCTATACAAATATATAGACAACAAAATCATGATCACATAAGTTTTGGAACACTGACAAAATGTACGACCATATGAATTCTAAAAGCACAAATGGCTTTGGAATACAGCTTCAGGAAGCCGTTTGATTTCGTTCATAGGGGCTATACAAAAAAGATAGATTGGCTAGTGCCTATGCAGATACAAATTCTGAAAACTTAATGTCCAGGAAAAGTAATCTCAAGTGTGGTTGATTTTCCCTAGAGTAAACCTTTCTTTTTAAATGGACAGTTAGGGTTAAATAAACAAACAACAGTTTGACTTGAGAGTCATTTATCTCGAGTCGGATAACAAATCTCACAAAATCTGAAGCAACATCTAAAGTGACTGGTATGTTGTTGATTTGAATGTTAAATCTAAACATCACCTTAGCACCATTACGAAATTAGACAAGAAAGACAGAAAGAAAACTGTGCACATGATTACATGGGTGCGTTTGATGACGTTTGTCATCAAAACCTTTGCGGTATAGTTCTGTAGACAAAATAGTTTGTTCCATAGGGAGCAAATTTACCGAAATGGATGTTTTGAAATAATACTTATTATTATGCTATGAACTACTTACGTAAACCATACTATACTAAAGCCATCCAAATTGAAAGCAATAGTAAAGTATTATTAAACAGCATGATCAAAACATGATAATCATATAATTTCACATTTTGCTGAATCAGAACTATCAGTATTCAGTCTGTTAAAACACAATGTTACCGGTCCTCAATTTCCATCAAAATTCATCAACATGTTCCTAAGATATGTGGGTAGTTTTTATGCTGAAATGGTGTCTTGACAAAAATTGGAACATGGTAAAAATGCATATAAAATTTTAATGAATACAAAAATAGGAGCTGAAATATGGGGACACCATCAAAGAAAACTGAATGCCCAGCCACTATTACTAGACATATGAGGTCATTCATAGTATCAACTAACTCACCAATTATGGCTTTAATTCATAAAACATAGCAGCATTAGATATATGAAACTCTGAATACTGTAGACAAGTTTATATGAGAGTACTCTCTGTTGTGTTAGAGACTTCATAAAATATGCAATAAATTTACTCCGGAAATAAGATTTAAAAGTGAATGCATCGTAATGACAATGGTTATACCCAAGGCAATTATTGTGCATAATTTCATCAAAATCCAAGCGTGGGCAGAAACCAATGCAAATTTCCTATACCTTGAAAGACCCCCTTTGGTACAAACAACATGCATAACTAGTTGTATTGTGGGAAAGAAAATTGGGGCTGTGGGGCCAGGTTCTTTAGAGTTATTCCCCTTTGTTATATTTTTTTTATAAAATTTTGTCAGCAAGATATCTCAAAAACTATTGGAGCTAGAGCCTTGAAAGTTGGTGAATAGATTGGTGGTGATGAGTAGATGAACTGATTAACTTTTGACAAAATTCCGAAAAATACTTTGTGAGTTATGGCCCTTTGTCATTTTGGTAATTTGTGCCATTGTACTGTATGGTAAAAGTGATGCATAGCATAATTTTAGAACCGTGTATGCTAGGGTTTTGAAATTTCATATATGGATTCCTCATGGAAAATTAGCCGACACGTATTTTTTTTCTCGTCCGGATTATGCTCCTTTCAAGAGTTATTGCCCTTTGAAATTTTTTTAATAAAATCTTGTCAGCAAGATATCTCAAAAACTATTGGAGCTAGAGCCTTGAAAGTTGGTGAATAGATTGGTGGTGATGAGTAGATGAACTGATTAACTTTTGACAATATTACGAAAAATACTTTGTGAGTTATGGCCCTTTGTCATTTTGGTAATTTGTGCCATTGATCTGTATGGTAAAAGTGATGCATAGCATAACTTTAGAACCGTTCAGATGTGCCTACTGTTATATGTGGGGACTTCAACATCAACTGGCTAGAGTCATCGGAACACGAGCTGTTCCAAACTTTCAGTCATTATGGGTTCATACAGGTCATACAAGAGCCAACCCACATCCAGGCAGCCTGCTTGGATCACGTGTATACAGACCACCCAGAAAAGCTCAGTTACCGTGTTGTTCCTGTCACATTCTCAGCGCATGCTGCAATCCAGATGCAGTATTTATTCTAGCCTGATGGAAATAATGGTTCACAGGAAATTGATTCTGAAATCAGACTCTTTGCTCATGACTGTGTTTGTTACTGTGAAACTTTGGAAGATACAGTGAAACTCCAGGATGCTATTGGAATGAGTTTCCCTCTTCTCTCCTCTTGTCTGCAGGAAGTGCAGATAACTCCATCTCTAGATTCACCACCCTTGTGAGATCCAGGGACTAGTTCTGTCAGTCGAAGGTCCTGGTGAAGGAATGACTAAAGATGTGTCACCAGTAAACAATTCTGATGGTTACATATCTAAACTATAGAGAGCTTGCTGATGTTTTATGGCTTGGCACAGGAGTTATTACTGAATCAGACAATTGGAAGAGAAATAGCCTTTGTTCTAAAAAGACTAAACAGACAACTTGTGATACTGACATTTCAAACATCTGTTCAAGATCTCATTAGTTATCAGGTGAGTTATTTAGATGTAATGGTATTCTCCTTACTTTTGCAAGATTAATTCTGTGTTCATAATAGGTTTTTGTCAAACTTGATGGCTTTGAATTGCCAGAAAGTTACCGATGGCTTTGGCCGGGGGTATTAGTGAGCATATGCTCACTTGATAGTCTAGTTGAATAATGTAGATATGCTAATATTTTTGGTAAAATATGTGAATAGCTTTTGCATTAGCAAAACTCCATTGTACAAGACATTAGAACTTGCTAGAACAGTTAAAACTATGTCTTCTTACAAGCTACATAAGCTAACGATGCTTTGAACAACTCTGCCCAGCTGGGTGGAATAAAGAGCCATGATAAAACCAAAACCAAAATACAGTCGAACTTCAATGGCTCGAACATCTTTGGGACCTCGAAAATCTGTTCGAGACAGGGGTAGTTCGAGCTACTGAGGCCTTCTACCAGGCAGTATACGATACACTTTTTGATATTTTTTCGATGTTCTATATTGAAAATGTATGCTGTGTGTACTCATTAGAATCGGCTCATCGAGGCGATTCTAATGAGTAGACACAACATAAATTTGCAAGATAAAGGATGAAAATCTCGTAAATTATCTCCCACTATTTCTTATATAGAGGATTTCCCTAGGGGCTCAAGAACGGGTTCGACTCAGCCATGGTAAACGAGCCATCGGTGTTCGAGCGATTGAAGTTCTACTGTATTCCAAAAGTTTTTTTCCGACTGTTAACCTTCCTCCCTATCAAGAAGACTACATGAACTGTTGTCAGTGACTGAAGTATCATGACAGTGACCAACATGTGTAACTACTAACATTGGCACTGTTATGGTGCTGTAGACATGGCAACCAGCAGCTACATCAGAGAAGTAACAATAGAAGGTGAGTGAGTGTTTGAGTTTTACGTCCCACCAACGGCTAAGGTCATACGGAGACGGGACCTCGGTTTAAAGACTCATCCGAAAGTCTGGAGAAGCCCGGGATCGATCCTGCGACCCCTGGTTTACAAGGCGAGTAGCGTAACCACTACACCATGGAGGCTTCTAACAATAGAAGGTAAGGGAGAATGTAAGCATTGCGGCACTGTCACCCTGGCAGGTAACAGAATGAGCAGCCATGGTAGAAAAATGGCAGTGATTTAACCCTTTACCACTCAGATACGTGTTTTTACGTGTCTGCACCCCCCCCCCCCCCACCCATTTTAAGCCCCAGAAGCACCTAAAATCTGCATTTCTACCCCTGGATAGTTGTTTGCTTTAGGATTTGTTGGGCCCCCTCACATCCCGAAAATTTTTGGGTTTATGGCCCAACCGGCCGCTAAAATTTATATCTGAGGGTGTCTGGGGTCAAAAATGCCTGAAAATTGATGCTGATAAAACATGCTGCAAGCAGTGAAAATGGCCAGTGCCAAACACCTTAATTGTTGCCTTGACAGCTGTGTGAAGATTAAAATGTGGTCAAAAATTCATGTGAAAACACACTTTTTGTCAACTTTGAGATGCCCCCTCTTTAACAATGATCAAGTCACGAAAGGTTGCATTTGAAAGGCTACTGTCCAATGAACATTCATACCGAGTTTGGTGTAAAACAGACCATCCATTATGAAACAATGGGTAGTTGAAGTTGCTGTCAGGTGCAACACTGTGAAAATCAGCGAAATTCACAAAATCCCTGAGTGGTAAAGGGTTAATTTAACCTGTATTCTGCTAAACACAACAACCCCTGCCTTTGCAAACACTGCAGATCTAGATCAGATAGCTTCGTCATGGCTTATGAAGAAGCCATCTGATCAGGATCTTCACTACTTGTGAATTTGAATGAAACAATATACAGTAGAACTTCAATGGCTCAAACACCTTTAGGACCATGAAAATCTGTTCGAGACAGGGGTATTCTGAGCCACTGAGGGATACTGCCAGCAGGTATACGATATACTTTTGGTCATCTTTTCAGTGTTATGTAATGAAAATGTATGCTGTGTGTACTCATTAGAATCGCCTCATTGAGGCGATTCTAATGAGTACACACAGCATACATTTGCAAGATAAAAGACTAAAATCTTCTTAATTATCCCCCCACTATTTCTTATGTAGAGGATTTCGCTTGGGACTCAAGAACGGGTTCGACTGATCCATGGTAAACGAGCCATTGATGTTCGAGCCAACAAAGTTCAACTGTATCAAGTATTTTGATTGGTTGATAATAGCCAGAAATGGGTGTGAAAAAAGCAATTCATTCAGCAGGATAAGGATAAACCCTTAAGCCGCCAAGAGAAACTGCATTTGAAAATGTTGTCTACTGAATCCTCTGGCAAACCTTTCAAATAGTGTGGACCCAGATCAGACTGCTCCTAGAGGAGCAGTCTGATCTGGGTCCACACTGTTTGCAACAATGACTTATAAAGTAACAAGCAGATGACAAAGCAGATGACAATTGCCATGATTGGCATGTTATGGGTAAACATAGCTCCAGTTTAGGAGAATAAAGGGATGCTGTTCCTTATGTTGTAGGTACCACTAGTTAAAAAGTACATAAAGCATAGCCAGTACCCACGTTTGAACGGAAAGTTAAAATTATCCCAAAATTATGGTCATTACTGTTATCAGTTACAGTAGTGATGTAGTGTCTGGAAACCAGCTCATTCTGTCTTCAGGCATGAGATAATTATAACATACACAGGGTCGTTATCCTTGGAAAATGGTGGTCACTAGTTAGATATTTGGTTTGTCCTATCCTGTTGTGCCTTTTTCTGCTCCAAGAGGCAGCAAAAGTACAGTAGGTGCTCCGTGCTGCAACATTTCCATTTTATACTCTTGACGGAGCTCTCTTAGTCTAAATGTGCTGTTTTGGGGGTCGATCGTTGATCCAAAGTTAGCAACTATTAAAGCTTCCCACCTGCTATTGTCCACGTGACTATTGCTGACAATGTACAAAATCCAGGTACAGGTTTATTTATAGCAGCATTTATCTTCTTACAATGTCAAAGCGCTGTGTAAAAAGTAAAATATTGGGTGCGTGTACTGGGAAATTGGCAAACTGTAGACCCAGATCAGATGCCACAGAATGTGTTGTCGACTGATCATGATCTACACTGTTTGCTTGACATATCATATGCGGGAAACCCCTAAATGGTTACCTTGGCAAATAGTGCAGGCCCAGATCAGATGCCGCATGACGCGGCGTCTGATCAGGGCCTGCACTATTTGCTAACAGAATCTTCTGTCACTAGAATAAAAACAAAAGAAATAGGCAGGACACCCCTTATATGACAAATGGACTTGTCCAAGAAATAGCAATGGAAGAGTCCACTAGCATAGAATGGGTTAAATCGCCTATTGTCATCATGGCCAACAAACTTAATAGTAAGGTTTTATTCATAGGTGACTCACAGGAGCGGTTACCAAGACGGCGACCCAGAGCAAGGTCACAGGAGGACATGGAGACCGAGGATTCTCAGACTGAGCAGTCAGCCACCTCACAGAAAAAAGCAGTGGATGAGAAAAAGTAGGTTTTCTTGTGATTTTACTGGTGTATTAGTACTGACTGCCATCTTTTCTTGTCTCTGTCACTGCCGCTGCAGTAATCACATCAAAAGTTACCAGCAGACGGCACTTGTGATCGGCATCTTAGGGGTTGACATGTAATTTTGTTATCCCCCGACCGAATAGGTTCGGGGGATATAGCGATCAGCCTGGCGTCCGTCCGTCCGTCTGTCCATCCGTCCGTCCGTCCGTCCGTAGACGCAACCTTGTGATGGCCATAACTCCTATACCCTTTGAGATTCATTGATGGTTCTTGGCACAATTGTTCACAAGGCCGAGACGGCGTGTCATGCGCAAGAACCAGAACTCTGGATGCCATACTTTTTTAGTTATCTCCCCTTTTAATAAAATAGAATGACTACTTTGTGATGGCCATAACTCCAATACCCTTTGAGATATATTGATGGTACCTGGCACAGTTGTTCACAAGGCTGAGACGGCATGTCATGCACAAGAACCACAATTCTGGTTGCCATGGTTTTGGAGTTATCTCCCCTTCCAATAAAATAGAGTGACAACTTTGTGATGGCGGTAACTACTATACCCTTTGAGATTCATTGATGGTTCTTGGCACAATTGTTCACAAGGCTGAGACGGCGTGTCATGCGCAAGAACCAGAACTCTGGATGCCATACTTTTTTAGTTATCTCCCCTTTTAATAAAATAGAATGACTACTTTGTGATGGCCATAACTCCAATACCCTTTGAGATATATTGATGGTACCTGGCACAGTTGTTCACAAGGCTGAGACGGCGTGTCATGCACAAGAACCACAACTCTGGTTGCCATGGTTTTGGAGTTATCTCCCCTTCCAATAAAATAGAGTGACAACTTTGTGATGGCCGTAACTCCTATACCCTTTGAGATTCATTGATGGTTCTTGGCACAATTGTTCACAAGGCTGAGATGGCGTGTCATGCGCAAGAACCAGAACTCTTGATGCCATACTTTTTTAGTTATCTCCCCTTTTAATAAAATAGAATGACTACTTTGTGATGGCCATAACCCCAATACCCTTTGAGATATATTGATGGTACCTGGCACAGTTGTTCACAAGGCTGAGACGGCGGGTCATGCACAAGAACCACAACTCTGGCTGCCATGGTTTTTTAGTTATCTCCCCTTCCAATAATATAGAATCACTACCTTGTGATGGCCACATCTCCAACACTCTTTGAGATATATTGATGATACTTGGTACAGGTGTACATGAGGTTAAGCAGGTGTGTCACGTGCAAGAACCACAACTCTGAATGCCCTGGTTTTTTTAATTATCTCCCCTGACAACATTACCTTGTGATTGCCATAACTCCAATACCCTTTGAGATATATTGATGGTACTTGGCACAATTGTATACAACATGGAGACGGTGATTCATGCCTAAGAACCACAATTTCGGTGCTATGATATTTGAGTTATCTCCCCTTCCAATATAACAGTATGACAACCTTGTGATCATCGTACCTCCAATACCCTTTGAAACATATTGGTGGTACTTGATGCAGATGTACATGAGGTTAAGCATGTGTGTCATGCTCAAGAATTACAACTCTGGGTGCTCTGGTTTTATAGTTATCTCACCTGGCAATATAACCTTGTGATGGCCATAACTCCAACACCCTTTGAGATATATTGAAGGACTTTGGCACAATTATATACAAGGTATAGAAGGGATGTCATGTGCAAGAACCACAACTGTTGGAGCTGTGGTATTTGAGTTATCTACCCTTCCAATATAACAGTATGACCAGCTTGTGATCACCATATCTCCAATACCTTTTCAGACATACTGATGGTACTTTGTACAGAAATACATGAGCTTAAGCAGGCATGTCATGCGCAAGAACCACATTTCTGAGTGCCCTGGTTTTTCAGTTATCTCCCCTGACAGTATAATCTTGTGATGGCCATAACTGCAATACTTTTGTGATATATTGCTGGTTTGATTCTGGTGCACTTTCTATTGGTGAACAATCTTCTGAAGGCCATATTGGCGTTTGGTCGGGGGATTTGCCATCTCTTCCGATGGCTATTTTTTTATCTGGTTTTTGTGATTTTATGTATTATAACAATATTCAGCATAATTGCTAGAAATAATTAGTTTGAAATAACTGATACATGAATCATCTCAATATTATGAAACTGAGAACATAAATTCACAATTTTCACTTTGAACATCAAAATAATGAAAGCATAAGAATAGGTGCCGTTTGCTAAAGAAGAAAACTACCTTTAACATTGAAGTAAAGCACAAATTCTGTCCTCTAGAGCAAAACTGAGGGGTGGTCTCCCCAACAATTACTGTTTTTCATAGGAAAATTTATGGAGGCACATAGGTGACATCAAATATTTATAATAGTAAAAAATGCTTTCATTGTTCTTAAAATCACATGTGGGCCATCTCAGCCCATGGGCAAGATTTTTTGCACCCAAGAAAATACGAACGGTTCTGAAACATAGCTCCAGATAAGGCTCTTTTTGTTTGACCCGAAAAATACTGATATATTTCTCATTTCTGCACAAAAGCGTATGTTTTGGGAATTCATTAGAAGCGCCTCAGCGTCTCAACACGTTTTTGTGCAGAAATAAGAAAAATAATCTGTGAATCAACCCTCTTAATTATATGTGCTATGAGTCTGTTCAGCTAAAGAAAAGAACCTTGATGGGATACGGGGAAGACTAGCTGATCAAAGTTATCTCCTTGAATGTCTGGTATAGTGAAATTCTGCTATTGAGACCACCTAAAATTAAGACTGAATCTGAAACCTGTTTTTCTAAAGCTTATTTATTCTTTCTTTGTTTTTTTTTACACAGTGTCTTCTAATGAAAAACCACCTTTGGGACTTTTCAAAAGTGGTCTTAAAGACCACTTTTGATTATTTACAAAGATGGTCTTGATATAGGAATGTTACTGTCCATAAAACGTTTAAATTCTTTCTCTTTTTTTCAGATTAAAAACATTCAGAGCAAAATTATTTGAGCTTTTCAAGCAGGAGCATGCACAAACAGTGTCCTTGGACAAGGTGAAAGGTCACATGGGGTCAGAATTCTCGGAGGATGAAATCTTTGGGGCAATAGATCAAATGATGGACGCAAACCAGATTATGTTGGCGGATGATGCAATATTCTTGATTTAAACCAGGAAGACTATTGTAATTTCTGAACAAGAATTTACTTCTTCATGCAGAAAACTCTACAGCAGCTGGAAATCTATTTTTTGTTTCATTATTTTTCAGCAAAAATAAGGTTTAACATTTCATGTGAATCTTCTGCTGATTCCTTATTTAAAGCCTTACTTTTGCTGGAAAATAAGAAAAAAAAAAAAACAGCTTTGAAAATCCTGCCATTGCTTGAAGGGTTTAAAATAGAATGGTATATCATCAAGTGGAAATGCGTTTGCTGACACGTGCCCAGCTAAGATATCACCTCATTCTGAACTAGATCAGAACACAGCATTTTCTGGCTGTGTGAACAAGCTTTGGGGCAGCAGACATCAATATAGTGCAAGGCAAAGACTGTGTGGCCGTCTGATGAGTTTTAGCTGTGATGTTATTAATCGAAGGCAGAGGCCAATACAGCTGATCGAGTTGATTATTGGTAGTTATATAAATTAAAAAAAAAATAAAAACAAAAAGAGCATGTTTATTGATTTTTGACCTCTTGACAGCCTAATACACTGCAGATCCAATACTTCACGGTCCGTTATTTCATGAAATCCAGTATATCGCGAATTTTCCATGGACCCCAAATTTACCATGAGCCAAAAAAAAAAAAAAACGTCCAGATCGGTATAAAAGTCGCAGCGGTAGTTTGCCGAGACACCGATATAATTGTGGTGGTAGTTTGCCGAGACACAGATATAAGTCGCGGTAGTTATTTGCTAAGATGCCATTTATCAGTCCACACTTAATTAAATGACTTGTTTCGAGCTGACATTTTTACAGGTGGAAGAAAATAATATAACTGACTGTAATTTTGGTATTGATTTTTCGCACATATTCAGACGCAAAATCACTTCAGTTCACACATCATAACCAAATAATCCAATTAGCGTCAGTTAGAACAGGTATTGGCAAACAATTAATCCCCACACTTGTCATAATAAGTGTAATAACTGAGTAATCCACTCAATGCTCAATCAGGCAACATGTCCGTGCACCCTCATGCAGAGCATCTTAATCATGATCTATCATGCCTTCCACGTGAAAATAAAATGAAAGCAATCAAAAGACAATAAAATGATAGTTTTGTTGTATAGTTTTTCGGCCCGTGGTAGACGGTAAAGAATTTTTTTCCTGGCAAGCCAAGGGAAACAACTGCTTTAGCGCTTATGGTAGTTGTGCCCCCTTGGCCATCACTGTTTCAAGTAACCAGGGGAACCCGCACATCCAAAATGGCGTCCTGTTTTGACATTTTAGCGATCAAGTTTTCAAACGCAGATTTTCAGCTGTTCTCGAATGTAAGTTAATTGGTAGACATAGTCTCCTTTGTTTGTTCTGTCATTGAGTAATTCTGAACCTACTTTAATGGTGAAATACGGCCGATAGCATTACTGACAGCCATTAGTGTGGATTGATAAACTGTATCTCACCAAACTATCACCGGGATTTGTATTGGCATCTCCGCAAACTACCGCGACATATCGCGATCTGGATATATCAGGCTAGCGGAACTTGGACCCCAAACATAGCGATATATTGGATCTACAGTGTATCACTTGACCTCTGCTAATATTGGTTGACCTGGTATTAATACGGATGTCTTCTGATTAATAAAAGATAGTCAATTAATAATATAATGTTACTAATCAAGTATTGGCCCAGTTACAGGTCCGAGGTCTGCTGTATTGGCCCAAGGCCAAAGTTTCACTCCCGAGGTCTGCTGTATGGGCCCCCCAGGCCGAGGCCAATACAGCTGACCAAGGACCTGTAACTGGTACAATATGAAATTACTTGATTAATGACAATTATGATAGTCTTCAGTTTACACAAACTTCAGGTTAATGTCACAAGGTAGAATGAGATAACTGCACCCCTGTCTGTATTTAGGTATGTCATGTTCGTATGTACATGTATGTATGTAAATTAGGTACTTGAGAAAAGTGGTCTTTGAAAAGATTGGTAGACTGAATTCATAGTTTATACATAGGTGTATAATCATAAAATACAGGTCAAGTTCAGTAAACCTGTTCCCCTGAAACATGGCAGACACAACCCATTTTGTACCGGAAACCCCAGAACGGGTAATTGGCAAACAGTGCAGGCCCAGATCAGACACGGCAGATTGCGGCATCTGATCAGGGCCTACACTTTTTGCAAAAAGTTCAAATATTTTCCTAAAAAATTTTAAGAAAGCTCAACCTGACACCCCTAAATTTTTAAATGGACTCCTGCTATATATAAGGAGAAAGATTCCATTTGGTACAAAAATGGTTAAGTTACATGCAAAACAGACTGGTAGTACACTTACATTCTATATACTACATTCACTTCTCAAGTTTATGCAAAATCACACTTTAATTTTACTCTTGTTACAGTTGTGTTCATAGTGATAAAGATTGTGTTCCTCTAATGTGTTCATGCATCTTGTATATTTCATTTCTGTTTATCTCGTTTGCGTGAGTAAATGTTATATCATATTTACTTCAAGTATTTGCCACTATTCGGACACCTCAACTCCTTACCGTACTTGTTCGTAGATTTGAACAAGAACAATTTATTACCCAATATTGTGTCAATAAAGAATAGATGAGTTGCAAACAGTGTTGACCCTGATGAGACGCCACTTTCTGCAGTGTCTCCTATGGGTCTACACTGTTTGCTCAGGCCTGTCTGTCTGAATACATACATTAAATACGGTAGTTTCTTTGAGTACCTAAAACTAAGCAACCCTGTTACATCAAAACAAAATATAGATAACATTGAAAAATGACCATTTGCAGTCATTTTTAGCTCATCAGAGCCGAAGGCTCCGGGGGAGCTTATAGTATAGGCATTGGTGCGTCGTCAACATTTTCAAACATCTCTGAAACTACTTGGCCAATTGAAACCAAATTACATGTGGAGCCTCTATGGGAAGGGGGAACGAAAGTTTGTTCGTGAGGACTGGGTCACATGACCAATATGGCCGCCATGCCCATATATGGTAAAAACCTTTACAAATCTTCTTCTCAAGAACCGAACAGCCGATGATCTTGAAACTTGGTATGCAGCATCGGGGACTCTGGCCCTACCAAGTTTGTTCAAATGATGACCTTTGGTTGACCTTGACCTGTTTTACGTCAAGGTCAAATTTGGTCCTTTAGACATTTGTATGGAAAAATGGCAAAACAGTGGATTTTTCTGATTGTATGTTAGCTAGTGGCATCAGAAATGGTATTTGCAATCAGCTGAATGAAAGTTTATCAGTTTCAAAGGTCAAGGTCATTTACCGACCTTTGTCCTGGACGGCTCAGATTCAGTATTTTTATCTTCTTCTTCACTTAAACTACTTGGCCAATTGAAACCAAATTACATGTGGAGCCTCTATGGAATGGGAGAACGAAAGTTTGTTCGTGAGGACTGGGTCACGTGACCAATATGGCCGCCATGTCCTTATATGGTAAAAACCTTTAAAAATCTTCTTCTCAAGAACCGAATGGCCGATGATCTTGAAACTTGGTATGCAGCATCAGGGACTCTGGACCTGCCAAGTTTGTTCAAATGATGAACTTTGGTTGACCTTGACCTGTTTTATCTCAAGGTCAAATTCTTCTTCTTCACTTAAACTACTTGGCCAATTGAAACTAAATTACATGTGGAGCCTCTAAGGCATGAGGGAACGAAAGTTTGTTCGTGAGGACTGGGTCACATGACCAATATGGCTGCCATGCCCATATATGGTAAAAACATTTAAAAATCTTCTCCAAGAACCGAATGGCTGATGATCGTGAAACTTGGTATGCAGCATCAGGGACTCTGGCCCTACCACCAAGTTTGTTCAAATGATGACCTTTGGTTGACCTTGACCTGTTTCACATCAAGGTCAAATTTGGTCACTTAGACATTTTTATGGAAAAATGGCAAAACAGTGGATTTTTCTGATTGTATATTAGCTAATTGCATCAGAAATGGTATTTACAATCAGCTGAATGGAAGTTTGTAAGTTCCAAAGGTCAAGGTCATTTACCTACCTTTGTCGACCTTAGCACAGATTCAGTATTTTTATCTTCTTCACTTAAACTACTTGGCCAATTGAAACCAAATTACATGTGGGGCCTATATGGAATGAGGGAACGAAAGTTTGTTCGTGAGGACTTGGTCACATGACCAATATGGCCGCCATGCCCATATATGGTAAAAACCTTTAAAAATCTTCTGCTCAAGAACCAAATGGTTGATGATCTTGAAACTTGGTATGCAGCATCAGGGACTCTGGCCCTACCAAGTTTGTTCAAATGATGACCTTGACCTGTTTTACGCCAAGGTCAAATTTGGTCACTTAGACATTTGGCAAAACAGTGAATTTTTCTGATTGTATATTAGCCAGTGGCATCAGAAATGGTATTTGCAATCAGCTGAATGGAAGTTTATCAGTCAAAAAGGTCATTTACCAACCTTTATCCAGGACGGCTCAGATTCAGTATTTTTATTTTCTTTACTTAAACTACTTGGCCAAGTGAAACCAAATTACATGTGGAGCCTCTATGGAATGAGGGAACGGAAGTCTGTTCATGAGGACTGGTTCACATGACCAATATGGGCCGCCATGCCCATGTATGGTAAAAACCTTTAAAAATCTTCTTCTCCAAGAACCGAATGGCTGATGATCTTGAAACTTGGTATGCAGCATCAGGGACTCTGGCCCTACCAAGTTTGTTCAAATAATGACCTTTGGTTGACCTTGACCTGTTTTACATCAATGTCAAATTTAGTCACTTAGACATTTGTATGGAAACATGGCAAAGTAGTGGATATTTCTGATTGCCTGGTAGGCTGTGACATCAAAAATGATATTTGCAGTTAGCTGAATGGAAGTTTATTAATTCAAAAGGCCAAGATCATTTACTGACCTTTGTCTTGGATGGCTCAGATTCAGTATTTATGCCCCCAACTTCGAAGAAGTTGTGGGGGCATATTGGTTTTGCCCTGTTCGTCCGTCCGTCCTTCCGTCCTTACGTCCGTCCCACTTTTTACTGCATAGCATAACTTTAGAACCATGGGTGCTAGGTTTTTGAAATTTCATATATGGATTCCTCATGAAAAAATAATTGACCCGTGTTTTTTTTCTCGTCAGGATTATGCCCCTTTTTTGAGTTATGCCCCTTTGCAAAAAATACTATGAAATCTTGTAAGCAAGATATCTCAAAAACTGTTTGAGCTATTGCCCTGAAACTTTACATGCTGGTTGGGGATGATGAGTAGATGAACTGATTAACTTTTGAAAAAAATCCGAAATTTTTTTCTTGAGTTATGGCCCTTTGAAATTTTTCGCGTTTTAAGTTTGTAAGCAAGATATCTAAAAAAACTATTTGAGGTTTTTCCCCGAAACTTCACAGACTTGTCGGGGATGATGAGTAGATGAACTGATCATGAAAAAATAATTGACCCGTGTTTTTTTTCTCGTCAGGATTATGCCCCTTTTTTGAGTTATGCCCCTTTGCAAAAAATACTATGAAATCTTGTAAGCAAGATATCTCAAAAACTGTTTGAGCTATTGCCCTGAAACTTTACATGCTGGTTGGGGATGATGAGTAGATGAACTGATTAACTTTTGAAAAAAATCCGAAATTTTTTTCTTGAGTTATGGCCCTTTGAAATTTTTCGCGTTTTAAGTTTGTAAGCAAGATATCTAAAAAAACTATTTGAGGTTTTTCCCCGAAACTTCACAGACTTGTCGGGGATGATGAGTAGATGAACTGATCAACTTTTGAAAAAAATCCGATTTTTTTTTCTTGAGTTATGGCCCTTAGATTTTTTTCGTGTTTTCAGCTTGTAAGCAAGATATCTCAATAATTGTTTGAGCGATTGCCCTGCAACTTTACAAGCTGGTTTGGGATGATGTGTAGATGAACTGATTAACTGTTGAAAAAAAATCCTATATTTTTTTCTTGAGTTATGGCCCTTTGAAATTTTTCGCGTTTTAAGTTTGTAAGCAAGATATCTCAAAAACTATATGAGGTTTTTCCCCAAAACTTCACAGACTGGTTGGGTATGATGAGTAGATGAACTGATTAACTTTTGAAAAAAATCCAATTTTTTTTTCTTGAGTTATGGCCCTTTGATTTTTTTCGTGTTTTCAGCTTGTAAGCAAGATATCTCAAAAATTGTTTGAGCTATTGCCCTGAAACTTTACAGGCTGGTTGGGGATGATGAGTAGATGAACTGATTAACTTTTGAAAAAAATCCGAAATTTTTTTCTTGAGTTATGGCCCTTTGAAATTTTTCGCGTTTTGGCATATTGGTTTTGCCCTGTTCGTCCGTCCGTCCTTCCGTCCTAACGTCCGTCCCACTTTTTACTGCATAGCATAACTTTAGAACCATGGGTGCTAGGTTTTTGAAATTTCATATATGGATTCCTCATGAAAAAATAATTGACCCGTGTTTTTTTTCTCGTCAGGATTATGCCCCTTTTTTGAGTTATGCCCCTTTGCAAAAAATACTATGAAATCTTGTAAGCAAGATATCTCAAAAACTGTTTGAGCTATTGCCCTGAAACTTTACATGCTGGTTGGGGATGATGAGTAGATGAACTGATTAACTTTTGAAAAAAATCCGAAATTTTTTTCTTGCGTTATGGCCCTTTGAAATTTTTCGCGTTTTAAGTTTGTAAGCAAGATATCTAAAAAACTATTTGAGGTTTTTCCCCGAAACTTCACAGACTTGTCGGGGATGATGAGTAGATGAACTGATCAACTTTTGAAAAAAATCCGATTTTTTTTCTTGAGTTATGGCCCTTAGATTTTTTTCGTGTTTTCAGCTTGTAAGCAAGATATCTCAATAATTGTTTGAGCGATTGCCCTGCAACTTTACAAGCTGGTTTGGGATGATGTGTAGATGAACTGATTAACTGTTGAAAAAAAATCCTATATTTTTTTCTTGACTTATGGCCCTTTGAAATTTTTTGCGTTTTAAGTTTGTAAGCAAGATATCTCAAAAACTATATGAGGTTTTTCCCCAAAACTTCAGACTGGTTGGGTATGATGAGTAGATGAACTGATTAACTTTTGAAAAAAATCCAATTTTTTTTTCTTGAGTTATGGCCCTTTGATTTTTTTCGTGTTTTCAGCTTGTAAGCAAGATATCTCAAAAATTGTTTGAGCTATTGCCCTGAAACTTTACAGGCTGGTTGGGGATGATGAGTAGATGAACTGAGATAAGTATAAGAAAAGTTATCACCCTTCATTTTCATATAAATATTATGCTTCAAAGACTGACAAAGCCTCCTTGTAATTTTCTTGTGAGTGAGCTTTCAAGCGAAATTTGTACACGTGCAAGCTTCATTATTCCTGCAATCAAAATATTTCCAGTCTCTAGATGTTGGGAGAACACTATCTATGGGATAGATATCAATTCCAAAGCCATTACATACCACACTAAAATCATTTACAATGCAAAGTGACGAAAGTTCGAAAAGCTCATGGTGTTTCGAGAGGAGAGAAAGAACCCAATCACAGTGAAACTGTCCTCCACATGCAAGGGTTCGATTCCAAATGCAGATGAGATCCTGCAACGCATTTGTGAAGGAGAACTCATTGCTCCATATCCACTATACTACGGTTTAGGATTTGATTCAACGATGACCACATACAAATTTGGACCCATAGTTCATGAACAGTATCTTAGAGCATTACAGTTACATGAAAAACACTGGATAAAAGATGCAAGGTATTATGCTTCTTTGTTTTTCGCGGAAGAATAGTTTGTGGAACTTAATGCATGCTTGCTTAAGACAGGTTGCTCGCTTAATAAAGGTGGCCACTAAGACAAGTTTGACTGTATCTCTAAAACTGTATGAGCTATTATCCTGTAACTTAAAAAACTAGTAGGGGGTGATAAATAAACGACCTGATTAACTACAGCTTTTCTTGTGTAATTTCAGCATTACAGCCACATAAAAACAAGATATCTCAATTACTGTTAGGGACAAGCAGTGTTAGGGTCAAGCAGTTGGGGGCATTGTGTTTCATAAACACTGGCTCTAGTTTTATCTTCTTCTCCAGTATAAGAGCTGTGCTGATTGAAACCAAATTACATGAAAAGCCTCTATGGGGGTGAGGCAATTAAACATTATTCGTGGTATTGTTGTCACATGACCAAGATGGGCACCTTGCCTGTATATGGTATAAACCTCATGACCTCTGGTGAGCGTAGTGGCCCATGGGCCTCTTGTTACTTTATACATTTTTGGGAATCCGTCTGTTTTATATCTGAAATTGTTTTATGATGTGATGTATTAGTGGATTGTCAATCAACCCAAAGTTACTAAGCATAAAATCTCTTCAGTGGTAAGTCCACAGGACTATCACTGACTTGTCGGAATAAGTTATAGAAAAAAGCTACTGTGAGATCAGTGTTGCCCAAGGGGTTATCTATATAGAATCTGGACTGGAATCCTGGATTAGGCTTGGCAAGCAGTGTAGACCCTGATGCCGCAGAACACAGTGTCTGATCAGGTCTACACTGTTTACTTAAAAAACTGGAATTTAAGATCTTTAAGGGTTAAACAAAATAGTTTAAGGGGAATGGGAACATCTTCAGGGGAGGCAACACCTGTAAAAGTATTTTTGTCTCCCATGTCAGTAGGAGCAAATTCTTCCTTTAAGAGTAGACCCCTTTGTCAGTGGGACAGGGCTTCTAGAAAAGCAAACAGGAAGTTCCGAAAGTTGTCCCCCTTTGAAAAATGGAAACATCTGCCAGGTATTTCCATTCCCCTTATGTATCAGTTCGGGATATTTTCCCAGGCCTACACTCAGACAATCAACCCACCAGTAGTCTCAGTGCTTTGATTATACAAGGGAGACAACTTTCAGGACTTCCTTTTTTGCCTATTGGTAAAATCTAGTCCCAAGAAAATGCCTACTCTTACAGGTAAGGGCTTATGTGACCTAGTAGGTAAGAGCTTTTACTTTTTATCATTAGGTCTCCCACAGCTGGGGCTCGAGCCTAGCTGGGTTCACACATAAGACGCCAAATTCTTCAAGGGAAGGTCAGGTGGTTTTTCTCCAGGTACTCCGGTTTTTGCCCACCTTATTATTGACCAGCTTATTTAAAGTGGAATAATCTTGAAAGGGCTGTAAAACCAAATCCGAAAAACTTACACGAACATTTTGTTTTGTTTGATTTTGTTTGATTTGAGGTTTAACGTCCCCGTCAACACTGTATAGGTCATTTTGGAGACGTTGCTTCCAATTTTGTGGGACTTTTACCCGACATTGAGATGAAATGCGGGCCGGATTCAGCTCTGCGTGGAAGCATCGTGCAGCCCATATATTTCTTCAAGCTCCTATGGCGGGGGCGGTACACGAACATAATAAGCAAATTCTTTCCTTAAGAGTACTCGTATTGATGAGAGAATATAAGCGAGTTGCCTCCCCTGAATGTGTTTTCGTACCCCTTAATATTGCACAGGACTGCTGGTAGTCTGAAAAGACCTACAAGTGGAGCACAGGACTGCTGGAAGTCTGAAAAGACCTACCTGTACACCTGCACAGGACTACTGGTAGTCAAAAAAGACCTATCGGTAAACCTACACAAGACTATCGGTAGTCTGAAAAGACCTACTGGTAGACCTGCACTGGACTACTGCTAGTGTCAAAAGACCTACCGGTAGACCTGCACAGAACTGCTGGTAGTCTCAAAAGACCTACCGGTTGACCTGCACAGGACTGATGGTAGTCTGACAAGACCTACCGGTAGACCTGCACAGGACTGCTGGTAGTCTCAAAAGACCAACCGGTAGACCTGCACAGGACTGCTGGTAGTCTCAAAAGACCAACCGGTAGACCTGCACAGGACTGCTGGTAGTCTCAAAAGACCCACTGGTAGACCTGCACAGGACTGCTGGTAGTAATAAAAGACCTACTGGTAGACCTGCACAGGACTGCTGGTAGTCTCAAAAGACCCACTGGTAGACCTGCACAGGACTGCTGGTAGTAATAAAAGACCTACTGGTAGACCTGCACAGGACTGCTGGTAGTCTGAAAAGACATACTGGTAGACCTGCACAGGACTGCTGGTCATCTGACGACCTACTGGTAGACCTGCACAGGACTGCTGGTAGTCTGAAAAGACATACTGGTAGACCTGCACAGGACTGCTGGTCATCTGACGACCTACTGGTAGACCTGCACAGGACTGCTGATAGTCTGAAAAGACCTACTGGTAGACCTACTAGTAGACCTACTAGAACTAGTGGGCTGTTCTTTAAATTTGCCTCCTGTGATCCTACTAATGACCAGGCAGATTGCCTAGTCAAGACCAATGGCATTACCTCCTGTTTTCACTGCAACAAATGTACAATAGGCATTAACTAGGCTCTGTGAATCTGTTTCCTTATTTTGGATTTGACAGTTCTGCTTATGAATTTGTTAATTTATCATTATACCATCATGTAAATGAAATTTCATGCATAGCTTCAGCTAAGGAGGAATATTCTGAGGATAATTTGGGGATAATTTCTCTCATTTCTCCATTAAAACATGTTTTGGGTACTTGTTAGAATTGCCTCATTGAGGCGATTCTAACAAGTACCCACAACATGTAAGTTTCTAACAAGAAATAAGGATAATTATCCACGATTTGTCATTGTTACTCCATAGCTGGAGCTGTATGTATATTTTGTAATAAAGCAAATATCGTTTATTGGTGTTCATTTAGATTCCTTAGCCATCTTTGACTGGTGATCATGTCACGGTTTTGATCCCAGTTGAGTTGCCAACATTGAGGTCAGTCAAGAAATTTCTCTACAGTCAGTCTCTCCCGTATACTAATTCAAGAAGGGCAGTTGTGAGTTTCTGGGGAATGAACCGCTGATGTTATGTATAAGCTGGTCTCAGTGGCAGTCGAATGCATGTGTAACTGATCATCAGGTCACCGGTTAGATTCCAGCCGAGTTAGCAACATTTTTCCATGGCGATTGGTCATGAAATCTTTCCAATCTGCTGATCCAAGGAGGACAGTTCTCATTTTGTGGTGGAAGAATATGCACTGTGATGTAGAAGGCCGCCAGGGAAATGTGTGCTTAGGTAAACTGACACGCCATGACCTAAATAATGTTTGTGCTGTTATCCAAACAAACAAAACAAGAGCTAATGTATTAGATTGCCCTAGACTGGCTCAACGTGGTCTAACCAGAGTTGACTGGGCCATTAAACTGCAAACCAAATACAGTGGAATTCCACTATTAAGACCACCTAAAATAAAGACAAATTGTGCTTTTAAAAGCATATTTAGATGGTTTCAGGTACATTTTTGTGGTGTTTTCCACCTTTGGCAATGTTCAAAAGTGGTCTAAAGACCACTTTTGAACAATCCCAAAGGTGGTAGGGATTTTACTGTATACTGAGTTTCAGAAGAATAGATGTCCACTATTGTTCCTAGGGCTTATATTTACATGTATATCCCGACGACTCAGCCCTTATCCCGCTGCATACATTTAGCCACACCCATTGCTGACTGTCAGCCAAAGTACTTTGATATAATGTATTGTTCAAATTCACAAACTGCATGACTAGATCCCAATCAGTTGGCTTATGAAGAAGCCAACTGATCTGGAGCTAAACTGTTTGCCAAGTGCAGTGGGATAAGGGTTAAACAGAAAAAACTAGAAATGTGTCCCTATGACATGCCCCTATCCCAAAAACACCATGATGCTACAACAGCTGTAATTGGACAGCACCTGGAAAAGTGTCCTTGAGGTCATTGGCATACTTGGGTCTTTTGTCAATTAAACCTTTGGACAAATATCTGTATCATCCTAACAAATATGACCACATCCATCCTGTGGTTTGGAAAATATGAGCTCTTGAAAATGCCTACATATGTCTATGACCTTGCCCTTGAGGTCATGGGCATGGGTGGGTATATTGCTAAATCTTTGGAACTGTATCATACCAAATACAAACCGAATACATAGCATGCTGTCGACAAAAATATAGATCAGTTTCTAAGACCTTGATGGCAGGGGAGAAGATATGGCTGAATGGTTGCACTACAGTAAATAATTGGTCTTTAAAAAAGCTGTTCTTGCTTTGGGGAGAGCTTTCAGTACAGAATTTAATATTCCGCTGCTTCTGATTGGATTTGGTGCTAAGCCATTATTTTTCTGGGAAGTATTATTGTTTATTAGAAGAAATATTAGGAGGTATTTGCTATTGTAAAAAGCAGCTGATTTAAATTGAACCAGGAAATTGTGCTGACTGGCCACTGGAAATGCCTGGATTTATTTGCTGCAGTATGAGTTTGTTGACTGTCGAAAAGGCCAAAATATGCTGCACACCACCCAATTTGTTTTGCTGCTTCTGGAAGGTAAATGGTCTTCCTGTCAAATTATATGCCTTATTATGGAAGCTTTAGACTTGTTGAAATGTTGTAGAACATGGAATATGCCCCAATTGACATTGTAAGGGGATTTTTATGCCCCCGCGTATTCAGAGAATACCTGTCTGTCCGTTCGTTCGTCCGGTGACATCGTCTCCGGGCCATAACTCCTAAACCGTATGGAATATATCCATGAAACTTCACAGTTGCATTCATCACACTGAGACGATGTGTCATGAACAAGGAAGACAACTCTTGCTTTTTAGCTCACCTGTCGCGTAGTGACGAGGTGAGCTTTTGGGATCACTTTTTGTCCGTCGTGCGTGCGTCTGTGCGTCCGTAAACAATTTCAAATAAGTATATCTCCAATACCCCATGGCCAATCTTGATCAAATTACATATGAATTATCATCAGGTAGGGGGAAAGGCTGCATAAGGTTTTTGGGCTGATCAGATTGGAATTCTGGTTGCCATGGCAACATATAGCTCCCATAGACTTATAATGGGAAAACATTTTAAAATCTCTGAAACCACAGGGCCCAATGCTTAGATATTAAGCATGTAGCAAGGGCAAGTGGTCAACTACATAATTCCTGCCAGTCATGCCCCTCGGTGCCAAATGGGCCACGCCCTAGGGCCCTTTCGCTCCCATAGACTAATATTGGAAAAAAAGCTTAAAAAATCTTCTCTGAAACCACAGGGCCCAGTGCTTAGATATTTAGCATGTAGCATTGTAAGGGGACCGTCCTTCGGATCGGGACGTTAACTGGAGGCCCCCTGTGCAGGGAGAAACATCCCCTGTGCAGGTTAAAGATCCCTACCGTAATTACATGATTACTGTGTAGGCTTTCAACCTGCAAAACCTGGAGTGTATGTAATATACACCTGCGGTAATGGTCAAATGTGACCGACGCAGTATCAGAAGATAGATAGATAGCAATAGCAAGTGGTCACCTACATAATTCCTGCCAATCATGCCCCTGGGTTCAAAAAGGGCCATGCCCCGGGGCCCCTTCGCTCCCATAGACTCATAATGGAAAAAAAGCTTCAAAAATCTTCTTCTCTGAAACCACAGGGCCCAGAGCTTATATATTTAGCATGTAGCAATGGCAGGTGGTCACCTACATAATTCCTGCCAATCATGCCCCTGGGTTCCAAATGGGCCACGCCCCGGGGCCCCTTCGCTCCCATAGACTCATAATGGAAAAAAAGCTTCAAAAATCTTCTTCTCTGAAACCACAGGGCCCAGAGCTTAGATATTTAGCATGTAGCAACGACAGGTGGTCACCTACATAATTCCTGCCAATCATGCCCCTGGGTTCCAAATGGGCTACGCCCCGGGGCCCCTTCGCTCCCATAGACTCATAATGGAAAAAAAGCTTCAAAAATCTTCTTCTCTGAAACCACAGGGCCCAGAGCTTAGATATTTAGCATGTAGCAACGACAGGTGGTCACCTACATAATTCCTGCCAATCATGCCCCTGGGTTCAAAATGGGCCGCGCCCCGGGGCCCCTTCGCTCCCATAGACTCATAATGGAAAAAAAGCTTCAAAAATCTTCTTCTCTGAAACCACAGGGCCCAGAGCTTATATATTTAGCATGTAGTAACAGCAAGTGGTCACCTACATAATTCCTGCCAATCATGCCCCTGGTGTCCAAACGGACCACGCCCCGGGGCCCATTAGCTCCTACAGACTCATAATGGAAACCATAGGGCCCAGAGCTTAGATATTTAGCATGTAGGAAGGGCAAGTGGTCAACTACATAATTCCTGCCAATCATGCCCCTGGGTTCCAAATGGTCCACGCCCCGGGGCCCCTTCGCTCCCATAGACTCATAATGGAAAAAAAAACTTCAAAAATCTTCTTCTCTGAAACCACAGGGCCCAGAGCTTAGATATTTAGCATGTAGCAACGGCAGGTGGTCACCTACATAATTCCTGCCAATCATGCCCCTGGGTTCAAAATGGGCCTCGCCCCGGGGCCCCTTCGCTCCCATAGAC
The DNA here is from genome assembly GCA_963580285.1 of Lucinisca nassula. Taxonomy (NCBI): domain Eukaryota; kingdom Metazoa; phylum Mollusca; class Bivalvia; order Lucinida; family Lucinidae; genus Lucinisca; species Lucinisca nassula. Next base: position 100,162,181 of record OY757020.1, read on the forward strand.
TCATAATGGAAAAAAAGCTTCAAAAATCTTCTTCTCTGAAACCACAGGGCCCAGAGCTTATATATTTAGCATGTAGTAACAGCAAGTGGTCACCTACATAATTCCTGCCAATCATGCCCCTGGTGTCAAAACGGACCACGCCCCGGGGCCCATTAGCTCCTACAGACTCATAATGGAAAAAAGCTTCAAAAATCTTCTTCTCTGAAACCATAGGGCCCAGAGCTTAGATATTTAGCATGTAGGAAGGGCAAGTGGTCAACTACATAATTCCTGCCAATCATGCCCCTGGGTTCCAAATGCTCCACGCCCCGGGGCCCCTTCGCTCCCGTAGACTCATAATAGAAAAAAAAAACTTCAAAAATCTTCTTCTCTGAAACCACAGGGCCCAGAGCTTAGATATTTAGCATGAAGCAATGGCAAGTGGTAACCTATATAATTCCTGCCAATCATGCCCCTGGGGTCGAAATTGGCCACACCCCTGGTCCCCTTAGCTCCTATATACTCATAATGGAAAAAAAAGTTCAAAAATCTTCTCTGAAACCACAGGGCCCAGAGCTTAGATATTTAGCATGTAGCAACGGCAAGTGGTCACCAACATAATTCCTGCCAATCATGCCCCTGGGTTCCAAATGGGCCACAACCCGGGGCCCCTTAGCACCTATAGACTCCTAATGAAAAAAAAAGCTTCAGAAATCTTCTTCTCTGAAACCACAGAGTCCAGAGCTTAGAAATTTAGCATGTAGCAATGGCAAGTGGCCACCTTCATAATTCCTGCCAATCATGCTCCTGGGGTCCAAACAGGCCACGCCCTTTGGCCCCTTAGCTCCTGTAGACTCATAATGGAAAAAAGCTTCAAAAATCTTCTCTGAAATCACAGGGCCCAGACCTTAGATATTTAGCACGTAGCAACGGCAAGTGGTCACCTACATAATTCCTGCCAATCATGCCCCTTGGTTCCAAATGGGCCACGCCCCCGGGCCCCTTCACTCCCATAGACTCAAAATGGAAAAAAGCTTCAAAAATCTTCTCTGAAACCGCAGGGCCCAGAGCTTAGGTAATTAGCATGTAGCAAAGGCAAGTGGTCACCTACATAATTCCTGCCAATCATCCTCCTTGGGTCCAAATTGGCCACGCCCCGGGGCTCCTTAGCTCCTATAGACTCAATAATGGAAAAAATGCTTCAAAAATCTTTATCTCTGAAACCACAGGGCCCAGAGCTTAGAAAATTAGCATGTGGTAATGGCAAGTGGTCACCTACATAAATCCTGGCAATCATGCCCCTGGGGTCCAAATAGGCCACGCCCCGGGGCCCCTTAGCTCCCCTAGACTCATAATGGAAAAAAGCTTCAAAAATCTTCTTCTCTGAAACCACATGGCCCAGAGCTTAGATATTTAGCATGTGGGAATGACAAGTGGTCACCTGCATAAATCCTGCCAATCATGCCCCTCTGGTCCAAATGGGCCACACCCTGGGACCCCCTTAGCTCCCATAGACTCAAAATGGAGAAAAGCCTCAAAAATCTTCTTCTCTGAAACCATAGGGCCCAGAGCTTAGATATTTAGCATGTAGCAACGGCAAGTGATCACCTACATATTTCCTGCTAATCATGCCCCTGGGGTCCAAATGCGCCACGCCCCGGTGCCCCTTAGCTCCCATAGACTCTAAATGGAAGAAAGCTTAAAAAATCTTCTCAGAAACTGGGAAGCACAGAACTTAGATATTTAGTCCAAATTGGCCAAATCCTGTGGCCCCTTAACTGAAACAAACTTATAATGGAAAAAAGCTTCAAACATTTCTTTGAAACCATGATATACAGACCTTAGATATTTAGTATATGATCAAGAATTCACTGTCCAGGAATATTGGTTACATCACGGTCAATTTCATTTCCACACTTTATTCAAAGTCCTATCTTCAGACTGCTGATGACCAATTAAAGAATGGCCTAGTGGGCATAATTTAAAGTATAATAAGCTTGGTAGTACAAACAACTTCAAGGAGAAAACTGTTAAAATCTGCCATTTTTCTGGACACAAATTATTTTTTTTTTCACTGGTCAATTTTGAAATTAAATATCAAGCATCTTCATTGATATTCCAAAGTACAAATTGTCTTGATGACAGACAAAGGCCCACAAGAAAATAATTTAGTAGCTCTTGAGCTCCTAAATACAGGTTCTTTGGGTTAAAAATTAAATTTTATTGCGTGACTTCGTGATGTAACTTTTCGTGTCCATTTTTGTTACATCCTAGACAAGGCTGAATTCAGAGACAGGAGATCTCCTGTCATTTTACAAAATTCGTATATAGTAAGGCTGTTGATTTTATTTGATTTCGGACTTAAGTATAATTAACTGAAAAGAAAATGTAATTAAAAAAATTTGTACGAAGTACTCACACTGCCATTTCGTGTCCATTTTGTTACATCACGGGATATTTCATTTTTCAGTTCCTGTAAATTTCTTATCATGGACTGTTGCAATCAAACATCACTTGCTGCATCATCATCTAGGTCACTTTTAGCATGGGTGAAAACATTCCAGAACATGTGATGATCATAAGTGACAGGTCAAGGTTAAATATTGGACACCGTTACCTCTGAAGATGTTACATCTTCAAAAATCTTAAAAAAAAAAAAAAAAACAGGCATTGAAACTGCTTTTTATGTGGTTGTCACTGGGCTACTCTTATGTATATGTGTTTTTTTTTTAGCTCACCGTCACGTAGTGACGAGGTGAGCTTTTGGGATCACTTTTTGTCCGTCGTGCGTGCGTCCGTGCGTAAACAATTTCTTTAAACGACATCTCCTCCTAAACCACTGATCGGATTTTGACCAAACTTCACAGGAATGATCCTTAGGTGGTCCCCTTTCAAAGTTGTTCAAATGGTTCCGGTCCATTGCACATCTAGGTCACAGGAGCCAAAAATAGATTTTTTTTCACCAAAAAATTAAAAAATCTTCTTCTCTGAAACCATAAGGCCCAGGTCTTTGATATTTGGTATGAAGCTTCATCTAGTGGACCCCTACCAAGATTGTTCAAATTATAGTGCTGGGGCCAAAAATGCCCCCGCCCCGGGGCCCTTTGGTTTTACATAGGCTTATATAGGGAAAATCTTTAAAAATCTTCTTCTCTGAAACTACAAGGCCCAGGACTTTGATATTTGGTATGAAGCTTCATCGAGTGGACCCCTACCAAGATTGTTCAAATTATAGTGCTGGAACAAAAAATGCCCCCGCCACGGGGCCCTTTGGTTTTACATTGGCTTATATAGGGAAAATCTTTAAAAATCTTCTGCTCTGAAACCACAAGGCCCAGGTCTTTGATATTTGGTATGAAGCTTCATCTAGTGGACCCCTACCAAGATTGTTCAAATTATAGTGCTGGGGCCAAAAATGCCCCCGCCCCAGGGCCCTTTGGTTTTACATAGGCTTATATAGGGAAAATCTTTAAAAATCTTCTTCTCTGAAACCACAAGGCCCAGGACTTTGATATTTGGTATGAAGCTTCATCTAGTGGGCCCCTACCAAGATTGTACAAATTATAGTGCTGGGACAAAAAATGCCCCCGCCACAGGGCCCTTTGGTTTTACATTGGCTTATATAGGGAAAATCTTTAAAAATCTTCTTCTCTGAAACCACAAGGCCCAGGTCTTTGATATTTGGTATGAAGCTTCATCTAGTGGACCCCTACCAAGATTGTTCAAATTATAGTGCTGGGGACAAAAATGCCCCCGCTCCGGGGCCCTTTGGTTTTACATAGGCTTATATAGGGAAAATCTTTAAAAATCTTCTTCTCTGAAACCACAAGGCCCAGGACTTTGATATTTGGTATGAAGCTTCATCTAATGGACCTCTACCAAGATTGTTCAAATTATAGCCCTTGGGCCAAAAATGCCCCCTTGGTTTTACGTAGACTTATATAGGGAAAATCTTTAAAAATCTTCTTCTCTGAAACAACAAGGCCTAGGTCTTTTATATTTGGTATGAAGCTTCATCCAAAGGACCCCCAACAATATTATTTAAATTATAGTGCTGAGGCCAAAAATGTCCCCGCCCTGGGGCCCTTTGGTTTTACATAGGCTTATATAGGGAAAATCTTTAAAAATCTTCTTCTCTGAAACTACAAGGCCCAGGACTTTGATATTTGGTATGAAGCTTCATCGAGTGGACCCCTACCAAGATTGTTCAAATTATAGTGCTGGAACAAAAAATGCCCCCGCCACGGGGCCCTTTGGTTTTACATTGGCTTATATAGGGAAAATCTTTAAAAATCTTCTGCTCTGAAACCACGAGGCCCAGGTCTTTGATATTTGGTATGAAGCTTCATCTAGTGGACCCCTACCAAGATTGTTCAAATTATAGTGCTGGGGCCAAAAATGCCCCCGCCCCGGGGCCCTTTGGTTTTACATAGGCTTATATAGGGAAAATCTTTAAAAATCTTCTTCTCTGAAACCACAAGGCCCAGGACTTTGATATTTGGTATGAAGCTTCATCTAGTGGACCCCTACCAAGATTGTACAAATTATAGTGCTGGGACAAAAAATGCCCCCGCCACGGGGCCCTTTGGTTTTACATTGGCTTATATAGGGAAAATCTTTAAAAATCTTCTTCTCTGAAACCACAAGGCCCAGGTCTTTGATATTTGGTATGAAGCTTCATCTAGTGGACCCCTACCAAGATTGTTCAAATTATAGTGCTGGGGCCAAAAATGCCCCCGCCCCGGGGCCCTATGGTTTTTAGCTCACCTGTCAGGTAGTGACAAGGTGAGCTTTTGGGATCACTTTTTGTGCGTCCGTGCGTGTGTGCGTCCGTCCGTAAACTTTTCTTCAAAAGACATCTCCTCCTAAACCACTGATCGTATTTTGACCAAACTTCACAGGAATGATCCTTAGGTGGTCCCCTTTCAAAATTGTCAAATGGTTCAGGTCCGTTGCACATATAGGTCACAGTAGCCAAAAATAGATTTTTTTCACCGCAAACTTAAAAAATCTTCTTCTCTGAAACCGCAAGGCCCAGGTCTTTGATATTTGGTATGAAGCTTCATCTAGTGGACCCCTACCAAGATTGTTCAAATTATAGTGCTAGGGCCAAAAATGCCCCCGCACGGGGCCCTTTGGTTTTACATGGGCTTATATAGGGAAAATCTTCTGCTCTGAAACTGCAAGGCCCAGTTCTTTGATATTTGGTATGAAGCTTCATCTAGTGGACCCCTACCAAGATTGTTCAAATTATAGTGCTGGGGCAAAAAATGCCCCCGCACGGGGCCCTTTGGTTTTACATGGGCTTATATAGGGTAAAATCTTTAAAAACTCTTCTTCTCTGAAACTGCAAGGCCCAGGTCTTTGATATTTGGTATGAAGCTTCATCTAGTGGACCCCTACCAAGATTGTTCAAATTATAGTGCTGGATCTAAAAATGCCCCGCACGGGGGCCTTTTGGTTTTACATGGGCTTATATAGGGAAAATCTTGAAAAATCTTCTTCTCTGAAACTGCAAGGCCCAGGTCTTTGATATTTGGTATGAAGCTTCATCTAGTGGACCCCTACCAAGATTGTTCAAATTATAGTGCTGGGGCCAAAAATGCCTCCGCACCAGGGCCCTTTTGTTTTACATAGGCTTATATAAGGAAAATCTTGAAAAATCTTTTTCTCTGAAACTGCAAGGCCCAGGTCTTTGATATTTGATATGAAGCTTCATCTAGTGGACCCCTACCAAGATTGTTCAAATTATAGTGCTGGAGCTAAAAATGCCCCCCACATGGGGGCCCTTTGGTTTTACAGTGGCTTATATAGGGAAAATCTTTACAAATCTTCTTCTCTGAAACCGCAAGGCCCAGGTCTTTGATATTTGGTATGAAGCTTCATCTAGTGGACCCCTACCAAGATTATTCAAATTATAGTGCTGGGGCCAAAAATGCCCCCGCACCAGGGCCCTTTTGTTTTACATAGGCTTATATAAGGAAAATCTTGAAAAATCTTTTTCTCTGAAACTGCAAGGCCCAGGTCTTTGATATTTGGTATGAAGCTTCATCTTGTGGACCTCTACCAAGATTGTTCAAATTATAGCCCTGGGGCCAAAAATGCCCCCGCTCCGGGGCCCTTTGGTTTTACATAGACGTATATAGGGAAAATCTTGAAAAATCTTCTTCTTTGAAACCACAAGGCTTAGGTCTTCGATATTTGTTATGAAGCTTCAGCTAGTGGACCTCTATAAAGATTGTTCAAATTATAGCCCTGAGACCAAAAATGCCTTCGCCATGTGGCCCTTTGGTTTTACATAGACTTATATAGGGAAAATCTTTAAAAATCATCTTCTCTGAAACACAAGGCTTAGGTCTTTGATATTTGTTATGAAGCTTCAGTTAGTGGACCTCTACCAAGATTGTTCAAATTATAGCCCTGGGGCCAAAAATGCCCCTGCTCCAGGGCCCTTTGGTTTAACATAGACTTATATAGGGAAAATCTTGTTTAAAATAGACTTCTATATGCAAGGTAAACCTTTAAAATCTTCTTCTCTGAAACCAGAAAGCCCAGGTCTTTCATATTCGATATGAAGCTTCATCTTGTGGACCTCTACCAAGATTGTTCAAATTATAGCCCTGGGGCCAAAATTGACCCTGCCCGGGGCCCACTTGTTATACATTGGATCAGGTGAGCGAACCAGGGCCCTCTGGGCCCTCTTGTACATAGGCTTATATAGGGAAAATCTTTAAAAATCTTCTTCTCTGAAACCACAAGGCCCAGGACTTTGATATTTGGTATGAAGCTTCATCTAGTGGACCCCTACCAAGATTGTTCAAATTATAGTGCTGGATCCAAAAATGCCCCCACCCCGGGGCCCTTTGGTTTTACATAGGCTTATATTGGGAAAATCTTTAAAAATCTTCTTCTCTGAAACCACAAGGCCCAGGACTTTGATATTTGGTATGAAGCTTCATCTAATGGACCTCTACCAAGATTGTTCAAATTATAGCCCTTGGGCCAAAAATGCCCCCCGCCCCGGGGCCCTTTGGTTTTACGTAGACATATATAGGGAAAATCTTTAAAAATCTTCTCTGAAACCACAAGGCCTAGGTCTTTTATATTTGGTATGAAGCTTCATCCAAAGGACCCCCAACAAGATTATTTAAATTATAGTGCTGAGGGCAAAAATGTCCCCGCCCTGGGGCCCTTTGGTTTTACATAGGCTTATATAGGGAAAATCTTTAAAAATCTTCTTCTCTGAAACCGCAAGGCCCAGGACTTTGATATTTGGTATGAAGCTTCATCTAGTTGACCCCTACCAAGATTGTTCAAATTATAGTGCTGGGGCAAAAAATGCCCCCGCCCGGGGCCCTAAGGTTTTACATAGGCTTATATAGGGAAAATCTTTAAAAATCTTCTTCTCTGAAACCGCAAGGCCCAGGACTTTGATATTTGGTATGAAGCTTCATCTAGTGGACCCCTACCAAGATTGTTCAAATTATCAAATTATAGCCCTTGGGCCAAAAATAACCCTGCTCCGGGCCTTTTTGGTTTTACATAGACTTGTATAGGGAAAATCTTTAAAAATCTTCTCTGAAACCACAAGTCCTAGGTCTTTTATATTTGGTATGAAGCGTCTTCTAAAGGACCCCTACCAAGATGATTCAAATTATAGTGCTGGGGCCAAAAGTGGCCCCGCCCCGGGGCCCTTTGGTTTCACATAGGCTTATATAGGGATAATCTTTAAAAATCTTCTTCTCTGAAACCACAAGGCCCAGGACTTTGAAATTTGGTATGAAGCGTCATCTAATGGACCTGTACCAAGATTGTTCAGATTATAGCCCTGGGGCCACAAATGCCCCCAACCCGGGGCCCTTTGGTTTTACATAGATTTATATAGCCCCGGGGCCATTTGGTTTTGCATAGGCTTATGTAGGGAATATCTTTATAAAAAAATCTTCTTCTCTGAAACCACAAGGACCAGGTCTTTGATATTTGATGTGTAGCTTCATCTAGTGGACCTTTGCCAAGATTGTTCAAATTATAGCCTTTGTTGATGTTTGGTATGAAGCTTCACCTTTAAGACCTCCCTCAACATTATGCACATTAACCCTTTACCACTCGGGGATTTTGTGAATTTCGCCGATTTTCATAATGTTGCACCTGACAGCAACTTCAACTAGCCATTGTTTCATAATGGATGGTCTGTTTTACACCAAACTCGGTATGAATGTTCATTGGGCAGTAGCCTTTCAAATGCAACCTTTCATGACTTGATCATTGTTGTCATGGTAAAGAGGGGGCATCTCAAAGTTGGAAAAAAGTGTGTTTTCACATGAATTTTTGACCACATTTCAATCTTCACACAGCTGTCAAGGCAACAATTAAGGTGTTTGGCACTGGCCATTTTCACTGTTTGCAGCATGTTTTATCAGCATCAATTTTCCGGCATTTTTGACCCCAGACACCCTCAGATACAAATTTTAGCGACCGGTTGGGCCATACACCCAAAAATTTTCGGGATGTGAGGGGGGCGCTGCCCCCCTTCAATCCCCTCAAAATATTTTTTAGTGGGGAAGCGCGCGAAAAAATAGGTCATTTTTTTGCCCAACAAATCCTAAAGCAAACTTAACTATCCAGGGGTAGAAATGCAGATTTTAGGTGCTTCTGGGGCTTGAAATGGGGGGGTGGGGGGTGCCGACACGTAAAAACACGTATCTGAGTGGTAAAGGGTTAACTGAAATCTGGGAACATACTGAATTGTGGTCAAAAATTCATTAATTATATCTGAAATATTGTCCCTTGCAATAAAATGATGAAAAAACACTATTTTGGTCAGTTGGGATTTTCTTCATTAATAACCCTTTACCACTCGGGGGATTTTGTGAATTTCGCCGATTTTCATAGTGTTGCACCTGATAGCAACTTCAACTAGCCATTGTTTCATAATGGATGGTCTGTTTTACACCAAACTCGGTATGAATGTTCATTGGGCAGTAGCCTTTCAAATGCAACCTTTCATGACTTGATCATTGTTGTCATGGTAAAGAGGGGGCATCTCAAAGTTGGAAAAAAGTGTGTTTTCACATGAATTTTTGACCACATTTCAATCTTCACACAGCTGTCAAGGCAACAATTAAGGTGTTTGGCACTGGCCATTTTCACTGTTTGCAGCATGTTTTATCAGCATCAATTTTCAGGCATTTTTGACCCCAGACACCCTCAGATACAAATTTTAGCGACCGGTTGGGCCATACACCCAAAAATTTTCGGGATGTGAGGGGGGCGCTGCCCACTTCAATCCCCCCAAAATATTTTTTAGTGGGGAGGCGCGCGAAAAAACAGGTCATTTTTTTGCCCAACAAATCCTGAAGCAAACTTAACTATCCAGGGGTAGAAATGCAGACTTTAGGTGCTTCTGGGGCTTGGAATTGGGGGGGTGGGGGGTGCAGACACGTAAAAACACGTATCTGAGTGGTAAAGGGTTAACTGAAATCTGGGAACATACTGAATTTTGGTCAAAAATTCATTAATTATATCTGAAATATTGTCCCTTGCAATAAAATGATGAAAAAACACTATTTTGGTCAGTTGGGATTTTCTTCATTAACCCTTTACCACTCGGGGATTTTGTGAATTTCGCCGATTTTCATAATGTTGCACCTGACAGCAACTTCAACTAGCCATTGTTTCATAATGGATGGTCTGTTTTACACCAAACTCGGTATGAATGTTCATTGGGCAGTAGCCTTTCAAATGCAACCTTTCATGACTTGATCATTGTTGTCATGGTAAAGAGGGGGCATCTCAAAGTTGGAAAAAAGTGTGTTTTCACATGAATTTTTGACCACATTTCAATCTTCACACAGCTGTCAAGGCAACAATTAAGGTGTTTGGCACTGGCCATTTTCACTGTTTGCAGCATGTTTTATCAGCATCAATTTTCAGGCATTTTTGACCCCAGACACCCTCAGATACAAATTTTAGCGACCGGTTGGGCCATACACCCAAAAATTTTCGGGATGTGAGGGGGGCGCTGCCCCCCTTCAATCCCCTCAAAATATTTTTGAGTGGGGAAGTGCGCGAAAAAATAGGTCATTTTTTTGCCCAACAAATCCTAAAGCAAACTTAACTATCCAGGGGTAGAAATGCAGATTTTAGGTGCTTCTGGGGCTTGAAATGGGGGGGGGGGGGGTGCCGACACGTAAAAACACGTATCTGAGTGGTAAAGGGTTAAAGCCCTGGGGCCAATAATGGCTCTCACTGGGGCCCACTTGTTACACTATGGATCAGGTGAGCGATCCAGGGCCATCATGGTCCTCTTGTTAGATAAAAACACATGCAAGGTTTTTTTTGATTGTAAAATATATATGCATAGAACTGCTGGTAAATTGTCTGACAAACATTTTATAGTGAACCTATCAGAATTGGAGTAGTGTCAAATTTACATCCTACAGACAGTTAATGATTTAAGCTGACTGGTTAATTGTAGCATGCTAACTACAAAACTGAAGATTAGCAAGCAATATAAGGAGAAAATCATGTATGGCAGGGATTAGGTTAACATTATAAATCAAAAATAAAACCAGATGTAACTGGACACATGGTGTCCATTGTTACATCCTATAATTATTTGTTTCTTGTATTTTAAGACATATTAAATCAAGGAATATAGTTGACTACAGCAGTGTATTCATTTGTGTAAATATCAGTTTCGATTACATTGCAAACATGTGAAAAAAAAACATGTATTAGCATTCCAATCAATGAAAAGAAGTTAGATGTAACAGGACTCTAGTGTCCAATATTACATCATTAATTACTGAACAATTATTAAAATCAGCAAACTCTAGTGCAAATGATACACATATAATATGCTGAAATTTGTTTCACATGATTTTCTTTCAAATACTGAAATGAAAGAGACAATAATCATTGCATAAATAATTTAAAAGGGGAAAAGTCAGTTGTGACATGAAGTAACTTGGACACTGGTGTCCAATGTTACCTTACACATTTACAAAGAAACCGTTTTTTTTGTAACTTTTATTGCAGTAGAAGAACAGTAAACAGTGTTTTATCCATTTGGTTACAAAATTTTTGTGTACTTTTAAATGGATCTTCATTTTCACTCTAGCATCAATTAAAACCCATAGAATTCTGACTCAGAAAGGAGCGTTAACTACTAGCTGATTTAAGAATGATAACAAGCAATAAGGGACTTGATAACTGTATTAGTGTTTAAAGACTGTCCTATCTGTTCAAAAATGACAGCTGTTACACCTAAAAGTAGCGCAGTAGGAAGAATCATTCATCTGCACTTCAGCAAATTTTGGACACCAAGCCATTTAAGGACGTACATGTAACAGAAATTCCTGGACAACATATTCTTGATCATATAGCAACACAAAATGGTCACCTACATAAATCCTGCCAACCATGCCCTTTGGGTCAAAATTGGCCAAGCCCCAGGGCTCATTAGCTTCTATAGACTTATACTGGAAAAAAAACTAAAAAAAAAATCTTCTTTTCCAAAACCATAAGGCACAGATTTTGTTTGACTTGAGGTTTTACATCCCTGTCAACACTATAGGTCATTTTGGAGATGTCTCTTCCTATTTTGTGGGACTTTTTACCCGACATTGAGATGAAATGACATCTCAAGCCCTGTCGCCCAATGAAACCAATAGGGTTTATACGCATGGACACCGCTTTGCCTGAGCTTAGATATTTAGTATATAGCAATGTCAAGTGGTCTCCTACACTAATGATTTTCTGGTACACAGGTGAGCGATATAGGGCCATTGGGCCCTCTTGTTTGGTTTTTGAATTATCTGCCCTTGACTTAGTACCATATAGTAAACCGTGTCCGGGCCATAACTCCTAAACCGTATGGAATATATTCATGAAACTTCACATGTGCATTCATCACACTGAGACGATGTGTCATGAACAAGGAAGACAACTCCTGCTTGTTTAGTTTATCTGCCCTTGACTTACATCCATATATAGTCAAATGGTATGTTGTGCCCTTGATGCATATATTTTATGATTGATCTGAAGTACATTTGTAATATTTTTATCCCCTCGCACAACATAGTTGTGAGGGGGGATATAGCATAACTTCACACAAATGTTCCTTATAAAGCGAGTTCGACTTTCAAGGTCATGACCTCAAGGTCAAGGTCACTGGCTATTTTTAGAAAAACTTTGTCATGGCTCTAGCGCCTAAATTTCTTCACCAATTTCATTATAACTTCACACAAATGTTCCTGAAAAAAAAATCTCGAGGTGTTAGACTTTCAAGGTCATGACCTCAAGGTCACTGTGGCTATTTTTAGAAAAACTTAGTCATCTCTCTAGCGCCTACATTTCTTCACTGATTTCAATATAACTTCACACAAATGTTTCTTATGACAATATCTCGAGCGAGTTTGACTTTCAAGGTCATGACCTCAAGGCCAAGGTCACTGTGGCTATTTTTAGAAAAACTTTGTCATCGCTCCAGCGCCTATATTTCTTCACTGATTTCAATATTACTTCACACAAATGTTTATGACAATATCTCAAGCGAGTTCGACTTTCAAGGTCAAGGTCACTGGCTATTTTTAGAAAAACTTGTCATCGCTCTAGCGCCTACATTTCTTAACTGATTTCAATGTAACTTCACACAAATGTTCCTTATGACAATATCTCGTGTGATTTCGACGGTCAAGGTCACTGGCTATTTTTAGAAAAATTTTGTCATCACTCTAGTGCATATATTTCTTCACCGATTTCAATATAACTTCACACAAATGTTCCTTATGACAATATCTCTAGCGAGTTCCACTTTCAAGGTCAAGGTCACTGTGGCTATTTTTAGAAAAACTCATTGCTCTAGCGACTACATTTCTTCACTGATTTCAATATAACTTCACACAAATGTTTGACTTTCAAGGTCAAGGTTAGAAGCCTCCGTGGTGCAGTGGTTACGCTACTCGCCTTGTAAACCAGGGATCGCAGGATCGATCCCGGGCTTCTCCAGACTTTCGGATGAGTCTTTAAACCGAGGTCCCGTCTCCGTATGACCTTAGCTGTTGGTGGGACGTAAAACTAAAACTCACTCACTCAAGGTCAAGGTCACTGTGGCTATTTTTAGAAAAACTTTGTCATGGCTCTAGTGCTTACATTTCTTCACCGATTTCAGTATAACTTCACACAAATGTTCCTTATGACAATATCTCGAGCTATTTCAACTTTCAAGGTTAAGGTCACTGTGGCTATTTTTAGAAAAACTTTGTCATCGCTCTAGTGCCTATATTTATTGATGGATGTTAATAGAACTTCACACAAATATTTCTTATGGTAATATCTCGAGTTGCTTTGACTTTCAAGGTCATGACCTCAAGGTCACTGTGGCTATTTTTAGAAAAACTTTGTCATCGCTCTACCGCCTACATTTATGATTTTAATATAATTTATGATTGATTTGAAGTACATTTGTAATATTTTTTATGAATGGCATTTGGCGGGGGCATCCGTGTCCTATGGACCCTTTTTCTAGTTTTTACAGTACTGTAGTGCCACCGAATAAAACGACCTGTATCATCAACCTAAGTATGAAACAAATACTTCATATATACTGTTCACAAAAAATAGGGGATATTTAACTTTCAGTGTGTGTGTGTGTGTGAATTCAGGTTTAAAGTCGCTTTCAACAATTTTTCAGTCATATCACGACGGTGTCTGGTTGTGACGGGGAGCTCATTGCTCACTTTTATAGTGCTGCCTCACTGAAGTATCATGTCCCAGACACATTACATGATACCGCACCCAGTCACATTATCCTGACACTGGGTCGACCAGTCCTAGCTCTACCCCGTAAATCTGAGTGCCAAGCGAGGAGCAGCTAGTGCCATTTTTAACGACTTTGGTATGTCGCGGCCCGGGATCGAACCCGTGACCTCCCGTTCCCCGGAGCGGACACTCTACCAACTGAGCTATCGGGGCCGGTATTTAACTTTCAGGCGGAGTATTGGAAAATAAATACAATGTTACCTGACCAAGATGCATTTTATTTAAAGGACTATCAAATATCCATAAATTGAATCCCACATTAATTCCAGTTATCCTGTCATTATGTAGCAACACGGCGAGCAATCTTACAAGCGTTTACGTCATTTTTCACAAGCTCTCAATAACGTGTTGGACTGCCTCGATTGTCACAACAGGCAACACATCGCCGTCCCATACTTCAATTAGTCTACGAATCGTGAACAGAGATTTCGCCACTCTTCTTGAAGTCCTGTACCAAGCTCACCCATGGTCCTTGGATGCGGATCGCGGGTTCGGACTCATTTCCTGAGGTTGACCCATACGTGTTCGATGGGAGAGAAGTCTGAACACATCGCAGGCCATGGTATTGTACGAATATTTTGCTATTGAAGATACTCGGTGACAACGCTGCCCGATAAGCCCTAGCGTTATCGTCCTGAAAGATGAATTCACGACCGTGGCATCAGGGGGGAAAAGGTATGGCGTGAGCAGGCAACATGTTTTCACAATAGTACAGTCCTGTAACTCTCTGCCTTGGCACACATGTAAATGTATTTTTCCAGTCAAGGTGATCCCACCCCATAACAGACCCTGCTCTATATTGGTCATGAGTATGAGTAACGTTCACCAGTACTACGCCATACTCTTCTACGACCATCACGAAAGTCCAAATTAAACTCGGTGGGGGGGGGGGTTCGGTGCCTAGTTTTCAACAGCAGTACAGCTTAAGGACACCGTGCCGGAAGGTCACTCGAGTAAAGGCAATTTCAGATCGTCTAAAGACATTAACCCCTCTTACTCGGCACAGGTATTTCTGAAGATCTGTTAACGTTAGTCTCCAGTTGCGTTTCGCTTGATTGATAACAAGGCAGCCATCACGTCCGTTAGAACTCTTCGGGCATCCACTTCTCTGAAAATCCGCTACTGCTCTTGTCCTACGATAGCGTTCCCATAGTCAACTGACTGTAACATATTCAGAACATTTGTCGTCTGCAACTGTGTACTTCCGGTCTGGAGCATGCCAACGGTTCTCTCCAACGTTGAGCCTCCGTTAGCCGAGGTCATGGTTCTAGTAACAAATTTATTTATGACGTTTCAGACAACACTTTAACAGTCGATACAGAAAGTTTTAATCTAAATCTCGCATCAATAAACCAGTTTTCACTAATGTTAAAATTCACGTACTCCATGTACAATTTACTTCCCTGTGCAACGCCACTGGAGCATTAATATCATACTGCTCAACAATAGAATAAACACACATGATAGTCAGTTGACATGGTATACCGGATATTTGATTATTCCTAATGTTTAGGCTGATAGACAGATCTGCAATGTCAAGCCACAGGATGCTGTCACCATCAGGTCCTGTGAGTTACTTGAGCGTCTTGGCATTGAGAACCTGGACCTCATCCTGAAAGAGAGAAGGCTCCACTGATATGGTCAGGTGGAACTCTCCAATGGTGCAGTCAAGACTGCCTGTGACATACAGGTAGGTGGAAAGCGGGGGCCTGGAAGGCCCAAGATGACCTGGAAGCAGCGGACAGAAAAAGATTGCAGAGAATGTAATCTCTGCTATCAATCCTCATGATAGACAAGCATGGAGATCTGGTGTAAGATCTGCCATGCGTGCAGCAAGCCAGCTACCTGGAAGGGGGCCACTTATATGGATGTTGCCCCTGTACCTGCATGTTAATCAAAATCCGTTGATGATGACGATGAAAGGCTAGAAGGAACCCGAATATCCCCTACTTTTTGTGAACAATATAGTTTGGAAAATTTGAGCTCTTAAAAATTTCTGAGTTTGTGACCTTTACCTTGAGGTCATGGGCAGGGTACTACTGAATAAATACGGGCCTCAGTGGCCTAGTGGTTAATAGCGCTGACTCTTGATCATTAGGTCTCTCACCGCTGTGGTTCGAGCCTCGCTCGGGTCACGTGAGACGTCAAGTTCTGCAATGGAAGGTCAGGTAGTTTTTCTCCGGGTTCTCCGGTTTTCGCCCACCTCTGATTAACGATCGGCTCGATATGAGTGAAATAATCTTGAAAGGGCCGTAAAACCAAAAACCCCAAAAAAACTACTGAATAAAACTGAACAGATATCTGTCATACCAAATATGAACTGAATCCATCTATCATTAGACAAATTAGAACTCTGGGAATAGGTTCAACCTAACCAACCAGAGTATTTAAATTTATTTTTTAAGACCTTGACATTGAGGTCACGGGCATGGGTACTGCTGAATGAAACTTATCATACCAAATTTGAACCAAATCTATAGCATGATTTGGAAAATATAAGCTCTTAAAAGTTAGGTTATACCTGGTACAACAGCCTTAGCATGAGCCTTCTCAGGGTCACATAATTATGTACACATAGAGAAAGATGTACGGAAAACCGAAAAACTATATGTCCCAGGCATAATTCGATGGCCAGGACATCAAAACTTCTGCCAAAGGAAATGTAGTGTTATTGAGAAATGGACTTCAATATCAGGGCCATAGTTTTGTTTGAATTCCAATTTTGTGGGACTTTTACCCTATAGTGAGATGAAATGACACCTCAAGCCCTGCCGCCAATGAAACTTGTTCAGTCAGTTTCAGCTCTGCATAGAAGCACCATGCAGCCCAATCTACTCCACGCCCTGATGGGCGGGGGCTTGGGTATCACCAAGCTTCATAAAAATGTTAACTGGACAAATGTACAACATCCCGTTTCACCACATGCCGAGAAGCAACCATACCCTGTTTGATAGAGACAAAAACATTCCCAATGAATATGTATCAGGAACAAGTAGCTGCTATTTAAAGTAACTAAATCTAAGAACTTATTAATTATCAAACACACAACAATCTCTTTATATCTGAAACAGTAACCATGTTAAGCAAAAAACTGCTGAAAAAATGAGCTTTTGCAAATGCAAATACATCAGTATCGAACTTGCCAGAAGAATTTACATATTGACCACTAACAAGCTTATTAAGGGGAATCAATACCTTCAGGGGAGGCAACTCCTGCAGTAGTTTTGTCTCCCATGTCAATAGGGGTCAACTCTTAAGAGAAAAAGAATTTGCTCCCGAGGAGAAAATTCATTCCTTTAAGAGTAGACCCCTTTTTCAATGGGGACAGAGTTTATAGAAAAGCTAACAGGAAATCTCGAAAGTTGTCTCCCTTTGAAATGGCATAAAAAATCTGCCAGGTGTATTCATTCCCCTTAAGCCTGTTGCTTTGAACTGGGCCCAGGAACATCGGTATTTACAGGAATCACAATGAATCAATATCTCCTTTGGTAGCTATGTCGGATGCGTGTCTGATTGGTGATCAGGCCTCTGGTTCGATACCTGCTGGGGTTGGCTACATTCTTTTGTGGAGATCATGAATTAAGGCATAACTATACCGAATTTAGTGACAGAGGCCTTTCTGATATTAAATCTTCATCAGTGTGTCTCGACCCCAAAGTTCTGAAACCGAAAAAGATGATGGACAAGACCCGTCAAACACAGCACAGCCCCCTCCGAGCACACACCGACCGACATAGTCCATGAGACATGTTAGCTTGTGGCATCAGGCAAGAGATACCCAATCCCGGGACTTATAGGCGTCCCCCACTGAGCCAATATCAGCAAACATGGCCCACACTCCACGGAAGTCCCGGGCATCAGGAAGGAGATGTCCAAAATTTCATTTCTAGTCATTCTCTCCAGCTGATTCAAGAATGGCAGTTGTCAGTTTCTGGTGAAAGAATGTGCACTGTACTGGTTAACCAATTATATATAAACATGCTCAGGAAGTATGGTTTGGTAAACTGACTGGGTTCGATATGACCCAAATCGTGTTGACTGGGCTTTTAAGTGGAACAGATACACCTTCATAGGAGGCAACTCCTGCAAAAAGTATTTTTGTCTCCCATGTCAATAGGGGTCAACTCATAAAGGAAAGACTTTGCTCCTGAGGAGCAAATTCTTTCCTTTAAGTAGACCCCTTTTTCAGTGGGACAGTTTATTGAAAAGCTAACAGGAAGTCGCAAAAATTGTCTCCCTTTGAAAAATGGTTGAAAAATCTGCCACGTGTTCCCATTCCCCTTAAACTCCAGTCTCCTTTCGAGAGGGGATATAATCTTTACCAGGGATAACGGTAAAAGAAAAAGTTTTATAGTTTGGTATAAATTTTATTTCTCTTGTATATTTATTTTGCATAAAACATGTCAACTTATAAATAGATAACAATGGTACTATTATGATACAACATTCATAGAAAAAAAACATGGCATGAGAGACAAAATGGATTTATTACCACAGAAAGCAGTATTCCCATAATTCATAGCTATTCTTCTGAAAAATACTGATATTTTTCTTATTTCTGTATGGTACTCAGAAGTGCACAATAGAAGCATTGTTTTCCTTATTTCTATGCAGATTTTGTTTGTTTGATTTGGGGTTTAACGTCCCCGTCAACACTGTAAAGGTCATTTTGGAGACGTTGCTTCCAATTTTATGGGACTTTTACCCGACATTGAGATGAAATGACATCTCAAGCCCTGTCACCCAATGAAACCAATAGGGTTTTTTAGCATGGACGGTCCTCCTCGCACCGCGGTTCCTGGACAGGCTTAGATCCTCTAAGTGGTTTACCAGTACTAGTGTGCGGGCCGGATTCAGCTCTGCGTGGAAGCATCATGCAGCCCATATATTTCTTCAAGCCCCTAATTTCTATGCAGAAATAAGAAATATCTAATCTGGGGCTACGGCATGTGCAACAAATGTTCTTGCACACCAGATAAGGAAATCCGTGGTTTTACCCTGGGGTCGAAATTTATGTTCTGACCCTGGTGTTCCGACCCAAAATCGAATACAATAGTGTGTTTGATAAATGCACTGGTTGATTACGACCCCGTATGTGCCGTCGTTAAGGTTGACGTCACAGCACGTGACCTGACATCACTAAACATTCCTGCAGTATCAACACAATATGGCAGACGTTGGTAACCGAAGTGACTGCAGCATTCAAAATCCGCGTTCAGACATGGAAGGTATGCAAGAAAAAGAATCCAATATGGGTGCGAGGGGTGGATAGAAAATCCGTCCCTCGGGATCACTGTCCGGCATCACGAGGTAAGCCTCGTGATCCCGGACAGTGACTAGGGACAGATTTCATCCACCCCTCACACCCATATAAGATTCTTATATTTTTGCACACCAGATAAGGAAATCCATACTTTTAGCCTGGGATAGAAATTCCACGCAACCCTGGTGTTCTTACCCAGAGACAGGGTATAAATGGAATATTCTCTCGTGTTTGATAAATGCACTGGTTAAATCAGCCTCATCTGCATCATCCTTTAGGTTGACATCACAGCACATTACGTGACATCACTAAACATTGCTGTAGTGTCATCACAATATGGCGGACAATGGCAACCAAATAGACGCTCAGAAATGGAAGGTATGCAAGAAAAAGAATCATACATGGTTGTCAGGGGTGGAAAGAAAAATATGTCCCTCGGGATCACTGTCCGGCATCACTCACCAAGCCCCATGATGGCGGACAGTGCCACATTCTATAGTATCTGATATGGGACTTCATGGTTTCCTAGTGTCTGCTTTTCATAGATCACTAAGGATCTATGCTTAAAAAGTCCCTTGAATGACCAATTCAGTGTGTACACAAATGAAAAAAAAATCACAGCTCATATTTCATATGTTCATTATTCGAATAAAAACTTCTTGTCATTTTTGTTTTATCTGCAATATGTTTCATGGGTCTGTTCTATAAACACTTTTCAATATAACACATTTCAAAGATACATGTACAGATTATATAGAAAAATGACCAGAATTTGTCATTTTTCTATATATACTACTCAAAGTTTGATAGGGATCACATTTTATATACCAAATTTTGCACTGAAAATTTAAAATTTCTTGACAGAATTTGTACTCGGTATATTGATAAATATCTTAAGCAGAAACTCATGTGCAGTTCAGTACTCATAAAAGTGCAGACTTCTCACACTTCGCAAATGAATGCATGCACCCCCAAAATCTTGCGTAGCACTGCTTTCCAACAGACCAATCAAACTTGTCAGTGTTCCTTTACCAAGCGTAAAAAGGACTTCATTTGATTTGTGAAACACTAAAATGCCCAGGGGACAATTAAGAAACTGTCTGAGCCCCGAAGAAATGAATCGTGGCGTCGGAATGTTTGAATCTGGCATCTCTCAACGTCGTGTTGCTGGGATTCTGAATGTGTCTCAGAGCGTGGTTTCCCGAATGTGGAGACGGCATCTAACTCACAGAAATCCTTCACTTAGACACGGCGGGGTCGAGAAAGTGCTACAACTCAACGTCAGGGCCGTTTCTTGTTGATTCAGTCTCGACGTCAACGGTCCATGAACGCTACGCGTTTGCAAAACGAGCTTTGGAACGGAACTGGAGTACGAATTTCTACACAAACTGTCAGAAACGGGCTCCACGAATTCGGACTTAATGCCAAGAGGCCTGCTGTACGTGTTCCGTTGACGAGACAACACGTACTAGACCGGTTGGACTTTGCAAGAACTCACGTCAGGTGGACGGTTCGTGACTTGACGCCAGTCCTGTTTACTGAGGAGTCCAGATTCTGTCTAGACTTCACTTATAAACGTCAATTAGTGTGGCGAATGTCTAAAGAGCGATTCGATGACTTGAATGTTGCAGAGCATGATCGCTGTGGAAAGGAGTCCTTAATCGTTTGGGCTGGGATAAGCGTGAACGGTAAAACTGACTTGTACGTCGTTGAAAACGGAGAGTGAGTGTTTGAGTTTTACGTCCCACCAACAGCTAAGGTCATACAGAGACGGGACCTCAGTTTAAAGACTCATCCGAAAGTCTGGAGAAGCCCGGGATCGATCCTGCGACCCCTGGTTTACAAGGCGAGTAGCGTAACCACTGCACCACGGAGGCTTCTACGTTGAAAACGGAACATTATGGCAGCGAGGTACTGTAATGATATTCTTGAAGAGTTTTTGAGACCATATGCAGATGCTATCGACCCGGACTTTATTCTGCTGGACGATAATGCCCGTCCCAACCATGCCAACGCCACTGATTCCTATCTGGAACGTGAGACAATCATTTGTATGGACTGGCCTGCTCGGTCACCGGATATAAATCCGATTGAGCATGCGCAGGATATGCTATAGCGTGCTGTTTCAGCCCGACCTGTGCATCCAAGGTCTTTACAGGAGCTCAAAGATGCACTGGTTGCTGAATGAAAGCCGATTCCCCAAAACCGGATACAGACTCGGATTACGAGCATGCGCAGGTGATGTCGTACTGTAATTGATGCCCGTGGATGTCATACACGATATTAGGCACGTTTGTCTAAACAAATTTGGAAATTTGTGAAAAATCAGTTGTCCAAATCCCTTCTTGTTACGGCAAATTTTGGGGGTACAAAGACGGTTGCGGTTGTCACGCTTGAATGCAGTACCAGTTGACAAAATTAATCACTAGGTTTTGTGAAAGATACGTTGCCTATCATTATGTATCAAATTTGGATTCAGCTGATTAATTCATCCAAACATTATTTTGCATTAAAAAAGTGATCCCTATCAAACTTTGAGTAGTATATTTGGATATATGATGTTTATTTAGCTAACAGTTTCAGCTTTGACCCTAACAATAGTGTTTTAAAGAGGTTGTGGTGTATTCCAAAGATTGTGGAGGAGGTTCTGAAAAGTAACCACAATAAGAATACGAGGGGCCTTTATTTAACCCATTTCAGAGTGGAAACCCCTAACGGGTACCGTGGCAAACAGTGCAGGCCCAGATCAGAGGCCGCAGAACGCGGCGTCTGATCAGGGCCTGCACTGTTTGCTAAAAGTTCAGTCATTTTCCGAATAAATTTGGAAGAAAACCCAACCTGACACCCCTAAATTTTGCTATATATAAGGAGGAAGATTCCATTTGGTACAAGAAGGGTTAATTGTCACTAACGGCGCACCATACCGCGTGGCTGTAATGAGCATGTGGCAACTGCATTGATTTCTAGGGGGAGTGATTTTCTGTAATAGGATGAAATTGTTGTCTAATCCGTTAGTCTTTCAAAAGCTATTGGAAGTTCAAGTTAGTTCAGTCATTGCCAAAAGAGTTAACCCTTCTCTTGCTGAATATTCAGTTAAGCCACACCCATTTCTGACTTTGAACCAATCAGATTATTTGAAGTAATTTATTCCTACATATTCATAAACTGAATGTCAAACAAGGCAGATCCTGATAGAGATGCCATCTGATCTGGATCTACACTGTTTGCAAAGATAGGGGTTGTCGTGAACAGCAAGATAAGGGTTAAAAGCATGGGAAAAGTCAGTTTTACCAAATTTCAAACTAACAACTAGCATAATACATGTCCATTCTACTCTCTAATAATGGAATGATGCTGAATCTGACTAGTATGTTCTATGCTGGATTGTGTCCCTTTATTCACACACATGGAGTGAGAATCTAATGATAATGTTGGTGTTACTTTTTCCTATTTCTCCATAACATCATTTTGAAGAGTACCAAACAAAAATATCTTCCGGTGAGTATGCCCGATAAACACTCAGATCAGCATCTGCAGTTGCTGCACAATCTGATCAGAGTTTGCTGTGTCATAAAGATATTTGTAGTTGAAACACAGACTACTCTGACAATTTTTAACCCATAAAATGCCAATCACGACAATTGTCGTCTGCTTTCCTGTTTGCCTTAAAAGTATTTTTTGCAAACAGTGTGGACTCAGATCCGACTGCTCCAACAGTCTGATCTGGGCCCACACTGTTTGCCTGTATGCAAAAATATTTTTAAAAAGTTTGGAAAAAATTCAGCAGACGACTTTTTCAGATGTAGTTTTTGGTTTTACGGCCCTTTCAAGATTATTTCACTCATATCGAGCCAATCGTTAATCAGAGGTGGGAGTACCCGGAGAAAAACCACCTGACCTTCCGTTGCAGAACTTGGCGTCTCACATGTAACCCAGGCGAGGCTCGAACCACAGCGTTGAGAGACCTAATGATCAAGAGTCAGCGCTCTTAACCACTAGGCCACGGAGGCCCGTTCATCTTTCTGCAATAAAATCCTTTTTAAAATCATAATGTGATGATCAGAAACAATGTTCATTTCGTATGAAAGTTACAAAACTTGGTGCAGCCTCATTTTATAAATTTCATGCAAGATCCTGTTTATTTTCCAGAGAAAATGAGGGTTGGCATATAAGAATCATCTGCCAAAATAACATGAATCGTCTGCCCAGGAGACGATATACATGTAATATCAAGCCTTATTTTCTCTGAAAAATAAATATTTGAAAATGTCTGATATGGTCATGACTGGCGTTTAGAGATTAACCCATTTAGTACCGGAAACCCCTAAAGGGGTAATTGGCAAACAGTGCAGGCCCAGATCAGACGCCGTAGAATGCGGCGTCTGATCAGGGCCTCCACTGTTTGCTAAAAGTTCAGTCATTTTCCAAATAGATTTTGATGAAAACACAACCTGACACCCCTACATTTTGAAATGGACTCCTGCTGTATATAAGGTGGAAGATTCCATTTGGTACAAAAAGGGTTAATGTTGATAAATATGGAGAAACAAGATAACATCTCAGAACCTTCGTCAGATCCTCCCCCTACATGTCTCTGCGTATACACCGTGACACTAAGCTTTAGCCTGCACAACTGCTGGCTGTTCCTCGGTGGTGTCTGGCTTACTACTCTGTGAGATCTGTTTACCGAGGTATTCCCTGAAAAATATTAGAGCCAAGTCATAATAAAGAAGGGAAATGTCATTGTGGCTTTTCCAAAGTATTAACCCAATATATATCTGCTGAATAAATTAATTTAGCCACACCCATTTCTGTTTGCAAAAGTGGGCAATATCCTGCTTGTTCAGCAGGGTAAGTTAAATACATAACCTGAGGTACAGTGGCATCTGAGCCTGAACAGTGCACACACATGTGCACAGGTTTTCTCACGACAGGACTTATCCAATCAGTTTTTATTTTATTTGCATAACGTCAAAAATTTGTGACAATATATTCTATGATATACTGTCGGAAATCAGAGGTCATCATATAGCGTCGCTTTTTAGCTCACCTGTCACGTAGTGACAAGGTGAGCTTTTGGGATCACTTTTTGTCCGTCGTCCGTCGTGCGTCCGTGCGTCCGTGCGTGCGTGCGTCCGTGCGTGCGTCCGTAAACTTTTCTTCAAACGACATCTCCTCCTAAACCACTGATCGGATTTTGACCAAACTTCACAGGAATGATCCTTAGGTGGTCCCCTTTCAAAGTTGTTCAAATGGTTCCAGTCCATTGCACATATAGGTCACAGTAGCCAAAAATAGATTTTTTTCACCGAAAACTTAAAAAATCTTCTTCTCTGAAACCGCAAGGCCCAGGTCTTTGATATTTGGTATGAAGCTTCATCTAGTGGACCCCTACCAAGATTGTTCAAATTATAGTGCTGGGGCCAAAAATGCCCCCGCACGGGGGCCCTTTGGTTTTACATGGGCTTATATAGGGAAAATCTTTAAAAATCTTCTTCTCTGAAACCGCAAGGCCCAGATCTTTGATATTTGGTATGAAGCTTCATCTAGTGGACCCCTACCAAGATTGTTCAAATTATAGTGCTGGAGCTAAAAATGCCCCCGCACGGGGGCCCTTTGGTTTTACATGGGCTTATATAGGGAAAATCTTGAAAAATCTTCTTCTCTGAAACCGCAAGGCCCAGGTCTTTGATATTTGGTATGAAGCTTCATCTAGTGGACCCCTACCAAGATTGTTCAAATTATAGTGCTGGGGCCAAAAATGCCCCCGCACTAGGGCCCTTTGGTTTTTCAAGGGCTTATATAGGGAAAATCTTGAAAAATCTTCTTCTCTGAAACCGCTAGGCCCAGGTCTTTGATATTTGGTATGAAGCTTCATCTAGTGGACCCCTACCAAGATTGTTCAAATTATAGTGCTGGAGCTAAAAATGCCCCCTGCACGGGGGCCCTTTGGTTTTACATGGGCTTATATAGGGAAAATCTTGAAAATCTTCTTCTCTGAAACCGCAAGGCCCAGGTCTTTGATATTTGGTATGAAGCTTCATCTAGTAGACCCCTACCAAGATTGTTCAAATTATAGTGCTGGGGCCAAAAATGCCCCCGCTCCGGGGCCCTTTGGTTTTACATAGACTTATATAGGGAAAATCTTGAAAAATCTTCTTCTCTGAAACCACAAGGCTTAGGTCTTCGATATTTGTTATGACGCTTCAGCTAGTGGACCTCTATAAAGATTGTTCAAATTATAGCCCTGAGACCAAAAATGCCCCCGCCATGTGGCCCTTTGGTTTTACATAGACTTATATAGGGAAAATCTTTAAAAATCATCTTCTCTGAAACACAAGGCTTTGGTCTTTGATATTTGTTATGAAGCTTCAGCTAGTGGACCTCTACCAAGATTGTTCAAATTATAGCCCTGGGGCCAAAAATGCCCCCGCTCCGGGGCCCTTTGGTTTAACATAGACTTATATAGGGAAAATCTTGTTTTACATAGACTTCTATATGCAGGGTAAACCTTTAAAATCTTCTTCTCTGAAACCAGAAAGCCCAGGTCTTTCATATTAGATATGAAGCTTCATCTTGTGGACCTCTACCAAGATTGTTCAAATTTTAGCCCTGGGGCCAAAATTGACCCTGCCCGGGGCCCACTTGTTGTGCTTTGGATCAGGTGAGCGAACCAGGGCCCTCTGGGCCCTCTTGTCATTGGTTGTTATTTGGTTGTACGCAGCTCACTGTGCTTGCCGCTTGGGACAAAAAGAACATTTTTTAAACAAAACAAGTGAAAAGTGCATTAGAATTGAAAATCATCAGTTTTACAATCCCAAATTCCATTTTACGGCTCCGCTGACGTGTCGCCGTAAAACGAAATTTCCAACCGTAAAAACACTGATTTACCTCCCCAAATGACAATTTTGAATACAGTTATCCCCTAAGTCTTCTGCAAAATTTCAATGTAAAATCTGAGCCACAAAACCTAAAGAGAACCTGTGCAACCAGTAAAAACTTGGATCAACTTGCACATCCACAGTCTGATCATAGTCTTCTCTTTTTGCATTAGCCTTCTACAGCCTTTGGGCTGTCAACAAAGCATTCAACAATATCCTGCTGAATAATTAATTTTGCAACACCCATTGCTGACTATCAACCAATCAAATTTCTTGGTATAATGTATTTGTTCAAATTCACAAACTGAATGACAAATAGTGTAGATCCTGATCAGATGGCTTCCTTAGAAGCCATCTGATCTGGATCTACACTGTTTGCAAAGGTAGATGGTTGCCGTGAACAGCAGGATAAGGCTTCTTCAGAAGTCATCTGATCTGGATCTACACTGTTTGCAAAGGTGGGGTTGTCGAGAACAACAGGATTAGGCTTCTTCAGAAGTCATCTGATCTGGATCTACACTGTTTGCAAAGGTAGGGGTTGTCACGAACAACAGGATAAGGCTTCTTCAGAAGTCATCTGATCTGGATCTACACTGTTTGCAAAGGTAGGGGTTGTCAAGAACAACAGGATAAGGGTTAAGCAAATACACTGATCGAGAATGAAAGGATGAGAAGGCTGACCCCTAAAGTGTTTTATAGTTGCAAAGGTTTGTTTATAGGTTTCTTTATGCTCAAGTCATTATTGTGTAACACAGTAAAATATTAAGCATTTTCTTATCAGATACCGTAACATAAAAAATTGCAATGGTATGAATATTCTGTGATATATTGACGGAAACCAGACACCATTACATATGTTGATTTTCATTGGTTGACATTTGGTTTCACATAGGTATCAAAGCTTGCTGCTTTTGGGAAAAAACTTGGGAAAAACTAAATTTTCTAAACCTTAGAAACATGTAAATGAATTAGAATGGTGATAACTGCATTAAGAATTATTAGTTAGGGAGGTAAATCGTCATTTTTACAGTTGCAAATTGCATTTTATGGCTCCACTGACATATTGCCATAAAATGAAATTTCCCACAGTAAAAATGACAATTCACCTCCCCAAAGGACAATTCTGGATGCAATTATCCCCTAAATATGAACAATAAAGTGGACTATAAAAGGAACTTTTAAATTCTGATTCAAGAAAAAGCCAGAGGGCCAAAGATCCTGAACTGCTCACCTGAAAGCTCAGCGTATATGGAGCCATTTGAGAAGATTTTTGAAAGGTTTTTACCATGGCAGCCATGTTGCTCACATGACCTACACCATTTGAACAAACTTTTGTTCATCCATTCAATATCTGCATGACCCTGGAACAAGGTCAATGAGTGATCTTGACCTTTGGTAGTCATGTAGCTTCATTAACCCATTTAGCTGGTTGCATTTTTCATTTAAGTACACGCCAAGTTCTGTAACGGAAGGTCAGGTGGTTTTTCTCCGGGTACTCCGGTTTTCCCCCACCTATGCTTAACAATCGGCTCGATATGAGTGAAATAAACCAAAACCCCCCAAAAAATAAAAATTTAAGTACAGGCAATAACAGTTTTCTAAAAAGAAAAAAATAAGCATTTCCACTTTTTCCCATACAAAAGCACAAGTGACCAAATTTGACCTTGGCATTAAATGGGTCAAGGTCATGCCAGTCTTATCTGAATAAATTATAATTGGTTGGAGTCCCCAATGCTACATTCCAAGTTTCAAGGCAATTGGCCCACTGGTTCAAGAGAGAAAATTATTTACGATTTTACCATTTATGGCAATATAGTAGCCATCTTGGTTATGTGAGCTGGACCAGTTGATCAAAACTTTCATTTCTTCCAGCCAATAAAAGCTTCGTATGAAATTTGACTTTTCATTTTTTACCCAGCAGCTTTTATAAACTAGAAAGTTTCAATTTTGCTTATCTGAGTGACCTCGCTCCAAGGTGATGGAGTGACCTTGACCGTTGATACTCATGTAGCTTCCTATACACATTTAGTTGATTCCATCTTGAAAAGTTCAGTAAGAAAAATTAACAATTTTCACTTTTTCCAATATAAAAGCATATGCGACCACATCTGACCAAGACATAAATTGGGTCAAGGTCAAGCCAGAGACATCATTTGAACAAACTATGATAGCTCCATATGAAATTTGGCAAAAGTTGGCCCTGTAGTCTTGGAGAAGACTTTTGAAAATGGTGGATGGACAGACATCAGAGGGACGACAGACCATGGCGATACCATAAGCTCATCAATGAGCCTAAAAGGTTCAGGTGAGCTAATAACAAAGCAAACAAAACCTAAAAATTCTAAAACAGAACCAGTTATTACCCAGAATTCTGGGGCATATTAACCAATTGCTAAAATTACCCTGAGCATAAGCATGGCAGCAAACAGAGCAGATTCTGATTCCATAACTACAGCCTCATCTGGCACTTCATGGCCTGCTCAGGAATCTATGATTTTTTGGTTGATTGTCAATCAAACCGTTACCAAGCACAGTAGCTTTATGTTGCTGATGACCATGTGACTACTACTGATATGTACAAAATTTAGGTAATGCTTATTCATAGCCATGCTATTCTTGTTGTTGTGCCGGCAGTGTTGTGTAAACAGAGGATCTTACATGAGTGTTTATGTATTATTGAATTTATTAAATGAGTTAAATGAGTTGAGGAAAAAGGATAACATGCGAGGCTTTGCCGAGCATTTTATCCCTTTTCCTCAAAGAGTTTAATAAATTCAATATTTTGGATAATTTAACGTAGGTTTTCTGATTTTATCTTGAAAAAAAATGTTGTGGTCTCATTAGAATCCCCTCATTGAGACGATTCAAATGAGAATACCCTTCATTCCTTTATTTTATCGAAAATAAAGAGAAAAAAAATATCCTTGATTTATGATCCCAGAGATGTTTGAGTTATCGAAGTTGGAATATGATAACTTTTAGTACTGGAGCAACTTCTGTAGATCTTTATCAAAATGGCACTACTGGATCTAGTTTTGGCTACTACATCAGCAGATTTTAACAAACTGTCATAAAATGTATTTTAACTGATATTCCAAAATTGCAGTAACTGGTTAAGGCTTCCCAAATCTCTGTGTAATTACTAAATGTTACCTTCATCAGATCACTGTAAAATGATGCACATGCTGCATCAGGATTGTTTATTGTACTGGTGCACAACTAGTTAATTTACTGGATGAAAATGAGAACAAATGACTCTTTATTGGCAACCACTTTAAAATATTTTCAAGTAAATATTGTTATGTGTAGCATTGTGAAGAGCAACACTTAGATTTTGGTTATTGCTATTACTTCCAATTAAGGCTGGCACGATTAATCGGATAACCAATTATACAATCGATAAATTCCTGAAAATGATTATCATTACTGATTTGCTTGCAATCGATTATTATATAAGTACAATTTACTACCCAAAGTTGCACCTAAAATAGCTGTATGAGTGGCAAACAGTGCAGACCAAGATGAGACGCCGCGTTATGCGGTGTCTCATCTGGGTCTTCACTGTTTGCTCAGGCCTGTCTGTTCAAATACATATGGCAAAGTACAGTATATGGTGGGAGTCATGCTCAGACATAAAGCCAGACAGGTAAAATTATGACAAAATCTTCAGTGATCACTAATTGATTATCGATCACAATGACAGGAATGATAACCGATTATATTTTTAGCTCCGATTAGCCAGCCCTACTTCCAATGCATCAAACTTTACAGTTGTATGTGTTATGTCTGTTTATTTTGGACCAGTCCGAGTTATGACTGTTACTTATTTAGGACCAGTCTAAGTCATGACTATTACTTACTTAGGACCAGTCTAAGTTTTCATTGTTACCAGTCTCAGTTAGGACTATTACTAACTTAGGACCAGTCTTAGTTTTCATTGTTACTTATTTTTGGACCAGTCTAGAGTTATGGCTGTTACTTATCTTGGAATTATTGGGTTACCAGTACTCAGGTGCTGTCTGTTTCAGCTCTGCATGGAAGCACCATGCAGCCCAATCTATTGCTCCAAACCTAGGGGTGTAACGATGCATCGATAGTTCGATGCATCGCGATAGGGACTGCCTCGATAGCAATGCATCGATAGTACTTTGGACTATCGATAGCTATCGCCGATAGTTCACTCAACTATCGATAGTTTCGATTGTTTTTGTATTTTTCTTGAATATACTTTGAAAATATACCTGTACTGTTGTGTAATTACCCAAGTATTTTTGCTTAGGAAATCCATTCAGCTGTAATCAGGACAGACTGATAAGCCTTCACATATGTGCATGATGAACTGAGTCTTCGCTGGTCGCACATGTGTATCATAGTTTTTTGCCGTGTGGTGAATTTCTCGCGGCGATGAATTTCCCGCCGTCATTTTTGCACGTGCAGTTGAGGCAGTCAGAAATTTTCCCGCGTTTTTCAATAACAAAACGTCAATGATAGTTTGATCACGCGTTTGTTGCATGCAACTTTTTGAAAACATGACAGTGAAACCTGTGCGACATGTGAAGGCTCAGATCAGCCTGCGCAGTCATATATAAATGTTTGCTGTTTGTACTATCCTTGCGTAGTATAACTTCTGGGACAAACGCCATTTCCCTGTTCAGTTTCGAAGACATTTACAAGATGCACAAGCTGATCTTTTGTATGAAGAAATGTTTGTTTTTGCTGTGTGCTGACTTATTCATATAGGTAAATAAATGCGTAATAAATGACGGTATAATGCAGTTTAACTTGTTGTATATGTGACTCTTTTTGCGCATAAGGACCAGACTATTAAACCGCACTTTTGTGGTCTCATTAGAAATGCATTTCTCGAAAAATGCACAGAATGTGCATGCGAGTACATGATAGACTCATATAAGTCGGCAAGTATGCACAAATGCATCAATGATGATGTCATCAGTCGGCTGGCCTGACCGATTGGGATTGAATTCTTGGGGGAATATTTAAGCAGACAAAGTTTTATTTTCCTGTCGTCATCCTGTAGGGGGAAAAACGTGCAGCGCGAGGCCTTAGGTCTCCGTCTATCAAGTACTTTCTTAAGGTGATTCTGGACGTTTTGATGGTGGACACTGGACAACCTGGGACAAATTGGCATTTTTATTTTTCGTGGGTCTTTCTGATTCTATTTTGGTTGTCTTTGTATTATAATAGAGGGATATTCCAGAAAAATAACATGTCGAAACGGCCAAATTTCATTACATGAAAACTTTGTTTTATTATTGCTGCTTGTCTTAGCTGTCTTTTGTGCAAGGACTAAATGTCCACAGAGTCAAAGAGCCTAGGTCAAACCCTGTACATATTGCTAAATGAAAAAACCGACTTGATAATTGCTTTACTTCTATTTTGATAGTCTAGCTTTTGATGCTAACTTCAAATAAAAAATATGTAAGTTCAAGTTTTAATGCAGTTTGTTAGATTCATGTCGCTAAAATAGCGTGCTGTGATTACGTAATACTATGTAATAATCGGGTTACCTAATTAACTGAATCCACAGATTAATTTAATACAGGCGGCAAACATCAAAGAATCGAAGAACGATCAGCATGTGTCAGTTTTCACAAGCAGAAAATCTCAAACACTGCAAAGGTATTAAAGCTATGATAACCATCACTTACAGGCATATATACTGGAAGCAGCAAACTATTTTAAGGCGGTGGTGGGGATATATATAAAGAGCCGTCTCCCCATAATGTTTTTTCTGGAATAGCCCCCGAGGGAATGAATGCTGATATTGAAACACACAATAAACATACAATTTTAGGCCATTGGAATTTTCCAAACTCGTTCTGTCACTCTTAGCCATTTTATGTGAGTGATATAACATCTATGAATCATTTATAAGTGTTCCCGATAGTATCACGATAGTATCGTGATAGTATGCCACGATAGTGATAGTATCGTGATAGTAGTTTCCACGATAGCAATACTATCACGATAGTCAAAATTGGCATCGATAGTCAGCCCTATGCTCCAAACCCCAATGGGGGCCTCAGAAATTTGTTGCTTAGCTTGAAACTCAACAGATATCTTGAACCTTTCAAAAAGATTTGTTGAAGAAATTCTGGGGCCCATAGCACAAGTCTGCTATGTCTGCATTCGTGCTACAACGAATCATGCTATAACAAGTTTCAGCTGTACTTACCAGTTATGGACCATAAGTTTCTGTACAGCTATCAATGCTTCATATCGTACATTTGGATCATCATGATTTAAAAATTGCATCACTAACTGTTTGGCACCTAACTGTTCTATAACACTGAAATAAAGAACATGTATACCACAACCTCTTTATAACACTATTAATGGGGTACAAAGCAGAAACTGTGTTAGTTAAACAAATGTGTTATTTCCAAACAAAAATGTGTAAATTATATTGAAAAATGACCATTAATTCTATATAATCTAAACATTTTTGGGATCCATCTTAAATCAAGTTATATCCATAACCGTGTTTTAAAGGTGCATTATTGAGCTACCGGGTCTCAATTTTTTTTTTCTGGTTTTTATCTTCAATGCATACTCCTTTGTCATGTGTACACTTTTGGAGCCAAATACAAATTCAGAACTTTATGACAAGAGGGCCATGATGGCCCTGGATCGCTCACCTGATCCATAGGGTATCAAGTGGGTCCCTGGGAGAGCCATTATTGGCCCTGGGCTATAATATGATTAATCTTGGTAGTGGTCTAAAAGGTGAAGCTTCATACCAAATATCAAAGAATGGAGACTTCTGGTTTCAGACAAGATTTTTAAACGTTTTCCTTATATAAGTCTTTATAAACCTTGGGGTTCCCAGGTCGGGCCATTTTTGCCCCCAAGGCTATAATTTGAACCATCTTGTTAGAAATCCACAAGACAAAGCTTCATACCAAATATCAAAGACCTTGGCCTTCTGCTTTCAGACAATAAGATTTTCAAAGGTTTTCATTGCCTTGACTTCTATTTCCTAGGGCTATGTAAAACCAAAGGGCCTGCAGGTGGGGGCATTTTTCGCCCTAGGCCTATAATTTGTACAATCTTGATAGAGGTCCACTAGATGAAGCTTCACACCAAATATCAAAGAACTGGGCCTTGAGGTTTCAGAGAAGAAGATTTTTAAAGATTTTCCCTATATAAGTCTATGTAAAACCAAAGGCCCCTGGGGTGGGGGCATTTTTGGCCCCAGGGCTATGATTTGAACAATCTTGGTAAAGGTCCACTAGATGAAGCTTCACACCAAATATCAAAGAACTTGGCCTTGCGGTTTCAGAGAAGAAGATTTTTAAAGATTTTCCCTATAGAAGCCTGTGTTAAACCAAAGGCCCTCGGAGCAGGGGCATTTTTGGCCCCAGGGCTATGATTTGAACAATCTTGATAGAGGTCCACTAGATGAAGCTTCACACCAAATATCAAAGACCTGGGCCTTGCAGTTTCAGAGAAGAAGATTTTTAAAGATTTTCCCTATATAAGCATATGTAAAACCAAACTGGGGCATTTTTGGCCCCAGGACTATAATTTGAACAATCTTGATAGAGGTCCATTAGATGAAGTTTCACACTAAACATCAAAGACTTGGGCCTTGTGGTAAAAGAGAAGAAGATTTTTAAAGATTTTCACTATATAAGCCTATGTAAAACCAAAGGCCCCCAGGGCGGGGGCATTTTTGGCCCCAGGGCTATAATTTGAACAATCTTGGTTAAAGTCTACTAGATGAAGCTTCATACCAAATATCAAAGACCTGGGCCTTGTGGTTTCAGAGAAGAAGATTTTTAAAGATTTTCCCTATATAAGCCTATGTAAAACCAAAGGCCTTCGGGGCAGGGGCATTTTTGGCCCCAGGGCTATAATTTGAACAATCTTGATAGAGGTCCACTAGATAAAGCTTCATACCAAATATCAAAGACTTGGGCCTTGCGGTTTCAGAGAAGAAGATTTTTAAAGATTTTCCTTATATAAGCCTATGTAAAACCTAAGGTCCCCCGGGGCAGGGGCATTTTTGGCCCCAGGGCTATAATTTGAACAATCTTGGTAGAGGTCCACTAGATGAAGCTTCATACCAAATATCAAAGACCTGGGCCTTGCGGTTTCAGAGAAGAAGATTTTCAAAGATTTTCAGTAAAAAAATCTATTTTTAGCTCCTGTGACCTAGATGTGCAACAGACCGGAACCATTTGAACAACTTTGAAAGGGGACCACCTAAGGATCATTCCTGTGAAGTTTGGTCAAAATCCGATCAGTGGTTTAGGAGGAGATGTTTGAAGAAAAAGTTTACGGACGAACGCACGACGGACGACGGACAAAAAGTGATCCCAAAAGCTCACCTTGTCACTACGTGACAGGTGAGCTAAAAATGGTCGTTTTCATTCGTGTTTACCCTTAGCTCTGAACATGTGTTCTGAATTTCTGTTCTAAAAATAAATCTGTCACTTTACACATACATGGCGACAGTATCGTCTCTGAGTGTCGTTACTTATGGCATGGTATTCAGCGTCATATTTTTTCCAATTCAGGCATGGCCTAAGCAAACAAGGCCAAAAAAGAACGTCTCATAGCGTCATATATGGGGATTCTATTTTTTGTCACGAACTAAAAATAGATCTAACTAGTGTGCGAAACCTAGTTAGGGAATCCCTCTCAAAATCGTTTACTTGTCATCATAATTGTTCACATTTTTGCATAAAATGCATTCATTTGTATTGTTTTAAAGAAAAATACCGGCTATATGTATTTTATTTTTGGAAGCATTTTTTCCAGATAGCTCAATAATGCACCTTTAATGAACAGACCATTTATGGTCATTTTTCTATATAATCTAAACATTTTTGGGATCCATCTTGAAACTGTGTTATATCCATAACCATGTTATAATGAACAGCGTTAAAGTGAGGGTTGCAGTGTAATAACAAGACAGTTTTCAAAATTTCTGCAGAAGGTAATGAGCAGAAATGCTATGTACCAATTAGAAATTGTCTCTAAAGATTGTCTGCAAGGAAGCTGAGGACCCTTATCTACAGTACACAGTATTCAGTTTAACCTACTTTATTCTGGTGGACTCTTCCATTGCTATATGTTGGACAAGTCCATTTGTCAAATAAGGGGTGGTAGGCCTATTTTTTCGTTTTTATTCCGTGGGGTTCAAAATTACGTGATTGCCAGCAATGATTTAGACTAGTCTGCACATACATTAAGCCATCTCTGGCTCAACTGGAGAACACTGAAAGCATGTTATCTAATGCATTTGCTTATGTCATGCAATGTCTGATTGGATTAACCCTTAAAATGCCGAGAAAAATTACATCTGAAAATGTCATCCTCTTATGTCGTCTGCTGAATTTTTTGCAATCGTTTTAAAAAATATTTTCGCTTACAGGCAAACAGTGTGGTCCCAAATCAGACTGCTCCTAGTCTGATTTGGGTCCACACTGTTTGCAAAAAAAGTATCCAGCAGATGACAAAGCAGAAGACCATTGTCGTTATTGGCATTTTATGGGTTAAATAAAAAATCTGCGACGGTGTATTCTGTGATATACCATCAGGAACCCAACAACATCATTGGCGGGCATTTGGATTTACATAGCTTACAGTGCTAGCTACATTGTGCAAATAGAACAATTTTTAATGCACAGTTTTAGCTTGGGATATAAATTCTGTTCTAACCCTGGTGTTCTAACCTCAAATCGATAAATATCCTGGTTGAATACGACCTAATAAGCGCAGTCATTAAGGTTGACATCACAGCATGTAAAGTGACGTCAGTAAACACCACTGTAGTGTCATCACAATATGGCAGACCTCGGCAAAAAAGTGCTGCAGTATTAAAATCTGTGCTCAGAAATGAAAGGTATGGAAGATAAAGAATCCTACATGGTGTGTGAGGGGCGGATAGAAAAATCCATCCCTCAGCAAGCCTTGTGATACCGGACAGTGACCCTCAGGATGGATTTTTCCATCCACCCCTCACATCCATGTTTGATTCTTACATTCAACAGAACAGCTCAATTTTGTTCAACAAAACAGCTCAATAAGTGCATTAAAAATGCACTAACTGTATGAAAATTGTCACTTGGGGAGGTAAACTGTCGGTTTCATAGTCCTAAATTCTGTGTTAGGGCTCTACTGGTCCATCGCCGCAAAACAAAATTTTCAACCATAAACCCGCTGATTTACCTCTCTGATTAACAAGTTTGAATACATTTATCCCCTAATTCAACAAATATGGCCAATTTGCAAATTATACTTACGTTTTACCTCTAGGATAATATCGTACATATTCCCCAACGTCATGGGCTGCTACTGACAATATCAATGGATCTTTACAATCTTGTAGTAACCGCACCAGTATTCTGTAAAAAGTAAACATATGAAGTTTGTATAGTTGTAGATCAATTAGGGGATAACTGCATTAAAAATTGTCATTTGTGGACGTAAATCGGTTGGCAATTTCTATTTACGGCAACACCAGTGTCGTCGCCGTAAAACAGAATTTGCAACCAGAACTGGTATCATTCAGTCAACCCTCTTTATATCGACATTCGTTATAAAAATTTCAACAGAATAAATCCTAAACACGAACATTAGCATGGTTTGCGTTTGGCATTGGATTCCTTCGGGATGGAAACCCCATATTGAATCCATACACATAAAAGGTTCTTGCAATCTAATACTCCAAGAAACAAATGTTATAGTAATTTGAAGTCAATCGGTGAAGAAATATGAGATTGCATAACAAGAAAAATGTTTCGCGGATGGACAGATGGATACACAGACCAACCAACCAAACAACTGACTGACTCTATACCCTGTTCAAACTTTGTTTGCAGGGGTATCAATATATCATAGGGACAATCTATCCATATGAGATGTACAGACAGTGCTTTTTTAACCCATTGTATACTAGTGGACTCTTCCATTGCTATATGTTGGACAAGTCCATTTGTCATATGAGGGGATCCCTTTTTTTTTATTCTATTTTTGACGGACAATTCTGTTAGCAAATAGTGCAGGCACTGATCAGACGCCGCGTTCTGCGGATCTGGGCCGGCACTGTTTGCCAAGGTATCCCTTTAGGGGTTTCCTGCATACAATGGGTTAAGTGAGACACCTAGGCCTGAGAGACTAACACTTACTTCAATAATTCATAGTTCTTTTCATTCAACCTCATGGCATTTTCCCTCCAAAATCTGTCGGACTTGTGAACCGGACTCCATTCCAACCGACCTGACTTCACCTCCGTTACATACTCGTCAAATGAACTGTAAATGAGAAATATCATATAGCTATCAAGCAAAAAGTGGTCTTTAACCCATTTTGTACTGGAAACCCCAAACAAAACGGGTAACTAGCAAACAGTGCAGGCCCAGATCAGACGCCGGAGAAAGCGGCATCTGAACAGGGCCTACACTATTTGCAACATTGTTCAGCTATTTTCCAAATAAATGTTAAAGATAACACAACCTGTTGCCCCTAAATTTCAAAATGAACTAATGCCATATTTAAGGAGGAAGATTCCATGCGGTGCAAAAAGGTTAAACATGTGCACCCATCAAAAACTCAGATGCATGCAATCTTAATCTTGACAATAGCCAGTCATATTCATGTAGATTTTGAAATTTAACGCCCAGTCAACACTATTTATGGCATACCAAGTCAGTCAGTTTACCTAACAACACTTTCCTGGGCAGGCTTTAAACTAGCTACTCTGGCCCAGAAAATGTGTGCACTCCATATTTTTAGTTCTGTGGTGTACTCCTTGCTTCAAAAGGATAACCCTTTTATAAACCATATTTGGCGTCACTTCAGCTGATGTTAAGGGAATGTGTGGTGGCCGTAACAAGTCTCCATGCCCTTTATCATAGTGAAGTTTATAATTTTTTTGTCCTTTGGGATCATTGATTCTATTGTGAAATTTTGAAAATATGTGAGGGTCACTGGTGAGGGTCACTGATGAGGCCTAACTGGCCGAAACTAGCTAGTCTGGTCCAGAAAACTTGTACACTCAATATTTGTTGTATTCCATGCTTCCAAAGGATAACCCTTTTATAGAATGTATTGTACTTAAGCAGTTAACCAGTACTGTGCACATTCTTTCACCAGCAACTGTCTTTGTTTAATCAATGGAAGGGAGAGAATGACCCTAGAAAAGATTCATGATCAGTCTCCATGAAAGAATATTGCTGATGTGGCAATCTATACTGTGCACAGCAAAGGTTCTGACCAGCCTGTGCATCTGTGTAGGATGATCAAGAGTCTTCACTGTGCAGAAAATGGATGGTTATGGAAAGCCAGTCAACTAACCTAATCTCCATGAAAGACTGATACCGGGCCAGGCTGAGACTGAACCCATGTCCTCAAGATCACAAGTGCATCCGACTGAGCCACCAGGTCCCCACCGCTCATTCATTAAAAAACTATCTGCAAGCATGAATTTTGTTTGAGCATGAAAGGAGGAACTAGAAGACTAATTTACCTTAAATCATGAACTGATTCTTGTAGTTTCTCTTGGAGGAATTCTAAATCTTCAACAATATCGGGATCATCAAACTTCCTCGCCTCCAGCAGTTCTAACTGTTTGAGAACTTTACACTGTACCATTGCTAGGGCGTTCTCCTGGACTGTTTCCCGTTCCTCTGGTTTCTCCAACAGGTTCTAAACAAATACAGGGGCCAGTTGTTCAAAGCATTGTTAGCTTAACAAGCTTATCAGGTTCTAAACAAATACAGGGGCCAGTTGTTCAAAGCATTGTTAGCTTAACAAGCTTAACAGGTTCTAAACAAATACAGGGGCCAGTTGTCCAAAGCATTGTTAGCTTAACAAGCTCATTAGTGGTCAAATTGATAATTGGTTGATTTGAGGTTTGGTATCCTCATCAACACTATTTTGGTCATTTTGGAGACATTGCTTCCAATTTTGTGGGACTTTTACCCAACATTAAGATGAAATGACATCTCAAGCCCTGTGGCCCAATGAAACCAGTATGGTTAATATGTATGGACAGTCTGATTAGCACCACTTTGCCTGGGCAGGCTTAGACCTAAGCAGTTTACCAGTACTCATGTGCTGTCAGTTTCAGCTCTGCGTGGAAGCACCATGCAGCCCAATCTATTTCTCCAAGCCCTGACAAGGGGGGTGGGGGGCAGGGGCCTGGTCAAACTGTTAAATGTTCTAGCAAGTACAATATCTAATACTCTATTTTTGCTGAAAAAATGTGAGCAGCTTTTGCATTTGCATTTTTTTTTTTTAGAAATGGAAAAGCTGCTCACATTTTTTCAGCAAAAATATTACCCTATTCGCCATATTAAATGATCAAAGTTTTAACGATTTGTTAACTAACAATGTCGTTAGTTTTGAACAACTGGCTCCACAGGAATGCAAAAGCTACTCACATTTTTTCAGCAAAAGCTACTCACATTTTTTCAGCAAAAATCTGAATGTATTAAGTTTTGCAGTTGCTAGAATAGTTAACAGTTTGGCCACTACCAAGCTTTTTAAGCCAATGATGCTTTGAACAACTGGCCTCAGGTATTTAAAACCTCATTACCTTAAACAACCTGTCATCTAGCACATTGGTATTTTTGCCCTAAAAATGTGAGAAAGGTATTTCTGCTGCAATACTCACTCATTTTTTTTTTTCTTAAAAATTTAATGAAATGGACATTTTCAT
The DNA here is from genome assembly GCA_963580285.1 of Lucinisca nassula. Classification (NCBI taxonomy): domain Eukaryota; kingdom Metazoa; phylum Mollusca; class Bivalvia; order Lucinida; family Lucinidae; genus Lucinisca; species Lucinisca nassula. The sequence goes on from OY757020.1 coordinate 100,201,821, forward strand.
TGATACTTCTTTTTTCTTTTTGGTTTTGGTTTTACTGCCCTTTCAAGAATATTTCACCGAGGCGATTCTAACTGATGTCCACAACATTCATTTTCTAATAAATATCCACAACACTTATTTCTTCGAGTATTATATAAATATTACCTTCCTGAGAGGTTGATAGTGAAAAATGTCACCCTGAGGAATATGAATATCAACCGAGGTGCAGTCGAGGTTGATATTCATATTTCAAAGGGTGACATTTTTCACTATCACCCTCTCAGGAATGTAATACTTATTTTATTATAGCGAACAAAACTAATAATTATGGTAAGGGATTTTTAATGAAAAGATATAGGACTGCTCCCAAGTGACTTTTGACGCAATGACGTTCCAAATTATCGGATGTCGGCTTTCTACATAAGCGACGTTAGGTGGTGAATTAAAAATTCAGAAGTTCAAACGCTTATAACTCTGTTATTTCTGAACAAAACCCTAAAGTATAGGTATGCGTTTTCTTAGTTAAATCAAAAGAAACATTTTGGTACAATAATTTCTCGACTTTATTACAATTTTTGGTTTAGACTCATTTTCTCCAGCTAACCGTATGTGCACCCAATTCCGCGCATGTGATAGTCGAAATTATCGCAGCGTGATAGAAAAATTATCACCCTCAGGCCTATGGGAGTTTTGTATGAGAAAGTCATGTGAGGTATAATAATAAATAATTACAGCATTCTTGAATATTTCCATCAATCTGTCTCATCTTCCGCTATTTCATCCACTGAAAATGTTGTTTTAAAAAGTTATGTTGTTATATCGAATGTCGGTATAAAGAGTGTTAACTTTTGTTTGTTTGTTTGATTTGATTTGATGTTTAACATCCCCGTCAACATTATATAGGTCATTTTGGAGACATTGCTTCCAATTTTGTGGGACTTTTACCCGACATTGAGATGAAACGACATCTCAAGTCCTGAAACCAACCGGGTTTATATGCATGGACGGTCTGACTCGCACCACTTTGCCTCGGCAGGCTTAGATCCTCTAAATGGTTTACCAGTATTCCTGTGCAGTGGGTTTCAGCTCTGCGTGGAAGCATCATGCAGCCCATCAATTTATTCAAGCCCCAATGGGCAGGGCCCAAGTGTTGATTGTAACTCTTACCCTAAAAGTTGCCAGTATAATTCGGGAGACCTTCTCCTTCACCGAGTCACTCAGTATATCTGACAGGATAGGAATAGTGCTGTACCTGGAGCTAGATTCGGAAAGAAGTCGGTTAGTTATAACAAGAGGACAAAACTGAAGCGGCCAATGAAAATTCAAATCATCTTGCAGAAAGATCTCAAATTAGATTCAGTGTTTTGACCACTTGCCATGGTTTTGGTTTGGAGTGAAAGTTTTAACAGCCAAGTCAACACTATTTAGGTCATGCCCAGCCGGTCAGTTTGCCCAGCTTCACTTTTCCTTGGCACCATTATACATGAGCTGTTTAATACGTACATTGTGTGTTCTTTCACCAGAAACTGACAAGCAACCCCACTTCTTATATCAGTGGGAGAGAATGACTGTAGAAAAGATTTCATGATCAATCTCCACACTGGCCATGAAAAATCTTTATTTGTTTATACTGTAAAAATTCGGACACCTTGAGGATTTGCTGTAATTCTCCTAAAATTTTAACAAGTTTGTTTCACGATCCAGCAAGGACTCCAAAAAGTGGAGATGCAATGGCAGACTGTGTAGACCCTGATCTGGGTCTGCACTGTTTGCTCAGGCCTGTTTGTCCCAATACTTAGGACTATTATGGTAGGATAACTAGCATTACCCAGGAACAATGTAACATTTCACACTACTTATTAACATCTTACAATACATTCAAACTACTGTTCTTTATACTGAAAAAAGGATCTGACCTGTTTATCCATATTATAGGTGAAACACCAAAACAGGATACAGGCAAACATTGCAGGCCCAGGTCACAGACTGCAGCGTCTGATCAGGGCAATCACAGTTTCCTAAAAACTTCGGATATGTTCCAAATGGGATTTACTGCCCCCGCCCATAGGGGTTTGAAGCAATACATAGGCTGCACGATGCTTCCATGCAGCGCTGAATCTGGCCCGCACACGAGTACTGGTAAACCGCTTAGAGGATCTAAGCCTGTCCAGGAACCGCGGTGCGAGGCGGACCGTCCATGCTAATAAACCCTATTGGTTTCATTGGGCAACAGGGCTTGAGATGTCATTTCATCTCAATGTCGGGTAGAAGTCCCACAAAATTGGAAGCAACATCTCCAAAATGACCTTTACAGTGTTGACGGGGATGTTAAACCTCAAATCAAACAAACAAATCATAATGAGATTTCCAAAACTAACTCAACCTAACATCACTAAGTTTCAAAATGCACTCCTACTCCACCACAACCTCATTATAACACTGTTTGTTATAAAAGGGTTTGAGATATAACACAATTTCAAGATCGATCCCAAAATTGTATAAATTGCATAGAAAAATGACCAAAAATGGTCATTTTTCTATATAATCTATACATTTTTGTTTGGATATAACATGGTTATTTAACTAACACGATTTCTCCTTTGGACCCCATTTATGGTACTATAGAGGTTGTGGTGTATATTTTTTTTTTCCTTTCAATATCATTTCACTTAAATTGTGATGATCTTTTATTAGAGGTGGGTGTAAACCGGAGTACCCACCACCTGTTATATATACATTCTGTGTACAAAATGGGAAAAATCATAGTGTCGCAGGAACTTACAACATTTGTTTCTTTCTTGCAGTTTTTAATACTGGTCCTTCCTAATTTGTTCTCTTGCTAAACTGAAGCTCATTATGTCCTTTTCTCAGTCAGATGATGAGAATGAGTCACAAGGTCAGTTAGCACTCCTCTCAGTCGATGACAAAAGCCATTCACAAGATCAGCGGTTAGTGACCGCATTTTTCCTAAGTATTGGGACAACTCAACTCCTTACCATACTTGTTCAAAAATTTGAACAAGTACAATTTACTACCCGATTTTGTGTCTGAAAATAGCTGAATGAGTGGCAAATAGTGTTGACCCTGATGAGACACCACATTCAGCGGCATCTCATCTGGCTCCACACTATCTGCTCAGGCCTAACTGTCCGAATACATACAGTAAATACATTTTTGTTTGTTTGTTTCAATTCAGGTTAAACATCCCTGTCAACACTACTTAGGTCATACTTGAGATGTTGCTTCCAATCTTGAGGGACTTTTACCCGACATTGAGATGAAATAACAGCTCAAGCCCTGCCGCCCATCAAAACCCAAAGGCTTATATGCATTGGACGGTCTGACTCACACCACTTTACCTGGGCAGGCTTAGTCCTTCTAAGCGGTTTACCAGTACTCATGTGTGGTCAGTTTCAGCTCTGCTTGGAAGCAACATGCAGCCATATCTATTTTTCCAAGCCTGGATGGGAAGGGGAGATCAGTTGGTACTTACTTATTCATTTTCTCAATAAGTGTGGAGTTGAAGGTCAAACACCAGAGACAGAAGGTCAGTTGATACTGGATTTGAAAACCAACTTTACTGGTTGAGAGTACTTGCAGGATTCTGAAATAACACAATTAATACATGTACCTGCAATATAAAATTGGAATGGTCATGAAAAAGGCTGACCATGTGGTTTAATAGCTCAGTCTGTAGAGTGCTTGCACGGTGTGTAAGATACCTTGGGTTTGAGTCCCAGTTATGCCATGTTCTCTTTTCTTACCTTGTGACAATGGGTCGCTCAGTGTGGGCTCAGCAGTACATCTGAGAGCATGAAGAGTGTAAAAAGTAAATCTCATAGAGAATGGATCTCACAGAGAGACTGGATAGGGCTTTAAAGAGAAGAGCTGCGGCTCCATATAAAAGGGAATGAATACACTTGGGCCCAATTGTTCAAAGCCTCATTAGCTTAACAAGCTCGTTAGTTGTCAAAATGTTAACTGCTCTATTAGGAACAGTGTCTAATACAGTCAGTGTTTATTTAGTATATTTTCCCTATTTTACCCTTTTTGTACCAAATGGAATCTTCCTCTTTATATATAGCAGGAGTTCATTTCAAATTTAAAGGTGTCAGGTTGTGTTTTTTATCAAAATTTATCTGGAAAATGACTGAACTTTTAGCAAACAGTGGAGGCCCAGATCAGACGCCGCATTTTGCGGTGTCTGATCTGGGCCTGTACTGTTTGCCTGGGTACCCGCTTTGGGGTTTCTGGTACTAAATTGGTTAATGATTTAAGTTTAGACAATACGTTTAGTAGTAACATCATTAGTTTTTAGCAACCTCGGGCAAGTTGTTCAAAACTAGCAATGGTATCACTAAAACTTAGATCATTTAATATGGCAAATGTGCTAATATTTTTGCTGAAAAAATATGAGCAGATTTTGCTCAAATTTTTCAGCAAAAATACCAGAGTATTAGATATTGTACTTACTAGACCAGTTAAAAATTTTACCACCAACAAGGTCATTTAGCTAACGATGCTTTGAACAACTGGGCTTTTGTCATTTTCACAAGGGAGATAACTTTGTAACTGCCTGTTTGCTGTCTTGTTAACTGAGTGGTCTAATCTGAGGAGCCAAATTCTTTCCTTTAGCCCTTTCAACCCTGAGTTTCTGCAGTGTACTTTTCTGTCTTTGAATCTGGCCAGATCCATTGATGTTGTGTTTTGTGTTGTGATTTTACATCCCCGCCAACACTATTTTTTTTTTGGTTTGGGTTTTACGGCCCTTTCAAGATTATATCACTCATATCGAGCCAATCGTTAATCATAGGTGTGCGAAAACCGGAGTACCCGGAGAAAAACCACCTGACCTTCAGTTGCAGAACTTGGCGTCTCACACGTGACCCGAGCGAGGCTCGAACCCATGGCGGTGAGAGACCTAATGACTAAGAGTCAGCGCTCTTATCCATTAGGCCACTGAGGCCCGTCCGTCAACACTATTAAGGTCATTTTGGAGATGTTGCTTCCAATTTTGTTGGACTTTTACTCGAGGAAGAGATTAACCCATTTAGTACCAGAAACCCCAAAACGGGTACCCTGGCAAACAGTGCAGGCCCAGATCAGATGCCGCAGAATGCGGCATCTGATCAGGGCCTTCACTGTTTGCTAAAAGTTCAGACATTTTCCAAATAAATTTTGATGAAAACACAACCTGACATCCCTAAATTTTGAAATAAACTACTGCTATATATAAGGCGGAAGATTCCATTTGGTACAAAAAGGGTTAAATGACATCTCAAGACCTACCGTCCCATCAGGGTTTAAGGGACGGTCTGACTCGCACTTTTCCTGATACATATAAATAGATTCAGTTATAACCGATTGTAGAGATCTACTGAACTCTCTCAACCCTGTCAACTACTATAGATACAATGCAACCAAGCAGATGGTGTAGGCCCTGATGAGGTGTATCCATTTCCCTTAACTTTAATGCCTAATGTTATTGTTGTTTTTCCTTCATTTCATTCACAATATTTTTGTTTGTTTGAATTTAGGGTTACATCCCCGTAAAAACTATATAGGTCATTTTGGAGAAGTTGCTTCCAATTTTGAGGGACTTTTAACCGATATTGAGATGAAATGACATCACAAGCTCTACCGCCCAAACAAACCAATAAGGTTTATATGAAGAGATGGTCTGACTCTCGCCATTTTGTCTGGGCTGGCTTAGACCTTCTAAGCGGTATAACAGTACTCATCTGCTCTGCTTGGAAGCACCATGCAGCCCAACCTATTTCTTCAAGCCTTGATGGGCGGGGATGCCATTCACAATATCTACTCAACAGAACTTGACATTTCATTCACACTGCCTCCTTTACTTTCCTACAGGTGAGTCAAAAAGTATTATAATTTGGAATGGCTCTCACTGACATTTAACTTTTACCAGGCCTCATACTGACCAGGCTTTTTCATGCCTGAAAGACCCGATTTTACAGCCTTTAACCCTTATCCTGCTGATCATGGCAAACCCTACACTTGCAAGAAGCCATCTGATCAGGATCTACAATGTTTGTCATACAGTTTGTGAACTGAAGAAATACACTATAATTTATAGGAAGAAAAATCCAAATCTAAAAGTATGAAAATAGGAAACCAGAGGACCAGTGGTCTTGTAAACGATCACCTGACAGGTCACCATTTGAACAAATTATGATAGGCCCGTGTACCAGATGCTTCCTGCCAAGTTTCAAGGTCATTTGCCTTATGGTTCTGGAGAAGAAGAATTTCGAAGTGTTTTTACCATATATGGGCATGGCCACCATTTTGGTCATGTGACCTGGACCATATGAGCAAATTTTCATTTGTTCATCATATAAAGCATCCATATCAAATTTCACTTGAATTGGGCCAGCGGTTTCTGAGAAAAAACTGTTTGAAATATGGAACCTGGTTAATCTTGGTCCCAGGTCACTGAATGATGACTTTTCTTACCCATGAATCTTCATGTATTCATTTACTTTACCTGATCTACCAATTTGGTGACATTGTCTTCAATGGTTTCCTAAAAATCCATTATTTTCACTTTTTCCCATGCAAAAGCCTAAGTTGACAAATTTGACACTGCCATAAAATAGGTCAAGGTCAACCCAGGGTCAGCATTTGTAAAAACTATGACGAGCCCGAGTACCATATGATATATGCCAAGTTTCAAAGCCATTGGCCTTACTGTTCTGGAGAAGAAAATTTTTGAAGGCTTTTTACCATATATGGGCGTGGCGGCCATCTTGGTCATGTGATCTAGACCGTACTGGCAACTTTTCATTTGTTCAACTCACAAAAGCTCCATATTGAATTTCACTTAAATTGGCTCAGTAGTTTCTGAGAAAAAATGTTTTTTTTTTTAAATATGAAATCGGAGTGACCTTGGTCTAAGGTCAATGAATGACCTTGACCTTTCTTACCCATAGATCTTTACCTAATCTACAAATTTTGGTGACACTGTCTTCAATGGTTTCCCTAAATATCCATTATTTTCACTTTTTCCTATGCAAAAGCCTAAGTCAGCAAATTTGACATCACTGTAAAATAGGTCAAGATCAACCCAGGGTCACCATTTGAACAAATTATGATAGGCCCGAGTACCATATGCTACATGCCAAGTTTCAAGGCCATTGGCCTTACGGTTCTTGAGAAGAAGAATTTCGAAGTTTCTTTACCATATATGGGCGTGGTGGCCATCTTGGTCATGTGATCTAGACCATGTTGGCAGCATTTCATTTGTTCAACTCCCAAAGGCTCCATATTGAATTTCACTTCAATTGGCTCAGTAGTTTCTGAGAAAAAATGTTTGAAATATGGAACCTGCGTGACCTTGGACTAAGGTCAATTAATGACCTTGACCTTTCTTACACATAGATCTTCATGTATTCAGCTACTTTACCTTATCTACTAATTTTGGTGACACTGTCTTCAATGGTTTCCTAAAAATCATGGTTTCACTTTTTCCCATGCAAAAGCCTAAGTTGGCAAATTTGACATTGCTGTAAAATAGGTCAAGGTCAACTCGGGGTCACCATTTGTACAAACTATGATGGGCCTGAGTACCATATGCTACATGCCAAGTTTCAAGGCCATTGGCCTTACGGTTCTGGAGAAGAAGAATTTTTAAGGCTTTTTACCATATATATAGGCGTGACGGCCATCTTGGTCATGTGATCTAGACCGTATTGGCATTTTTTCATTTGTTCAACTCACAAAGGCTCCATATTAAATTTCACTTAAATTGGCTCAGCAGTTTTGGAGAAAAAATGTTTGAAATATGGATCCTGAATGACCTTGGTCTAAGGCCAATGAATGACCTTGACCTTTCTGACCCATAGATCTTCATGTATTCAGTTACTTTACCTGATCTACAAATTTTGGTGACACTGTCTTCAATGGTTTTCCTATAAATCCATTATTTTCACTTTGCCCCATGCAAAAGCCTACTTCGGCAAATTTGACATTGCTGTCAAGGTCAACCCGGGGTCACCATTTGTACAAACCATGATGGGCCCGAGTACCATATGCTACATGCCAAGTTTCAAGGCCACTGGCCTTATGGTTCTGGAGAAGAAGATTTTTGAAGGCTTTTTACCATATATGGGCATGGCGGCCATCTTGGTCATGTGATCCAGACCCCGCGAACAAACTTTCGTTCCCCCATCCCACTGAGGCTCCATATGAAATTTGGCTTTGATTGGCCCTGCAGTGAGAAGAAGATCTTTGAAAATGGTGGACGGACGGACGGACGACGGACGGACGGACAGAAGGAAGACGGACCATGGCTATACTATAAGCTCACCTATGAGCCTTAAGGCTCAGGTGAGCTAAAAATCAAGCTCTAAAAGCCTGAAATCCTGCGAATGCCTGAAAAACATGAGGCCTTTTCACAAGTCAATGGTGATTTTGTTTTGTTTGATTTGAGGCTTAACGTCCCCGTCAACACTGTAAAGGTCATTTTGGAGATGTTGCTTCCAATTTTGTGGGACTTTTACCCGACATTGAGATGAAATGACATCTCAAGCCCTGTCGCCCAATGAAACTAATAGGTTTTATTAGCATGGACGGTCTGCCTCGCACCGGGGTTCCTAGACAGGCTTAGACCCTCTAAGCGGTTTACCAGTACTAGTGTGCGGGCCGGATTCAGATATGCGTGGAAGCATCATGCAGCCCATATATTTCTTCAAGCCCCTATGGGCGGGGGCCAAAGTCAATGGTGAAGCAGAAATGATGAAACTTACGTTGGAATACCATCCACATGTACAAACACTTCTCTGTATGTGTTGATTCTTAACATCATCTGTAGACATCTTGCCGCTGTTTGTAAATACTCGTTACCCTGTAAATAGAGGATCTTACGTGAGTGTTCATGTATTATTGAATTTGTGAAACGAGTTGAGGAAATGGGATAACACGCGAGGCTTTGCCTAGCATTTTATCCCATTTTTCAACAAGTTTAATAAATTCAATAATACTTGAGCACGAATGCAAGATTCGTTTTATCATGTGATATTTAAAATGTATTTTATTCATGATTTGTTGACAAAAATGTCAATATTCAGTCGTAAGTAAATGCGACGTCGTTAATGATGTCATACATGTAACGTGTAGGGGCATTTCAAACTAATTTGCATATTTAATCCACTAGTGGATTACGGAATTCATTACATGGCCTTATTACACTCTCAGATGCGATGTCATATGATAAATATGGTTAACCCTTGACCTGCTGAACATTTATATATGCCACACCCACTTCCGATTATCAACCAATCAGATTACTTGATGCAAATTATTGCAACAAATTCATGAGCTGAATGACAAACAATGAAGATCCTGATCAGATGGCTACTTCAGAAGCCATCTGATCTGGATCTACGTTGTTTGAAAGTTAAGACATATCCGGGCTCAGCAGGACAAGGGTTAACATGTTTGTCTGTAGCTAAGATACAATAGCAATGGGCTTGTTTTCACTGTTTTGGGGCTTTGTTTGGAACAGTCTGATCAGGGTCTACATTGTTTGCCTGTATGCCTTTATGCAACAAGAATTCCGCCGAAGGCTATGTCGCGCCTGTGGGGGCGCAAAGTCACCCAACCATGATATGTAGGTCAAGGTCAAACATAGATGCTTGCACAAAAGTTTCCATTCTTAAATGCAAGCTTGTACCAAGTATCATTAATGTAGCTACTATAGTTCTTGAGAAATAAACTTGACCATTAGGGTGAACGCTAGGGTGGTCGCAATATTTTACAAAGTCAGTTAACCATAAAATATAGGTCAAGGTCAAATATGGATCCTTGCATTTAAGTTACCATACCCAGATACAAGTTTGTACCAAGTATCATTAATGAAGCTTTTATAGTTCTTGAGAAATAAACTTGAACCTCAGGGTGAACGCTAGGGTGGTCGCAATATTTTACAAAGTCAGTGAACCATGAAATGTAGGTCAAGGTCAAATATGGATGCTTGTATGTAAGTTGTCATCCTGTGATACAAGTTTGTACCATGTATCATTAATGAAGCTCTTATAGTTCTTGAGAAATAAACTTGAACCTCAGGGTGAACGCTAGGGTGGTCGCAATATTTTACAAAGTCAGTGAACCATGAAATGTAGGTCGAGGTCAAATATGGATGCTTGCATGTAAGTTGTCATCCGCAGATACAAGTTTGTACCAAGTATCATTAATGAAGCTCTTACAGTTCTTGAGAAATAAACTTGAACCTCAGGGTGAACGCTAGGGTGGTCGCAAATGTTGACGCCTTGACAAACGGACGGACGGACGAACGAACGGACAAACGGACGGAAAACCGGGCGCCTATATCGCGCATGCTAATAGCAGGCGCGACAAAAATGTGAACTTTTTCAAGATGAAGGAGGCAACATAAAACAGACGAAATTTACACCTGCAGCTTTTCTTTGCTTCTTAAAGGTAATATCACCATGCTGAACTGTTTGGTTAACCAAACCACAAATTTCCTGTACCGGCCTAGTTTTTCTAAATGGTCCTAGGAAGCACATTATCTGATATTCCGTTGTTGTTGGTTTTTTTTTTTATTATTATTACTTTTTGCTGAAAAAAAAATGTGAGTAGCTGCTACTCACATTTTTTCCAGCAAAAATATTAACAAATTTTTTTATATTAACCCATACATGGGGTGTCAGGTGTGTTTTTGTTTGTGGCAAATTTTACAAAAATGTATGTTCTTTAAATAAACAGTGTAGACCCAGATCAGACACCACTTCTGTGGCAACTGATCTGGGTCTGCACTGTTTGCTAATGTCCCAGAAAAGGGCCGAAAGGCACATGTGGGATAAATGATAATATGTCAACTATAAACATGTTTATTTTTTAACAACCAACTTGCTTAACACTAGGACTAGCAAGACTGAAAATTTTAGATACAGAAAATAGAGGTATAGTACCTTAACCCTTTTTGTACCAAATGGAATCTTCCTCCTTATGAATGGCAGGAGTCCATTTCAAAATGTAGGGGTGTCAGGTTGTGTTGTCTTTAAAATTTATTCGGAAAGTAGCTGAACTTTTTGCAAATAGTGCAGGCCCTGATCAGATGCTGCGTTCTGCGGCATCTGATCTGGGCCTGCGCTGTTTGCCAATTACCTGTTTTGGGGCTTCCGGTACTAAATGGGTTAATGACCCTAAGTAATGGGACAGATACACCTTAGCACAAACAGTGCAGACCAGTTCAGGATCTACACTGTTTGCCATTCTGTCTGCACGTTTTGGACTCCTTTTGGGTCATGAAAAAATAAATGTTAAAATTTATGAGAATTATAGCAAGTTCTCAAGGTGTCCGAATTTTTAGGATTTTTACGTTACCATCGAAGCAGCAAACACAGGGAAACTGATCAAGCTGATCTGCAATGCATCTGATCACAGTCTACAGTTTGTCAATCATCCAGCCATTTATAGACATCAAATTTTAGAACAAGTATGGTAAGGTGTTGAGGTGTCCCAATACTTAGGGCTTTAGTGGCTCAAACACTTTGGCACCATGCAATTTTGTTTGAGACAGAAGTTTGAGCCACTGAAGGGAAATCACAGGCTTAGCATCAAGTCAAGAGACATAAACAGAATAACTTAGGGAAATCTTTCAGCTGTTCTATAAAATAAAGTCATGTTGTGTGTGCTTATCGGAAATCACTTGCAGCAGTTCCAATGAAAACTCGAAATACATGTACCTCAATTTTACAGACCTTTAGTTTATACTAATTTATTTTAGTTCGATTGCGATGAAAGCTGCAAGCTTATTGAATCACTCTCGAACACTCATTCCGGGTGTTTTCACTCGTGCGTGAGAGAGGCAGTGGCTTTTACACCACTGCTACCCATTTACACCTGGGTGGAGTGGAGCAGTGACATGACGTGTCTTGCCCAAGGACACACCTCGATACCCGTGGCTGGTTCGAAGGCACAACCTCTCGATCATAAGTCGAACGCGTTACCCACTGGGCTTTTTAAAAGACTGACCTAAATTATTCTGCATCAGAACATTCATCAAGTAGATCCCAATTAGTGCACAAAACATACATTTTTGATATAAAACGAGAAATTCTTCCAAATTATCCCTCTCTATATTTAACCCATTGTATGCTAGTGGACTCTTCCATTGCTATAGGTTGGACAAGTCCATTTGTCATATAGGGGGTGGTAGGCCTATTGTTTCATTTTAATTCATTTTTATTCTATTTTTGATAGAAAATTCTGTCAGCAAGTAGTGCAGGCCCTGATCAGACGCCGCGTTCTGCGGCATCTGATCTGGGCCTGCACTGTTTGACAAGGTACTCCTTTTGGGGTTTCCTGCATGCAATGGGTGAGTGAGTGAGTGTTTGAGTTTTACGTCCCACCAACAGCTAAGGTCATAAGGAGACGGGACCTCGGTTTAAAGACTCATCCGAAAGTCTGGAGAAGCCCAGGATCGATCCTGCGATCCCTGGTTTACAAGGCGAGTAGCGTAACCACTACACCACGGAGGCTTCTACATGCAATGGGTTAATCTATGGATTCAAGAATAGGATCCACACAGCTATGGTCAACAAACCATTGGTATTCAAGTCACTAGTCTCACTGTATATGTACTGTAAAATTCCTATATTAGACCACCTTTGGAACTGTTCAAAGGTGGTCTTAATAAGACCACCTTTGTAACTGTTCAAAAGTGGTCTTTAAGACCACTTTTGAACAGTCCAAAAGGTGGTCCCTGACCCGAGGACATTCGGTGTAGGAAATTTGAAGAGAGAATAACTGCACCCTTCTAAATAAGCTTTTTAAAGCAGAATTAGTCTTAATTTCCGGTGGTCTTAATAGCGGAATTTTACTGTAATTACATACCTGTTGTCTGAGCTGGTCTTTCAACCAATTAAGGTAGAATTTCAAATCATTGTGGTCCATAAGGTCTTTACTCCAACAAGCTATCTTAGCAATTATACGACTGGTCTGAAACAGAAACATGTAATGCTTGTGAAAGATTTCATTTTTTTCTTCATTTACTGGTGAACAAGAATTCCGCCGAAGGCTATGTCATTCCTGTGGGGGCACAAAGTCAGCGAACCATGACATCTAGGCCAAGGTCAAACATAGATGCTTGCATAAAAGCTGCCATTCTTAAATGTAAGCTTGTACTAAGTATCATTAATTAAGCTGCAATAATTCTTGAGAAATGAACTTAACCATTAGGGTGAATGCTAGGGTGGTCGCAATTTTTTTTTTTTTTTTTTTTTTTGTTTTTGGTTTTACGGCCCTTTCAAGATTATTTCACTCATATCGAGCCGATCGTTAATCAGAGTTGGGCGAAAACCGGAGTACCCAGAGAAAAACCACCTGACCTTCCGTTGCAGAACTTGGCGTCTCACATGTGACCCGAGCGAGGCTCGAACCACAGCGGTGAGAGACCTAATGATCAAGAGTCAGCGCTCTTAACCACTAGGCCACGGAGGCCCAAGGGTGGTCGCAATATTTTGTTAAGTCTGTGAACCATGAAATTTTGGTCAAGGTCAAATATGGATGCTTGCATTTAAGTTGCCATCCCGAGATTCAAGTTTGTACCAAATATCATTAATAAAGCGCTTATAGTTCTTGAGAAATAAACTTGACCATTAGGGTGAACGCTAGGGTGGTCGCAATATTTTATAAAGTCAGTGAACCATGAAATGTAGGTCCAGGTCAAATATGGATGCTTGCATTTACGTTGCCATCCTCAGATACAAGTTTGTACCAAATATCATTAATGAAGCTCTTATAGTTCTTGAGAAATACACTTGACCATTAGGGTGAAAACTAGGGTGGTCGCAATATTTTACAAAGTCAGTGAACCATGAAATATAGGTCAAGGTCAAATATGGATGCTTGAATTTAAGTAACCATCCCCAGATACAAGTTTGTACCAAGTATCATTAATGAAGCTCTTATAGTTCTTGAGAAATGAACCATAACCTTTGGGTGAACGCCAGGGTGGTCGCAAATGTTGACGCCTTGACAAACGAACGAACGGACGGAAAACCGGGCGCCTATATCGTGCCATGCTAATAGCAGGCGCAACAAAAATCCCCATACTCACAATGTAAATTTGGGCATGTTCCATGTTCTACCACATTTCAGCAAGTCTAAAGTTTCCATAATAAGGCATATAATTTGACAGGCAGACCATTTACCTTCCAGAAGCAGCTAAAAAATTTGGGTGTTATGCGTCATATTTTGGCCTTTTAGGCAGTCAGTGTCAACAAACCCATACCGCAGCGAATAAATCCAGGCATTTCCAGTGGCCAGTCAGCATAATTTTCTGGTTCAATTTAAATCAGCTGCTTTTTACAATAGCAAATACCTACTAATATTTCTTCTAATAAACAATAATGCTTCTCAAAAAAATAATGGCTTAGCACCAAATCCAATCGGAAGCAGCAGAATATTCAATTCTGTACTGAAAGCTCTCCCCAAAGCAAGTACAGCTTTCATAAAGACCAATTATTTACTGCAGTGCAACTGTAATGCTTGTGAAAGAAATTTTTTTTCTTCATTTACTGGTGAAAAATCACATCTTTCACAAACAGAACAATGCAATTTTTGTAAAACTAAAAGATCTTTTTTCATTTACTGGGATCACTTGTTCAAAACATTGTTTGCTTAACAAGCTCACTAGTGGACAAATTGTTAACTATTTCAGTAAGTACAATACATTGTATCTAATATAGAGTTTTTTTTTTTTTTTGCTTAAAAAATGAGACCAGCTTTTGCATTTGCAAAAGCAGCTCACATTTTTTTAGCGAAAATATTTGCATATTTGCCATATTAAATGATCAAAGTTTTAACGATATGTTAACTAACGATGTCATCAGTTTGGAACAACTGGCCCCTGATCTTCATATCAAAGGCTTCTTTCTTCTTTCAAGAACCCAATCTCTGGTTTCAAATTGATTGTTTCCTTTGCTGAGAGAGTGAACTATCATGTAGCTAAGTTTACCTCTTAAGGAAGGGAATAGCACTAATTTTACATCTCACAATTGCTGGTGAATGAATGGTGAATGTATGTCACTGACCTGTCAACGTTGATTAATTTCCAAGCCAAGAAAGATTGTTTCTGGGCTGGCTGTTTCATACCTGTGATAAGTTTTTAACTGTATGAGGGAGATTTGCCATTGTAATGAGGGAGATGTAAAAAATATAGAGGAAGATATTCACTTCAAATGAGGGAGACTCAAAAATTTTACTAAAATTTAGCATAAATTGGGCAAAAATTAGCATCAAAATGAGGGAGTCCCCCTCCTGATGAGGGAAGTATCACAGGTATGCTGTTTATCAATCCAACCCAAATGATCCAGAAGCCCTCCTGCAATTGTCCGTGTGATTACCACTGACCAATAAAGTCCCATTGAATAATTAGTTTAGCCACACCCTTTTCTGACTTTGAACCAATCAGAATACTTGATGTAATTTATTCCTGTAAATTCACAAATTGAATGTCAAACAGCGTAGATCCTGATCAGATGGCTTCTTCAGAAGCCACGGCACCCGCCCATCGGGGCTTGAAGAAATAGATGGGCTGCATGATGCTTCCACGCAGAGCTGAAACCTACCCACACATGAGTAATGGTAATCCGTTTAGAGGATCTAAGCCTGCCCAGGCGAAGTGGTGCAAGTTGGCCCGTCCATGCATATAGACCCTATTGGTTTCATTGGGTGGCAGGGCTTGAGATGTCATTTCATCTCAATGTTTGGTAAAAGTCCAACAAAATTGGAAGCAACGTCTCCAAAATGACCTTTACAGTGTTGATGGGGACGTTAAACCTCAAATCAAACAAACAAATCTTCAGAAGCCATCTGATCTGGATCTACACTGTTCGCAAAGGTAGGGGTTGTCGTGAACAGCAGGATAAGGGTTAATGTCCGTTTGAGATTTCTATCCCAGATCATCAATATACATAGATACAAAATACTGTATAGAAGTTATGGCAACCATAAGTTGAAGACATGCTCAGTCACTGGCCTTTGCTAGTAACTTGAATTACCTGCTCTTGTATCCAGACTCGAGACCTATTTCAGCCTCTGGTCCAACTGAACTAGGTACTAACAATACATGTACACAACAACCTTATTATAGCACTGTTTCTTATAACGTGGTTTTGGAAATAATATGGTTTCAAGATGGATATAAAACAAGAGGCCCATGGGCCACTATGCTCACCAGAGCTCAGGTGGGCACTGCCAAACTGCAGCCATGTATTTCAACATGATATCATTTTAATCTGCCAAATGAACCCCCATATCCAAATGAGCATCAATGTGGACTCAGTATATGAAGCATTAGGCCTTTTATGAAGTAGAGGGGGTGGGGCATGGACCCAATGGAGCCCTGGTTGGTATCACAGTTTTATTCACTAAATGTGTCTTATCACAAAGAACAAGAATATATATGGTTTAGCAGTGGGGATCTGCATGGCTGGAGATATAAGTGGAGGGGTTGGAGCATGCCCTGTCGTTCCCAGGAAAGCCCAAGATTGTTGTCCCTAAATGTGTCTCATCATAAGGACCAAGTATATATATGGTTTAGGAGTGGGAATCTGAACGGTTTCCAAGATATCCTTTTATGAAGTGGAAAGGAGAGGACTGGCCCCTGCGGACACCCCTACAGTAGGTGTGCTAATAATAAGGAACAAGAACATATATGAATATGGGGTGGGGATTTGAATGGTTTCTGAAATATATGGCCTTTTATGAAGTGGAAGGGCGGGGCACATTGCCTCAGCACAAAGAGACCCCCAAGTTGGTGTGACTGAATGAGTCTTATCATAAGGAACAAGAATATATATGGTTTAGGGGTGGGGATCTGAACTATTTCTGAGATATGTGGCTTTTAATGAAGTCAAGCGGTGGAGCAAGGCCCGGGCATGCCCCGGGGACTCACAAGCTGGTGTCAATGAATGTGCCTTATCATAAGGAAGATGAATATATATGGTTTAGGGGTGGGGCTCTAAACAGTTTCTGAGATATAAGGCCTTTTGTGAAGTGCAGGGGTGGGGCAAGGCCCAGGGAGACCCCCAGGTTGGTGTAAATGAAAGTGTCTTATCATAAGGTACAAGAATATATATGGTTTAGGGGTGGGGATCTGTAAGGTTTCCGAGATATTGTGATATTATGAAATGGAGGGGGTGGGGCATGGCCCCAGCACATCCCTGGGGACCCCCAGGTTGGTGTCACTGAATGTGTCTCATCATAATGAACAAGAACATATATGGTTTAGGGGTGGGGATCTGAACAGTTTCTGAGATATATGGCCTTTTGTGAAGTGAAGGGGTGGGGCATGGCTCCGGCGCACCCCGAAAGACCCCCAATTTGGGGTCAATGAATGCGTCTTATCATAAGGAGCAAGAATATATATGGTTTAGGGGTGGGGATCTGTAAGGTTTCCGAGATATTGAGCCTTTTATGAAATGGAGGGGCGGGACATGGCCCCGGCGCATCCCGGGGACCCCCAGTTTGATGTCACTGAATGCGTCTTATCATAAGGAACAAAGAGTATATAGGGTTCAGGGGTGGGGATCTGAATGGTTTCCAAGATATTGGGCCTTTTATGAAGTGGAGGGGGTGGGGCATGGCCTCGGCACATCCCGGAGGACCTCCAGGTTGGTGTCACTGAATGCGTCTTATCAATAGGAACAAGAATATATATGGTTTAGGGGTGGGGATCTGTAAGGTTTCTGAGATATAAGTCATTTTATGAAGTACTGGGGGCGGGGTATGGCCCCGGCACAACCTACTGGACCCCCAGGTTGACATAAAAGCATATGGCTGAGAGAAGTTTACTAAAGGAACATTTCTATGAAAGTTTTGTCAAAATATCTGCAAAGGCTTTGTAGTTAATGCCATTTTTCAATTTTCCCCATTATAAGTCTATGGAAAATCTAAGTTGCCATAGCAACCAAACTAATGAGCCAAATTTCATAAAAAACACAAAACCTGTAAAGGCAAATATGGTGAATATTTCCATAAACTTTCAGCCTCATAGAGCACACGGTTTCTGAGGAGATGATTTTTAAGTTTTTTTTTTTCTATTTTTTCATTTTGGTTTCCATGGCAACCAATACAAACTAGAATTTGTTTTTCTACAAAAACACAGATGTCTCCCCCGTTTTTGACTGCTAAGTATAACCTTGACATTGGAGGTATTGAGCTGGGTCTTGTGTGCAACACATCATCTAATGAAGATGAACATTTCTGCATAGTAACTTTAAAAATGTTCATAGAAAAATAAAAAAATTATTGGCCGTAAACAAAAAAAGCACTTTTTTACCTTTGACCTCTAGGTATGACCTTGACATTGGAGGTATGGACCTTGGTCTTGCACATGACTCATGGTCCAACTTTCAAGCCTCTAGCTCCAACAGTTTTTGAGATATCTTGCTGACAAGATTTTATAAAAAAAAATTCAAAGGGCAATTACTCTTGAAAGGGGCATAATCCGGATGAGAAAAAAATACGTGTCAGCTTATTTTCCATTAGGAATGCATATATGAAATTTCAAAACCATAGCATACACAGTTCTAAAGTTATGCTATGCATCACTTTTAGGATTCATTACAATGGGCACAAATTACCAAAATGACAAAGGGCCATAACTCGCAAAGTATTTTTCGGAATTTTGTCATAAGTTAATCAGTTCATCTACTCATCACCAACAATATACTCAACAACTTTCAAGACTCTAGCTCCAATAATGTTTGAGATATTTTGCTGACAAGATTTTATTAAAAAAATTTCAAAGGGCAATAACTCTTGAAAGGGGCATAATCCGGACGAGAAAAAGAATACGGGTCAGCTAATTTTTCATGAGGAACCCATATATGAAATTTCAAAACCCTAGCATACACGGTTCTAAAGTTATGCTATGCATCACTTTTAGCATACATTACAATGGGCACAAATTACCAAAATGACAAAGGGCCATAACTCACAAAGAATTTTTTGGAATTTTGTCAAAAGTTAATCAGTTCATCTACTCATCACCACCAATATATTCACCAACTTTCAAGCCTCTAGCTCCAATAGTTTTTGAGATATCTGCTGACAAGATTTTATTAAAAAAAAAATTCAAAGGGCAATAACTCTTGAAAGGGGCATAATCCGGATGAGAAAAAAATACGTGTCAGCTTATTTTCCATCAGAAATGCATATATGAAATTTCAAAATTATAGCATACACTGTTCTAAAGTTATGCTATGCATCACTTTTAGCATACATTACAATGGGCACAAATTACCAAAATGACAAAGGGCCATAACTCACAAAGTATTTTTCGGAATTTGTCATAAGTTAATCAGTTCATCTACTCATCACCAACAATCTATTCACCAACTTTCAAGGCTCTAGCTACAATAGTTTTTGAGATATCTTGCTGACAAGATTTTATTAAAAAAAATCAAAGGGCAATAACTCTTGAAAGGGGCATATTCCGGACGAGAAAAAAAATACACGTCAGCTAATTTTCCATGAGGAATCCATATATGAAATTTCAAAACCCTAGCATACATGGTTCTAAAGTTATGCTATGCATCACTTTTAGCATACATTACAATGGGCACAAATTACCAAAATGACAAAGGGCCATAACTCACAAAGTATTTTTCGGAATTTTGTCATAAGTTAATCAGTTCATCTACTCATCACCATCAATATAATCACCAACTTTCAATGCTCTAGCTCCAATAGTTTTTGAGATATCTTGCTGACAAGATTTTATTAAAAAAAAAAATTCAAAGGGCAATAACTCTTGAAGGGGGCATAATCGGGATGAGAAAAAAAATACGCGTCAGCTAATTTTCCATGAGGAATCCATATATGAAATTTCAAAACCCTAGCATACACGGTTCTTTAGTTATGCTATGCATCAAAAGCGTAATGGACGGACGAACGAACCAGAACCAATATGCCCCTCAAACTTTTTCAAAGTTGGGGGCATAATAAGAAAGTTATTGACAGAACACAAAAAAAGGCCCTTTTTTTACCTTTAACCTCTATGTATGACCTTGACCTTTCAGGTATTAAACTGGGTCATGCGTGCAACACATCATCTCATGGTGGTTAACATTTCTGCCTAGCAATTTCAAAATCCATCTAAAAATAAGAAAGTTATTGACCAAACACGAAAAAAGGCCCCTTTTTTACCTTTGACCTCTATGTATGACCTTGACATTTTAGGTACCAAACTGAATCATGCATGCAACACATCGTCCCATGATAGTTAACATGTTTGCCAAGTAACTTCAAATTCTATTTAAAAATAGGCAAGTTATTGACAAAACCCGAAAAAAGGCCCCTTTTTTTACCTTTGACCTCTAAGTATGACCTTGACCTTTGAGGTAACAACCTGGGTCATGCGCGCAACACATCGCCTTATATTGGTTCACATTTCTGCCATGTGATTTCAAAATCCATCTCAAAATAAGAAAGTTATTGACCAAATACGAAAAAAAGGCCCACATTTTTACCTTTGACCTCTAAGTATGACCTTGACCTTTGAGGTACCGACCTGCCTCATGTGCACCACACATCGTCTCATGATTGTTAATAATTATGCCAAGTAATTTAAAAATCCATCTCAAAATTAGAAAGTTATTGACCAAATAAGAAAAAAAGGCCCCTTTTTTGACCTTTGACCTCTAAGTATGACCTTGACCTTTGAGGAACCGACCTGCATCATGGGCACCACACATCGTCTTATGGTTGTTAATAATTATGCCAAGTAATTTTAAAATCCATCTCAAAATAAGAAAGTTATTGACCAAATACGAAAAAAAGGCCCCTTTTTTGACCTTTGACCTCTAAGTATGACCTTGACCTTTGAGGTACCGACCTGCCTCATGCGCACCACACATCGTCTTATGATTGTTAATAATTATGCCAAGTAATTTTAAAATCCATCTCAAAATAAGAAAGGTATTGACCAAATACGAAAAAAAGGCCCCTTTTTTGACCTTTGACCTCTAAGTATGACCTTGACCTTTAAGGTACCGACCTGCCTCATGCGCACCACACATCGTCTTATGGTTGTTAATATTTCTGCCGAGTAATTTTAAAATCCATCAAAAAATAAGAAAGTTATTGACCGGAAACGATTTGTCCATACATATATACATACCAACAAACTTCCAAGGGAGATAATTCAAAAAGTATAAAAGCGAGAGTTATGGTTCTTGCGCACTGCACGTCGTCTAATGCTGATTAATATTTATACGAAGTTTCGTGACGATAGCTCTAACGGTTTTCAAGTTACAGAGCGGACTTGAAAGTGTGACAGACGGACAGACGGACAGACAGACAGACGGACAGACGGACAGACAGACAGACAGACGCCCGGGGGAAAAACAATATGTCTCTCCGAAAAAAAAATTTTCGGGGGAGACATAATGAGCAGTAGGCCTAAAATCATATGGCAGATAGTAGATTGCCTAAGGAATATTTCTATGAAAGTTTTGTCAAAATATCTGCAGTGGCTTGGCAGTAAATGCCATTTTTCAATTTTCCCCATTATAAGTCTATGGAAACTCTAAGTTGCCATAGCAACCAAACCAATGAGCCGAATTTCATAAAAAACACAAACTTTCAATCCCCCAACCCAAGGATGCTATAGATGAAATTTGGGCCCAATGGGCCTAAGGGCTTCAGAGGAGATGTCGTTTAAATGTGTTGACGTCACACGACGACGCAGACGCCGACGGACAACTGCCTATCCTATAAGCTCCCCCGGAGCCTTCGGCTCTGGTGAGCTAAAAATATATAGATTATATAGAAAAATAACCATGACTCCCAAAAAGGATAGATTATATAGAAAAAATGACCATAAATGGTCATTTTTCTATGTTATCTATATATTTTTGGGAGCTTACCACTATTAAAATATTTTCCATAGGAGACAATAGTAACCTTTTACATGCTCCCACAAAAACTACACATACAAAACTTTTCAAACCTTACTTATTTATAGAGCCATCCTAGCTCAACAAGTTGATGAGAAAAAATCCACATGTTGCCCATCTCCTTTTCAAGTTATGGTCCGCCATGTTTGTTTACATACAGATTCGCAGTGAATACAAGCCGGCTT
This sequence comes from Lucinisca nassula, assembly GCA_963580285.1. Lineage (NCBI taxonomy): Eukaryota > Metazoa > Mollusca > Bivalvia > Lucinida > Lucinidae > Lucinisca > Lucinisca nassula. The sequence goes on from OY757020.1 coordinate 100,223,935, forward strand.
TTTAACGGAGAGGTGACAATATAAAATCAGCCACAATTTCTTTGAGCTTGCAGATATAATTATAAAACACACATCATTTTATTTCCTTATAATTATCCTTTTCTCACATTGAAATGAAACATGGGATATTTATCCAATGGAAGCCTGCCTGGTATTTAGACTGCAACTAAAAGCTCTGTCCCAAAGTGATAAAACCCAGTACCTCCAGTATTTAGTGCAAAGCTACCTAGACCAAACCCTTATTGTCTTTATGATCCATCAAAAGCATTGTCAAATAGACATTTAGATCATATCTAATAATCTAAGCATGCATAATAAATGTTCAGTGACAAAGAATCTTTGAAGTTTGCGAAAAACTTATCGCTTTCAGATTCTTCAATGAAAGCCGAACAAACAATATTTTGTGAAAAAACGCAAACTTTACCTCTTTCTGGAATGGAACCCAGACGCCGGCTGGCATCAGTGGTTCTTCTGCTATGTCTTTGGAACACTTCAATCCTAAAATGCACTAAAGTATGCCTTAATAGCATACCAACTGGTATTTATGGCTGATTTCACACCTATACCCCCTATTTTATGTAAAAATGATATTTCGATGATAAAACTTTGACAAAAATGATTATAAATGCCTTAATACCATGAGAAATAGTGGATCTATATCTGTTCAGATCCTTTAACATGAATCTAACTAGAATTTGTTTTTCTACAAAAACACAGATTTCTCCCCCGTTTTTGACTGCTAAGTATAACCTTGACATTGGAGGTATTGAGCTGGGTCTTGTGTGCAACACATCATCTAATGAAGATGCACATTTCTGCACAGTAACTTTAAAAATGTTCATAGAAAATTAAAACAGTTATTGGCCGTAAACAAAAAAAGCACTATTTTACCTTTGACCTCTAAGTATGGCCTTGACCTTTGAGGTACAACACATCGTCTCATGATGGTTAACATTTCTGCCAAGTAATTTAATAATCCATCAAAGAATAAGGAAGTTATTGACTGTCCTTTTTTTTACCTTTGACCTCTAGGTATGACCTTGACATTGGAGGTATGGACCTTGGTCTTGCACATGACTCATGGTCCAACTTTCAAGCCTCTAGCTCCAATAGTTTTTGAGATATCTTGCTGACAAGATTTTATTTAAAAAAATTCAAAGGGCAATAACTCTTGAAAGGGGCATAATCCGGATGAGAAAAAAAATACGCGTCAGCTTATTTTCCATTAGGAATGCATATATGAAATTTCAAAACCATAGCATACACAGTTCTAAAGTTATGCTATGCATCACTTTTAGCATTCATTACAATGGGCACAAATTAGCAAAATGACAAAGGGCCATAACTCGCAAAGAATTTTCGGAATTTTGTCAAAAGTTAATCAGTTCATATACTCATCACCACCAATATACTCAACAACTTTCAAGGCTCTAGCTCCAATAGTGTTTGAGATATTTTGCTGACAAGATTTTATCAAAAAAATTTCAAAGGGCAATAACTCTTGAAAGGGGCATAATCCTGACGAGAAAAAAAATACGTGTCAGCTAATTTTTCATGAGGAACCCATATATGAAATTTCAAATCCCTAGCATACACGGTTCTTTAGTTATGCTATGCATCAAAAGTGTAATGGACGGACGTACGAACCAGAACCAATATGCCCCTCCAACTTTTTCAAAGTTGGGGGCATAATAAGAAAGTTATTGACAGAACACAAAAAGGCCCTTTTTTTACCTTTAACCTCTATGTATGACCTTGACCTTTCAGGTATTAAACTGGGTCATGCGTGCAACACATCATCTCATGGTGGTTAACATTTCTGCCTAGCAATTTTATAATCCACCAAAAAATAAGAAAGTTATTGACCAAACACGAAAAAGGCCCCTTTTTTACCTTTGACCTCTATGTATGACCTTGACATTTTAGGTACCAAACTGAATCATGCATGCAACACATCGTCCCATGATAGTTAACATGTTTGCCAAGTAACTTCAAATTCTATTTAAAAATAGGCAAGTAATTGACAAAACCCCAAAAAAGGCCCCTTTTTTACCTTTGACCTCTAAGTATGACCTTGACCTTTGAGGTACCAACCTGGGTCATGCACGCAACACATCGCCTTATATTGGTTCACATTTCTGCCATGTGATTTCAAAATCCATCTCAAAATAAGAAAGTTATTGACCAAATACAAAAAAAAAGGCCCACTTTTTGACCTTTGACCTCTAAGTATGACCTTGACCTTTGAGGTACCGACCTGCCTCATGTCCACCACACATCGTCTCATGATTGTTAATAATTATGCCAAGTAATTTTAAAATCCATCTCAAAATTAGAAAGTTATTGACCAAATACCAAAAAAAGGCCCCTTTTTTGACCTTTGACCTCTAAGTATGACCTTGACCTTTGAGGAATCGACCTGCCTCATGCGCATCACACATCATCTTATGGTTGTTAATAATTATGCCAAGTAATTTTAAAATCCATCTCAAAATAAGAAAGTTATTGACCAAATACCAAACTAGAAATGGTGTTTGTAAAACACAATGCCCCCAACCTCTGCTTGTCCTTAGATGGCAAAATATTCAACAAATATTGTTAAAGACTCAAAAACATACAACAAGAATTCCCCCGAAGGCTATGTCGCGCCTGTGGGGGCGCAAAGTCACCAAACCATGAAATCTAGGTCAAGGTCAAACATAGATGCCTACATAAAAATTTCACTCCTAGTTGCAAGCATGTACCAAGTATCATCAATGAAACTCTTAAAAACAGACTCTTACATCAGGGTGAAAGTTAGGGTTGTCAAACTATTTTACAAAGTCAGTGAACCATAAAATGTAGGTCAAGGTCAGAAATGGATACTTGCATTGAAGTTTCAATTCCTAAATGCAAGCTTGTACCAAATACAATTAATGAAGCTGTAATAGATCTTGAGAAATGGACTCTTACATTAGATAGAAAGTTAGGGTGGTCGCAATAATTCACAAAGTCAGTGAACCATGAAATATGGGTAAAAGTCAAATATGAATGCTTGCGTTGCAATTGCAATTCCTAGATGCAAGTTTGTGCCAATTATAATTTAAAAAGTTTTAATAGTTTTTGAGAAATGGTGAAAGTCAGGGTGGTCGCAATAATTCACGAAGTCAGTGAACCATGAAATATAGGTCAAGGTCAGAAATGAATGCTTGCGTTGAAGTTGCAATGCCTGGATGCAAGTTTGTACCAAGAATGATTAATGAAGCTCAAATAGTTCTCAAGATATGGACTTAATGACAAGATTTTATTAAAAAAAACAAGGCATCGCATGCGATACAAATCCCCTCGCACAAGACAACTTCGTGTGCGGAAAACACTAAAATGGCAAAAGTCCAACTTGCTTGAGATATTATCATATGCAACATTTGTGTAAAGTTTGTTTAAAAATATATCCATAAATGTAGGTTCTAGAGTGATGACAATAATTCTCTAAAAATAGTCAAAGGGACCTTGACTTGAGGCCATGGCCGCGAAGTAGATCTTGCTCATGATATTATCATAAGCATCTTTTGTGTGAAGTTAGATTAAAATCATAAATGTAGGCGGTAGAGCAATGACAAAGTTTTTCTAAAAATAGCCATAGTGACCTTGACCTTGAGGTCATGACCTTGAAAGTCAAAGCAATTCGAGATATTACCATAAGAAACATTTGTGTGAAGTTCTATTAACATCCATTAATAAATGTAGGCACTAGAGTGATGACAAATATTTTCTAAAAATAGCCACAGTGACCTTGACCTTGAAAGTCGAAATAGTTCGAGATATTGTCATAAGGAACATTTGTGTGAAGTTATACTGAAATCGGTGAAGAAATGTAAGCGCTAGAACCATGTCAAAGTTTTTCTAAAAATAGCAACAGTGACCTTGACCTTGAAAGTCAAACTGACTCGAGGTATTGTCATAAGGAACATTTGTGTGAAGTTATATTGAAATCAGTGAAGAAATGTAGTCGCTAGGGCAATGACAAAGTTTTTCTAAAAATAGCCACAGTGACCTTGACCTTGAAAGTCGAAATCGCTTGAGATATTGTCTTAAGGAACATTTGTGTGAAGTTATATTGAAATTAGTGAAGAAATGTAAGCGCTAGAGCATTGACCAAGTTTTTCTAAAAATAGCCACAGTGACCTTGACCTTGAAAGTGGAACTCGCTACAGATATTGTCATAAGAAACATTTGTGTGAATCGATTTTGAAATTGGTGAAAAAATGTAAGCGCTACAGCAATGAAAAAGTTTTTCTAAAAATAGCCACAGTGACCTTGACCTTGAAAGTCGAACTCTTTCGAGGTATTGTCATAAGGATCATTTGTGTGAAGTTATATTAAAATCGGTGAAGAAATGTAGCCGCTGGAGCGATGACAAAGTTTTTCTAAAAATAGCCATTGTGACCTTGACCTTGAAAGTTGAAATGGCTTGAGATATTGTCATAAGGAACATTTGTGTGAAGTTGTATTGAAATCAGTGAAGAAATGTAAGCGCTAGAGCGTTGACAAAGTTTTTCTAAAAATAGCCACAGTGACCTTGACCTTGAAAGTGGAACTCGCTAGAGATATTGTCATAAGGAACATTTGTGTGAAGTTATATTGAAATTGGTGAAGAAATGTAGGCGCTAGAGCGATGACAAAATTTTTCTAAAAATAGCTACAGTGACCTTGACCTTGAGGTCATGACCCTGAAAGTCGAACACACTCAAGATATTGTCATAAGGAACATTTGTGTGAAGTTATATTGAAATCGGTGAAGAAATGTAGGCGCTAGAGCGATGACAAAATTTTTCTAAAAATAGCTACAGTGACCTTGACCTTGAGGTCCTGACCCTGAAAGTCGAACACACTCGAGATATTGTCATAAGGAACATTTGTGTGAAGTTATATTGAAATCAGTGAAGAAATGTAGGCGCTAGAGCAATGACAAAGTTTTTCTAAAAATAGCCACAGTGACCTTGACCTTGATGTCATGACCTTGAAAGTCAACCTCGCTCAAGATATAGTCATAAGGCACATTTGTGTGAAGTTATATTGAAATCAGAGAAGAAATGTAGGCGCTAGAGTAATGACAAAGTTTTTCTTAAAATAGCCACAGTGACCTTGACCTTGAGGTCATGACCTTGAAAGTCGAACTCGCTGAGATATTGTCATAAGAAACATTTGTGTGAAGTTATATTGAAATTGGTGAAGAAATGTAGGCGCTAGAGCGATGACAAAGTTTTTCTAAAAATAGCCACAGTGACCTTGACCTTGAGGTCATGACCTTGAAGTCGAACTCGCTCGAGATTTTTTTATAAGGAACATTAGTGTGAAGTTATATTGAAATTGGTGAAGAAATGTAGGCGCTAGAGTGATGACAAAGTTTTTCTAAAAATAGCCACAGTGACCTTGACCTTGAGGTCATGACCTTGAAAGTCGAACTCGCTCGAGATTTTTTTATAAGGAACATTTGTGTGAAGTTATATTGAAATTGGTGAAGAAATGTAGGCGCTAGAACGATGACAAAGTTTTTCGCAAATTACCAAAATGACAAAGGGCCATAACTCACAAAGTATTTTTCGGAATTTTGTCATAAGTTAATCAGTTCATCTACTCATCACCACCAATCTATTCACCAACTTTCAAGGCTCTAGCTCCAATAGTTTTTGAGATATCTTGCTGGCAAGATTTTATTAAAAAAAAAACTCAAAGGGCAATAACTCTTAAAAGGGGCATAATCCAGATGAGAAAAAAAATATGCGTCAGCTAATTTTCCATGAGGAATCCATATATGAAATTTCAAAACCCTAGCATACACGGTTCTAAAGATATACTATGCATCACTTTTAGCATACATTACAATGGGCACAAATTACCAAAATGACAAAGGGCCATAACTCACAAAGTATTTTTCGGAATTTTGTCAAAAGTTAATCAGTTCATCTACTCATCACCACCAATATATTCACCAACTTTCAAGGCTCTAGCTCCAATAGTTTTTGAGATATCTTGCTGACAAGATTTTATTAAAAAAATTTCAAAGGGCAATAACTCTTAAAAGGGGCATAATCCGGACAAGAAAAAAAATACGCGTCAGCTAATTTTCCATGAGGAATCCATATATGAAATTTCAAAACCCTAGAATACACGGTTCTAGAGTTATGCTATGCATCACTTTTAGCATACATTACAATGGGCACAAATTACCAAAATGACAAAGGGCCATAACTCACAAAGTATTTTTCGGAATTTTGTCAAAAGTTAATCAGTTCATCTACTCATCACCACCAATCTATTCACCAACTTTCAAGGCTCTAGCTCCAATAGTTTTTGAGATATCTTGCTGACAAGATTTTATTAAAAAAATTTCAAAGGGCAATAGCTCTTGAAGGGGGCATAATCTGGACGAGAAAAAAAATACGCGTCGGCTAATTTTCCATGAGGAATCCATATATGAAATTTCAAAACCCTAGCATACACGGTTCTAAAGATATGCTATGCATCACTTTTAGCATACATTACAATGGGCACAAATTACCAAAATGACAAAGGGCCATAACTCTCAAAGTATTTTTCGGAATTTTGTCAAAAGTTAATCAGTTCATCTACTCATCACCACCAATATAATCAACAACTTTCAAGGCTCTAGCTCCAATAGTTTTTGAGATATCTTGCTGACAAGATTTTATCAAAAAAATTTCAAAGGGCAATAACTCTTGAAGGGGGCATAATCCGGACGAGAAAAAAAATACGCGTCGGCTAATTTTCCATGAGGAATCCATATATGAAATTTCAAAACCCTAGCATACACGGTTCTTTAGTTATGCTATGCATCAAAAGCGTAACGGACGGACGAACGGACGAACGGACGAACGAACCAGAAGCAATATGCCCCTCCAACTTTTTCAAAGTTGGGGGCATAAAAAGGCCCCTTTTTTGACCTTTGACCTCTAAGTATGACCTTGACCTTTGAGGTACCGACCTGCCTCATGCGCACCACACATCGTCTTATGGTTGTTAATATTTCTGCCGAGTAATTTTAAAATCCATCAAAAAATAAGAAAGTTATTGACCGGACACAATTTGCCCATACATATCTACATACCAACAAACTTCCAAGGGAGATAATTCAAAAAGTATAAATGCGAGAGTTATGGTTCTTGCGCACTGCACGTCGTCTAATGCTGATTAATATTTATACGAAGTTTCGTGAAGATAGCTCTAACGGTTTTCAAGTAACAGAGCGGACACGAAAGTGTGACAGACGGACAGACAGACGCCCGGGGGAAAAACAATATGTCTCTCCGAAAAAAATTTTTTCGGGGGAGACATAATCAATAAGAACCAATAAGAGATGAGAAAACTTATCATGATATTGCAGCAGAGACAATTTTGAAGTTTTGCTTTCGCTAGAGACCAAGGCCAAAAACCATGTAGCCTTACTGTTATATTCCAGATGGAGTAGATTCTTTCTCTTGTGTTTCTGGTTATACACTAACTATAAGACTTTTTCCAAAACAAACCCATTAACAATTGATTAACATGGCTTTAAAGTACCACCCCCCCCCCCCCCCCCCAAAAAAAAATGCACAGATCAGAAGCAAAAACTGATCAGATACACCCAGCTAGACCTAAATTACCACAAACCTTACAATTTTTTACAGTTTCTATGGCAAACCACATGCCAGGAATATCCATTTTATGATACAGAATTGGATAGAACCTACCAATGTGTGAAAAAATGATGTAAAGACTGAAAACTGGAGTGTGGGGCTCATTTTCCTACTTTTGGTATAGGGAGCTTACCACTAAATATTTTCCATAGGCGACAATAGTAACCTTTTACATGCTCCCACAAAAACTACACATACAAAACTTTTCAAACCTTACTTATTTATAGAGCCATCCTAGCTCAACAAGTTGATGAGAAAAAATCCACATGTTGCCCGTCTCCTTTTCAAAGTTATGGTCCGCCATGTTTGTTTACATGCAGATTCGCAGTGAATACAAGCCGGCTTTTTAACGGAGAGGTGACAATATAAAATTAGCCACAATTTCTTTGAGCTTGCAGACATAATTATAAAACACACATCATTTTATTTCCTTATAATTATCCTTTTCTCACATTGAAATGAAACATGGGATATTTATCCAATGGAAGCCTGCCTGGTATTTAGACTGCAACTAAAAGCTCTGTCCCAAAGTGATAAAACCCAGGACCTCCAGTAATTAGTGCAAAGCTACCTATAGTTTGGATATAACATGGTTGTTTAAATAACATAGTTTCTGCTTTGGACCCCAACAATAGTGTTATAAAAGATATCTCAAAGGTCAGGGCCTGACAAAGTCCAAATTTTGGCTGGGCAAGTGATTTTTTATTTCACTTGCCCAGAAAATATATAGAATATATAGCGAATATTCTAATTCTGAGCTACTTTCAAGATGCTGTGGACTGCTGCCAGGCAAGTGTTTGAAGGCCCTGAAGGGTGTTGGATTTGTGACAATCACTACGATTTACTTTTAGGGGGAGATAATGCAAATACTGTGGCACCCAGAGTTGTTGTTGCTCATGTCATGCTGTGTCAACCTTAGCTAGTCAACCTGGCATATAATTGTACCAAGTATCATCAACTGTCCTCAAAGGGTGTTAGAAATAAGGGAATCCTATATTAAGACCACCTCTGGCACTGTTCAAAAGTGGTCTTAGACCACTTTTGAACAGTGCCAAAGGTGGTCTCCCACTAGAGCATACTGGATATAGAAAGCATAAAGAAAATGTACCTGAAACCCTGAAACCTTCTAAATATGCTTTAAAAGCACAATTTGTCTTAATTTTAGGTGGTCCTTAATAGCGGAATTTCACTGTATATATACTGTCAGGGTAGATAATTAAAATATTCTGGCACCAACAGTTGTGCTTCTTGCACATGACATGCCTTCTCAACCTTGTGTACAAATTGTACCAATCGCCATCAATATATCTCAAAGGGTGTTGGAGTTAGGGCGATCACAATGTTATATTGTCAAGGGAGATAACTAAAATACCAAAGCACCTAGAGTTATGGTGCTTTATCATGACAGACTTTCTTAACCTCATGTACAATTGTATGACCTATACAGTGTTGATGGGGATGTTAAACCGAAAATCAAACAAAAAACAAAATCATGTACAATTGTACCATCATTATATCTCAATGAGTGTTTGGAGTTATGGGGATCATAATGTTTGGGGAAATAACAAAAAACACCATGGCACCGAGAGTTGTGGTACTTGCACATGACATAACTTCTCACCCTTGTGTTCAACTGAACCAAGTACCATCAATATATCTCAGAGGGTATTTAAGTTATGGTGGTCACAAGGCTGTGCCTACAGGTGGATGATCAGCGTAATGGACGCTATCCCAGAACCAACATTTTTCTGTATGATCTATACATTTTTGTTTGGATAAAACATGGCTGTTTAACTAAGACAGTCTGTGCAAAAGTGTTCTGAAGAAGTTGTGGTGCATTAAAAACTTACATACCTGGTTGACTATAAACCTGTCATTTCTGTCAAGTAGATGTAGAAATGGAGTCCACACTGACTCTTTGTTGCGCTTTGAGTACTGTTTTAAGATCTCCACTCTTGACTTGTCTTCCTGAAATGAAAGACAACATGAGTGAGTGAGTGTTTGAGTTTTACGTCTCACCAACTGCTAAGATCATACGTAGATGAGACCTCGGTTTAAATACTCATCCAAAAGTCTGGAGAAGCCCGGGAACAATCCTGCGACCCCTGGTTTACAAGGCAAGTAGCGTAACCACTACATAACGGAGGCTTCTAAAGACAACATGAACACCGCTACAAGAAAACATAGCCCCAGATAAGAGGGGATATCCACGTATCATTTTTTTCATTTCTGCATGAAAACATATGTTGTGGGTACTCATTAGAAGTGCCTCAACCAGGCGCTTCTAATGAGTACCCACAACATGTTTTTGTGCAGAAATGATGAGGCGCTTCTAATGAGTACCCACATATTTTCGTGCAGAAATAAGAAAAATATCAGTACTTTTCCGATGAAAAAATGCCTTATCTGGAGGTATGGAAAACCTGTCTTTATGGTTTGGGACCAGATAAGACACAAACCAGCCTGGTCATCTACACAGACAACCACCAGTAATTGGAATTTTAGATACAGAAACTACATTACGATAACACATCCATGCCACGTAGTGCATTCCTTCATATCTTCTAAATTTGTGATATTTTTCTGATTTGTTCTCAAACCATAGATTGTAGGTGTTTGTAAGAACCACCTCATTGAGGCGGTTCTAACAAGTACCCATAACCTATGCCTTAGAGCAGAAATTAGAGAAATTAGAAATGGTGTTTGTAAAACACAATGCCCCCAACCTTTGCTTGTCCCTAGATGGCAAAATATTCAACAAATATTGTTAAAGACTCAAAAACATACAACAAGAATTCTGCCGAATGCTATGTCGCGCCTGTGGGGGCGCAAAGTCACCAAACCATGAAATCTAGGTCAAGGTCAAACATGGATGCCTGCATAAAAATTTCACTCCTAGTTGCAAGCATGTACCAAGTATCATCAATGAAACTCTTAAAACAGACTCTTACATCAGGGTGAAAGTTAGGGTTGTCACACTATTTTACAAAGTCAGTGAACCATAAAATGTAGGTCAAGGTCAGAAATGGATACTTGCATTGAAGTTTCAATTCCTAAATGCAAGCTTGTACCAAAAACAATTATTGAAGCTCTAATAGATCTTGAGAAATGGACTCTTACATTAGGGTGAAAGTCAGGGTGGTCGCAATAATAAAGTCGGAGAACCATGAAATATGGGTCAAAGTCAAATATGGATGCTTGCGCTGCAGTTGCAATTCCTAGATGCAAGTTTGTACCAATTATAATTTAAAAAGCTTTAGTAGTTTTTGAGAAATGGACTCTTACATTAGAGTGAAAGTCAGGGTGGTCGCAATAATTCACGAAGTCAGTGAACCATGAAATATAGGTCAAGGTCAGATATGGATGCTTGCCTTGAAGTTGCAATGCCTGGATGCAAGTTTGTACAAAGAATGATTAATGAAGCTCTAATAGTTCTCAAGATATGGACTTGCTGACAAGATTTTATTAAAAAAAAAAAAACAAGGCATCGCATGCGATACAAATCCCTTGGCACAAGACAATTAGTGTGTGGAAAACACTGAAATGGCAAAAGTCCAACTTGCTTGAGATATATTATCATATGCAACATTTGTGTAAAGTTTGTTTAAAAATTCATCCATAAATGTAGGTTCTAGAGTGATGACAATATTTCTCTTAAAATAGTCATAGGGACCTTGACTTGAGGCCATGACCGTGAAGTAGATCTTGCTCAAGATATTATCATAAGCATCTTTTGTGTGAAGTTAGATTAAAATCATAAATGTAGGCGGTAAAAGCAATTATAAAGTTTTTCTAACAAGATGTGTTTGTGAAACACTGATGCCCCCGGACAGCGCCAATGTTAATGTTTTTAAAAATTTTGAAAAAAATAGGTCAAAGGTCAAGGTCAAGGTCACGAAATCAAAAATTATGGTACCACTGGAAAGGTCTTGTGATAAGGTATACACATGTGAAATATGAAAGCTCTATCTATTACCATTCAAAAGTTATGCCCAATGTTAAAGTTTTTGCAGACGGACAAACGGACTAACAGACAAACGGACAAACAGACGGACAGACCAAAAACTATATGCCCCCGAATCTCTTAGATTCCGGGGGCATAAAAATAGCCACAGTGACCTTGACCTTGAGGTCATAACCTTGAAAGTCAAAGCAACTCGAGATATTACCATAAGAAACATTTGTGTGAATTTCTATTAACATCCATCAATAAATGTAGGCACTAGAGCGATGACAAAGTTTTTCTAAAGATAGCCACAGTGACCTTGACCTTGAAAGTCAAAATGGCTCAAGTTATTGTCATAAGGCACATTTGTGTGAAGTTATACTGAAATCGGTGAAGAAATGTAAGCGCTAGAGCAATGACAAAGTTTTTCTAAAAAAAGCCACAGTGACCTTGACCTTGAAAGTCAAAATCGCTCAAGATATTGTCATAAGGAACATTTGTGTGAAGTTATATTGAAATTGGTGAAGAAATGTAAGCGCTAGAGCCATGACAAAGTTTTTCTAAAAATAGCCACAGTGACCTTGACCTTGAAAGTGGAACTCGCTACAGATATTGTCATAAGGAACATTTGTGTAAAAAGATTTTGAAATTGGTGAAAAAATGTAAGCGCTAGAGCAATGACAAAGTTTTTCTAAAAATAGCCAGTGACCTTGACCTTGAAAGTCTAACTCTTTCGAGGTATTGTCATAAGGATCATTTGTGTGAAGTTAAATTGAAATCGGTGAAGAAATGTAGGCGCTAGAGCGATGACAAAGTTTTTCTAAAAATAGCCACAGTGACCTTGACCTTGAAAGTGGAACCCGCTAGAGATATTGTCATAAGGAACAGTTGTGTGAAGTTATATTGAAATCATTGAAGAAATGTAGGTGCTGGAGCGATGACAAAGTTTTTCTAAAAATAGCCATTTCAAAGGGCAATAACTCTTGAAAGGGGCATAATCCGGATGAGAAAAAAAATACGCGTCAGCTTATTTTCCATTTGGAATGCGTATATGAAATTTCAAAACCATAGCATACACAGTTCTAAAGTTATGCTATGCATCACTTTTAGCATTCAATACAATGGGCACAAATTACCAAAAGGACAAAGGGCCATAACTCACAAAGTATTTTTCGGAATTTTGTCAAAAGTTGAAGGGGGCATAATCTGGAAGAGAAAAAAATACACGTCAGCTAATTTTCCATGAGGAATCCATATATGAAATTTCAAAACCCTAGCAAACACGGTTCTTAAGTTATGCTATGCATCACTTTTAGCATACATTACAATGGGCACAAATTACCAAAATGACATAGGGCCATAACTCACAAAGTATTTTTCAGAATTTTGTCAAAAGTTAACCAGTTCATCTACTCATCACCACCAATATATTCACCAACTTTCAAGGCTCTAGCTCCAATAGTTTTTGAGATATCTTGCTGACAAGATTTTATTAGAAAAATTTCAAAGGGCAATAACTCTTGAAGGGGCATAATCTGGAAGAGAAATGTATACACATCAGCTTATTTTCCATCAGAAATGCCTATATGAAATTTCAAAACTATAGCATACACGGTTCTAAAGTTATGCTATGCATCACTTGTAGCATACATTACAATGGGCACAAATTACCAAAAGGACAAAGGGCCATAACTCACAAAGTATTTTCAGAATTTTGTCATAAGTTCATCTACTCATCACCACCAATCTATTCACCAACTTTCAAGGCTCTAGCTCCAATAGTTTGAGATATCTTGCTGACAAGATTTTATTAAAAAAATTTCAAAGGGCAATAACTCTTAAAAGGGGCATAATCCGGACGAGAAAAAAATACACGTCAGCTAATTTTCCATGAGGAATCCATATATGAAATTTCAAAACCCTAGCATACACGGTTCTATAGTTATGCTATGCATCACTTTTAGAATACATTACAATGGGCACAAATTACCAAAATGACAAAGGGCCATAACTCACAAAGTATTTTTCGGAATTTTGTCAAAAGTTAATCAGTTCATCTACTCATCCCCACCAATATATTCGACAACTTTCAAGGCTCTAGCTCCAATAGTTTTTGAGATATCTTGCTGACAAGATTTTATTAAAAAAATTTCAAAGGTTAATAACTCTTGAAGGGGGCATAATCCGGACGAGAAAAAAAATACACGTCAGCTAATTTTTCATGAGGAATCCATATATGAAATTTCAAAACCCTAGCATACACTGTTCTATAGTTATGCAATGCATCAAAAGCGTAACGGACGGACGAACGGACAAACGAACCAGAAGCAATATGCCCCTCCAACTTTTTCAAAGTTTGGGGCATAATAATGTATACCCCTGTAAACCCCAGCTTTTTCTATACAAAGTTACGGCCCCCACCCATCGGGGCTTGAAGAAATAGATGGGCTGCATGATGCTTCCACGCAAAGCTAGACCAACCCGCACACGAGTACTGGTAAACCGCTTAGAGGATCTAAGCCTGCCCAGGCAAAGAGGTATGAGTATCAGACTGTTCATGCTTATAAACCCTATGGTTTCATTGGGTGGCAGGGCTTGAGATGTCATTTCATCTCAATGCCGGGTAAAAGTCCCACAAAATTGGAAGCAACATCTCCAAAATGACCTTTACAGTGTTGACGTCCCAGTCAACACTGTAAAGATCATTTTGGAGATGTTGCTTCCAATTTTGTGGAACTTTTACCCGAGATGAGATGACATCTCAAGCGCTGCCGCCCAATGAAACCAATAGGGTTTATAAGCATGGACGGGCCAACTCGCAACGCTTTGCCTGGGCAGGCTTAGATCCTCTAAGCAGTTTACCAGTATTCGTGTGCGGGTCGGTTTCAGCTCTGCATGGAAGCATCATGCAGCCCATATATTTCTTCAAGCCCCGATGGGCGGGGGCTGCTAGAGGCACTGTAATATGTGAGTAGTGTACACATAGAGGCTGATCAGGCTGCACATTGTCTGTAGGTTTGTAGGAGTATACAACTTCAAACATGTAAATTACATTGGAATTTTTTTTTCCCCAGATATGCCTTCTGCTGCAAACAAGGAAGCACATTTTCTACTTTTTCCTTGTTTTTTTTGTTTGATTTGAGGTTCATTTTGGAGATGTTGCTTCCAATTTTGTGGGATTTTTACCAGACATTGTGATAAAATGACATCTCAAGTCCTATCGCCCAATGAAACAAAAAGGGTTTATAAGCATTCACAGTCTGACTCACACTGCTTTACCTTGGCAGATTTAGATCCTCTAAGTGGTTTACCAGTCCTCGTGTGCGGGTCAGTTTCAGCTTTGCGTGGAAGCATCATGCAGCCCATCTATTTCTTCAAGCCCCAATGAGCTGGGGCCGACCTTTTCCTTGATGTACATATGTCATGATCTTGATCAACTTTTAATGAAATCTGCTGTCATGTGTCAAGCAAAGGAAGTCATGAAATGTATAAACAATGTATTTCTCAGAAATCAACAACCGGTTTTCATTTCAGATTTACCACTACATGTAATTAGGGCCTGAAGAAATAGTTGGGCTGCCTGATGCTTCCATGCAGAGCCGAAACCGACCACACACAAGTACTGGTAAACCGCTTAGAGGATCTACGCCTGCCCAGGCAAAGCGGTGCAAGTTGGACCGCCAATGCTTATAAACCGTATTGGTTTCATTAGTCGACAGGGCTTGAGATGTCATTTCATCTCAATGTCGGGTAAAAGACCCACAAAATTGGAAGCAATGTCTCCAAAATGACCAATATAGTGTTGATGGGAATGTTAAACCTCAAATCAAACAAACAAAACCACTACATGTAAATGAATATATTGAAAATGGAGGAGCCATTGGAAAAATATTTAACACTTATCCCACTGAATAATTAATTAAGCCACACCCATTTCTGATTAGCAACCAATCAAATCACTTGATACAGTATTACAATTCGCAAACTGAAAGACAAACAGTGTAGATATTGATCAAATGGCTTCTTCAGAAGCCATCTGATCTGGATCTACACTGTTTGAAAAGGCATGGGTTGTCGTGAACAGCAGGACAAGGGTCAAACTGCTTTCTTTACAAGATAAAATGTAAAGATTATAAAGTGTCAACTTTTTTGCTTTCTACATTTGTGAACAAAGGTGACTTTACCTATTGATTTTCTGTTTTCTTGGGCTGCCTGATAATCGTTTTTACAAAAATGTACTATTCAAAATACATTCTCATAAGTTTGTAAATGGCAAATGTAATCAATGATGGGGATGTAGCCTCGAATAGAAAATCTCAGGCTCATTATAAGTTTTAGTCTTATGCTCTGCATAGCCAGCCATGAGACTTATATAAACTGAAAACGGACATTACGATAACACATAGTGCATTTTTTCACATCTCCAAAAGGCTACTTTTCTGATGAAAATCTGTGATATTTTATCTTATTTATTATGCAACAATAGGTTGTGGGTGCTCATTATAACAACCTCATTGAGGCGGTTCAAATGAGTACCCATAATCTATGTCTCAGAGCAGAAATAAGAAAACTAATGTATACCCCCGTAAACCCGTTTTCTCTATATAAAGTTGGGTCTAATGGGGTCTTCATTTTACGGACTTGTTCACATAATGAATCCCATCATAGATTCTATTAACTCTTATCCTGCTGTTTATGCCAACCCCTATATTTGGAAACAGTGTAGATCCAGACCAGATGGCCCTGTTTGACATTCAGTTTATGGATTTGTCGGAATTACATCAAGTAATCTGATTGGTTCAGTCAGAAATGGGTGTGGCTAAACTGAATATTCAGCAGGATAAGAGATTAATCTCAAGGTACTGTTATCTCAAGTAAAATTCATGGTTCCATGGAGTTTGTAATAACTCAGGGCCCAGTTGTTCAAAGCATCATTAGCTTAACGAGCTCGTTAGTGGTCAAATTGTTAACTGTTCTAGCAAGTACACTATCGAAAATTTTGTTATTTTTGCTGAAAATATGAGCAGCTTTTGCCTCAGCAAAAGTATCACTATTTTCACCATATTGAATGATCAAAGTTTTAACAATACGTTAGGTAACGATGTCGTTAGTTTTGAACAACTGGCCCCAGGTCTACTGTAAAACTACATGCCCCGTCACTTACCTGTAAGACATCATCTAACATGGTGAGGATGTACTGTAGGGTCTGATCCTTGGCAATATGACTCATCAAGTTGAAGAATGTCTTAGCCAACTGTAGCATGAAAACAACAAACAAAATATATACGTCATAGAAACCTATATTTCTTAATCCATTAAGTACCGGAAACCCCAACAGGGTACCTTGGCAAACAGTGCAGGCCCAGATGAGACTCCACAGAATGCGGTGTCTTATCAGGGCCTACACTATTTGCAGGAAGTTCAGACCGTTTTTCAAATCAATTTGGAAGAAAACACAACCTGAAACCCCTAAATTTTGAAATGGACTCATGCCATATATAAGTGGGAAGCTTCCATTTGGTACAAAAAGGGTTAAGGTTGGTATTTCAGATAACTGAAGGATAATTTTGTCAATTCTCCATTAAAACATATTATGATGTTGCAAATATTCATGGTGATAAATGTAAGATATTTTCCTCAATTTTCTACATAAACATATGTTGTGGTTATTCATTGGAATCACCTGGGCAAGGTGGTTCTGCTGATTATGCACAAAATAGGTTCACATGGAAAAAAAAGGAAAATTATCTTTCAGTTATTACCGGAGACCCACTTTAACTGCTGCTATGATACATTGACAACAGCATGAAAGCTTTGTTTGTATGTTTGTTTGTATTGGAGTTTAACGGCCCAGTCAACACTATTTAGGTCATTTTTGTGCCGGCCAGTTTACCTATCAACACTTTTCCAGGGCAGGCTTATATGTAAGCAGTAAACCAGTACAGTTTAATGGCCCAATCAACACTATTTAGGTCATTTTTGAACCGGTCAGTTTACCTATCCACACTTTTCCAGGGCAGGCTAAGATGTAAGTGGTTAACCAGTACACATTCTTTCATCAGAAACTGACAACTGCCCTTCTTGAATCAGCGGAAGGGAGAGAATGACCGTAGAAAAGATTTCATGATCAATCTCTAAAGAATGTTGACAACCTTTACTGTTCTAGCAAGAAGAATATGTAACACAGTAGTATTTTCTGAAAAAAATGTGAGCAGCTTTTGCATTTGCAAAAGCTGCTCATATTTTTTTGGCAAAAATATTAGTATATTTCCCATATTAAATGATCAAAGATATAACGATATGTCAGCTAATGACATCTTTAGTTTTAAATAACATTAACACTTTCCATCAAACAGTGAAACCTCAATGACCCAAACACAGATGGTTCACTTAACATGGCCGAGTCAAACTTATTCTCGGGTCCCTAGAAAATTACCGTAAAAAATCTGACACCTTGAGGACATGCTGTAACTCTAAAATTTTAACCAAATGTGTTTCACGATCCAGCAAGGAGTCCAAAAGGTGCAGATGGAATGGCAAACAGTGTAGACCCTTCAGGAGCAGTCTGATATGGGTTTGCACTGTTTGCTTAGGCCTGTCTGTCCCAATACTTAGGATCAACTATTTTAATGGAATGCAGCCTCAGCTTGAGCTGAGATAGTTTGAAGATATCTGTTAGAACGCCTTGTTTCTTGTAGTAATTAAGGGCAAATGACTCTGTATTTTCTATTACATGTATACTACTTCTTATTCTTTAAAGTGACAAATTCTTTTAAAATGGCCAACCGTCAGAGAATATATACATGTACAGTAGAACTTCGATGGCTCGAACACCAACGGCTCGTTTACCATGGCTGAGTCGACCCATTTTTGAGTCCCTAGGGAAGTCCTCTGCATAAGAAAAAGTTTGGGATAATTAAGGAGATTTTCGACTTTTATCTTGCAAATGTATGCTGTGTGTACTCATTAGAATCGCCTCAATGAGGCGATTCTAATGAATACACACAGCATACATTTATGTTACAGAACACCAAAAAGAAGTCCAAAAATACCCCCGTTATGTTTTCTGGAAGTATGCAACAGTGGCTCGAACGACCGCTGTTTCGAACAAATTTCTATGGTCCCGAAGGGGTTCGAGCCATCGAAGTTCGACTGCATGTTGTTATAACGAGGGTCGTCCTCTGCAAAACAAAATCATACCTGATGTTTATTTTGTTGTTCTTGTAAGATGGACTGCCTCATTTCTGATGTGACATTGTCAAACTTGGATATAAATTGGAAGTCTTCATTAGATATCATCTGGCCTCTGGAATTAAATGTTTTAGCCATCAGCAGTGGCTTATCAAGAAGAAAGTATTATTATGCACATCAAGAAAAATGTAGAAAGTAATCATCTTTTTTTTTTCAACATGGGGCTACTCTTTACCCATTTTGTACCAGATACCCCAAAACGGGTACCCTTGCAAACAGTGCAGGCCCAGATCAGATGCTGCAGAACGCAGTGCAGCGTCTGATCAGGGCCTACACTGTTTGCAAGAAGTTAAGACATTTTACAAAACAAATTTTGAAGACAACACCACCCCTTCATTTTGGAATGGACTCCTGCCATATATAAGGAGAAAGATTCCATTTGGTACAAAAAGGGTTAAAGGAAAGATTTTGCTCCAGAGGATTCACTATTGGAGCTTGGGAGAGTCTTTCTCTGACACTTCATTGTGCCCACTGTGTGACTGTGTTCTGAATGACTGGGTGAACAAGCTGCTTTAACCCTTTTTGTACCAATATATAGCAGGAGTCTGTTTTTGAAATTTAGGGCTGACAGGTTGTGTTTTCTTCAAAATTTATTCGGAAAATGGTTGAACTTTTTGCAAACAATGTAGGCCCTGACGAGACGCCGCGCTCTGCGGCGTCTGATCTGGGCCTGCACCATTTGCGACGGTACCCGTTTAGGGGTTTCCAGTCTGAAATGTGTTAACACTTAAGGTGCCAAGAAAAACTAAATCTGATAAGTCACTTGCTGAATCTTCTGGTAAACTTTTTAAAAATACCAGTCATGTAGTTTTGCATACATGCAAACAGTGGACCCAAATCTAGGGGAGAAGTCTGATCTGGTTCCACACTGTTTACAACAATGACTTTTAAAGTAACCAGCAGATGGCATAGCAGATAACAATTGTCGTGATTGGCATTATATGGGTTACCGGTAACCCTTATCCTGCTGTTCACGACAACCCCAACCTCTGCAAACAGTGTAGATCCAGATCAGATGGCTTCTGAAGAACAGAATCTACAGTGTTTGACATTCAGTTTGTGAATCTGCAGCAATAAATTACATCAACTTATCTGATTGGTTCAAAGTCAGAAATGGGTGTGGCTAAATTAATTATGCAGAGGGATAAGGGTTAAGACGGCTAAGTACACATGCTTAAAGATACATATTTGCTTCACCATGTATCCCCAAGAGGCAAAAGAAATTTATAATGCATCCTTCTTCAATGAAACTTGAACTTAGATCACTAAAACATGAGTGGCCCGTTTATGGCTAATTAGAACTTATTCTCATCCCTAGATAATTTTGCACCCCCGCCCCCCACCATTGGGGCTTGAAGAAAAAGATGGGCTGCATTGCTTCCACACAGAGCTGAAACCGACGGGCACATGAGTACTGGTAATCCGCAAAGCGGTGCGAGTCGGATCGTCCATGCATATAAACCCTATTGGTTTCATTGGGCAGCAGGGCTTGAGATGTCATTTCATCTCAATTTCGTGTAAAAGTCCCACAAAAATGGAAGCAACATCTCCGAAATGACCGTTACAGTGCTGACAGGAAAGTCAAACCCTAAATCAAACAAACAAACCCTAGATAATTCTCAAAATAGCTCCAGATATCCATATTTAGGGTAATTTACGGAAGTTTGTTTAATTTTAACCCATAAAATGCTAATCATGACAATTGTCATCTGCTTTGTCGTCTTCTGGTTTCTATAAAAGTCATTTTTGCACAGTGTTGACCCAAATCAGACTGCTACTCTAGGAGAAGTCTGATTTGGGTCCACACTGTTTGCATGTACGCAAAAATATTTTTTAAACTGTTGGCAAAAAAATTTAGCAGACGACATAAGCAGACAACATTTTCAGATGTAGTTTTTCTCTGCATCTTAAAGGTTAATTTAATCTTAAATGTATACTCATTTGAATTGCCTCATTGAGGTGATTCAAACAAGAACACATACATCATGTGAACAAGTCCGTGAAATGAACACCCCACTAAACATAGAGAAAACTGGGGTTTACGGGGGTATACATTATCTTTCTTATTTTTGCTCCAAGACATAGGTTGTTGGTACTCGTCAGAACTACCTCAATGCGACAGTTCTAACAAAACACCCTCAACCTACGCCAGAAAAATATCACAGTTTTTCATCAGAAAAGTAACCAGTTTGGGATGTGAAAAAATGTACTATAATGCACAGGTGTGTTATTATAATGTCATACCTTTATTTTAAAGAAGATTGATGGTATCCTTATTGATGGTCTCATGACATGGTGCTATGCTTCACCCTCACTGGTTCAAACTACCCCTATCTCAAACAATTTTTCATGGTCCCAAAGGTATTCGAGTTACCGTAAAAATCCTAAAAATTTGGACACCTTGAGGACTTGCTGTAATTCTCCTAAAAGGGGGAGTTCCAGCCTATAGTAAATTTCCATAGGGTTCTGCCCACGCATAGATTTCCATGATATTGTGCATAATTAATGCCTGGTAAATGACTGTTCATTATTAAGCTATTTCACTCTCATATCTGTTTTCATTATAAATCTACAGTGTTTTGTTTATTTCGGCATCTGAACATAGGGGTACCCCCAAGCAAGTATATAAAGACACAACAGCTTCTTATGTTTTGGAGTTATTTTGTTCTCAGGCATCATCGTAGTCATTTGTGATTATTTTTGTATCACATTTACTATTGTTCAGGTAAAATTCCATAGACAATGCTCAATTTCATATGGAGGAGACCCTAGACTTCACAACCAGTATGTTTGACTTTTGATTTCATACTGTTGCAGTTCTTGTCACCTCATCATTTTAATATGAAAATTGCCCATATATGTGAAGAACATTTTATCAAACTTTCATGAAAATCTGAGACCGGTAACATACCGGTACTGCATTTGAACATTGAATAGTAATGGCCAGCATGTCAATTTTTTCAAACCATTTGTAGATATGGTATAACATTTTCAATCGAGAAATTGCTCGCAAATAATGTATATAAACATGAATATATGTATGCTTAAACGTTGCTGTGTATAGTATGAGCTCATATAATCAGCAGTTGTATCAGTTATGGTACCCTGGGGAAAACCAAAAACACAATTTATTTTTAGCGTTTAACAATTCAATAAAAATATATTTCATTTTATAACAAGGGTTTTTGCATTTAATGTAATCCTAAACTCTGCTGAAGCTTATTATGACAAAGAAACTTGCAATTGCAAGTGAAATGGCTGGTTCTGTTAACCTGAAAAGTTTCTGGACTTTCTAATAAGTATGTATTGAATTGATGGAGTCGACTTAAAATGTTTGAAAAGTCTGTAATACTGGAGTGGCACAGCTTGCTTGAATAGGTAAGAGTTATGATGATTTTATTATGTTGAGCCATGTATGCCATAATACCACAGACAATTTTTCCGACCTCTTGGCCCACTGTATACACATATAACTGTAGACAAAATGGAAACACTGTTGTTTGGGTTGTTTTGTCACTCTGACAATGCCCCTTCAAAATCTGAACTAAATTACAGTCCACGTAAATTGCAACAAATGTCGCCTGCTGTGCAAATCAGTGTAAGAAAGTTGTCTTCTCAAATATGAGCTAGTTATATTCTTATATATGATCTGGTACAGCCAGTTATTTTTAGTAACATGAGTTAATAAAATAGAGAAGACTGTTCAGTTCAACTTTCAAACGATTTTAGAGGAAGGAAAGAGCAAACAGTATATTTGCTATCAGTGCTACAGAAAAATATATAGCCAACTGCAGATTTTGGTTCAGCAAATTTGCTAGTAGTACAGCTAACAGCTGATTCATGCCATTTGTGAAACTGATTAATGCAGAGCTAGAAAGCTTAACATAGATGGCAAGTACTGCATACATATGACTAAATATGCGAATGGTATAACTACATCTAAATTTAATATTAGCTATAAAATGAATTTGTTACAGAAACTTGCCTCCCATCTATTTCATGTAGGGAAGTGCCAATTTTACAATTAGTTCCAGTGTGACTAGCTCTGCATTTATTTCGAAGACTAAAACATTGAAGCTTACACTTTTGCAGATGTTATAATGAACCTAGAAAAATAATCAAAATATTATTTCAATGATCTTACAAAACCTTTGGTGGGGGAGGGGAGTGTGAGCCTCTTTCACCAAGTGATGTAAGAAAGCATCAACAATACATGGACCAATCAATCATAAGAACAAATTAGAAAATCAGTCTGTCCCTTCAAGGTGGCAAATTATTGACTGCTGTTTTATTTAAAAGAAGAAAATGACAACAACAAAAATAATAAGGAAAAAAATAGGATGATGAAAGTAATTAATTAAGCAAATTCAAAACGTCATTGTGTATTACTGACATCAAGAGTCTTTGTATTGCGGTGTTTAAAGATGTACAAGAAGAAACTATGAAATAGGGTAAAAAGATCCACCTTGTCTTATTCCTATTGTGTCAAATGTAATTTTTTCAGCATTATCATTTTTGCAATAATGTTAACACTAACATTCATTATGAACAGTGCATGAATGCATTTTATTTTTTCTCTTTGAAATGTTTGGATAAAACTTGACTTGTATACGTTGATAATGTATGTTCTCATTTACTTTTTAAAAGCCAAACTAAGCAATCCTGTCTGTAAACAGTGTCTTTTTTATGGTGGGTGGGGAATTTTTATTATATAAATGCCTATGCTTAGCTTTGTATGATGAGGTGGCCCTAAATCTTCAGAAAACACAATTAAAATACACTTTAGGGAAATCTTGTCCCCTGGTATTGAAACTAATTTTGGCACAAACATAGACCTGAACCCATATTTAGCTTTCAAAAACAATGTTACCGGTTTCTGATTTTTTTGAAATTTGTTTGCTATATAGAGGACATATGTGGCCTATTTTATATGCAATATCTTGGGGTGACAAGATCAGTAACACATCTAATACTAATGATGAAAATCTTATTTTTTGCAAATTTTCATGAAAAATAGAAGAAAGTTTGTAAATAAATTTATCAGGAAGATTAAAAGACATAGACTCATTTACATTTTTTATATTATATTAATCCTTATAGAGTTCTGTTGCCAATCAAAGTAACAAAATTTGAAAATAATCACACATGTTGATTTACGACCGAAAAGCTCACAGGTGTGTATGACCTCTACAGGGGATTACCCCAGGGAGCTCTCCTGAGACCTATAGTAATTTATCAAATGAAACAAAGTTATATATATAGTTGATATACCTTAAGTAAACAATAAATGAAGTTTCAAGAAAATCTGTGCGTGGGCAGATTTGGAACTCCCCCTTTAAACACATATGCTTCATGATTCAGCAAGGAGTCCAACAGGTGCAGATGAAATGGCAAAAAGTGTAGACCCTGATCAGACTGCTCCTTCTGATTTGGGTCTGCAGTGTTTGCTTAGGTCTGCTGTCCCAATACTTATGATCATTTGACTGTATCATAAATGCAGCTCTCATTATGCACTTTACACATGGCATTTTCCTCCTTCATCCTGGTGACTACATGTAATTTTAACCTAATGTATACTGGTGGACTCTTCCATTGTTATATGTAACGTTAGACTAATCTATTTGCCATTCACCGTTCAGGGGAGCCAGGTCTTTTTTTTATTATAATTTTCTTTTCGACAGAAAACCATAAGACCCTTATCAGATGCCATATTTTGCGGCAACTGATCTGGGTCTGCACTGTTTGCCTGTCCCTGTTATGGGGATATATAACAGCAACTGCAGAAGTCCTGTAGACTCATTAGATGCCATATTTTGCAAGGGGTACCTTTTATGGGTTTTCCAGTAAAAACGGGTTAAAGGATATACAGTAAAATTCCACTATTAGGACCATCTAAAATTAAGACTAAACCAATATTAAAGGGCAATGGGAATACCTGGCAGATTTTCTGCCATTTTTCAAAGGGAGATAACTTTTGGGACCTCCTGTTCACTTTTCTATAAGCTCTATCCCATGGAAAAGGGGGTCTACTCTTTCCTTCAAGAGTTGACCCCTACTGACATGGAAGACAAAAATACTCTTGCAGGAGTTGCTTCCCCTGAAGGTGTTCCCGTTCCCCTTAAAAGCTAATTGGCAAGGTTTCAGTTATTCTTTCTCTGTGTTTTCCACACTTAGCATCTCCTATTAAGAGACAACCTTTTGAACAGTCCAAAAGGTGGTCTTTATAAAGGAATTTTACTGTATAACAGCAACTGCAACTTACTGAAGATAAGACTGCCAGTTGACTCTGTTAGCTCTGACATCATTAGCTCTCTGCTGCAGTAGAGAGGTAGCTACCTGAGCACCTGTGAACAGAAAATAGATATTTAATTTAGTTTATACTAATTTATTTTAGTTCGATTGCGATGGCAGCTTCAAGCTTATTTAATCGCTCTCAAACACTCATTCCGGATGTTTTCACGCACGCGAGCGAGAGGCAGTGACTATTACACCACTGCTACCCATTTGCACCGGCAGTGTCATTACGTGTCTTGCCCAAGGACAAACCTCGATACCAGGTGCCGGATTCGAACGCACAATCTCTCGATCATGAGTCGAATGAGTTAACCACTGCGCTTTTGAGGCTGGCAATTTATATTGTGGTTGATATTTAATTTCTAACACATTTGCTAATTGCAAATGGCAACTAACACCTATAAATGGCAAAACCACTCACATTTTTTACTGCAAGTGTTAAAGTAGGTTGTGTTGTGTGTCGGCGCACATAGTAAATGAGCTGGGACACACCACAGCACTAAAGATGAGATGTACCATTGGTCAGTTAATACTCAGACTAACCTGCACAGTGTACACTGTTAGGAATGTATAGAACCTCATGCTAGAAGCGAATACTGATCAGACTGCCTGTTTTTAAAAGTGCCCTTTTATTGAAGTTCATGTGTAAAGTGGCCTTTTTATTGGCATACAGACATTAAAAGTACCCCTTTTCAAAATCTTTACCATGCCTTTTTGGATCCTGGGGGAAACGCTAATTCATCACGTGAACAAGTCAGTGAAATGAACACCCCTATAAACCCCACTTTATATAGAGAAAACTTGGGTTTACGTGGGCACCGGGTATTCATTATTTTTCTTATTTCTGCTCCAAGACATAGGTTGTGGGTACTCGTTAATGAGCACCCATAACCTATGTTTGCAGTATTTATAAGAAAAATATCACAGATTTTCATCAGAAAAGTAGCCACTTTGAAGATGTGCAAAAATGCACTATGATGCACGGTTGTGTTATCATAATGTCTGTGCAGGACATAGCTCCAGATAATTTTTTACCCCCCTTCAGCAATGTTCAGTATTTACTTATCAGTTAGCTGAAAAGTTGCGTAAGTAAACCACAGGTTGTTCAGTAACTTTTACGATCTTGGTTCACAAACTTCAAGCCATCAGTCCATTGATAACTGACAGACATATCTGTTCCGTCATTAACCCATTTAGTACCAGAAACCCCAAAACGGGTACCCTGGCAAACAGTGCAGGCCCAGATCAGACGCCGAAGAACGCGGCGTCTGATCAGGGGCTCCACTGTTTGCTAAAAGTTTAGTCATTTTCCAAATAAATTTTCATGAAAACACAACCTGACACCCCTAAATTTTGAAATGAACGCCTGCCAAATATAAGGAGGAAGATTCCATTTGGTACAAAAAGGGTTAAAGGATTCTGCTCTTTCAGTTATAAAAGAAATTGAACAGTCTTCTGTGTTTCCCCACCATAATTTTTTAGCTCACCTCACCAAAGGTCATGGTGAGCTTTTGTGACTGTCAGATGTCCGGCGTTGTCGTTCATCGTCCGTGCATAAACTTTTCTTGTGAACACTCTAGAGGTCACAGTTTTGCTCAAATAATCATCAAACTTGCTCAAAATAATCATCATGACAATATCTCGGTTTAGTTCAAATATGGGTCATTTCGGGTCAGAAAGTAGGTCAGTAGGTAAAATCAAAGAAAAGTTAACACTCTAGAAGCCTCAGTTTTGGTCCAATAATCATCAAAACTTGCTCAGAATGATGATCATGACAATATCTGGGTCAAGTTAAACAAGAGGGCCATGATGGCCCTGGATCGCTCACCTGATCCATAGTATAACAAGTGGGCCCCGGGGAGGGCCATTATTGGGCCCAGGGCTTTAATGTGCATAATGTTGAGGGAGGTCTTAAAGGTGAAGCTTCATACCAAACATCAACAAAGGCTATAATTTGAACAATCATAAGATGAAGCTACACATCAAATATCAAAGACCTGGGCCTAGCGGTTTCAGAGAAGAAGATTTTTGAAAGATTTTGCCTATATAAGCCTATGGAAACCAAAGGGCCCCGGGACGGGGGCATTTTTTGCCCCAGCATTATAATTTGAACAATCTTGGTAGGGGTCCATTAGATGAAGCTTCATACCAAATATCAAAGTCCTGGGCCTTGTGGTTTCAGAGAAGAAGATTTTTAAAGATTTTCCCTATATAAGCCTATGTAAAACCAAAGGGCCCCGGGGCGGGGGCATTTTTGGCCCCAGCACTATAATTTGAACAATCTTGGTAGGGGTCAACTAGATGAATCTTCATACCAAATATCAAAGACCTGGGCCTTGTGGTTTCAGAGTAGAAGATTTTTAAAGATTTTCCCTATATAAGCCAATGTAAAACCAAAGGGCCCCGTGGCGGGGGCATTTTTTGTCCCAGCACAAACATTTGAACAATATTGGTAGGGGTCCACTAGATGAATCTTCATACCAAATATCAAAGTCCTGGGCCTTGTGGTTTCAGAGAAGAAGATTTTTAAAGATTTTCCCTATATAAGCCAATGTAAAACCAAAGGGCCCCGTGGCGGGGGCATTTTTTGTCCCAGCACTAAAATTTGAACAATCTTGGTAGGGGTCCACTAGATGAAGCTTCATACCAAATATCAAAGTCCTGGGCCTTGTGGTTTCAGAGAAGAAGATTTTTAAAGAATTTCCCTATATAAGCCTATGTAAAACCAAAGGGCCCCGGGGCGGGGGCATTTTTGGCCCCAGCACTATAATTTGAACAATCTTGGTAGGGGTCCACTAGATGAAGCTTCATACCAAATATCAAAGACCTGGGCCTTGTGGTTTCAGAGAAGAAGATTTTTAAAGATTTTCCCTATATAAGCCTATGTAAAACCAAAGGGCCCCAGGGCGGGGGCATTTTTGGCCCCAGCACTATAATTTGAACAATCTTGGTAGGGGTCCACTTGATGAAGCTTCATACCAAATATCAAAGACCTGGGCCTTGTGGTTTCAGAGAAGAAGATTTTTTAAGTTTTTGGTGAAAAAAATCTGTTTTTGGCTCCTGTGACCTAGATGTGCAACGGACCGGAACCATTTGAACAACTTTGAAAGGGGACCACCTAAGGATCATTCCTGTGAAGTTTGGTCAAAATCCGATCAGTGGTTTAGGAGGAGATGTCGTTTAAAGAAATTGTTTACGCACGCACGGACGCACGGACGCACGCACGACGGACAAAAAGTGATCCCAAAAGCTCACCTCGTCACTACGTGACGGTGAGCTAAAAATATGGGTCATGGTGGGTAAAAAGTAGGTCAGTAAGTCAAATCATAGAAAAACAGTGTGAACATTCTATAGGCCACATTTTGGTCCTAACATAATCAAACTTGCTCAGAATGATTATTTTGATAATATCTCGGTCAAGTTCGAATATGGGTCATGTCAGGTCAAAAAGTAGGTCAGTATTGTTTGTTTGTATTGGAGTTTAATGGCCCAGTCAACACTATTTAGGTCATTTTTGCACCAGTCAGTTTACCTATCCACACTTACCTGGGCAAGTTTATACGTAGGTGGCTAACCAGTACAGTGCACATTCTTTTGTCAGAAACTGACAACTCCCCTTTTTGAATCAGCGGAAGGGAGAGAATGACTGGCGGGGAATGAATGAAAAGATTTCATGATCAATCTCCACGAAAGAATGTTGCCTACCCCGGCAGATGTGGAACCCTCATCCTGCTGATCACCAGTCAGACGTGCATCCGAAAGAGCAACCCAGGCTGGCCAAGTAGGTCAGAATTTCTGAACGCTCTAGTCTATAGAGGCCAAAGTTTTGGTAATTTGCTCAGAATGATCATCATGACAATATCTGGGTCAATTTCAAATATGGGTCATGTTAGGCCAAAAAGTAGGTCAGTAGGTCAAATCATAGAACAAGAATTCCACCGTAGGCTATGTCGCGCCTGTGAGGGCGCAAAGTCACCGCACCATGAAATCTAGAGCAAGGTCATATAAATAAGTGTCCATAAAAGTTGCCATTCCTAGATGCAAGCTTGTACCAAATATCATTAATGAAGCTCTAATAGTTCTTGAGAAATGAACTTAAACATTAGATTGAACACTAGGGTTGATGCAATAGTTCACTAAGTCAGTTGACCATGAAATTTAGGTCAAGGTCAAATATGGATGCTTACATTTAAGTTGCCAGCCACAGGTACAAGTTTGTACCATGTATCATTAATGAAGCTCTTATAGTTCTTGAGAAATAAACTTGAACCTTTGGGTGAATGCTAGGGTGGTCGCAAATGTTGACGCATTGATGAACGAACGGACGGAAAACCGGGCACCTATATCACGCTGTGCCAATAGCAGGCACGACAAAAACCTTGTGAACACTCTGGGTGCCACAGTTTTGGTCAAATCATCATAAAACTTGCTTTGAATGATCATCTTAACAATATCTCAGTCAAGTTTGAATATAGGTCGTGTCGGATCAAAAAGTAGGTTAGTAGGCCATTTTGTCATAACTTTTGAACAGTTTGAGATGGAGCCTTCATAATTGGCATGTATGTTACTTGTGACAAGGGCTTCCCACTCATGCAAAAAAAAAAAATTGACTTGTGACCTACTGTATCATAAATTTTGAACCATTTGAGATAGAGCCTTCATATTTGGCATGTAGGTTTCTTGTGACAAGGTCTTCCCACTCATACAAAAATTTTGACATGTGACTTTGACCTACATTGTCAAAACCTTTGAACCATTTGAGATAGAGCCTTCATATCTGGCATTGTAGGTTTCTTGTGACGAGGGCTTACCAGTCATACAAAATTTTACTTGTGACCTTGATCTTGGCCTGTGACCTCGATCCTGACTTATACATGTAAGTCAGTTCTGTATTGTCAAAGGGAACAAATGACTCATAAGTCTAGCTTCAGACAGATGCTAACCATGCCCAACCACCCCCAACACCATCACCATGAAGCATTGTAAGTTAGACTGAGCTGGTTCATCTCCCTATGGTGCACTAGGACCTGACCCTCACTGTCCAGACAAGGTGCACAGATAGTGACATACAAGTCAGCTCTGTATTGTCAATGGGAACTTTTGAAAGTCTTCATCCTCAAAAGAAAATAATTTTGAAGGAATGTGACCCTCTGACAAAGCTGCTCAAAATCATTTGAACCAGAACTAAAAACATACAACCCTTAAAATGACTTCTACTCCTAAATATTTTAAATAATTTCACAGAAATGTTTCTTGGGTCACTGTCAACCAAAACTGCTCAAACAATTCACTCCACATGAAATCAACTACTACTATTTTATTTCTACAATAAGGATCAGATGAGTGATCAAGGGCCATTATGGCCCTCTTGTTTTAATTTACTCGTTTACTTTCAGTGTTGATGGTGTATTCATTTCAATGATCAGTGCCTAAGCCGTTTCATATACCCACTGGCCTATGCCAATAAATTATGCTGTTGTTATTCTTAAATACTGTATGGTTTGCAAACAAATGCATTGTAACCCATTGCATGCGCGAAACCCCTAAAGGGGTACCTTGGCAAACAGTGCAGGCCCAGATCAGACGCCGCTATGCCTGATCAGGGCCTGCACTATTTGCTAACAGAAATTTCTGTCAAAAATAGAACTAGAGCGAGCAGTCGATGACAAGCCATCGCAAATCCCCACGCTTTTGCCACATAGCAGACGTGACCTTTTGACCCATTTGGATGGCCCCTTTTGGCGGAGCCAACTATAATGTCCCTCTCGCATACCCTCACCATGTAAGGAAGTCATGTAGCAAATATGGTTGCATTCCGGCCAGTGGTTAAGGAGGAGATAGCGTGACAGACAGACAGACGGAGGCGTTCACAATATCTCCCAACGCTTTCTTTAAAAGCATGGGGATAATATAAATCCATCAATAAATGTAGTCAGTAGAGGGATGACAAAGTTTTTTAAAAAAAAGGCCACAGTGACCTTGACCATGAGGTCATAGCCTTGAAAGTCAACTCGCTCGAGATATTGTCAAATGGAACATTTGTGTGAAGTTATATTGAAATGGGACAAGAAATGTAGGCACTAGAACGATGACAAAGTTTTTTCTAAAAATAGGCACAGTGACCTTGACCTTGAAAGTCAAACTCGCTCAAGATAATGTCTTAAGGAACATTTGTGTAAAGTTATATTGAAATCGGACAAGAAATGTAGGCGCTAGAGCGATGACAAAGCTTTTCTAAAAATAGCCACAGTGACCTTGAAAGTCAAACACACTCGAGATATTGTCAAAAGGAACATTTGTGTGAAATTATATTGAAATTGGTCAGGGAATGTAGGCGCTAGAGTGATTACAAAGTTTTTCTAAAAATAACCACAGTGACCTTAAGGCCACGACCTTGAAAGTCAAACTCACTCGAGATATTTTCATAAGGCACATTTGTGTGAAGTTATATTGAAATCGGTCAAGAAATGTAGGCGCTAGAGGGATGACAAAGTTTTTTCTAAAAATAGCCACAGTGACCTTGAGGCCACGACATTGAAATTGGAACTCGCTTGAGAAATTATCATAAGTAACATTTGTTTGAAGTTATATTAAAATCCGTCAATAGATGTAGGCGCTAGAGCAATGACAAAGTTTTTCTAAAAAAAGCCATAGTGACCTTGACCTTGAGGTCATGACCTTGAAAGTCGAACTCACTCGAGATATTGTCATAAGGAACATTTGTGTAAAGTTATATTGAAATCGGTGAAGAAATGTAGGCGCTAGGGCGATAGCGTGACTTTTACAGTGGACATGACCTTTTGACCCCTTGAGATGGCCCCTTTGGAGGGAGCCAACTATAACTTCCCTCTCGCACGCCCTCACCATGTAAGGAAGTCATGTAGCAAATTTGGTTGCATTCCGGCCAGTGGTTAAGGAGGAGATAGCGTGACGGATGGATGGACAGACGGTCGGAGGCGTTCACAATATCCCCGAACACTTTTTTTAAAATCAAAGGTAATTAGGGAAATACAGAATAAACAACCAAAAACGGATTTTAATATCTTCTGGTGATTTATTTGTCGACCGGTTTCGGTCCTCACAGACCTTTTTCAAGACAAAATTATCTTATAACTATGTCCCTGAAGTACTAAAAAACGGATCACTTTTGTCACGTGATCTTATTGTTCTGTAGAAATTGACCAATCAGAATGTAGTGGAAAATGAAGGTGAAAGTAGGTTTTGACAGTTATGCATAGACAGAGTTAAAGTAAAAAACATTGATTTAAGATAGTTTTAAGGAATAATTATTAGATGTTTAAAATACTCCGTAGACTGAATTGGTAATGTCAATGTCTAATTCTTCTTCTCTCTCGTCCTGGGTGATTGTGGAAGTTGAAGAACTAGGGCTAAGTTCCAAGTCTTTTTCTATCTGTAGTCGGTTTAGTCGTCCTATTGTTGATGTTTCGCCTGTTAAAGTTGCAAAAGCCTCGTCGATGGTCAGTGGTATGTATGGGTCTAGTCTGCTGTATCTTCTTTTCTGTTTGATCTTTTTGATATGGCTCTCTTCCGAAGGTCCTGATCTGACTGTAATTTTGTAGACTGTTCCGTTTCTCTGTCTCGCCTCTGGAGGGGGGACCCAAGGTCCGGGTTTTATTATTTCTGGTTTCCATCTTTTGTTCTGTGTTTTAATTTGGATGGGTTTCTGTTCGTTGTCTCCGTGTACCTTCAGAGCATGTTTCCTGGCTGTTTCTACCCTGGCATATGTTCTAGTACAGTGCCAGCATTGGTACTTGGTTCTATCCTTGCTGTGGAAAGCTTCGTTATGGCGCCTAAGGTTGTTGATTGTCGAGAATTTCTTGTGGCACGTGCCACAGCTGAAGGGCTTCTCCATTTTTACTGCGTTAGGTTTAGTCCCGCTGGGTACTTAGTGTTAAAGCTGCTAATCCAGCACTCTTCCGTTCGAAGTTGAACGTTGAGATTGTCCGTTGTCTGGGCTACAATGACGACGTTAATGTCGTGCATCGT
Organism: Lucinisca nassula; assembly: GCA_963580285.1. Taxonomy (NCBI): domain Eukaryota; kingdom Metazoa; phylum Mollusca; class Bivalvia; order Lucinida; family Lucinidae; genus Lucinisca; species Lucinisca nassula. Next base: position 100,257,109 of record OY757020.1, read on the forward strand.
GTGGTTACTTGACGTGAAGTGGCGTGAAACAGGTTTGATCTGGTTACCTTGTCTGATGTCTGTGAGATGGCCACGGAATCGTTCCTGGAATGTATTCCCGGACTGTCCTACATATTGAAGTCTGCATTTTTTTGCAGCTGATGACGTAGATCACGTTTTTGGTTTTGCAGTTGAATCGGCCTGTTATGTTGAAACGTTCTTTTGTTTTCCATGAGGTGATATGCTCCGTTTTGTGCATGAAAGGGCATGAAACACATGGACTTCCACATGGTGAGCTGCCTACGGCTATAGTTGCGGGGTTGATGTCGGCTCGTGTGAGTAACTGTTTTAGATTTGTGGTCCTTTTATAGACTACCAGGGTCTTGCTATCTGTGATTGATTTGAGTTCCTCGGAGATTTCTAGGATGCGTCGGTATTTGGATAGTACTTTGTGGATGGGGGGATTACGTGGGTTGTGTGTAATGATAAAGGGTATGATTTGTTTGTTTTGGGTGGCCTGGATTCGTGGTTGTAGTAGTTCATCGCGGTTCATAGCTCGGGCTTTCTGTATGGCATTTTTGATGAGCTTCGTTGGATACCCTCTGAGGATAAAATTGTTGAGCAGGGTCTGTGACGCGTTGTCAAATAGACTGTCCGTACTGCATATACGTCTGAGTCGAAGGGCTTGGCTGTATGGTAAACTCTGTTTCTGGTGTTTGGGATGGTATGAGCTGTAATGCAGATACAGATGTGAGTCAGTGGGTTTGGTGTACAAATCTGTGGTTATGCGTCCGTTTTGATCTTTGGAAACCGTGGTATCTAGAAAATTGACGGATGTCTCGCTGATTTCCGCTGTGAACTTGATCGTTTCGTGGAAACAGTTTAAGGCTTCTAAAAAGGAGCACAGCTCCTCGCGGGAATGTTGCCATATCATGAAGATGTCGTCGATATATCGCCACCATACTAGCGGTATCAGATTTCTGGTTGACAAGAAGTCCCTTTCTAGTTTGTCCATAAACAGAATCGCATAGCTTGGAGCACATTTTGTTCCCATAGTCGTACCTGAGATTTGTTCATACAGTTTGTCATCGAATTTGAAAGCTGTTCTTGTGAGGATAAAATGTAGGAGTCTCAGTAGTACCCATGTTTTGGGCTCTTTGATACGTCTAGTTTCTAGCGCATATTTGGCGGCATGTATGCCGTCCTTGTGTGGTATATTTGTGTACAGCGACACAACGTCTATCGTAACTAAGAACGAATCTTTGTGTATCTGTCCCAATCCGTTTAATTTTTGGAGAAAATCTGTAGTGTCCTTGATGTAGGAGTTCACTTTGAAAGTCAGGGGTTTGAGGTACGAGTCTACAAACATGGATAGTTTCTCGGTTGGACTGTCACAGGCAGATACGATTGGTCTGCCCGGGTTGTTAATTTTGTGAATTTTTTAAAAGCGTTGGGATAATAAAAATGAAAAAATAGGCAAACCACCCCTTACATGATTCTGATACATGACTAATGGACTTGTTCAACATATAGCAATGGAGGAGTCTACTAGTATACAACGGGTTAAGCAAAAATGTTGATCACATGGATGCTTGTACTTTAGCCTTTGGCAGATATTAGTCCTCAGAAGGGTGCATCTAGGAAACCATCAACATTTTGACTGTTTTACAGTCTGTTCATTGTTTTTGAGTTGAAAAACATGATCTGTGGTTCAGGTCTGGACCTCCTGCAGAGTACAGGCCAGTTCCCATGCACTGTGTGTAGCACTGGAGTGGGCAGCAACAGTATCTTTTGTAATGGCTGCAAGTTCTGGGTGCACAAGAAATGCAGTGGGCTCAAGCGCTTGATAGAGGACCCTGATTACAGGTGTACATGGTGCCAAGGAACTGCACAACCCTTAGATGGCAGATCACAGAGGGAAGTCGAAGTCGGATCCAACAAGTTGGAGGTTGTAGCTTCCTTTTGGTACCTAGGTGATATGCTCTCAGCAGCGGGTGGCTGTTACCTTTCAACCACATCACGTGTGAAAACAGCCTGGAAGAAATTCAAGGAGTTGCTGCCAGTTCTCTCTTCCCACACCTCTCGTTCAAGACACGTAGCCGTGAGTACAGCTCTTGTGTGCGGAGCGCAATGCTCCATACCAGTGAGACATGGCCATTGACAAAGCCAAACCTCCAACATCTTCAGCGGAATGACAGGGCAATGATCAGACAGATCTGCCATGTCAAGCCACAGAACACTGCCGCCACTGCTACCTCTTGCCTAGTGCACACCTTCGGTGAACTGGCTCATCTTAGGGCAGATTGGGGTATCCTAGAGTTAAAACAGGGAACCAGCGTGTCGGGGAAACAGCACGTCAAAAATGGTGCATCAATTTGTCATTTAGGACATTTTCAGTAGAAATTGATCGAATATCTCATAGACTTAAGAGTGGCAGTTCAATTTCTGTATTGATGCAGACACTTTAGGATCTTTCCTACACACTTCCATAGAGGCGGATTCGTGAATGTCCGATTTTGATAGTAAACGCCGAGAGAAAACCTGATGTGGCAAGCATTTCGTGATTGACCATGTTAGTATTATAGATAGGCAGTGGCTAGCCGTCCGGTACCGGACTACCAGCCAACGAGTCTGCCCGTCCGGTACCGGACGACCAGCCAACGAGTCTGCTCGCCCGGTACCGGACGGCTAGCCAACCCACGTAGGAATGGCTAGCCGTCCGGTAGTACATTTAAGTCCATCATTTTATATAGGGTATTAATGCATGCGTGCGTTTAAAATAATTTTTATTCAATTTATTGTGAAATAAAAATATTTCTAATTTACTCTAACTTATTCTTATCAATTGTTTGTCGCCATTTTTCACTAAATTTCAGTAAGGGACATAATTGTAATTGATGCAATAGACTGCTGTACTCAAAGCCTTGTCCGGGCACTGTGACAGTTATTATTATTATTATGTCAATGTTATAATTTCTATTTTTATATTGTTATTGTTAAAATCTGCAAATGTTTGTCCGATGTTGAGCTTGATATTAATTGTGATAGATTAACATTAAATTTGGGGAGCATATTTATTTAATCTATCAGTTCAACATGGTAGGTACAAAGAAATATCAATTAGGGGCAATTATCTTGTTAGCAGGGCACACATAAATGCAACGATCCAAAACTCCATGAGTAGAGCAGTTACCGTAATGATCCTATGTATTGGGACAGATAGGCTTCTACAAATAATGCAGTCCCAGATCAGACTGCAATAGACTGCTGTACTCAAAGCCTTGTCCGGGCACTGTGACAGTTATTATTATTATTATGTCAATGTTATAATTTCTATTTTTATATTGTTATTGTTAAAATCTGCAAATGTTTGTCCGATGTTGAGCTTGATATTAATTGTGATAGATTAACATTAAATTTGGGGAGCATATTTATTTAATCTATCAGTTCAACATGGAAGGTACAAAGAAATATCAATTAGGGGCAATTATCTTGTTAGCAGGGCACACATAAATGCAACGATCCAAAACTCCATGAGTAGAGCAGTTACCGTAATGATCCTATGTATTGGGACAGATAGGCTTCTACAAATAATGCAGTCCCAGATCAGACTGCACCTGAAGCAGGGTCTACACTGTTTGCCATTCCGTCTGCACCCTGAAGGCAGTGGCTAGAAGTCTGGACTCTTTGCTAGATTGTGAACAATTTTGTTAAAAATTAAGGAGAATAACTGCAAGTCATCAAGATCCTTATTTCTTAGAATTTTTACGGCACTGCTCAGTTGCTATTAGTTGTTTTTTCGCGACGCTTGGTTCAAACGTTTTAGTACCTTCAAGCCGCATTTACACAGGGAAAGGAAAAGTAAAATATATAAACTTATAAAAAATATTAAGTATATTACCGATTTGTAGTTACTTATAAAAATATTGATAGTAATTATATTAGAAATAAATAATCACGACTACAGTTTTTATTATCACATGCATAATTATTACGGCAATCGTGCATTACCGATACGGCTGTGTTTATTTGCTTTATTTTTAAAATGATCTCAATGACATTTAAATACATAGTCTCAAAGTAGGAAAGTTCTATTTAGCATCCAGTACTTCAGAAAATGATACAAGTGCTATTCAGCATTCGTACCCTATATGAAATGAGAGACTAAAATTTACTACCGGACGGCTAGCCATTCCTACGTGGGCTGGCTAGCCGTCCGGTACCGGACGAGCAGACTCATTGGCTAGTCGTCCGGTACCGGACGGGCAGACTCGTAGGCTGGTCGTCCGTCACATGCATAATTATTACGGCAATCGTGCATTACCGATACGGCTGTGTTTATTTGCTTTATTTTTAAAATGATCTCAATGACATTTAAATACATAGTCTCAAGGTAGGAAAGTTCTATTTAGCATCCAGTACTTCAGAAAATGATACAAGTGCTATTCAGCATTCGTACCCTATATGAAATGAGAGACTAAAATTTACTACCGGACGGCTAGCCATTCCTACGTGGGTTGGCTAGCCGTCCGGTACCGGACGAGCAGACTCATTGGCTAGTCGTCCGGTACCGGACGGACAGACTCGTAGGCTGGTCGTCCGGTACCGGACGGCTAGCCACTGCCTTATAGATATATATACACCATACAACTGTTCAAGTGCCAGTGCTAATAACCTACACAGGGGATGACTCTCCGCGCACAGGGGACCCCAGTTTACATCCCGGTCAAAAGGACTTAATGACATTCATCCCTGCAAATGATGTCAATGGAACGTTTCTATCATCGCTGGCGGCCCTCTACTCTAGTGTCTAGCATCATCTAGAGCACTAGCCACTGAGCATTCACGCTCCTTGCACATTCAAGAGCAATATGGGTTTATTTTCCTAAAGTACCTTTTTCAATATCATCTATGTTGCCAATGACACTGCCAATGTCTTTAAAATCAGACATTTTTCTGAAATAAATGTTAAAAAACTGAAATGTTCTGTTATTGATTTCAGACCGGAAGTAGATCGTCTGTCATGTGATATGATGAAATCAAAAGTAGGTGCACACTAATGTCCGGGAATTGTCCGGGAAATGTCCGGGAATTCGCCGGGAAATGTCCGGGAAATTGGAGGTAGTGGTGTGTTGTCGCTAATATCTCCACTTCTGGTTGTCAGAAATTAATAAAGTTAGTATCAAATAAAATTTTAAGCTCCATTCTAAAAGATTATTAAAAAATAATTTACTTTTTAAACGTTTTAGGTGTCAATTTATTTAGTTAATTTGTCCGGGAAATTCTCGGATTTGTCCTGGATTTTGAACTAGTAGTGCATTAACCATAATATCTCAACTTCGGGTGGTCAGAAATTAATAAAATTAGTATCAAATAAAATTTTTAGCTCAATTTTAAAAACTAATTAAAAATATTTTTCATTTTGAATATTTAAGGGGTCCATTTCTGAAGTTAATTTGTCCGGGAAATTCCCGAGTGCTTCCTGGATCTTGCGGTAGTTGTGCGTTTTCATAATATCTCGGTTTGTGGGGATCACTTATTGATAACAATTGATATATGTTAAAATTTTAAGTTCAATTCTAAAAATATATATATAAAAAACTCTTTATACACCTCAATGAGGCAACTCTAATGAGTACCCACAACTCGGATTGTATCCAGGATGCCGGGGTATTGGTTCGTTTTCCTTAATATATCGACTTGTGAGAACGAAAGAAAGACTGCACACTCCTTGTAAATCCTACTTTTCTCTGTATAAAGTTGGATTTACATGGGTTTCCAATACACAGCTTTCTATGATGTCACACATGTTGCTGCTCACAAGACAGACACTGCCATTGATTTGATGATGAATTCAGACCTAAACATATTCTATAAAACCATATTTTGCACTTACGATTTTCACAGCAAATCATGTTATCAATATACTCAGCCATTTTGCAGAATCACTAGACTGGAATTTTTACGATTTTACAAGTGAATGAATGAAGTCTTTATACTATTTCAATCCAGGTAAGCAGCACACGCCAACTTATTATGAGTTAAAGCAATTAACACATTTTTAATCTCGTTAGAAAACTAATGGCCCGTAAAATCGCTCAAAGTCCGTACACCTAATTCATCGTCAGGAAGAAAGGGATGCGCTTAAATTTCGTTGTTTAAGCAAACAGTATAGAACCAGATCAGAGGTCGCATTTTGTGGCTGAGATCAGACGCCAAGTTTTGCAGCGTCTGAGCATCATGGTCCGTCAAATCAGTCAAAGTCCGTACATCTAATTCATTACCAGCAAGAAATGGATGCGGTTAAATTTCGTCGTTGATTAAGCAAACAGTGTAGACCGAGATCAGACGTCGCACTTAGCGGCCCAGATCAGACGCGAAGGTTTGCGCAGCTACTGATCATAATGGTCCGTCAAAGTCCGTACACCTAATTCATTGCTAGCAAGAAATGGATGCGGTTAAATTTCCTCGTTGTTTAAGCAAATAGTGTAGACCCAGATCAGATGTAGCATTTTGCGGCCCAGATCAGACGACACGTTTTGCAGCGTCTGATCATTTGAGTCTACGCTGTTTGACTATGTCCCACAAATGGGACGCTAGGCATATATGGATTAAATATCTGGGTTAAATATCTGATCTGCCAGTGGATCTACACTATCTGCCAATGTCCCACAAGTGGGACTCAATGCATATATGGGTTAAACCTTTGATCAAGATCTACACTGTTTGCCAATGGCCCAACAATGGGGTGCTAGGCATATATGTGTTAAACCGTTGACCAAGTTCTACACTGTTTGCCGTAATTAAAGATTCTTTGAGATCTTCTATAGATTAGTCATGTTGTGTGCACTCATTAGAACTGCCTCAATGAGGTGTATGAAAAGATTTTTTATATTCTTTTAATACTGAACTTAAAATTTTAATATATATCAATCGTTATCAATTAGTGATCACCACAAACAGAGATACTATGAAAATGCACAACTACCCCAACATCCAGGACACAACCGGGAATTTCCCGGACAAATTAACTTCAGAAATTGACCCCTAAACTATTCAAAATGAAAAATATCTTTTAATCATCTTTTAGAATGGAGTTCAAAATTTTATTTGATACTAATTTTATTAATTTCTGACCACCCGAAGTTGAGATATTAGGGTTAATGCACCACTAGTCCAAAATCCAGGACAAAATCCGAGAATTTCCCGGACAAATTAACTAAATAAATGGACCCCTAAAACGTTTAAAAAGTAAATTATTTTTTAGTAATCTTTTAGAATGGAGCTTAAAATTTTATTTGATACTAATTTTAGTAATTTCTGACCACCCGAAGTGGAGATATTAGGGATAACGCATCACTACCCCCATTTCCCGGACATTTCCCGGACAATTCCCGGCGATTTCCCGGACAATTCCCGGACATTAGTGTTCGCCTCAAAAGTATTCCGAGTGACAAGTTTAACTAAACACCGTAAATATTTCAACATAAAAGTCGTAAATATTTCAACATAAAAGTTCTCTTACAGTATTCGTACACTATTATGTATTTATACATTGTTTAGTTTCATACACACACATCCCCAAAGGTTTTGTTCTGTGGTGGTATATCAGTCTATTAATAAACTGGTATACTGTTGTTTGCACCATTTTAATATGTTTGAGCAGTGGTGTTCATTATGGTGCTATTACGTTGAATTGTTTCTTTTTTGATATATGGACCGCGGCATTGGAAGAGGTGTCGTTCAAACAATGTGTACCGTTGGTCGGTGTTTCAGGGAATAGGAACAGCCTTTTACTGAAACTTAACTGTTATTATTCTGAATGTACCCCTTGGCCTACGGCTTATCAGGGCAAGCAGGAAAGGGTTCTGGTGAGAATGTTCATATTTCCAGGCTTAGCTGAGTCTTTTGTGTTTGCATAAGTCATAACGACTCTTCTTCGAGTGACGCGACTCATATTATGATCAATGTATTTCATTATGTTCATTGTTATATATGCCAGAGATGGCCCATGATTGGGTTAATAAAAGTATTCTATTCTATTCTATTCTATTCTATTCCGAACAAAAAAGGTACTGGAATAGAATAGAATAGAATATAATAGAATTTATTTATTTCCACAAGGGACCCTATCAGGGCATAGGTCATTTATACAAGCATAAAACAACATATAACAATATCTCAAAGACAACATATATGATACATCAATACCTGAAAGAACAAAGTTTATACATAAATATACTAAATATGCTCTCTTTGTGACATACAAACAATAAAGTGACTTTATTGGTTACTAGACTGTTGTTGCCTAACTTCAAAACAAGCAAATACATGACTTGAAAGTTTTTGTATACTATCAATATCCTCATTTGCCATCAACCATATGAATTTATTTTCTTCATTTAACTCTTTAAAGTTTTTGCATGATTTTTCAATATATGAGAAAAAACTTTGACGTTCAGCTGAATACTTTTGGCATTTAATTAAGAAATGTAATTCATCCACTGTTTCATTTTTATGACAATATTTACAAATCCTCTCTGCAGCTTTTATATTTTTGTACCTTCAAGCATACCTGTGATATCTCCAGGATCATGCGGGAGGCTCCCGCATTTGAAGCATATCTCCCGCTCTCCCGTCCGGGTGACAGAATCTCCCGCATTTGCAATTTTCCTGTCCCCGATTTTTTTCCAGAGCTACTTTTTGCGGTAAGCGGTTACAGACTTAAAATTTTCACTGCTGAAGGCAATTAATAAATAAACATGAGAATACATCGGACATATTACGGTGAACAACTTCAAAAAAAACGATAATCCTTTGTTTTGTCTCGGCTGAAGCTGACTGCACAGAATAAACATAATCTGGCTGCCAGTAAAGTTTACATAAGCTGACGTAATGAGAGAGGTGCATCTGCACTCAGGAGTACAGATACTTAGTAGTTTTGACTGACTGAACTGGTTTTTAAGGTAACCGGGCGCTATAAGCACATAGGGGCTACCCCTAGAACGTGTCCAGGATTAGTTTTCCCACTTTCTGGAAGGCTTTCGCATGGAGTTGTACACTAATTCCGGTGTACTCCTCTCGCCTCAGTCGCCGTGCAATAAAGGTGAACGTGGTCTGTAAGTTACCGTGGTTTTTGACATAGTTTCCAAATACAGTCGAACTTCAATGGATCGAACACCTTTGGGACCATGAAAATCTGTTCGAGACAGGGGTAGTTCGAGCCACTGAGGGTTACTGCCAGGAGGCATAACGAGATACTTTTAGACATCTTTTCGGTGTTCTATAATGAAAATGAATGCTGTGTGTACTCATTAGAATCGCCTCATCGAGGCGATTCTAATGAGTACACACACCATACATTTGCAAGATAAAAGACTAAAATCTCCTCAATCATCCCCCGCTATTTCTTATGTAGATGATTCGCTAGGGGCTCAAGAATGGGTTCGACACATCCATGGTAAACGAGCCATCGCTGTTCGAGTCACCGAAGTTCTACTGTAGTTGTGGGCTGTCAATCGCGGCTATGGAACCTGGCCAATTCCGACCTGCAAATCGTGTTCCATAGCCATTGCCCGTCTGGCCGTGGTAGAGGTGGAAGGCAATGAGGCTAAGTTTTAGTGCTTCCGGGCTGCGAATCGCGGCAGTGGTCAGCGGAATACGAATCGTGCTGATCTGCCAGTGCCCTCCCCTTAGTAAAATAGAATCACTTGTAATTTTGAATTTTGAACGCCAGGTCGAAAGTGGGCATGAAGCAACAGAGAAATCAGTGCCAATTTCGGCTGCAAATCGCGATTTCTCTGTTTCGCCCGAGCAAACTAGGTCATGTTGCTCTCTCTTAGGGCCGCGTGATTGGCGTCGGACTGGCTACACATGAAGTAGCCTTGCAATACCCATGGTAAACAGGGTTTTCGGACATGCGGCCCTAAGTTCACGATCTCGGTCCGGTGCAGGTTTAGGAGGGATGCGCCCTCCTAACTAACACTCCCTCCGTCATCGCCGTATCTAGGAATAGCTTGTGGACCTTCCGGGTTTTCTTCTTGTTCAGAGGGGTCTCTTCGGTGCGTTTTTCAATGGAATTGTAGATGTGCTCGTCGTAGTACTTTGAGGTGGGTCCCTTGTAAATTATGAAGATGGGCGTATCTTTTGTCTTGAAGGCATATACGGCAAGGTCCACGTTGATCGTTTCGTTAGGTCTTTTCAGGCGGTGCAATTCTAGGATGGTGGTGGGGGAGTCTGTGAGTCGGAAGTAGCTGCCATCCAGGCTCTACCCAGGTGGTATTTCTCATGCCATGGTTGTTGTGGGTTGGGTGGCAGCTTCTCGAAGTCTTTTTCTTCCGATGTCCAGATTCTCCCTCTTCTAGTGGGTTTGGCTGGTGACGAGCGTCGTTGTGCTTTAGGCGGGGGTGGTCTCTCTGTGGGTGATGGAACGGTGGTCGCTGGCTGTGGACTTTCTTCGGGCTGGGGATGAGCTGGTGCTGGCGATGACGGCGTTGGCGGGAGCGTCGGTTTCTGTATCGTTGGCGCTGGCTCGGCGCTGACTGTTGTCTGCGGCCTCTGTTTCCTGGTGATGGTCGCAGTGGTCGTTGAGACTGTATTGACAGCTGGAGGCGCTGCTTGTTGTAGTCTTTGCTGTTGGATCTTGACTGTCTTCTTGGATCTGGCTGGAGCAGGAGTGCTTAGATCCCAGCGAAGGCTGACAGTCACACACTGGTGCTGAAGGCCTGTGGTCACTTCAGGCACCCCATGCAGTCGGCATGGCTGCAAGAAAGCCACAAGTGGCTCTGGAAGTCGATATTCTTTCATCGAGACAGGCATGCTGAGAGTTGATCTTGACGATTGAAGAGCTGAGAAGCGAAAGATGACTGGAATGATGATGAATACTGAATGATGTTAGTAGTTTTGTACGATGTCAGTAACAGTTCTATTTAGCTTAGATTTAAATTGAAATGGTGCGTTTATTTTCCCATTTTTATCACTGTTTGTTCCTTTTATATCACTCTTACATATGTCTTTTGTTTTTTTTTGTATTTATGTAAAGTTAGAAATTTTGATTTTGAAAGTGGAAAATAGTTAATTATTTACCAATCAATAACGAGTAATTACTAAAAGTCATGAAGTCAACAGCAGATTTTCTTATCTGGAAATTGCTCTTTTTACAAGTACTGTATTTAAAAAGATTTGTGACCGGGAACTTCATGTTAGTGAAATCTATAATTAGTGTGCATTTATCTGTGAGATGTCCGGCGGCGTCGTGCGTCGTCCGTGCATAAACTTTTCTTGTGAACACACCAGAGGTCACAGTTTTGGGCCAATTATCATAAAGCATGGTCAGAATGATCACCATGACAATATCTCGGTCAAGTTCGAATGTGGGTCATGTGGGGTCAAAAAGTAGGCCAGTAGGTCAATTCATAGAAAAACCTTTTGAACATACTAGAGGCCACAGTTTTGGTCTGGTCATCATTAAACTTGCTCAGAATTAGTATCTTGACAATATCTCGGTCAAATTCGAATATGGGTCATGTCGGATAAAAAAGTAGGTTAGTAGGTCAAATCATACCTTGTGAACACACTAGAGGCCACAGTTTTGGACCAATCATCATGAATTTATCTCAGAATGATCATCTTGAAAATATCTCTGTCATGTTTGAATATGGGTCATGTTGGGTCAAAAAGTATGTCAGTAGGTCAAATCATAGAAAAACCTTGTGAACACACTAGAGGCCACAGTTGTAGTCTGATCATCATCAAACTTGCTAAGAATGACTTTCTTGACAATATCTAAGTAAATTTCGAAAATGGGTCATGTTGGGTCAAAATGTAGGACAGTAGGTCAAATCATTGAAAATCCTTGTGAACACACTAGAGGCCACAGTTTTGGTCCAATCATCATTAATCTGAATGATTGTCTTGACAATATCTCAGTTAAGTCTGACTATGGATCATGTTGGGTCAAAAAGTAGGTCAGTAGGTCAAATTGAAGAAAAACCTTGTCAATGCACTAGAGGCCACATATTTAATCTGATTCTCATCAAACTTGCTCAGAAAGCTCATCTTGACAATATCTAAGTCAAGTTCGGCAAAAAGTAGGTCAGTAGGTCAAATCATTAATAAACCTTGTGAACAAACTAGAGGCTACAGTTTTGGTCCGATCATCATAAAACTTGCTCAGAATGATCTTCTTGACAATATCTCGGTTAAGTTCGAATATGGGTCATGTTGGGTCAAAAAGTAGGTCAGTAGGTCAAATCATAGAAAAACGGTCTGAACACAATAGAGGCCACAATTTTAGTCAGATTATCATCAAACTTGCTCAGAATGATCATCTTGACAATATCTTGATCAAGTTTAAAAATCAAAAGTAGATCATTAGGTTATTTTGTCATAACTGTTGATCCGTTTAAGATGGAGCCTTCATATTTGGCATGTAGGTTCCTTGTGACAAGGGCTTCCACTCATAAGAAAATGACCTGTAACCTTGACATGTGGCCTTCTTTATCATCACTTTTGAACCATTTGAGATAGTGCCTTCATATTTGGAATGTTTGTTCTGTGTGACAAGGACTTCCCACTCATACAGAAATTTTGACCTGTGACCTTGACCTTTGACCTACTTAATCATAACTTTTGAACTATTTTAGATACAGCCTTCATATTTGACATGAATGTTCCTTCTGGCAAGGGCCTCCCACCAATACACACAATTTTACCTGCGACCTTGACCTTTGACCTACTTCACCATAACTTTTGAGTTAGAGCCTTCATATTTGGCATGTAGGCTCCTTGTGACAAGGGCTTCCCACAAATACAAATTTTTTTGACCTGTGACCTTGACCTTTGCCCATTTTTGTCATAACTTTTGAACCATTTAACATAGAGCCTTCATAATTGGCATGTAGGCTCCTTGCGACAAGGTCTTTTCACTGATGCAAAAATTTTTACCTTGACCTGTGACCTACTTAATCATAACTTTTGAACCATTTGAGATGGAGCCTTCATATTTGGCATGTATATTCCTTGTGAGAGGGGCTTCGCACTCATACAAAAAGTTTGACATTGACCTACTTTATCATAAAGTTTGAACCATTTGAGATAGATCCTTCATATCTGGCATGTACATGTATGCTCCTTCTGACAAGGCACCGTACTATATTACCTGCCATTTCATTTCTTCAGTGTGGATCAGGTGAGCGATCCAGGGCATCATTATATCAAGGTTTGGATTTAACAAAATTTACATTTTAAACAAATAAAGACTCAACATTTTTTTTCCTGCGATTCTCACTAATTTTTTGGGGCCAACCTGAACAATTGTTATAAAATGGTATTAATTTCAGCATGGACTGCTTTACCTATACATGTATTTATGAACAGGGTGTTCTGAGAAAGGTAAAAAAAGTTGCCTGCACAGACTATATGAAGGAACTTGTAAATAGTGCTAGAAGTAATACTTATTATTGAAGAGAACTTTGTGCTTTGGATCTGTTCAGTAGCAGTAAAACCCAGCACTGGATAAAGAGGAGGACTGGAAACATTTTAGGATATCTTTTCCAATCAAGTATTTCTACCCTTAAGCATGTTGTGGGTACTTTCAACAATCAGGTGATTCTGACAAATACCCACAACTTGAAATCACATCAATGGACTTGTGGTTACAGCATTGTAACAACTTTCTATTTTAAAATTAGACTTGACAAAATATGTTCCTATCATTTTAATAAAGTAGTTCCAGTTCTTTTGTACATCTAAACCACAAAAAAGACAAGAAAATAACACTTAAACATGCCGTCAGAAAGTCTCCCTCATTGGGACCTCAATCTCCATCATCTGAGAAGCAAATCTCCCTCATGGTCAACATAAAATTATCACAGGTATGACCTTCCCCTTTCAATTGCTAGCTGATGCGCACTTATTCTAAACCGAGTAAAACATTTTCTGATATCTCTATTTTTGATAGCCTTCAGATATATTTCTTTTTTAAAAGTAGATTTAAAAGTGAAATAAGTACGTAATTTTCCTTGTTTATCAACTGCTGTTTCTTTCATCTGTTTTTCCCAGCAAGACATTGCACGTTTAATTAACCTAGATTTGATCTCATCTATACTCATAGCATCATCAATATTAAGCTGATCTGAAATGAACTTAAACCCCGTATACCAACATTGTTTGCCATCATTGTGTAATTCCTTACTTGTCTGCAGTGTTTGAACTAAAAGACTGTCGTTATTCATTGTTTCAATTCTCTTAAAATATTTAATGATACCACAAATTATATCAATAAAATAAGGCGTTCTCTCTAATTCACCAATAATTGCTAAATTTGTTGCTCTTTTGTGGACAACTAAAATGTACTTGTAATATTTTGTTGATAACTTCTCACACTCAAAATTCATGTAAGCCCTTTCTAACTTGAATTCTGGCTCATTACGTACTGATGCTGATATTGACGAGCATATCCCAAACTTCACTTCCATATAGCAGGATGGGTTTGATTGTATGATCAAAGATATGTAAACTTGTGTCTATATTGGGAGAAAGATCATCAAAATTACTTTTAAGTTTGAAAAATGCATTAAGGCCTCGGTTATAAAGATCAGTTTTTGCATATGAAAAAGAACCGGATGCTGCAAAAACAACTCCCAAATACTTATAAGTTTTACCATTTTCAATTTGTTTATCCTTAAAATAAACTGATATGGTGATAACTTTCCACTTTTATTAAATATTTTTGTTTTTGTTTTGTCAATATTTATATCTAAATACCATAAATCACAGTATCTTTCAAGTTTCTTCAGACAATTGTGTAACCCCATCTCGCTCTGTGATATAAGTATAATATCATCTGCATACATTAACAATTTAGATCAAAATTTCCAAGAGAAACAGCATCACAATCATTTTCAAATATGTCGGCTAAATCATTAATGAATATCTTGAATGGATTAGGACTTAATGTGTCACCTTGCCTTACACCTAATTCTGAATGAAACCCGTTAGTAAGATTTTGATCTATCTTGATTCGAACGTATTATCCACATGCATATTTTTTATAATATTATAAAATAACCCACTTATTCCTATATTTTGCATCTTAAGAAACAGTGCTTGATGTATCACAGAATCAAATGCCTTTTTTAAAATCAATGAAACAAGTGAATAATTGTGAGTTGCTCTGTTTAGTATATTTTTCTATTATGGTTCTTAAAACAAACATATGGTCTGTAGTTCGAGCTTGTTTCTGAAAACCAATTTGCGTTTTACTTATTACGTTATTAGTATTAAGAACCTCATCTAGCCTAGCATTCATGCAGAACTGAATTAAAAAGTTTACCAAGGCAACTCATGATATGGATTCCTCTATAATTCGAAGGATCGGATCTTGTCCCTGATTTATGTATCAGATTTATATAACCCATTTTCCAAATGTTAGGGTATACACCAACCTGCAACACACTGTTGAATATTTTCACTATGTAAGGCAACAAAACTAACTCACCATGTTTCAACATTTCATTAGATACACGATCCAAACCAGCTAATTTTCCATTTTTTAAGGGATGTAGACATTTAGATACTTCCTCTTTAGTAATCAAAAAATCTAATTTACTAAAGGAATAATTCATTTCTTTATTTATTAAAATTTCCTCAATTTCCTTTATTCTATTTTGAAATTTACTTGGAATAGTATTAAGTTTAGAAAAATGATCGTACATTTCATCAGAAGAAGTTGTTGACTCCACAGAATTATTTTTGTTTTCTCTAAGCTCATCTAAAATAGACCAATAAGCTTTAGGATTATTTTTAAACATATTGTCTGAGCTATCAATACTGGTACTGGTTTCTAGCACGGGCAAACTGCTTTGCTCTTCTGCCGTGGGTGCCTGTTTCGAGATAAAGAGTTATCGATACAAGGATAGGTAAAACAGATGCTAATTAACTGACTATCCTACATTGATCGGAGGTATCCGTATTAACACCAGGTCAATCAATATTAATCGGAGACCAAAAATCATGTTTTAATGTGTCAATATTATTCATAAAATTGTCATTTTTTCTTTTCTTCGTATATTGCCTACGCCTTCATGGGCATTTTCGGCAGGTGTACATAACATACACTCCAGATTTACAGGATGAAAACCTACACAGTAATCATGTAATTACGATAGGGATCTTTTACCTGCACAGGGGATGGTTCTCCCTGCACACGGGGCCTCCATTTAACGTCCCATTCCGAAGGACGGTGTACTTTGTGGCATTCAAAATAGAAGTAGAGGCAATGATCAGGAGTCGATACAATCAACCCACAGCTCCCATCAGAGACACCAAAGGGAAAGACACACAGACATGAAACAACAGACCCCAATGGAAACACCAACAGTGGAAAGCCAAAAGGACAGTCACTTTCCCACAAAATGGCCAATAGGCTATCCAAAATAAAATAACATAAGCGACACAAACACCCAAAAGACAAACCATAACAAAAATCAAAGCACTGAGAGGACTGGAGGGTCGATCGTCTCTGAGTGTAGGTTGGCAAATAGTCCTGAGCTGAGAATCGAACTGTTCGTTTAACTTTAAGCAAGCACAATAGAGCTGATCAGACATCGCGTTATGTGGCGTCTGATTATGTAGATTCTGTTTGCCAAAGCCCAAGTGTACGAGCACAGTCCACCCGCTCCCGCCCACCGGGGCTGGAATAAATAGATGGGCTGCATGATGCTTCCACGCAGAACTGGAAGTCCCGTAACATTGGAAGTAACGTCTCCAAATGACCTATACAGTGTTGACGGGGACGTTAAACCTTAAATCAAACAAACGAGCACAGTCCAGAATTTTCTTCTTACGCTGCTTTTGTGTTCGATTTGAGGTTTAACGTCCCCGTCAACACTGTAAAGGTCATTTTGGAGACGGTGCTTCCAATTTTGTGGGACTTTTACCCGACGTTGAGATGAAATGAAATCTCAAGCCCTGTCGCCCATTGAAACCAATAGGGTTTATAAGCATGGACGGTCCGACTCGCACCGCTTTGCATGGGCAAGCTTAGATCCCCTTAGCGGTTTACTCGTGTGCGTGTCGGATTTAGCTCTGCGTGGAAGCATCGTGCAGCCCATATATTTCTTCAAGCCCCGATGGACGGGGGCCGTTCTTACGTTGCGCTCTGACGTCTTAAGATAGTACTTGGATTTTGTTCAACAGAGTTGGGAGGGTGCAAACGCAGCCCCCTCCCATCTTTTGGAAATTATTTCAGATTCACACAGTTTTTCACCCTCTGCAAAATACCTGAATTTCGCATCCTCAACGCGCCCCTTTTCAGAGTCTGCGTACGGCCCTGAATCATGTTCAGAACTGTTGGTGCATACATATGGCGAACAGTGCCGACCTGATCAGAAGCAATATACTCTATATCCGATCTTGGTCTACGCTGTATGTCTAATAACGGTACCACCTACAAAGTCTGGGCTACTCAACATGTCAGGGTTCTAAAATTAAGTTCTTAGCAGTCCTGAGTGCGAAAAGTCTATTTTTACTCGTCTTGGCATACATTTGTGTAACAGTTTTATAAATAGAATGTTCCGAAAGACGTCACGTGACATCGTGGCCTGGATTAAGATATATTGTGTGAGCAACCTGGCAATCTTATACTTTTCGTTTAACCCACAAATGCCTTTATTTAAGCAAACAGTGAAGTTCATGTGCAACCTGCTGATCAGACGCCACATTCCGCGGCGTCTAATCTGGGTATTATCCAGCACACGAATTCCTGTCAAGACTCTATAGATATAGCTCTTGTTGCATTGATAAAAATAGCTCGACGTTTCAAGTTCTATTAATAAAACATAATATTGGTTTTCCCAAATCAGTGATGGTCACGTGGACAACTGCATTAATTCCGTTTGGCCATTTAGTAAATAAGGGTCGATCGTAAACCGATCGACCCAATAAACCGCGACAGAAGAACCGCCTTGGAACGGTCAGCGAAAACGAATTATTCCACTGGGGGGCTTAAATCGATTTTACGTGGCCACAATCCTCGCCCTTACTTCCGTCGCGATTTAGACAAATAATCTGTTCAGTCCGCATGAAGGCCTCCTAACTCATCAGTGCAACATCTCCGTGAACACAAATAATCAAACAACCACAGAGATGAAACAACGGTGAGGACTCGACACCAAGAAACCACTGAAATGCTGGAGCAAAAGAAAACCAACAGTTAGACTCCGATGGGCCCGACCAGAGATAGAGCATCAGGCACCAACCAACATTACCTTGAATTAGATCTCTCTAATTCTCAATAAGCCTTTACGTTGGAACCGTCATAGAATCTGAGGCCTGACCCACCGATAGGGCCTCATCAACCCTGCAAATGATGCCAGTGATGCATGTGTTAGCCAGTACAGTGCACATTCTGTCGCCAGAAACTGACAAAGTTCTGTCCTTCTTGAATCAGCGGAAGGGAGAGAATGACCGTAGAAAAGATTTCACGATCAATCTCCACGAACGAATATTGCCGACCCCGACGGGTATAGAAACCCGCGTCCCCCTAATCACCAGTGGAAGTCAGTCGCGCATCCAACTGAGCTACCGAGGCCGGCGGATTTAAAGTATGACTGAAAAGGTTATATGACTGATAGTAAGTTTTATGCTGATTGGCTTTCAAACGGTCTTGGTGACTTATCAAAGTCGCGTTGATCCGGAACTGGGTACGATCCGGAACTGACTGGGTACATGACCGTACCAATTAGAACCTTGACAGACTTCGACTGGAATTAAAGTAGGTACTATAGTAGCTACCAATGACATGCACACAAGCTTTATCAGAGGAACACCTATGGTTCCTATTTTAGTAGACTGTCATGACAACATGACGCTACATAGGTCACAGGGTCTTCGTCGATACAAAATTATCTGTATTGGTCGATAAAAGCATTTTACAGCCTTCCAAAACCTGAAAAATAATCATATTCATGTATCTCATTACGAGACAACTGTGACTTGTACATTCGCAGGTCTTGCGTTTCATCCACAACCGCCATCTGGAATACTCTTCATTACCTTAGCAACTATACCCCAGAGGTGGGTTGAACTATGGTAGACCGATGCCGTCACTTTGGTAGCTAGTTGTAACGTTGGTTTCTAAGGAAGCTACCTAAGTTCCATCCAAAGTCGCTCAGTTATCGTTTTTGACGCAGAATCTTTTACTTTGATTTATAGGTCATGCAGTGCAGGATGATTAAACGCGATAGCTCAGTGATTAGTGCATTTGCCTCTAATGCACTAGAGCCCAGTGGTGATAAACAAAGCTCCATTGGCATCATTTGTAGGGATGAATGCCATAAAGTGTGCAGTCCTTCGGGACGTCGCCGTCCTTCGGATCGGGACGTTAATTGGGTTAAGGTGGGGGAGAGAATCATCTCATGTGCAGGTTAAAGGTCCCTGCCATTAGAACATGATTACTTTGTAGGCTTTCATCCCGCAAATCTCGAAAGTATGAACATTGTGTCTGTCCCATTCGACGGTTAAGGAGAGAGAGAGAGAGAGAGAGAGAGAGAGAGAGAGAGAGAGAGAGCCGTCAGCAAATTTGACTATGTATTAGTTAAGCTATAAGCTCTGTCAGAAGCTGCTAGCATGGTATCAGACAGTTGTGACTCACGCCATGCAGATTCTTCACCCATAGAGCAACAGTCAAAAGAAGCTTAACCCTTCTCTTGCTGAATATTCAATTAAGCCACACCCATTTCTGACTCTGAACCAATCAGATTACTTGATGTAATTTATTCTTACAAATCCATAAACAGAATGTCAAACAGTGTAGATCCTGATCAGATGGCTTCTTCAGAAGCCATCTGATCTGGATCTACACTGTTTCCAAAGATAGGGGTTGTCGTGAACAGCAAGATAAGGGTTAATCCCAGAAGGCACAAATAACTTATTTTGGACTTAGTCTGAAAGTATTGCCTGAACCAAGTTTTGAATATACCCATCCGACAATACCCTTGATTTGCTTATTAGAAATTCACCATCCCATGTCACTTGGATTGAGGGACTTGATTACGACATCGTCCATTGAATATGATATAAAAACAAAGCGAATTCAACAAGCGAAAAATGTATGTTTATGAACGTATGAACATACGTGTAGATTATTTCCGAGACCATATGGCGCGACTAAAGGACTCACTATATACACACTTATCAATCAGGCGTAAAAAATAGCTGTGTTTCCGCTTACATGCTGGTAAAAATTTGGTCGGTAAGTAGGAGAAACCATCACGAAAACACGCCTATATAATTCTGACCCCCTTCAACCCCACATTTATATAGTAAAACTGGGGTACAGGAGTAAACCTTATTTTTCTTATTTCTGCTCTAAAATATAGATTGTGGGTATTCGTTAGAACCGCCTCTGTGTGGTGGTTCTAACGTGTACCCTCAATCTATATTTTGAGCAGAAATAAGAAAAATATATTTTTTCGTCTTCAAATTTTCGTGTGTGTGTTTTTTTTTTCGCGTTCAAATGTACACTACATTTGAATAGGCGTGTTTTCCTAATGTTTTTTTTATTATTATTATTTATTTTTTCTCCCCAGAAAAACACAGGGTCGGGCCTGTATTTTTCACGTGTTTTTGTTTTTGTACATGTGTTTTGTTAATAAAATTGCCATGTTGAGACTCGCACTGTATATCATAATTCATTTTAGATGTTCAAAAAGTCAATTCTGTATTTTGGAAGGTACTGAATGCCAAAAACTACAAAAATGTACTTAAAACACGAAATTACTATGCTAAAATGCAAAGACGACACTGGGTATAGTATCGGAATTGAAAATGGTAGGGTCGGTGTTTTACTTTTTATTTTGTTCTTTTATTGATAAAAAAAGTGGATTCTGGGTTGGGGGTGGGGTGTCTGAAGCAGGGTCGGTCGGGTTAGCGGAAACACAGGTATTGTTTATAGAGGATCTTACATGAGTGCTCATGTATTATTGAATTTATTAAACGAGTTGAGGAAAGGGGATAAAATGCGAGGCTTTGCCGAGCATTTTATCCCTTTTTCTCAACGAGTTTAATAAATTTAATAATACATGAGCACGAATACAAGATTATATTTATCATATGACATTAAAAGCGTAATTTATTCACGATTGTTTACAAAAATGTCAACATTCCGCCGTTAGTAAACGCGACGTCATTAAGGACGTCGTACATGTAACGTTACGGGACGTATCTAGCTAATTTGCATATTTAATCCACTAGTGGATTATCGAAAATAATACATGACGTTATTACACTCTCAGACGCGACGTCATATGATAAAAGGCCTTAATGACTTGTGAGTCAGTTTTACTTCTATCTTTCTATCTTCCCATATTCAGTCGGTCATATTTTGCCATTACATATACCTCAGACCGATGAGTTTAGAATTTACAAAAAGAAAGAAAAAAAACAACAACACTGAATGAGGCTATTTACAATCTATTTAACAGAGGTATGCTGAAACGCAAGCATCTGAGTACCAAGCTAGACCATACGGGCTTTTAAGTTTTCTGCAGTCTTGACATCTATTAGATGAGGGAAGACTATTCCGCCGAGGAAAAGTTCTGGTGAAAACAATACTTCAGAGCATCATTCTACGGTATTATGTGGTGTTTCATTTGACTTGAACCTGTTACAGGGGTCAAGTATCTGCCATTATTAAGAGACACCATGCCAGAGTGTTAGGTTATATGTTGCGATTTTATGACCCAGTCAACAGCTAAGGTGATATCGGACCGGTCAGTTACCGTCACTTGTCCTAGGCAGACTTAGTCGGATTTACACCCCCCACCCCAGAACAGTTAAATAAAGCAAATTCTTCTGATACCGAGGCCCCGTTTTTGGATTTACATTTATCTATTGCAGATGGGTTTGTTTCGTGCAAAATTTCTGATAAATGCGATGATTTTGATTTTGAAATTTTAAATTTTCCTTTTTTTTTTTTTGGATGGTGATGTTCGTCGTGCGCCATCCTATGGCGTTTATATTTCGCAATTAATTCGATTTGCCAGAGTGTGTAGTTATGTAACTGACTTCAACACTCGTAATAAATTGTTAACGGCTAAACTTCTTAATCAGGGTTATCGGTACCATAAACTACGCAAAGCCTTTTTCAAAATTTTATAGACGTTATTCTGATTTAATTTCAAATGGGCCCGACCAGAGACAGGGCATCAGGCACCAACCTGATTGACTTTTGAGTCAGTTTTACTTCATAGGATGGCGCACGATGTTTCTGTGGTTGTTCACGGAGATGTTGCATTGATGAGTAAGGAGGCCTTCATGCGGACTGAAAAAAATATTTGTGTAAATCGCGACGGAAGTAAGGGCGAGGATTGTGGCCACGTAAAATCGATTTAAGCCCCCCAGTGGAATTCGTTTCCACTGACTGTTCCAATGCGGGTTTTCTGTCGCGGTTTATTTTTGTTATGTTTGTCTTTGTGTGTTTGTGGCGCTTATGTTATTTTATTTTGGATAGCCTACTGGCCATTTTGGGGGAAAGTAACTGTCCTTTTGGCTTTCCGCTGTTGGTGTTTCCATTGGGGTCTGTTGTTTCATGTTTGTGTGTCTTTCCCTTTTGTGTCTCTGGTAGGATCTATGGGTTGATTGTATCGATTCCTGATCGTTGCCTCCACTTCTATTTTAGACCTTCTAAGCGGTTTGTCAGGTCTTAATGAGATCGACCACGGGGTCAACAGCCGAGTCCTCGAGCAATCGTCCATCACAAGCCTTACCAAATAGATGGGGCATCAGTAAGAGGGACCATAGAATAGAGTAGAAAAAATGTATATCCCATAAGAGCAGGTTAATGAGGACTGCTCACGACGGGTATCCAGAGATGGGCCACTACTTCTCTAAGCAAGTCAGCGACGCTACTTTTGCTCCGCCATCGCCGGCAGTTCCATCCAGCACCTGTTCTCTGGCCCTTCTCAACCTGATGAATCTGAGTTTTAACATGATGATGCCGGATAGGTGCTGCATACTCATCTGGAGGGCGAACCAATGTTTTGTGTGCAACAGACTTTACCTGTCTAGATGCAAAAGCAAAATAACGTCTCAGAAGTTATTTTGGATATGACCTCTGAAATATGCTGACCACAATCAAGATCGTCAGTGATGGTGATACCAAGACATTAGTCGAGCTTAATCTGATTGTCTAGAATGTGCCTTGACACCTCCATTGAATGACTTTTGGTCACAATGAACTTCATCTGCCAATCTCCCAATGCGCTAGGCTATCTAGGTATCTTGTAAAATAAGACAGTCAGAAGGAAAATATATCTTCATATGTGTACAGAACACAGTTATCAGAACACAAACGGACAGATAACCTGCTATTATCATTAAAGAAAACCAAGAAGAGGAGCTGTCCAAGTAGATCATTGAGTCCATTGTGAAACCTTGAAAATATTGAGGGTCACTGATGAGGCCTAATTGGCCTAAACTAGCTAGTCTGGCCCAGAAAACAGTACACTTCATACTTTTAAGTTCGGTGGTGTATTCTGCTTCCAAAGGATAAATAAGTTCTGAAGTTAGATCCTTTGGAAGCAAGGAATACACCAAATAAACGAAAATAGCAGACTCGGTTTTATTGAGCCTGTTCATGACCAGTAATGATATATGCAACACCGGCCACGCCCTCTAGCACCGGCTTAAGCAGAACTCTATTTTCCAAATGATACCAAATGAAGTCAATGATCCCAAAGGACCAGAAAATATAATCTGCACTAACCCTTTATTGGACATATTCCAGTATGCACCTCTTATTGCCGTTTGTATATGTGCTCTGAACTGTATGTAGCGGTTCTTGACGTCTGGGCTGCTAGACTTACGAGCACGAAAGAAGAGTCGGTTGCATCTGCTAATCGTGTTAACGGTCCAAGGTACACTATGCCTTGTCTTGGTTCACTGGTATAAACCTTTCCATTGCTGCAGGTAACCTGGGCTTAAAACTGACCCACAAGTCATTAACTGACATGTGAGAGAGGAACGAGGCCCTAAATCGCGCCATGTGGTCTCGCAAACTATCCATGTCCGTTCGTTTGTATAGCTATGTTTTACGCTATATATATTCAATGTAAATAACAATTCAAGGGTCTTTTCTTGACGGGTGGGTATATTTTCAACTTGGGCCAGGCAATTTCTGTTATTCTACACAAAAGCTTTTTTGTACGTCCCCACCCAGGGCCCACGCCGATCGGGGCTTGGAGAAATAAATTGGACTGCATGGTGCTTTCAAGCTGAGCTGAAACCGACCGCACATGAGTACTGGTAAACCGCCTAGAGGTTCTAAGCCAGCCAAAGCAAAGTAGTGCGAGTCGGACTGTCCCTACATATAAACCCGTGTTGTTTCGTTGGGCGGCAGGGCTTGAGGTGTCTTTCATCTCAATGTCGGGAAAAAGTCCCACAAAATTGGAAGTGACGTCTCCAAAAATACCTAAATAGTGTTGACGGGGACGTAAAACCTCAAGTCAAACAAACAAACGCCCAAGCCCATCGGGGCATGGAGAAATAGATTGGGCTGCATGGTGCTTCCGCGCAGATCTTAAAGCGTCTATAACTAGAGTATTGGTAAACCGCTAAGAAGGTCTAAGCCTGTCCATGAAAAGTGGTGCGAGTCGGACCGTTTCATAAACCCTAGCAGTTTCTTTGGGCGGTAGGGCTTGAGATGTCATTTCATCTCAGTGTCGGAAAAAAAGTCCCACAAAATCGGAAGCAACAACTCCTGAATAGTGTTGACGGGGGTTGGAGTTGGGGGGGGGGGGGTAACACAAACAATCAAAACATAAGATTTTGCTGTGTTTGTCTTTCCGGTACCCAACTGAACAGGGTACCTGCGTATTGCTCAATTCAATGTCTCCACGGACGCTCCCGCCCATCGGGGCTTGGAGAAATAGGTCGGGCTGCCGCTATAACCCCCCCCCCCCCCCCACGGTTTGTATGAGCGGTAGGGCTTGGTATGTATTTCACCTCAATGTCGGGTAAAAGTCCAACAAAATTGGAAGCAACGTCTCTAAAATGACCTAAATAGTGTTGACGGGGACGTAAAACCTATGCACAAACAAACAAGACAATGTCTACACAACTGAATTATCCATGGACTAAAATTTGAGCATTTCCAAAATGTGAGCATTTGCCAAAATGTGAGTCCTACCCAGCAGGCACATACCGTAATTTTGACGTCACATCAACGTCGGTGTAACGTCATGACCTTTATGCAACGTCACATCTACGACGTTGATTTGACGTTGCCATATCGACATGTGCCTGCTGGGTAATTTTAAGCAGCTACGGAAAGGTTTATATTGTCAAAATAACAAAGACAAAGTGCAGGTTACCATGGATTGATAATACGAAGAAGGCGTGATCGACCCTCTCTTGGTGCTCGTATGTCTAGCAGCTCAGACGGCAAGAACCTCTACAAACGGATAAGAGAATGCACAAAGGGCACATGGCGTCAAAGCAACGGTATGACTTTGATATGACCTCTGACTAACTGCTTGTAAATGGCGTCAATGGCACATCCAGTGATTATTTCATCATCATCATCATTATCTGTGCACAAAGCTTTCCTTTTTTTGGGGGCGGGGAGGGGGGATTGGGGTGGGGGTGGGTGCTAGTGACCTCTGGACATTCCCATATGCTCGACAGACAGAGACACTACTAGACACACTTCAGTATGGGGACCCACATCAGGCATCAATTTGCATAGAGAAAAGTGATGTTTAGAGGGGTATATACTTTATTTTCCTTAATTTTTTTTTGCATAAATCATAAATTGTGGGTACTCATTAAAATTGCCTCAGGGAGATTATTCCAATGAGCACCCAGAATCTATGCTTGGACTAGAAATGAGAAAAAAGATATACATGTATCAACACGTTTAGCTGACAAAAGCTATTTCTAGAGATATGAAAGGCGCATATGTGGCGCCCCCGCCCATCTGGGCTTGTTTTGTTTGCTTGATTTGAGGTTTAACGTCTCCGTCAACACTGTAAAGGTCATTATGAAGACGTTGTTTCCAATTTTGTGGGACTTTTACCCGACATTGAGATGAAATATGACATCTCAAGTCCTGTCGCCCAATGAAACCAATAGGGTTTATAAGCATGGACGGTTAGACTCGCACCGCTTTGCCTGGGCAGGCTTAGATCCTCTAAGCGGTTTACCAGTACTCGAGTGCGGGTCGGTTTCAGCTCTGCATGGACGCATCATGCAGCCCATATATGGTTGCATGGTAGGCCTACTTCCGCGCATGGATCTATTAAAGCCTGCCCAGGAAAAGTACTGCGAGTCGGGCCGCTCCTTAAACCCAGGTCACGAGCGGTTTGACTTGAGATTTAATCTCAGTGTCGGGTAAGTCTCACAAAATCGGAAGCAACGTCTCCAAAATGACCTACGAGTAAATAGAAGGAATTATTGCGAAACCTGTGCGTTGTATTCGCTGCCTACTATCCACGGACAATTACGGATACGCCGACTAAAACCGGAAATTTATTTTGCTAAAAATAGTGCATATAAGGGCGACCATAAAAAGTATTTCTGTTTATTGTCTTAATTACCTTTAAAGCAATTAACAGTGAGTATAAGTTAGATCAAACCACATATCCTGCTTGAATAAATAAAATTAAATTATTTTAGTATAAAGTGAATTACAAAAAGCTCAAGAATTGTCTATAAATTTACACTTTTTATAAATATTTACGAGAGACCAGTGATCAATAATATGGGTTCCTCTATAAAATATAAGTTTTCAGCTCACTAATTCATTGAGAAATCTTTGACTTGGATGCGTGAAAACGCTTTTCTTGCGAAATCGGCTGTTCATGCATCTCTTGGACCGTCGTCATTTTTGGCGCTCTCAGGTTGAGGGTGAACATGACAATCCCCAAAAGGCACTGAATCTTTCTTTCTACAGATACTGCGATTGGTCACATTAGGTGTTGCACATTACATACCATTACGATAACACGCCCGTGCGAAATGGTGCATTTTTTCATACCACCAAAATGGCTATTTTTCTGATGAAAATCCTTGATACTTTTTCTTATTTATACTGCAAACATAGGTTTTGGGTGCTCGTTAGAACCGCCTCGCCGAGGCGGTTCTAACGAGTACCCACAACCTATGTCTTGGGGCAGAAATAAGGAAAATAATGTTTACCCCCGTAAACCCCAATTTTCTCTATATAAAGTGGGGTTTAGGGGGGTCTTTATTTCACGGACTTGTTCACGTGATGCACTCCCATGTTTTGCAGGATGAAAGCCGACACAGTATTGGAGACATATCTCCGAAAAGTCTGCGATAAGCATCCAATTTTCGCTATATTCTACTATAAAAATAAACAAGAATTTAATAAAACATGGGAGCTGTCATCAAAGTGCTTAGCTCGACTGCAAATGCGCCTTCGTCTGGGTTAATTCGTTGATTCAACGTTGAGCGCCTGCTTGGCTTCCGAATCATATTACCTGATTACTACAATCACACCAAAATCAACATGTGATTGGAGATATAAGCGGATTGTTTGAAAAACAAACAAAAGAAACTGAAGTCTTAAAAAGTTCTACATTCAACTTAAACATATCTTTCTATATACATGTATCATGTTAATTCCATCCCACAGTTTGAAAAATAAAATACGAGCTCTAACCCGTTTTGTACTGAATGAAATTAAGGGGTGCAGGCCTGTACTGGGTTGGAGGAGGGATGCAAAAAACACACTTAAAAAAATCGTGCAGTTTTTCACTAGAAATCAAGACACCCCTTACTTTGGACCCCACTTAAGATTCGCACCTTCCTCTGCAAATTACCTGAAATTCGCACGCCAACGTTAATTAACCTTGATATCGACGCTTGCCGCGGTCGGAAACATTCTTTAGTGGAGATTGATCATGAAATATTTTCTACAGTCATTCTCGAGTTTGTCATTCTCTCCCTTACGCTGATTCAAGAAGGGCAATTGTCCGTTTCTGGAGACAAAATGCACACTGTAGTGGCCTACTGGTTAACCGCTTACGTATAAGCCTGCCCAGGAAAAGTGTGGACAGGTAAACTGACCGGCTCAAAAATGGCCTAAAATAGTTTTGACTGGGTCGTTAAACCCCAATACAAACAAATAAACAAACAAACAAACGAGAATAGTATCAAAGTGTCTTTTACCACATTTGCATTATTTTGTTTGTTTGATTTGAGGTTTAACGTCCCCGTCAACACTGTAAAGATCATTTTGGAGACGTTGATTCCAATTTTGTGGGACTTTTACCCGACATTGTGATGAAATGACCTCTCAAGCCCTGCCGCCTAATGAAACCAAAAGGTGTTTAAATATAAGCATGGACGGTCCGACACTCGCACCGCTTTGCCTGGGCAGGATTAGCTCCTCTAAGCGGTTTACCAGTACTCGTGTGCGGGTCGGTTTCAGCTCTGCGTGGAAGCATCATGCAGCCCATCTATTTATTCAAGCCCCGATGGGCGGGGGCCGTATTTGCATTATTTACATTAAATAAAATATTTCAGATACGCGTGTCAATAAATGACGGAGATAAATATATCAACTGGTCCGTTTTGTCCTGGGTAAGAATTGTTTTATGTCTGAACCGTTTTTGTTTTGGGCTCTTTCGTCCGTCACCAAATGTGTGTGAGTGTGTTTCAAATTAATGTTCAACCAAGAACTTAAGTCATATGATTTACACGCCTGTATAATTTTTACCCCCTTGAACCCTACAGTAAAAGTGGGGTTTAGATGGGTAAACCTTATTTTTCTTATTTCTGCTCTAAAATATAGAATGTGGGTTCGATGAGGCGGTTCTAACGAGTACCCACAATTTATATTTTGAGCAGAAATAAGAAAAATATCAATTTTTCATCTAAAAAATGTCGATTTTTCGGAGGTAAAGTTTACAATGTATTTGTATAGGTGGTCTGCAGAAGACCCCGTCACTAATAACAAGCCAACAGTTTTATCAACATAATTTGATCCATGTCAAGCCGAAATATGTCTTTGGACGTGTGCACTCAGCCACAGCCAAGGCTCGAATCAGCTTACGTAGCCACTCAGACTCCCCTTTCGGCATGGAGAAGCATTGTGTCATCTGGTCTTCTCTCTGTTTGTTAGTTTGTTTGTAATGAGGTTTTATGTCCCCGTCACCACTATTTAGTACATTTTGGAGACGTGGGACTTTTATCGGCGACATTGAGATGAAATGAAAATAAAAGCCCTACCGCCCAAAGAAACGACTCAGGTCTAAGAAAGAGTCCGACTCGTACCACTTTTCCTGGGCAGGCTAAGACCTTCGCGGTTTACCAGTACTCCGGTTCGGTCAGTTTCAGCTCTGCGCGGAAGCACCGTGCAGCCCAATCTATTTCCCCAAGCCCCGGTAGGCGGGGGCTCAAAACTTCTCTCGTCGAAGACGGCTAAATTTGTTGGTCCAGAAAACGTGCAGTGGCGTAGCCATGCAGGAAAAATGGGATCAAGAAGGGAACTAACCTGTATTGGCAATTTTTCCAGGTCCGAAAATTCCGAAAAAAAAGGGAAAGAAAAAAAAAAAAATAAAAATTACCATATCTGTTTTTATTTGATTTTCTTAAATTTGATGTAGGATATTTAGCATGAGTTCAGAGCTGAAACCGACCGCACACGAGTACTGGTAAACCGCTTAGAGGATCTAAGCCTGCCCCGGCAAAGAGGTGCGAGTCGGACCGCCCATGCTTATACGTAAACCCTATTAGTTTCATAGGGTGACAGGCCTTAAGATGTTATTTCATCTCAGTATCGGTTCCGAGCAATGATGATCACTATCTCAGCAACCCCACCGGTAGCAAACATGTGGTCGTTTACACTGGAAGAAAATATCTCGGTTCGTTGCTATGATTTTATCCCCATTCACACCAGTGTCACAGTGTACACTATGTAAAAACACCATAAGCTCACTATAACACGTTTCGTTATAACACAGTTTTGGATATAACACGATTTCAAGATGGATCCCAAAAATGTGTAGATTATATAGAAAAATGACCACAAAGCTCAGTTTTCAATATAAGCTATACATGTACATGTTTGTTTGAATATAACATGGTTGTTTAACTAACAAGGTTTCTGCTTTAGACCCCATTAACAGTGTTATAAAGAGGCAGCAGTGTATCGCTGGGTTCTCCCGTCAACTTTGTACTTCTTTTAGCGTTGTAATAAATCTGAGACTCATTTTTGGGTCGATTGTCTGTCGAACCCAATATTACTAAGCACGGTAGCTTTTCGTTGTTGATGTCCGCGTGACTAGCACTGATTTATAGGAAATCCAGATAATGGTTATTTATAGAAAAGAATCGCGGTATTCTTATCGCCGTGAGGTCAGAGTGTTTGGGGACGGACTGGAATCGCATGTTTGATTTGACAAACAGTGTAGACCCATATCAGACACCGAAGACACACCAGTGCACTGTTGTCAGTGCTCATTACGAAAACACGCCTATACAAATACATTGTCAATTTTATCACTGAAAATATGAGCATTTTAAGATGAAAAATTGTGATATTTTTCTTATTTCTGCTCAAAATATAAATTTTTGGTACTCGTTAGAACCGCCTCATCGAGGCGGTTCTAAGGAGTACCCACAAATTATATTTTAGAGCAGAAATAAGAAAAATAAGGTTTACCCCTGTAAACCCAAGTTTTACTATATAAAAGTGGGATTCAAGGGGGTCAAAATTATATAGGCGTGTTTTCGTGATGTTTGATTTCTATCTGTAAAATTTCCTTTTCCATTAAAATACATTCTATTTACGTAGGGTTTGCAAGATTGGGTCGCATGCAAAGTAAGTAAATCCCGACGCATGTAGGCCTATACTTTGCAAGCGACCTAGTGGTGTTCATAACTCGATAAATTTTAGGAAAAAAAATATATTCATTGTTAAAATTTACCTTCTTTTCATCCACAAATTAATGATTAATCTGATATGAGATACAAAATAAAAAAAAAAAAAAAAAAAAAATACACGCAGTTTCTCTATTAACAGCCGAACAACGACATTGACGTCATGGAAACGCAGTCAGTCGGCCCCCGCCCATCGGGGCTTGAAGAAATATATGGGCTGCATGATGCTTCCACGCAGAGCTGAAACTGACCGCACACGAGTACTGGTAAACCGCTTAGACGATCAAAGCCTGCCCAGGCAAAGCGGTGCGAGTCGGACCGTCCATGCTGATAAACCCTATTGGTTTCATTGGGTGATATGGCTTGAGATGTCATTTCATCTCAATGTCGCGTAAAAGTCCCACAAAATTGGAAGCAACGTCTCTAAAACGACATATACAGTGTTGACGGGGGCGTTAAACCTCAAATCAAACAAAAATAACGCAGTCACGTTATAGAAAATAATAGTTTATTGTGACGTCAATTAATGGCTATTTGATGTCACGTGATTCAATGTTTTGAATTAAGAAATGAAATTTTAGCGCTCATTAAAAATGAGCAGCATCGGGTCACAAGCAAAGCATCACGTGAACAAGCCCGTGAAATGAACACCCCCTTACACCCCACTTTATATAGAGAAAACTGGGGTTTACGGGGGTAAACATTATTTATCTTATTTTTACTCCAAGACATAGGTTGTGGGTACTCGTTAGAACCGCCTCATTGAGGCGGTTCTAACGAGCACCCATAACCTATGTTTGCAGTATAAATAAGAAAAATATCATGGATTTTCATCCGAAAGGTAGCCATTTTGGAGATGCGAAAAATGCACTATGTCACACGGGTGTGTTGAATATCTGCGGGGTTCATGTAAACTTTGCTTGTGACACAGTTTTGTTCATACTTCAATCAGCGTTACATAAATTATTTCTATTACTAATATTTATATTTTTTCGATCCATTGTTTGATGAAAAATATTTTGAGGGCTAAATCTGCCTATTTACACCAGAAAAGTATCGTTTACGTCATAATGTCATACTAGAGAGAACAATTGTTTGTTTTGACGTCCCTAATGATCACTCGAGTCAATGTATAAATTAGAAAATAGAAGTGAAGGCAATGATCAGGAATCGATACAATTTCCCTTTTCTCATAACTCTGTCCACTCTAATAACTCCACTCACAATCTTCTTTAAATATTATGAAAAGAAATCATTGTTAAATTTATGTCACATTAAAATTAATAGCAAATAACCAACATAGCAGCTGGTTTTGAAGAAAATCTGTTTCTAATTACAAGTTTATTCATAGAAATCAACATTTGTCACAAAATCCTTGATATTTATGGGGTAAAATAAAATCATTAACCAGTGACAAGCATGTAACTGAATTTAAACAATATCAAAATAGAATAGATTACATAATAGAATAGTTACAGTCTAAATAAAGTACTAATCATGTACAATATGCGTTGAACAAAGACGGTTACGTGTGATAATCAGAGAAATTTGGATGAACGGAGTTGTGAGAACATGCCCTAAACACCCTCTTCATTTTAAAAGGTTGTAAAATCTAACGACGTGATGTTCAATTTCTTTAATTTTGAGATTCCCATAGGTATTTAGTCAAATGTTTCAAAAATACCTATAGAAAATTAATCTTGCAGCAATAATTTGATAACAGAATTGTTCAACCTTAGGTGAACGGAGTTATGGCTTATAGTGGAGCGTGATAGCTCAGTGGTTAGTGCACTTGCCCCTGATGCTAGAGGTCCCGGGTTCGATCCCCGGCAGCGGCGATAAAATTTCGGTGTCCGAACACGCTCCATTGGCATCATTTGCAGGGATGAATGTCATAAAGTGCACCGTCCTTCGGATCGGGACGTTAACTGGAGGCCCCCTGTGCAGGGAGAACCATCCCCTGTGCAGGTTAAAGATCCCCACCGTAATTACTGTGTAGGCTTTCATCCTGCAAAACCTGGAGTGTATGAAATATACACCTGCGGTAATGGTCAAATGTGACCGACGCAGTATCAGAAGATAGATAGATAGATAGATAGATAGATAGATAGATAGATAGATAGATAGATAGATAGATAGATAGATAGATAGATAGATAAGATAGATTATACTCTTGTTCAAAGGTCTAAAGGGTGCTGCCAGCATTTCAACAGATGACCTTATCCCCCGTCCCGATTGGGAGTGGCAGAAAGCATCACTGTTTGGCATTTCAGGTGCTCTCTGCAAGAACTGACATCTACAAGGGATCCTTCTTCTCTCAGACAAGTAAAGATTGGAATGCGTAATAGCTCAGTGGTTAGTGCACTTGCCT
Organism: Lucinisca nassula; assembly: GCA_963580285.1. NCBI lineage: Eukaryota > Metazoa > Mollusca > Bivalvia > Lucinida > Lucinidae > Lucinisca > Lucinisca nassula. Next base: position 100,290,368 of record OY757020.1, read on the forward strand.
CTGATGCCAGAGGTCCCTCTCCATGGGATGAATGTCAGAAAGCGTACCGTCCTTCGGATCGGGACGTTAACTGCCCCCCCCCCCCCCCCCCCCCCGTACAGGGAGAACCACCCCCTGAACACAGGTTTGTTTACAGAGGTTTCGCCACCCAACAAGTTCGCCATTGGAGGTTTCGCCACCATGAGGTTTCGCCACCAGCAGGTTTCGCCCCACGGGAGGTTTCGCCACTCAGAGGTTTCGCCACCGAAAATGGATATTTGAGTCGAAAAAACATGCTATGCCTTAAGTTATTTATTATTATAACCAGTGTAACGTAGCTTACACCGATATTGAGGACATTTTCAACGAAAGACAACGAAACAATGAAATCAAACTAAATAAAGGAAAACCACTTTCAAGTATTAGCTAAGCATGTTAATTAAAATAATAAAACAATAACAACCGAGGTTTAAAACTATAAGCAGCCTTTATTTATTTCTTTTTAATAAACCCTGCACAAAATCAAATAGTTATAATACAAATATATAAAAAGTGGCGAACCCTCCAAAAGCAAAAATCGGAAAAGTGGCGAACCCTCTCACGGAGGTGGCGAAACCTCTGGTGGCGAACATGCAAAGTGGCGAAACCTCTGACACCCAACAGGTTAAGGAACCTTACCATATACCATCATTACATGATTACTGAGTTGGCTTTCACCCTGCAAAACTGGAGTGTATGTAATTTACACACCTGCCAGAATGTTCGCGAGGGCGTATGGCAGTATATTAAGAAAGAACAGAATGAAAGATTCGGTTATTTCATCTGCGGAAGGTGCTATGGATAATGTAGCTAAGTTTACTTCTTTGGCGAGAGCTTGCTGAATGAATGTCATTTGATGTTTCACCAGTAATGATTCAGATTCAGATTCCATTCTATCTCACACCTTTCATCCAAGACACCAAAGGAAAGAAACACAAACATGTAATGGTCACTCCGTTAATATATTTTCGGTATTTAGTATGACCAGGGATCCGGAAAGGAATACCGCCTTTTATCTAACTACTGCGGTGGCTGACAGTGGCGGGAAAGCAGACGATAGGGTTTGGTGACAGATATTGACAGGTGGTTAAAAACATCTATATGGGTTAGCAAGGAAGAAATGAACGACGGAATTCATCAGGAGCACAAAAAGATGTTGAAGTGCAATATATTTACGCATGTGCACATATAGGAGCATGAGATTTGCACATTGAGAAATGAGTTTTACTTAAGCACCTAGTCAGGCTAGTGTTTATAAGCAGCGTTAACATGCTTTGTAAATTGTAGATAAACAACAAAGATATTTTTTTGGTTCATTGGTTTTGTTCCCTGTAAATTGTTCTCTAAAAACAATGAACATGTAGGCAACAGGGCTTGTGACGTCATTTCAGCTCAATGTCTGGTAAAATTGGAAGCAACTTCTCCAAGCGTGATAGCTCAGTGGTTAGTGCACTTGCCTCTGATGCTAGAGGTCCCGGGTTCGATCCCCGGCGGTGGCGATAAAATTTCGGTGTCCGAACACGCTCCATTGGCATCATTTGCAGGGATGAATGTCATAAAGTGCACCGTCCTTTGGATTGGGACGTTAACTGGAGGCCCCCTGTGCAAGGAGAACCATCCCCTGTGCAGGTTAAAGCACAGATGCTTGGGGTCAGGTCACTTGCTAATGTTTTTTCAAAGTTATTTTTCTAGAAGTTCCTAAACATGTTTTATGATGATGGTAAATGTTCCAATTATAGCAAAATGCAAAAATAACTTTGAAAAAAACATTAATAAAGCAAGTGACCTGACCCCAAGCATCTGTGGGTTAAAGATCCCTACTGTAATTACATGATTACTGTGTAGGCTTTCATCCTGCAAAACCTGGAGTGTATGTAATATACACCTGCGGTAATGGTCAAATGTGACCGACGCAGTATCAGAAGATAGATAGATATATAGATAAAATGACTGTTACAGAAAACAGAACAGAAACAAACAACAGAATTAAAACAGAATTTAGGAACAGAACTAAACAAGCAAAGGGTGCTGCGGCCCCTTTTGTAAATAAGCTTATATCCTATATTGTTTTCAGTTGTCAGTTATCCCCCCCCCCCCCCCACACACACACACACACACACGACATCACCTTGCAATCACCGCACTTCCAATACCCTTCGAGATACATTGATGATACTTGGTTCAATTATACATGAGATTGAGCAGGCGTGTCTACTGACATGAGAGCCACAACACAAGTTATCTCCCCTGACAGTATTTTTTTGAGATCACCGTAACTCCTATACCCTTGAGATGTATTGATGATACTTGGTAAAGTTATACATTAGGTTGAGTAGGCATGCCATGTGCAAGAACCACAACTCGGGTGCCATGGTATTTGGGTTATCCCCATAACAGTATTTCTTTGTGATCTCCGTAACTCCAATACCATTTGAGGTATATTGATGGTTATACATGAGGTTGAGTAGGTGTGTCATGATGGTATTCGAGTTATCCCCCCTGATAGCATTTCCTTGTGATCACCTTGTGATCCCCGTAACTCCAATACCCTTTCAGGTATATTGATGGTACTTTGTACATTTACACATCAGGTTGAGTAGGCATGTGTAAGAACCACAGGTTGAAATAATAATGATTCCTCATCATCATGAATACAAAATCAGGTAATTTAACCCTTATCTTGCTGAATATTCATTTAAGCCACACCCATTTCTGTCTTTCAACCAATCAAATTACTTGATGTAATTTATTTCTAGAACTTCATAAACTAAATGCCAAACAGTGTAGATGCAAAGATAGGGGTTGTCGTGAACAGCAAGATAAGGGTTAAAAGCAAAGGGTCAATACAGTTATTGTCTGAGTACTTAAGCCTCTGACAGTCAAATGCCTTCAGTATACCAGTACTCTGTTGTCTCTCATGTTCAGAAAATGTCCTTAGTATCATTTGAGCTTTGAAACCCTAATTAACACATAACTCATACAATTTCTTGCAGGTCTTGCTGATACTTTACAGCAATATGTTTGAGGATTAGCTTGTGAGTTTTTTTTTCATGTACACTTTATGAATTTGTACAAACTTCTGAATGCCATATTGGCTTTCTGTCGGGGGGATTTACCATCTCTTATGATGGCTATTTTTTCTATTGCAGATAAGTTAGAAAATAAGAGGACACAATGTCAACAGAGGTTAGCTGTGATGGTGATATCAACAATAATGGTAATGAATATATCATCACAAGTTCATTTTGTCAAGTTTATGTAATACATATTCTTGAAACCCTACTTCATACAGTTTAAACTGGGGTTTACTGGAGTATACATCATAGTATTTACCCAAAGTATTGGGACACACACAGCTACTCCTTAACATACTGGTTCTAAAATTTGAACAAGTACAATACACTGCCCCTTGTTCAGGGATGTTGCATATAAAGATTGCTAGAAGTACTCTGTGGCATCTCATCTGGGTCTACACTGTTTGCTCAGTACGAACCATTACTAGAACGCATCTATTTGACATAGTGCATTCTTTCTTATCTTTAAAATGGTTATTTTTCTGATGAAAATTTGCAATTTTCTTCTTATTTTTGCCCCAAACATAGGTTGTGGGTGCTCTTTTGAAACGCTTTATTGAGGCTATTCTAACAAATACACACAACCTATGTCTTGGAGTAGAAAGAAAAATGGTATACCCCTGTAAACCCCAGTTTTCTTTTAAATACAGCGTTGACCCTGATAAGACATCATGTTACGTTTTATCTGGGACTACACAGTTTGCCAATGTCCCAAAAATGGGACGCTAGGAAGGGCTGGCTAATCGGAGCTGAAAAAATAATTGATTATCAGTCATGTCATTGCGATCGATAACCGATTAGTAATCGCTAAGGTTTTTGTCATTATTTTACCTGTCTGGCTTTCTGTCTGAGCATGACTCTTACCATATGTTGCACTTTACCATATGCATATTTGAACAGACAGGCCTGAGCAAACAGTGTAGACCCAGATGAGACGCCGCAGAAAGTTTGCACTGTTTGCCACTCAGCTAGCTATTTTAGGCATAACTTTGGGTAGTAAATTGTACCTAACAAGTAATCGATTATCATCAAATCAGAAATGATAAATCAGAAATGATAATCATTTCTGTGGAATTTATCGATTGATTATACGATTAATCGTGTCAGCCTTAATTATATGCATATGATAGATTAAAAATCTTAATATAGCCCACAATGTCACTGTCTCACATAGTATTGGCTTTTCAGAAAAAGCTACCACAACCGTTAAGCTTGGGTCATCAGTTCAGGTAGTTTATATCTCCCTTTCTAAGATTCAGGGGCCAGTTGTTCAAAACTAACGACGTGGTTAGTTAACTTACGGTTAAAACTTTGATCATTTAATATGGCAAAATATGCTGATATTTTTGCTGAAAAAAATGTGAGCAATCGCAAAAGCTGCTCACATTTTTTCAGCAAAAATACCAATTTTAAATATTAAACTTGCTAGAACAGTCAACAATATGACCACTAACAAGCTCGTTATGCTAACGATGCTTTGAAAAACTGGCCCCTGATGTAAGAGAAACATGTTATTTTACATGTTTACTAACCCTTATCCTGCTGTTCATGAAAGCACCTACCTTTGCAAACAGTGTAAATCCAGAACAGATGGCTTCTTTAAGCCATCTCATCAGTATCTTCACTGTCATGCAGTTTGTGAATTGAACAAATATATGAGTGAGTGAGTGTTTGAGTTTTACGTCTCACAAACAGCTAAGGTCATAAGGAGACGGGACCTCGGTTTAAAGACTCATCCGAAAGTCTTACAAATATATGGTATCAAGTAATTTGATTGGTTGATAATCAGCAATGGCAGTGGCTTAATTTATTAACGGTTAATCTGTTGAATCAAGCAGTACCAAGTCGTATTGATTTATCCATATATTTAACTGAAAAATAATATGATGCCATTAATCAAGTATTTTCGTATTGGCCCAGTAACAGGTCCGAGGTCTGTTGTATTGGTCTGAGGCCAAAGGCAGAAAGCCAATACAGCTGACTGAGGACATGTAACTGGGTCAATATGAAATTACTGTACTTGATTATTTACAATTTTACTAATTGAGACAATTAAAACACACAATTATTGGTTTCTGACCTCAGCCTAATATCACTTGACCTCATGTTAATATTGGTTAACCTGGTGTTAATTTAACCCTTGTCCTGCTGAATATTCATATATGCCACACCCACTGCCGATTATCAACCAATCAGATTACTTAATGCAAATTATTGCAACAAATTCACAATCTGAATGGCAAACAATGTAGATCCTGATCAGATGGCTTCGTCAGAAGCCATCTGATCTGGATCTACATTGTTTCAAAGATAAGGCATATCCGGGATTAGCAGGACAAGGGTTAATACGGATGACCTCTGTCAGATGAATTCATGATAGTCAATAAGTAAAATTATCCTCAGGCACCAATGTATGGGAATTAATATAATAAACATTGCCAGTATTTTCTGTCGTATGTTACAACTCCAGTCCCTTCAGCGCTTTGATTTGTTTTTGCTACATTTGTGGATAATGTAACAAGTAAACAATTTTTCAGGGTGTTTCATGTACAAATGATTAGTTGACCACTAGTTTACTGTGTGAATATTTCCCCACAAAGCATTGGGACACCTCAACTCCTTACCATATTGGTTTGGTTCTAAAAATTGAACGATCACAATTTACTACCAGTACCTAATACTGCATCTAGAAATGGCTGGATGAGTGACAACTGTGGACTCTGATGAGATGTTGCATTCTGTAGCATCTCATCTGGGTCTACACTGTTTGCTCACGCCTGTCTGTCCGAATACATACGTCATATATGTTAAATTTATTGTACGGTTTGCATATTTTCTTCAGGATTCACCAACATAGAGAGAATGCAGTTCAGAACTCTCACCTATGAAATTGTTGAAGAGCTGAGAATGAGGAGGGTTTGTATCACTAAAGTGCTTTCTGAGGTCCACATATTTAACCCTTATCCTGCTGTTCACGACAACTCCTATCTTGCAAACAGTGTAGATCCAGATCAGATGGCTTCTGAAGAAGCCATCTGATCAGAATCTGCACTGTTTGACATTCAGTTTATGAATTTGTAGGAGTAAATTACATCAAGTACCGGTAATCTGATTGGTTCGAAGTCTGAAATGGGTGTGGCTAAATTGAATATTCAGCAGGATAAGGGTTAAGGAGTGTCTACGAAATTTTCTGGATAGCTTTTCACACCACATAGCCAATAGCCATGCTGAAGGTTTAAGACATACACTACAACACTTTGATAGCAATGTTTGGGTCTATTTAAGCAGAAGCCATGTCAGTTAAAGATCCCTGTTATATATATTGTTAAAAAAAGATATCAGTTATATATATAGAAAATGACCATTTATGGTCTAAATTAATAGCAGGAAGACTTAGGGGTGCAAGTTTCCATACATCCATCCGTTCAACCTGTCCATCCATCTTGTGTGCCCACAACTCCTCTTACAATTTGATACAAATCATTTTGAAACTTTGCATGTATATTCTCCATGGTATGAGTATTTGTATGTGGTTTGGATATAAGTCTTGGATCACATTTCATCACTTTTTATGCCCCCCGAGAATCTTTGATTTGTGGGGCATATAGTATTTGCCCTGTCCGTCTGTTTGTCTGCCTGTCCGTGTCTGTTTGTCTGTCTGTCTGTCACAAAAACTTTAACCTTGATCATAACTTCAAAAGTATTTGACCTAGCCCCATGAAACTTCACACACTTATTCACCATCACAAAGCTACATTCTGACCAAGGGCCATAACTCTGTTTTCATTTTTTGCTGAATTATCTCCCCTTGAAATTTTGCAAAAACTCAGAAATTGGCTCCCACGGGGGCATTGGTCACCCATAGTGACAGCTCTTGTGCCACATGGTGAACTTAGACATTTTTCACCCTCACTATATGGACAGTGAGATACCTCTTGTGATTACTGTTTTGAAAATTTGCATGGGTTTTCTTCATGGTATACAGTACATATACAGCAGGTACTGCTTGTGAGTGCAACTCCTGTTACAGATTTGTACCAATAGTTTTAAAACTAAATGCATACATGTATTCTCAATTCATGGTATGAGAATGTGCATGTGGTTTGAATGTAATTATTGGATCATTTTTCGTCACTTTTTATGCTCCCGTAGGAGGGCATATAGTTTTTGCACTGTCCATTTGTTTGTGGGTTTGTTTGTGGGTTTGTAAGTCCACACTTTTTTTGTGATGCGAACTACTTCCACATTTCTCCAAAGATTGAGCTGAAACTTTGCACATGCATTCCTTGTGAGGTGAAGGGATGCCTAACACAATTTTCATGATGGTCCTATCATTTTCGAAGGAGTTACGACCCTTTATTTTCTAAAAAATGTGCTAAAAACCTTGTGATTTGAACTACTTCAATAATTCTTCACTGATTCCGCTGAAACTTTGCACATACATTCCTTGTGAGGTGAAGGAGTGCCTAACACAATTTACACGTTGATCCTATCATCTGTGATGGAGTTACGGCCCTTGATTTTCTGAAAAACGGGTTCGATAACCTTGTGACGCAAACTACTTCCACATTTATTCACCGATTGAGCTGAAACTTTGCACATGCATTCCTTGAGAGGTAAAGTGGTGCCCAACACAATTTTCAGGTTGATCCTATCATCTGCAAAGGAGTTATGGCCCTTTATTTTCTAAAAACGCATTCTTATTCCTTATGACGCGAACTACTTCCACATTTCTTCGACAATTTTGTTAAACTTTTATGCCCTCTTAGGAGGGCATATAGTTTTTGCACTGTCCGTTTGTTTGTGGGTTTGTGTGTAGGTTTGTGGGTTAGTCCGCACTTTTTTTTTCCTCAAATTGTCTCCCACGGGGGCATTGCTCACTTATAGTGACAGCTCCTGTTCCTCATTGTGAACTTAGACATTTTTCACCCTCACTATATGGACAGTGAGATACCTCTCGTGAGGGCAACTCCTGTTACTGTTTTGAAAGTTTGCATGTTTTCTTCATGGTGTTATATTCAACACTGTTGTAAGGAACAGGGAGTAAAAAATGCAGAACAAATACCAGTGCTTCAGCTGAAGTGCACGACCCGCCGGATGCTTTTAGCTTTATGAGTGTTACCAAATATGGGTATGGCATTCATTATGGTCATGTGACCTGGACCTTAAACGGTTCCCCCAATAAATGCGCCTTATCGTAAGGAGCAAAAATATATCTTATACTTTAGTACTGTATTCTGAATCGTTTGCAGGATAAAATGCATTCTCACATTTTCCAATACAAAAGCATATGTGTCAAAGTTTGACCTAGGCACAAAGAAGGTCAAGGTCAACCAAGGGTCACCATTTTAGCAATTTATGATGGGCCTACGTCCCAGATGCCATTTCTCAAGTTTCGTGGAAATCTGCCCAGTGGTTCTGGAGAAGACTATTTTGAAGGGTTTTTACCATATATGGCTTGGCGGCCATTTTGGTCATGTGACCTGGACCCCATGAGCAAATTTTAGTTTCCTCCATCCCATAGAAGCTCCATATGAAATTTGACTTCAATCGGCCCAACGGTTTCCGAGGAGAAGCAGTTCGAAAATTTTCACATTTTTCGCCTCGGCGAGGCTATACTAAATGGAATGTAATATTTTGCAAGTTCATTGGTTAGATCTCATTGATATCTATCAGTATGCCAAAAATTGTTTAATTATTCCAAGCGGTTAAGTCACTATCACCAATTTTCACAAACAGGTTACGGACGGACAGATAGACAGACCATATATGGCTTGGCGGCCATTTTGGTCATGTGAGCTGGACCCCATGAGAAAATTTTAGTTAGCCCCATCCCATAGAGGCGACATATGAAATTTGACTTCAATCGGCCCAACGGTTTCCGAGGAGACGCAGTTCGAAAATTTTCACATTTTTCGCCTCGGCGAGGCTATACTACATGGAATGTAATATTTCGCAAGTTCATTGGTTAGATCTCATTGATATCTATCAGTATGCCAAAAATTGTTTAAATATCCCAAGCGGTTAAGTCACTATCACCAATTTTCACTAACGGGTTACGGATTTTTCGCCTCGGTGAGGCTATACTAAACGGAATGTAATATTTCGCAAGTTCATTGGTTAGATCTCATTGATATCTATCAGTATGCCAAAAATTGTTTAAATATTCCAAGCGGTTAAGTCACTATCACCAATTTTCACAAACAGGTTAAGGGCGGACAGACAGACAGACCATATATGGCTTGGCGGCCATTTTGGTCATGTGACTTGGACCCCATGAGCGAATTTTGGTTTCCCCCATCCCATAGAGGCTCCATATGAAATTTGACTTCAATCGGCCCAACGGTTTCCGAGGAGAAGCAGTTCGAAAATTTTCACATGTTTCGCCTCGGCGAGGCTATACTAAATGGAATGTAATGTTTCGCAAGTTCATTGGTTAGATCTCATTGATATCTATCAGTATGCCAAAAATTGTTTAAATATTCCAAGTGGTTGAGTCACTATCACCAATTTTCACAAACGGGTTACGGACGGACAGACAGACAATATATGGCTTGGCGGCCATTTTGGTCATGTGACCTGCACTCCATGAGCAAAGTTTGGTTTCCCCCAACCCATAGAGGCTCCATATGAAATTTGACTTCAATCGGCCAAACGGTTTCCGAGGAGAAGCAGTTCGAAAATTTTCACATTTTTCGCCTCGGCGAGGCTATACTACATGGAATGTAATATTTCTCAAGTTCATTGGTTAGATCTCATTGATATCTATCAGTATGCCAAAAAATGTTTAAATATTCCAAGCGGTTAAGTCACATAACCAATTTTCACAAACGGGTTACGGATTTTTCGCCTCGGCGAGGCTCTACTAAATGGAATGTAATATTTCGCAAGTTCATTGGTTAGATCTCATTGATATCTATCAGTATGCTAAAAATTGTTTAAATATTCCAAGCGGTTAAGTCACTATCACCAATTTTCACAAACGGGTTACGGACGGACAGACAGACTGACAGAATGACCGATTGACCGAATGACAGAATGACACGGTGATTTTAGGGCACTTAGAAAATCAACCGACTTCAGTCGGTCGCTTTTTCTGCGGGTCGTGCAATTGATACATGTATGATCTGCTTCACATTGTGTTCTTAATGTTTGCTTGTCTTCATTGGCATCCGGGTATTGGTGATTGGCAAGTAACTTACCAGGAAATGTTTGAAAATAAAACCTTTAGAAACACACCTTTGAGAAGCTTGATAATGGTTTATGGAAAATTTGCAATATTTTTCCTATATCTCGGCCAAACATATGTTGGAACCACCTTAGTGAAGCGGTTCTAACAAGTACCCACAACATATCTTTTTTAGCCAAAGAAGAAAAATAATGTAAACATCACTTTTCACTATTTGAAGAAGGGTTTTCAGGGTGCTTTTTTGTTTGTTTTTTTGACAGTCTTGATAATGTGATGTATATAAGTTGGTTGGTTGATTTGAGGTTTAACGTCCCCGTCAACACTGTAAAAGATGTATATAAGAAAATAAAAAAGGGAGACTGTTTTGGTTTGACATCAGGCAAAAACTGCTATATAATTTTGACCCCCTTGATCCCCAATTTTGTATAATCAGGGGTAGACCTTATTATCCCCATGCTTTTTAACTCACCTGGGTTGAAGGCTCCAGGGGAGTTTATAGTATAGTGGTCGTCCATTCGTCGTCTGTCCGTCAGCATGTTTGACCAGTTATATCTCTGCAGCCTGCAGGCTGATCTGAATCATCTCTCATCTGCAACACCCCTCTGGTGGGGCATTGATGACATTAGCTTTTTTTAGAAATCAAATGAAAACTTTGGTTGCTATAGCAACAACAAGGTCCCATAGACTTACAGTGGGTAAATGCTTGTCATCACCATAGTGCCTTCAGTTTTGATCGGTTCTTTCTGAAACTTACATATAAGTAGGCTGGGGATAAGAGCTCAGATGAGTTTCATTACGAAAACACGCCTATACAAATACATTGTAAATTTTACCGCGGAAAATATGAACATTTTCAGATGAAAAATCATGTTATTTTTCTTAATTCTGCTCAAAATATAGATTGTGGGTACACGTTAGAACCACCTCAACGAGGCAGTTCTAATGAGTACCCACATTCTATGTTTTTGAGCAGAAATAAGAAAAATGTTGAGGCGGTTCTAACGTGTACCCACAATCTATATTTTGAGAAGAAATAAGAAAAAATAATGTATACCCCTGCAAACCCCAGTTTTACTATACAAAAGTGGGGTTATAGGGGTCAAATTTATATAGGCGTGTTTTCGTGATGTTGAAAACTGGTGAAGTCGGGCTATCTATTATAGAGTTACATCCCCTTGATTGCTGAAATTAAAATGCTTACTTGTACATCTACTTGAAATAAGATTTTCCAACCAGGTTCAACAAAAAATCCAATTCAAAACAAGAACACAACTTCCTCTTTGAAAACTATTCCCTCCAGTTTTTGAAAAACAGAAAGTGGGTCATCAGATTACTGCCAAATGCTTTCCGGGAAATTTCCAAGAAGAAAGATACGAATAAAACACAATTTTTTAAGACATAAGTGAAACACAAATAAACCGCTATTTTGAAAAGTTAAGTGAAACAAAGCGCTATAGATACATTTAAAATGTAACTAAGTAAAACAAATCACTAACAAGTTACTATTATAAAAACTAAGAGAAACAAAATGCTAACAGTGCGCTTATTCAAGTTTAGTTTTGAATGTCTTTTATTAAGTGCATTGCAACAAACCATTATAACAAGATGCAAAACCGTGTGTGTTATGCTTCATTTCTTTTTCATATGGGCGATCATCATCACTTATAGAACATAATGTAAAGTCACAATTTCCTGCTTATTAATAAAATTCCCAGCAGGCGCTCAACATTGAACTAAATGTTGAAACAACGTTCAACATTAGTTCAATGTTGAGTCATCGTTTTGTGCCTGCAGGGGTACTAAATTGGAAGAAAAACCTGTTGACAGGTACATTATATAATTAACAGATTATCACTATAGTAACTTGATCATGTATCGTGGGTATTTCCAGATCTTACATATCACACGCTGTGCATCTCATGCGATATGTTGATCTGGAAACGTGATACCATCACGAAAACAAGCCAATATAACTTTAACCCCCTTGAACCCCACTTTTATATAGTACAACTGGGGTTTACAGGGGAAAACCTTATTTTTCTTATTTCTGCTCTAAGAAAACTATCTTAATTTTTCTTCTTAAAATTTTCATTTTTTCGGCTGTAAATTTTACAATGTATTTGTATAGGCTCATTTTCTTAATGGATATGGCAGATCAAGTTACCATAGTGATATGTGTTTATATCATGCAGGACCAGGATGTGGAGAACGAGAGGAAAATACAGATTCTACTTCAGGACAAGTTTGAGCTTGGGAAAAAATTGGTAAAACATATCAGCAACAAGATTTTTTCTCTAAGGAGGTCTTGGGGTATTTTCATGATTGCAATGACCTCAACCTCTATAGGCCGTAATGATCTTAACTATTGGGACAGATAGGCCTAAGCAAACAGTGTTGACCCTGATCAGACTGAAGGAGCCATCTGATCAGGGTCTACATTGTTAGCCATTCCGTCTGCACCTTTTGGACTCCTTGCATGAAACAATTTTGTTAAAATCTTAGGAGAATTACAGCAAGTCCTCCAGGTTTCTGAATGTTTAGGTTTTTTTACAGTAACACTATTGCTGGGGTCCAAAACTGAAGCCTTGTTAGTTTAACCAAACAAAATGTATAGATTGTTATAGAAAACTGACCATTCATTTTTTTAGAATTCATCATCATTAAACTGTATGTGTTGTATACAAAAAACTTACAAAAAAGGTGTAGGTGTATTCCTTAATTTGAAAGTTGTCAAAAAAGTTTCTTTATGGTTTGAAAAAATCCTGGTTAACCCATTGTAGGCGGGAAACCCCTAAAAGATACCTTGGCAAACAGTGCAGGCCCCCAGAAAGCGGCATCTGAACAGGGCCTGCACTATTTGCTGACAAATTTGTCCGTCAGAAATAGAATAAAAACAAAAAAAATGGGCTTGACACCTAATCGATTAATTGATCAATAATTTCCACAAAAATGATTATCATTTCTGATTTGCTTTTAATCGATTACTTGATAGGTACAATTTACTACCCAAAGTTATGCCTAAAATAGCTGAATGAGTGGCAAACAGTGCAGACCCTGATGAGACGCCGCATTATGCAACGTCTCATCTGGGTCTACACTGTTTGCTCAGGCCTGTCTGTTCAAATAAACATATGGTAAAATGCAACATATGGTAAGAGCCATGCTCAGACAGAAAGCCAGGCAGGTAAAATTATGACAAAAACCTTAGCGATTACAAATCGATTATCGATCACAGTGACAGGACTGATAACCGATTATCTTTTCAACTCCAATTAGCCAGCCCTGTTGACACACCTTATATGACAAATGAACTTGTCCAACATATAGCAATCCACTAGTCCACTAGTATACAATGGGTTAACTTGCAGACAGCATTTTCAAAGCATTATCAGAGAAAATAAGGATTGATATTACATATGACTCATCTCATCACGATAACAAGACCCCCCCTAAACCCCACTTCATATAGAGAGAAGTGGGTATTACGGGGGTATACATTATCTGTCTTATTTTTGCTTTTACACATAGATTGTGGGTACTCGTTAGAACCGCCTCATTGAGGCGGTTCCAACGAGCACTCACAATCTATGTTGAAAGCAGAAATAATAAAGATGTTATCATTTTCACCTAATATTTATCATTTTCTGACACCATGTTGGACGCCATTATTTCTTACGGACATGTTTTCCTAATGTGCTTTGGAAAATATAGATTATTCATAGGGAGTATGTAATGTCAAGCCTTATTTTCTGTAGCCTTATTTCACCTCCGCCCCCGCCCATCGGGGCTTGAATAAATGGATGGGCTGCATGATGCTTCCACGCAGAGCTGGAACTGGCCGCACACATGTACTGGTAAACCGCTTAGAGGATCTAAGCCTGTCCAGGCAAAGCGGTGTGAGTTGGACTGTCCATGCTTATTATTAATAACCCTATAGGTTTCATTGGGCGACAGGGTTTGAGATGTCATTTCATCTCAATGTCAGGTAAAAGTCCCACAAAATTGGAAGCTATGTCTCCAAAATGACCTATACAGTGTTGACCGGGACGTTAAACCTCAAATCAAACAAATAAAATTATTTCAGATAATTCATAATATGCCATATTTTCTCTGAAAAATATATGTAAAAGATTGTTGTCTGCTCTTGAAATCTTTGTATTAACCCTTATCTTGCTGAATATTCATTTAAGCCACACCCATTTCTGTCTATCAACCAATCAAATTACTTGATGTAATTTATTGCTACAAATTCATGAACTGAATGCCAAACAGTGTAGATCCTGATCAGATGGCTTCTTCAGAAGCCATCTGATCTGGATCTACACTGTTTGCAAAGATAGGGGTTGTCGCGAACAGCAAGATAAGGGTTAAATATTGACCCAATCAAATTTGCCATTACAGATTTCTGTTTTCAATTTAGAGAATGGTTTGCCAGAAAAAAGATGGTCCACCGGACAAACCACATGTAGCTATTAATTATAACTTGTCCCAATCCAAAATGAAGTAAAATTTCTATGGAAAGACCACATAAGATACTGTCTATAAGTGGTCTTATTAGCCTATATGTGGGTTGGTCTTAGTAATGGATATAAAAATTTAAATAGTCTATGAATTAAAAATCACTCTTTTTCAAATTTTTGGCCCTTGGCCTTCTTCAGGAATCTATTAATTCATCGAACAACTAAGTGACATCCATCTTGTGATGCTGACAGCATCACAAGATGGATGTCACTTAGTTGTTCGATGAATTAATAGATTCCTGAAGAAGGCCTTCTTAGTTGTTCGATGAATTAATAGATTCCTGAAGAAGGCCAAGGGCCGAAAATTTGAAAAAGAGTGATTTTTAATTCATAGACTATTTGTTATTTTCCCTGCGGAAATATAATTTAGAAGAATTTAAAAATTTAAAGAAAGCCTTGTTTGTAACCTTAACCCATAACATGCCAATCATGACAATTGTCGTCTTGGGGCCCCCGCCCATCGGGGCCACAAGAAATAGATGGGCTGCATGATGCTTCCACGCAGAGCTGAAACTGACACGCACACGAGTACTAGAAAACTGCTTGGAGGATCTAAGCCTGCCATCCGTCCATGCTTATAAACCCTATATTGGTTTCATTGGGCGGCAGGGCTTGAGATGTAATTTCATCTCAATGTCAGGTAAAAGTCCATATAATTTGGAAGCAACGTCGCCAAATTGACCTTTTACAGTGTTGACGGGGTTGTTAAACCTCAAATCAAACAAACAAAACAATCGTCGTCTGCTTTGACGTCTGCCGTTACTTTAAGAAGTCATTTTTGCAAACAGTGTGGACCCAGATCAGTCTGCTGTCTCATCTGGGTCCAAACTGTTTGCCTGTTTGCAGAAATATTTTCAAAAAAGTTTGCCAGAAGCTGCAGCAGACGACATATACAGAGGACATTTTCAGGTGCAATTTTTTCTTGGTATCTTAAGGGTTAATAGTGGAGTGGTGTTAATATTTGGTGGTCTTAACAGCGGAATTTCACTCAGCTTGGTTCCCCGCACACTTTTTTTTCTACGCCTGAATTTTAGTTATTCCCTTGCACTGTCTCCCCTTAAATGCTGTCTTTTCTGTTTCTAGGATGTTGAGCTTGCAAAGTTGGCAAGCAAGGAAGAGCAACATGACGCAGAGTTACGAGAGACTAGAAGACAGATGGAAGACAAGATCAGAGAATTCAAGATTGATGCTGTTAGTAATAGGGCTGGCAAATCGGAGCTGATAAAACATTACAAAAACATGCCTATACAAATACATTGTACCCTTTATCGCCGTAAAAATGAAAATTTTAAGATGAAAAATTGTGATATTTTTCTTTTTTCTGCTCAAAATATAGATTGCGGGTACTCATTAGAACCATCTCATCGAGGCGGTTCTAACAAGTACCCACAATCTATATTTTAGAGCAGAAATAAGAAAAACAAGGTTTACCCCTGTAAACCTCAGTTTTAATACATAAAAGTGGGGTTCAAGGGGTCAAAATTAAAATGGCGTGTTTTCATGATGTAATTGATTATCAATCCTGCCATTGTGATTGATAATCGATTAGTAATCACTAACGATTTTGTCATAATTTTACCTGTCTGGCTTTCTGCCTGAGCATGACTCTTGCCATATGTTGTACGTTTACCATATGTATTTTTGAACAGACAGGCCTGAGCAAACAGAACTCGGCATCTCATCAGTATCTGGACTGTTTGCCACTCATCCTGCCATTTTAGGCATAATTTTGGGTGGTAAATTACAGTTTTCAAATGAAAAGAATAGAATAGAATTTTATTTCTTGCTCAGTTATACCCTTTTAGGGTTAACGGCAAACATGCAAAAACAGCAATACAGTAATATTAATACAGAATATATTGACAAAATATATTCTCAGTTTCGATTACAAGCAAATCAGTAATGATAATCATTTTTGTGGAATTTATTTTTCCATTAATCGAATCTCAGATTAATCATGTCAGCCTTAGTTTGTAATAACTTTAGGGAAATGGTTTCACTTTCAGGGGAGACAGATCAGACTGCCCCTGATCTGGGTCCACACTGTTTGCCTGTGTTCAGAAAATATGTTTTGAAAGTTTACAAGAAGATTCAGCAGACAAAATAAACAAACACCATTTTTCGATGCAGTTTTCCTTGCTATCTTAAGGGTTAATTCCCTTCAGTTTATAACCAGGATAAAAAATCCAGTATTGAATTAACCCAGACCCCCGCCCATCGGGGCTTGAAGAAATATTTGGGCTGCATGATGCTTCCACGCAGAGCTGAAACCGACCCGCACACGAGTACTGGCACACGAGGATCTAAGTCTGCCCAGGCAAAGCGGTGTGAGTCGGCCCGTCCATGCTTATAAACCATATTTTTTTCACAGGGCTTGAGATGTCATTTCATCTCAAGGTCGGGTAAAAGTCCCACAAAATTGGAAGTAACGTCTCCAAAATGACCTTTACAGTGTTGAAGGGGACGTTAAACCTCAAATCAAACACACAAAATTGAATTAACCCTTAACCATCTGCTTTATTGTCTGCTGGAGAGTTGCGAACAATGTGGACCCAGATCATACTGCTCCTCTGGGGGCCGTCTTATCAGGGGCAACACTGTTTGCCTGTATGCAAAAATATTTTTTGAAGTTTTGCAAGAAGATGCAGCAGACCACATAAACAGCACCCATTTTCAAAAGCAGCTGTTCTTGGCCTCTTTAGGGGAATGTGAACACCTTTAGGGGAGACAACTCCTGCAAAAGTATTTTTGTTTCCCATGTCAATAGGGGTCAACTCTTAAAGGAAAGAATTTGCTCCTCAGGAGCAAATTCATTCCTTTAAGAGTAGACCCTTTTTTCAGTGGGACAGGGCTTATAGAAAAGCAAACAGCTGGTCCCGAAAGTAGTCTCCCTTTGAAAAATGTGGAAATATCTGCTAGGTGTAAGGGTTTAACACTAATTGTTGTTGATTCCAAGATGCCAAATATCTATTTTTTTCTTTTTCAGTCACAGCAACAAGTTGCCCGTAAAATTGCTGACAAAGAGAATGAAGCTTTGAAAGATGAAATCAGAAAGTTACAGGTATACAGTAGAACCTGGTCAGTAATTGGTGTATCCATCCTGTCCAGTGCCAGCAGAAGGAGTATCGTGTTCTGTACCTTGAGTTATGCATTTTCTAAACATTAGACTGATTATAGCCCCGCTTTGAAAAAGTGGGGGCTATATTGGATTTAGCTTGTCCGTAATTCCGTCTGTCTGTCTGTCTGTCTTTCTGTCTGTCTTTCTGTCTGTCTGTCTGTAATATTTGATAGTGGGTACGTTGTTACCGCAACTCCTCTTACAGTTCTAGGTCAATCCTTTTGAAACTTTACAGGTGTTATCATATAGGTTTGAAGATGTGCATATTCTTTTTTCATTATCCTTAAGTAATTTTTTTCACTTATTTCACCTTTTTTAACTTAGACAATTTTTGAGAGCTACTAATGTTAAAATGTATAGGGAGTAGCTACCTTGTTACCGCAACTCCTCTTACAGTTCTAGGTCAATCCTTTTGAAACTTTACAGGTGTTTTCATATAGGTCTGAAGATGTGCATATTCTTTTTTCATTATCCTTAAATAATTTTTTTCACTTATTTCACCTTTTTTAACTTAGACAATTTTTGAGATCTACTAATGTTAAAATGTATAGGGAGTAGCTACCTTGTTACCACAACTCCTCTTACACTTCTAGGTCAATCCTTTTGAACTTTTACAGGTGTTATCATATAGGTCTGAAAATGTGCATATTCTTTTTTCATTATCCTTAATTAATTTTTTTCACTTATTTCACCTTTGTTAACTTAGACAATTTTTGAGATCTACTAATGTTAAAATGTATAGGGAGTAGCTACCTTGTTACCGCAACTCCTCTTACAGTTCTAGGTCAATTCTATTGAAACTTTACAGGTGTTTTCATATAGGTCTGAAGATGTGCATATTCATTTTTCATTATCCTTAAATAATTTTTTTCACTTATTTCACCTTTTTTTAACTTAGACAATTTTTGAGATCTACTAATGTTAAAATGAATAGGGAGTAGCTACCTTGTTACCGCAACTCCTCTTACAGTTCTAGGTCAATCCTTTTGAAACTTTACAGGTGTTATCATATAGGTCTGAAGATGTGCATATTCTTTTTTCATTATCCTTAAATATTTTTTTTCACTTATTTCACCTTTTTTAACTTAGACAATTTTTGAGATCTACTAATGTTAAAATGTATAGGGAGTAGCTACCTTGTTACCGCAACTCCTCTTACAGTTCTAAGTCAATCCTTTTGAAACTTTACAGGTGTTATCATATAGGTCTGAAGATGTGCATATTCTTTTTTCATTATCCTTAAATAATATTTTTCACTTATTTCACCTTTTTTAACTTAGACAATTTTTGAGATCTACTAATGTTAAAATGTATAGGGAGTAGCTACCTTGTTACTGCAACTCCTCTTACAGTTCTAGGTCAATCCTTTTGAAACTTTACAGGTGTTATCATATAGGTCTGAAAATGTGCATATTGTTTTTTCATTATCCTTAAATAATTTTTTTCACTTATTTCACCTTTTTTAACTTAGACAATTTTTGAGATCTACTTATGTTAAAATGTATAGGGAGTAGCTACCTTGTTACTGCAACTCCTCTTACAGTTCTAGGTCAATCCTTTTGAAACTTTACAGGTGTTTTCATATAGGTCTGAAGATGTGCATATTCTTTTTTCATTATCCTTAAATAATTTTTTTCACTTATTTCACCTTTTTTAACTAAGACAATTTTTGAGATCTACTAATGTTAAAATGTATAGGGAGTAGCTACCTTGTGACCGCAACTCCTCTTACAGTTCTAGGTCAATCCTTTTGAAACTTTACAGGTGTTTTCATAGAGGTCTTAAGATGTGCATGTGGTTTTTTCATTATCCAAAACTTATTTTTTAACTTAGACTGTTTTTCAGATCTAATAACGCGAAAAGTCTATAAGGCGTAGGTACCTTGTTAGGGATTTACCTCTCACAAGTCTTTACCTTTAATTCATGAGTCTTTCTCCTCTGACAGGGCTATAGCGGGGCTATAGTCAGATCCTCTGACAGTTCTAGTTTGTCCCACCCTACAGGGCTTATAGAAATAAATTGGGCTGTATGATGCTTCCATGCAGAGCTGAAACCGACTGCACAGGAGTACTGGTAAATTGCCTATAAGGTCTCGGCCTGCCCCTGCAAAGTGGTTGCAGGTGCGAGTCGGCCCGTCCATGCATATAAACCCTATTGGTTTTACTGGGCGGCTGGGATTGAGATGTCATTACATCTCATTGTCAGGTAAAAGGGGCGGTTGTAATGAGCAGCCACAATCTGTTTTCGGTATAAATAAAAAAATCACAGTTTTTATTCAGAAAAATAGCCAATTCGGAGATGTGAAAAAATGCGCTATATCACACGATGTTGCATCTGAGAGTGTAATAACGCCATGTAACAAATTCCGTAATCCACTAGTGGATTAAATATGCAAATTAGTTAAATAACGTTACATGTACGACGTCGTTTACTAATGGCATGGTAGTGACATTTTTATTAAAAATCGTGAATAAAATGCATTTTAAATGTCATATGGTAAATAGAATCTTGCATTCGTGCTTATGTATATTTATCAAACTCATTGAGGTCTTGGCACAGCCTCACATTTTATCCCTTTTCCTCAACTAGTTTAATAAATTCAATAATACATGAGCACTCATGCAAGATCCTCTATATCAATAATTTATTAAACTCGTTGAGAAAAAGGGATAAAATGCTCGGCACATCCTCACATTTTATCCCTTTTCCTCAACTTGTTTAATAAATTCAATTATGCATGAGCACTCATGCAAGATCCTCTATATGTACTATACAAGCAGCAAAAAAAGGGTGGTGATCAATCTTTGTAGATGTACAGACTGATATGGACCTTTTTTGTTCGCATAGAACAGGTTTTCTCACACTGTGGCTCATTTAGGGAAATAACCACAATCTATGCTTGTTGGATTATCTTATAAAAATATATGGACCTTTTTTGTTCGCATAGAACAGGTTTTCTCACACTGTGGCTCATATAGGGAAATAACCACAATCTATGCTTGTTGGATTATCTTATAAAAATATATGGACCTTTTTTGTTCGCATAGAACAGGTTTTCTCACACTGTGGCTCATATAGGGAAATAACCACAATCTATGCTTGTTGGATTATCTTATAAAAATATATCACAAATTTTCATCAGAAACATACCACTCTAGTGTATGCAAAAATATGCTTGAAAAGTTAGCAAGAAGATTCAACAGATGACAAAAACAGATCACATTTTAAGATGCAATTTTCTTGGCAGCTTAAGGATTAAACCATTTTATCCAAACAAAAATGGATGGATTGTATGGAAAATCGACCATTTTTTGGTCATTTTTCAATTATACACTATACAAGATTGTTGTCCCTAAATGTGTCTTATAAGGACCAAGAATATGTATGGTTTATGGGTGGGAATTTGAATGGTTTCTGGTATATCTGAGGCCCTTCTATGAAGTAGGGATCCATATTTAAACCATTTTATATCCAGAACAACGTTATATCTTTAACACTGCTATAAAGAGATTGTAGTGTATTTCCTTATGACAGAAAGTTAGCATTTTTTTTCCACGTAGCTGTCCAACTACGCTCTACAGAAACAGATCAGAGATCACGAGAGACATGAGAAAGTACAGGGCACAGAGAGAGAACAACATATCCGTCAGATGTCACAGTTTGAGAACCAGTTCAAGCAGGTTACCAGCCTTATGAAAGAAGTCACAAGCAAACAGATGAAGCTCGAAAAAGATAGTAAGATTTTTATAAAAACGAATGAAACTATATGACACGGCCTTGCTTAGTTTGTTTTGTTTGTTTGATTTGAGGTTTAACACTGTCAACACGGTAAAGGTCATTTTGGAGACGTTGCTTCCAATTTTGTGGGACTTTTACCAGACTTTGAGATGAAATGACATCCAACTCGCACCGCATTGCCTGGGCAAGTTTAGATCCTCTCAGTTTACCAGTACTCTTGTGCGGTCGAATTTCAGCTCTGCATGGAAGCATCATGCAGCCCATCTATTTCTTCAAGCCCGGTGGGCGGGGGCCAGCCTTGCTTAGTATCACATCATGTCATGAAGTGATACGTTTCATGTTTCAGAAATACACTATAATACACATGTTGATATTCAACAGAAGAAGCCATAGGTTTACCGGCTGATGTCTAACAGATATGAAAGGTATGCTATATAGACATAAGAGTATTTTTAGCTCAGCTGTTTTCTAAGAAAACAACGAGGTATTGTCATAGCTCTGGCGGCGTCGTGCAAAAACTTGGACATTTTGTAATATCCCTGTCATTACTGAACATATTTACTTGAAACTCGGACTAGTTGTTCATTATGAAAAGGGGGTGCAGCCGAGCGTTGGCACCCGCATGTGGTGCATTTGTTGTTGTCACATAGCCATTCTTTTTCAGGTGTTACTGGTGTATTTTCTTTTCTCTGAAGGAATTAGATATCAGGGGCGTATTATAAGAATCTTATATGGGTGTGAGGGGTGGATTGAAAAATCTGTCCCGAGGGACACTCTCCGGCACCACGAGGCTTGCCGAGTGATGCCGGACAGTGATCCCGAGGGACGGATTTTTCTATCCACCCCTGACACCCATATTGGATTCTTTTTCTTGCATACCTTCCATTTCTATTGCGAATTTTTAATGCTGCTGTCACTTCGGTTACCGACGTCCGTCAGTTTGTGATGACACAACAGGAATGTTTAGTGACGTCACGTATGACGATGATGATGAGGTTGTTATCAACCAGTGCATTTATCAAACACGCGATTATATTCGATTTGGGGTCGGAACACCAGGTTCAGAACATAAATTTCTATCCCAGGGTAAAATCACGGATTTCCTTGTCTGGTGTGCAAGAATAGCCTTTCCACAGATCTATACGCACTTGCATACACATTACAAACGTAAAAAATAATAGACAACCATGAAGAAGAAGAAATAAAAAGGAAAAATAAGAAGAAGAATAAAACTGGCAAAACCTGTATGTGTCTATGATATACACAACACTAATTATTAGCTGACATATCTTTCTTTTTTGCCACGGGGACCACACTTACAGGAAAGAATTTGCTCCCCAAAGGGAGCAAATTCTTTCCTGTAAGGATGGTCCCCATTGGGTAAATGATATAAGGTAAAAAAGGGACAGTCAATAACTTCCTTATTCTTTGATGGATTATGAAATTACTTGGCAGAAATGTTCGCCATCATGAGACGATGTGTTGTACCTCATAAGTCAAGGCCATACTTAGAGGTCAAAGGTAAAAGGGCTTTTTTGTGTTCGGTCAATAACTTTTTTATTTCTCTATGAACATTTTTAAAGTTACTTTGCAGAAATGTTCATCTTCATTAGATGATGTGTTGCACACAAGACCCAGCTCAATACCTCCAATGTCAAGGTCAAACTTATAGGTCAAAAACGGGGGAGACATCTGTGTTTTTGTAGAAAAACAAATTCTAGTTTTTCTTATTTTTAGTCCAAACATAGGTTGCGGGTGCTCGTTAGAACAGCCTCATTGAGGTGGATCTAACGAGTACCCACAACCTATATCTTGGAGCAGAAATAAGAAAAAAAGTGTATACCCCCGTAAACGCCAGTTTTCTCTATTTAAAGTGGGGTTTAGAGGGGTTTTCATTTCACGGACTTGTTAACATGATGAATTGAAATCTTGCAACAATACAAACGGCTGAAAATCAGGGAGGACTGAAGCATATTCATTCAAAATTAATGATAGATTTTGTTTGATTTGAGGTTTATCGCCTCCGTCAACACCGTATAGGTCATTTTGGAGACGTTGCTTCCAATTTTGTGGGACTTTTACCCGACATTGAGATGAAACGACACCTCAAAGCCTGTCGCCCAATGAAACCAATAGCGTTTATAAGCATGGACGGTCTTACTGGCACTGCTTTGCCTGGGCAGGCTTAGATCCTCTAAGCGGTTTACCAGTACTCGTGTGCGGTCGGTTTCAGCTCTTCGTGGAAGCATCATGCAGCCCATCTATTTCTTCAAGCCCCGATGGGCGGGGCCATCAGAATGTGATAGAATGTGAAGTTTTGAGGAAACAAAATAATGTGACCCTAGTAACAATTCTGCTCTACTGCTCTAAGCCCCACTTTATGTAGAGAAAAGTGGGGTTTACAGTGTTAAACATTATGTTCTTTATTTTTGCTCAAAAACATATATTGAAGGTAATTGTGAGTTCAGAAGGGTAAACATTATTTTCTTTATTTCAAAAACATAGATTGTGGGTAATCGTTAGAACTGCCTCAATGATGCGGTTTTAACAAGCACCAACAATCTATGTTTGGACTATTTATTAGAACAGCAGAACCGCCTCAGACAGCAGAACCATGTCAGGCGGGTCTAACGAGCACCAACAATCTACGTTTGGACTAGAAAATATATATCATTTTCATCTAAGAGATTCTAGAGATATGAAAGGCACCATGTTATGACACAGATGTGTAATTCTAATGGCTGTAGTTTTCATCCAGATATTTTTTCTGAAATGACAGCAGTGTGTGCATTTATAGCTCCAGATAAGGGTAAGTAACAAGCATATTAAGAGATAATTTTTCTTAATTCTCTTTATGGTGTGGATACTTGAAGCAGTTCTTGAACAAGTGCCCACAATGCAGGTTTTTAGCTTGGCTGTTTTCGAAGAAAAAGACGAGGTATTGTCATAGCGCGGGCGTCGTTGTCGTGCAAAAACTTGGACATTTTCGTCTGCGTCATCGTCGTGCAAAAACTTGGACATTTTGTAATATCTCTGTCATTATTGAACATATTTACTTGAAAGTCAGACTAGTTGGTCATTATGAAAAGGACTGCAGCCAAGGGTTAGCACCAGGGCTGTAACGATACAGTCACCCCACGATATGATACGTATCGCGATACTTGCCTCACGATATGTTACATATCACGATACTACTTTCTGGCTTAAACCACAGCTCGAAAATTTTCAAACTTGCTAAAAACCATCTCAGTGTTCAATCTTGTGTAACAAAGCCTATGTGAGATGCCCATATTTATCATAGAAGTGATCAATGTATCTCAGTAATAATTAAGATCTTTGTAATTTGTTATGAAAATGGTCTTTAAATATGTTAAAGCTGTCATTTTCTTTGAAAATGTGTACTTTTTGGCGTATCATCAGGTATCCCGATATAAGCCCCACGATACGATACGCGTATCGTCAGCAAAAGTATCACGATACGATACGATTTCAATGAATCGTTTCAACCCTAGTTAGCACCCGCATGCGGTGCTCTTGTCTGAGATATCCTATACTTTGCCTTGAATTTGTAGCTATGGTATTTTTTTGCTGCAGTGGCTTTACTAATCACAACAATAGTGTATTTAATATCAAAATATATATTACTCTTGCAGTGTGAAAAAAATAAATTATCTGTTTGTAGTGTCTGATGGATGGTGTTTTATAAAACTTATTGGAGTTGCAAATTTTATAGACTCTGATGAAACTATTTCTTTTGAAGTGCAGGTATTTAGTTATTAACCCATTGTATGTGGGGAAACCCCTAAAGGGGTACCTTGGCAAACAGTGCAGGCCCAGATCAGACGCCGCAGAATGCAGATCAGGGCCTGCACTATGTGCTAACAAAATTTTTTGTCAAAAATAAAATAATAACGAAAAAATAGCCCTGACACCCCTTATATTACAAATGGACTTGTCCAACATACAGCAATGGAAGAGCCCACTAGTATAAAATGGCTTAATAAATGCTTTGAAACCTTAAAATCTGAGTACAGCACCAGTATAGGTAATATAGCCCATAGTCCACTGCTTTTTAACTTTTCTCTCTGCAGGCAAGGCTTGAAGAAGTGTGTGTTGTGGGTTTTTTTTGGAATATTGGACACATTTAAAGTTTGAGTATCTGGTCCCAGCTGTTCAAAGTTGTAATACAGTTAGGCCAGTACATTTAGCCGGAAATGACCCTTGACCCACAACTAATTCCTTGAGAAATGTTATCAGCAGTTTTAGTATCAGGAAGGTGTCCTGATTTATAGAAAAAAAGTCCTCAAAAATAATCTGAGGGGAAAGGGTATTTTTGGGGGGTGAAAAAAATACGAAAAATGAAGAAAAATCACAAAAACCGAGCGTATGTTAAACAATTAATACTTGACTTCATTAAATCATCCAAAATGAATATTTCTATCTGGGGAAAAATACTAAAAAATCTGAAGATAAAAGATTTCTTTTAATTTTTTTTTTGTATATTTTTGGGGGTGAAATTTCGAAAAACAAGTATTAGCTTTATAAAAAAAGCTTGAGTCTATGCTAAGCACACATTAATTTGTGCAGAACTAAAATGTGCCAGTTACCACAAAGTGTAAAAAAAAGTCACAGATATCAAATGAGGATTTCCAAATCTTATCACCAATGTCACATAAAACAAAATTTCTGATTTTTTTTTCACTATCAATTACAACTAATTGTACTACATACCTACATTTACGGTTCCTTCATTTCTTATTCTAGTTTAAACTTTCATTTTACATTCTAGGTTAACGTCATGAAAAAACAATCTGCCAAGATTGCCGTCTAGAAATGAAAACATTAAGAACTGGATGTGGGAAGAACTAGATAAGGGCAAATACATGTTAATTTTGCAAG
This sequence comes from Lucinisca nassula, assembly GCA_963580285.1. Classification (NCBI taxonomy): domain Eukaryota; kingdom Metazoa; phylum Mollusca; class Bivalvia; order Lucinida; family Lucinidae; genus Lucinisca; species Lucinisca nassula. The sequence goes on from OY757020.1 coordinate 100,316,924, forward strand.
TGTGAGATCAATCGTGCCCATCCATGTGATAAACTTTAGGCAGCTTTCAGGTAATTGCTGGGTTTCAATATGCAAGTGGGCGTTCCAGTATGACCAGAGTTGAGGTGTCCTGGGGTAACCAGATGGAAAATGAAAAGAAGAACCAGTCAACAGAATACCAGACATCACCTTTCATTAAATGCTTCCCGAGCAAAAGCTGTCATTAAGATTGTCTACACCCGTGGGCGTTGACAATAAAGGAAAGTCGTTTAAAACAAGAAAAAATTAATATCACTGACATATATCTGAAAGTAAATGATCCATATCGGTACTTAACTTCATGAAATCATTAAAAAAAAGATAGTTGATAGTTTCTGTGCGCCAAAATAAATGATAAGTTATTGGTACACCAAAAGATTTATTTATTATTATTATTACTTTTTTTTTGGGGTGGGGGGGGGGGGGAGGGGAAAAAGGAAAATCAAAAGCAAACACATCACGAAAACATGCCTATATAATTTTGACCCCCACTAACCCACTTTTATCTATGTACTTGAAAAATTGGGGTTTAGGGGTTATATTTTTTTTTCTACTCAAAAACATAGCTTCTGAGATTGTCGATACTCAATAGAACTGCCTCATCTATGTTTTGAGCAGAAATAAGTGAGTGAGTGTGTTTGAGGTTTACATCCCGTCAACAGCAAATGTCATATGCAGTGGTTTCAAAAACATTTCGGCATCTAGAGTTCAAGGAAAGATAGGAGTGTGATTTTCAATGGTATCTGAATAAAGCCCTTGCAAATTTATCAAGCGTAGCAGGGGAATAATGTCTAAGTAAACGGGAAAATCCCCACTACCCGTCTATTGATGAAACCCCTGCATACGGAGACCGGACCTCGGTTTAAAGACTCATCTGTAAGTCTGGCGAAGCCCTTGGATCGAACCCACGACTCCTGGTTGATGAGGCAAGTAGCTTATCCACTACACCATGGAGGCTTCTTTTAGCAGAAATAAGAAAAATAATGTACATGTACACCCCCTAAAACTCCCCACTGCCCCACCCACCCAGGTGTAAATGGGTAGCAGTGGTGTAAAAGTCAACTGCCTCTCCCTTGTGCGCGTGAAAACATCCGGAATGTGTGTTCAAGAGCGATTAATTAAGCTTGAGGTTTTCATCGCAATCGAACTAAAATAAATTAGTTTAAACTATAACTCCAGTAGGAGGGGATTTCTATCGAGTACCCACAATCTATGCTTTTGAGCAGACATTACGAAACACCCCTTAACAAAAACATTGTCAATTGTTCAGCCCAAAAATGGAATTTTAAGATAAAAAAATGATTTTTTTTTTTATGATTTCTGCTTAAAACATAGATTGCGGAGCTCGACCGAGTACCCACAATCTATGTTTTTGAGCTGATATAAGAAATTTAATATTTATCCCTGTACTATATAAAAGTGGGGTTCGAGGGTCAAAATTATATAGGCGTGTTTTTGACCCCACCCATCTGGGCTTGGAGTGATAGATTGGGCTGCTAATGCTTCCGCACAGAATTGATACCGACCGCATATGAGTTCTTCTAAACCGCTGAGAATATCCAGAAAAGTTGCTGCGAGTCAGCCTGTCCATGCATGTAAACCCTTTTGGATCCATTGGGCGGCAGGGATTGAGATGTCATTTCATCTCAATCTTAGGTAAAAGTCCCACAAACTTGGAAGCAACGTCTCGTTTTCGTGATGGATAAGAAAAACCTCTGAATTTTTCTCTGGATTTTTTGGGGGTGATCAAATTAATATGCGTGTTTTCGTTATGTTTTTTATGACCCCAACTTTGGAGGGGCATATTGCTTCTGGTTCGTCCATTCGACTTTCCGTTACGCCTTTGATGCATGGCATAACGCAAGAAACGTGCATGCTAGGGTTTTGCAATTTCATATATCGATTTTTCATGGAAAATTAGCTAACGCGTAGTTTTTCTTATCCGGATCATGCCCCTTTCAAAAGTTATTGCCCTTTGAATTTTTTTTTATAAAATCTTGTCAGCAAAATATCTCAAAATCTATTGGAGCTAGAGTCTTGTAAGTTGGTGACGAGTAGATGTCCTGATAAACTTTTAACTAAATTCCGAAAAATACTTTGTGGCTAATGGCTTTTGTCACTATGGGTACATTGTAGGCCTATACTTTGTGATACATAGCAAAACTTTAGAACCTTGTATGCCAGGGTTTTGAAATTTCATATATGGATTCCTCATGGCAAATTAGCTGAAAGATATTTTTCTCGTCCGGATTTTTCCCCTTTTAAGGTTGTTTGAGTCAACCTTTGTGTTCAGTCAGCTCAAAACAGTTACTGTGCGCAATGTTGGGAGACAAAATTTGTAAATCAATTTCAAGGGGTACACCCCTATTATTTTGTCTGCCTGTTAAAAAGTCAGCGGCCAATTTCTATTGCAGTAAGTAGATAGGACAGTGTTGCAATTGTTCTGATTGTGATTTTTGAGTGGTTGCTTCCACAAATTCACACATAGCTATCAAAATCTTACACGGCCATGTTACCGGAATACACCGTATGCACTTATTTACGATGTTAATTCATTTGATTCTGATGACACAAATGTCCTTCCATACATTAAAATTTTGTCATGAGATATTGACAAATGTATTTTCCGACAAAAAAAAAATGTTTATTTTTACAACTTGAACATAGATCTTGTTTATCAATAGCATACAAGGAAAATATAAATGGCATGTATTAAAAAATAGAATGCAGAAAGACTGCACTTTATCAATTTCTGACGTAAGTTTTGTTTTTGATGACGTCATTTGTTTGCGCGTGAGGAGCCTTCCAGCCGGTAAAACAGTGTATGGTGCTGTTATCTGGCCATTACTTATTTAATGCTTTTTCTGCGGATTAAATCCTAATTTTCTCAGAACTGGCACGGATGTTTTTTGAGGACTTTTTTTTGGTAATTGATAAAACATAGCCCTGTATTTTGGTGTTAAAAGAATTTCTCAAGGAATTAGTTGGACCATAAAAATTAAAGTACCTCGCCTAAGTCGTTAGTAACAATATTGTTGAAACATCTTTTAATGCAGTAAATACCATTATAGTTTTGTATTTTTTTTTCACCTGCAAAAATACACTTGCATGAATAGTTAATGTTTTGACCACTGTCAAACTTGTTAAGCCAACAGTGCTCTGAACAACTGGGCCCTGATTTTATATCAAGGTATTGCTGTCAGTAACGGTGTATCAGTTACCATAGTTACACCTGTGGACACAAAAGCGTTCAAACTTTGATGAGCTTCATGTCATTCTGACTTGAAACATCATTCAATATATCCTCACATCATATCAGTCAAATGCCTGACAAAAATAAATTCAAAACACAAGGTGGTGTACATTTCATTGCTGACTCCTGCACTGTCCAATCAAAATGCATCTCAAATGTCAATCAGAAAGTGTTTTCCAAAATGAGACCAATCAATTGCTTGATCTAGTTTTAGAATTCTTTGATGAATGACCTTTGCTTGTCAAACTAACTTGAGGCAAATAGATTCATTGAAAGTTATTTCATAGGAGTTTGAACGCTTTTGTGTCCACGGGTGTAGGTCACTTATGTTGAAATATTTTTAGATTTTCTCCTACTTGCCAAAAACCACGTTTTAAGTCACACAGTTAATTGTTCTCATCGTTGCCAAATACTCCTCCTTAACAAATCATTTGACTGATTGGAATTGTCTCCCTTAGATAATTTGGATATATTACAGTACAAAAGCAAAGTTCTGCTTATTTTGTTTTCTTTAAGTCAATAGTCATCTGCTTTGTTGTCTGCCTGTTACTTTAAAAGTCGTTGTTGCAAACAGTGTGGACCCAGATCAGACTGCTCCTCTAGGAGCAGTCTGATCTGGGTCTACACTGTTTGCCTTTATGAAAAAATATTTCTAAAAAGTTTGCAAGAAGATTGCGCAGATGACATAAGCAGACAACATTTTCAGATGTTGTTTTTCTCAGCATCTTAAGGGTTAAGTCACAAACTTAATGCTCCTTAAAAAATCATTTGACTGATTGGAATTGTCTCCCTTAGATGATTTTGGTTTATTTTGTTTTCTTTAACCCTTTACCACTCAGGGATTTTGTGAATTTCACTGATTTTCACAGTGTTGCACCTGACAGCAACTTCAACTAGCCATTGTTTCATAATGGATGGTCTGTTTTACACCAAACTCGGTATGAATGTTCATTGGGCAGTAGCCTTTCAAATGCAACCTTTCATGACTTGATCATTGTTGTCATGGTAAAGAGGGGGCATCTCAAAGTTGGCAAAAAGTGTGTTTTCACATGAATTTTGGACCACATTTTAATCTTCACACAGCTGCCAAGGCGACAATTAAGGTGGTTGGCACTAACCATTTTCACTCTTTGCAGCATGTTTTATCAGCATCAATTTTCAGGCATGTTTGACCCCAGACACACTCAGATATAAATTTTAGCGGCCAGTTGGGCCATAAACCCAAAATTTTTCGGGATGTGAGGGGGCAACACCCCCCTTCAATCCCCCCAGGAATAGTTTTAGTGGGGAGGCGCGCAAAAAAACAGGTCACTTTTTTTGCCCAAGAAATCCTAAAGCAAACTTAACTATCCAGGGGTAGAAATGCAGATTTTAGGTGCTTCTGGGGCTTAAAATGGGGTGGGGGGGGGTAGCAGACACGTAAAAACACGTATCTGAGTGGTAAAGGGTTAACAAAAATCTGGGAACATACTGAATTTATTCTAAAATACATTAATTATATCTGAAATATTGTTTCTTACAATAAAATGATGAAAAAACATTATTTTGGTCAGTTGGGATTTTCTTCATTAATTAACCCTTTACCACTCAGGGATTTTGTGAATTTCACTGATTTTCACAGTGTTGCACCTGACAGCAACTTCAACTAGCCATTGTTTCATAATGGATGGTCTGTTTTACACCAAACTCGGTATGAATGTTCATTGGGCAGTAGCCTTTCAAATGCAACCTTTCATGACTTGATCATTGTTGTCATGGTAAAGAGGGGGCATCTCAAAGTTGGCAAAAAGTGTGTTTTCACATGAATTTTGGACCACATTTTAATCTTCACACAGCTGCCAAGGCGACAATTAAGGTGGTTGGCACTAACCATTTTCACTCTTTGCAGCATGTTTTATCAGCATCAATTTTCAGGCATGTTTGACCCCAGACACCCTCAGATATAAATTTTAGCGGCCAGTTGGGCCATAAACCCAAAATTTTTCGGGATGTGAGGGGGGCGTTGCCCCCCTTCAATCCCCCCAGGAATAGTTTTAGTGGGGAGGCGCGCAAAAAATACAGGTCACTTTTAGTTGCCCAAGAAATCCTAAAGCAAACTTAACTATCCAGGGGTAGAAATGCAGATTTTAGGTGCTTCTGGGGCTTAAAATGGGGTGGGGGGGGGGTAGCAGACACGTAAAAACACGTATCTGAGTGGTAAAGGGTTAACAAAAATCTGGGAACATACTGAATTTATTCTAAAATACATTAATTATATCTGAAATATTGTTTCTTACAATAAAATGATGAAAAAACATTATTTTGGTCAGTTGGGATTTTCTTCATTAATTAACCCTTTACCACTCAGGGATTTTGTGAATTTCACTGATTTTCACAGTGTTGCACCTGACAGCAACTTCAACTAGCCATTGTTTCATAATGGATGGTCTGTTTTACACCAAACTCGGTATGAATGTTCATTGGGCAGTAGCCTTTCAAATGCAACCTTTCATGACTTGATCATTGTTGTCATGGTAAAGAGGGGGCATCTCAAAGTTGGCAAAAAGTGTGTTTTCACATGAATTTTGGACCACATTTTAATCTTCACACAGCTGCCAAGGCGACAATTAAGGTGGTTGGCACTAACCATTTTCACTCTTTGCAGCATGTTTTATCAGCATCAATTTTCAGGCATGTTTGACCCCAGACACCCTCAGATATAAATTTTAGCGGCCAGTTGGGCCATAAACCCAAAATTTTTCGGGATGTGAGGGGGGCGTTGCCCCCCTTCAATCCCCCCAGGAATAGTTTTAGTGGGGAGGCGCGCAAAAAATACAGGTCACTTTTAGTTGCCCAAGAAATCCTAAAGCAAACTTAACTATCCAGGGGTAGAAATGCAGATTTTAGGTGCTTCTGGGGCTTAAAATGGGGTGGAGGGGTGCAGACACGTAAAAACACGTATCTGAGTGATAAAGGGTTAATATATGATTTAACCCTTTACCACTCAGGGATTTTGTGAATTTCGCTGATTTTCACAGTGTTGCACCTGACAGCAACTTCATCTAGCCATTGTTTCATAATGGGTGGTCTGCTTTACACCAAACTCGGTATGAATGCTCATTGAAAAAACATTATTTTGGTCAGTTGGGATTTTCTTCATTAACCCTTTACCACTCAGGGATTTTGTGAATTTCGCTGATTTTCACAGAGTTGCACCTGACAGCAACTTCATCTAGCCATTGTTTCATAATGGGTGGTCTGTTTTACACCAAACTCGGTATGAATGCTCATTGGGCAGTAGCCTTTCAAATGCAACCTTTCATGACTTGATCATTGTTGTCATGGTAAAGAGGGGGCATCTCAAAGTTGGCAAAAAGTTTGTTTTCACATGAATTTTTGACCACATTTTAATCTTCACACAGCTGTCAAGGCAACAATTAAGGTGTTTGGCACTGGCCATTTTCACTGTTTGCAGCATGTTTTATCAGCATCAATTTTCAGGCATATTTGACCCCAGACACCCTCAGATATAAATTTTAGCAGCCGGTTGGGCCATACACCAAAAATTTTTCGGGATGTGAGGGGCCTTGTCCCCCTTAAATCCCCCAGAATATTTTTAGTGGGGAGGCGCGCGAAAAAAACAGGTCACTTTTTTGCCCAACAAATCCTAAAGCAAACACAACTATCCAGGGGTAGAAATGCAGATTTTAGGTGCTTCTGGGGCTTAAAATTGGGGGGGGGGGGGGTGCAAACACGTAAAAACACGTATCTGAGTGGTAAAGGGTTCAGGAGAATGAAAACACCTTGCTAATTTTCCACCATACAAGGTAGACAACTTGTATTTTCTTTCCTTCATACTGAGCTCCTCCAAACACAATCTGTAACTTAACTACAGTCGACTCTCATTATCTCAAACTCCAAGGGACTGGAATATTTGGTTTGAGTTAACACTAATTTGGAAGTTGAAATCTAAGGAACATAATTCAAAACTAATATAACAGTGCACAAAATTTGGTCTGATTTAAGCCACTGTTTGAGATATCAGAGTTTGAGATAACGAGAGTCTACTGTATATAAAAGTGAGGTTTAAGGGGTCAAAATTACATAGGGTGTTACTTTGATGCATTCACCTTAAGGGAAATGGCCACACCTAACTTTTTACCAGGTAGACACTAGGGCTGACTATCGATGCCAATTTTGACTATCGTGATAGTATTGCTATCGTGGAAACTACTATCACGATACTATCACTATCGTGGCATACTATCACGATACTATCGTGATACTATCGGGTACACTTATAAATGCTTCATAGATGTTATATCACTCAAATAAAATGGCTAAAAGTGACAGAACGAGTTAGGAAAATTCCAATGGCCTAAAATTGTATGTTTATTGTGTGTTTCAATATCAGCATTCATTCCCTCGGGGCTATTCCAGAAAAAACATCATGGGGAGACGGCTCTTTATATATATCCCCACCACCGCCTAAAATAGTTTGCTGCTTCCAGTATATATGCCTGTAAGTGATGGTTATCATAGCTTTAATACCTTTGCAGTGTTTGAGATTTTCTGCTTGTGGAAACTGACACATGCTGATCGTTCTTCGATTCTTTGATGTTTGCCGCCTGTGTTAAATTAATCTGTGGATTCAGTTAATTAGGTAACCCAATTATTACATAGTATTACGTAATCACAGCACGCTATTTTAGCACCTCTTTAAGGGCGACATGAATCTAACAAACTGCATTAAAACTTGAACTTACATATTTTTTATTTGAAGTTAGCATCAAAAGCTAGGCTATCAAAATAGAAGTAAAGCAATTATCAAGTCGGTTTTTAGCTCCACTGGCCGAAGGCCAGCGGGGCTATTGTCATGGCCCTGTGTCCGTCGTGCGTCCGTGCGTCCGTGCGTCCGTGCGTCCGTGCGTTAACTTTTTTCTTTAAACATCTTCTCCTCCTAAACTACTGGGCCAATTGTAACCAAACTTCACAGGAATGTTCCTTACATAGTCCTCTTCTAAATTCCTTCAAAGAATTTTGTTACACCCAGAACTCTGGTTACCATGGCAACAAAACCACAAAAAAATAAAAATCTTTAAAAATCTTCTCCTCCAAAACCACCTGTTGGATTTCATTTTTATTTTGCATGAATGTTCCTTGGGTGGACCTCTTTCAGATTCCTTGAAGAAATTTTGATCCGACAAAAAACATGGCCGCCATGGGCGGGGCTTATTTTCCCTATTTAACATATAGTGTAATGCTAAAACATCTTCTCCTCCTAAACTACTGGGCCAATTGTAACCAAACTTCACAGGAATGTTCCTTACTTAGTCCTCTTCCAAATTCCTTCAAAGAATTTTGTTACACCCAGAACTCTGGTTGCCATGGCAACAAAACAACACAAAAAATTAAAAATCTTTAAAAATCTTCTCCTCCAAAACCACCTGTTGGATTTCATTTTTATTTTGCATGAATGTTCCTTGGGTGGACCTCTTTCAGATTCCTTGAAGAAATTTTGATCCGACAAAAAAACATGGCCGCCATGGGCGGGGCTTATTTTCCCTATTTAACATATAGTGTAATGCTAAAACATCTTCTCCTCCTAAACTACTGGGCCAATTGTAACCAAACTTCACAGGAATGTTCCTTACTTAGTCCTCTTCTAAATTCCTTCAAAGAATTTTGTTATACCCAGAACTCTGGTTGCCATGGCAACAAAACCACACAAAAAATTAAAAATCTTTAAAAATCTTCTGCTCCAAAACCACTTGTTGGATTTCATTTTTATTTTGCATGAATGTTCCTTGGGCGGACCTCTTTCAGATTACTTGAAGAAATTTTGATCCGACAAAAAACATGGCCGCCATGGGCGGGGCTTATTTTCCCTATTTAACATATAGTGTAATGCTAAAACATCTTCTCCTCCTAAACTACTGGGCCAATTGTAACCAAACTTCACAGGAATGTTCCTTACTTAGTCCTCTTCCAAATTCCTTCGTAGTGACGAGGTGAGCTTATGGGATCACTTTTCGTCCGTCGTCTGTGCATCTGTGCATCCGTGCGTCCGTAAACAATTTCTTTAAACGACATCTCCTCCTGAACCACTGATCGGATTTTGACCAAACTTCACAGGAATGATCCTTAGGTGGTCCCCTTTCAGAGTTGTTCAAATGGTTCCGGTCTGTTGCACATCTAGGTCACAGGAGCCAAAAATAGATTTTTTTTCATCAAAAACTTAAAAAATCTTCTTCTCTGAAACCACAAGGCCCAGGTCTTTGATATTTGGTATGAAGCTTCATCTAGTGGACCCCTACCAAGATTGTTCAAATTATAGTGCTGGGGCCAAAAATACCCCGGCTCCGGGGCCCTTTGGTTTTACATGGGCTTATATAGGGAAAATCTTTAAAAATCTTCTTCTCTGAAACCGTAAGGCCCAGGTCTTTGATATTTGGTATGAAGCTTCATCTAGTGGACCCCTACCAAGATTGTTCAAATTATAGTGCTGGGGCCAAAAATGCCCCCGCTCCGGGGCCCCATGGTTTTACATGGGCTTATATAGGGAAAATCTTTAAAAATCTTCTTCTCTGAAACCGCAAGGCCCAGGTCTTTGATATTTGGTATGAAGCTTCATCTAGTGGACCCCTACCAAGATTGTTCAAATTATAGTGCTGGGGCCAAAAATGTGCCCGCTCTGGGGCCCTTTGGTTTTTCATGGGCTTATATAGGGAAAATCTTTAAAAATCTTCTTCTCTGAAACCTTAAGGCCCAGGTCTTTGATATTTGGTATGAAGCTTCATCTAGTGGACCCCTACCAAGATTGTTCAAATTATAGTGCTGGGGCCAAAAATGCCCCCGCCCTGGGGCCCCTTGGTTTTACATGGGCTTATATAGGGAAAATCTTTAAAAATCTTCTTCTCTGAAACCTCAAGGCCCAGGTCTTTGATATTTGGTATGAAGCTTCATCTAGTGGACCCCTACCAAGATTGTTCAAATTATAGTGCTGGGGCCAAAAATGCCCCCGCTCCCAGGCCCTTTGGTTTTACATGGGCTTATATAGGGAAGATCTTTAAAAATCTTCTTCCCTGAAACCGTAAGGCCCAGGTCTTTGATATTTGGTGTGAAGCTTCATCTAGTGCACCTCTATCAAGATTGTTTAAATTATGGCCCTTCTTCTCTGAAACCACAAGGCCTAGGTGTTTTATATTTGGTATGAAGCTTCTTCTAAAGGCCCCCTACCAAGATTATTCAAATTATAGTGCTGGAGCCAAAAATGCCCCCGCCCCGGGGCCCTTTGGTTTTACATAGGCTTATATAGGGATAATCTTTAAAAATCTTCTTTTCTGAAACCGCAAGGCCCAGGACTTTGATATGTGGTCTGAAGCTTCATCTAATGGACCTCTACCAAGATTGTTCAAATTATAGCCCTGGGGCCAAAAATTCCCCGCCCCGGGGCCCTATGGTTTTACATAGACTAATATAGGGAAAATCTTTAAAAGTCTTCTTCTCTGAAACCACAAGGCCTGGGTCTTCGATAGTTGGTATGAAGCTGCATCTAGTGGACCTCTATCAATATTATTCAAATTATAGCACTGAGACCAAAAATGTCCCCACTCTGGGGCTCTTTGGTTTTACATAGACTTATATAGGGAAATCTTTAAAAATCTTCTTCTCTGAAACTGCAAGGCCCAGGCCTTTAATATTTGGTATGGAGCTTTATCTAGTGGACCTCTACCAATATTGTTCAAGGTATAGCCCTGGGGCCACAAATGCCCCCACCCCGGAGCCCTTTGGTTTTACATAGATTTATATAGCCCAGGGGCCATTTGGTTTTGCATAGGCTTATGTAGGTAATATCTTTAAAAAAAATCTTCTTCTCTGAAACCGCAAGGCCCATGTCTTTGATATTTTATGTGTAGCTTCATCTAGTGGACCTTTGCCAAGATTGTTTAAATTATAGCCTTTGTTGATGTTTGGTATGAAGCTTCACCTTTAAGACCTCCCTCAACATTATGCACATTAAAGCCCTGGGGCCAATAATGGCCCTCTCTGGGGCCCACTTGTTACACTAATGATCAGGTGAGCGATCCAGGGCCATCATGGCCCTCTTGTTTTTTTACCCATTGCATGCGGGAAAACCCTAAATGGGTACATTGACAAACAGTACTGGCCCAGATCAGACCCCACAGAACACCGTGTCTGATCAGGGCCTGCACTATTTGCTAACAGAATTTTCCATCAAAAATAGAAAAAATAGGCCTGACACCCCTTATATGACAAATGGACTGGTCCAACATATAGCAATAGAAGAGTTCACTAGTATACAATTGGTTAATGTAATAAATATGACAATTGTCTGAAGTTGGCCGGTGGAGCGACAGGCCCTCTTGGGCCTCTTGTTTCATTTAGCAATATGTACCAGCTTCCGGCCTCCATCGCCACAGCCGAGACATTGGACAGCTTCAAGGCAGGCCTGGTCAATCAGCACTAGATCTTCACGTTTTTTTTTTATCGGTTTTAATTTGCACTTTGTTTGTCGCCTCGCGACACCCTTGTACAGTCACAGTGCGTCGATGCTCCAGAGGGGCCCTGCACTTTTTGGGAAGAAGAAGAGTACAGGGCCCGACCTAGGCTCTCTGACTCTGTGGACATTTAGTCCTTGCACACAAGACAGCTAAGACAAGCAGCAATAATAAAACAAAGTTTTCATGTAATGAAATTTGGCTGTTTTGACATGTTATTTTTCTGGAATATCCCTCCATTATAATACAAAGACAACCAAAAATAAAATCAGAAAGACCCACGAAAAATAAAAACACCAATTTGTCCCAGGTTGTCCAGTGTCCACCATCAAAACGTCCAGAATCACCTTAAGAAAGTACTTGATAGACGGAGACCTAAGGCCTCGCGCTGCACGTTTTTTTTCCCCTACAGTATGACGACAGGAAAATAAAACTTTGTCTGCTTAAATATTCCCCCAAGAATTCAATCCCAATCGGTCCGGCCAGCCGACTGATGACATCATCATTGATGCATTTGTGCATACTTGCCGACTTATCTGAGTCTATCATGTACTCGCATGCACATTCTGTGCATTTTTCAAGAAATGCATTTCTAATGAGACCACAAAAGTGCGGTTTAATAGTCAGGTCCTTATGCGCAAAAAGAGTCACATATACAACAAGTTTATGCATTATACCGTCATTTATTACGCATTTATTTACCTATATGAATAAGTCAGAACACAGCAAAAACAAACATTTCTTCATACAAAAGATCAGCTTGTGCATCTTGCAAATGTCTTCGAAACTGAACAGGGAAATGGCGTTTGTCCCAGAAGTTATACTATGCAAGGATAGTACAAACAGCAAACATTTATATATGACTGCCCAGGCTGATCTGAGCCTTCACATGTTGCCCAGGTTTCACTGTCATGTTTTCAAAAAGTTGCATGCAACAAACGCGTGATCAAACTATCATTGACGTTTTGTTATTGAAAAACGCGGGAAAATTTCTGACTGCCTCAACTGCACGTGCAAAAATGACGGCGGGAAATTCATCGCCGCGAGAAATTCACCACACGGCAAAAATCTATGATACACATGTGCGACCAGCGAAGATTCAGATCATCATGCACATATGTGAAGGCTTATCAGTCTGTCCTGATTGCAGCTGAATGGATATCCTAAGCAAAAATACTTGCGTAATTACACAACAGTACAGGTATATTTTCAAAGTATATTCAAGAAAAAAACAAAAACAATCGAAACTATCGATAGTCGAGTGAACTATCGGCGATAGCTATCGATAGTCCAAAGTACTATCGATGCATTGCTATCGAGGCAGTCCCTATCGCGATGCATCGAACTATCGATGCATCGTTACACCCCTAGTAGACACCCATCATAAAAATCGTGTTTGCTTTCTCTGAAAAAGGGTCTACAAAAAAAGTAAAGAATTTGCGTAAAATCACGTTTGCTTTCTGAAAATGGGTCTACAACCAAAGTAAAAAATTGGCTTCTTAGGAATAAGTTTTATTCCTATAAGGAGGAAAGATCTTTTTGAAATGCATGCCTTCTCTGAAGGTTTATCCTTCCTCTTAAGGCGTATGATAACCAATTAAAGAAAAACGCAGTCTTGATAAAATAACAAATATTGACAAATACATATTTTTGAAATAAGCAGTCCTGATGAGTTCTGCTTTAAGATAGATGCAGTCTTACTGAATACACAGTCAGCCCATTTTGTACCCGAAACCCCAAAATGGGTACCCTGGCAACTCTGCAGGCCCAGAATTATATGGAAATACTTTGAGACAACCGCTTGGCATTTTCTCCTACCTCCTACTTTCCAAAAACCACGTTTTCCAGCCTACACCGTTTGCAACAAGCTCAGTCATTTTCCAAATAGTTTTTGAAGAAAACATCACCTGACACCCCTAAATTTTGAAATGGACTCCTGCTACATGTAAGTTGGAAGATTCCATTTAGTACAAAAACGGTTAAGAAGCATCCATAAACTCATCTTCCCTTTGAACTCTGCCTTTGCCACAGAATAAAACACAGTTATTTTCCATTGCCTATATAGGCTCGCTGTGTTAGAATTTAGGATAGAGAGAATCAGCACAGAGATAGCTTAATCTTAGTTGAAAATATTTATCCCCTGATCATGGAATGATACTCATAAATGAAAGAATATGCACCCTGTAGGAGCAAATTCTTTCCCTTATGAGTAGCCTTCATTTTTCAGGATTCAGATTTTAAGGAAGCAACATCCTTTTTGCAACACCCTGTTGGCTTTGATGGTCAGGTGTTTCTACTCTAGGTATTCTGTTTTTGCTCGTCTCTGAATAATTTATTGTTTTAAACATCCACAGAATGGCAGCAAAATGCAAATGAGTAAAAATTAAACAGAACAACATGACAACAAATGAACTTCACTAGCTAAGCATAAATGTCACTTATATTACTTCTCAGCTGCTCTCTCAGTGTATCAACTTCATACCTCAACATCTCTGTCTCTTTCTTCAACTTTTCTAACTCTTGCTTTTTTCTTTTCAGTTCTTGCACAGTCTTTGCTTGATCTTTCAGCTTTTCTTTTTGTCTACTCACCATCTGCTTTAGTTTCTCATTATCACCCTTAAGCTTCACAGCTTCCTTAAGTTGTTTCTTTAAGTCTCTTACTTCTTTACTAAGATCATTTAAATTTCCTTCCATGCTGTGAGACTTTTCTAGTTTAAGTCTGTCGTCTATGAGCTTGTGTAGTGGAAATTTCATTTCTGTTTTCATGTCTAGTGCTCTATGACATTTTAGCTCCAGATTGTTTAAAAGATCACTGAGTTTTTGAATAATGATAGCTGGATGAGCATTTTCATCACATAGTTCAGCAAAACTAACATCAGTGTACAATAAAGGGACTAGTTTTGTTGTTATCACTGTTAGCAGTTTCTTATTTATATTAGATTGACCACTCTGCAGTTTTCTTAGTTCATCTGTGAGTTTGTCACTCAACCAAGGATAGTCTTTGCTGAGTTTCTCTTTGAATACTGTGAAGGCTGTTGGTCCTCGAGAAGGTAGGTATCTTAGCAACAGAGCTACCTGGGTCTCTCTTGAAGTAGTTTTCTGGAAAAGAATAGTATAGCCGGTGGAAATAAAGTGAATGGGTACACCTGGCACATCCTGTTTTTACAAGGTAGACAATTTTCAAAACTTTTCAGTATCCTTTCCTGTGAAGTGGGCCCCTATGGAAATTTGGGGCTACACTTAAAGAAAAGAATTTGCACCTGGGGAGTAAATTCTTTTCTTTAAGTTTAGACCCCTCTGTATATTGGAGACAGAAATATTCCAAAAAGAGTTATCTCCCATGCAGATGCACCCATTTCCCTTCACCCTGTTCATTTTATCATGGTTTGGAAGAAATCACAACTGATTGATGTTGCAGCTAAACGAAAAGGTAGAGAGCTATAAAACGTGTATAGATAAAAAGTCTGTATATAGAAATTTTCTACATATAGTCAAAATCGGTTTGTTATCCCCAACCTTTTAAAAAAAGCGTTCGGGGATATTGTGAACGCCTCCGTCTGTCCATCCGTCCGTCACGCTTTCTCCTCCTTAACCACTGGCCGGAATGCAACCATATTTGCTACATGACTTTCTTACATGGTGAGGGTGTGCGAGAGGGACGTTATAGTTGGCTCCTCCCAAAGGGGCCATCTCAAAGAGTCAAAAGGTCATGTCTGCTATTGTAACTACACTGTAAAAGTCACACTATCGCCCTAGCGTCTACATTTCTTCACCAATATCAATATAATTTGGCACAAATGTTCCTTACGACAATATCTCGAGAGTTTGACTTTCAAGGTCGTGGCCTCAAGGTTAAGTTCACTGTGGCTATTTTAGAAAACTTTGTCATCGCTCTAGTGCCTATATTTGTTCACCGATTTCAATTTAACTTCACACAAATGTTCCTTATGAAAATATCTCGAGCAAGTTTGACTTTCAAGGTCGTGGCCTCAAGGTCAATGTGGCTATTTTTTGAAAACTTTGTAAATGTCTAGCGCCTACATTTCTTGACCAGTTTCAATATAATTTCACACAAATGTTCCTTTTTGACAATATCTCAAGTGTGTTTGACTTTCAAGGTCAAGGTTACTGTGGCTATTTTTAGAAAAAACTTTGTCATAGCTCTAGGGCCTACATTTCTTGATTGAACTCAATATAACTTCACACAAATGTTCCTTATGACAATATTTCGAGCAAGTTGCCTTTCAAGGTCATGACCTCATGGTCAAGGTCACTGTGGCTATTTTTAAAAAAACTTTGTCATCACTCTAGTGACTACATTTATTGATGGATTTTTATTATCCCCACGCTTTTAAAGAAAGCGTTGGGGGATATTGTGAATGCCTCTGTCCATCTGTCTGTCTGTCCATCCATCCGTCACGCTATCTCCTCCTTAACCACTGGCAAGAATGCAACCATATTTGCTACATGACTTCCTTACATGGTGAGGGCGTGCGAAAGGGATGTTATAGTTGGGTCCGCCCTAAGGGGCCATCTCAAGGGGCCAAAAGGTCACGACTGCTATGTGGCAAAAGGTTGGGGATTTGCGATGACTTGCCATCGACTGCTCGCTCTAGTTTGTTTTTTCATTCTCAGGAATAGTATTTCCAAGTAGGTGTTCAGGCCCAGAGGTTCAGTTAGATACATGTCAGACTGGGTGGCCACATTATTTGTCTGCCTTCTTTCATTGAGATTGATCATGAAATATTTTCTTTGGTCAGTATCCACCTTGCACTGATTCAAGAAGGTCAGTTGTCAGTTGCTAGTGAAAGAATATGCACTGAACTGGTAAACTGCTTAGAAATACTAAATGGAAGTGCAGGCAATGATCAGGAATCTATACAATTAAGCCTCCATGACCCCAAAGGGAAAGAAACACAAACATGAAACAACTAGACCCTAAGGGAAACATCAATAGCAGAAAGCGAAAAGAACAGTTACTTTCCCACAAAATGGCCAATTGGCTATCTAAAACAAAATTATATAAGTGATACATACACTCAAAGACAAACCATAACAAAAATAAAGTGCGACAGCTTGCCCAGCTTGACATGACCTTAAGAATGTTAATTGGGCCATAACCCCCCCCCCCCCCCCCCCAAAAAAAAAAAAAAAAAAAAGAAGTAGCTTTGTGTGACTTCAAAGCTCATTTTGTTTCCATATAACAAATAAATATTCCATATAGCAAATAATGAGACATAAAGGATTGAAAATATGGTCAGAAGCAAGGTTCAAAGATATAATATCTTTTCATTAAGCAAGAAGTAAATATTTGAAAACTTGAAGGGTGAAGAGGAAATTGACTGGAAAGTAGCCAAACCTTTTAGGACCTTTTAGGATATGTAAATATTGTAATATATTATCACATGTCAGTGATTTTTTTTTGAAAGCAAAGTTAAACCCAAATTCACACACACACACACACAGTGATTTTTTCATGCCAGCCAGTCTCTGTTATGTCTACCTGGGTAAACTCCATTTTAACCCATAAGATGCCAATCACACCAATGAATATAATTTTGTAGTATGGGAAAACATAGTTGTGTGTGTGTGTGTGTGTGTGTGTGAATTCGGGTTTAACGTCGCTTTCAACAATTTTTCAGTCATATCACGACGGTGTCTGGTTGCGACAGGGAGCTCAATGCTCACTTTTATAGTGCTGCCTTACTGAAGTATCATGTCCCAGACACATTACATGATACCACACCCAGTCACATTATCCTGACACTGGGTCGACCAGTCCTAGCCCTACCCCGTAAATCTGAGTGCCAAGCGAAGAGCAGATAGTACCATTTTTAACGACTTTGGTATGTCGGGGCCCGGGATCGAACCCGTGACCTCCCGTTCCCCGGAGGGGACACTCCAGATCAGATGCCACAGAATGTGGCGTCTGATCAGCGTCTACAGTGTTTGCTTAAAACCTGTAATTTAAGGGTTAAACAACAGTTTATTTCTCAGTCCAGGACTATTTTCCGAGCCTACACTCTCAGACGCAGAGACAATTGACCCACCAGTACTCTCAGTGCTTCGATTACATATGTTAGATTCTGCCACTGCCCAAGAGTGCTTGCAGAAATAGATGGGCTGCATGGTTCTTCCATGCAGAGCTGAAACTGACCACACACGAGTACTGGTAAACTGCTTAGAAGGACTAAGCCTGCCCAGGCAAAGTGGTGTGAGTTATACCCTCCAATGCATATAAGCCTTTTGGTTTTTTAATAAAAGTTCTATTATGTAACAAAGGTGTGTTTTCGGGTCTAACGTCGCTTTCAACAATTTTTCAGTCATATCACGACGGTGTCTGGTTGTGACAGGGAGCTCAATGCTCACGTTTATAGTGCTGCCTCACTGAAGTATCATGTCCCAGACACATTACATGATACCACACCCAGTCACATTATCCTGACACTGGATCGACCAGTCCTAGCTCTTCCCCGTAAACCTGAGTGCCAAGCGAGGAGCAGCTAGTACCATTTTTAACGACTTTGGTGATTCGCTGTGTATGTGTTGGTATGCAAACCTTCCTGTTGCAAACAGTGTATCTACACTGTCATTCAGCCTGCAGATTTCGGTGAATAAATTATATCGAGTCATCTGATTCCTCGTTACGATAACACGCCCGTGCGACATAGTGCATTTTTTCACATCCTCAAAATACATAATTTTCTAATGAAAATCTGTGATATTTTACTTATTTTTAGGGCAAACATAGATTTTGGGTGCTCGTTAGAACTGCCTCATTGAGGCGGTTCTAACGAGTACCCACAACCTTTGTCTTGGAGCAGAAATAAGAAAATTAATATATACCCCCGTAAATTCCAGTTTTCTCTATATATTGGGGTTCAGTGGGGTACTCATTTCATGGACCTGTTCACGTGATGTCGATTGTCAGAATAGCAGTATGGAAACAAATTCTTACTGAAATCCAGAAGCCTCCGTGGTGCAGTGGTTACGCTACTCGCTTTGTAAACCAGGGATCGCAGGATCGATCCCGGGCTTCTCCAGACTTTCGGATGAGTCTTTAAACCGAGGTCCCGTCTCCGTATGACCTTAGCTGTTGGTGGGACGTAAAACTAATAAAAAAAAAAAATCTTACTGAAATCCTGTCCACTTGTTCCTCTGTCAAGATATTCTCAGCATACAGTGAATGCAGAAATGATGGCGAGGGATCCAGGTCTCGTAGGAGCTCGTCAAAGCATCTGTCAAGAGCTCGCCTCTCTTTTTGTTGCATTTTCGAAGGTCAAAAAAATCAACAATGAAGATACCACAAAAAAAACAACAACAACAAAAAAAAAAAAAAAATGTAAATTTAGTTATCCAGCAACAAAGACTGAACTTTTATCCATTAATAGGCAGATTCTTTTGATCTTTACGAGCTTATAATCCAGATTGAAATTTCCTTTTTGGCATTCACAGAAGTTCTTCTTTTACACAGTTTCACAGTTGATTCTGACTGCTTCATGTAAATTTTATTCAGATGGTAGGCTTGTGGTTATTATTATTCTGTTTAGAAGATGTCAGATATAGACAAGTCTTGATCTTGTGAATCGTTGTGGTGACAACTTCTTGTGTCTTGATGATTTTTAGTATTCGTGGGCATCTTATTTTGTTTGTCTTTCAAGATCAATCCTTGATGTTTATTTTTAAATTTAACTTCTTAATATTCCTTTTCACAAGTTTACAAGCAATTCTTATATTTAATATTGCTTTTTTTTTCAAAAAGATATTGTTTGGTCTAAAACTGCCAAACTGGCTAAAATCTTAAACAGCATTGGACAGGAATAACTTTGTGGTGTGAAATGCCACAATTGTTATTGCCATACAACAAAACCTGTTTAAGAATGGTTCTAAAAATATGAAATAATTCAAAAATAGTCACCCATAATGATTAGCTAACGAGTGTTTTGTTTTATCAATATGATTAAATCTTAAAACTTTCCCTGTAATGTTAAAACAAAAGAATCATTCAGTTAATGGATCAGTGTATTGTCTTTTCAGAAAGTTGATACTTGGACAAGTTACAAGTGACTTTAAATAAAAGGACAACATTTGATTCTTCCATGGCAAAGTGGTTCTTTTCAAATCACAGCTAAAATTAAATGAACTTTTTGAAAGATCAAAAGCTCTCCTGTTACCACAAGGTTTTCAGAAGTATCTGTGGTTTATACCTACATTTTATCTGAAACCCAAGAACATGACAAACAGTGATGGTCCTGATCAGATGCCACAAATTGCGGCATCTGATCAGGGCCATCACTGTTTGCAAAGCCGGCCTCGATAGCTTAGTTGGATGCACGTCTGACTGGTGATCAGGAGGATGCTGGTTTGATACCTGCAGGGGTCGGGCCTCATTCTTTCGTTGAGATTGATCATGAAATCTTTTCTACTGTCATTCTCTCCCGCTGATTCAAGAAGGGCAGTTGTCAGTTTCTGGCAAAAGATTGTGCACTGTACTGGTTACCGCTTTTGTATAAGCATGCCCAGGGAAAGTGTGGATAGGTAAACTGACAGGCTCAAAAATGATCTAAATAATGTTGACTGGGCTGTTAAACCCCAATACAAACAAACAAACATACTGTTTGCAAAAAGTTCAACCATTTACTCATGTGAATTTCTTAAAATAAATCAACCTGCAATGGCACCCATAAATATCAAAATGGACTTGAGAGATTTCATTCAGTTAGAAATGGGCAAGAAACTTTTGTGGAAAAAATGGTACATTTTTCATAGAGTTTCATGGGGGCTGGATATACTCGACTTACTTCCTCTCAGAAGGACAGGACGGCTTTGGTGGAGGTGGTGTTTGCAGTGTTCACAAAAAATGAACAATTTTTACAATAAAGTTCTAACTTTATTAAGAGATTATATTTTCAAAAATCCTACGGAAGAATGAGTTCATATTTGGCATATTGATAGATAATGATCTATAGTTTTGTTTTCCACCAGTGACCTTGTGGAGAAATCATGTAAAAAAAAAAAAAATGTCCACTCTAAACTTGGCATAGTGCTTTAAAGGTTAATCCTTTTTGTACCCAATGGAATCGTCCACCTTATATAAAGCAGGAGTCCATTTCAAAATTTTGGGGTGTCAGGTCTTATTTTCTTCAAAATCTATTTGGAAAATGGCTGAACTTTTTGCAAACAGTGTAGGCCTTGATCATATGGTGCGTTTTGCGTTGTCTGATCTTGACCTGTGCTGTTTGCCAATTACCCATTTTGGGGTTTCCGGTACAATTAGGGTTAATAAATCCCATTCATATTTGGGATGATGAATCGTATTTTCCAAGTCAGCCCCACCCCAAACCAGGATTCTGAGGTCAAGATCACAGACATTAAAATTATGTACAACTTTGATTTGGAGTTTATCGACCCAGTCAACACTATTTAGGTCAAATCAAGCCATCAGTTAACCTAACTACACTTGCTAGGCTTTTACATAAGCAGTGAAGGGGAATGGGAACACCTTCAGGGGAGGCAAATCCTGCAAAATTATTTTTGTCTCCCATGTCAATAGGGGTCAACTCTAAAAGGAAAGAATTTGCTCCTCCTGAGGAGCAAATTCTTTTCTTTGAGAGCAGACCCCTTTTTCAGTGGGACAGGGCTTACAGAAAAGCATACAGGAAGTCCCAAAAGTTGTCTCCCTTTGGAAAATGGCAGAAAAATCTACCAGGTGTTCCCATTTCCTTTAAACAACAGTGCTTCTCTTGCCAGAAACTGATGACTATCCTGCTTGAATCAGTGGAAATGAGAGAATGACTGCTGATAAAAGTTTATGATCAATCATCATGAAAGAATGTTGCTGACTAGGCAGGTATCGAACCTGCAACCTCCTGGTAACCTGTCACATCTGATTGAGCTAACAGGTTCACCATTTTATGTTTAGATGCAGATTAGTTGTCCAAGCAAAATGTAGATGAGCTGTCCTGTCCAGTGACAGGTCTTATTTCTGTTGGTACAGTGGTTTTCAATCACTTGATTAGTGTGGGTGTAGTGGTTTTCATTGACTTGATTAGTGTGGGTGTAGTGGTTTTCATTCACTTCATTAGTGTGGGTACAGTGGTTTTCATTCACTTCATTAGTGTGGGTGTAGTGGTTTTTATTCCCTTAAATTAGTGTGTGTGTAGTGGTTTTCATTCACTTGATTAGTGTGGTACAGTGGTTTCCATTCACTTGATTAGTATGTGTACAGTGGTTTTCATTCACTTGATTAGTGTGGGTATAGTGGTTTTCATTCACTTGATAAATGTGGGTACAGTGTTTTCATTCACTTGATTAGTATGGGTATAGGGGTTTTCATTCACTTGATTAGTGTGGGTACAGTGGTTTTCATTCACTTGAATAGTGTGGGTGTAGTGGTTTTCATTCCCTTGAGTTAGTGTGGGTTTGGTGGTTTTCATTCAGTTGGTTAGTATGGGTACAGTGGTTTTCATTCACTTGAATAGTGTGGGTATAGTGGTTTTCATTCACTTGATTAGTGTGGGTGTAGGTGTTTTCATTCCCTTGAATTAGTGGGGTAACAGTGGTTCTCATTCATTTGATTAATTAGATACAGTGAGTTTTATTTCTCTTGATTAGTGCGGGTACAGTGGTTTTCATTCACTTGATTAGGTTTTAGTTTGTGTTGAGCATTCTTGAAGGCCTTATCACATAAAATGCCGATCACGATAATTGTCGTCTGCTTTGCCATCTGCCAGTTACCTTAACAAACAGTGTGGACCAAGATCAGACTGCTCCTCAGTCTGATCTGGGTCCACACTGTTTTCCTGTATGAAAAAATATGTCTAAAAAGTTTGCAGATGATTCAGCGAACAGCAGACGGCATAAGCAGACATTTTCAGATGTCGTGTCTTAAGGGTTAAAAGCTGACGACAGTGAAATTTTAATGTCTATACCATTGATACCATGAAAATTTGTTTCAGAAAGGAATAGTTTGAGCCACTGAGGGCATGTCTCGAGGTATGATGGGGATATAGTATATACATGGTTAGTGTCTTTAATAATAAACTATAATCAGTTCGCCGCAACAATTTTATAGGGGCGTTTATAGGGGTGAGCTTTAGCTTGCCCCTATAAAATTGTTGCGGCGAACTGATTGTATTTTATTATTAATGACACTAATCATGTATTTAGTTTCGTTATACCGCAATTAAAAAAAATCAAGGGGTTTTGCAATAATTTAGCAAATTTATGCAAAAAAGACAGCAGACAGTGTGGCATGTTAAACGACATTCAGTGCCATGGCCCGCACACGTAGTATAACATGATGTCAACGAGTGCAAAGTTTATGACCTCACCACGCCACAAAGACGCGCGAATAAAAGTTTCTCGGCGCTTTACATTCTGTATCAAAATCTGCAAATAAATAGTTTATTTTAGCTTTACAAATTATTTTCTAGGTTGGGACGCAACTGCAGTGGCAGTGCGCAGTTATTCTAACAGGCCATTCAAACCAGGAAAGACCGAGAAGGTAAGAATTGAGCTGAAATTTCTGAAAATCTGTTCAAATAAATAGTGCAATGATTTTAACTTGCAGTTTTGTTGTTTTCCCATGTATAAAAGGTTGGATGTTATTATTTACAGTTGTAAAATAGTGACCTGAAAGTAGGTCAGGTCTATAAATGGTCACTAGACATATTATAGGTCAGTAGAAGGCATTGTAGGTCACTACCGATTAAAGCGTGAAGTTATTCAACCCCCTTTATTTGGTTACTAGAATGCCTGATTGCGGTATAAAATATTTTTAGCTGCTGTAAAATAAAGGTATGTTGTGTGTATTTATTAGAATTCCTCATCCTCTAAGCCTGCCCAGGCAATGCCGTGTGAGTCGGCCCGTCCATGCTTATAAACCCTATTGGTTTCATTGGGCGGCAGGGCTTGAGCTGTCATTTCATCTCAACGTCGGGTAAAAGTCCCACAAAATTGGAAACAACGTTTCCAAAATGACCTTTACAGTGTTGATTGGGACAGGGATTGAGATGTCATTTCATCTCCAATATGATAACACACCCATGGGACATAGAGCATTTTTCACATCTACAAAATGGCCACTTTCTGATGAAAATCTGTGATATTTTTTTTTTTACTTATACTGCAAACATAGGTTATGGGTGCTTGTTAATCCTGCCTCATTAAGGCGGTTCTAATGAGTACCCACAACCTTTATCTTGGAGCAGAAATAAGAAACATAGTCTATACCCCTGTAAACCCCAGTTTTCTCTTTATTAAGTGGGGCGTGTTTAAATTACGGACTTGTTCATGTGATGAATAAACCGGTATTTGGCAAACAGTGCAGGCCCAGATCAGATGCCGCAGAATGCTGATCAGGGCCTACACTGTTTGCAAAAAGTTCAGCCATTTTCCAAATGAATTTTGAAGAAAACAGAACCTGACACCCCTAAATTTTTAAATGGACTCCTGCTATATGTAAGGTAGAAGATTCCCCTTGGTACAAAAATGGTTAAACATGGAGGGTTAAAGCAGATACCTTTGACTAGAGCTGTAGATGTGGGATAACACCACCATGTAATGCTTTCCTTCATAACTAAAATTTTTTTTTCTATTGAAAATTTGAGGATTTTTTCTTTGATTTCGGCACCAGACACAGACAGGGGGTGCTTGATGGATCTTCCTCATCAAGGTGGTTTTAATTGGTGGTCACAATTAGGTTTTAAGAGGGTACATTACACTCCTTATATTTGCAGATGCAATATATGTATTTGAGCGTAAGGAGTCTTACGGAGACGGGAGGTCATACGGAGACGGGACCTAGGTTTGAAGACTCATCCAAAAGTCTGGAGAAGCCCGGGATCGATCCTGCGACCCCTGGTTTACAAGGCAAGTAGCGTAACCACTACACCACGGAGGCTTCTAATTGAGCATAAGGAATGAAATAATCAGACCACCTTTGGGACTGTTCAAAAGTGGTCTTTAAGACCACTTTTGAACAGTCCCAGTGGTGGTCTGTTACTACGGGACAGTGGCTATATAAAACAAGGAAAGAAGAACTGAAACTTTTAAAATATGATTGTTTTGAAGAATTAGCCTATAAATAGCGGAATTTGGGTGTTAGTTGCCAATGCATTGATTTTCAAATGAAAGAATTGAAATCAGTTCATTGGCTTATCAAAGACCGCTGTATGATATACCTGTAGTCACATTTCAAAAGTGACATGTAATTGATTTTCACCTGTTCGAATGAAGAAATTTAAGTGGCCCATTATTCTCAGCCATTATTCTCAGGGACAAATTTTGTCAATTTAATCGAACCATTTGCGTCACTCTGTTTATTAACAAGGTGTTGAGGTCAAAAGAAGCCATCCAAATATAGAATTTGTACAGTTAAATCTTTTATCTCGTTTACAAATATTGACTGACTGTAGTTTAAGAAAATTGTTAATATTGAAAAAATATAATAGTTTTGATTGCAAGGATTAAGGGGAATGGGAACACCTTCAGGGGAGGCAACTCCTGCAAAAACAATTTTGTCTCCCATGTCAATAGGGGTCAACTCATAAAGGAAAGAATTTGCTCCTAAGGAGCAAATTCTTTCCTTTAAGAGTAGACTCCTTTTTCAGTGCCACAGGGCTTATACA
Organism: Lucinisca nassula; assembly: GCA_963580285.1. Taxonomy (NCBI): domain Eukaryota; kingdom Metazoa; phylum Mollusca; class Bivalvia; order Lucinida; family Lucinidae; genus Lucinisca; species Lucinisca nassula. Next base: position 100,342,327 of record OY757020.1, read on the forward strand.
AAAACAAACAGGATGTCCCAAAAATTGTCTCCATTTGAAAAATGGCAGAAAAATCTGCCAGGTGTTCCCATTTCCCTTAAACATGTAAGTATGCTCCTATTTGGGTTCTGTATAGTATGATTATCAGATTATTATCATTTCCTGCTTATGGGTTCTGTATGATAAAGTATTTTCATGTACTTATTTAACCCTTTTTGGCATCAAATTGATTTCTGAATATAACTCCAAGAGCCAAATAAAATTTTAGTCCCTAGCATTTTCTACAAGTTGAACAATGTAAAACGACAACAAAAAAATGATCAAAATCTTTTTAGCTTCTTTTTGCTGAAAGCAGGTGTTGCCTAATGATTTGCAACATTCTTGAGCTAGCTATTTCTCATAATTTATTGATCTAAAATCGGAATCACATGGGTACTTCAGGTCACAAACATGTGACTAGGGCGCTCTGCCAGGCAGTCCCAAGTTATGCGACTAGGGTGCAGAAAGTGTTATAGGCCCTGTGTGATAATTATCAAAGTATTATATTATACATAATATATACTCAGAGGCAATAAAAAGTATACAGTTTTTGATTTGGAATACCGGATCTTGTATTGCCGTTTGTAATAAAATTTGCCTATGTCCGTTTTTCCCAAACGTCTAAGTTTGTAAAACTCAAATTCTTTTCCTGTTACAGTCATTCATGGCGGAGTTATTGCCCTTAAATGAAAATCAATATTTTTTAATAAAATCTCGTGTTGTACATGACATTTAACTCTATGCACACCGCAAAAGTCATGTACGACTATTCATCGATAAGACCACATCATTACTTTGCCATTTAACCCCAAAAAACAGCTTCAAATTCAATTGGAATTTCTGCCTGTACCGAATTATCTCCCTTTCAATTAAAATGATAGTGAATTAAATGAGTCTATTTCTCAAATCGTGTAAGAGATTTTCATTCGAAACTTTCGCATAATTATACCCCCACAAATGAAATTTGGGGGGGTATATAGGAGTGAGCTTGTCGGTCGGTCGGTCGGTCGGTCTGTCGGTCGGTCTGTTGACTTGGTTTCCAGACGATAACTCAAAAAGCGCTTCACCGATTTTTATAATTTTTGGTACACTGATGTAACATCATAAAATGCAGGTCAAGTTCGATTTTCACTACAATTCGTCAATTTTCGACATAGTTATGGCCCCTTTCAAGTGAAAAAATTGCAAAATGCCGCTGATGTACTATCAAGGCAGTTTTTGTGGGGGTATTCATCACCTTTAGTGATAGCTCTAGTTATTGTTTTGCACGGCATCTTTATGCTTACTCCATAGTGAACCCTCTAAACTTGCTCAATGAAAAGGTAATCCCCAATCCAAATCCCATAGAAACACAATGCATCCAATCAAAGGAAGAACGTAAAAGGCGAAACTGCCATTTTCGTGGACAAAAGATGCTGTACTTTACCTTGTGTTTAATTTCAATATGCGTCATATTCTGGCCAATCAGTTGCCCTTCTTTGAATTTGTTTCATGAAAAATCGTTTATTGAATAACACTTATTCGAAACACATGTTTAAAGGGAAGCTACTCAAGACAAAATATTGGATCAGATCCCCTGTCCATTTCAAGCGATGCATTTTCATTATCCTTTAATCAATTTTAACGGAAAATGTTGCAAATTATGCGGAATTGGTTGTTCTTAATTTATGGTGCCTCGTATGTATGTAGAAAGGGAGATTTTGGTACGCAAATCGGCATTAAGTAACCTGTATACTTACTTTTGCCTCTCAGTATATATATTATTTGGGGTTTGTATATGGTAAGTTTCAAAGTATCATAGTGTGCTGTTTTGAGTGTTCCATACAATAATAATATCAGATTACACCACAACCTCTATAAAACTGTTGTTGTATATCCAAATGAAAATGAGTAGATTATATAGAAAAATGACCATTTATGGTAATTTTTCTGTATAATCTACATATTTTTGAATCCATCTTTGAGCTGTGTTTTATCTAAACCAGTGTTATAACAAACAGTTTTATAAAGAGGTTCATGTATATTATCTTCAGTTTCTGTGACGGTTTTGTACAACAAATGGCAAAGTATCCTGTTGTGCTGCCTTGAGGGTTCTGTACTATATAATTATGATTATTTATATTATCATATAAAGATTTGATTCAAGTGCTCATTTAGGGGTTGTGTGTGATAATTATCAAATTTTTAATGGGTTCTGCATGATAATTATCAGTGGCATCATGTCCTCCATTATGGGTTCTGCATGGTTATTTTCAGTGGCATCATCAGCACCTTGATGGGTTCTGTATGAGAAGTTTAGAAAAGGTGTCATGTGCCTTTTTATGGGTTCCACATGGAATTATAAAAGTGGCATCATTTTCTCTTTTATGGGTTAATTCTGAATGATTATAATCAAAGTGGCAGCATGTGCTTGTTTATGGATTCTGCGTGATAATTATAAAAATGACATCATATCCTTATTTATTGGTCTTTTATCATTACCAGAGTGGCATCATGTGGTTCTGCATTATTGACAAAGTTCAGTCATGTGGTTGTGTGTATTCAACAAACTTGCATCATGTGCTTTCTTTATGTATTCTGCATGATAAATATGAAATTGGTATCATCTGCTTGTTTATGGGATCTGCATGATAATTATCAAAGTGGCATCATGTGTTTGTCTCTGGCTTCTGCATGTTCATTATCAAAGTGGCTTCATGTGTTTTTCTCTGGCTTCTACAGGACAATTATCAAAGTGGCATCATGTGTTTGTCCCTTGCTTCTGCATGGCAATTATCAAAGTGGCATCATGTGTTTGTCTCTGGCTTCTGCATGACAATTATCAAAGTGGCTTCATGAGCTGCTTGGTAGGAATTGTGCTTGATAATTATGGAAGTTGCATCACCTGCTCATCCATGGGTTCTGCATGATAATTATGAAAGTGGCATCATGTGCTCATCAATGCATTCTGCATGATAATTATCAGTGGCATCATTCTCCTTGGTAGGTTCTGCACGATAAGTTTTAAATTGGCATCATGTGCTCACCCATGGGTTCTCTATAAAAATTATCAAACTTGCATTATGACTGTGCTTGTTTTTGGTCTCTGCATGATGCTGTCATGTAGTGGCATCATGCATTCCTTTCCTTTATGGGTTTCCTATGATAATTAAAAAAGCAGCATCATCTTCTTGTTTATGGGTTCCACATATTTATTTCAAAATAGCATCATATGCTGATTAACAAGTTCTGCATGGTAGTTATGAGAGTGGTACAGATGCTCATCCATGGGTTACAAATGATAATTATTTAAGTAGCATCATGTGCTCCTTGATATGTTCTGCATGATAAGTAGGAAATTTGCATCATATGCTCATCAATGGGTTCTGCCAGATAATTACAAAAGTGGCATCATGTGTTCCTTGATAAGTTCTGCATGATAAGTTTAAAAGTGGCATCGTGTCCTTGTCCATGGGTTCTGTATGATAATTGCAAAGTGGCATCATGTGCTTGTCCATAGGCTATACATAATAAATGATTAGTATCAAAGAGGCATCTTGTGGTTGGTTACGGGTTATATGTTGCAATTATTAAAGTGGCACCATGTGTTCCCTTGTGGGCTTTGCATGATAGTTATCAGAGTGGCATCATGTGCTCATTTATGGGTGCTGCATGTTCATCATCAAAGTGGCATCATGTGCTCGTTGATAAAGTTTGCATGATTAGTGTCAAAGCGGCATCATGTGAATGCTTTTGGGTTCTGCACTGCAATTAACAAACTGGCACTGTGTGCTATTTGATAATTATCAGAGTGGCATCATCTACTTGTTTAATGGGTTCTGCATGAGAATTATCAGTGGCATCATGTGCCCATTTATGGGTTCTGCATGATAAAATTTTATCAAAGTGGCTTCTTGTGCTTGTTTATTGGCCCTGCAAGATAATTAATGTAGTGGCATCATCTGCTGCTTTATGGGTTGTGCATGATAATTATCATAGTGGCAACATGTGCTCCTTTATAGATTATGTATGCTAACTTTTTGTGGCATTATGCGCTCCTTGATTAGTTCTGCATGATAAGTATTAAAATGGCAACATGTGGTGGGCTATGGATTCTGAAGGGTAATTAACAAAGTGGCATATGGGCTTCTTTATAGGTTCTGCATATTAATTATCTGCTCATTGATGGGTTCTGCACAATCATGATCATAGTGGCATCTAGTGGTCATTTATTGCACCGGCATGATAATTTATGTTGTGTCATCATATACTCCTTCATGGGCTGTGCATGATAATTATCATAGTGGCAACATATGTTCTTTTACAAATTCTGCATGATAATTTTCAAGGTCATATCATTAATGGGCTCTGCCTGATAATTACCAAAGTGGCATCATGTGCTCCTTGATAGGTTCTGCATGATAAGTTTAAGAGTGACATCATGGCCTTGTCCATGGGTTCTGTATGATAATTAACACAGTGGCATCATGTGCTTGTCCATAGGCTATACATAATAAATTTAGTATCAACGTGGCATCTTGTGGTTGGTAAATGGTTGTACACTGCAATTTTTAAAGTGGCACCATGTGTTCCTTTATGGGCTTTGCACGATAGTTATCAGATTGGCATCATGTGCTCTTTTATGAGTGCTGCATGTTCATCATCAAAGTGGCATCATGTGCTCATTGATAAACGTTGCATGATTAGTGTCAAAGCGGCATCATGTGAATGCTTTTGGGTTCTGCACTGCAATAAACAACATGGCACTGCATGCTACTTTATGAGTTCTTCATGATATTTATCAGAGTGGCATCCTCTACTTTTTTATGGGTTGTGCATCAGAATCATCAAAGTGGCATGTGCTCATTTATGGGTTCTGCATGATACAAGTTATTCAAAGTGGCTTCTTGTGCTCGTTTATTGTCCCTGCAAAATAATTAATGTAATGGCATCATGTGCTGCTTTATGGGTTGTGCATGATAATTATCATAGTGGCAAAATGTGCTCCTTTATAGATTATGTATGCTTACTTTTTGTGGCATTATGCGCTCCTTGATTGGTTCTGCATGATAAGTATTAAAATGGCAACGTGTGGGGCGCTATGGGTTCTGAAGGGTAATTAACAAAGTGGCATATGGGCTTCTTTATAGGTTCTGCATATTAATTTTCTGCTCATTGATGGGTTCTGCACAATCATGATCATAGTGGCATCTAGTGCTCATATATTGCACCGGCATGATAATTTATGAGGTGGCATCATATACTCCTTCATGGGCTGTGCATGATAATTATCATAGTGGCAACAGATGTTCTTTTATAGATTCTGCATGATAATTATCAAGGTTGTATCATTAATGGGCTCAGCCTGATAATTACCAAAGTGGCATCATGTGCTCCTAGATAGGTTCTGCATGGTAAGTTTAAAAGTGGCCTCATGGCCTTGTCCATGGGTTTTTTGTGGTAATTACAAAGTCACTTAAGTGGCATCATGTGCTTGTCCATAGGCTATACATAATAAATGATTAGTATCAAAGTGGCATCTTGTGGTTGGTTATGCATTAATCAGAGTGGCACCATGTGTTCCTTTATGGGCTTTGCATGATAGTAATCAGAGTGGCATCATGTGCTCATTTATGGGTGCTGCATGTTCACCATCAAAGTGGCATTTATGTTCTCATTGATAAAGTTTGCATGATTAGTGTTAAAGCAGCATCATGTGAATGCTTTTGGGCTCTTCACTGCAATTAACAAACTGGCACTGTGTGCTACTTTATGAGTTCTGCATGGTATTTATCAGAGTGGCATCATCTACTTGTTTATGAGTTCTGCATGAGAATTATCAAAGTGGCATCATGTGCTCATTTATGGGTTCTGCATGATACAATTTTATCAAAGTGGTTTCTTCCGCTCGTTTATTGGCCCTGCAAGATAATTAATGTAGTGGCTTCAAGTGCTGCTTTATGGGTTGTGCATGATAATTATCAAATTGGCATCATGTGCTCATTTATGGGTGCTGCATGATTATATTGTGGTATCATGTGCTCTTTCATAATTATCAAAGTGGCATCATGTGCTTTTTAGCTCACCTGACCGAAGGTCATGGTGAGCTTTTGTGACAGTAAGATGTCCGGCGTCGTCGTGCGTCGTCCGTCGTGCGTCGTCCGTGCGTAAACTTTTTCTTGTGAACACACTAGAGGCCACAGTTTTGGTCCAATTATCATCAAACTTGCTCAGAATGATAATCATGACAATATCTCGGTCAAGTTCGAATTTGGGTCATGTCGGGTAAAAAAGTAGGTCAGTAGGTCAAATCATAGAAAAACCTTGTGAACACTCGAGAGGCCACAATTTTGGTCCAATCATCATCAAACTTGCTCAGAATGATCATTGTGACAATATTTTAGTGAAGTTTGAATATGGATCATGTCGGCTTAAAAAGTAGGTCAGCGGGTCAAATCATAGAAAAACCTTGTGAACACCCTAGAGGCCACAATTTTGGTCCAATCATAATCAAACTTGCTCAGAATGATCATCATGACAATATCTTGGTCAAGTTCGAATATGGGTCATGTCCGGTCAAAAAGTAGGTCAGTAGGTCAAATCATAGAAAAACCTTGTGAACACTCTGAAGGCCACTGTTTTGGTCCAATTATCATGAAACTTGCTCAGAATGACCATTGTGACAATATTTCAGTCCAGTTCGAATATGGGTCATATCGGGTTAAAAAGTAGGTCAGCGGGTCAAATCATATAAAAACCTTGTGAACACCCTAGGGGCCACAATTTTGGTCCAATCTTAATCAATCTTGCTCAGAATGATCATCATGACAATATCTCGGTCAAGTTTGAATATGGGTCAAATGGTTCCGGTCCGTTGCACATCTAGGTCACAGGAGCCAAAAACAGATTTTTTTCACCAAAAACTTAAAAAATCTTCTTCTCTGAAACCACAAGGCCCAGGTCTTTGTTATTTGGTATGAAGCTTCATCTGGTGGACCCCTACCAAGATTGTTCAAATTATAGTGCTGGGGCCAAAAATGCCCCCGCACGGGGGCCCTTTGGTTTTACATAGGCTTATATAGGGAAAATCTTTAAAAATCTTCTTCTCTGAAACCACAAGGCCCAGGACTTTGATATTTGGTATGAAGCTTCATCTAGTGGACCCCTACCAAGATTGTTCAAATTTGAGTGCTGGGACGAAAAATGCCCCCGCCACGGGGCCCTTTGGTTTTACATTGGCTTATATAGGGAAAATCTTTAAAAATCTTCTTCTCTGAAACCACAAGGCCCAGGTCTTTGATATTTGGTATGAAGCTTCATCTAGTGGACCCCTACCAAGATTGTTCAAATTATAGTGCTGGGGCCAAAAATGCCCCCGCCCCAGGGCCCTTTGGTTTTACATAGGCTTATATAGGGAAAATCTTCAAAAATCTTCTACTCTGAAACCACAAGGCCCAGGACTTTGATATTTGGTATGAAGCTTCATCTAGTGGACCCCTACCAAGATTGTTCAAATTATAGTGCTGGGACAAAAAATGCCCCCGCCACGGGGCCCTTTGGTTTTACATTGGCTTATATAGGGAAAATCTTTAAAAATCTTCTTCTCTGAAACCACAAGGCCCAGGTCTTTGATATTTGGTATGAAGCTTCATCTAGTTGACCCCTACCAAGATTGTTCAAATTACAGTGCTGGGGCCAAAAATGCCCCCGCCCCGGGGCCCTTTGGTTTTACATAGGCTTATATAGGGAAAATCTTAAAAAATCTTCTTCTCTGAAACCACAAGGCCCAGGTCTTTGATATTTGGTATGAAGCTTCATCTAGTGGACCCCTACCAAGATTGTTCAAATTTTAGTGCTGGGACAAAAAATGCCCCCGCCACGGGGCCCTTTGGTTTTACATGGGCTTATATAGGGAAAATCTTTAAAAATTTTCTTTTCTGAAACCACAAGGCCCAGGACTTTGATATTTGGTATGAAGCTTCATCTAGTGGACCCCTACCAAGATTGTTCAAATTTTAGTGCTGGGACAAAAATGCCCCCGCCACGGGGCCCTTTGCTTTTACATTGGCTTATATAGGGAAAATTTTTAAAAATCTTCTTCTCTGAAACCACAAGGCCCAGGTCTTATATATTTGGTATGAAGCTTCATCTAGTGGACCCCTACCAAGATTGTTCAAATTATAGTGCTGGGGCCAAAAATGCCCCCGCCACGGGGCCCTTTGGTTTTACATAGGCTTATATAGGGAAAATCTTTAAAAATTTTCTTCTCTAAAACCACAAGGCCCAGGACTTTGATATTTGGTATGAAGCTTCATCTAGTGGACCCCTACCAAGATTGTTCCAATTTTAGTGCTGGGGCCAAAAATGCCCCTGCCCCGGGGCCCTTTGGTTTTACATAGGCTTATATAGGGAAAATCTTTAAAAATCTTCTTCTCTGAAACCACAAGGCCCAGGACTTTGATATTTGGTATGAAGCTTCGTCTAGTGGACCCCTACCAAGATTGTTCAAATTATAGTGCTGGGACAAAAAATCCCCCCCTGCCACGGGGCCCTTTGGTTTTACATAGGCTTATATAGGGAAAATCTTTAAAAATCTTCTTCTCTGAAACCACAAGGCCCAGAACTTTGATATTTGGTATGAAGCTTCATCTAGTGGACCCCTACCAAGATTGTTCAAACTATAGTGCTGGGGCAAAAAATGCCCCTGTCCCGGGGCCCTTTGATTTTACATAGGCTTATATAGGCAAAATCTTTAAAAATCTTCTTCTCTGAAACCGCTAGGCCCAGGTCTTTGATATTTGATGTGTAGCTTCATCTAGTGGACCTTTGACAAGATTGTTCAAATTTTAGCCTTTGTTGATGTTTGGTATGAAGCTTCACCTTTAAGACCTCCCTCAACATTATGTACATTAAAGCCCTGGGGCCAATAATGGCCCTCTCTGGGGCCCACTTGTTACACTATGGATCAGGTGAGCGATCCAGGGCCATCATGGCCCTCTTGTTTTGATAAAGTGGCATTATGTGCTTTTTTAATGGGTACTGTATGATTTTATCAAAGTGGCATCATGTGCTCATTGATAGGTTCTGCATGATTATAAAAAGTCATTTTAAAGTTCTATATGATAATTATCGAAGTATTATCATGCAGTGTTTATATGGATCAAATGTACACTATAACTTCTTCATAACACTTCATAATAATTTGATTTTGGCTAAAACAGAGTTTAAAGACTGATCCCAAAAATGTATAAATTATGGTCATCTTTACATTTTTAGTCAAGGTGAGCTATTGTGATCGGTCTTAGTCCATCGTCCCCCCCATGCGTGCGTCCGTCATCAACTTTTGCTTTAAATGACTTCTCCAAAACTGCTGGGCAGATTTTGAAATAATATCACAGGAATGTTCCTTGGGTGACCCTCAACCAAAATTGCACAAATCGTTCCACTCGGGTGAACAAGATGGCCGCCAGAGCTAAGAATAGAAAAACCATTAAACAATTTCTCCTTCTTAACCAGTGAATGGATTTTTTAAATAATTTCACAGGAGGGTTCCTTGGGTGACCCTCTTCCAAAATTGCTCACACTGTTCTGCTTGGACAAACAAAACGGCTGCCAGAGCTAAAAATAGAAAAACCTTTAAATAACTTTGTCTCCTTAACCAGTGGATGGATTTCAAAATAATTTCACAGGAATGTTCTTTGGGTAACCCTCTATCAAAATTGCTCAAACCATTCTGTTTGGATGAACAAGATGGCCACCAAGGCTAAAAATAGAAAAACCTTTAAATGACTTCTCCTTAACCTGTGGATGGATTTCAAAATAATTTTACAGGAATGTTCCTTGGGTGATCCTCAACCAAAATTGCTCAAACTGTTCTGCTAGGATGAACAAGATGGCCACCAAAGCTAAAAATAGAAAAACCTTTAAACGACTTCTCTTTCTTTACCAGTGGATGGATTTTGAAATAACTGCACAAGAATGTTCCTTAGGTGATACTTGTCTAAAATTGCTCAAACTGCTCTGCTCTGATGAACAAGATGGCCACCAGGGCTAAAAATGGAGAAAACTTTAAATGACTTCTGCTCCTTATTCAGTGGATGGATTTCAATATTATTTCACAGGAATGTTCCTTGAGTGACCCTCTACCAATTTTGCTCAAACCGTTCCACTTGGATGAACAAGATGGCTGCCAGAGCTAAAAATAGAAAAAACCTTTAAAAGATTCTCCTTAACCAGTGGATGGATTTAGAAATAATTTCACAGGAATGTTCCTTGGGTGACCTCCTGCCGAAATTGCTCAAACCATTCCACTCGGTTAAGCAAGATGGCTGCCAGAGCTAAAAGTACGAAAAACCTTTAAATGAACTGATCTGCTCCTTAACCTGTGGATGGATTTTGAAATAATTTCACAGGAATGTTTCTATGGTGACCATACACCAAAATTGCTCAAATCATACTGCTCTGGTGTCCAAAATGGCCTCCAGAGCTAAAAAATTGAAAAACTTTTAAACAACTTCTAACCAGTGGATGGATTTCAAAATAGTTTTACAGGAATGTTCCTTGGGTTTTACAGGAATGTTCCTTGGGTTACCCTCTATTGAAATTATTCAAACAATTCTGCAGGGATGAAAAAGGTGGCCGCCTGAGCTAATAATAGAAAAACCTTTTAAACAACTTTTCCTGCTTAACCAGGATGGATTTGGAATTAATTTCACAGGAATGTTACTTGGATGACCCTCTTCCCAAATTGCTCAAACCATTGTGCTTAGATGAACAAGATGGCTGCTAGAGCTAAAAATATAAAAACTTCCTTGGTTCAGCCAAAATTGCTCAAACCCTCTACTCCACCATATATTACCTACAATTTTATTTGTAAAATATTGATCAGGTGAGCGATCCAGGGCTATCATGGCCCTCTTGTTGATTGGATATAACATTTTGTTTCACTATTTAACACAGATTCTGCTTTTGGACCGCAACATAAGTGTTATGAAGAGGTGGTGTATTATCATATTCTGGTTTGTGGAGTCTGTAAGATGATTATAGAAATACATGATTGTATTTGTGCTGCCTTTAGGGTTCTGTATAAGAGATACAGAAGCACAAACACACCCAGCAGGCACATGGCGTAATTATGGCGTCACATCAACGTCCGTGAAACGTTGTGACGTTTATGCAACATCACATCTACATTGGTGCAACGTCATGACTTGCACCAATGTTGATTTGAAGTTGCCCTAGTGTATGTGTGCTTGCTGGGCACAGTTTTGAGACTTCTGCTAATAACATATGGTGGCCAAAATGTTCTCATATAAGTTGTGTTTAGGGTTCTGGGAAGGAGAGACATATAAGCATTGATGGTTTATTTTTCAACTTTTATTCAAGCTCTGTTTTCTACAGAAATATACCTGATTAACAACAATAACAACTTCTCCACAACAGATGTAAAAGAAGAATCGAAGTTGAATTTAAAATCACAGTAATGCTATCACAGATAAAATTAGCTTTTGGATAACAACCGAGATGTACCTTACTGTAAAATTCCAAAATGTTCGGACACCTTGAAAAACCTGATGTAATTTTCCTGAAATTTTTACAAATTTGTTTCATGACCAGCAAGCAGACAGAATGGCAAACACTGTAGACCCTAATCAGACTGCTGCTTCAGGTCAGCAGTCTGATCTGGGTCTGCACTGTTTGCTTAGGTATATCTATCCCAATACTTAGGATCATTGTGGTATTTACCATATATAATCAGACACCTCAACTCCTTACACTGTCTGCGCAGGCCTGTCTGTCCGAGTACATATGGTAAATGTGGTAATGTTTTTTTAATGGTTCTAAAAATTTGATACGGTGTTGGCCAAGATCTACCATATATGGGATGCGTCATTTAATAGAAGAAAAAAAAATCTGTCTTATTTCACATGGGAACAATACAACTGAAGGTCAGCGTGTGCATCCTTGCAGTATGTTAAGCATCTTTTTAACTCTTAAGATGCTGAGAAAAATGTCGTTTGCTTATGTCGTCTGCTGAATTTTTTTACAAATGTTTTAAAAAATATTTATTTTTGCGTATGAACAAGTAGTGTGGAGCCAAATCAGACTGGAGCAGTCTGATCTGGGCTCACACTGTTTGCAAAAATGACAAAAAAAGTAACCAGCAGACGACAGGAGATGGGAATTGTCGTGATTGGCATTTTATGGGTTAGTCACTGCTTATATACTGTGAAATACCACTAGGTTTCTGTTTAGTCAGGGGCACCTGATACTTATATGATGCAGGCTAGTTTTAGTCCTACCTGATGACACACCCACAAGATAGGTTTTCATTTGACTGAACTCAAATGTCATTCTTCATATTGGCTACCGATAATATTATTTCAACCCAAAGCTTGCCAATCAGGACATTAATTTTGCAAATGTAATTTTGATTTTTTCCTTCTCATTTTTGACAGAAAATAAGGCTTGTTATTAAATGTGAAGTCTGCTGATGAATTTCACATGAAATGTCAATTCACATGAAATATCAAGCCTTATTTATGTGAAAAAAAATAATTTAAAAAAAAAAAATAAATAAATAAAAGGGATGCTTTAAGGATTAAAATTCAACTCAGACACTACTATACATGTAATAAATTAACAAAGAAAACTAAATTACATGTATTTACAGTATTTTTGGCACTAGAATAAAATTGGTGCTGTTTGAAAACATAGCACTTTTTATATATTGGCACAAAGATTTCAGTGACGAACCATAGCCCTTTAAAATGAAATTGACTGCTTCCCTTGAATTTAGATCTACAAAATTAGACTCCAAAGATATTTGAATTTTTTTTTCTAAATGTCAGACATTGCTGTCGGTAACACAGTCCACAGTAAAGTAGGAGTCCTTCAAAAAATTCAGTGGGGACGGGTTATTTTTTATTTAGAAGATGGCTGAAGATGGCTGAACTTTTTGCTAACAGTGATGGCCCTGATCAGATGCCACATTTTGTGGCCTCTGATCTGGGCCTGCACTGTTTGCCAATATCCCATTTTCGCGTTTTCCCAACAGACTTGGGAAAAAGAAATAGCTGATTATGATGGAGGACCCAACACCATGAAGTTTATGACTATGTACAAAGGGAAACTAGTCAACTGTACGTTAGTTAACCCATAAGATGCCAATCACAACAATTGTCTGCTTTATTGTCGGCTGGTAACTTCAAAAGTCATTTGTGCAAACAGTGTGGAACAGTCCTGAAGTAGCAGTCGGATCAGGGTCTACACTGTTTGCCTGTAATGCCAAGCCTAATTTTCACTGAAAAATGAGAGAAAAAAAACACTTTGAAAATGCTGTATGCTAGTCATGGTTAGCAGTTGATGAGTTAAGCAGATTTCCTATATATTCTGATAAAATACAGTAAAACTTCAATATTAAGGGGAATGGGAACACCTTCAGGGGAGGTAACTCCTGCAAAGGTATTTTTGTCTCCCATGTCAATAGGGGTCAACTCTTAAAGGAAAGAATTTGCTCTTAAAGGAAAGAATTTGCTCCAGAGGAGCAAATTCTTTCCTTTAAGAGTTGACCCCTTTTTCAGTGGGACAGGGCTTATAGAAAGGCTAACAGGAAGTCCCGAAAGTTGTCTCCCTTTGAAAAATGGCGGAAAAATATGCCAGGTGTTCCCATTCCCCTTAAGACCACCTTTGGGACTGTCCAGAAGAGGTCTTATTGGTTTTGTTTGTTTCTTTGATTTGAGGTTTAACGTTCCCGTCAACACTATTAAGGTCATTTTGGAGACGTTGCTTCCAATTTCGTGTGACTTTTACCTGACACTGAGATGAAATGACATCTCAAGCCCTGCCGCCCAATGAAACGATTTGGGTTTAGGATGGCCTAAATAACAGAATATAAGAATATAAAGAAAACGAAATAGATTGGGCTACATGGTGCTTCCACGCAGAGCTGAAACCAAATGCACATGAGTACTGGTTAACCGCCTCTGCACATGAGTACTGGTTAAACGCCTCTGTAGAGGCCCCCGCCCATAGGGGCTTGAAGAAATATATGGGCTGCATGATGCTTCCACGCAGAGCTGAATCCGGCCCGCACACTAGTACTGGTAAACCGCTTAGAGGATCTAAGCCTGTCCAGGAACCGCGGTGGGAGATGGACCGTCCATGTTAATAAACCCTATTGGTTTCATTGGGCGACAGGGCTTGAGATGTCATTTCATCTCAATGTCGGGTAAAAGTCCCACACACTTGGAAGCAACGTCTCCAAAATGACCTTTACAGTGTTGACGGGGACGTTAAACCTCAAATCAAACAAACAAACATAACCGCCTCTGTATAAACCTTACCAGGGAAAGCCATGTGAATCGTACCGTCCATGCACATAGACCCTACTTGTTTCATTATACCCCCACAAATGAAATTTGGGGGGGGGGGGGCGGGGTATATAGGAGTGAGCTTGTCGGTCGGTCTGTTGACTTGGTTTCCAGACGATAACTCAAAAAGCGCTTCACCGATTTTTATAATTTTTGGTACACTGATGTAACATCATAAAATACAGGTCAAGTTCGATTTCCACTACAATTTGTCAATTTTCCACATAGTTATGGCCCCTTTCAAGTGAAAAAATTGCAAAATGGCGCTGTTGTACTATCAAGGCAGTTTTTGTGGGGGTATTCATCACCTTTAGTGATAGCTCTAGTTTGGCTATAGACTTGAGATGTCATGTCATCTTGATGTTGGGTAATAGTCCCATAAAACTTGAAGCAATGTGTCCAAAATGACTTAGAAAGTGTTAACCTCAAACTGGTAATGTCCTGCTGAGCCCGGATATACCTTATTTTCCAAACAATGAAGATCCAGATCAGAGCCATCTATCAAATCTGACCAGGATCTACATTGTTTGCCATTCAGATTGTGAATTTGTTGCAAAAATTTGCATCAAGTAATCTGATCGGTTGATAATCGGTAGTGGGTGTGGCAGATTAAAATATTCAGCAGGTCAAGGGTTAATATTAGATGGTTGAAATTGCTGTCACTGTAGCTCTTAACTTCTCAAATTTATCAAATCTTGTAGCAGAAATCAAGTACCCTTCTCTTGAATACTGTGAAGTCATTTTGTATCAGGCCACTGAGGACAGAAAGATAAAGTCAAGTAAAATTTCTATATAAAGACCACCTTTGGGACTGTTCAAAAGTGGTCTTTAAGACCACTTTTGAACAGCCCCAAAGGTGGTCCCGGACCAGAGGACATTCTAGGCAGAAAACATGAAGAAAGAATAGCTGCAATTTTCAAAATAAGCTTTTTAAAGCAGAATTAGTCTTAATTTTAGGTGGTCTTAATAGCAGAATTTCACTGTATTTACTATTTATGATACTTGCATTACATACTAAAATTATGCAGTTTCCCCGGGTGTATAAACAATATTTTCACAGACATGTGGTATTGTAAATATTGACATACCTTTAAATAAGAAATAATCTTCTTTAAGTTTTCATTGTATCAAAGAAGACCTTTACAATAAAAATACTTGGGCTAACCAACATGGTATTTCAACAAGCGAAGGGGAAAACCACAAGCAAAGACTGCTTTAACCCTTATCTTGCTGTTCACGACAGCCCCTACTTTGCAAACAGTGTAGATCCAAATCAGATGGCTTCTGAAGCCATCTGATCAGGATCTACACTGTTTGGCATTCAGTTTATGAATTTGTAGCAATAAATTACATCAAGAAATTTGATTGGTTCAAAGTCAGAAATGGGTGCGGCTTAACTGAATATTCAGTTAGAGAAGGGTTAAGCCTGAGCCCAGCAATGTAGTCTTCGAGGCCAGCATGAATAGAAGGTTCATGCAGGTAGCAATGACTCTGATTAGACTGCACTGCAGCACAGGTATGAAGGCTGATTTGAGTCGTCAATGGTTACACAGATTTTGTAATGCATGGGCTTAATGTTGAAAATAGAAGTAATATTTTATTTTAAGTTTATTGCTTTTTCATGATCATAATGTTTTGATAGCTTTTCCTTATTCCAAGTACAGTATGCTTAAGTTACTGTAATGATCCTAAGTATTGGGACAGCTAGGCCTAAGCAGACAGTGCAGACCCAGATCAGACTGCTCCTGAAGGAGCTGTCTGATCAGGGTATACACTGTTTGCCATTCTGTCTGCTTTTTGGACTCCTTTCTGGATCATGAAAAAAATTTGTTAAAATTTTAGGAGACTTACAGCATGTCCTCAAAGTGTCCGAATTTTTAGAATTTTTATGGTAACCAATATTAAACTGAATAGAATTTGCAATACAAAATGAAGCAGTAGTTCAGGGGTCAGTTGTTCAAAGCATCTTTAGCTTAACGAGCTTGTTAGAGGTCAAATTGTAACTGTTCTAGCAAGTACAATATATCTAATATAGTGTTATTTTTTCAGCAAAAATGTTAGTATACTTGCCATATTAAATGATCAGTTTTTACGGTAACCAGGCACTAAAGCACATAGGGGCTATACCCCCTTCTGTTTGTCATGTAGTTTGTAAATTCAATAAATACATTATATTTAGTAATTTGATTGGCAGATAGTCAGCAGTAGGTGTGTCCAAATTTCTTTTTTCAGCAGGATTAGGGTTAGAGATTGAAGTTCATTACAACACATGGGCACATTTGGCCTCAAAATTAACCTCCCATTTTTGGCAAATATGTGTGAGATGTTATGCAAAACTTAACCCTTGTCCTGCTGAATATTTTAATCTGCCACACCCACTACTGATTATCAACCAATCAGATTACATGATGCAAATTATTGCAACAAATTCACAATCTGTGTGACAAACAATGTAGATCCTGATCAGATGGCTTCTTCAGAAGCCATCTGATCTGGATCTACTTTGTTTGAAAGATAAGGCATATCCTGGCTCAGCAAGACAAGGGTTAAATCAGATCTCTCAAAATCTGGTCTTTGGTACTTTTGTTTGAACTAAGACTTCCAGTGATACTAATATGATTCACAAAGATGCAAATCCACCTTGAATATTGTCATCACACAGTTTCATGTTTTTGTTTTTTTTTGGTCTTTGACTGAATAATTATGGTCACATATACCATCATAATTAAATATTGTATACCGGTATTCATCACATTCTATGCTTTTTGTCACAGATTTCAATCATTTGCAAAATTTATCACCGGGCATGACTTTCTTGTTTGTATCACAGACTATCACAATATAAATATTTACATTCTATGAATTTTCTGTATCATCTATCACATATTCAGAATTTAAATTTATCACATTCTACGATTGTCTATCACAGAGGAAATTTTAACACATTCTTTATTTGTCTATCACAAACAACATGTATGTAGCTTTGACACATTGTATTGGTTTCTGTCTGTACATATTAGCATAAATTAATTACATTATTATTTTCTATCACAGATCTGTCTATCAAAAACTACGTAGCTTCTACACATTGTATGAGTTTCTGTCGCATATAAGCATAAATTAATTACATGTACATTTTTATTTTCTATCACAGACTATCACAGATGTATCACAGTCAATGATTTCTATCACAGATTTGTAGCAAAGTTCTATATGGCATGGTTTTGTATAGCAAATCATTATGAAAACACATCCGTGCAACTTAGTGCATTTTTTACATCTCCAAAATGGCCAATTTTCTGTTGGAAATTTGTGATATTTTTCTTATTTATACTGCAAACATAGGTTGTGGGTGCTCATTTGAACTGCCTCAGTGAGGAGGTTCTAATGTGTACCCACAACCTATGTCTTGAAAATAATGTTAACACCTGTATACCCCAGTTTTCTCTATCTTATATAAACTGGGGTTTAGAGGCTTCCACGCAGAGCTGAATCCGGCCCGCACACTAGTACTGGTAAACCGCTTAGAGGATCTAAGCCTGTCCAGGAATAGCGGTGCGAGGCGGACCGTCCATGCTAATAAACCCTATTGGTTTCATTGGACGACAGGGCTTGAAAGTCATTTCATCTCAATGTCGGGTAAAAGTCCAACAAAATTGGAAGCAACACTCCAAAATGACCTTTACAGTGTTGACAGGGACGTTAAACCTCAAATCAAACAAACAAACTGGGGTGTAGAGGAGTGTTCATTTCACAGACTTTTTAATGTGATGTGCATTCCAAAAATGTATAGATTTTATAGAAAAATGACCATTAATGGTCATTATTCTGTATAATCTACGCATTTTTGTTTGGACATAAAATTGTTGTTTAACTTATCTAGCACAGTTTCTGCTTTGGACCCAAACAAAAATGTTGTAAAGGGGTTGTGGTGTATTCTGGAAAATGTATTTGACATCACCCACACATTTTGGTGATTGACAAGGGAATGGAAAAATATTTTGTGATGTATGACTGGAAGTCCTTCAAACATATTCTCGGCTACTTTTTGGATTGATTTGTCAATCAACCAGCTCAACGTAAAGTTACAAATGAATTTGAATCACAATTCTTATAAGTTCCAACAACATACATTTATATGGAGAAATAAGAAAAAATATTCCTTAATTGCAATTTGCCATTTAACAGTCTCCAATTTGCTTGTAGTTGGGTAACAAATAATTAATGATAGGAAAAGTTGATTTTTGGAATACCGTAATGATCCGGCTATAAGACGGGGTTTTTTACCGCCAGAATACCCCCTAATTTTTACACCCGTCTTATAACCGAGATCTCGGGCATCCTTGAAATTTTCCGCAAAGAACGGAAGGAAAATTACGTGCGGTAAGTACATGTGTATACCTGTTGCGTAACTATGGGTCTGTGAAGTGATGAGCGGGAGCGTGATTCCAAATAAATAATAATAAACATCGGTAAAAGAAACCAAAAGATCGTGAAGAACAGTTATAATTCAAGCCTAAAGTTTTTTTTATCATAATTGGATTAATTCCCATGCGTTTTCAATTGATACATTCCCCGGAAGGCTCGCCGGAACGTAATAAGCACGCGCGAATTTTCATTGGTTTATGATAATGAGTTCATAAATATTAATGAGGCGAAAGTTTCACTCCATTTGCATAAGAAAATAAGTTGATGATGCCTTACGTTTTTTTTTATTATTGTTATTATATTTTTCCATAAAAGCCCAATGCAGCAAAATAAATCTCCGGTCTATCTATCTATCTATCTATCTATCTACAGATACTGCGTCGGTCACATTTTGACCATTACCGCAGGTGTATATTAAACATTATGGATGCACAGGCTATTCTGTCTCTTCCTATATCACTCTTGATTAGCAATGGCATGTTTTTTTAATCTATTTAATCTCTTATATAAACACACCAATTATCCAATAACTCCCTGCAGAGTTAATCACCTTATTAACTGTCCGATAATGTTTACACGCGTCAGCAGTTCACCACAGGTGTAAATCTGTCAACCGCATAGGTATTTTACTGCCGTAAATACTAGAATGGTCGGGCGGCGAAATATTTCTAAAGGAAAATTGTCTTGTCAGGAGATTGGGGCCATCGGGTGGAAGACCGGGAGATAGGGTTCGAAATCCTGTTATTTCGATGAAATAGGGAGATATCAAATGTATGCCGACGCACATGTATTAAACTGTAGAAAATGCCAGTTATGCGTAGTTGCTTCCCTTAGTTACTGTCAATCATTTTACTTTCCTTCCTTCATTGGTTTATGATAATGAGTTCATGAATATTAATGAGGCGAAAGTTGTGACGTTAATAAACTCAAATTTCAGACACAAAAAATAAGTGATTACAGATTCTAGGTAAGAAAATTTATTCAGGGACTTGCTAGGTACCTACAACTATCTGTTTATCATTGAAGTCGGTCTAATATAAATTTTATTTTAGTAAAGTCGTCTTTGTCATTAGATTTCGCGACCGCAAAACACCGCGACCGCAAAACACCGAGCGAAATTGATCAACCAGTGTCTCACTCTGAAATGTTCGGCACTTTCTACATCCGCGCAACCCTCGTCAGATTGTTAGAATTTATACCCGTCTTATAGCCGAGACTAAGCAAAAATCACCCATAGAAAATCCAAAAAATACCCCCCGTCTTATAGCCAAATCGTCTTATAGCCGGATCATTACGGTATATGGATTTTGTCACATGAAAACTACAGAAATACTGAAATGGTTTGATGGCTGAAGATGGAGTTTGGAGTGAAATTTTGGAGGGGTTTGGAGATATATCAAACTGGGTGAAAATAAAATGACTAGCCAGCTAGTCTGAAATTTTGTCTGACATAGGATTGGTCACAAGGTTCAATTTGCTTCCGTGCTAACCCAAACCTTGGGTACAATGCCAGCTTGGATATTGAAATTTTAGCCCATTGTCATGCCTAATCAAATATACCGTAATTGGTTTATAATGAGCCATTTCACCGGAAATAGAAGTGAAGGCAATGATCAGGAGTCAATTCACTTACACCTCAAGTCCAAGACACCAAAGGGAAAGAAAGATACACAAACATAAAAAGCATTACAAGTGGAAAGCCAAACCTTTTGTTTGCTACCGTAATGATCCTAAGTATTGGGACAGATAGGCCTTAGCAATCAGTGCAGACCTAGATCAGACTGCTCCTGAAGGAGCAGTCTGATCAGGGTCTTTACTGTTTGCCATTCTGTCTGCAACTTTTGGACTCCTTATTGGGTGAAGAAATAAATTTGTTGACAATTTTGGAGAATTACAGTAAGTCCTGAAGGTGTCCAAATTTTTAGGATTTTTAAGGTATTTGTTGCACCTAGATAGTTGCAGATCAGTCCATGCAATTGTCTTCGCTGCTTGATAAAACAATACCTCTAGTTCCTACTTATAAATTTTCTTGACTCTTTCTAGCCATGTGTAGCTGAGCAGGCTGTCTTGTCTCCTACCTTGGCACAAATGCAGAAGACAGATCATTTTCATTCTCGAGGTTGCTCATATTACTCAAATACAATAGAAGCATGACGTCTACAAAGACAAGCAAAGACACAAATCGTGCGTCCATCAAATATGATAAGGACCCTGACTATAAAAGACATATGCCAACAGTGAAATCCTTTTCAGACTGAGCAGATTTGCCTATATATTTTTTTTCTGTCCAAGCTACTGATACGTAATTTTGCAAATGATTTTTTTGATTGTAATTGTTTCTTAACCCTTAAGCTGCCAGTCACAACAATTTACTCCTGCATTGTTGTCTGCTAATTACTTTAAACTCATTGTTGCAAACAGTGTGGACCCAGATCAGTCTGTTCACAATTCACACTGCCTCTATTCAAAGTTACGTTTGGAAAGTTTGCAAAAAGATGCAGCAGAGGACTTAAACATAGGACATTCTGTATGCTTTTTTTTAGGCTTAAGGGTTAATCTTTCAGTTGAAATGAGAGCAAGAAAGAAGTTGATTCAACTATGCCAAATTTTGGAGACCATGTATCATATGCAGTTAGTCAGCAGTTATTGTTAGAAGACATAGATAAGATGCATATTATGTGAGCATTCAGTATATCACAGTTGTGCTTCTCATGCTACTGTTAGTGCACACAAATTTAGTGATGATAAAATATATCCATGAATGAATCATACTTGTATGTATTGCTAAGGCACATATGTTTGTAGTTGTTAACCCTTATCTTGCTGAATATTCATCTAAGCCACACCCATTTCATCATATCAACCAATCAAATTACTTTATGTAATTTATTGCTACAAATTCGTAAACTGAATGCCAAACAGTGTAGATCCTGATCAGATGGCTTCTTCAGAAGCCATCTGATCTGGATCTACACTGTTTGCAAAGATAGGGGTTGTCGTGAACAGCAAGATAAGGGTTAAACTTCTTGCATAACATACAGAAACAAGCTGGAAAACAACCATTATTGTTTATGACCTTCATCAAAGATTACTGTTTTATTTTACAGTACGAAGATCTGGTTTGTTTTCTTTCTGCTTTCCAAAGAGTCTTATCTGTATTGCTGCACTCTTTTTAAAGAGTCTATCTGTTGTAGTCATCATTCCTTCAGAAAACATCCCTTTGAAAATCCCTTTTTCCACAGCCTTTATGGCTTAAGTTGTGTTAAATTTCACAAATTATGTATTATGTCCAGAACTGGACCGAAACATTTAGTATCAAGTTTGCACTTGATCTTGTTCCTGGAAAATTCTTAGATCCATCCTAGAAGCCTCCGTGGTGTAGTGGTTACGCTACTCGCCTTGTAAACCAGGGATCGCAGGATCGATCCCGGGCTTCTCCAGACTTTCGGATGAGTCTTTAAACCGAGGTCCCGTCTCCGTATGACCTTAGCTGTTGGTGGGACGTAAAACTCAAACACTCACTCACTCACTCACTTAGATCCATCCACTTGGAATTTACTGTTTGTCAGTAGATTGAAGAATCTTTTATTTCCATGGGTGTTCATACACTTCCCTTGCTTTTGTAACAGATGGATGATTGATTCTTCTTATGTGTTTTGGATGGTCATGGTTAGAACGGTTTGCACCATGTGGTTTGTGTGTGCTTCGTATCTTAGGTAAACTAAGCCTTGTTTTGATTTTGGCATGTGCCTCTTCAACATGTCCATCTGTGTTATCAGGGGAGAAGTTGAAACATTCTTTCAAACTTTTTCCTGTCTGAGGGCTAAGTTCGCTGACCATACTTTTTAGTGTCATAAGGGTTTGCTGCTTTTCAACATGTTTTAGATGAATCTTTTCCAGTTGCTCACACTTTTCTTTTAATTCTCTCCTCTGTAAGTACAGTCTCTCATTTTCATGTTCAATGCTGGCCATTTCTTTCACTTTCCTGCTTAGTTCAGCTTGTGTCACCTCCAGTTTGATATCAATTGCTTTTCTGTGTTTTTCCAAATTGTCCAAATCTTGCTGTAGTTTTACTGCCTTCTGCTGATCTTTTGCCAGTTTCTGTACCAAGTCTTGCAGAGGGATATCTTTGTTTTCTACTCCAATAGCATTGTAACACTCCTCTATTTGTTCTTCTAACTTTGTAACCTTACCATTTAACTCATTCACTCTGTCTTCTATCATGTCGATATTAAATTCTGTGGGCATTTCACAAGGAGGCGAATTATCTCCATTCTTATTTTTCATTAACAGCTCATAAACTTTTTTCAGTAATTCATTTTCAATATTTTTGTGCTCAGGGTCATCAATATCTGAATCTGTTTCCAAACTGACTTGTCTCTGGAGTCCATCAACTTCATCCTTATTTTGTCTGATTCGTTTCAGCAGAAATTTTCTTATGTCCTTTTTGTCATCTTCACAGAATCTTCTGCTGGTTCCAAAATGTTCATGCACATAGATGGCTACTTTCTCTTTGTCGCTCATCTGCCCAGTATCTGTAACAAGAAGCATAAATGGGTCCCGTCAAGTGATTTTGGTACTTATCGCCTATGCGAGCAGCGAAGGTTCAGGCGAGCCTGCGCATCCGCGCAGTCTCGCCAGAACCTTCGCTGCTCGCTCATACAAGCAGTGAATCAAGAGGAACCTTCAGACAGAAAGCCATATCCCTAGCCCCTCTGATTGGCTGAGCATGCGCAGTTAAAATTTGTCATGACGGAATGCTCGAAGACACAAATTCGCTTGGCGGGGCTCAAATGGTGATGGTTTTGCATGGGTTTGGGGTTTTACTGTACTTATCAAATATTAGGGCACTAACAAGCTATTTCAATTGCCCTAAGATTTAAACATTTTGATTTTTTCAATGGTCATTTGCAAGCCCAGCTTCTGTGACTAGCTGGCCCAATATTGAGATTTTTTGGGGAAATTGGAGAATACCACAGTAAGTGGACAATGTAGTCCAAGATTTTATTTCAGAATTTCAGAATCCTTTTTTCAGCTTAGACGCGTCCGAATTTTAATGCACATTTGTGAAGGCTGAAGAGCTTATGCTTATTGTTATTATACTTCTTCTTCTTCTTATTATTAGCGTAGTCGAACTTGATATAACTCATTTGGTATCCCAAAACGGGTAATTGGCAAACAGTGCAGGCCCAGATCAGATGCTGCTGAACATGGCATCTGATCAGGGCCTACACTATTTGCAAACAAGTTCAGCCATTTTCCAAATTGATTTTGATGAAAACACAACCTGACACCTCAAAATTTTGAAATGGACTTCTGCTATATATAAGGTGGAAGATTCCATTTGGTACAAAATGGATTAAATTTATATATGAGCCAGCTAATGAAATAAGGGTATCCTGCAAAGACTTGGGCAAACCTGCACTTAACCCTTATCTTGCTGTTCACGACAACCCCTATCTTTGTAAACAGTGTAGATCCAGATCAGATGGCTTCTGAAGAAGCCATCTGATCAGGATCTACACTGTTTGACATTCAGTTTAAGAATTTGTAGGAATAAATTACATCCCGTAATATGATTGGTTCAAAGTCAAAAATAGGTGTGGCTAATCAGAATATTCAGCAAGAGAAGGGTTAAACTTAATCTCAACAGTCTGTGTTGCTTACAGACAGCTATAGAAGACCTTGAAGTAGTCAGGCATCCAGCCTTTTAAGCTGGATTAAAATTCTGGATTAACCCTTATCTTGCTGTTCACGACAACCCCTATCTTTGCAAACAGTGTAGATCCAGATCAGATGGCTTCTGAAGAAGCCATCTGATCTGGATCTACACTGTTTGGCATTCAGTTTATGAATTTGTAGCAATAAATTACATCAAGTAATTTGATTGGTTGATAGACAGATATGGGTGTGGCTTAAATGAATATTCAGCAAGATAAGGGTTAACATTACTATAACACACCCTTGTGACATAGTGCATTCTTTCAAGTCTCCAAAATGGTTACTTTTCAGAGTAAAATTTGCAATATTTTTCTTATTTATACTCCAAACAAAGGTTATGTGTACACGTTAGAACCGCTTCTTGAGGAGGGGTTCTAATGAGTACCCACAACCTATGTCTTGGAGCAGAAATAAGAAAGATAAACTGTACCCCCATAAACCCATGTTTTCTCTGTATAAAGTGGGGTTTAGGGGGTGTTCATTTCACGGACTTAATCACTTGATGCAGACAGCTAAAAAAGACCTTGAAGAAGTCATCCAGCCTTATAAGCTGGCTTTACATGCACAACTGAAGAAGATAAATTGGAGAGTGCTTTAGGCCCTCTTCTCATGGGTTGGCCCATTTAAAGTTAGACCGTCACATCAAGTAAAAAAGTCTGAAATGAACACACCCCTAAACGTCATTTTATAAAGAGAAAACTGGGATTTGTGGGGTATACATTATTTTTCTTATTTTTACTCCAAGACATAGGTGGTGGGTACTTGTTAGAACCACCTCAATGAGGCGGTTTTAATGGGCACCCACAACCTATCATTGCAGTATAAATAAGAAAAATATCACTGATTTTCAACAATAAGTACCAATTTTTGGGATGTCAAAAAATGGACTATGTTGCACAGGAGTGTTATCATATTGATAAGTCTCAATAACAGACTGACATTGAAAACACATACCAGTTTTCAGGCTGAATTCATGCATGGAGTCTCTGAGGGCCTTGGCTAGCCAGTCATATGAGTCTTGTATTGCCCGCACAAACTTGTCAAATGCTCTAGGACCTCTCCGTGGCAAAATTGACAACATCTTCTGTATCTGCTTCTTTCGCGTTGATTCAGCCTGAAAAAGAAGGTACAACTGTGAAACTTCATTCTAATGCACTTGCGTATGTAATGCCACATTTGATTGGATAACGTCAATGTCTTGAAAACCAATAGATCGGTTTTGATCAAATTGCGTATAAATTGATATGGGATTGTTACGCTGCATTTTGCACTTATTTTCAGCAGAGTTATGTTCCTTGAATGATGTAAAAAATTCGTTTCTGCTCAATATCTTTAGAAAGAATTGATTAATTTTGAATTTCGCATGTGAATTTATATTGAGAGATATAGCTTGGGATTGTTAAGCAGCATTTTGCACTTATTTTCAGCAGAGTTATGTTCCTTGAATGATGTAAAAAATTCGTTTCTGCTCAATATCTTTAGAAAGAATTGATTAATTTTGAATTTCGCATGTGAATTTATATTGAGAGATATAGCTTGGGATTGTTAAGCAGCATTTTGCGTCTATTTTCAGCAGAATTATGGCCCTTGAATCATGTTAAAAATTCTTTTTAGCTCAATATCTTACGGAAGAATAGATGGGTTGTGATCAAATTTGGCATATGAATTGATGTTAACAATTGTTACACAGCGTTTTGTGTCTATTTTCAGCAGAGTTATGGCCCTTGTTTGACATCAAAAACTTGTTTCTGTTCAGTATCTTGAGAAACAATTGATTGGTTTTGATTAAATTTTGAATTTTTATGTTGACAAAATATAGCTTGGGATTGTTTCATAGTATTTTGTGTCAATTTTCAGCAGAGTTATGGCCCTCTAATGACGTAAAAAATGTGTTTCCGTTCACTATCTTGCGAAAGAATTGATGGATTTCGATCAAATTTTAGTATGTGAATTTATTTTGGCAAGATATAGCTTAGGACTGTTACATGGCTTTTTGCATCAATTTTCAGCAGAGTTATGGCCCTGGAATGACCTCAAAAATTTGTTTTAGACTGTTGCGGGTGTATTTAGTAAGCTCTTTTTACTGACATCTAGTTCATTATGACTTCCCTCTTATATCTAGCATGGGAGGCTCAGTTATTTATAGCTGAACATTTTGTAAGCAGGGGAGGCCCTGTTAAGATGTTTCATTCTGCAGCGCCTGATCTGGCCCTTCACTGTTTGCCTGTGTCCCAGCTTGGGGTTTTTCTTTTAAAATGATTTAAAATCTGAACAGACAGAAGCAACAAACATTCTGTCTGACAAAAAACACTGTCTCTATAAATTGCTCCGATGTAAAAGAAGACTGCTGATTCATTTCCGTACACAATAAAGTAGATTTTCGAAAAAAAATCATAGAAGTTTAAAAGCTTGAAAGGTGATCAAAAGCGTTTCTTTCATACTTGTATAAGGTGGTAAAGACAAACTAAATGACAGTTGAAGATCAATATTTGTCTGTGATATTCAAGTTAAAAGCTGTTGTAAATTTTACTTCAAATGTTTACATAAAAGTTCCTGATGTGCAAACAGAAATGGTTGTTATAAGCTGTTGATTTTTACTGTTCACCAAGACTGTATCAAGTACATGTCTAGCATTAAAAAAATTGTATGTGTGCTGTGTTCCTGAAAAGATACAGAATTTTTGTATTGCAAAAACTGTCTCCAATTTTCATATAAAATATTTTTGTGAAAGTGTTTGTGTTCACTGCATGACAAGGTTATTGAAACACAAAATTAAAACCCAAACCCTTTCTCAGTGAAAGACTGTACCAAACTTTTATTGTAGATTAGTATGTGTGTCAAAGGGAATTTTCAATAATACATATATACAAAATATTTTATAACAATTTCATCATATTAAAAATTCAGGGGCCAGTTGTTCAAAACTAATGACATTGTCAGTTAACATATCATTAAAACTTCGATCATTTAATATGGGAAATATGCTAATTTTTGCTAAAAAAATGTAATGCAAAAGCTGCTCACATTTTTTCAGGAAAAAAAAAAACAACAACATTATTTTAGATACTGTACTGTCTAGAATACCGTATTCGCCCTAATTACCGCACATGCTCCTATAAGCGCACACCAAAGCTATTTTTGAAAAAGAAATGCCTAAGCGCACACTTTACAGTAACCTCCCCTGGAAGCTCTCACATAAATCTATAAAAAAAACTTACCGTTATTTCTTCAACAGTAAAGGCAATGCTTTAGTATCCTTTTCCATCGCATTAAATATCAGTATGCATCATATCGGAAGCTATTGTTTTCGCATCGAGTGTGCGCTAATTAGGTAGATTTTTCACCTTGATTTTTTGACACGATTTTGAAAAAACTAAGCGCACGGTGCGGTAATTAGGGCGAATACGGTAGTTAACAATTTGACCACTAACGAGCTCGTGAAGCTAACAATGATTTGAACAACTGGCCCCTGGTATTTAGTGTTTTTATGAGGGTTTTATCACTGAAGTAGCCAGAAGAAAATTCTACAAAACCTTTGAAAAAAAAAAAAAAAGCCAAAACAGGCAATATTGATTGGTTGTATTGGGCTTTTAACTACACGTCAACCCATACGGGTCATTGTGCATTGTCTCCCAGAGAAAATGAGAAATAGAGATGAAATAGAAATAGCAGAGGACATGAAAGAGAAGGGACAGGGGAAGAAAAGGAAAATAAATGAAAGGGAAAAAATATATCTTTCCCCCTCTTTCATTACCTGCTGCAATGACAGCAAGCTTTGCCCAACTGTAAGCCAATATCAGTTGGAGGCCCTGGTGACTGAAGATATACTACAACTTCACCTTACCCAAACACCCCAAGAACAGGCCAAACTATCTGATAAATGGCCCTAGCATAATGATCCTAAGTATTAAGACAGATAGACCTAAGCAAACAGTGTAGACCCAGATCAGACTGCTCCTGAAGGAGCAGTCTGATCAGGGTCAACACTGGTTACCATTCTGTCTGCACCTTTTCGAATTCTTGCCTTTTGGGCTCCTTTCTGGATCATGAAAAGTTTTTTTTTTAAGATATTAGGACCTGCTGAATATTCAGTTTAGCCACACATATTTCTGATTTTAAACCAATCAGATTACTTGATGTAATTAATTCCTACAAATATGTAAACGGAATTTCAAACAGCTGAATTTCTATGATGTTTAGGTTTCAAGTTTTTCTCAGCCATTCATTAGCTCACCGGAACGAAGTTCCAGTAAGCTATTCTACTATCCCTGGCATCGGCGTCCACAAATGTTAAAGTTTTTGCGTTAAAGTTTTTTAGTTGCTCATAACTTCTATATGTGAACATGGATTAAGTTCATATTTGGTATTGTGATAGATACTGGGCTAAAGTTTTTATCTTCAGTATCAGCACCCATGACCTTGACCTTAAGGTCAAAGTCACAGACTTAGAATTTTAATGTTAAAGTTTTTGTGTTAAAGTTTGCAATAATCACTTTATTTAACTTAACCCTTGTTCTGCTGAGCCCGGATATGCCTTATCTTTCAAACAATGAAGATCCAGATCAGATGGCTTCTAAAGATGCCATCTGATCAGGATCTTCATTGTTTGCCATCCAGTTTATGAATTTGCTGCAATAATTTGCATCAAGTAATCTGATTGGCTGATAATCAGTAGTGGGCGTGGCACATATAAATATTCAGCAGGACAAGGGTTAAGCAGACAAGAAAGCAGATGACAAATGTTGTGAATGGTGTCATAGGGATTATTGAAATCTATCTACAAAATAGCGCCCATAATTATAAAATTTTGAAGGCAGTGTTCAAAATGAAAATGCCTGATTTTCCAAAATTGCTTAACTTAAACTGTTTCTGAAACTGTATTTTTGAGGTAAATTTTTATTTATAAAAATGGAGTGCTGCTTAACCCATTTTGTGCCAGAAACCCCAAAACGGGTACCCTGGCAAACAGTACAGGCCCAGATCAGACGCCTGATTTTCCTAAACTGCTTAGTTTAACCCATTTTGTACCAGAAACCCCAAAACGGGTACCCTGGCAAACAGTGCAGGCCCAGCAATCACGACTTACACTATTTGCGAAAAGTCAAGCCAATTTCTCAATAAATTTTTAAGAAAACATAACCTGACACCCCTAAATTTTGAAATGGACTCCTGCTATATATTAAGAGGAAGATTCCATTTGGTACAAAAAGGGTTAAACTGTTTGTGGAACTGTATTTTTTGAGGTAAATTTTATTTTATAAAAAATGGAGCAATCATTACATGAATCAGAGAAAAGATTCTACTGTATGTACCTGAATTTCGTCAATCATATCCTCGTTAAATAGTCCAAGATGTATAAAACTAGCAATCAGGTCTGGCCGTAACTCCAGGTCACGCACCAGATCTGGATGGTGGATCTGTAACACTTTCTTCTGATTTTCATTCATCTTGTCAAAATTTTCCTGTCCCACAATTTTTGATAAACTCTATAATCCTTCCCACAGATTAAAGTTCTTTCCGCTTCACTTTTCACCAGATTTTGTTGATTTTTAGTGTTCTGTTTCTTTTTTATCTCTTCAACGTTTTTTTTAATCAAGTCTTTTATACTTTTATTTTTTGCCTGTCATAAAAATGATTTTTTTTCTTTCTTTTTTTTGGTGTTTTCTTAGTTTTCTATTATCTAATGTTTTGACAAGAGTTAAAAAGTAATTTTGATATTCGGCTTCTATTTCTGTGGTTTATTTTCTTTATAGTTATTAGAAACAATGATCATGTGCCAAAAAGCTCCCAAATTTTTTTGCTCCCCATTTTTAGCAGATTAAATGGAAGAGCGATTTCTTTACGACATTCATATTAACACTGACAAGGTATTGCCAACACAATTCCTTTATATTGTGCGATTATAGCTAGTGATTTTGAATACCTAGATTATCTCCAAAAAGAGGCCGTTACGTAGGTAGTCTATTTCAGTAGTGTCATTTAACTTTACCAATAACTTTTGTCCCATTTACGCCAAAAGTTCTCTCTAGTCTTAACTCTTATCATGCTGTTCATGACAACCCCTATCTTTGGAAACAGTGTAGATCCAGATCAGATGGCTTCTGAAGAATACCAATACCTTTTGGCTTCCAATACCTTTTGTCCCATTTACGTCAAGTGTTCTCTCTAGTCTTAATTCTTATCATGCTGTTCACGACAACCCCTATCTTTGGAAACAGTGTAGATCCAGATCAGATGGCTTCTGAATCTGTTCAGGATCTACACTGTTTGGCATTCAGTTTATGAATTTGTAGCAATTAATTACATTAAGTAATTTGATTGGTTGATAGACAGAAATGGGTGTGGCTTAAATGAATATTCAGCAAGATAAGGGTTAATTTCAGACCTTGACTTCTTAGTGTTTCCCCCACATGAAAACAGAGCAGGGTGCATGCCATGAAAAGAGCATTTTAAGCTTTCTTTTAATGTTTCTGGCCCATTCAAGATTATTTCACTTATATCAAGCTGTTCTTTAATCAGAGGTTGGTAAAAACCAGAGTTTGTTTGATTTGATGTTTAATGTCCCCATCAACACTATATAGGTAAGTTTGGAGACGTTGCTTCGAATTATGTGGGACTTTTACATGACATTGAGATGAAATGACATCTCAAGCCCTGTTGGCAAATGAACCAAAACAAAAGCCAGAGTACCCAGACAAAAAACCGCCTGATTTTTTGTTGCAGAACTTGGCATCCTACATCTGACATGAGCAGGGCTTGACAAGTTGACACATTATAAAATTTTGTATGCCTGTAAATGGTTAGAATAACTTGCGTTCATTTGCATAATTATAATGTTATGCAAAAAACAAAACAAAAAAAACTTTACCCATTTCCACATGAGGAGGTAATTTGGGGCAGAAGTGGTGAATTTAAGGGCAGGAAGTGGAAAGTTTACAGCTTTAGGACATCCCCACGCACCTCTTTACAGGGAGCACTAAATACGGCAAAATTCCGACATTAAGACCAACTTTGAAACTGATCAAAAGTGGTCCTTAAGACCACTTTTGAACAGTCATAAAGGTGGTCTCAAACTGGAGTACAGCGGGTAGGAAAACGCAAAGAAAGAATTTATAGTAAAACCTTCTAAATAAACTTTTAAAAGAACAATAGGTTTAAATTTTAGCTGGTCTATATAGTCGAAGTTTTCTGTACCATAATGATCCTAAGTATTGGGGCAGACAGGTCTAAGCAAACAGAGAAGACCCAGATCAGACTGCTCCTGATCAGGGTCTACACTGTCTGACATTCCGTGTGCACGTTTTGGACTCCTTGCTGGATCGTGAAACAAATTTGTTGAAATTTTGGGAGAATTACAGCAAGTCCTCAAGGAGTCCAAATTTTAGGATTTTTAAGAAATTCTCTAATTTTACAGGAGCAATTTACATAATATATGAGCAAGAGCATGTCAAATATGTTCTATAAAAGGGCTTTCCTTTTGAAGAAAGGAATACACCACGGTCTGAAAAGGATGGAATGCACTTGTTTTCAGGGCCAGACAAACTAGTTTTTGCCAATTAGGTCTCATCAATGGCCCTCAGATATTTTCAAAATTCCAGAATTGGATTTTCTTTGTATTGGAGTTTAACAGAGTCAACACTATTTTAGGTTATTTTTGAGCCGGTCAGGTTACCTATCCACATTTTTCCTGGGCAGTACAGTGCACATTCTTTCGCCAGAAACTGACAACTGCCCTTCTTGAATCAGCCGAAAGGAGAGAATGACCGCCGAAAATTCCACAATAGAATCACAAGAAAATGTAAACTACACTATGATGAAGACCCACAAAACTCACAAGACCAGTGTGACCATTGGAGGCATAGGCTGATCAGTCTGCACATCAGACCAGCCTAGCCAGTCTCCACATGCTGCTCTTTGGATAGTCCACTTGCTTTAGAAGACTCATAAGAATAGTGAAGACAGATCATACTGCACATTTGCATAGTCTGATCAGTCTTTCAAAGTTGCAAAGGTCTTATTATAGGTTTATAGGTATTGTTCCATGCTAGCTCTTATTTTAATGCTAAACCATGAAGGGCCTGTGACTGTGATTCAGGACTTTGCTGTTTGCCAACTTTCTTTCTCTTGGACGTTGGGTTAAAATGGGCTACTGTGACATAATGCCAAGCCAAATATCACAGGCAAGACTATAATACCAAACCGAAGAGGTTTTAAATGCCAGTACAAGATTTTTTCAATAGTTAGGTTTTGATATAATTACTCTATTAAATTCTTAAAGTACCTAGCAAAATTTAGAAGCAGAATGATATTCTTTTTCTTTTGTTTCTTTTTTTTTCAGAGGAAATTAAGCTTGACATTTCATATGAAACGTCAGCAGGCAAGATACATAGTCTGATCAGGGTCTGCAGTGTTTGCCACTCTGCCTGCACCTTTTGGAATCTTTTCTGGATCAAGAAACAAATTTGTTAATTTATTTAGGAGAATTACAACAAGTCCTCAGGGTTTCTGAAGTTTTAGGAGTTTTATGGTAATAAAAAGTCATCTGCTTATGGGATTTTAAAGTTTATTTACCATACAAATCCTAAAAATTTGGAACCTTGAGGACTTACTGTAATTCTTCTTAAACTTTAACAAATTTGTTTCAGTCCAAAAGGTACAGATGGAATCATGGCAAACAGTGTAGACCCAGAGCAGTCTGATCTTGGTCTGGACCATTTGCTAAGGCCTATCAGTGTCAATATTTAGGTTCATTATGGAATGTGACAGTTTGTAATTAGTTGTAAAAAGCCAGATAGACCTGTGACAAGGGCAGCCACACCTCTGCCATCCATTTGGCATGCACAAATTCTTCTGGTTTATCTGATTGTGTTCAAACAGAAATACTGTGGGCTTCCAATTTACGATGTGGATAAGAGCTCTGTCTCTTCTTGATCATCAGGTCTCTCTGAGCATTTCGAAGAAAATGACGAGGTATTGTCATAGCTCTGGCACTTGGACATTTTGTAGTATCTCTGTCATTACTGAACATATTCACTTGAAACTCGGACTAGTTGTTCATTATGAAAAGGGGAACTCATACCAATAGGTGAGGTAACCCTCAAAATGTTTTTGACACAGTTATGCCCCTTTTTCGACTTAATTTTTGCAGCCGAGCGTTGGCACCCGCATGCGGTGCTCTTGTTTGTACTTATAGTAGAGGAAAGTTATTTTGGGGGTGAAGTTTGCTCATAAAGAGCTGATGTAATGCCACAAAATAAGCTGATTCTGGTTCATAATTACAACAAAATATGTGACATCTTATCAGCTATTTGCCATAACTGTTCTGAAATTGTACATCCCTTGATGTTTCAGAGATATTCATAGTTGTGCTTGCACGATACATGACTGCTCACTCAGGTGTAATATGACATTGGATCACACCTTTTTCTCCAACCTGTTTATTAAAAATGCCCCTCACATCAGGGCTTTGAGAATTAAATTTCGCTGCATGGTGCTTCTGCGCAGAGCTGAAACCA
Organism: Lucinisca nassula; assembly: GCA_963580285.1. NCBI lineage: Eukaryota > Metazoa > Mollusca > Bivalvia > Lucinida > Lucinidae > Lucinisca > Lucinisca nassula. Next base: position 100,376,360 of record OY757020.1, read on the forward strand.
ACTGAATTTGAGTACTGGTAAACTGCTTAGACGGTCTAGGCCTGCTCAGGACAAGTAGTGCAAGTCGGACTGCTCCTTAAACCCAAGCGTTTTTTTTGGGCGTTAGGGTTTGAGCTGTCATTTCATCACAGTGTCAGGTAAAAGTCCCACAAAAATCAGAAGTAAGGTCTCCAAATTGACCTAAATAGACAGTGACATAAAACCACAACACAAACAAAACTTTGAAATTTTGGTAAATAAGAGTGCTGCTCTAGGCCTGAGAGTTAAACTGCAGTTAATGAAACACTGATGGCTCATTTCCCATTGCTGATTCAAACTTCTTGAGTCCCAATGGGCCAATTTTCTCAGTCTACACTCAAAGACAGCCCACCAGTGCTGTCAGTGCTTCAATTAACTGTAGAAGTCTGTCTGTTAGTTTAACCATTATCCTGCTGTTCCTTTGCAAACAGTGAAGATCCAGATCAGATGGCTTGTTAAGAAGCCATCTGATCAGGATCTACACTGTTTGACATTCAGTTTGTAAATTTGTAGGAATGAATTACATCAAGTTATCTGATTGGTTCAAAGTCAGAAATGGGTGTGGCTAAATTAATTATGCAGCAGGATAAGGGTTAAGTCCCGTATCAAATGCTTTGTACAGTATTGAAAGGTTGAATATTTATTTTGCCATTTAAAGTAATAATAAATAGTCTCAAACTTTTGTGAGGTGTGTTAAATATTTACTTTAAGGTGAAGCCTGTTTTTTGACAAAGACAGGTGCTTCTGATTGAGCTCGATGTTTCTAACTAACCTTGTACTTTTAGTAGTGGACCTGCTTTGTATTTATGCCCACAGCGGAGTATTATTTTATACCCTCTGAAATTTTGAGTGTCCATCCGTGTGTCAGCGCCTCATAATTTCTTCTCCTCTCCATAACTCTGATACCATTAGAGATGTTTTTGTGAAACTTCATACAACTGTGAAGCACAATGAGATGACTTGCATAACATATGAACCATGACTCTGGTTGGCCTTCTTTTGGAGTTATCACCCTTTGAACATTGAATATAGCCATTTCTAACATATACTTGTGTCCACCCTATAAGTTGAAAACCATTATATTTTCATGAAAATTTATCACAAATGTAAAGCACTGTGAGACAGTATGCAGAACACAAGAACACTTACTCTGGTTAATCTACTTCTGGAGTTATAGCTCCTTTGAAAAAAATTGGATGCAATCTCGTGCAAGATATCTCAAAAACTATTAAAGCTAGAGCCTTGAAAGTTGATGTGTGGATTACAAGTGATGAGTAAATGACCTGATTAACGTTTGAAGAAATTGCAAAAAAACACTTCAGGAGTTATTGCTCTTTGTAACTTTGGCATTTGTACATTGCATGCTTTATGATGCATAGCATAACTTTTAACCATGTATGCTAGTGTTTTAAAATTTCATATATTAATTCCTCATGAAAAAATCAGCTGACACATATTTTTTTTCTTGTCAGGATTATGCCTCTTTTCTGAGTTGTGGCCCTTTGAAATAATTTGGATGAAATCTTGTCGGCAACATATCTCAAAAATTATTAAAGCCAGAGCCTTGAAAGTTGATGAGTGGATTGCTAATGATGAGTAGATGACCTGATTATCTTTTGAAGAAATTCCAAAACATACTTCTCTGATGTGTCTCTGATGGGAGCTGTGGGTTAATTTATACATTGCATGCTTTGTAATGCATAGCTTAACTTTAGAACCATACATGCTAGGGTTTTGATATTTCATATAGATTCCTCATAAAAAATCGGCCACTGTGTATTTTTTTCTTATTAGGATTATGCCCCTTTCCTGAGTTATGGCTTCTTGAAGAAAAAAAGATGGATGAAATCTTGTCAGCAAAAATCTCAAAAACTATAAAAGCTAGAGCGTTGAAAGCTGATGAATGGATTGGTAGTGATAAGATGATAACCTGATTAGCTTCTGAATAAATTCAGAAAAAGTTGTTCTTCAGTTATGGCCCTTTAAAAAATCTTGCATTTAGGGGCAAGCATATGGTTGGCGGCAACGTGTTTTACAAACACCATTTCTAGTTTATTTAAGTAGAGGTCCTTCTCTGTACTTTCTCTGTATTTTTATAAGGTGACATTCTCTGTACTTTTAGTAGGTGATATTCTCTGTACTTTTAGTAGCAGACATTTTTTATGGTTTTAGTAGTGGACCGTCTTTGTACTTTTAGTAGTGGACCTTCTTTTTGTCATTTTAGTAGGGGACATTCTTTGTACTTTTAGCAAGGGACCTTCTCTGTATTTTTAGTAGGGGACATTTGTTGTACTTTTAGTAGGGGACCTTTGTACTTTTAGTAGTGAACCTTCTCTGTACTTAAGTAGTGAACCTTTGCTGTACTTTTAGTAGTGGATAGTCTTTGTACTTTAGTAGTGGACATTTTTGTGCTTTTAGTAGTGGACCTACTTTTCACGTTTGGTAGTGGACCTTCTTTGTACTTTTAGTAGGAGACCTTCCCTGTACTTTAAGCAGGGGACCTCTGTATTTTAGCAGGGGGGGGGGGGCATTCTTTGTACTTTTAGTAGGAGACATTCTCTGTACTTTAAGCAGGGGACCTCTGTATTTTTAGCAGGGGGGGGGGGGGCATTCTTTGTACTTTTAGTAATGGACCTTCTTTGTACTTTTAGTAGTGGACCTTCTGTGTACTTTTAGTAGTGGACCTTCTTTGTACTTTTATTAGGGGGTATCTCTGTACATTTAGCAATGGACCTGGTTTGTATGTTTAGTAGTGGACATTCTCTGTACTTTTAGTAGTGGATCTTCTTTGTACTTTAAGTAGGGTCATCTCTGCATGTTTAGGAGTGGACCTTCTTTGTATGTTTAGTAGTGGATATTCTGTACTTTTGTATTGGACATTCTCTGTACTGTTAGCAACAGACCTTCTTTCTTTTCCTTTAGTAGTGGACATTTATTGTATTTTGTAGTGGACCATCTTTGTACTTTTTGTAGTGGACCTTCTTTGTAATTTTAGTAGTGTATATTCTCTGTACTTTTAGTAGGGGACCATCTCTGTATTTTTAGTAGGGGACATTCTTTGTACTTTTAGAAGTGGACCTTCTTTGTACTTTTAGTAGTAGACCTTCTTTGTACTTAAGTAGTGAGTCATCTTTGTAGCTTTAGTGGTAGACCTTCTTTGTACTTTTAGTAGCAGGCATTTTTGTGCTTTTAGTAGTGGACCTACTTTTTACTTTTAGTAGTGGACCTTCTTTGTACTTTTGGTAGTGTACCTTCTTTTTATTTTTAGTAGGGGAATGTCTATGTATTTTTAGTAGGGACATTCTTTGTACTTTTAGTAGTGGACCTTCTTTGTACTTTTAGTAGTAGACCTTTGTACTCAAGTAGTGAACCATCTTTGTCGCTTTAGTGGTATACCTTCTTTGTACATTTAATAGTGGACATTTTTGTGCTTTTAATGGTGGACCTACTTTTTACTTTTACGAGGACTGTTCAAATATGAATGCAACTAAGCACCTAAAAATGATTCCGTGACAGATTTCGATGAAAAATTTATTTTGTCCCCACAAAGTATTCCCCTTTAACAGATATACAAACTTTCAGTCTTCTGATCCAATCATTGAATGCATTTTGGTAGTCTTTTCGAGGTATACTATGAAGGCACTGGAATATTGCAGAACCGAGGTGTTTGCGCTGTACAAATTTTCGACCAGAAAGGTATTTTTCAGCCACGGGAACAAAAAAAAAGTCACACGGGGCAAGGTCAGGGGAATACGGGGGGTGAGGGAGTTCAACAACCTTTTCCTGCTTCAGATAGTCTTGCACAATGAACGCCTTGTGCGATGACGCATTGTCATGTAGCAATCTGACATTGGCCAAACCAGTTGCGGGTTTTCGTTCTTTGAAATATTTCTTAAATTTTCAAAGAACTTTATTCTTGTAAAACTTCACATTTACAGATTTGCCTTTATGCACAGCAACCTGAATAGCAGGGCCCTGATTTGAAAAGAATATGGCATACATTACCTTTATTGACGCTCATGCTCAGCTTTGCAATGCATAGTATTTTGCAATACTTTGTTGCCCATATTTTGTTCTGAATCTTTCGTTTTGGCTCAAAAAAGTGAACCCATGTCTCGTCACCTGTGACGACATTAGCGAAAGTACGTGCATTGTAATTTGGAAACTTTTTAAGCAACTTCTTGGCGCACTGAACGCGTGTCTTTTGCTGCTCATCTGTCAACAGATGGGGAATCCATCTAGCACAGATCTTTCTCATTTTCAAATCCCGTTTCAGAATTGTATGAGCTGCTCCTAATGAAGTGCCAACCATACTAGCTATTTGGCTAGTGGTGTATCGTGCATCCGTAGCAACTATTTCTTTCACTCTAGCAACCATCTTGGCAGATGTTGCTCTTTTCGGCCGACGATCATGTGGTGCATCTTCTGTTGAGCCTAGCCCACAGCTGAATTTCTTACACCAAGGAAAAACTGTCAGAAAAGACATTTCATTATGTCCATAAACAGAACATATTTCATCGTATACCAAGAATACAACGATTCTTAATATAGGACCGTATTTCAACGGCGTACTCTGACCTTCTTCCAACCATGTTTTGTATTGGTATACAAGAGTAGACAGTGTTTATCGAACGATATACATGGCTAAAGTGTACGATTTTAACAGGTTTGGTATCAATGTATAGGTAAAATGTTTTTCTACGCTGTGATATTTATTTCCAGGTGATTTTCGCATTAGTGCATGAGAAAACGTTCTACTTGCATTCATATTTGAACAGTCCTCGTAGTAGTGGACCTTCTTTGTACTTTTAGTAGGGGACCTTCTCTGTACTTTTAGCAGGGGACCTCTGTATTTTTAGCAGGGGATATTCTTTGTACTTTAGTAATGAACCTTCTTTGTACCTTTAGTAGTGCACCTTCTATGTACTTTTAGTAGTTGACCTTCTTTGTACTTTTAGTAGGGGACATCTCTGCACATTTAGCAATCAAACTTCTTTGTATGTCTAGTAGTGGATTAGTAGTGGACCTTCTTTGTATTTTAAGTAGGGGACATCTCTGTACTTTTAGCAATGGATCTATTTGTTTGATTTGATGTTTAATATCCCCGTCAACACTATAAAGGTCATCTTTGTATGTTTAGTGGTGGATATTCTCTACTTTTGTAGTGGACATTTTCTGTACTATTAGCAATGGACCTTCTTTTTTTCCCTTTAGTAGTGGGCATTTTTTTGTACTTACGAGGTAGTGAACATTCTTTGTACTTTTTGTAATGGACATTCTTTGTACTTTTAGTAGGGGACTTTAAGTAGGGGACCTTTTTTTGTACTTTTAGTAGTGGACCTTCTTTGTACTTAAGTAGTGAACCTTCTTTGTAGCTTTAGTAGTGAACCTTTGCTGTACTTTTAGTAGTGGATGGTCTTTGTACTTTAGTAGTGAACATTTTTGTGATTTTAGTAGTTGACCTACTTTTTACTTTTAGTTGTGGACATTCTTTGTACTTTTAGTAGGGGACCGTCACTGTACTTTTAGCAGGGGACCTCTGTATTTTTAGTAGGGGGTATTCTCTGTACTTTTCGTAGTGGACCTTCTTTGTACCTTTAGTAGTGGACCTTCTCTGTATTTTTAGTATTAGACCTTTTTTGTACTTTTGGTAGGGGATATCTCTGTATTTCTAGCAATGAACCTTCTTTGTATGTTTAGTAGTGGACAGTCTCTGTACTTTTAATAGTGGACCTTCTTTGTACTTTAAGTAGGGGATATCTCTGTACTTTTAGCAATGGACATTCTTTGTATGTTTAGTAGTGGATATTCTCTACTTTTGTAGTGGACATCCTCTGTACTTTTAGCAATGGAGCTTCTTTCTACCTTTAGTAGTAGACATTTTTATACTTTGTAGTGGACCTTCTTTGTACTTTTTGTAGTGGACCTTCTTTGTACTTTTTGTAGTGGACCTTCTGTGTACTTTTGGAAGTGGACATTCATTGCACTTTAAGTAGGAGACCTCTCTTTTAGTAGTGGATCTTCTCTGTATTTTTAGAAGATGCTTTAGTAGTGGCCTCTCTTTGTACTTTTAGCAGTGGACCTTCTCTGAACTTTAAGTTTTGAACCTTTTGAGTGTTTTAAAAGCAGATTTATATTATTTGTAGCTGGTTTAACCCATTTAGTACCAGAAACCCCAAAACGGGTACCCGGGCAGACAGTGGAGGCCCAGATCAGACACCGCAGAATGCGGTGTCTGATCAGGGCCTCCACTGTTTGCTTACAGTGCAGCCATTATCCAAATAAATTTCGATGAAAACACAACCTGTCACCCCTGAATTTTGGAATAAACTCCTGCTATATATAAGGAGGAAGATTCTATTTGGTACAAAAAGGGTTAAATAGTGAAATTTTCTGTATTGCATATAGATGTCATCCTCGTCTAAGTACACTTAATATAGAGATAAGTAGGATGGGCACTTATTAAGAAGTGCATGATTTTTCTCTTTCATGCAATGCTGAATCCCTTTCCCTCACTTGTCACTGCTGCAGCTAAGGCTGGGTTCCAGCTAGTGCTTGTGAGTCAAAAGGTACATTGTAAATTTTCATAGACTTCTAAAGGTAGTAGTTTCTGATAATGAAATACATTTTCAATCTTTATTGTATTGAAACCATAGCTTTTTGGCAACAGCAGTCATTTTTGTTTATCCGCACCAGGTCACACAGGTTATCTGATAAAAATAGGTAATATTTGTCTGATCATTTGGGACTACCTATAATGGAATTAGGTCTTCACAAATTTTAATCCTTTGTGCTCTGATAAAATTGTCATAATTTTATCAGCTTTATTTTGACAGAGAATTCTATTTATTTTGACCATTAACTCTTATCACACTGAACCACAAATATCCCTACCTTTGCAAACAGTGCAGATCCAGAAGAAGCCATCTGATCAGGATCTATATTATTTGTCATTCAGTTTGCAAACTCTAATGAATAAATTATTTCAAGCAATTTGATTGTTTGATAGTCAGAAATGAATGTGGCAAGTTAATTAATCCCCTGCTGCAGAGGGGAGAGGGGATCATAGCAATGCCCTTCATCTGTCCATCCATCAGTCTGTCCGTCTCTCAATCTGTCTTTCCATATCACTTTCTTGTCCACTCCGTATCACCTTAACCCTTTGATTGATTTTCATTAAACTTTGATCAAATATTTGTCTTAGTGACCTGATGTGCAGAACCTATAAAAAATCCATGCCAACTCAAGGTCAAGGTCACATTTGAAGGTCATGAGTGTGAGCCTTGAATTTTTTTGTCTGTTCCTTATCTCCTTTACCCCTCGAAGGATTTTCATTGAACCTTGGTCAAATGTTGGCCTAAGTGAGGTGATGTGCAGAACTCATAATTCAACCAAGGCAGTTCAAGGTCACCTCTGGAAGGAGTTTCATTAAACTTTGGTCAAATCTTGGCCTGTGTGAGATGTGCAGAATCCATAACGCAACCATGCCAACTCGAAGGTCACAAGTGTGAGTCTTGAACTTTTTGTCCGTTCCATATCTCCTTTACCCCTGAAAGGATATGCATTAAACTTTGGTCAAATGTTGTGTGCTAAGTGAGATTATATGCTGGACACATAACTCAACTACTGGTATGCAGACTTAAGGTGAAGGTCATAATTGAAGGTTACGAGTTTGAGCCTTGAATTTCATGTCCACTCTTATATCTCATTTTCTCCTTGAAAGATGTTCATTAAACTTTGGTCAAATATTTGCCTCGGTGTGTTGATGTGCAGAACCCATAACCACATTATAATGACACACGGTCAAGGTCACAATTGAAGGTAACAAATTTGAACCTTGAATTTTGTGTCCATTCAATATCTCCTTTACCCCTGGAAGGATTTTTATGAAACCTTTTGTCAAATGTTTGCCTAAGTGATATCATGTGCAGAATCTTTTGACAACCATGCCGACTCAATGTGAAGGTCACACTTGAAGCTAATGATTTGGAGCCTTGAACTTCATGTCCACTCTATATCTCTTTTATCCCTGGAAAGTTTTTTCATTAAACTTGGGTTCAATGTTTGCCATAATGAGCTGTTATGCAGAACCCATAACTACACCGTGCAGGGTCATGGTCAAGGTCACAATTGCAGGTCACAAGTTTGAGCCTTGAATTTTGGATACAGATCAGATAGCTTCTGAAGTAGCCATCTGATCAGGGTCAACACTGTTCAACATTCAGTTCATGAATTTGTAGGGATAAGCAGCATCAAGTAATCTGATTGGTTGCAAGTCAGAAATGGGTGTGTCTAAGTTAATTTATTTATTTTTCCCATTACTTAATTTATATTGCAATATGTGTTCAAATTTGAAGAAGATAAGGCCACATTTAAAATGCATAGACATGTTAGAATTTCTGATTATTTTATTTTAGATTTTTTTCCTTGATTATTCCCGTTGTTTACAAGGGTAAAAGGCATTCTTTTTCTAATATTCTTACAGGTACCATTAATTTATGGGGACCTTCTGATTCAATTGCATTTATTGTTGATTTTCTAGTGGCATTCAGATTGCATTTGTTGTTGATTTATGCTGCAAGAAGGAGCTGACGCATTCGAAATTGTCAAAAAATAGTTTTATATTAGCTTCTTTAGATATATTTGTTTCAAGTAGTTTCTGGGCTGTTTAAGGAGCCCTCAAGACCCTATACAAAGAAGTCACAATGACATAGGTACCATAAATCATGCTGACTGGTTGTTTTGAATACCATATTTGCCATAATTGTCATATCCCAATTACAAGGGTGACAACCTAATAACATAGTATGTCATAGCAGAGATGTCGTACCAATTTCAGAAGCGACCATATTGGTGTAAATAGGGTAGATAAAATGCTTCAAACTAGATATGTGTATTAGGAGTCTTCAGAAAACATACTTCAGCTGGTAACGAACAATATTTGCATCCCATCGGTGAGCTAATTTCACCTGGAAACATTGAAAAGGCTTCAATAGCTTCGCCACAAGAGTTGATTCTGCGCTGTAAACAATGGTAGTGCCGACATCATTGCAATATCAGCTTGTGTTGAATTATTTAAAGAAACAGCCACATTTCTGAGACAGATTTCAGTATGTTTGATTCTTTTATGACGTAATGCACCTACTGCGCCTACTTGTTGTGGCAAATGCCTTTTGTGTAGTAAACGCCGGCAAACCTACTAATGGTTATGACATCACTTCTCTGACGTAGGTTGTTCCCCCTGAATTATCAGTGCCAGATTCTGCAGTTTATTCACACAGAAATTCCAGGCTCTTGGCTTAAAAAAAAAGAGTTCTGAACAGGGACTTTGACTGTTTTGTTTCTCATTAAATTCCTGTACTATATGAGAACAGTGTAGACCCTGATCAGACACCACTTTACTGTTTGTTATAAAAATGTATTTAAATTGTGTTCACAAAAAGAAACATTAGAAGATCAATTTGTGAATAAAAGATTTGTTTTGTTTGATTTGAGGTTTAACGTCACCGTCAACACTGTGAAGGTCATTTTGGAGACGTTGCTTCCAATTTTGTGGGACTTTTACTCTACATTGAGATGAAATGACTTCTCAAGCCCTGTCGCCCAATGAAACCAATAGGGTTTATTAGCATGGACGGTCCACCTCGCACCGCGGTTCCTGGACAGGCTTAGATCCTCCAAGCGGTTTACCAGTACTAGTGTGCGGGCCGGATTCAGCTCTGCGTGGAAGCATCATGCAGCCCATATATTTCTTCAAGCCCCTATGGGCGGGGGCCGTGTGAATAAAAGTAATATTGCATGTGAATGGCATATAAGTGTACACAGGCTCAGGATGCAAATGGATCTCTTGGCTTAAGTTAACCCTTGTCCTGCTGAGCCCGGATATGCCTTATTTTCCAAACAATGAAGATCCAGATCAGATGGCTTCTGACAAAACCATCTGATCAGGATCTACATTTTTTGCCATTCAGATTGTGAATTTGTTGCAATAATTTGCATCAAGTAATCTGATTGGTGGATAATCGGTAGTGGGTGTGGCATATATAAATATTCAGCAGGTCAAGGGTTAACATAAAAATTTTAATTGTGTCTTTAGGTTTTGTTGTGGCCTACATATAAGTTTACTCAGGCTCCGGAGGAATGTCTCATATGAGCAATGTAGAACAAATGGATCTCTTGTCTTAAAATAAAAAATTTAATTGTGTCTTGGGCTACTTTGGTTTGTGATGTGTTTTGTGGTGTGTTTTGTAATGTTTTGTGGTCTTTTATGGTGATTTGTGGTGTTTTGCAGTGTTTAGTGCACTGTGTCTTTTTAGGAGCAATAATTTTTGGTACATTTCGAAACACCCAAATATTTAAGTTAAGATTGTTAACACGCCAAAATGACCTCCTTTGAAGGTGCAAGGACTGCCTTTTCGACTACTGTAGGTAAAAAGTAGCCAGAGTTCAATTATATTTGTTCAATTGATTTCAACTGATCGATTTCTAAAGACCCCATAGAAAGCTTACACTTGTCAATTTAGGTGATAAATTATTGCCTGGTTTAGTTTCCAGGTCAGACTTTTCAATGACTTATCAATATCTGTATGGTTATTCAATATAGACTCTTTGAAAAGATATTGTAATGTTCGAAGATCTTTTGTTAAGGCTTTGTCATACCTAAAAATAGGCCAATCCTACCATATGACATTTAAATCTAACGGTAATTTACTCGATGTCTCTTTGCATTTAAATAGACTGTAATGGGGCAGATAATTGCTGATTTTGTGCCTATTTAAGCTGGCTCGCCTGAGCTTCAAAAAGCAAAAATGTCTTTGAACATGCACACGCACCCAGCAAAGACTCCTCTGCATCTGTGCAGTCTGATCAGTCTTTGTTCTGCGGGACATTATGATAACACACACGTGTGCTAAAATGGCATTTTACTTAAATAAGAAACTAGCATTTTTTGGATGAAACTATTTAATATCTTTCTTTAATCCAAATATAGGGTTTGGGTGCTTGTAAACCCCAGTTTTCTCTATATGGGCAGTGGGTTGATGTATTCTGTATACCAGATTCAGGGCCAATAACCCCCGAAGTTACAGCCTTTGATACGTTTTGCATTTTACCATTATAATGGAACATTTTCTCAAATAAAATTTTCGTCCCACTTTTCCTCAAGAACTGTTAGGCTTACAGTTGAAATTTAGTACACACATTGGCAGTGGGTTGATGCATCGTGTATACTGGATTCAGGGCCAGGCACCCATTACTCACTTTCGTGGTTACGTCCCTTAATAGATTTGACAATTTACCATTAATGAAAAATTGTCGTTGCAAATTTCTCAGGAACTCGAATGAAAGCTGTAAATCAGGGCCAAGGGTCTATTACCTCTTTGAGTTACATCCCTTGAAAGGTTTTACAATTTGCCATTAATGCATCATGTTAACCCTTGTCCTGCTGAATATTCATATCTGCCACACCCACTACTGATTATCAACCAATCAGATTACTTGAGGCAAATTATTGCAACAAATTCACAATCTGAATGGCAAACAATCTGATCTGGATCTTCATTTTTTGGAAAATAAGGCATATCCTGGCTCAGCAGAACAAGGGTTAACAAGTCCATGTAATGAACACCCCCGTAAACCCCACTTTATATAGAGAAAACTGGAGTATAAATTATCTTTCTTATTTCTACTCCAAGACATAGGTTATGGATACTTGTTGGAATGAGGTGGTTCTAACGAGCAATCACAACCTATGTTTAAAGAAGAAATAAGAAAAATATCACAAATTTAGAAAATTGCCATTGAATTTTGTGTCACACAGATATGTTATCGTAATGAAAATTTTTTGTCACACTTTTCTCAAGAACGATAAGGGTAACAAAGTTGAAATTTGGTTGACACATGGGCAGTGGGTTGAACTATCATGTATACTGAACAATATAGTATGCAGAGCCAAGGCCTCATAATTCTCAGAGATAACATCCCTTGATAGGTTTAGTGAAACATTTTCGGTACAGATTTCTCAGGAACTATGAAAACTTGGTACACCCGCGAGCAGTGGGCAGATTTATCATGTATACCAGAATCAGGGCCAAGGGCATATAACTCCTGGTATCCCTTGACAGGTTTTAAAATTTGCTGTTAATGAAAAATTTTCATCCATTAATGAAAATTTTTTGTGTCCCACTTTTCTCAAGAACTGTTAGGGTTACAAAGTTGAAACCTGGTGCACACATGGACAGTGGGCTGTTGTATTGTGCTTACCTGAATCAAAGCCAAGGGCCTGTAACTCTTGATATTAAATCCCTTGATATGTTTAATTTTCCATGAATGAAAATTTTTTGTTACGGATATCTCAGGAATAATGGCCGTAAAATTGACAGACAATAGGCTGATGTATCATGTATACCAGAAACAGGGCCAAGGGTCCATAACTCTTGGAGTTACATCACGTGAACAAGTCCGTGAAATGAACACCATCTTACACCCCACTTTGTATAGAGGAAACTGGGGTTTATGGGGGTAAACATTATTTTTCTTATTTTTACTCCAAGACATAGGTTGTGGGTACTCGTTAGAACCACCTCAATGAGGCGGTTCTAACGAGCACCCACAACCTATGTTTTTAGTATAAATTAGAAAAATATCACTGATTTTCATCAGAAAAGTAGCCATTTTGGAGATGTGAAAAATGCACTATGTCGCACGGGTGTGTTAGCGTAATGCATCTCTTGATAGGTTTTACAATTTGCCATGAATAAAAAATGTTTTGTCACACTATTGTCAAGAACTGTAAGGATTACAATGTTAAAAAAGAATAGTGGGTTGATGTATCATGTATACTAAAATCAGGGCTTAGGGCCTAGAACTCATTGAGTTAAATTACTTGATAGGTTTTGCCTTCACTGCAGCTGGTGTTGTGCCATGTGGCGGCCGTAAAACGTCTCCCCGTACATCAACCATAGTGCAGTTTATATTTTACTTTTGGTCCTTTGAGATCAGCGTGAATATTCTGAGAAATCAGAAATAAATTATTGGTTTAGACTCATATTCTAGACCGGTTTTTAATTATTTGGACCCCATTTTGATCTATATCTGTCTTTGAATCGACTGCCTGTTTGAAATTCGCAAATTTGCAGTATGTTTCCTCTGGCTTTCGTTGCCGGATCATTACAGGGTCACTGATGAGGCTTTATTAGCCGAAACTACGTAGTATGACCCATCTTCTTTCTTATGAATGTTTTCATTGCTCTTAAAGGAACTCATTTTTGAATTTTATTTACATTGTTTGTTTGGTTTGAGGTTTTAACTTTTGGAGACATTGCTTCCAATTTTGTGGGACTTTTACCCAACATTGAGATGAAATGACTTCTCAAGCCCTTTTGCCCAATGAAACCAATAGGGTATAAAGCATGGCCTGTCCTACTTGCACCGCTTTGCTTGGGCAAGCTTAGATCCTCTAAGCGGTTTACCAGTTCTCGTGTGCGGTAGGTTTCAGCTCTGCGTGGAAGCATCATGCAGCCCAAATATTTAAGCCCCGATGGGCGGGGGCGAGGTTTTACGTTGCCATGTTACCATGTCCAACAGTTATGTTACCTAATATGCATGAATTCATATAGGATCTTACATGAGTGTTCATGTATTATTGAATTTATTAACATTTTAACATGCTGAATATTCAATTAAGCCACACTCATTTCTGACTTTGAACCAATCAGATTACTTGATGCAGCTTATTTCTACATATTCATAAACTGAATGTCAAACTGTGTAGATCCTGATCAGATGGCTTCTTCAGAAGCCATCTGATCTGGATCTACACTGTTTGCAAAGATAGGGCTTGTCACCTACATCAGGGTAAAGGTTAAATGTGTTGAGGAAAAGGGATAAAATGTGAGGCTTTGCCAAGCATTTTATCCCATTTCCTCAAGGAGTTTAATAAGTTATCTTACATGAGTGTTCATGTATTATTGAATTTTTAAATGAGTTGAGAAAAAGGGATAAAATGCTAGGCTTTTCCGAGCATTTTATCCCTTTTCTTCAACGAGTTTAATAAGTTATTGGTTTAGAGAATCTTACATGAGTTCATATATTATTGAATTTATTAGACATGTTGAGGAAAAGGAATAAAATTCCTTTTCCTGAACGGGTATAATAAATTCAGAATGCAAGATACTGTTTATCAAATGACTTTATTTTCACGATAGTTTTTTGCAAATATGTCAATATTCCGCCATTTGTAAATGGGATGTCGTTAAGGACGTCGTACATGTAACATTATGGGGCATATCTAACTAACTTGCATATTTAACCCATCAGTGGATTACCAAATTTAATACAGGGCGTTATTACATTCTCAGACGCACCATTGTATGATAAAAAGTATTTCAACACTGGGTCTTTCTCCTCTAATAGTGTTGTAGGGGGGCTATAGTCAGATCCCCTGACAGCTCTAGTTTTCTCTGGAAAATGACATCTGTGGGTCATGATCAGTTCTTGAAAGTTTAACCCTTATCCTGCTAAACATAACCCAGCGGGCACGCAATGTATATGCAACGTCGATGCAACGTCTTGACGTTGCATCGATGTTGACATGACGTTGCATTGATGATGATGCGATGCGGCTTAGACGTGATGTGCCAGCTGGGAGCAACCTTTACAAACAGTGTGGATCCTGATCAGATGCCATACAGTTTGTGAATTGAATGAATTCATTATATTAGGTAATTTGATTGGTTGATAGTCAGACATGGGTGTGACTAAATTAATTTATTCATCAGGATATGGGTTAAGAATGATTGCTTTTCTTTTTGCTGTCTTTGGTGATTGTGTATTTTGCAAGGCATCTTTTTTTTTTCACTTTGATTTTTTTATACAATCATAATTTCATTGAAATTTTTGTAGCGCATTATCTATGATCCATGTTTTGAAATGGCTAATAATCTCGTGCCGGTAAAAAGAGATGTCAGGTTTTATGCCTTAAGATTTACATATGAATTAAAAGTTATTAAGTTTGAATATAATCGTCAGGTACTTTATGATTAATTGGTTCAAATGACGTCAATTAATCTGTTAACCCACTTAGTTACAAGAAACCCCAAAACGGGTACCCTGGCAAACAGTGCAGACCCAGATCAGATGCCGCAGAACGCGGCATCTGATCAGGGCCTCCACTGTTTGCGAAAATGTCAGCCATTTTCCTAATCACTTTTGAAGAAAACACAACCTGACACCCCCAAATTTTGAAATGGACTCATGCTATTTATAAGGAGGAAGATTCCATTTGGTCTTAAAAGGGTTAATCTGTTAAATAAAAATGGCTTATAAGACCTCATAATTCACATGCTGATGCATTCCTGAAGATTCCCAATATTACCTACATTGAGATTGAAATTAACCCATTGCATGCCCGAATCCCCTAAAGGGGTACCTTGGCAAACAGCGCAGGCCCAGATCAGACGCCGCAGAACGCGGCGTCTGATCAGGGCCTGCACTATTTGCTAACAGAATTTTCCGTCAAAAATAGAAAAAATAAAAATAAAATAGGCCTGACAATTGGACTTGTCCAACATACAGTCCACCCTGTATTAAACATGCATCTAATGGATAATCAAAATGTGCTTGCTTAATACAGGTGCTTGCTTTAACCAGTGAATTTTAATGCATTTCCTTCTTTGGGAACCGAATTCCTGCTTGCTTAAGACAGGTTGCTTGCTTAATAGAGGTGGCAACTATGACAGATTTTGCTGTATAGCAATGGAAGAGTCAAGTTAGAGTTATTGTCGCACCATATGAAATATGTATATTGCTGATCAGACAGCCTTTTCATCCATGGGAAAAGAACATCTCTGGGTCCATTTGTTCAAAGCATTGTCAGCTTAACGGGCTTTTTAACCCATCATATACTAGTGGACACTTCCATCGCAATATGTTGGACAAGTCCATTTATCATATAAGGGGGTGTCAAGCCAATTTGTTTCGTTTTTATTCTATTTTTGACGGAAAATTCTGTTAGCAAATAGTGCAGGCCCTGATAAGGGCTTGCACTGTTTGCCAAGGTACCCCTTTAGGGGTTTCCCCGCATGCAATGGGTTAATGGTCAAATGATAATTTATTTAAGGAATAAATATGGTTTATTTTGAGTGTTTTACATTTACATACTGTCACCATTTGCTCTGTGCTCCCAGTGCAGATATTTAACTTTGTTTCTAAACTGCATCATTTCAGTTTTGGCATTGAGCCTGACTAGCGTCGATGTTATTATTCAATTAAATTTACAATTTAATTTCCTTTATATATTGGATTAATAAAACTTTAGACTTGTGCCTGTGTGTGTGACATTATTATTTACAATTTGTTGGTGCTTCAATACCATATTCATTACAAAAGTTGGACTTTATCAGTTTGTAAATGGCTTCTCAGTGTCGCACAACCATATGACTTGAAGACAACAGCTCAACTTAGGGCTGAGTTAGTTAAATTGGGATACAGGTTGCAACTTCGACTCTTAAGAGTGCTCTTACGCCGATATATGAACATGTTATTCACATGAAAAGTCAGTTTTGTGATGACCAAAGAAACAATAATAGTGGGCTCGATGCCAGGGCACAAATGGAAATAAATGAACAGAGAACTCAAAAACTCTTCTATTAAATCAGAAACTATGTCTTCAAGGACTCAGGATATAATCAAGTACAGCTCCAGATAAGGCACTTTTTATCCAAAAAGTCCTGATGTTGTTTTTTTTTTTATTTCTGCGTGGGGGCATGGATTGTGGGTGCTTGTTGGAGGTGCCTCAGCGAGGTGCTTGTAGTGGGTACCTGCGGCATGTGTTTTGCGCGGAGGTGGGAGGAATGACATTTGGATACCCGTTCTTATTTGGAGCTAGGAATTCAAGTGTTATCAGACAGGTCATCTGTGATGCAGAGAGTGCTGAACCATTCTCTGCTGTTACAGCTAACACTCAAGATGGGCCATGCAGATCACCGTCCAGATATATCTGTATCTATTACTCATTTCTGTCAGGCTTTTGGGGTCTATATAAGGGGTTTTGTGTGAGAAGTACCCTCGGCATCAACCTGAACTGGACTTTTATGATATATGTAGGAAATCTTTATGAGCTTTATGGAGATGTTTTCTTGTTGTATCATGTTCAGTTCTCGGTGAAATTAAAATAGATCAGTCTATGAGGCATAACGACCTCTTTCAGCATTTGATTGGTAGTGCTAATGGGGTCAGTTCACATTCTCGCATGTGCCCGATTTTCTCTAAACTCGTGTATATAATATGAGACAGAGCTATTATAAATAGCCTTTTCGCTTCAATGCACGTTTTGCTACTAAATTAATTTCATTTGTTGGGCATACCTTGGAGAACACACTGGTGATTGAACAATTGCTTACGTTATGATAAATTGGAAGCTCAAGTTGACCAATTTTCATGGGCGATTCTGATTATGTGTTACAGCATGCATATCTGGAAATTTATAATAGTATGTACATCAGGGTACCCTTTTGAGGTCGGTTACAATCAAGTCTCCGGTCAGCACATATGAGAACAAAATCGCTTCAAATGATTTTTAAAAAAAAAAAAATTCTAAAAATGAAAAATCGGATAAAAATACATCAGGTTATCCTATTTTTGGAGTTTAATGTGCAAAAATTGATTTTGCCAGTTTAACGCAATTTGTTCTTTTCTCGGGCGGCAGACAGGAAATGCAATATTGGCGATTTTTGTGTTTTTACTACAATCAGATCTAAATATTTTAGCACTATGGTACCAGATTGTTAGATTGCTCATAATAATATCGGGTTCATACAATATTCTATCTGTTTGATAAGCCGGCCTCAGTAGCTAAGTCGGATGCATGTCTGACTGGTGATCAGGAGGACGCGAGTTCAATACCTCACTGGGTCGGCAACATTCTTTCATGAAGATTGATCATGAAATCTTTTCTATGGTCATTCTCTCTCTTCCACTCATTCAAGAAGTGCAGTGTTTTTTTTTTTTTTTTTTTTTTTTCAGTTTCTGGAGAGAGAATGTGCACTGTAATGGTTAACTGCTTAGGTATAAGCCTGCCCAGGAAATGCGTGGACAGGTAGACTGACCAGCTTTAATATGACCTAAATAGTGTTCACTGGGCCGTTAAACTCCAATACAAGCTAACAAACAAAATCTCTTTGATAACTCCCTCACTATAGATATAGAAGCCTCCGTGGTCGAGTGGTTACGCTACTCGCCTTGTAAACCAGGGGTCGCAGGTTCGATCCCGGGCTTCTCCAGACTTTCGGATGAGTCTTTAAACCGAGGTCCCGTCTCCGTATGACCTTAGCTGTTGGTGGGACGTAAAACTGAAACACTCACTCACTCACTCACTATAGATATACCAGATTGTTGAGCTGGGCATTGAACATGTGCCATATTTTTTCTGATGTTCAACATAGCATAGCACCCTTGGTGTGTCTAGAACGTCTGGGAATGATTCTCGACAGTATGATTATGCAGGTCTGCTTACAGTCAGATAAGGTGCATAGGATCATTGAAATTTGTGAGACCTATTGGGACAATCTTCTTGCTGCTTCAGCTTTTAGGTCACTTTAATTTTGCCTCCAGTGATCTTTCAAGGAAGGTCAGTCTTAGTCAAGATTTGTTGCATAGAATCACACCGAATCAGCATTGTAAAAAATAATTTCGCAAATGTGGCAAAATCCTTAAAGAATGGTATGGTCTGTCCATATTTTGTTATTCAGCTGTATCTTTGGCGGGTTTGCAGCAGTATTCGGTTCACAGTGTCTTATTCAAAATGGCCAGAACAACTTCTTCCAGTATCTGACGGTGATCTGTCGGTGGCCGTTCGCGAGTTTTATTCTATAGGTGCTGCTGCCGTCATCTGAGGGAAATGCTGGGCCAAAAAACGTATCCAGTTCATTTGTGACAATTCAGCTGTGTTTATAATACGGAAAGGACGGGCAAGACAATTTGTATGGTTGCTCCTCGTGCTGATCTACACCCATAAATGAACCCAAACTCAGAGAAGCTATCATGGGACTAGATAATCTAAACGTTACAATGACGTCTTTATGACAATGAAAAAAGTGCTGTTCATTGAAAAGAACATATGAATCATCTCTATGGGCTTTCAAGATGTTTCTGTCAAAGATCAGAAGTTTCAGCAAAGACCTTTCTTCTGTTTATTGTCCATGGTTTAAGAATTTGTGGCTCAAACATTCTACATTTAAGATGGATATATGTATTTCTGGCATACATTTCATGTATCTAATGGCATATATACCATGGCTATTACATACATACTTCAAAGTGGCAGTTCCTGTGTTTGTATTTATATCCTACTGACTTCAAGGACAGACCAAACATCCCAGACATCCAATTAGTGGGGCTATTCTGAGATAGATATGTGTACTTCTAAAATCGGAATATACTGACTGTATGTGGTACCGCTTCTTTGGATTCTAAGATGTTGGGAATTTACCACTGAGCAGAAATCCTTTGATCCTCACAGTACTTTGTGTCTGAGTGACGTTAACTTTTTCTGATGTTAGTGCTGCTTATTTCTAAAGTCATCCAAAACAGATCCATTCAGACAAGGAATAATCTTTTTAACCCTAGTCCTGCTGAATATTTAAATAAGCCACACCCACTACTGATTATCAACCAATCAGATTATGTGATGCCCATTATTGCAACTAATTTGTGAATAGGATGACAAACAATGAGGGTCCTGATCGGATGGCTTCTGACACTGATCTGGATCTGCATTGTTTGAAAGATAAGACATATCCGGGCTCAGCAGGAAGAGGGTTGAGCTAGAGACCAGTTTGGATTTATGTCCTTACACTTTCTTAAAAACTACACTCAACACACTTACAGATTTGTGTTGAGGAACTTACCATAGAAACCATTATTCTTAACGGAGTTGGGTGATTCTCTAAATAGAACTTTTAAAAGAGTTACTTTAAATAACAGGACCAGACATTACCAATTGTTCTGGTCATTCATTTCCAATTGGTGCTGCAAGCTTGGCCTGAACAGCACGCTTAGATCATTTATTAAAAACAGTGGCGAGATGGTCACCAGACGTTACAGACTGTATATTCATGTGTATCGGCCCCAGCCCATCGGTGCTTGAAGAAATATATGGGCTGCATGATGCTTCCACACAGAGCTGAAACCGACCCGCACACGAGTACTGGTAAACCGCTAAAGAGGTTCTAAGTAGAAGTAAAACAAAGATCAGGAATTGATACAATTAACTTACTCCATCCATAAAAGACACCAAAGGGAAAGAAATACAAACATTAAGCGACCAGACCATAATGGAAACCTAAACAAAGGAAGGCCATATGGACAGTTACTTTCCCACAAAATGGCCATATGGCCATCCAAAATTAAAAGACACAAGTGATACACACAGTAAGTAACAAACAACAACATAAATAAATCGCCACAGAAGAGCCGCCTTGGAACGGTCAGTGGAAGATTTCCACTGGGGGGCTTAAATCGATTTTACGTGGCCACAATCCTCGCCCTTACTTCCGTCGCGATTTAGACAAATAATTTGTTCAATCCTGAACTAGGCAAAGCGGTGCGAGTCGGCCCGTCCATGCTTATAAACCCTATTGGTTTCATCAGGCGGCAGGGCTTGAGATGTCATTTCATCTCAATGTCGGGTAAAAGTCCCACAAAGTTGGAAGCAACGTCTCCAAAATGACCTTTACAGTGTTGACGGGGACATTAAACCTCAAATCAAACAAACAAAACAAAGCATCAAGACGTGTGATTAAACAGGCACAAACAGCTTTGTTTAATGCTTGTCCTGCTGAATAAATTCATTTTGCCACGCCAATTGCTATCAAATCACTAGATTTTATGCATTTGTTCAAGTCATTAATTGTCTAGGAAACAGTGTAGGTCCTGATGAGTTCTGCCATCTGATCTGGATCTGCAATGTTTGCAAAAGTATGGGTTTTAAATGATTGCAGGACATGCTAGTTAAGAGCTGTGGCCCTGCAATTTGACCTTTACTCAAGCTGAATGCAATGCAGGCATTTTATTTGTAATCATCAGTTTCAATTTTAAGCCTAGGTGGTCTTGTCAGATATATCAGTGCAATTTATTGCAATAATGACAACAGACATGTGCTTTCTAAATTGCCTTATCAACACAATTACCCTGAGCTAACATTTGTTTTACTTGATATGTATTTATTGTTCTAATTACATTCTGCCTAAATCTGCTTTGACATTTAACAACAGTGTTGAAATATTAGCAGACTGTTTAACATTTTTGTGATCATTTAGAGGCTGATGATGGTTATTTATTTTATTTTTTTTTTTACCTTTTTACCTTACTCCTTGGGGAACCACTCAGCTGTGAACAAAATTCACATCTGACTTGTTTTTGGGGAAACAGTTACTTTCTTATTGAAATTAACCTGTTTTCTCCCCAAGTCGCAAGTAATTTACAATGATATTTGCATTCTTCATCCTTGGTCAAACATTGCTGATGACCGTATAGTAATAAGCATGGCACTATACTATCAGAAATACTGCTTGTCTGAATTACACTCCGCGCGCCATGCAGAACTGCGACATCTCTGCCGTCGGGCAGAACTGCTCCGCGCGCCATGCGGAACTGCGACATCTCTGCTGCTCCACGCGCCATGTGGAATTGCGACATCTCTGCCGTCGGGCAGAACTGCTCCGCGCGCCATGCGGAACTGCGACATCTCTGCTGCTCCACGCGCCATGTGGAATTGCGACATCTCTGCCGTCGGGCAGAACTGCGAATGCGACAGCGTGCATCTAAGCAGGATAGTGTAGTGCTCATGTTGTGCAGCATTGATTTTCCTAGTCAGCAGTTTTGTCCAGGTTCATCAAATACTAGCTTCTTTCGCCAGGTTTAGACCATCCTTCGTCCAAGCGATCTGCGCGCCATGCAGGTTCCGGCTTGGTCCCGCGTGATAAGCTAGTATATTTGTTGCACTGGGCTGGTTTTCCTGATGCCAAATATATTTATTATATGTATATAAATAAAGATGTAGTATTACGTGGACTTGCTCGTTTTCATTATAGTAGCTCAAAATAAATGATAATTTATTTAAGGAATAAATATAGTTTATTTTGAGTGTTTTACATTTACATACTGTCAGCATTTGCTCTGTGCTCCCAGTGCAGATATTTAACTTTGTTTCTAAACTGCATCATTTCAGTTTTGGCATTGAGCCTGACTAGCGTCGATGTTATCCACCACCGCCCCACCACCTTAACCATCATCAGTTTCAGTGGGGATGATCAGCCCAGGTTTTAAGATGAGTTTTAATTGATTTTTTGTGGACATATCAGATGATAGGACGAAGCGGGGAAACAGTTACTTTCTTATTGAAATTAACCTGTTTTCTCCCCAAGTCGCAAGTAATTTACAATGATATTTGCATTCTTCATCCTTGGTCAAACATTGCTGATGACCGTATAGTAATAAGCATGGCACTATACTATCAGAAATACTGCTTGTCTGAATTACACTCCGCGCGCCATGCAGAACTGCGACATCTCTGCCGTCGGGCAGAACTGCTCCGCGCGCCATGCGGAACTGCGACATCTCTGCTGCTCCACACGCCATGTGGAATTGCGACATCTCTGCCGTCGGACAGAACTGCTCCGCGCGCCATGCGGAACTGCGACATCTCTGCTGCTCTACGCGCCATGTGGAATTGCGACATCTCTGCCGTCGGGCAGAACTGCGAATGCGACAGCGTGCATCTAAGCAGGATAGTGTAGTGCTCATGTTGTGCAGCATTGATTTTCCTAGTCAGCAGTTTTGTCCAGGTTCATCAAATACTAGCTTCTTTCGCCAGGTTTAGACCATCCTTCGTCCAAGCGATCTGCGCGCCATGCAGGTTCCGGCTTGGTCCCGCGTGATAAGCTAGTATATTTGTTGCACTGGGCTGGTTCTCCTGATGCCAAATATATTTATTATATGTATATAAATAAAGATGTAGTATTACGTGGACTTGCTCGTTTTCATTATAGTAGCTCAAAATAAACTGTAAACTGTTCTAGTAAGTACAATATCCATATAATGCTCTGGTATTTTCACCAGAAAAATTTGAGTAGCTTTAAAATTTGCCAAAATACTGTTTCCTAATTTGTTTATTTGTTTGATTTGTTTGAATTTAGGTTTAATGTCCCCGTCAACACTTTTTAGGTCATTTTGGAGAGGCTGCTTCCAATTTTTTTCGGCCTTTTACGCGGCATTGAGATGAAATGACATCTCAAGTCCTGCCGCCCAATAGAACCAAAAGTTTTACATGCATTGGATTTTCGGTCTAAAATAGAATAAACAGGTAAAGTAGAGCTGACACCCCTCAAATGACAAATGGGCTTGTCCAACATATAATAATGGAAGAGTCCACCTGTATACAGTGGGTTAATGAGGTAGCCATTCAGTGATACACAGGTCTGTACAGAGGGTCTCAGTGGCTCAGTTTGATGCAAGTTCAACTAATGACCAAGAAGTCATGGATTTGATGACCCACAGATCCGACTACCATAGTGATCCTAAGTATTGGGACAGATAGGCCTAAGCAAACAGTGCAGACCCAGATCAGACTGCTCCTTAAGGAGCAGTCTGATCAGGGTCTACACTGTTTACCATTCTGTCCGCACCTTTTGGACTCTGCTGGATCACGAAACTAATATGTTAAAATTTTGGGAGAATTACAGCAAATCCTTAAGTTGTCTGAAATTTTATGGTGTATTCCTTCCAGGAGACTGATCATTCTCTGTTATCGGTCTGATTTTCTACTTGCTTAGGTACGGGCCTCCGTGGCCTAATGGATAAGAGCACTGACTCTTAGTCATTAGGTCTCTCACCGCCGTGGGTTCGAGCCTCGCTCGGGTCACATGTGAGACGCCAAGTTCTGCAACGGAAGGTCAGGTGGTTTTTCTCCGGGTACTCCGGTTTTCGCCCACCTATGATTAATGATCGGCTCGATATGAGTGAAATAATCTTGAAAGGGCCGTAAAACCCAAACCCCCCCCCCCCTACTTGCTTAGGCAATTGTCAGTTACAGTTTAACTTTGGTCATGTATTGTTTTCTGTGGTCATTCGCGCCCTTAATCTTATTCAAGGTTTTTGGGTCAGTCTTCAGTTGCTGATGAGAGTAGATTGCTGCTCTGATTGCCTGCCGTGGAAAAATTGGCTGTCTCAAAATAAACTTCAAAATGCTGATCTTACCATTAAAAGAAAAAAAAGCTGTATGTACATGTTTCATTGCTGTCTCCCACCGAATGATGACAGATGTCATCATTGGGTGAGCTGGCCTCGGTAGCTCAGTCGGATGCATGTCTAACTGGTAATCAGGACGCGGGCTCGATACCTGCCGGGGTCGGCAACATTCTTTCGTGGAGATTGATGATGAAATCTTTTCTACGGTCATTCTCTCCCTTCCGCTGATTCAAGAAGGGCAGTTGTCAGTTTCTTTCATTCTTTCGTGGAGATTGATCATGAAATCTTTTCTACGGTCATTCTCTCCCTTCCGCTGATTCAAGAAAGGCAGTTGTCAGTTTCTGGTGAAAGAATGTGCACTGTACTGGTTAACCGCTTACTTGTAAGCCTGCCCAGGAAAAGTGTGGATAGCTAAACTGACCAGCTCAAAAATTACATAAATAGTGTTGACTGGGCCGTTAAACTCCAATACAAGCAAAACAAACAAACAATCATTCGGTGGGAGACAGGACTGTTACTTCAGATACATAACAGAACATTGCAGTTAAAGTCAGGTCATACACAGGTGGCGTAAGAGCATATTACCAGTATACATGCTGCAGTTTTTTATGTGTTACAAATCATTCACAGATCATTGGAGATGTGCAAAAGCAGGTTTTCTCATGAAGTGGCTCATTTGCAACTGGGCCCAGTTGTTCAAATCATCGTTAGCCTAACGAGCTCGTTAGTGGGTCAAATTGTTAACTGTTCTAGCAAGTACAATATCTAAAATTTTGGTATTTTTGCTTAAAAATGTCAGCAGCTTTTGCATTTGCAAAAGCTGCTCACATTTTTTTCAGCAAAAATATCAGCATATTTGCCATATTAAATGATCCAAGTTTTAACAATATGTCAACTAACTACGCTGTTTGTTTTGAACAACTGGCCCCTGATCTTTTTTCTTGAGACTATGACTAAATCTGAAAGACTTCAAATACTCTTCAGAATGACATAGTTAAATCTGAGATTATCACTGTAAGCCCAGAATATGCATACGTGTGTTAATTTGTCATAATGACATAGTTAAATCCGAGATTATCGATATAAGCCCTGATTACGCATACATGTGTTAATTTGGGATCACTGCATTTTGACGTCTAGAGTTCCTTTATTATTCCCCGACCGAATAGGTTCAGGGGGATATGGCGATCAGCCTGGCGTCTGTCCATCTGTCTGTCTGTCCGGTTGTCTGTCCATCTGTCCATCCCTCCGTAGACCCAACCTTGTGATGGCCACAACTCCTGTACCTTTTGAGATTCATTGATGATTCTTGGCACAATTGTTCAAAAGGCTGAGACGGCATGTCATGTGCAAGAACTAAAACTCTGGCTGCCATAGTTTTTAGTTATATCCCCTTTTAATAAAATAGAATGACTACCTTGTGATTACCCTTTGAGATATATTGATGGTAGCTGGCACAATTGTTCAAAAGGCTGAGACGGCATGTCATGTGCAAGAACCACAACTCTGGCTGCCATGGTTTTTGAGTTATCTCCCCTTCCAATAAAATAGAGTGACTATCTTGTGATGGCCATAACTCCAATACCTTTTGAGATATATTGATGGTACCTGGCACAGTTGTTCACAAGGCCGAGATGGTGTGTCATGCACAAGAACCACAACTCTGGGTGCCATGGTTTTTTAGTTATCTCCCCTTCCAATAAAATAGAATCACAACCTATTGACTGGGATATCTCCAATACTCTTTGAGATATATTGATGGTACTTGGTAGAGTTGTACATGAGGTTAAGTAGGCATGCTGTGTGCAAGAACCATGACTCTGGGTGCCCTTTTTTAATTATCTCCCCTGACAATATAACCTTGTGATGGGCATAACTCCAATACCCTTTGAGATATATTAATGGTACTTGGCAGGGCTCGAGAAACTGAAGAATCCAAATCGGTCCAGCCAGATTTCGCTAAAAAATTACGGAAATTGCCGATCGGTTTCGGTAATTTCCGTAAACATCCTTGGTGATTTGCAATTTCAAAATGTGTTATTAGCGTAACGAATGACATACCAATATTGCTCTTACACTTGTCAACGAATATAAGCACCAGTATCTCAATTATAAACAGCAATTATTGCTCACATAGTTCAGATTTCATCTACTTTCATTTATCCGGGTCACTCAGCACCTGAAGACCGCTGGCGTGGTGCAGTCAAAGATCAGCTCGATGGTCACTATATTTTTTGCCCTTTTTTAAAACCTTTAAAATATTTCTCTTATTTCACGCATCTTTATTTTGCCCAAATTGCTTTGTTTACAAATGACGACCGATTGCAGCCACGTGGTCGGAAAATGACGTCATACCGTTTCCTTTTACACACTACACATTAATGCAGTCACGGACGTAACACACACACACACCAGTTTTAAGTCACTGATTTTAATAGAGCGGATTTCGAAAAAAAAATCGTTTTGAACGGGTTAAAAAAAATCGAAAAACATTTCTTTACTCTCAAACCAAAACATGGCCGAACGAGAGTCATTGAAAATCTTACGTGGCCGAACCGAGTTCTAAAGAATATAAATACATATTTCACGATCACACAAGCCTGAAAGAAATCGCTTTGTCTACAAACGGTGACCGATATTGATGGCACGTAATCGGAAAATGACGGTATGCGGTTTCATTTTAATTCATTCAAGGGCATAATACACACGTGGTTTATGTTATTGGTTTCAAAGGAGCGTATTTCTCAAATAGAAATATCGTTAAGAATGGGTGAAAAAAAAGGCATTTTCTCTGGAAGTCTTAACAGGCATGACAGGTGTGTATTGAAAATTGCGCCCTGTGAAAAAAAAAAAAAAAAAAAAAAAAACTATATATTTAAATACC
Source organism: Lucinisca nassula (assembly GCA_963580285.1). NCBI lineage: Eukaryota > Metazoa > Mollusca > Bivalvia > Lucinida > Lucinidae > Lucinisca > Lucinisca nassula. The sequence goes on from OY757020.1 coordinate 100,403,505, forward strand.
GGTTCTATAGTAAGCCATAAATTAATGACTTGTGTAAACAAACTAGCGTATGTCCTGCATTGATTGACCTAATTTTCTCACCCTGCTAGCATGCCGATAACGCCTGAGGCCATTGTTCACGGTTGAATAATTTTAACACACAGGTCAAATTTCGCTGCGATAAGATCAAAGAACCCGACGTGGACTTGTCCGATTTTCACCTAGTTAGATAATGAACCAGTCTAACACCTTGGGCTGTAGGCGATTTATGTATACATGCTTGGATTATCAGTGGCAAACGGTCAGCTTGTTTTTACAACGATGATTTAGCGAAAATTTTTGAACCGATTTTTTGAAAATTTTATTGAATTATGGACCGATTTTTTAAACTTCTTTTTCAGTTAAAATCGGTTCAGTAAACCCAAAATCGGTTCAGAACCGGAAAACCGACATTTTCTCGAGCCCTGATACTTGGTACAATTGTGGAGAAGATGGAGACGGCGTGTTATGCCTAAGAACCACAACTCCGGGTATTTGAGTCATCTCCTCTTCCAATATAATAGTATGACCACCTTGTGATCATCATACCTCCATTAGTGATGGTATTTGGTGGAGATGTACATGAGGTTAAGCAGGAGTGTCGAACTTAGGGTGCCCTGGTTTTTTTTAGTTAGCTCCCCTGACAATATTACCTTGTAATAAAATAGAATGACTACCTTGTGATGGCCATAACTCCAATTCCCTTTGAGATGTATTGAATGAACTTGGCACAATTGCATACAAGGTATAGCAGGCATGTCATGCGCAAGAACCACAACTCTTGGTGCTGTGGTATCCGAGTTATCACCCCTTTCAATATAACAGTACAACCACCTTGTGAAACCATATCTCCAATACCCTTTGAGACATATTGATGGTACTTGGTACAGGTATACATGAGGTTAAGCAGGCGTGTCATGCACAAGAACCACAATTCTGAGTGCTCTGGATTAAGAGTTATCTCCCCTGACAGTATAATCTTGTGATGGCTATAACTCCAATACCTTTGAGATATATTGCTAGTACAGTAGAACTTCGATGGCTCGAACACTGATGGCTCGTGTACCATGGATGAGTCGAACCCATTCTTGAGCCCCTAGCGAAATCCTCTACATAAAAAATAGTGCGGGATAATTAAGGAGATTTTTGTCTTTTATCTTGTAAATGTATGCTGTGTGTACTCATTAGAATCGCCTCGATGAGGCGATTCTAATGAGTACACACAGCATACATATTCATTATAGAACACCGAAAAGATGTCTAAAAGTATCTCGCTATGCCTCCTGACAGTAACCTCAGTGGCTCGAACTACCGCTGTCTCGAACAAATTTTCATGGTCCCAAAGGGGTTCGAGCCATTGAAGTTCGACTGTACTTGCCACAATTGTTGTACTTGTATATAAAAGGTTGAAAAGGAAGAACCACAACTCAGAATACCTGTACTTTGTGCATTGGAAATCTTGGATCTTCATCATGTTGAGAAGTGATCCTTTTGTATCATTAGGCGAAGATAGTCTCAATAAACATTATATATACAAAATATACTATGGGCTTACCAGTGTGTTTTAATTCTGGTGCACTTTCTATTCATGAACAGACTTGGCTTTTGGTTGGGGGATTTGCCATCTCTGATGGCTATTTTTTTTAGAGGAGGAGCCTGATCTGGATCCACATTATTTGCAACAGTGACTGTTTAAGTAATCAGCAGAAGACAAAGCAGTTGACAATTTTTTGATTGGCATCTTAACCCTTATCCTGCTGCATAAATTAATTAGGTCACTCCCATTGCTGATTATCAACCAATCAAATTACTTGATATAACAAACTTTTTCAATTCACAAACTGTATGACAGCTTGATCAGGCTCTACACTGTCTGACATTCACTTTGCAAATTTGTATGAATTCTTGAGATCAAGTAATTTGATTGGCTAAATGGATGTTGCTTAACTAATTTATTCAGCAGGATAAGGGTTAAATACTTGGGGTAAGCTGGAGCATGAGAAACCTACAAAATGACCTAAAGCATCACTACTGGTAGTTTAATGAGCTCATAAATCATTAAGAAAACATGTCCCCGTGAAATAATGGCGTCCAACATGGTGTCAGAAATGACAAATTTTTGGTAAAAATGATAATATCTTTCTTATTTCTCCTTTCAACATAGATTCTGGGTGCTTGTTAGAACCACCTCAATCAGGCGGCCACAATCTATGTTTTGGGTGCTCGTTAGAACCGCCTCAATGGCTCATTGATGCAGTTCTAACAAGTACCCACAATCCATATTTTTGAGCCAAATAAGGCAGATAATGTATACCCCCATAAACCCCACTTTTCTCTGTATAAAGTGGGGTTTAGAGGGGTCTATATTTCACAGACTTGTTATTGTGATGGGTAAAAATTTTAACTTTTCATGCAGGTACAATATCGGAGTTGCAGATATTTTTGCTGAGGTAATGGCCAAATATGACCGACTCGGTATAAGAAGATAGATAGATTAGCTTACTTGCTTTATTATATGATCAACGTTTTTAACAATTATGCTTTCTCAGTAGATCGGCCCCCATCCATCGGGGCTTGAAGAAATAGATGGGCTGCATGATGCTTCCACGCAGTGCTGAAACCGACCGCACACGGGTACTGGTAAACCGCTTAGAGAATCAAAGTAGAAGTAAAACAAGATCAGGTATCGATACAATTAACTTACTCCATCCATCAAAGACACCAAAGGGAAAGAAACACAAACATGAAGCGACCAGACCATAATAGAAACCTAAACAAAGGATGGCCATAAGGACAGTTACTTTCCCACAAAATGGCCAAATGGCCATCCAAAATAAAAAGACATAAGTGATACACACAGTGAGTAGTAACAAACAACAACATAAACCGCCACAGAAGAACTCTGCTCCGTCAAAGCGGTGCAAGTTGGACCGTCCATGCTTATAAACCCTATTGGTTTCATTGGGTGGCAGGGCTTGAGATGTCATTTCATCTCATTGTCGGGTAAAAGTCCCACAAATTTGGAAGCAGCGTCTCCAAAATGACCTACCCAGTGTTGATCGGGATGTTAAACCTCAATTCTCAAACAAACAAATTTCTCAGAAGATAAACCTTTTAAAGTCATCAAAATTTCAACCTCACTGAATACCACTGAAAATAGTCTTATCCTTCAGGAATAAGTATTGCGGTAAATTTACATCGCAGAAGTATTTAACAATTTCACTTGTGGTCTTTCGTTTGTGGTGAGATTTTACCTCCCTGTCAACACTATTCAGTTCATTTTGGAGATGTTGCGTCTGATTATGTGATTACCTGATATTGAGATTAAATGACATCGTAAGCCTGCTAGGATTAAGGAGCTTCAGACTCGCACCAGTTTTCCTGTAAGTGGTTTGTTTACTAGTTCTCAAGTTCGGTCTGTTTCAGCCCTACATAGAAGCACAATGCAGCCCAATGTATTACTCCAAGCCTCAATCGGTGGGGGTGCCTCATATTAGTGGTCAAACTTTTAAGCAATATCAGATACACAGTTATTTTTGATGCAGTTGCAAAACCTACTCACTTTTTTTCAGCAGTATAAAATAAAGCGTATTATATCATCAAAGTTTTAATGGTACATTAACCAACAACATCTTCAGTTTTGTGCAACTTGCCCCTGCGCAACAAGCAAAATTTCCAGTCAAGGCATACTGCCCAGATTCTACATTTGCTGGTCTCTGCATAGCCCAGGGTCTGTAACAGGCTCAAGATTGCAGATTGCTACAATTCTGAGCAGGCTTATCAGGGTCTTTGCTGGTTGCACAACTCTTGTAGCTGGTTCATATTTTTTTTTTTTCAATTATTGGAAAGCATTGAAAGGGAAACAACCTTGTAACTTTAATTGAAAGTTACTGTAGAAAATTGTCTTCACAGGCTTTGATTAGTGGAAAATTCTGCTCCTGAAATACACCGACAATGACATAATTATAATTGAAAGTAAATGACTACTTCTAATGACCATACAATATTATATGATTTTTTTTAGTTTTGGTTTCAAGATTATTTCACTTATTTCGAGCCGATCATTAATCAGAGGTGGGCAAAAACTGGAGTACTTGGCATCTCACATTATTATTGAAATGAATGCTGTTTAACATTTGACATATATTTTCAACCATTTTTACAAGGGAGATAAATTGTGGCTTTCTTGCGACTTGAACCCTTCTCAATTAGGGGTGAGCTCTTTTAGAAGGAATTTGCTCTGTCAGAGCAAATTCTTTCCTTTAATAGTGGAGTCCTGACCCAAAGGGAGACTCCAGTTCATCATGAAAACAGGTCTATGTAATTTTAACCCGCTTAAATCCCACTTTTAATAAAGTACAGCTGGGGTTTACAGGGGTACAAATTATTTTTTGCATTTCTGCTTAAAAACATAGATTGTGAGTATTAATTAGAACTGCCATGCTGAGGCAGTTCTAACGAGTACCCAAAAATTGTGTTTTGAGCAGAAATATGAAAAATATCAGAATTTTTTATCTGAAAAAATTCATTTTTTTTGGTGGTAAAATTTTCATTACATTTGAATAGGCATGTTTTCATAATGAGACATTTTAGTAATGATATTTGAAGGAGTTGTACTCCATGTATCCATAGATTTGTCATTATGCCCCCAACTTCAAAGAAGTTGTTGCTTTTGTTTTTGCTTTGTCTGTCCATCTGCGCATTGTTAAAGGATGGACAGATGGACAAACAAAAGCTATATATACTCCTTACATCCGTCTGTCCATCTGTCAGGCATTATAGGATGTATCATATCACAGAAAACTGGAATTTCGTATGTAGATTGCTTATGAAAAAGTAGCTTGTAAGCAAAATATTTCAAGATCTGCTTGGGCTAGGTTCTTGAAATTTTGCTTGCTGTTTGGAACTAATGTGAAGATGACCTGATTAAATTTTGATATAATTTTATTAAAAAATGACCAAATTATGCCCCTTTGTGGACTTAAGCATTTATGCATAGGAAAGGGTAAGCAATATATCTCAAGATACACTTGGGCTAGGCTGTTGAAATTTTGCAGGCTACATGTATTTGGAACCAATGTGAAGATGGTCTGATTTAATTTTGGTGTAGTTTTATAAAAAAAAAAAGTAGACCAAATTATGCCCCTTTGTGGACTTAGGCATTTTGGCATAGGAAAAGCTTGTAAGCAAAAGCTCCCAAGAACTCCTTGGGCTATAGGCTCTTGAAACTGTGCTGGCTGTTTGGAACCAATGTGAAGATGAACTGATTAAATTTTATGAAAAATTGACCAACATATACCCCTTTATTGACTTAGGCATTTTGGCATAGGAAAAGCTTGTAAGCAAAATATCTCAAGAGGCCCTTCAAATTTTGCAGGCTGTTTGGAACCTACCGTATTCGCCCTAATTACCGCACATGCTCCCATAAGCGCACACCAAAGCTATTTTTGAAAAGGAAATGCATAAGCGCACACTTTACAGTAATCTCTCCTTGAAGCTCTCATAGTAAATCTATAAAAACTTACCATTATTTCTTCCAACCATTAAATATTAGTAAGCATCGTCTTGGAAGCTGTTGTTTTCGTATCAAGTGTGCACTAATTAGGTAGATTTTTCACCAAGGTTTTATCACACGATTTTGAAAAAACTAAGCGCACGGTGCGGTACGGTAATTAGAGCGAATACGGTATGTGAAAATGACCTGATTAAATTTTGGTGTAATTTATAAAAAATTGACCAAATATCCCCCCTTTGTAAACTTATGCATTTTGGCATAGGAAAAGCTTGCAAGCAAAATATCTCAAGAACCTCATGGGCTATAGGCTCTTCAAATTTTGCAGGCTGTTTGGAAGCAATGTGAAGATGAAGATTAAATTTTGGTATAATTTTTAAAGGTTTTACGAAATTATGCCCCACTGTGGACTTAGGCATTTTGGCATAGGAAAATATCTCACATTACGCAAACACGCCTATACAAATACATTGCCACCTTTATCGCCGAAAAAATGAGAAAGTATAGGATGAAAAATTGTGATATTTTTCTTATTTCTGCTCAAAATATAGATTGTGGGCACTTGTTAGAACCGCCTCATGGAGGCGGTTCTAACGAGTACCCACAATCTATATTTTAGAGCAGAAATAAGAGAAATAAGGTATACCCCCGGAAACCCCAGTTTTATTATGTAAAAGTGGGGTTCAAGGGGGTCCAAATTATATAAGCGTGTTTTCGTGATGAGAACTACATTGGCTAGGCTTTTGAAATTTTGCAGGCTGTTTGGAACCAGTGTGAAGATCATCTGATTTTACAAAAAAGTGACCATATTATGCCCCTTTGTGGACATAGGCATTTTGGTATCTAGGAAAAGCCTGTAAGCGAAATATCTCAAGAACCACACAGGTTAGGCTCTTGAAATTTTGTTTCCTGTTTGGAATCAATTTGAAGATTATCTGATTAAATTTTGGAATGATTTTATAAAAAGTTGACCAAATTATGCCCCTGTGTGGACTTGGGCATTTTGGCCTAGGAAAAGCTTGTTACAAGCAAAATATCTCAAGAACCACTCAGGCTTTTCCCTGGAAATTATGTAGGCTATTTGGAACCAATATGGAGATGACCTGATTAAATTTTGGTATGATTATATAAAGAAATTGACCAAATATTGCCCCTATTTGGACTTGTATAGGCATTTTAAGGGGGGTGGGGTGGGGTTGCAAAATATCTTGAAATTTTAAGATGATCTGATCAAATAGTTTTATAAAAACAAATGACTTAATTATTCCCCTTTGCGGACTTGGGCATTTTAACCTTGTAAGCAAGACATCGCTTTGCCTTAAAACTTGACAGAGTGATAGGGAATGCAATGATGAGTAAATGACCTGATTAACTTTTAAAACACAATATATTTTTTTTAGCTCACCTGAGCCTTTAGGCTCATAGGTGAGCTTATAGTATAACCATGGTCCGTCGTCCGTCCGTCCGTCCGTCGTCCGTCCGTCCGTTCATCCACCATTTTCAAAGATCTTCTCCTATACTGCAGGGCCAATCAAAGCCAAATTTCATATGGAGCCTCAGTGGGATGGGGGAACAAAAGTTTGTTCGCGGGGTCTGGATCACATGACCAAGATGGCCGCCATGCCCATATATGGTAAAAAGCCTTCGTGGCCTAGTGGATAAGAGCGCTGACTCTTAGTCATTAGGTCTCTCACCGCCGTAGGTTCGAGCCTCTCTCGGGCCAAGTGTGAGACGCCAAGTTCTGCAACGGAAGGTCAGGTGGTTTTTCTCCAGGTACTCCGGTTTTCGCCCACCTCTGATTAACGATTGGCTCGATATGAGTGAAATAATCTTGAAAGGGCCGTAAAACCCAAAACCAAAAAAAAAAAAAGCCTTCAAAAATCTTCTTCTCCAGAACCATAAGGCCAGTGGCCTTGAAACTTGGCATGTAGCATATGGTACTCGGGCCCATCATGGTTTGTACAAATGGTGACCCCGGGTTGACCTTGACCTATTTTACAGCAATGTCAAATTTGCCGAAGTAGGCTTTTGCATGGGGCAAAGTGAAAATAATGGATTTATAGGAAAACCATTGAAGACAGTGTCACCAAAATTTGTAGATCAGGTAAAGTAACTGAATACATGAAGATCTATGGGTCAGAAAGGTCAAGGTCATTCATTGGCCTTAGACCAAGGTCATTCAGGATCCATATTTCAAACATTTTTTTCTCCAAAACTGCTGAGCCAATTTAAGTGAAATTTAATATGGAGCCTTTGTGAGTTGAACAAATGAAAAAATGCCAATACGGTCTAGATCACATGACCAAGATGGCCGTCAAGCCTATATATATGGTAAAAAGCCTTAAAAATTCTTCTTCTCCAGAACCGTAAGGCCAATGGCCTTGAAACTTGGCATGTAGCATATGGTACTCAGGCCCATCATAGTTTGTACAAATGGTGACCCCGAGTTGACCTTGACCTATTTTACAGCAATGTCAAATTTGCCGACTTAGGCTTTTGCATGGGAAAAAGTGAAAATAATGGATTTTTAGGAAACCATTGAAGACAGTGTCACCAAAATTAGTAGATAAGGTAAAGTAGCTGAATACATGAAGATCTATGTGTAAGAAAGGTCAAGGTCATTAATTGACCTTAGAGCAAGGTCACGCAGGTTCCATATTTCAAACATTTTTTCTCAGAAACTACTGAGCCAATTGAAGTGAAATTCAATATGGAGCCTTTGGGAGTTGAACAAATGAAAAGCTGCCAACATGGTCTAGATCACATGACCAAGATGGCCACCACGCCCATATATGGTAAAGAAACTTCGAAATTCTTCATGGAACAACTCTGGTATACTTTTTATGCTTGTGACAACTGAACTGAAAGGAGAATTTCCAAAATACAATATTAGAAAATAGAAGTGAAGGCAGTGATCAGGAATAGATACAATTAACCCACAGCTCCTATCAGTGACACTAAAGGGAAAGAAACACAAACATGAAATAACTAGACTCTAATGGAAACATCAATAGTGGAAAGCCAAAAGGACGGTTACTTTCCCACAAAATGGCCAATTGGCTATCCAAAATAAAATAATGTAAGCGATACACACACACACACAAAAGACATACCATAACAAAAATAAACCGCGACAGAAGAACCGCCTTGGAAGGGTCAATGAAATGAATTCCACTAGACCAGTATCTCTCCTAAAATTAATTTAAAAAATAAGCACATAATTTCTAGAATACCGAATTGGAAGGAATATATAATACAAAATTGGGGTTAATGCAAAAATTCAATCAAATAGGTCTCATCTGCTTTTTCTGGTCACAAAGTAGATAAAATGCAATGACCAGGAACTGATAAAACAAATTCACGTTGTGTCCCAGCCACCATACTGCAAAGAAACACCTCTAATGTAAATGGTATTAAGTAAAACTGTACAAGTGGAAAATCAAGGAGTCAAGTGCTCTTTCCCAGCACATTGTCAATCAGACATTCCCTAAATAATATGAAAAGTTAAAAAAAATATGACAAATGGAATAAACCATAATGAAAGCATGGCCTTCGAACTGTCAGAAAGGTAGGAATAGGTGGAAAGTTTTATCATATTGTTAGACATCAAAATTTTGTCCCCACAAGTTGTGTACCCCTGCTCTGAGGCTATATACATATATAAAAACATTAAAATGTACACCAGGACCAGGTGTCAGGTGAGCGTTTACAGGACCACTGGTCCTCTGGTATTTTTTTTTTTGGTAATGGCCCTTTGAAAATTTCGGCATTTTAACATTGTAAGCAAGATATCTCAAAAACCGTTCAAGCTATTGCCTTGAAACTGGACAGGCTGATAGGGAATGATGAGTAAATGACCTAGTTAACTTTTGAAAATAATTCTGAATTTTTTTTCTTGAGCTATGGCCCTTTGAACAATTCGGCAATTTAATCTTGTAAGCAGAATATCTCAAAAACTGTTCAAGCTATTGCATTGAATCTCGACAGGCTGAAAGATAATGTTGAGTAGATGGATGACCTTATCAAATTTAAGAAAAAAAATCTAAAAAATTTGTCTTCAGTTATGGCCCTTTGAAAATTTTGGCATGTAGGGGCAAACATATGTTTGGGTGCATAGTGTTTTATAAACACCATTTCTAGTTCTGTAAATAACACAACCTCAGACCTCTTCATTTCGAATTGGACTCCTACAAAATATAATGAGTTTGATTCTTTTCAACTTACAATGGGTAAAGGCTTGTTTTTGCTGACATTTTTTCAGCTAGAGCATAATACACCCTTCAAAATGTTGAATGCATGCAACAAAGTTTTAGATTGTTGGACCTTATGCTTGTTAAAAAGCAAACAGAAACTGAGATTGAACACACAAATGCAATGTCATTTTAATCTGTTTTTCAGTCATGAGACTGGTGCCATTTTACCCTTATCATGCTGAATGTATAAATTTAGCCATACCCATTTCTGACAATCAGATTACTTGAAATAATGTATTTGTTCAATATATTAACTGCATGACAAACAGTCTAGATCCTGATCAGATGGCTTCTGATCTGGATCTACACTGCTTGACAATGGTAGGGATTGTCAGCAGGATAAGGATTTACATTACGATAATACACCTGTAGGACATAGTGCATTCTTTCATATCTCCAAAATGACTACTCTTCCGATGAAAATCCTTGATATTTTTCTGATTTATACTGCAAACATAGGTTGTGGGTGCTCGTTAGAACTGCCTTATTGAGGTGGTTCTAATGAGCACCCACAACCTTTGTCTTGGAGAAGAAATGAGAAAATAATTTATACCCCTGTAAACCCGAGTTTTCTCTATTTTAAGTGGGTTTAAAAGGGTGTTCATTTCAGGGACTTGTTCACATGATGATATGGAGTAGAAGCTTGACAAATGTAGCAGCTGAGGCCAGTAAGAAGCTCATTCAGAGCTGCTTCCATCAGCAATTAACCCATTAAGTACCAGAAATCCCATTTTTGACAGAAAATCCTGTTAGCAAACATTGCAGACCCTGATCAGACGCCGCATTTTGCGGCGTCTGATCTGGGCCTGCGCTGTTTGCCAGGCTACCCTTTTAGGGGTTTCCCACCATCAATGCGTTAAAAAGGATATGTTAGATGACTGAGAGAGACCGCCCCCGCCCATAGGGGCTTGAAGAAATATATGGGCTGCATGATGCTTCCACGCAGAGATGAATCCGGCCCGCACACTAGTACTGGTAAACCGCTTAGAGGATCTAAGCCTGTCCAGGAACCACGGTGCGAGGCGGACCGTCCATGCTAATAAACCCTATTGGTTTCATTGGGCGGCAGGGCTTGAGATGTCATTTCATCTCAATGTCGGGTAAAAGTCCCACAAAATTGGAAGCAACGTCTCCAAAATGACCTTTACAGTGTTGACGGGGACGTTAAACCTTAAATCAAACAAATGACAGAGAGAGAAAGAAAACACTCCAAGGAACAAAAGATGCTTTATATGAAAAGCTGCCATAAAAATTACATGCTTGATGTGCTGATGATCTTTGCTACATAATTAGCTAAATAACAGTTTGAGATATAACATGGTTTGTAGGTGGATCCAAAAATACATAGATAATAGGAATGAATTTCATTTTTGTGGGTTTTTATCGATGTTTAAACTCCGGCGAATCACTTCAGGCTTCATGCTAAGGTTTTGTTTGATTTGAGGTTTAACATCCCCGTCAACACTGTAAAGGTCATTTTGGAGACATTGCTTCCAATTTAGTGGGACTTTTACCCGACATTGAGATGAAATGACATCTCAAGCCCTGACACCCAATGAAGCCAATAGGGTTTATAAGCATGGACATACACACCTGGGCAGGCTTAGATCCTCTAAGCGGTTTACCAGTACTCGTGTGTGGGTGGGTTTCAGCTCTGCATGGAAGCATCATGCAGCCCATCTATTTCTTCAAGCCCCGATGGGTGGGGCTATTCATGCTAAGGTTGTTAGTGATTCGCCGGAGTTTACATATGGATAAAATCCACAAAAATACATATTAAAATACAAAAAAGGTCATTTTTTCTACCTACTTTACACATTTTTGTTTGGATATAAAATGGTTGTTTAACTAATGTTGTTTCTGTGTTTTACCCATAAAAAGTGTTATAAAGAGGCAACAATAATAGAGTATATTTAGTTAATCAGTATCTGAATGTATCGATTTGCCTGCCAGTAAGTGGCTTTCTTCTGTTTATGGTTGGCTTGGATAAACTTCTACGAACTGTTGAATTCACATGATTTTCAATTGAACCACGTCTTGTTGTCCTGTATGCTGGACGCCTGTAAGGACGCTGAATTTCTGTTCGATTGTTTCTGTAATTAGCATTCTCATCTATTGTACGATTAGATGATTTCAGGTTTTCAACCATTTGTTTTAAGTTTTCCAGAGTCTTCTCTTTCTCTGCATGCTGGGCATTGATAGCCTCTAAGGATCTACATTTGTCAGCTAATACAGCATTTTCATTCCTAAGTCTTTGAATTTCCTCTTCGTTTGATTCTATTTTATGACGCTGTTTTTGTGTGTTCACTTCAAGTTTATTTATAGTTTTAGAATAGTCATATAATTCTGTTAAGATGTCTTCAATTTTAGCTTTTTCTTTTGATACACCTCAACCTCGTTATAACACGGAACTCCGGGTCCAACCAACGGACCGTGTTAGTTAACCGAATCGTGTTATAAACGCCGACCGTATTTGTCACAGATCAACCATTGACACAATGGTGATCAATAGTTTCCCAAACAAGATGATGTGCGGTCCGGTTAATGACCGTATTTCCCGACTAAAATGTGTTTAGAACTAATCAACGGCAGTAAATACCATGGCCCATCAAGTCAAACAAGTCACTTTAATCGAAACCAGCTGAAAAACCATGTTTTATATCCAGAAATCGTCCGATCTGACAGCGAGTATGACGCCATTTTGATAGCTGGTTCCCGGCTAACTTTGTTGTTACTGAGAATCCGGACCGTACCGAACTACAGTACCGTTAATAGATTTCAATGGTAAAATTACCGGGTTAGGGTTCGGAACCGGACAATGATCAACGCTTACAAGAAATTTGAATTACTTCCCTTGAAATGTCTTACCCTTAATATTTTAGCCATTTGAAACGATTTTAATGGCGCACATGGTTTTTAATGATTTTTTTACCGCGAAAATCGATATTGAATATGTTTTATCATTTGCTTTTAAGCTGGAATAAATCTGACTTTCTTTTACATGCGGCTCTAGAAAATGAGTTTTATTGCAGTTGACCGATCACATCATCTGCATCGATGTTTAAAATTTCTGCTGAGCAGTGATCGTGATAAATATTTTTTTCCGGTTGCGTAACTGAATTCTTTAATCTCTTTATCACACTAAGCCAACACTTTTGATTGTGCCGATGGCATTTCACGTTTATCATGCGTGTCAAGCTAAACAAGTTTATATACTGTATATTCAACTCTGCTGGAGGCCTGCAATAGATATCAAAAAGTACCGTTATAAACCGTGTTAGCTACCGTATTACCGCAGTCAAAAGTGAGAGGAAAATAAAGTTGTTGTGCTTCAAACCTTATACAATCCTTGGATAATATTTATAAATGTTGGTTGGGGAAAATTTGGGGTCCAAACCAAAACCGTGTTATATCCGAATTCGTGCTGTAACGAATCGTGCTATAACGAGGTCCGGGTGTAGTTCTTTTTCTTTTCTTTGATTTGACATCTTTAAATCTTTCAGTAGTCCAGTAAGACTATGTTTAAAATCAGTTTCACCAATTATATAATAGCACTGAGATATAACCTCTTCATAGGTAGAGATTCTTTGAAACAGAAAATCAAGTTGACCTTCCAGTTTTTGAATCATTGTAAAATCTGGAGTACTACAATGAGACTCATCTTCTCTATTGTTATTTGTGTCCTTATCAAACCTGAACTTTTCGCAGTCATTCTTTGCTTTTACTTTACAATGCAATCTGTCTATTTCTTCCATTATAAGTTTTTCACCGGGACTTGGACTGGTTGAACATGCAGCATCTACAGTATCTTGTCCTTCATCCGAAACTACAGTTATATGACTTTTTAACCTTCTTCTTTCCTTTTGTAGCTGTTCACTTAAAAACTTCTCCATGGACTTTTTGTCAACTTGTGAGATTCTCTTACTCTGACCAAAATGCTTATGTATGAAAGTTCCAACAACACTTTTTATGTCTGGATCACTGGAGACATTCAGATCACTTACAGAATTTCTAGCAGTTAGCTGTTCTGGATTTCGAGCAGTATGAACTGATTCTGGAAGAAAGAAATTTGAATTTTTTTTCTTGCATATATATGCAGATACATTTTTGAATGGACTGCAGGCTGTGTTCAAACGGACTGCAAGCTGTGTTCAAAAAATCAAAATCAAATTGTGAAGTTCATGTGCTGTTCTGGTATAAGTATGCTTTTACTTCAAAACCCTCAATACTTAGCCATGATCAAGTTATATGACATCATTTAAAAGCATTCTGCTGAACACAGACAAAAAGATGATGGAATATGGTGAGGACTGGAAGAGGGTGAAACTCATATTGTGTAGTAAGTTTACGTAAAGCAACACATAAAGTGGGTATTTGGTGATAATTGAAGGATAGTTTTCCTCATTTCTCCATATATTGTTAAACCTATGATGTGGGTATTGATTAAAACTGCCTCTGTGAGGCCATTCTAAATAAAACTCACTTCATTGGTCTTTATGAAAAATTGACAAAAATTATCAATCCATTATCACCAGATAACAACCTTATCTAACCGTTTAGAAGGTCTAAGCCTGCCCAGCAGGGCTCGAGAAAATGCCGGTTTCCCGGTCCTGGACCGATTTTGGGCTTACTGAACCGATTTTAACTGAAAAAGAAGACTAAAAAATCGGTCCATAATTTATTAAAATTTTCAAAAAAATCGGTTCGAAAATTTTCGTCAAGCCGTTATGTTGTAAAAACAAACTGACCTTTTTCCATTGACAATCCAAGCAAGTACACAAAAATGCCCGAAGCGCAAGGTGTTAGACTGGTTCATTATCTAACTAGGTGAAAATCGGACAAGTCCACGTCGGGGTCTTTGATCTTATCACAGCGAAATTTGATCCGCGTGTCAAAATCATGTAATCTGATCTGTCCACTTGGGTGAGCGCAATTTGACCTGTGTGTCAAAATTATTAATCCGTGAAAACTGGCCTGAGGCGTTATCGGCAAGCTGGCAAGGTGAGAAAATAAGGTCAATAAATGCAGGACATACGCTGGTTTGTTTAGACAAGTCATTAATTTATGGCTTACTATAGAACCGGATATTTGAATATATATTTATTTTTTTTCACAGGGCGCAATTTTCAATACACACCTGTCATGTCTGAACATTGCGTGTTATGCCTTCAAGGGAAAATGCTTTATTTCACCCATTCTAAACGATATTTTTATTTGAGAATACGCTTCATTGAAACCAATAACATAAACCTCGTCACTTGTAGACAAAGCGATTTGATTCAGGCTTGTGTAATCGTGAAATATGTATTTATATTCTTTTAAACACGGTTCGGCCATGTAAGATTTTCAATGACTCTCGTTCGGCCATGTTTTGTTTCGAGAGTAAAGAAATGTTTTTCGATTTTTTAACCCGTTCAAAACGATTTTTTTAGAAATACACTCTATTAAAATCAATCACTTAAAACAGGTGTGTGGCTGACGTCCTTGACTGCATTAATGTGTATTGTGTAAACGGAAACCGTATGACGTCATTTTCCGACCACGTTGCTGCACGTTGTCGCCATTTGTAAACAAAGCAATTTGGGCAAAATAAAATGCGTGAAATAAGAGAAATATTTTAAAGGTTTTAAAAAGGGGGAAAAATAGAGTGACCATCGAAATGGTCTTTTACTGCCCCAAGTCGGTTGTTACCTTTAGCGGTCTTCAGGTTCTGAGTGACCCGGATATTGGGAAAATGAAGGTAGATGAAATCTGGCGTAGAAAATGAAAGTAGATGAAATCTGAACGATGTGAGCAATACTTGTTGTTTATAATCGAGATACTGGCGCTCATATCCGTTGACAAGTGTAAGATTAACATCGGTATGTCATTCGTTACGCTAATAACACATTTTGAAATTGAAAATCGCCAACTGAGTTTACGGAAATTACCGAAACCGATCGGCAATTTCCGTTATTTTTGGCGAAATCTGGCTGGACCGATTTGGATTCTTCAGTTTCTCGAGCCCTGCTGCCCAGGCAGAGTGGTGCAAGTCAGAACAACCCTACATTTATCATATGACGTCGCGTCTGAGAGTGTAATAACGCCATGTAATATTTTCGATAATCCACTAGTGGATTAAATATGCAAATTAGCTAGATACGTCCCGTAACGTTACACGTATGGCGTCCTTAACGATGTCGCGTTTACTAATGGCGGAATGTTGTCATTTTTGTAAACAATCCTGAATAAAATGCGTTTTAAATGTCATATGATAAATAGAATCTTGCATTCGTGCTCATGTATTGTTGAATTTATTAAACTCGTTGAGAAAAAGGGATAAAATGCTCGGCAAAGCCTCGCATTTTATCCCCTTTCCTCAACTCGTTTAATAAATTCAATAATACATGCGCACTCATGTAAGATTCTCTATATAAACCATTTTGGTTTGTTTGGGTGGCAGGGCTTGAGATGTCATTTTATGGGTAAAAGTCCCATGAAATGGGTAAAAGTCCCATGAAATTGGAAGCAACATTTCCAAAATGACGTAAATAGTGTTGACAAGGCTTAACCAACAAACAGATAAACCTTACCTGTTGCTGTGAGTTTTGGTCCCTGAGACTGCTCGCTTTTTATCAACAGTTTCCTTGAAAGTTCACTTGTGAGTGCACAAAAAGGGGATAGTACTCAGATCAGATGGCTTCTGAAGAATCTAGACTGTTTGTCATTCAGTTTGCCAATTTTGAATGAATAAATTGCTTCAAGTGCTTTGACTGGTTGAAATGTAAATGGGTGTGACTAAATTAATTTATGCAGCGGGATAAGGGTTTAAGATTGTACTACACATATAAATGATATAGTGGGACAGCTGACTTGTTTTATGAAGGAGCTAAGGTCATACGGAGACGGGACCTCAGTTTAAAGACTCATCTGAAAGTGTGGAGAAGCCCGGGATCGATCTTGCGATCCCTGGTTTACAAGGCGAGTAGCGTAACCACTACACCAAGGAGGCTTCTGTGTTTATGAAGGAACTTATTGTGTTTTATATAGATACTACTTGAAGCCAACTTTTGACTGGTTTGGTTTAACTATTCAACTAAACATATAAGGAGGCTAAGAAAACTTCTAGGGCTTGTTCAAATGGTTAAGTGTATCATACCCTCATTACAGAGAATGGGTAATGTTTTCAAGCTTAGGATACTATGTTTCCACCAAAGGATATCTTTGATATACTTGAGGTTAGTTGTAACCACAAATGAAAATTGAAGACCACTTTCATTTTTAAACATAAGAGTAGATCAATACTTGTAACTAGATGTTTCTTCAAAACTGATAAAAAGACGGCTTGATTATAGAGCACTGACTAAAATTGGCCTCACTGCTCAACGTTCATTACGATAACTCACCCGTACGACATAAGGCATTTTTCACATCTCCAAAATGGCTACTTTTCTGATAAAAAGCCTTAACCCTTGTCCTGCTAATCCCGGATATGCCTTATCTTTGAAACAATGTAGATCCAGATCAGATGGCTTGCCATTCAGATTGTGAATGTGTTGCAATAATTTGTATCAAGCAATCTGATTGGTTGATAATCGGTAGTGGGTGTGGCATATATGAATATTCAGCAGAACAAGGGTTGATATTTTTCCTATAAATGCTCAAAACATAGGTTGTGTGTGCTCGTTAGAACCGCCTCATTGAGGTTGTTAGAACCGCCTCATTGAGGTGGTTCTAACGAGTAACCACGACCTATGTCTTGGAGCAGAAATAAGAAAAATAACGATTACCACGTAAACCCCAATTTTCTCTATAAAAAGTGGGGTTTAGGGGGTGTTCATTTCACGGACTTGTTCATATGACGAATGGGCCGTGCAAAGTTATTTTACCTGATGTGGAAGAGTTGGTTCTTACAAGTTCTGTCATTGTTTTGTAGCTGTTTTCCAGCTTTGTGGCTAACCAGGGATAGTCTGCATTGATCACTTCAATGAAAGAGTCAAAAGCATCTGGTCCTCTCTTTGGCAACATTGAAAGCATCTTGTACACCTGTTCAAGTGGGGTTTTCTCTGCCTGAAAAAAAATCAGCTTGTTCATGATACAGGGACATGAGGGAAATGAATACACTTTCAAGGGAAGCTACTTATTCCATCATGTAAACAAGTTGGTGGAATGAAACCGCTAAACCCCACTTTATACAGAGAAAATTGGGGTTTACACTTTTTTTTCTTATTTTAGCTCCAAGACATAGGTTGTGGGTACTCATTAGAAACGGTCTAATGAGACCCCACATCTTACATTAGGAGTATAGATAAGAACAGTGTCACAAATTTTCATCAGAAAAGTAACTGTTATGGAGATATGGAAGAACGCACTATGTCGCACGCTGAAAATTATTTTGTTCCCCTCCTCATACCTATCAGTGTGGGTCTGTTCTGATAGGGGAAAAATTGCTCGATCCTTTGATAGAATAGGTTTTAAAATAAGCAATCAATGAAAAAGTTACTCAGATAAAATTTTCGTCAGACTTTTCTCAACAAATGTTACACACATGGGCAGTGAGTTAGTGTATCATGCATACTTGATTCAGTGCAAAGGGCCCATAACTCTTAGAGCTACAGCCCTTGATATTAATAATGAAAAATTTTCGGTACACTGTGAAAGCTGTAAGGTTGAAACTTGGTATACACATGGACAGTGGGCTATTGTAATGTGTATACCAGAATCAGGGCCAAGGGCCTATAACTCTTGGAGTTGCATCCTTTGATAGGTGTTGCAATTTGCCATTTGATGTGGAAGAACATTTTTTTGGTTCATATTTGGATTTTTTATTCAGTTTTATTCATTAATACCCTTTGGCCCCATCCCTGCCCATGACCTTAAGATTAACGGGCCTCCGTGGCCTAATGGATAAGAGCGCTGACTCTTAGTCATTAGGTCTCTCACCGCCGTGGGTTCGAGCCTCGCTCGGGTCACGTGTGAGACGCCAAGTTCTGCAACGGAAGGTCAGGTGGTTTTTCTCCGGGTACTCCGGTTTTCGCCCACCTATGATTAACGATCGGCTCGATATGAGTGAAATAATCTTGAAAGGGCCGTAAAACCCAAACCAAAAAAAAAAAAAAAAAAAAAATGACCTTAAGATCTAGGTCACAAACTAAGAAGTGTTATTTTAAATTTGTTTGTTTGATTTGAAGTTTAACGTCCCCGTCAACACTATTTAGGTCATTTTGGAGACGTTGCTTCCAGTTTTGTGGGACTTTTACCCGACACTGAGATGAAATGACATTTCAGTCCCTGCCGCCCAATGAAACCAATAAGGTTTATAAGCATGGGCGGGCCGACTCGCAGCAATTTTCCTGGGCAGGCTTAGACGTTCTAAGCGGATTACCAGTACTCATGTGCGGTCGGTATCAGCTCTGCATGGAAGCATTGTGCAGCCCAATCTATTTCTCCAAGCCCTGATGGGCGGGTAGGGAGTGTTATTTTAAAGTTTTGTGTTTAGTTCTTAACAGCTTAATTATTAATTATATGTTAAAACCATATGGTAGATTAAGTTCGTATTCAGTATTATGATAGATATAGTAATGGCCCTTCCCTTAAAGTTAGTTTAGTTTGGAGTTTAATGGCCAAGTCAACACTGTTATGATCATCAATACAATCAGTTCCCTGGGCAGGCTTGTAAGTGGTAAACCAGTACAGTGCATATACTTTCTCCAGAAGCTGACAACTACCCTCCTTGAATCATTGGAAGGGAAAGAATGACCATAGAAAATATTTCACGAATCTCTATGGGAGAAAGCTGCCGTACTTGGATGGAACCTGCAACATAATGATTGCCAGTCTGATGCACATTCAACTGAGCCGTATTCAAAAAATAATTTAAAAAATAAAATTGTCATCTGCTCTTAAAATTTCTGTGGTACTTTAACTCTTGTCCTGCTGAATATTTATATATGCCACACCCACTACCGATTATCAACCAATCAGATTACTTGATTCAAATTATTGCAACAAATTCACAATCTGAATGGCAAACAATGTAGATCCTGATCAGATGGCTTCGTCAGAAGCCATCTGGTCTGGATCTACATTGTTTGAAAAATAAGGCATATCCGGGATTAGCAGGACAAGGGTTAAGACCTCCAATTATCTGAGCCTTATCATGATGAAGAAGTTCCATTGTACTGTAATGATCCTAAGTATTGGGACAGACACGCCTTAGCAAACAGTGCAGATCCAGATCAGACTGCTCCTGAGGAGCAGTCTGATCAGGGTCTACACTGTTTGCCATTCAATCTGCACCTTCTGGACTCCTTGCTGAACCATGGTTAAAATTTTAGGAGAATTACAGCAAGTCCTCTAGGTGCCCAAATTTTTAGGATTTTTTTGGTAAATCCTAGATAAAAAGGAAATTGTTGTTTACAAAGCTTTATACAGCCCCTGCCCATCGGGGCTTGAAGAAATAGATGGGCTGCATGATGCTTCCACACAGAGCTGAAACTGCCGCCCACACGAGTACTGGTAAACTGCTTAGGGGATCTAAGCCTGCCCAGGCAAAGCGATGCGAGAGTCGGACCGTCCATGCTTATAAACCCTATTGGTTTCATTGGGCAGCAGGGCTTGAGATGTCATTTCATCTCAGTGTCGGGTAAAAGTCCCACAAAATTGGAAACGTTTCCAAAATGACCTTTACAGTGTTGACGGGGACGTTAAACCTCAAATCAAACAAACAAACAAAAAAAGCTTTATATCATTGTTCCTTATTCTTACTCTTACACAGATATTGAGGATTCTTTTTACAACCACCCCCGGTGTGAAAGAAATGATAAAAGAAAAATCAAATTTTCGTTGGAAAAATACCATTTTTAGAGCCATGAATAAATTTTTTTTATCACATTGGTCGATTACTTTAATGCGTATTTATATTATCATGTTGCTATGCATAAATTTATGAATTTAAAATACACCAAAACCTCGTTATAACACTTCATTGCAACTCTGTTTTGGATACAACATGGTTTAGTGATGTGTCTCAAAAATTTATAGATGATAAGGATATCAAAATTATATAGATTATATAGAAAGATGACCATAAATGGTTTTTTATCTCTTTTTTAGGATATACACAACAACCTCATTATAACTTGGGTTCGATATAACAGGGTTTTAGATAAAACAAGGTTTCAAGGTGGATCCAAAACATGTATAGATTATATAGAAAAATGACCATAAATGGTCATTTTTCTATATAATCTATACATTTTTGTTTGGATATAACACGGTTGTTTAACTAACACAGTGTCTGCATTGGACCCCATTTAATTTAATAGTAAAAGAGGTTGTGGTGTAAAACCCCTGTCACACCAGGGCTGCGTTCTCACGGCGTCCAAGAAAAATGCAGAACGCGGAGGTGCGCGCAGTACGATCGCAAACATCCCCGTAGCAACGCAGTGGCGTCGCCAGTAGACGCGTTGGGATCGCATAGAACGCCAAGCGACGGCGCGCATTTTGAGCATGCTCAAAACAAACGCCGTCGCTCGGCGTTCTGATCAGAGTGCAGTGAGGTCGCCGTAAGGTTGCCATAGCAGCGCAGTAAGGTCTCCTACAACGCTACAGGAGCTCGGCAGGGACGCACAGAGGTCTCCTACAACGCAATATAAGCTCCGCTTGTATAATTGATTAACTGATTGATTGCTGTGATATTGAACGTCCCAGTCAACACTGTATAGGTCATTTTGGAGACGTTGCTTCCAATTTTGTGGAACTTTTACCCGACTTTGAGATGAAATGACATCTCAAGCCCTGTCGCCCAATGAAACCAATAGAGTTTACACGTATAAGCATGTATACACCAATAGAGTTTACACGTATCTCGCACCGCTTTGCCTTGACAGGCTTAGATCATCTAAGGGGTTAACCAGTACTCGTGTGAGGTCGGTTTCAGCTCTGCGTGGAAGCATCATGCAGCCCATCTATTTCTTCCAGTCCTGATGGGAGGGGGCCGCCTGCTTGTATAAACAGTGGCTAGAGTAGAGTTTGATTGTGTACTGTCCCGAAAAACTTCTTCTGAGGTGACTCATTCCGGGTAAGGTAATGGCGGTGGACTTGCTCCTGCTTGCGGTGATTGCGATGGACTTGCTTCCGACGGCACAGGAGTACTGGTAAACCCCTAAGGGGGTCTAAGCTTGCCCAGGCAAAGGGGCGCGAGTTGAACCATCCGTGCTTATTAACCCTATTAGATTCATTGGGTGACAGAGATTGAGATGTCATTTCATCTCAATGTCGGGTAAAAGTCTCACAAAATTAGAAACAACGTCTCCAAAATGACCTATAATGTGTTGATGGACGTTAAACCTCAAATCAAACAAAACTGTTCGACTGATGAAGATGTCTGTTTATACTTTGAGAACGTCTTCAACATGTGAGCCCCGTAAAAGCGCAGTGCACGCATTGAGAGCGCCGTAAAAGCGCAGTGCACGCATTGTGAGCGCCGTAAAAGCGCAGAGGAAGCGCCATGAGAGCGCATACAATCGCCATCAAGAACGCCGCAGGATCGCGATAGATCGCCATGTAAGCTCCGTAGCAACGTCTTGGTCGCTGTAGGGACGCCATGACAAGTCCATGTTCACAAAAATATCCCATATTTCTTGCGATCTCGCGGCGTTCTGAAAATTAAACAACGCCGTCCCATCGCAGTGAAAACGCGGCATAGTGTGACAGGGGCTCAGACTTTTTGACTAACACAGGTTCTGCTTTTGACCCAAGCAGCTAGTGCAGTGTGTAATACGAGGGGGGGGGGAGAGTAACTTCATACCTTGATAGTTTCAATCATCCTGAGTTCAAAGACTTTCTTTTGATACAAGCCACCATAGAGGTCCTCTGTCATCATGATGTCATCCGCAAGCTGCTGGTGATGCCGCTGTAGAACACTTCTCTGCACTGAATTCATGATTTTTCTTTAATAATATGGCTTCTTAAAATTATCAAGTATTATTGTGATTTTCCTTTTTGATATCTGTATTTGTTTTTTTTTTGTTTTTTGGCTATTTTTTTAATATTTAAGGCCCCGCACTGAAAGTGTGGGTGCCCTATAGTCACTCTGTCCGTCCGTCTGTCTGTCTGTCTGTCCGTCCACAAATTTTTTCCTACTCCTCTGATAGCGCTGCCGGGGCCCTAGTCAGTTTCACTGACAGCTCTAGTTTTTTCTAGGGTTGACTATGTCTTCTTTACCTTGACCTTTGTAATAAAAACTATTGTTTTTATTTATTTATTTATTTTTTCCATTATTTTGTCATTTATCCTCCTCCTTTCACCATCGTACAAATCTCCATTTTCAATAAATTTAGAACACTGAACATTTTTAAGCCAATGAACACTTGTTTGTTAATTGCTGTAGTAAGCTCCTGTTTCATACATGTATCATTGGTGTCAGCATATGTATGTAAATTGCTCACTTTCACAGCTTCGTCAAAGCCTATCCAATTAACCTGCTCTTAGTTACTAATTGAAACAAATTATACTAACGTCACAGATTAAAATTTAAGCTTCTTAAAAATCTTTATTAGTGGAATATTTAATCCTTTTGAAAATTTCAAAAAATTGTATCACTGCATCAATTTCTTTTCTTTCTATTTCTCATCGTTAGCGAACGGCATTTTCTTGGCCAAGATGATATTATTTTTTCCAGTTGCTCAAATTTCATAAATATTTGGTGTGATGATTTTCACAATTATTTTAAATCAAGCTGTTTGATCATCTGTTTTGAGTATAATGTTTATAATCTTTGTTATTGCTACAATCAGGCCTCATGCGTAAGCTTTTATATTTTAACCACATAATTGGCGATAATCTACTTATCAATTGGCCTAATAACACGGCTCTCAGAATAAGACATTGATGGTTAAGATTTGAATATTGATCTTTTTATCATTTCCTAATGGGGTGATTGAGAAATGTTTCTTTTCTATATATGCATGATAAATAAGTCTTGTTCAGTAAATTACCATATTCTTTAAGACCAAAGTTTAATAAGTTGTTTTATTATCATTAAAATTGCATTAAATTGTCCGACCTCTTAAAATTTTTATTGCATTTATAGCTCTTAAAGCACATCACGCTAACAAGTCCATGAAATGAATACCTCACTAAACCCCATTTCATATAGAGAAAACGGGTTTACCGGGGTATACATTATTTTTCTTATTTCTGCTCCAAGACATAGGTTGTGGGTACTCGTTAGAACCACCTCAATGAGCATAGCATAACCTATGTTTGGAGTAAAAATAAGAAAAATATCACAAATTTTCATCAGAAAAATGTCTGTTTCTGAGAAATGAAAAATTGTACTATGCCTTAACCGTGTGCTATCATTATTTTACTAGAAAAGTTTGTAATGAGCATTCTTGCAAGCCCCAATTTATATACAAGTCAAAGCAATGACAGCACTTTTGGGTCATTTGTTTCTGAGCTGGGAAATTGGTCGCGAACCTAGAATTCGGTTGTTTTCTTTAGCACTTGAATTTCCGTACTTTTAGCAAACAGTTTAGACCCTGATCAACTGCAACGTTATGCGGCGTCTGATCAGGGTCTAAACTGTTTGCCAATATCCCAGTGCATTGGTCGAGCCAATGTTTTACAATATGCTTTCTTTTGCACAGCACCCTATGTCACATTGACAAGAATAGTGTGATTATTTTCTATAAATAATATAAGTTACCTGTATTTCCTATGAATCAGTGATATAGAGAATCTTACATGAGTGTTCATGTATTATTGAATTTATTAAACAAGTTGAGGAAAAGGGATAAAATGCGAGGCTTTGCCGAGCATTTTATCCCTTTTCCTCAACGAGTTTAATAAATTCAATAATACATGAGTACGAATGCAAGATTCTATTTATCATATGACATTTAAAACGCATTTTATTCACGATTGTGATTGTCAATATTCCGCCGTAAATAAACGCGACGTCGTTAACGACGTCGTATATGTAACGTTACGGGACGTATCTAGCTAATTTGCATATTTAATCCACTAGTGGATTATCGAAAATAATACATGGCGTTATTACACTCTCAGACGCGACGTCATATGATAAAGTCACGTAGACATCAGCACTGAGGAGCTTCTGGACTTAGTAACTTTGGGTCAAATGATAGAGTTTACAAGGATAATTATACACCCAAACCTCTGTATGACACTATTGTTGAGATCCAAAATCTGAAAGCGTGTTAGAAAAACAACCATGTTATTCATTACGATAACACACCCATGTGACATAATACATTTTTTCATTAGAGGTGGTTCTAACGAGCACCCACAACCTATGTTTGCAGTATAAATAAGAAAAACATCACAGATTTTCATCAGAAAAGTAGCCATTTTAGAGATGTGGAAAAAGCACTATGTCACATGGATGTGTTGTCATAATGAATTTAAGGGTTAACCTTTAACCTGCTGAATATTCAATTAAGCCACACCCATTTCTGACTTTGAACCAATCAGATGACTTGATGCAGTTTATTTCTTCATATTCATAAACTGAATGTCAAACAGTGTAGAACCTGATCAGATGGCTTCTTCAGAAGCCATCTGATCGTGATCTACAGTGTTCTCAAAGATAGGGCTTGTCGCCTACAGCAGGCTAAAGGTTAAACAAAAGTTTAAGTCTCAGTTCTACACTATTGCCCAGCCTTCTGATTCATCAACCAGTCTGTGCTTTGAGTGCTTTGATTATGACTTGAGGAGATATGTTGTGGGGGAGAATAAATATGTTAGCCAGCACATGACACAACCTGCAATGAAACCTATGACCAAAAACAAAAAAACATCTGCACACATTACGAAAACACGCCTATACAAATACATTGTAAATTTTACCACTGAAAAAACGAAAATTTTAAGATGAAAAAATTGTGATATTTTTCTTATTTCTGCTCAAAATATAGTTAGTAGGTACACTTTAAAAGCGCCTCATTGAGGTGTTTCTAACAAGTACCCACAGTCTATATTTTAGAGCAGAAAATCCCAGTTTCGGGTTCAAGTGGGTCAGAATTATATAAGCATGTTTATGTGATGCTTAGCAGTTCCCATGAGTGAGCTATCCAAAAATTAATAAGCGAAGACTCTGGCCAGACTTAATTGATGTGCAGGCTGATTTGAGTCTTCAATGGTTGTATAGGTTTTTATTTGTTTGCTTGAATTGAGGTTTAACATCCCCATCAACACTATTTAGGTCTTTTTGGAGTCTATAGGACTTTTACCAGACATTGAGATGAAATGACATCTTGCGTCCTACAACCCTAACAAACCCAGGGATCGTCTGACTCGCACCACTTTGCCTGAAATAGTATTAGACCTTCTAAGCTGTTTACCAGTACTCCCCGGCCCCCGCCCATCGGGGCTTCAAGAAATATATGGGCTGCATGATGCTTCCAGGCAGAGCTGAAACGAGTACTGGTAAACCGCTTAGAGGATCTACGCCTGCCCAGACAAAGCGGTGCAAGTCATACCATCCATGCTTTTAAACCATATTGTTTCATTGGGCTACAGGGCTTGAGATGTCATTTCATCTCAATGTCGGGTAAAATTCCCACAAAATTGGAAGCAAAGTCTCCAAAATGACCTATACAGTGTTGATGGGGACGGTAAACCTCAAATCAAACAAAAACCAGTACTCGTGTTTGGTCGGTTTCAGCTCTGTGTGGAAGCACCTTCTTGCCAAGAAAATTGCATCAAAAATGTTGTCTGTTTACGTCATTTGCTGCATATTGCAAACTTTAAAAACTTATTTTTGCATACAGGCAAACAGTGTGGATCCTGATTAGACTGCTTTTTGAGGAGCAGACTGATCATTAAGGAGCCATCTAGTCTGGGTTCACACTCTTTGCAACAATGACTTTCAGAATCAGAATCAGAATTGTTACTGGTGACACGTCAAATGACGTTCATACACCAGGACCTGTGATATGGGAAATTAGTACCTAGCTCTAACCAAAGTGGAAAACTTAGCGTCATCAGCACCTTCAGCCATCGAAATAATTGAATCGGGGACGGCAGACCAATCTCTAATGGTTCGGGGGAAGAACGATTCTTAATAAATGTCCGTTCTTGCAGTAAGGGTCTGAAACGTCATTGAATGGTGCTTTCTACAGTGCCTAGCTGGGGGAACAAGGTCATCTGTTGAATGCTGGCAGCACCCTTTAGAACTTTGTATAAGAGTATGAGCCTACTGTCTCTTCTCCTTTTTCTTGAGAGACTTCCATCTTAATTAGGGCCCCGCACTGAAAGTGTGGGTGCCCTATAGTAATCACTCTGTCTGTCCGTCTGTCTGTCCGTCGGTCAGTCCACAAATTTTCCTACTCCTCTGATAGCGCTGCCGGGGCCCTAGTCAGTTTCACTGACAGCTCTAGTTTTCCTAGAATTCCAGTCATGCTCCCAGTTTCAAAGCAGTAATTTCCTGTTACAAATCTAGCAGCTCTATTCTGAACTTTTTCAATTTCTTCATGAAGGACCACTCCGCTTGGGTCCCAAATGCAACTACCATATTCCAAGATTGGGCGAACAAGTCCCCTATATGCTGTCTCTTTCACATCCTGAGGACACTGATGAAGATTTCGCCTCAGGAAACCAAATGTTCTATTCGCCTTTGTACACATGTTGCTAATGTGTGTATTCAAGTAGCTCCTTGAGGTGTAGTCTGTTCTGGGTCCACTTTCGTTGCAACAATGACTTTTAAAGTAACCAGCAGACCACAAAGTAAATGACATTTGTAATGATTGGCATCTTATCTCATATCCTGCTATTCACAACAACCCTACCTTTGCAAACAGTGTAGATCCTGATCAGATGGCTTCTAGCCATCTGATCAGGATCTACACTGTTTGACATTCAGTTTGTGAATTTGCAGGAATAAATTATATCAAGCTATCTGATTGGTGCAAAGTCAGAAATTGGTGTTGCTTATTTAATTATTCAGTGGGATAAGTGTCAAGGGTTGAAATCAGCCTTTTATGTTTTGATACAATCCATTGACTTCCTTGGTCCATGAAATATGATATTTTGAAGATTGTGGATTATCTATGGATTGTTCCTGTACAGTTATGCAATGTCATCATGAATTGGCTTTTTATTTAACTTTAAATCGCAAGTCACGACTGTTGTGAACATCATTTTTAAATGTTTTTATGCTCCCCGAAGAATTTCGAGGGAGCATATAGTCACCACTTGGTCCGTGCGCCCGTCCAGCTCTTGTCCACGCGAATTCTCAGAAACTACTGGTTGGATTTCAATGAAATTTGATGGGAATATTAAGTATCGAAGGTGGATGCGTATATCACCTGAGTGTTTTGGTTCGATGATTTTTCCAACAGTTATGGCCCTTTGATGAATTCTGCATGAACATATAGGGTACTGTTCGTGTCCACGCGTATTCTCAGCAACTACTTGCAGAAATTCAAAGAAACTTCAATGGAATCTTAAGTAGCGATAGGGGATGGGCATATTATCTGTGCTATCTGGTATGATGATTTGTCACAGAGTTATGGTACTTTGTTGAAAGCTGCAGTGTAAGGTCACTGTGGCTATTTTTAGAAAAACTTTGTCATCACTGGTGCCTACATTTATTGATGGATTTTAATATAACTTCACACAAATGTTGGGTATGATAATATCTTGAGCATGTTGGACTTTCAGGGTCCTGGACTCAAGGTCAAGGTCACTGTGGCTATTTTTAGAAAAACTTTGTTTTTGCTCTAGTGCCTACATTTATTGATGGATTTTAACCCTTTTTGTACCAAATGGACTCTTCTTCCTTGTATATAGCAGGAGTTCATTTCAAGATTTAGGGGTGACAGGTTGTGTTTTCATCAAAATTTATTTGGAAAACGACTGAACTTTTAGCAAACAGTGGAGGCCCTTATCAGTCTGCGGCGTCTGATCTGGGCCTACACTGTTTGCCAACTACCCATTTTGTGGTTTCCGGTACAAAATGGGTTAATATAATTTCACACAAATGTTGAGTATGAACATATCTCGAGCAAGTTCAACTTTCAGGGTCCTGGGCTCAAGGTCAAGGTCACTGTGGCTATTTTTAGAAAAAAACTTTGTCATCGCTCTAGTGTTGTCATTTGCTGATGGATTTTAATATAACTTCACACAAATGTTGGGTATAATAATATCTCGAGCAAGGTTAACTTTCAGGATCCTGGGGTCAAGGTCAAGGTCACTATGGTTATTTTCAGAAAAAAAAAACTTTGTCATCGCTCTAGTGCCTACATTTATTGATGGATTTTAATATAATTTCACATAAATGTTGGGTATGATAATATCTCGAGCAGATTTGACTTTCAGGGTCCTGGGCTCAAGGTCAAGGTCACTGCCGCTATTTTTAGAAAAAAACTTTTGTCATTGCTCTAGCGTCGTCATTTGCAGATGGATTTTAATATAGCTTCACACAAATGTTGGGTATAAAAATATCTCGAGCATGTACGAATTTCTGGATCCTGGGCCCAAGGTAAAGGTCACTGTGGCTATTTTTAGAAAAAACTTTGTCATCGCTCTGGTGCCTACATTTATTGATGCATTTTAATATAATTTCACACAAATGTTGGGTATGATAATATATCGAGCAAGTTTGACTTTCAGAGTCCTGGGCTCAAGGTCAAGGTCAAGGTCACTGGCTTTTTTTAGAAAAACTTTGTCATCGCTCTAGCGTCATCATTTGCTGATGGATTTTAATATAACTTCCCACAAATGTTGGGTATAATAATATCTCGAGCAAGTTCGACTTTCTGGATCCTGGGCCCAAGGTAAAGGTGACTGTGGCTATTTTTAGAAAAAACTTTGACATCGCTCTGGTGCTTACATTTATTGATGGATTTTTAGCTCACCGTCACGTAGTGACGAGGTGAGCTTTTGGGATCACTTTTCGTCCGTCGTCCGTCGTGCGTGCGTCCGTGCGTCCGTCCGTCCGTGCGTGCGTCCGTAAACAATTCTTTAAACGACATCTCCTCCTAAACCACTGATCGGATTTTGACCAAACTTCACAGGAATGATCCTTAGGTGGTCCCCTTTCAAAGTTGTTCAAATGGTTTCGGTCCGTTGCACATCTAGGTCATAGGAGCCAAAAACAGATTTTTTTCACCAAAAACTTAAAAAATCTTCTTCTCTGAAACCACAAGGCCCAGGTCTTTGATATGTGGTATGAAGCTTCATCTGGTGGACCCCTACCAAGATTGTTCAAATTATAGTGCTGGGGCCAAAAATGCCCCCGCTCCGGGGCCCTTTGGTTTTACATGGGCTTATATAGAGAAAATCTTTAAAAATCTTCTTCTCTGAAACCGTAAGGCCCAGGACTTTGATATTTGGTATGAAGCTTCATCTAGTGGACCCCTACCAAGATTGTTCAAATTATAGTGCTGGAGCCAAAAATGCCCCCGCTCCGGGGCCCTTTGGTTTTACATGGGCTTATATAGGGAAAATCTTGAAAAATCTTCTTCTCTGAAACCGCAAGGCCCAGGTCTTTGATATTTGGTATGAAGCTTCATCTAGTGGACCCCTACCAAGATTGTTCAAATTATAGTGCTGGGGCCAAAAATGCCCCCTGCCCAGGGCCCTTTGGTTTTACATGGGCTTATATAGGGAAGAGCTTTAAAAATCTTCTTCTCTGAAACCGTAAGGCCCAGGTCTTTGATATTTGGTATGAAGCTTCATCTAGGGGACCCCTACCAAGATTGTTCAAATTATAGTGGGGTCAAATATGCCCCCGCTCCGGGGCCCTTTGGTTTTACATGGGCTTATATAGGGAAAATCTTTAAAAATTTTCTTCTCTGAAACAATAAGTCCCATGTCTTTGATATTTGGTATGAAGCTTCATCCCACACGGCCATGGTCCTTCTCCCCCCCCCCCCCCCCCCCCCACTCCGGGACCCTTTGGTTTTAAATGGGCTTATATAGGGAAAATCTTTAAAAATCTTCTTCTCTGAAACCGCAAGGCCCAGTTCTTTGTATTTGGTATGAAGCTTCATCTAGTGGACTCCTACCAAGATTGTTCAAATTATAGTGCTTGTTCTAAAAATGCCACCGCCCCGGGGCCCTATGGTTTTACATGGGCTTATATGGGGAAAATCTTTAAAAATCTTCTTCTCGGAAACCCCAAGGGCCAGGTCTTTGCTATTTGGTATGAAGCTTCATCTAGTGGACCCCTACCAAGATTGTTCAAGTTATAGTGCTAGGGCCAAAACTGCCCCCGACCTGGGGCCCTTTGGTTTTACATAGACTGATATAGAGATATTCCTTAAAAATCTTCTTCTGAAACAGCAAGGCCTTGGTCTTTGATATTTGGTGTGAAGCTTCCTCTAGTGGACCTCTATCAAGATGGTTTAAATTATAGCCCTGAGGCCAAAAATGCCCCCGCCCTGGAGCCATTTGGTTTTATATAGGCTTATGTAGGGAATATCTTTAATAAAAATCTTCTTCTCTGAAACCGCAAGGCCCAGGTCTTTGATATTTGGTATGTAGCATATCTAGTGGACCTTTGCCAAGATTGTACAAATTATAGCCTTTGTTGATATTTGGTATGAAGCTTCACCTTTTTAGACGTCTCTGAACATTATGCACATTATAGCCCTGGGGTTAATAATGGCCCTCCCCGGGTCCCACTTGTTACTCTATGGATCAGGTGAGCGATCCAGGGCCATCATGGCCCTCTTGTAATATAATTTCACACAAATGTTGGGTATGATAATATCTCGAGCAAGTTTGACTTTCAGGGTCCTGAGGTCAAGGTCAAGGTCACTGTGGCTTTTTTTTTAGAAAAACTTTGTCATCGCTCTAGCGTCATCATTTGCTGATGGATTTTAATATAACTTCCCACAAATGTTGGGTATAATAATATCTCGAGCAAGTTCGACTTTCTGGATCCTGGGCTCAAGTACAAGGTCACTGTGGCTATTTTTAGAAAAACTTGCTTGAGGCAGAAATCTTTCCAACTGTAAACAGAGTTCCATTGCACACAGCCTTTCAACCTCTCACCATTCTGATATGACTGAAATACTGCTTAAAAGGATTTAAGATCACAAGTCATCCATCTACATCAGAGTTGCAGATAAATTGGATCAAAGTGAAAGAAGCTAGTCTTGGCAGATGGTCAAAATGACCTTTTTGACAGTCAAGGGGATAGGATCAGATCCATTTTCGAACCTGTCTGATATTTTATATGTATGTAAAGGCACCCAATATGGAACCATACCTGGAGAATTGCCTCTGTGTACAAGAGTAAGTTTTCAATAATTTGTATTAAACGGTTTTACCCAATTAATATAGCTAAACTACCACCCAGGATCTTGGGGTATGGAATTGTACCTGAAGACACTTCCTTTCATTTATTCCGATTTTTGTGTTGCTGATGTTTGTATGACAGTGCCATCAGGCAAGCTAATCTGTCCACCGACAGGTTTTGTTATACTCCATTTTGAGAAGTACAGTGAGTATACACAGTACACCGCTCTTTAACTAGGATAATGTTTCCTGTTCCGACTATTGCACCTTCGGGGAGCATCCATCGGTTTCACCGATATTCTTGTGTTTTTTTTTTCTGTTGGGAGAAAATCAGGCTTGACATTTCATGCGAGTTATATTGCAGCAGATGATTCACATGAAATGTCAAATCAGTTTTCTCTGTCTAAAAACACGAATATCATCAGCTTCATAATTTTTTTTCTTGGTGCTTTAACCCTTATCCTGCTGAATAAATTGTTGAAAGACACACCCATTTGTGACTATCCACCAATCAAATCACACCACAGTCTCATTGTAAGACTTTTATTAATTGATTACCCTGTAATACACCAGGTCAACCAATATTCAAAAATCATAAATCATGTTTTTAATTGTGTTAACTAATAAAATTGTCATTAATCAAGTAATTTCGTATTGGCCCAGTTACAGGTCCTAGGTCAGCTGTATTGGCCTTGGCCTTCGGCCTCGGGCCAATACAGCAGACCGCGGACCTGTAACAGGTCCAATACGAAATTATTTGATTAATAACATTATATTATAAAAGGGTTTTGGATATAACACAGTTTCAAGATGGATCCCAAAAATGTATAGATTATGTAGAAAAATGACTACAAATGGTCTTTTTCTGTATAATCTATACATTTTTCTTTAGATATAACATGATTGTTAAAACCCCTGTCACACCAGGGCTGCATTCTCACGGCGTCCAAGAAAAATGCAGAACTTCAAGGTGCGCGCCGTACGATCGCAAACATCAATGTAGCAATGCAGTGGCATCGCCAGTAGGCGCAGTTGGATCGCATAGAACGCCAAGCGATGGCGCGCATTTTGAGCATGCTCAAAACAAATGCCGTAGCTCGGCGTTCTGATCAGACCGCAGTGAGGTCGCCGTAAGGTTGCCATAGCAGCGCAGTAAGGTCTTCTACAATACTACAGGAGCTCAGCAGGGGCGCACAGAGGTCTCCTACAACGCCATATAAGCTCCGCTTATATAATTGATTAACTGATTGATTTGGTGCTTAACGTCCCAGTCAACACTGTATAGGTTGTTTTGGAGACGTTGCTTCCAATTTTGTAGGAATTTTACCCGACATTGAGATGAAATGACATCTCAAGCCCTGTCGCCCAATGAAACCAATAGAGTTTACACGTATAAGCATGGACGGTCCGCTCGCACCGCTTTGCCTGGGCAGGCTTAGATCCTCTAAGCGGTTTCCCAGTACTTGTGTGAGGTCGGTTTCAGCTCTGCGTGGAATCATCATGCAGCCCATCTATTCCATTGGGTGACAGAAATTGAGATGTCATTTCATCTCAATGTTGGGTAAAAGTCCCACAAAATTAGAAGCAACGTCTCCAAAAGGATCTATAATGTGTTGATTGGTTTGTTTGTTTGTTTGATTTGAGGTTTAACGTCCCCGTCAACACTGTAAAGGTCATTTTGGAGACATTGCGTCCAATTTTGTGGGACTTTTACCCGACATTGAGATGAAATGACATCTCAAGCCCTGTCGCCCAATGAAACCAATAGGGTTTATTAGCATGGACGGTCCGCCTCGCACCGCGGTTCCTGGACAGGCTTAGATCCTTTAAGCGGTTTACCAGTACTAGTGTGCGGGCCAGATTCAGCTCTGCGTGGAAGCATCATGCAGCCCCTATATTTCTTCAAGCCCCTATGGGCGGGGGCTTAATGTGTTGATTGGACGTTAAACCTCAAATGAAACAAAACTCTTCGACTGATAAAGATGTCTGTTTACACTTTGAGAACGTCTTCAACATGTGAGCGCCGTAAAAGTGCAGTGCACGCATTGTGAGCGCCGTAAAAGCGCATTGCATGCATTGTGTGCGCTGTATAAGTGCAGTGCAAGCATTGTGAGCGCCGTAAAAGCGCAGAGGAAGCGCCGTGAAAGCGCATACAATCGCCATCAAGAAAGCCGCAGGATCATGATAGATCGCAATGTAAGCTCCGTAGCAACGTCTTGGTCGCTGTAGGGACGCCATGACAGGTGCATGTTCACAAAAATATCCCATATTTCTTGCGATCTCGCGACGTTCAGAAAAATTCAACAACGCGGTTCCATCGCAGTGAAAACGCGGCATAGTGTGACAGGGGCTTTAGCTTACACAGTTTCAGCTTTGGACCCTGACAGGGTTGTGGTGTACTTGATATAATGTATTCTGCATGGATGGTTGACAACTTTGCTTCCCGCTTTAATTGCACGCTGGTGGGTTAGGCCTCAGATTCTATGACAGTTCCAGCGTAAAGGCTTACTGAGAATTAGAATTTAATTTAATGTAATGTTGGTGCCTGATGCTCTGTCTCTGGTTGGGCCCACTGGAGTCTAACTGTTGGTTTTCTTTTGCTCCAGCATTTCAGTGGTTTCTTGCTGTTGAGTCCTCACTGTTGTTTCAACTTTGTGGTTGTTTGATTTTTGTGTTCTTGGAGATGTTGCACTGATGAGTTAGGAGGCCTTATGTGGATGAACGATTTATTTGTCTAAATCGCGACGGATGTAAGGGCCAGGATTGCGGCCACGTGCAATCGATTGAAGAAATAGATGAGCTGCATGATTCTTCCCCGCAGAGCTGAAACCGACCGCACATGAGTACTGGTAGTCAACTTATATCTAAGCCTGGCCAAGTAAAGTGGTAAGATTCGGCCCATCAATGCATATAAACCCTATTGGTATCATTAGGCGGCAGGACTTGAGATGTCATTTCATCTCAATGTCGGGTAAAAGTCCCATAAAATTGGAAGCAATGTCTCCAAAATGACCTATACAGTGTTGACAGGGACGTTAAACCTCAAATCAAACGAACATCTGTGTAGGTAAGCAGGCTGGTTTGAGTCTAACCTAGTTAAAAACCCCAA
The DNA here is from genome assembly GCA_963580285.1 of Lucinisca nassula. Taxonomy (NCBI): domain Eukaryota; kingdom Metazoa; phylum Mollusca; class Bivalvia; order Lucinida; family Lucinidae; genus Lucinisca; species Lucinisca nassula. The sequence goes on from OY757020.1 coordinate 100,438,651, forward strand.
AGACAGGTTTTCTCTTCACAGGGTTCATATGTCATTAGCCAAGGGGATAAGAGCGCTGACTATCATTAGGTCTGTCACTGCTGTGGTTTGAGCCTGGCTCCAGCCACATGTGAGACACCAAGTTCTGCAGTGGAAGGTCAGGTGGTTTTTCTGTGGGTACACCGGTTTTCGACCACCTGATTAACAATCGGCTAGATATAAGTGAATTAATCTTGAAAGGGCAGTAAAACCAAAAAACAATCATATGTCATTAATGCCTTATCTGTAGTAGGTGCCCATTTCAAAATTTAGGGGTGTCAGGTTGTGTTCTCTTTAAAATTTATTTGGGAAATGGTTGAACTTCTTGGTAACAGTGTAGGTCCTGATCAGACGGCACATCTTGTGGCAGCTGATCAGCTAACAGTGTAGGCCTTAACCTGTGCCACATCGTGTTAATAATGGATTAACCCATTTTGTGCAGGAACCCCCCAAAATACGGTATTCGACCTGTTTACCGCACATGCTCCTATAAGCGCACACCCAAGCTTTTTCATGAAAAAATACACAAGCGCACACTCTACAGTAACCTCCCAACAAATTCATATTGAGTTTTGCTGCATCTTTGACCCGGACAATCATATGTATATGTGGTTAACCCCTATGCTGAAATTCAACTCTATAAAAATAATCATATTGGAAGCTTTTTTTCGTAATTTTTTCGTATTGAGTGTGCGCTTATTAGGTAGATTTTTCACCACAATATTTTCATACATTTTTGAAAAAACTAAGCGCACGGTGCGGTAAATAGGTTGAATACGGTAGGTAATAAGCAAACACTGCAGGCCCAGCTCAGATGGGGCAGAATGCAGCATCCAAACAGGGCCTACACTGTTTGCAAAAGGTTCAGCCATTTTCCAAATAAATTTTGAAGAAACCACAACCTGACATGGTCTTGTGCTATATATAAGGTACAAGAAATCATTCAGTATAAAATGGATTAAACATTTAAAGAGTAGTGGCTTAATTACTACTAAAGGTAAAAAAAAAATTGTTTGAATTTCATAAATTTGGCATTGATGTTTGGCAAATAGCTGTGGCATTGACATGGTATAGATCTGTATCTTGTGGGAAACCTGTGTGAACTTCAGGGGATTGGATACAATTTCAAGGAAGACAACTCTTCACATTACTCTTACAGGTCCATGCATTGATCACCACTTTATAAAGAAAACTGGGGTTAACAGGGGTATACATATTTTTTCTTATTTCTGCTGTAAGACATAGGTTGTGGTTACTCAATTCTGCTGTTAGACATAGGTTGTAGGTGCTCGTTAGAACCGCCTCAATGAGGCGGTTCTAATGAGCACCCACAACATATGTTTAGAGTAAAAATAGGAAAAATATCAGGAATTTTCATCAGAAAAAGACCCGTTTTGGAGATATGACAGAATGCACTATAACACACGGTTCAGTTTGGTTGCAATATGTTTGATGTCCCAGGTCTAATTAGATTAGGCTGAGCGCCAATACAGCTTATCGAGGACCTGTAATTGGGCCAATATGAAATTACTTGATTGATAAGATCATATTATTAATTGACTAGCTTGTATTAATTGGAGGTCATCCATATCAACAGCAGGTCAACCAATGTTAACCCTTATCTTGCTGTTCACAACAACCCCTATCTTTGCAAACAATGTAGAACCAGATCAGATGGCTTCTGAAGAAGCCATCTGATCAGGATCTACACTGTTTGGCATTCAGTTTATGAATTTGTTGCAATAAATAACATCAAGTAATTTGATTGATTGATAGACAGAAATGGGTGTGGCTTAAATGAATATTCAGCAAGAATAGGGTTAACTGGAGGTCAAGTGATATTAGCAGTGTTCAATCTAGGCTGCGCCATTGCGCCCTGGGCCCGCTTTTTACATGAGGGGCGCACTAGAGATCACTCAATGGGCCCGTCGGGCGCAACTGTAGAAGTTAGAGACTGTTTCTTCTTGAGTTCATTTTTGCGATTTTCTCGCGGTTTTTCGGCTGCCTGTTGCGTATTGTTGAGTTGATAAAAAAACCGCATGTTGCCTGATCAAAATAACTTAGAAAAACATTTTGTTTCATCTGTTTAACCAGTAACAATTCTTATTTTTACAAACCCAAATCGACGTTTTGTTTACCGGGGATGCGGCCATCTTCGGTATACTTGTGTCCGCCGTGCGGCTTACGCCAAATTCGTGTGCGCCGTGCGGCTTACGCTAAATACCGGACCGAATTACCGCAATATACCGCTATTTATTATAGAGTTCTTCTCTTCTAGAAATATTTTTAACGGCATTCATTAAGATAAAATAAACATTTAGCACTTGAGCAAGACACTTTATCCAATTTGTTTTGCTGGTTAAATGAGGTAATGAGCAAATGTGACCAACTCAGTATTAGAAGATGGATAGATAAACTAAATAGATTTTGTCTGTGCTGTTAAACTTGTTTTGTGTCCATTTTTATCTTGCAGCTAAAACCATAAGATAAATCTGGTAACTTTATATAGTATAATTTAAGGGCCCCCTAAATTTCCAAATGGCCCCCTTTTCCAAGGCCTGTGGGCCCAGAGGGCCCCGAAACCCCAAATCCTGGATTGAACACTGTATTAGGCTGAGGTAAAAAATCACAAAAACAAATGTCCAGTGAAGACTTTTATTTGTCCACATAAGTCTGCTCACTGTCAGCATGAGATCATTTATGCCCCCTATCACACTTAATAGACATACAGGCTAGTGAGCCGGCCTCGGTAGCTCAGTAGGATGCGCATCTGACTGGTGATCAGGAGGATGTGGGTTCAATACCTGCCGGGATCAGCAACATTGTTTCGTGGAGATTGATCATGAAATCTTTTCTACAGTCATTCTCCCCTTCCGCTGATTCAAGAAGGGCAGTTGTCACTTTCTGGCAAAAGAATGTGCACTGTACTGGTTAACTGCATATGTATAAGCCTGCCCAGGAAAAGTGTGGCTAGGTAAACTGACCGGCTCAAAAATGACCTAAAATAGTGTTGACTGGGCCCTTAAAATCCAAAACAAACAAAACACGCCTATATAATTTTGACCCCCTTAACCCTTATCCTGCTGAATATATTGATTAAGTAACACTCATAACCAGCTATCAGCCGATCAGATTACTTGATATCTTATTTTCATTCAATTCACAAACTGCATGATAGTGTAGATCCTGATCAGATGGCTTCTTAGAAGCCATCTGATCTGGACCTACACTGTTTGCAAGAAGGGTTAAACCCCACTTTTAAGTAGTAAAACAATGGTTTACAGGGGTATATTTCTGCTCAAAAACAGAGATTGTGGGTACTTGTTAGAACCGCCTCAATCTATGTTTTGAGCAGAAAAACGAAAAATATCATAATTTTTTATCTGAAAATTTTCAGTTTTGGTAGTAAAAATTTTCAATATATAATATAATAAAAACCGTTAATTAGTACTTATAATGACGTTAAGTTGTTTCCCTTGACAACGTCGCCATATTATCTCAAAACCTCTTGATAATGTTTCACTACTGAAAGCACTTGAGGAATAAAACAAAATGTAACGTGTTGTGGTGTTTCAGATTTTTCTTTTTATATTTCCACCTGTATTGTGGAGCCCTTCCTTAGGATCTCCAGCTATAATATAATATATATATAATATATGGATAGGCCTGTTTCGTAATGAGAGTCAAGTTTTCTTATGGCACGGCTTCTAATAAACCTCAAGACACCATGAAAAATTGCATCTGAAAAAGTTGTCTACCATAAAAGCCCTAAAATTTCGGACTTGCTTTAATTTTCCTAAAATTTTAATAAATTTGTTTCATGATCCAGTAAGGAGTCCAAAAGGTGCAGACAGAAAGGCAAACAGTGTAGACCCTGATCAGACTGCAGTCTGATCTGCACTGTTTGCCTAGGCCTATCTGCCACAATATTTAGGATCATTACTGTATTTATGTTGTAACAGGCAACTAATGTGGACTTTTATCAGACTTCACCTAAAGGAGCAGTTTGATCAGACTCCACACCGCTTGCAACAGTGACTTTTATTAAAGTATCCAGCAAACAACAAAACAGATGGCAATTGTGGTGATTGGAGTCTTAAAGGATAATGACAATTTGCTCAAAATAGAGAATATGACTTCTGAAACAGCCTCTCTGAAGTTTTACAAAAGAAATTGTTAAATGCATTAGGATTTCATTACTATCAGATTTTATTTCTTTCTGAAAGAAAACTTGGGTCTGGAAGACACCAAATCAAAACTAGATGTTTGATGCAAATTTAAGGACGTTGTGCGTCTTGGAGCTCCAGCATAACGTGTGGTTCTTTTTCTAGTTGCTTGTAACAGCTGTTGTGGTTGCAGCAACAGTGCTTGGGTTCTCTCCCGTTCCAGATCTTTAATTCTCTGTGTCAACTCTTCTGTTCTCTTTTCTCCCTCTTGCTTAATTTGTTCAAGTTCTGATCTTAGGTCTCTGTTTTCTGTTTCATAATTTGCATTCTTTTGTTTTAGATTATTAATATTTTTCATTTCTTGAGAAATATTATACATATCATTAACCATACTGTTCTTTTCTCTCTTTTCTTTCTCCAACTGTTGCATTAAGCCATCTTTGGCCTCTATCAGTTGCTGAATTTGTGTTTCAATAGGCACTTTGGGATCCTGTTCTCCAAGAGATTTATACACTTGATCTAATGATGTTTCAGCATTGTCCACTCTCCTCACAAGTTGATCAATTTCTTCATGTACCATTGCTAATGTTGTCTGACCAAACTCCTCCTGTGTAGGGCTGCCAGTCTCTGTTTCATTCTCTTTATTGATTTTATGTAGTTTCCAGAAGAGTTCTTCAAGTATTTTGTCTTCGTCTGTATCATTTACATCAGTATCATTGTCTGTATTTTCTGTTTCTTCAGTTTCTGTGATGCCTGCATCTGCTTCACCCCTGCTTCCCTGTATGCTTGGATCTTGGTACAAAACTTCATCATCACTTTCAAGATTTTCTTCCTCACTTTCATGGCCAAGATGAAAGCTGTCGTGGGAAATTCTTCTGTCGAGAGGAAAAGGACTGCTTGCAGTGTGGATGTAGCGTCTTGATGGCAACAAAGCTTGGATGGGGCTAAGGCAGGCATCTGTTTTATGCCCACTGTCCACATCTCCTATTAATCTTGAATGTCTGTTGTCTGCAAAGTCACCTGTTTGTCCATCAGTCTCATCTTGAGCAGGTTCAAAGTCTTCAGAGAAGAATGTTGTAGGAGCTCTATTATATGAATCTTGTGTACTTCTGCTGGTCTGACGTGTGGAGGCAAGTCGTTTTGGAAAAGTCTCACGAGGCGTGGGTGGAAATGATAGTTGCAGCTGTCGAGGAGTTCTTGCACTGTCAACTGAATAAGAAAGACAACATAATGATGATGAAAACTAATGTGTAATGAACTCTTTAGGGGATGGTTTGGTCGTTTGTTTGTTTGTCGACCCAAAGTTACTAAGTGCAATAGCTTTATGCCCTACCCTGAAGCTTTTTCATCCTCAATTTCTGCTGAAAAAAAAACATTTATTGTGTGCATTTGGTAGAACCAGTTTCATGAGGCAGTTGTAGCTAGCACTAAGGCTGGCATGTTTAATCGGATAACCAATCAATCAGTCGATAAATTCCACAAAAATGATTACCATTACTATTTCCTAATAATAGATTATTTGATTTCTGTTTCTGATACATTGAGTTTTTTTGACATATCGGTTCCTTACCATACTTGTTATAATATTTGAATAAGTACAATTTAATCCCCTATGTGTCTAAAATAGCTGGATGGTCTAGACTGTTTGCCCTAGGCCTCTCTGTCCGAATAATTACGGCAAAGTAGAGTATATGGTATATGCTCAGACAGTTAGCCAAGAAGGTAAAACTATGACCAAATCTTCATTGATTACTAATCAATTATTGATCACAATGGCGAACTTTTAATCCATTATTTTTTCAACTCTGATTAGGCAGCACTAGCAAGCACTCATGACCTGTGTTCCAAGCAGAAACAAAAAAGAAATTTCTTAGTTTTAAATTTCAAAACCTCAAATCAAACAAAAAGAAAAAAAAATTGCTATAGAAGCTACCCTGCTGGAGTAGGTCTGAAATTTTTTTTCCTCCTATTACACTTGCCTACCTATTTTCTCTTCAATTTCTAGCTTTTCTTTATATGTCTCTTCTAGTCTGTCAGCTAGCCATTTGTAATCTTCTCTGAGAATAGTAATGAACTTGGAGAATGCATCAGGGCCACGTTTCTGTAGAAGTTCCAACAGTCTGTGAGTTTTGTCTCTCATTGTTCTCTGGCTCTGAGGAAAATATATATATATATTTATTTATTTATTTATTGGGATCTGTAGAAAGTAGATTTACAGTTAAGTGTCAATAACTCAAAGACTGATGGCTCATTTACTATGGCTAAATTGAACTCATTCCTGAGCTCCAAGGGAATTCATCATATTTTTGCTCAGAATCATAGATTGTGGGAACACATTGGAACTGCCTAGCTGATGCGTTTCTAACACCTACTCACCTACCCACAATCTATGTTTTGAGAAACATAGATTGTGGGGACCTATTAGAGGTGGTTCTAATGTGTACCCACCATCTCTTTTTTAGCAAAAGTGTGAACACTGAATCTACCAGAATTTTTTATCTGAAAAATCTCATTTTTTTTGGTGGTAAAATTTTCAATATATTTGAATAGGCACATTTTTATAATGCTTTCTATAGTTCCTGACAACAAGGGCTGTGCCAGCCCCGTGAAATTGTGATTGACTCAATATAGTTTTAAAAGTGTGGACTGGAATTGGAGTGTTCCTTTTCAAAGTAAACTACTTGTATTGTCCCAGAATTTTAAGTTCTTGATTTCACTGTCTGTCAGTAAGCCAGAAAATTCCTGATCTTTAAGTGGAATTGATGTACCCGTATTTGTGTTCATATGTTTATTTTATTTTTTTTTGTCTGTTTGGAGTTTAATGCCCAGTCAACAATATGCCTGTTTAATGCCCAGTCAACACTATTCGGTCATATTGAGCCTATCTGTTTACGCGACCACATGACAACCTCCTCCGTAGCTCTGTTGGCTGAAGCAAAAATAAGAAAAAAAATATATACAGGTATATATCACTACTTTTTGTAGCAGAAGTCTATTTTGTTTGTTTGTGCCAAGGTTTTACATTCCCTGCCAACACTACAATATAATAAACATGTTTTTAGGTCATTTTGGAGATGTTGCTTCTGATTGTGTGGAACTTTTACCCGACATTGAGATGAAATGACATCTGAAGCCCTTCCACCCAAAGATAGCACTAGGATTTAGGGGATGGTCCAACTCCCACCACATTGCCTGGGCAGGCTTATACCCTCTCAGCGGTTTACCAGTACTCAAAAATTTGGTCAGTTTCAGTTCTGTGCAGAAGCACCATGCAGCCCAGTCTATTTCTCCAAGCCCGATGGGCAGGGGCTGAAGGTCTATTTTGAGCTGTGGAAAAAAAAGCATAATGTCACAAGTGTGTCCCAGTAATTTCTGCTTTCTATATCAGTGTTATTATGAGGTTTATGAGTACTTGTCTTACACCGCAGCTTCTTACCTTTATGTCCTCAATCATTCCTGTGGTAAATAATTTCTCTCTCATCATCTTAGCCAGTAGGTCCTCTTCCAGGAATAAATCATCAACTATTTCTCTCCTATGAGTTTGTATAGCTGATTTCTCTCTTCGATGCATTTTGAGAACTTTTTAGTTTTCTTCCGCTTTCAGTTTTATTGAGTTGTCTTGTTTTCTGCTTTAATTCCTTTCTGTCTTGATTTCTTTGATTTTTACTACTGCATTTGTTTGTATTAAATTTTATTGTTTTAAGTCAACTTCATTTGCCTATATTAGAAGTTTTGTTAATATGATTTTACCTTTATACTATTGAAATTATGATGTGCTTCAATGTGCTAAAATGTATTTGACCATGTAACTGTTTATTGAAAACTGTTAGATTGAAAAGAAACACTTAATTTTCCTCCTTTAGTGGTCGAAATATTTACAGTATTTATTTGTAGCTTTCCTTTTGAAAATAACAGAGATAAAATTTTCACAAGATAACCTGGCAAGGAAGGACAGCTGACTGTCTGTATGAGCAGACTTGTTTGTGGACTATATAAATATGGTGCCAAATTTGATGACAAATGTTCACCTTTAGAGGTGAGTCATATGATGTAACGTTTTTTAGACAAACTAGGTCTTTTTTCAAGTCTGGCATTGAGATGAGCTACAGTCTGGTGACAAAATATACTTGAAAAGTTGAAAAAAAAGACTATTCCAGTAGAAAATAATGAACTACCTGTATTTGGTTGACTATATTAACTCTTGTCCTGATGAACTCCCTTTTGTAAATTGGAAACAGACAAAGCCTACTGGAACAAAAGCCAACAAGGACAGAAATAGAAGTAGAGGCAATGATCAGGAATCGATACAATTAACCCACAGCTCCCATCAGAGACACCAAAGGGAAAGAAATACAAACATGAAGCAACAGACCCCAACAGAAACACCAACAGCGGAAAGCCAAAAGGACAGTTGCTTTCCCACAAAATGGCCAAAAGGCTATCCAAAATAAAATAATATTAGCGACACAAACATCTAAAGACAAACCATAACAAAAATAAACCGTGACAGAAGAACCGCCTTGGAACGGTCAGCGGAAACGAATTCCATTGTGGGGGGGGGGGGGCTTAAATCGATTTTACGTGGCCACAATCTTCGCCCGTACTTCCATCGCGATTAAGACAAATAATTTGTTCAGTCCGCATGAAGGCCTCCTAACTTATCAGTGCAACATCTCCATGAACACAAAATCAAACAACCACAGAGATGAAGCAAGGGTGAGGACTCGGCAGCAAGAAACAACAGAAATGCTGGAGCAAAAGAAAACCAACAGTTAGACTCAGATGGGCCCGACCAGAGACAGAGCATCAGGTACCAACCAACATAAGCCTTTACGTTGGAACCGTCATAGAATCTCAGGCCTGACCCACCGGCGTGCAATTAAAGAGGGAAGCAAAGTTGTCAACCATGATTGGGTTAACTGCTAGAAAGCCTGCTGGACAAATTCCCACTGGACAAAATCCCACTGCTAATTTGGCCTGGAGGACAAAAGCGCACTGCTTATGAAAAATTCTCGATTAACTCTTATCTATCTATCTATTTTCGGGTTTCACCTTAACCCCAGGAGGGGACACAGAGGGTGTATATTACATACACTCCAGTGCTGAATTAATATAAATTAAATTATCTACACCCATAGATGACTATTAGCCAATCAAATTACTTCATACAATAAATTTATTTATTTCACAAGCTGCATAACAAGCTGTGTAGACCCATCTGATTTGGATCTACATTGTTTGCAAAAGTAGGGGTTGTCATATTCAGCAGGATAAGAGTTAAATGCATAATTACCGTATTCGCCCTAATTACCGCACATGCTCCTATAAGCGCACACCTAAGCTAATTTTGAAAAGGAAATGCATAAGCGCACACTTTACAGTAACCTCCCCATGAAAGCTCTCACAGTAAATCGATAAAAATAACTTACCGTTATTACTTCAACAGTGAAGGCAATGTTAAGTATCCTTTTCCGTCCCATTAAATATCAGTATGCATCATCTGGGAAGCTATTGTTTTCGCATCGTGCGTGCGCTAATTAGGTAGATTTTTCACTGTGATTTTTTGACATGGTTTTGAAAAAACTAAGCGCACGGTGCGGTAATTAGGGCGAATACGGTATATATATAAGTTGGCCGTCTCCATGATACAACCTAAGTTGTTTGTTGGATGTAAAACTCAAAATATTTATTAATTTGATTTGGGTTTATGTCCCTTTCAAGATTATTTCACTTATATGGGTTGATTATTAATTAGAGGTGGGTGAAAACCTAGAGAAAATCAACCTGATCTTTGGTTGTCACATGTGGAAGTCTTTATTTATCTTATAATTAAAAACAAATTGCATGATAAATGCATTGCATTCTCAATTTCTTAATTAAATACATAATGATGCATATAAGTGGGCTTTTGTCCTAGTGGGCTATTGTCCTAGTGGGATTGTGACTGTTAGCAAACATTATTTAGAAAAAAAAAAATCAGACAATTCACATGAAATACCAGGCTTGGTTTTCTCTGAAAAATGAAAATTTAGAATGTTTGCTATATGCTATTTTAGTTGGTTTAACAATTTAAAATCAAAAGACAAATATACAACAGAAATTTTGCTCAGGCACTGTGCAACAATTACTGGTTTTTTAAAACCACTTGGCAACTTAAAGCATTATCTTTTGATAATCATAACCCACTGGTTGATCCTTGTGGTTTATTTATTCAAATTGGTTTTTATGGTTGTTTGAATGGGATGTATCTACTTGAGTGTCTATTCTATGGCAATTATTTTCTTTCGCTATTGACTTACATGTCAATCATTCTACCTTAATATCCAAAAATTTTGGACATCTTAATTCTTAAAATACCAATATTTGAAATCAAATAAAACTAGTAAACAGTATCGAGGCAGTTCAAATGTGTATCCACAACCTATGTTTTGAGCAGAAATAAGAAAATTAAGGTTTACCCCTGTAAACCCCAGTTTTACTTATAAAAGTGGGGTTCAGAGGGGTCAAAACTACATGTATATACCGGTAGGTGTGTTTTTGTGATGAAACTTTTAGTATTGACTCGAAAGAATAAAGGGACCTTGGTTAAAAAAAAAAAAAAAACATTGAAAAACAGTGATTGCTTGTTAATTTCTACTTCAAATTTAGGTCTTGTGTGCTGATTTCATCTTGTCTTTTTTTCTTAGATTTGTGTCCGATTATGTTGTTAAAGAGGGTAGTAGGTTATCAGAAAGTTTATCAACATGAAGAAGCACCATATCATTTAAATCTCCTGATAGATTAGTAATTCATGACAAATTATATGCATCAAGCGCATGCAAATGTAGGCGACAGCAACCCACTGAAGTTATTGGACTAATATTTATTTATTATCAAGGCATCACCAACACTGAGCTGTCTTCCTTTAGCCTCTGCTGCTATATTTGTACCAGACAGTTCAGAGCTAGAATTGCTCTCATCAGCCATCTTAGAACACACAAACTGTAACATTCCTCAAATGCGATTAAGATTGGTTATTGTCAGTTATGACAAACTATTATTATTTATTATCATCATTGTCCCATCTGATCAACAAGAGAAACCAAGGCTTCTTTTCTAAGTGGAATATCCAAGTACCCACCCTGTAATTCAAAGCATTCAGACACAGAGGACTCCTGCAAATAAGACCTGATTTTGTTACAGCAATAAAAGCACTGTTGTTGGGCCATATTAGTTGAAATCAAAGCACTGAGAGTGCTGATGGAGCGTAGCTATGATAATTTGCTTTAGCGTCTGATTGGTATTTTAACTCATATAGATCCAATGAACATAGCTGTTTGAAGCTATTCTGGGCCAGAAGTCGTGTTAAACCAACAAGACCTATATTGAAATTAACTCACGCTAAGGTGTAGACCCCGCAACAACCATCACGAAAACACGCCTGTACAAATACATTGTCAAATTTTTGGCAAAAAAAATGGAAATTTTAAGATACAAAATTGTGATATTTTCTTATCTCTGCTCAAAACATTGATTGCGGGGAATTCATTGAACCACCTTGAAAAGGCAGTTTTATCAAGTACCCACAATCAATGTTTTTGAGCAATACAGCAACCATGCAGTTCGTCAGTTTACTTGAAGATTTCTGCTGAGCTATAGTTCGTGCAATAACTGCGGCTTGCGCAATTGTTTTGTGGCTTTAAAGTTATTTTATGTAATCAGTTTTTGAAAAATTACCTTGGGGAGGTTATTTATCTTGCATTAGACATTCTCCTTGGTTACGCCTTGATGATGTTTATCTTCATGTGAAAAATGATCATAATTTTCCCAGCAGTTTATAAGTTATACATCCGTAATCAGTCTTTAAAAATTGCCTCGGTGAGGCTGTTTATAAAGCTATCTGGCATTAGACAATATCATTAGCTTGATCTTGTCAATTTACATCTGCATGCAAAACATTATAAAAATATACCCGTCGGTTTGAAAGTTATACGACCGTGTCAGTGGGTGAATTTTTTACCTTGCCGAGGCTGAAATTAAGAAATTGGACATTCAGGAATCGCGTTGGTTAGATCGGTACATTATCTATCTGTATGCTAACAGTTGTCAAAAATATTCCAAGTAGATTAGAAGTTACACTTCGAAATAATTTTTCAGTTTGCCTAGGCGAGGCTGTTTGTAAAGTAATTTGGCATAAGGCAATATTTGCGGGTTGATTATTGTCAATGTCAACCTGTATGCCGAAAATGATCAAAGCCGTGTTTAGATGTTATACTCCGTATTCATTTTTTTATTATTTTGCCTCAGCGAGGCCATTCATAAAGTAATCTTGCATAAAACAGCCTCATGGGTTAGGTATTGCCAATATCAATCCGAATGCCAAAAATGATCGGAATATTCAGAGAGGTTTGAACGTTATACTCTATTAACATTTTTCTAAATATATATTGCATCAGTGAGGCCATTTATGAAGTGATCTGCTTACGACAGTTTCTTGGGTTAGTTATTGTCAATATCAATCCATAGGAATATTTGAAGAGGTTTAGACATTATACTCCGTTATTATTATATACAAATAAATTGCCTCGACGAGGCCATTTATGAAATGATCTGGCATCAAGGCAATTTCTTTGGTTAGATATTGTCAATACAGCACAGTGCACAGTCTTTTACCGGAAACCAACAACTGCCCTTCTTGAATCAGCAAAAGGGATAGAATCACCGTGGAACAGATTTCACGATCAATCTCCTGGAAAGAATGTTGCCGAACCCGGCAGGTATCGAACTTGCATCTGAGCTGATAATTTTCTTTATTTATGGTCACATGCCTAGGACGCAGACAGGTCGCTTTAAAAAAGTAACATTGTCCCCTCCCCCCCTCCAACACACACACACATTAACCCATACTCTGAGTATATGTCTAGCAGCCTTTTTAGGGACAAACATAGCAGACCCAGATCAGACGCTACAACAAGTGGCGTCTCATCTGTGTCTAAACTGCAAATTTTACTGATTACAATATAAGCCTTGACGTGCACCTGTCCAAACTCATTCCAACTGTCTTATTTTGGTAATACATTATCGACCCACACTGCGTACTTAACCCATTTTAAACGAATGGAATCCTCAACACCTTATATCAGTATGGAATGAGTTCATTTTAAAATCAGGGATGTCAGGTTGTGGCTTCCACGAAATATTTGGCAAAAAATGGCTGAACCTTTTTGTAAGTATGCAGTGAAGGTCATAATGAGACTCCGCATTCTGTGGTATCTGATCTGGGTTTGTCCTGTTTGCAAGTTTCCAGGTTTGGGATTTTATGGTACAAATGGGTTGTAAACTGGGTTATATGAACTGAACTATAAAAAGATTAGACTGCTACACACTTCATCAGTTAAAAATATTCATCTATTCCGTTTGAAATAGTGGTCTGTGAAGAAGTCTATTAGAAGATACCGCATGGAGTAATAATCTACTACGTTAACACGGGGTACAATGTTCTCACTGGTGATTGGGTCATATGCAGTAACACTGAAAGTAGTGCCGAAATCACTTCTCATCTCACTGGAGCTACGCTGCAACAGCTACGCTCCAAAAATCACATTATAGGCATATTATAAGCAAACAAAAATGCCTAGATTATATGTTAACTAACATTTATTGTCATTTTTCTATAAAACATATACATTTTTGGGATCCATCTTTAAACAGTTTAGGTTTCTGTAATCAATTTCCATACATTTAAAACTGTAAAATAGAAGTGAAGGCAATGATCAGGAATGAAAGAATTAACCCACAGCTCCCATCAGAGACACCAAAGGGAAAGAAACACAAACATGAAACAACTAGACCCTAATGGAAACATCAATAGTGGAAAGCCAAAAGAACAGTTACTTTCCCACAAAATGGCCAATTGGCTATCCAAAACAAAATAATATAAGTGACACACACACTCAAAGACAAGCCATAACAAAAATAAACCGTGACAGAAGAACCTCCTTGGAACGGTCAGTGATACAAATTCCACTCGATTTTATGAGGCCACAATCCTCGCCGATTTAGACAATTTGGTCAGCCCGTGTGAAGGCCTCCTAACTCAACAGTGCAACATCTCCTTGAACACAAAAACCAAACAACCACAGAGATAAAACAATGGTGAGGACACAACAGCCAGAAACCACTGAAATGCAGGAGCAATGGAAAACCAACAGTTAGACTCCGATGGGCCGAACCAGACACAGAGCATCAGGTACCAACCAACATTATAAAATTAAATTCTCTCTCTTCATTTCCTAAAACTTTTTGAACTTTATATAATTCACCAGATATGATAAAAATGAAAAATATAACAATAATACTAATAAAAAATGGGTAGAACTACAGGAAAATCTGTGGCTTTTACATGGTAGTTGAGGTGGCCATTGACTTTGATGTCCACAAAAAGTTTTGCATCTAACTTTTTAAGATCCAATATTTTTTTTTTTTTTGGTTTGGGTTTTACGGCCCTTTCAAGATTATTTCACTCATATCGAGCCGATCGTTAATCAGAGGTGGGCGAAAACCGGAGTACCCGGAGAAAAACCACCTGACCTTCCGTTGCAGAACTTGGCGTCTCACACGTGGCCCGAGCGAGGCTCGAACCTACGGCGGTGAGAGACCTAATGACTAAGAGTCAGCGCTCTTATCCACTAGGCCACGGAGGCCCGTTAGATCCAATATTTTCCAAACCCTAAGCTTTTGTATAAATACTTAAGTTGTTGATAGATACAGACCTGCTGTTAAATTATTCCTTGAGGTCAAGGTCACAGACTTCAAAAAATTATGCTTCCATACAATATTTAAGTTTGTAAATAATTGCACTTCAGCAGCTGGCTTACATACTGTGATACTCCTTGATTAAAACAGGACAGATTAATGAACAGCTAGGCTGCTTGTTCAAATTTTGACTTGTTGTTAAACCTCAACACAATCAAAATCCTTTTTAACTTTTGAACTGTCCAAAAAATGGTCTGTTACAAGAGGAACCACACACACAAAAATAAATAAAAAAAAAAAACAACTTGGACCTTTTAAAATGTGTTTAAAGAAGAATTGGTCTTAATTTTTGTTGGCCTTAAAAGCAGAATTTCACTCTTAATATATATTGTTGCTGATAAAATGTTAGAAGCTTTTACAAATGCAAAAACTACTGGTACTCACATTTTTTCAGTGAAAATACCACTGTATTAGTACATGTAATTGTGTTTATTAGTGACCACAAACAAGCTAAAGAAGTTTCTGGATGAATCCATAATCACTGCAATAGACGTTTCCGAGCTGTCAATCAAGAGCGCTGTTTCATCCAATCGAAAAAATTGATTTTATTTAGTGCCGCTGTGTTGGTCACTAACGGCCATTTTCTCCCACAAACAAAGAAACGCGGTAGTTGGGAAGGGCATTTCAGGGTAATGGGGTTGTGTGGGAAGTTTTTTATTAGGACTGTGAAACAATTGTCATGTAGTAGTACGGCCATATTTAGATAAATATGTACATGTATATATGATGGCCCCCGCCCATCGGGGCTTGAAGAAATAGATGGGCTGCATGATGATTCCACATAGAGCTGAAACCGACCCGCACACGACTACTGGTGAACCGCTTAGAGGATCTAAGCCTGCCCAGGAAAAGCGGTGCGAGTCAGTCCGTCAATGCTAATCAACCCTATTAGTTTCATTGGGCGGCAGGGCTTGAGATGTCATTTCATCTGAAGGTCGGGTAAAAGTCCCACAAAATTGGAAACAACGTCTCCAAAATAACTTTTACAGTGTTGACTGGGACGTTAAACCTCAAATCAAACAAACACACATGTATATGAGTGTAAACATATAGAGTGCATAAATGACCGGTCTAACTGCTCCGGGCCTTTTGGCCTGGTCGTTGTGTCACTCGCTTTGTAACCCCAGCTCGTGGGTTCAGTCCCCGGTCGGGGCACTCTACTGGATTTTTCTTAACAGATTTATCCTCCTCTTACTACAATGGTGCCTGGTGCCACGATGATTACCGACTGAGCCCATGGGCGGGGCAGATGCAGCGGAGTCAAAAGAAGCTGGAAATGTCATATTACATTAGTATCTCCTAAACATTTGAAACACATGTTTCTCTGAAGTATGGAAGAATGTAGTAGTACGACCATAATAAATATCCATATAAAGTACATAACTGACTGATCTGGTTGGTCTGGGCCTGGTGGTTGTGTCGCTCGCTTTGTAACCCGAGTTTCGTGGGTTCATTCCCCCGGTCGGGGCACTCGACTGGATTTTTATTTACAGATTTTTCTCCTCAGACTGCAGTGCAGTCACAAATATTGTATGGTTAGTGTGCTGCGGGGCCAGCGTGGGGACTTATGCAGGCATCAAGGACTGGGATCAGCCTGCGCATTTGCGCAGTCTGTCTGGGGCCCTCGCGGATTGCAACTGCCCTTCTATAGTTTGCTAGTTTTCAAAAGAGAGATGCGCTCAGTATCGTGTCTTAGTAATCAAGCAGACTGATGCGGCGGGTGTGTTGGCTCATGTAGTATATGTTCATAGAATGATCTCTGGTCTATATTATAATTCCTTAGCCCTTTGGTAAGGCTGTTTTTATTTGTGTGTGTGTGTGTGTGTGTGTGTGTGTGTGTGTGTTTTTGTCAAAGTTTTATGTCTCGGTAAGTAAGAAACGCCAATATTGTCCGGAATACTTGATAAATCTCCCCCGACATCACCACAGACTTTCTTTGTTTCCGCCATATTGGCTGCAAAGCTTGTGGGACGTAGCAACAGTAACCAAGTAGGCGGAGCATAAGATTAGGTTCTCGGAAACGTCTATTGTTGTCTGGTTTGTTGTCTGCCGGTAATTTTAAAAGTCATCTTTGCAAACAATGTGGCCCCAGATCAGACTGCAGTCTGATTAGGATCAACACTGTTTGGCTTAGATCACACTGCTCCTCAGTCAGATTAGGGTCAAAACTGTTTGGCTGTATGCAAAAATATTTTTAAAAAGATTGCAAGAAAATTCAGCACATAAGCAGACAACATTTTCACTTGTAGTTTTTCTCGCCATCATAAGAGTTAGTTAACATAATGTTCTAGTTGCATTATGTCATGACAAGGGATGTTAAAATAAGACAAACTGAAATAACAGTTTTCTATTTTCATGATTTGATAAATGGACAGAGCTAAAATACTTCATGAAGCACAAGACACTTTTACCTCTGCCCATTGTCTTCATAGCATCCTAATACTGACACTTCAACAGAACAAACCAATTATGCCTTAGCCCTTAATGGGCAAACATAGGATTTTGTTATTATTTGTATTGGTACAAGACAAAATCTGTATTCATACTACAAAATTTTTACTCATCATGGTGAGTGGACAAGAGGAATTTTTCAGCCCTGAAATAGGTGAGAAATTATTTAACCAAGACATTATGTTGAAATGGTAATCAAGGTCAGTAACCTTTCTTTATCCCATTCTGCTCTATGAGGCTTTTTTTTTTTTTTTTGGTAGTTCATTCTTGACTAAAACACATGTTTCTATGATTTTATTTTCCACTTTTATTGGAGAGTTGTGTTTTTTCTCTTAGTTTTTGTACCATTACCATTTTCTGATCCTCGTAATGACAAGGCTTTGAGCAACGGCTGTCTTTTATATCCTTTTCTGTGATAAAAGTCTTTCTCAGCCCGTTCTTTCTCTTCTCTCCTCTGCATATTTACTACAGGTATTTGTAGTTTAAATTGTTTCGATTGAAGTTGAGGTGTAGTTACCTTATGAGCTTGTTCATCATTTGTCTCAAAGTCAGCTTTCTGCATGTTTACTGTAGGAGTATACACTTTGAAATTTCCAGATGGTGTCTGAGTGTTTTGGTTAATATGAGCATCTTCAGCTTCTTCAGTTTTCTGCATACTAACTGTGGGGATATACACCTGTAGCTTGTATGGTTTTGATGACTGGTCAGAATTATCTTTTTCACCCATGGTTGCATTTTGCAGGGAGAGTTTCATTTGCTTTATTTCAGAAATGTTTTCTTCATTTTTATTTATGGTTTTCAGTTCTTTACTTGCTTTATTTTCAGTATTACTATTCTGGATCTTAGAACCACTAAGGTATGATAAACTGGACAAATCCTGGTGTCGACTTTGACGCCTGTGAATTCTGGCTTGCTTTAGCTTGTCTTTTCCAGTTTGTTGCCCATCTGTTTGCCGTTTTGCATTATTTTGTATAGTGTGTGGTTGTCTGGGTGAAGCTGACTCATGATCTTCACTTCTATCAGTCTGTGCTACTTTAGCTTGATTTGATATTTGTAGAATGCCTTGCAGATTTTCTTTTGCACTAGACCTGTTATAGTGACTTGGTTGAAAAACATGTTCTCTTCTAAACAATTCATGGTCTTTCTGTAATCTAATATAGTTCATTTGCCACACATGTGTGGCTTCATCAGATTCAGCTGCTTTCTTTTCAGCAACTTTTAGCTTTTCTTCCAGTTGTTGAATTTGAGTTTTTAATCCCATTTCTTGATCAGTTTTGTTTTGTGACATCCTTCTTAGTTTTTCCTCACTTATTTGTATCTGAGATGCCTGATTTCGGACTCTCAAGTCCAGTTTCATGATTTGTTCACAGTATTTATTCCTTTGCTCTTCACTTGATTTCAGTTGTTTCTCCAACTCTGCAGCACCTGCTTTTAGTTTGATTATGTATGACATTAAAGGGACTTTGTCGTTAATACTACCCAGTGCTCTGTAGCACTGATCAACATTTATTTGAAGTTCTGTCAGTTGCTCAAATAACTCATCATGCAGTTTTTCTATCATTTCAAATGTTGCTGGTTCTGGTGTTGTAAAGGACATCTCTCGCTTCTGATGTTTTCTTAATTTGTTCTTCAAGTTTATGTACAAATGATTCAGGTTGTGTTTGTAGTGGATGTGGACAGCACCAGCACTTCGAAGAGAACTGTTGGGTGAATACTTGCTGATATCACTGTTTGTTTTGGAAAGATTGGTCGTAGCTGGCATTGGTTCATAGAACTGTGCTTCTTCGCCTCTGTCTAATTTGTCTGAGTCATTGTTCACATGTTCTGTTGTGTGCTCATGAACTTCATGGGTAGCTGGGGAGAAATCCATTAGAGCAATTTAACGCTTGTCCTGCTGAACATGACAACCACTACCTCCGAAAACAGTGAAGATCCAGATCAGATGGCTTCTGAACCATCTGATCAGGATCTACACTGTCATGCAGTTTGTGACTTGAATGAATACATTAAGTAATTTGATTGGTTGATAGTAAGAAATAGATGTGGCTAAATTAATTTATTCAGCAGAATAAGGGTTATAACATATTGACAAATTAAGTAAACTTCCTATGTTAAGACCACCTTTGGGACTGTTCAAAAGTGGTCTTTAAGAACTTTTGAGTAGTCCGAAAGGTGAGTCCAAAAGGTAGACTCTCATAAGGAGACACTGGCTGTAATGACTGAAACATACCTTCTCTGACTAGGCTTTTAAATAGAAGTGGAGGCAATGATCAGGAATCGAAACAATCAACCCACAGCTCCCATCAGAGACACCAAAGGGAAAGACACACAAACATGAAACAACAAACCCTAATTGAAACACCAACAGCGGAAAGCCAAAAGGACAGTTACTTTCCCACAAAATGGCCAATAGGCTATCCAAAATAAAATAACACCCAAACACCCAAAGACAAACCATAACAAAAATAAACCACGACAGAAGAACCGCCTTGGAATGGTCAGCAGTTTCAGTTGATTTAGTCTTAATTTTAGGTGGTCTTAATAGCGGAATTTTACTGTTAAGTGTGATTGTTGTACAAACTTCATCATGAGAAAACAGGTCTTTGGGGTCCGAGACCTGGGGCCAGTTGTTCAAAACTAACAACATCATTAGTTAACATACCATTAAAGCTTTGATCATTTAATTTGGCAAATATGCTAATATTTTTGCTGAAAAAATGTGAACAGCAATATGCAAAAGCTGCTGACATTTTTTCAGCAAAAATATGACTGTATTAGATATGTTACTTACTAGAACAGTTAATTATTTGACCGCTTACTAGCTCGTTAAGGTAAACAATGCTTGGAACAACTGGACCCAGGTAAGATCTGAACCAGCAATGTCAGCCTAATAGAGTAGCAAGAGTCTTGAAAGTTTAGATATACCGTAATCATCCTAAGTATTGGGACAGATAGGCCTAAGCAAACAGTGCAGACCCAGATCAGACTGCACCTGAAGGAGCAGTCTGATCAGGGTCTACACTGTTTGCCATTCCATCTGCATCTTTTGGACTCCTGGCTGGATCATGAAACAGATTTGTTGAAATTTTAGGAGACTTACAGCAAGTCCTCAACGTGTCTGAATTTTTAGGATTTTTACGGTAGAACTAGAGGTATTTAACTGTCAAACACTGATACTTTTGCTGAAGCACAAGCTGATCATTCTGCACTTTTGTTTTTGTTTGCAAAAAGCAAAAGCAGCTTTTGTTATGAATGGTTCATTTATGGCTCGACACAATTCACAGTAATGTCAAAGCCTTTTTTTTTTTTTTAAATAATAAAAAAGAATAAATTATCATCTGTTGTTGAATACAGTCCCTGCCCATCAGGGCTTGAAGAAATAGATCTGCTGTGGTGCGATTCGGACCGTCCATACTTATAAACAGGCCTCATATTTTTCAGGCATTTGCAGGATTTCAGGCTTTTAGAGCTTGATATTTTTCTTGATTTCAGGCTTTTAGATTTTGATTTTTTCTTCCTGTAGTCTGTTTAAAAAACTATTTAACCCTTATTCTGCTGTGTAAATTTATTTACCCACACCCATTTCTGCCTAAAAGTCAACCAAATTACTTGATATTTTCACAAACTGCATTCAAACAGTGTAGATCCTGATGAGATGGCTTCTTCAGAAGCCATCTGATCTGGATCTACACTGTTTGCAAAGGTAATAGTTGTGTCTTGTTCAGCAGGATAAGGGTTGAAGCTGCAAAAACGGGCCTTTCAGGCATGGAAAATCGTGGTCAATATGAGGCCTGTTATAAACCCTGTTAGTGTCATTGGGCAACAGGGCTTGAGATGTCATTTCATCTCATTGTCGGATAAAAGTCCCACAAAATTAGAAGCAACATCTCCAAAATGACCTTTACAATGTTGACAGGGATGTTAGACCACAAATCTGCATCTGCTCTGTTGTTGATTTTGTTTGATTTGACGTTTAACGTCCCCGTCAACACTGTAAAGGTCATTTTGGAGATGTTGCTTCCAATTTTGTGGGACTTTTACCTGACGTTGAGATGAAATGACATCTCAATCCCTGCCGCCCAATGAAACATTTATAAGCATGGACGGGCCGACTCGCACCGCTTTGCCTGGGCAGGCTTAGATCCTCTAAGCGGTTTACCAGTACATGTTATTGAATTTCTGCTAATTTTTGAAGGGTTCAGATTACCACAGCACTTACTTTGAAGCTGCTGATCCATTTTCTCCTTATGTTTTCTTTGCAGTTTTTCAGCCAGCCACACTGATCTTTTCCTCAACACTTCAAGAAAGCAAGCAAATGCCGTCTGACCACAGCGGGGTAGAACTTGTAGTAACTGCATTATCTTCTCTGACTGTGTTGGCATTGCCTGTTTAGAAACAGCAGATGACACCTAGAACCGCTCAATAACACTGTCCATTATGTACATGTAATTTGAGCTCTGGGACCCGCATTTCCTGCAATTTACATATGCGCCCAGGGAGGAATCAGATAAGCACATCCATGCAGTCTAACCAGTGACTTCTCTTGCTGTGGGCCCTTAACTGTCCTTAGAGTGCACAACAAAGACTGACCATACTGCACAGATGCCCAGGCTGATCTGAGTCTTCATTGAGCACACATGTAAATTTTAAGAAATGCTTTGCCCAGGCTCATTTATAACAAGGTTTTCCATATAGGGTAACATGTCCAAAAACATTTAGATCATTAGTTCAACTGGAGCTTAGCTCAGGTCAGCTTATGTCATGGCCTGTTGTCCGTCATCTGTCTGTCTGTCATCAGTAATTAATTTTTCACATTTTTGTCATCTGCAGAACAGTAAGCTGAATTGAGCTGAAACTTAGAGGGAGGCAATGATTGGGGCAACATGGAGATTCAGAATTGCTAAAAATCATTCCGTTCTGATATCCATTTTGGAATTCATGAAATCAAATCTTCTCCTGAACCATAAGTCAAACTAAAACTTGATGGCTAATTGCATTGGAGCGACATTGACATTTAGAATTTCTAAAATTATTCTGCTACGATTTTTTCCAATGACCTCTTCCAAACCATAGATCAGATTGAGCTGAAACTTGATGGGATTCTTTTGGGTGACATGGAATTTCAAAATAGCTGAAAAATGTTATTTTAATATAGCAAATGACCTTTACAGCAGCCACCTATCACATGATCTGCTCCCAAATGGAAAGTTGGATTAAGTTGAAACTTTCTGGAGATATTTGGGTGACATGGAGATTGAGAATTACTAAAATTGTTCTGAAATTCTTAACCCATTCAGTACCAGACCCCCCCCCCCCCTGACAAACAGTGTAGGCCCAGAGCAGAAGCTGCAGAATGGGTGGGGTCTGATCAGGGCCTCCACTGTTTGCTAAAAATTCAGTCATTTTCCAAATAAATTTTGATGAAAACTCAACCTGAGACCCCTAAATTTTGAAATGGACTCCTGCTATATATAAGGAGGAAGATTTCATTTGGTACACAAAGGGTTAAAGGTCATCTACACCCCCCATTCTGCACCAACATCGTCTCCTCCTGAATCCTAACCCTTGACCTGCTGAATATTTAAATATGCCACACCCACCAGTGATTATCAACCAATCAGATTTCTTGATGGCAGATGCAAATCATTGGAACAAATTCATAAACCGAATGACAAACAATGAATATCCTGATCAGATGGCTTCTTCAGAAGCCATCTGATCTGGATCTACATTGTTTGAAAGCTAAGACATATCTGGGTTCAGCAGGACAAGGGCTAAGTAGGATTTAGCTGTTCAGATGTCTCAAGGCAACATGTTTTCTATAAAAGGGTTATTCTTTGGAAGCAAAGAATACACCTCAGAACTGACAAGTTTGGAGTGACCACAAGATTTTCTGGGCCAGACTAGCTAGTTTTGACCAATTTCCCCCCATCAGTGACCCTATTTTTTTTCTTCAAAATTCCACAATAGAAACAATGATCCCAAAGGACTAGAAAATACAATGTACATGCTTTAATATGTTCTATAAAAAGGTTTTTGGAATCTATGAATACACCACAGAACATAAACATGCAGATGGCAATCGTAGCACAATGTAACATTTTGATCCGCCTCATGCGGGTGAGTGATATCTGGTGCACTTATGCCTCTTGTTGGACATATTCTGTATGTCAAAGTGACCACACTTTCGGTGCTCGTACTCAGTCTGACACCCACAAAATGGAAAATGGAGTCTTTCAGTAAATAAAATGGAAGCTTTTTAAATAAATAAAGTGGAAGCTCTTTCAGTTAATAAAGTGGAAGCTCTTTCAGTTAATAAAGTAGAAACTCTTTCAGTTAATAAAGTAGAAACTCTTTCAGTTAATAAAGTAGAAACTCTTTCAGTTAATAAAGTGGAAGCTCTTTCAGTTAAAAAAAGTAGAAACTTTTTCAGTAAATAAAGTGGAAGCTCTTTCAGTAAATAAAGTGGAAGCTCTTTCAGTTAAAAAAAGTAGAAACTTTTTCAGTAAATAAAGTGGAAGCTCTTTCAGTAAATAAAGTGGAAGCTCTTTCAGTTAATAAAGTGGAAGCTCTTTCAGTTAATAAAGTAGAAACTCTTTCAGTAAATAAAGTGGAAGCTCTTTCAGTTAATAAAGTAGAAACTCTTTCAGTAAATAAAGTGGAAGCTCTTGCTATAAATAAAGTAGAAACTCTTTCAGTAAATAAAGTAGAAACTCTTTCAGTTAATAAAGTAGAAACTCTTTCAGTAAATAAAGTGGAAGCTCTTTCAGTTAATAAAGTAGAAGCCCTTTCAGTTAATAAAATAGAAGCTCTTTCAGTTAATAAAGTAGAAGCTCTTTCAGTAAATAAAGTGGAAGCTCTTGCTATAAATAAAGTGGAAGCTCTTTCAGTAAATAAAGTGGAAGCTCTTTCAGTTAATAAAGTAGAAACTCAGTAAATAAAATGGAAGCTCTTTCAGTTAATAAAGTAGAAACTCTTTCAGTAAATAAAGCGGAAGATCTTTCAGTAAATAAAGTGGAAGCTCTTTCAGTTAATATAGTAGAAGCTCTTGCAGTTAATAAAGCAGAAGCTCTTTCAGTAAATAAATTGGAAGCTCTTTCAGTAAATAAAATGGAAGCTCTTTCAGTGAATAAAGTGGAAGCTCTTTCAGTAAATAAATACATATTATTACTACAGTAACTTGATCTGACGCATTGTATCACGTCGAGTGGATGTTTCCAGATCAGCGTATCACACAAGACGCGCAGCGTCGAGTGTGATGCGTGAGATCTGGAAACATCCAAGAGACGTGATACTGTGCGACAGATCAAGTTATTTTAGTGATAATACGTTTATTATATACCTTTTTTCGCTTTTAATAAAGTCTTTTGTCAACGTAAATTGGCGAGAAACTTTGACGTTACATTCTGTGTGTAAGTGACGTCATCATTTCGAACGTTTGGTTCCGCGTTATCGATGGCTGTTTTCTAACGTCGCAACAAATGCCGGGACTCAGGGTTTGCAGGAGTGTGATACGGAATCGGAAAACGCGAGTGCGTGATACGGGATTCTGTATTTTTGTGTCGGAAAACTGATGGTAGACAGCAGTATTTCTTGTAGGTATATAATAAAGTGGAAGCTCTTTCAGTTAATGGAGTACAAGCCCTTTCAGTTAATAAAGCAGAAGCTCTTTCCGTAAATAAAGTGGAAGCTCTTTCAGTAAATAAAGTGGAAGCTCTTTCAGTAAATAAAGTGGAAGGTCTTACAGTAAATAAAGTGGAAGCTCTTACAGTAAATAAAGTGGAAGCTCTTTCAGTTAATAAAGTGGAAACTCTTTCAGTTAATAAAGTAGAAGCTCTTTCAGTTAATAAAGTAGAAGCTCTTTCAGTTAATAAAGTGGAAGCTCTTTCAGTTAATAAAGTAGAAGCTCTTACAGTGAATAAAGTAGAAGCTCTTTCAGTAAATAAAGTGGACGCTCTTTCAGTAAATAAAGTAGAAGCTCTTTCAGTAAATAAAGTGGAAGCTCTTTCAGTAAATAAAGTAGAAGCTCTTACAGTAAATAAAGTGGAAGCTCTTTCAGTTAATAAAGTAGAAACTCTTTCAGTAAATAAAGTGGAAGATCTTTCAGTAAATAAAGTAGAAGCTCTTTCAGTTAATAAAGTGGAAGCTCTTTCAGTTAATAAAGCGGAAGATCTTTCAGTAAATAAAGTAGAAGCTCTTTCAGTAAATAAAGTGTACGCTCTTACAGTAAATAAAGTGGAAGCTCTTTCAGTAAATAAAGTGGACGCTTTTTCAGTAAATAAAGTGGAAGCTCTTTCAGTAAATAAAGTGGACGCTTTTTCAGTAAATAAAGTGGAAGCTCTTTCAGTAAATAAAGTGGAAGCTCTTACAGTAAATAAAGTGGAAGCTCTTACAGTAAATAAAGTAGAAGCTCTTTCAGTTAATAAAGTGGAAGCTCTTGCAGTTAATAAAGTAGAAACTCTTTCAGTTAATAAAGTGGTAGCTCTTTCAGTTAAATAAAGTGGAAGCTCTTTCAGTAAATATAATGGAAGCTCTTTCAGCGAATAAAGTGGAAGCTCTTTCAGTAAATATAATGGAAGCTCTTTCAGTTAATAAAGTGGAAGCTCTTTCAGTTAATAAAGTAGAAACTCTTTCAGTTAATAAAGTAGAAACTCTTTCAGTTAATAAAGTAGAAACTCTTTCAGTTAATAAAGTGGAAGCTCTTTCAGTTAAATAAAGTGGAAGCTCTTTCAGTAAATAAAGTGGAAGCTCTTACAGTAAATAAAGTGGAAGCTCTTACAGTAAATAAAGTAGAAGCTCTTTCAGTTAATAAAGTGGAAGCTCTTGCAGTTAATAAAGTAGAAACTCTTTCAGTTAATAAAGTGGTAGCTCTTTCAGCGAATAAAGTGGAAGCTCTTTCAGTAAATATAATGGAAGCTCTTTCAGCGAATAAAGTGGAAGCTCTTTCAGTAAATATAATGGAAGCTCTTTCAGCGAATAAAGTGGAAGCTCTTTCAGTAAATATAATGGAAGCTCTTTCAGCGAATAAAGTGGAAGCGCTTTCAGTAAATAAAGTGGAAGCTCTTTCAGTTAATAAAGCAGAAGCTCTTTCAGTGAATAAAGGGGAAGCTATTTCAGTAAATAAAGTGAGTTAATTTGGGATAAACTGGGTTAAAGGGAATTTCCCAGCGGACACAACACATGACATCTTATCAACAGTGCATCAATGTTGCTGCAACGTCATTGCATCAACATTGATGATACAATGTTGCATACCATCACGATAACAAGTCCGTGAAACCCCATTTTATATAGGGAAAAGTGGGGTGTAAGGGGGTAAACATTATCTGCCTTATTTTTGCTCCAAACCATAGATTGTGGGTACTCGTTAGAACTGCTCATTGAGGCGGTCCTAACGAGCACCCACAATCTATGCCGAAAGCAGAAATTAGAAAGATGTTATCATTTTTATCTAATATATTTGACTTCTGACACCATGTTGGACGCCATTATTCCACACGGCCATGTTTTCCTAATGCACATTATGTGGCTGCTGGGTGGTTACCTATATCTTAGCCACCCTACTCTCTGTAAGCACACCATTTTCTATCACTGGGCCAAGGTTAGAGGGAATTGTCCAGCAGACACAAGATAACTAATCAATGCATCGTTACATGACATTGCATTGACATTGATACAATGTTGTCTATACGTTTGCCTGCTGGGTGGTCATCACGATAGCAAGCCCATAAAACGACCACCCCTCTAAATACCACTTTATTTAGAGAAAAGTGGGGTTTACAGGGTATACATTATTTGCCTTATTTTTGCTCAAAAACATAGATTTTGCTCAAAAACATAGATTGTTGGTACTCATTAGAACCGCTTCATTGAGGTGGTTCAAATGAGCACCACAGTCTATCCTGAAAGGAGAAATAGGAAAGTTGTTACCATTTTTACTTAATAACCAGTGCTTCAGCTGAAGTGCACGACCCGCCGGATGCTTTTAGCTTTATGAGTGTTACCATATATGGGTATGGCGGCCATTTTGGTCATGTGACCTGGACCTAAAACGGTTCCCCCAATAAATGCGCCTTATCGTAAGGAGCAAAAATATATCTTATACTTTAGTACTGTATTCTGAATCGTTTGCAGGATAAAATGCATTCTCACATTTTCCAATACAAAAGCATATGTGTCAAAGTTTGACCTAGGCACAAAGAAGGTCAAGGTCAACCCAGGGTCACCATTTTAGCAATTTATGATGGGCCTACGTCCCAGATGCCATTTATCAAGTTTCGTGGAAAGCCCAGTGGTTCTGGAGAAGACTATTTTTGAAAGGTTTTTACCATATATGGCTTGGCGGCCATTTTGGTCATGTGACCTGGACCCCATCCCCCGACCTCCGCCTCAACCCAGCCCCAAACCCCCGCCTCAAACCCCCTATCCGTTGTCCTTTGATTATTTTTTCTTATCCCCCTTTTTTTCAAACCCCCACACCCTTTCACATAACCGCTATTTACAAAATTAATCTTATTTAGTATCATAACTTATACCAATTTCTCCCCCCCTTTTTTTTGTTTTTTCTTCACCCAATCATGATTATCTTTTCCTCATTATGTTGTTAATATCACTACATGATATCACTTGTTTCAACATACTTCGTTTGTAAATCGTCACTATGTTTACATGTCGGTCGTTACTGGGAGAAGAACTATATAAGTATTTGTGCTTTCGTTCTAATCCCAAATTGTATAATAACTTGTCACATATTGTAACGATGTTATTGCTATAGTAATAAATAGGTTTAAACCAAATTTTGGTTAGCCCCATCCCATAGAGGCTCCATATGAAATTTGACTTCAATCGGCCCAACGGTTTCCGAGGACAAACAGTTCGAAAATTTTCACATTTTTCGCCTCGGCAAGCTATACTAAATGGAATGTAATATTTCGCAAGTTCGTTGGTTAGATCTCATTGATATCTATCAGTATGCCAAAAATTATTTAAATATTCTAAGCGGTTAAGTCACTTTCACCAATTTTCACAAACGGGTTACGGACGGACAGACAGACCATATATGGCTTGGCGGCCATTTTGGTCATGTGACCTGGACCCCATGAGCAAATTTTGGTTTCCCCCATCCCATAGAGGCTCTATATGAAATTTGACTTCAATCGGCCCAACGGTTTCCGAGGAGAAGCAGTTCGAAAATTTTCACATTTTTTGCCTCGGCGAGGCTATACTAAATGGAATGTAATATTTTGCAAGTTCATTGGTTAGATCTCATTGATATCTATCAGTATGCTTGTTTGTTTGATTTGAGGTTTAACGTCCCCGTCAACACTGTTAAGGTCATTTTGGAGACGTTGCTTCCAATTTTGTGGGACTTTTACCCGACATTCCAAAAATTGTTTAAATATTCCAAGCGGTTAAGTCACTATCACAAATATTCACAAACGGGTTATGGACGGACAGACAGACAGACCATATATGGCTTGGCGGCCATTTTGGTCATGTGACCTGGAAGCCATGAGCAAAGTTTTGTTTCCCCCATCCCATAGAGGCTCCATATGAAATTTGACTTCAATCGGCCCAACGGTTCCCGAGGAGAAGCAGTTCGAAAATTTTCCACATTTTTCGCTTCGGCGAGGCTATACTAAATGGAATGTAATATTTCGCAAGTTCATTGGTTAGATCTCATTGATATCTATCAGTATGCCAAAAATTGTTTAAATATTCCAAGCGGTTAAGTCACCATCACCAATTTTCACAAACGGGTTACGGATTTTTCGCCTCGGCGAGGCTATACTAAATGGAATGTAATATTTCATTGGTTAGATCTCATTGATATTTGTCAGTATGCCAAAAATTGTTTAAATATTCCAAGCGGTTAAGTCACTATCACCAATTTTCACAAACGGGCTACGGACGGACACACAGACAGACCATATATGGTTTGGCGGCCATTTTGGTCACGTGACCTGGAACCCATGAGCAAATTTTTGTCTCCCCCATTCCATAGAGGCGCCATATGAAATTTGACTTCAATCGGCCCAGCGGTTTCCGAGGAGAAGCAGTTCGAAAATTTTCACATTTTTCGCCTCGGCGAGGCTATACTAAATGGAATGTAATATTTCGCAAGTTCATTGGTTAGATCTCATTGATATCTATCAGTATGCCAAAAATTGTTTAAATATTCCAAGCGGTTAAGTCACTATCACAAATATTCACAAACGGGTTACGGACGGACAGACAGACTGACAGATTGACCGAATGACAGAATGACACGGTGATTTTAGGGCACTCTTAGAAAATCAACCGACTTCAGTCGGTCGCTTTTTCTGCGGGTCGTGCAATTGTCATTTCTGACACCATGTTTGTCTCTATTATTTCACTTGGACATGTGTTCCTAATGTTACCTGTATCTTGTCCACCATATTCTCTGTAATAACACCATTTTCTATCAGTGGACCAAGAAACTCTGGATCAACATGTAAATCCTTCAGGAAGTCTCCAAACATTTCTTTAATTGCTTCCCTTTCAGCAGCATTCATATCTGGTAGTTTCTCAAGGATAGTTTATACACCTTTAGGTGAACCAGCTCTTAAAAGTATTTTTGTTCCCTCTATCAATAGGGTAAAAATTATTTGCTCCTCTGGCTTGTAGTATTTATTCCAACCACAGCATAAATCAAAGCACTAACAACACTGGTAGTCTTTTGTCTCAAAGTGACTTCTGAACCTGAGCTTACTAAAATTCTAAAAATTCTGACACCTCTAGGACTTGCTATAATTCTCCTAGAATTTAAAAAAAATTGTTTCACAATCTAGCAAGGAGTCCAAAAGGTGTAGGCAGAATGGCAAACAGTGTAGACCCTGATCAGGAGAAGTCTGATTTGGATCTGCACTGTTTACTTTGGCATATCTGTCTCAATACTTAACCCTTATCTTGCTGTTCACGACAACCCCTATCTTTGCAAACAGTGTAGATCCAGATCAGATGGCTTCTGAAGAAGCCATCTGATCAGGATCTACACTTTTTGGCATTTAATTTATGAATTTGTAGCAATAAATTACATCAAGTAATTTGATTGGTTGATAGACAGAAATGGGTGTGGCTTATATGAATATTCAGCAAGACAAGGGTTAGGATCATTATGAAAGACTGTTTTGTTTAACCCTTATCCTGCTGAATAAATGAAATCAGCCACAGTCATTCCCAACTATCCACAAATCAAATAACTTGATTTAGTGTACCGGCCCCGATAGCTCAGTAGGTAGAGTGTCCGCTCCGGGGAACGGGAGGTCACGGGTTCGATCCCGGCCCGCGACATACCAAAGTCGTTAAAAATGGTACTAGCTGCTCCTCGCTTGGCACTCAGATTTAGGGGGTAGAGCTAGGACTGGTCGACTCAGTGTCAGGATAATGTGACTGGGTGTGGTATCATGTAATGTGTATGGGGCATGATACTTCAGTGAGGCAGCACTGTAAAAGTGAGCATTGAGCTCCCTGTCGCAACCAGACACCGTCGTGATATGACTGAAAAATTGTTGTAAGCAACGTTAAACCGGAATTCACTCACATTGATTTAGTGTATTTGTTCAATTCCAACAGCATGACAAACAGTGTAGATCCTGATCAGATAGCTTCTTCAGTTGTTTGCAAAGGTAGGGGTTTTCGTGTTCAGAGGATAAGGGTTAAATTCCTGTACATTAAGCAGACTATAGACCCCGATCAGATGACCTACTCTGTGGCATCTCAACTGGGTCCAATCTGTTGACCATTGTCCCATTTTTGAGAGACTATGCATAACCTACTAAACATTTTCCAGTACCTGTGGGTTCTTTTACATTCATTGTGCTCAGTTTATTAAACAGTACACAAAATGGTTAATTTCCATACAGTTTTACTCTATTGGCCAGTGATGATCATGTGGATAATAGCAACAGAGCTTTCTGCAGTATTATTAACCCTTAAGATGCCGAGAAAAACAACATCTGAAAATATCATCTGCTGAATTTTTTTGCAAATGTTTTAAAAAATATTTTTGCTTACAGGTAAACAGTGTGGACCCAAATCAGACTGCTCCAAGAGGATTAGTCTGATTTGGGTCCACACTGTTTGCAAAAATGACTTAAAGTAACAAGCAGACGTCAAAGCATGACTTAAAGTAACCAGCAGACGTCAAAGCAGACGACAGTTCATTTTGAATTGTAGTGATTGGCATTTTATGGGTTAATTTGTTTGAAACAATGTATATTGCTTTCTGTCTCTGAACATACATTTTTTAACTATGAAAAATGATTTGTATTGAGCCGATCATTTATCAGAGGTGGGCGAAAACCGGAATACCCTGAGAAAAACTATCTGCCTTCCATTGCAGAAATTGGTGTCTCACATGTGACCCAAGCCAGGCTCGATCCACAGTGGTGAGAGACCTAATGATCCTAATCATTCGGTCGCTCACCGCTGTCGATCTGCTCATCATTAGGTCTCTCACCGCTGTGGATCAAACCTGGCTTGGGTCACATGTGAGATGCCAAGTTCTGCAATGGAAGGTAGGTGTTTTTTCTCCTGGTACACCAGTTTTCGTCCACCTGATTAATGATCGGCTCAATGTAAGTGAAATAATCTTGAAAGGGCTGTAAAACCAAAAGAAAAAAAAAAAGAAGATTTGAGTGAAAACATCCAGATTTTAATTATCATCTCCATCTTATTAACTTTGGGTCACTTGATAACTAATCAACTCCAAAAGGAAACTGCACTGTATATGTACATGACCATATATATATAATATATATGAACTTCTACCACAAGATCAGTTAATCCCTTGTCCACTCTCTGGCATTTCTACAATTCTGAATCCAGTTGTTTAATGCTACAAGGCAGCTGTTAGTCTAAATTATATTAACCCTTGTCCTGCTGAATATTTAAATATGCCACACCCAATACTGATTATCAACCAATCGGATTACTTGAAGCAAATTATTGCAACAAATTCATAATCTGAATGACAAACAATGCAGATCCTGATCAGATGGCTTCTTCAGAAGCCATCTGATCTGGATCTACATTGTTTGATAGGTAAGGCATATCCGGGCTCAGCAGGACAAGGGTTAAATTTTTTTAATTAGTCAGTATAGCAAAAACACCATTATTTTTTCTGAAAAAGGAGAATAACTTTTGCACTGCAAAAGCTATTCTCCTTTTTCAGCAAAAATATTACCATGTAATATTTATCAGAGAACAGTTAACATTTCAACCACCAACAAGATTGTTTAGTTATCGATGCTCCAATTCAGTCATGATCTTTCTTATTTTTTTACCAAATAGTTACAGTAAATATTTTCAAAAATATATTTAGCCAGGGCACGGAGAATCTGACAAGTCTACAAAGATTCAGATCAGCCTGTGCATCCAATTAGAATAGTGAGGTGCCCAGATGCTGTAGAAGGTTTAAGTGAACAATGAAGACTCTGATCAGACTGCTCTTATGCACAGGCAGATCTGAACCGCCACATATTGCACGGTAGGATTTTTCATACTCTGGCTGAGGTGTTGAAGATAATAACCCTTTTTGTACCAAATGGATTGTTCCTTCTGATATATAGCTGGAGTCTGTTTCAAAATTTAGGGATGACAGGTTGTGTAACAGTTGTCTTTAAAATTTATTTGGAAAATAGCTGAACTTTTTTGCAAATAGTGTAGGCCCTGATCAGACGCCGCATTCTGCGGCGTCTGATCAGGGCCTGCACTTTTTGCCAGTTACCCGCTTTGGGGTTTCCGGTACAAAATGGGTTAAAGATAATAAGGAAAGAAAGCGAATAGAAAACAAAGAAATCAAAATAATGGTGAAAAATATATTTCAGAAAATTAGCTTTTGACTTTTGTTATGCAGATAATTAGTCAAAATTTTGGCTTCTATATTGTATAGGTTACTATATTCCCTGAAACAACGCGTGATATTTCATTGTAATCATGAATACAAGCCGGTGAATCAGTATATATTGTGCCAATTTTGGCTGTGAAACTAGCTAGTCTTTAAAGTCAATACAGCTGGTGTTAAGGGAATGTGTGGCGGCTGTAAAAAGTCTCCATGCCCTTCATTATAGTGTAGCTTGTATTTTCTTGTCCTTTGGGATCACTGTTTCCATTTTGAAAATATATGAGGGTCACTTATGAGGCCTAATTGGCCGAAACAAGCTAGTCTGGCCCAGAAATACTTGTACACTCCATACGTTTCCATTTTTTGGTGTATTCTTTGCATCGAATGATAGCCTTTTTATGGAACATATTGACCAGAGTTGGCATATTAAAACACAATAATACCATAAGTTCCTAAATAAATATTATAATTACATTTTCATTAGTGATTTACTGAGATTTCTCAGTGAGTCATAATCTATAATTCACAGAGTGATTTCATTTTGAACGTTTTGACGTCATAATTGCTAGGCGACATTTCTGATGTCTTTTGTAACAACAATAACAATAGTTTAGTTTTGGCGGAAAATCTGATAAAATAATGTAAATCATACTTCAATTTTCACGTCCATTTGGGCCCCGTCAAGCGATTTTGGAACTTATCGCCTATGCGAGCAGTGAAGGATCAGGCGAGCCTGCGCATCCGCGCAGTCTCGCCAGAACCTTCCCTGCTCGCTTATACAAGCAGTGTATCAAGAGGAACCTTCAGACAGAAAGCCATATCCCTGGCCCCTCTGAATGGTTGGGCATGCGCAGTTAAAATTTGTCATGACGAAATGCTCGAAGACACAAATTCGCTTGGCGGGGCTCATTTGATGTTTTCAAGGAAAGACCTGCAACATGAAATATGATTTTCTTGGTAGTGCAGTTTACTTCTTTTATGACATTTTTGCATCTGTAGTTTAAGCACAGGATGGTTTTTGCATTGAAATGATCTTTTATGATAATCAAAGCACTGAGAGTACTGGTGGGTCGATCGTCTCTGAGTGTAGGTTAGGAAAATAGTCCTGAGCTGAGAATCGAAACTGTT
The DNA here is from genome assembly GCA_963580285.1 of Lucinisca nassula. Taxonomy (NCBI): domain Eukaryota; kingdom Metazoa; phylum Mollusca; class Bivalvia; order Lucinida; family Lucinidae; genus Lucinisca; species Lucinisca nassula. The sequence goes on from OY757020.1 coordinate 100,473,076, forward strand.
TGTTTAACTTTAAGCAAGCACAGTAGAGCTGATCAGACATTGTGTTATGTGCCGTCTGATTATGTAGATTGTTTGCCAATGCCCAAGTGTACGAGCACAGTCCACCCGCCCCCGCCCATCGCGGCTTGAATAAATAGATGGGCTGCATGACGCTTCCACGCAGAGCTGAAAGTCCCGTAACATTGGAAGTAACGTCTCCAAATTACCTATACAGTGTTGACGGGGATGTTAAACCTTAATTCAAACAAACAAGCACAGTCCAGAATTTTCTTCTTACACTGCACTCTGACTCTTAGGGTAGTACTTGGATTTTGTTCAACAGAGTGGGGGTGGTGCAAACCCAGCCCCCTCCCATCTTTTGGAAATTATTTCAGATTCATACAGTTTTTCACCCTCTGCAAAATACCTGAAATTCGCATCCTGAACCCGCCCCTTTTCAGAGTCTGCATACGGCCCTGGATCATGTTCAAAACTGTTGTTGCATACATGGCGAACAGTGCCGACCTAATCAGAAGCAATGCACTCTATATCAGATCTTGATCTACGCTGCATGTCTATAAAGTCTGGGCTACTCATTTTTGTACTTAAACATTACAGGGTTCTAAAATTAAGTTCTTAGCACGAGTGCGAAAAGTCTAATTTTCCTGAGTTGGCATACATTTGTGTAACAGTTTTATAAATATTCCTCGGCGTCTGATCTGGGTATTATCCAGCCTATGATTCCTGTCAAGACTATAGATAGCTCTTGTTGCATCGATAAAAATAGCGCAACATTTCAAGTTCTATTAATAAAACATAATATTGGTTTTCCCAAATCAGTGACCGTCACGTGGACAACTGCATGAATTCCGTTTGGCCATTTAGTAAATTTGGGTCGATTGTAAACCGATCGACCCAAAAAGGGACAATTTTCAGACTTGAGTTTATTTAGAAATGTAATTAATTGTGTTTTAATAAATATGCCCCTTATGCCAACTTTGGACATGTTTAGTTTGACCAAACATGTCCAAAGTTGACATATGGCGCATACATTTGTGCTTGCCTGATGGTAAACTTAATAGAATTACTTTCTAGGGCTTGTTGGGTCGATTGTGTATCAATCGACCCAAAGTTATAAAGGACAAAATCTCTATTAGTGCTGGAGTCCACGTGACTATCTCTGATTTGTAGGAAATCCATGCAACTTATTTATAAATTTTTATCGCAGTGAGGGCAGCGTGTATGCGTAAAAAGGTTATCCGTAAAACCTGGGCTGGAATCTTGGGTTGGGCTGGCAAACAGTGTAGACCCAGATCAGACGCCGCCGAACGCTGCGTCTGATCAGGGTCTACACTGCTTGCTTACAGTATAGAAATTTAAGGGTCAGATGCCAAAACCTGAAGCGTCTGATCAGGGTCTACACTGTTTGCTTACAATACATGAATTTAAAGGTTGAACAGTTCATTCAGTCCCAGTTCAGGTCCATTTACTCTACCTACATCCAGAGACTGCCAGTGCTTTGATTTTTATTATTGGGATTACATGTCTAAGCACACTGTGTCCCTTCTATGGCAAATACTGCGCTTGTGAAAAAATAGCATTTCTATAGCCACGAAAGAGATTATTGTGCTCATAAGCATGTTGTCATATTGTTGACACCACATTAAGATCTTCCTTGCACACACTGATCATGAAATCTTTTCTACGGTCATTCTCTCCCTTCCGCTGATTCAAGAAGGGCAGTTGTCAGTTTCTGGCGAAAGAATGTGCACTGAACTGGTTAACCGCTTACGTATAAGCCTGCCCAGGAAAGTGTTGATAGGTAAACTGACCGGCTCAAAAATGACCTAAATAGTGTTGACTAGGCCGTAAAACTCCAATACAAACAAACAAACAAAATCCTTGCACACACCCCTATAACATGATGTTACACTTTTAGTGTTTTTGGCTGTTGATATATTTATAATTTTTTTTTTGTTTTACATTATTATTTATTTCTTGTGGGTTATTGAAACGGAAAGAAAACTTTCTATACTTGGGTTAGTTGTTGACTATTTTTGTTTTCTTTATCAAATGAGTGGTTATTTTGTTTGGGTCTCTGTTCGAGTTCATATTATTCAGAGAGACAGATCGTCTAGCTCTGGACCTTCCTATAGATTTAACAAGTCTGCTTCTCTGATTTGACTGAGATCTGTTATTGACTTTATCAGTTGTTTTATTATTGCCATCAGACTCATTGTGTACACTGGTTTCTTTCTCATTATCTTCTTCTTTTTCATGTCTGCCAGTTGGAATTTTAATTGGATAACTGTCATATCCATTTTCTATGTCACCTGATGTTGCTGTGGAATCAAGCAGAGGCTTTCTTTGATGATAGTACCTTGTCGGTGAAAAGTCACTGAATCTCACTCTCTTGTCACCTTTAGATGATGGCGAAGCATCTCTGCTGTGGTCACTCTCCTTTCCATTTGTATGCTGTAAGTCATGATCCTGAGTTGTGGGGCTGTAATGGCCATATAAACGTTGAAGATGACCTCTTACTTGCATGTCTTGTGAGCTTTTAGAAAACACTATCCCTTTACCTTGTGGATTTGTTTTTGTTTTGCCCTCATTTTCATTTTCACATTGATCATTCTCATGTGAGTCTTCCCTCATTTTAGCCAGTTGCTTGAGATTATCTGATTTTATTTGTATTAAAGAATGAGCTAGGGAGTTTTTCAGTTGTTCATTTTCAGTTTTCAAGGATTTATTTTCTTTCTGTAGTTTTGCAATCTCATCAATATTGTTTTCATTGTGAACTTTCCAAGTAGCGAATCGTGATCTTCCTTTCCTAGGTTTCTCAAGTTCAACAATTAGTTTTCTTAAGTCATCGATAATCTTCTGTTTTTCTTCATTGTCTTCTTGCACTTTTGTAAGATTTTCTCTTAAGCGTCCAATTTCAGTGTTTAAGTGTTCTTGGGTTGTTTTCAGATTTCTGCACATATTGTCAAGTTTACTTATATGCTGATATAGTTTGTTTTTCTGATGTTCTCTTTCCCTTGTCTCTGTTTCTAGTTTCCTTTTCTTGTCCATAATGTCAATTATGTATGATTCTAGATTTCTGCTTTTGTCTCTGGCACCTAAAAAAGTATATGATCTAGCCACAGTTGTTTCTAATAATTCTAAAGAATCAAACACTTCATCTAGCAGTTTTTCGATAATTCCAAATGTTGCAGGCTCTGGAGAGCTGAATGACATTTCCCTCAGGTTCTTAGAGGATAACTTCATTTTGATTTTGGCCATCAGATGATTTAGGTTTCTCTGTACACCAGGATCATGGTATATTATTTCTTTTGGAGTGGCAAGATGAGAAGATTCCTTTTGAGATTTACCAGAATTTTCTGTTCTGTTTTCCACCACTTTTCTTGTTTTTCTGTGTTCATCAAGGGCTTCGTAAAAATGACGGCTTCTTGGTGTTAGGATTTTGTCACTGGCTATGGAGCTGTTAGCACTCAGCTTCTCATTTGAAGAAGCTTCTGCCTCTGAAATGAAAGTCAGATAATAGAAAGAGATGCACTAGCATTGATTTCAGACATTTCTTTATGACAGTAATAACAGGCCAATATTCACACCACGTTAACAAGTCTGTGTAATGAACACCCCCATAAAACTTTATATAGAGAATACTGGGGTTTACAGGGATGTACATTACCATATTCCTCCCATTTAGCGTCCCTGCTCCTATAAGCACCACTCACTGTTTTTCCAAGAACAATTAAAATAATAAGCGCCCCTTCTGCTGTCGGAGGAAAAAAATATTAAGTAAAGATTAGCCTTACAATCATCGTCGTATCTGTTGTAAATCGTATTGTGCATGGTATTTCTAAACCATCTGCTATCACAGTGTCTGTGTTGATTACTTGGTACTTTACACGTCATGTTTCCACCATATTCTAGTAGAAAACCGCGTGTAATTGGTTTTAAACTCTCCATTCTGGTAAGATTTTTGTCTCTTATAAGTGCCCCCTCTTTTTCCAATTTTTTAAGCACCTGGAAAGCTAAATGGGAGGAATACTGTATTTTTCTTGTTTCTGATCCAAGACATAGGTTGTGTGTACTCACAGTTGACCATGTTTTGTGCATTTCAGAGGTTAGTTGTTCAACACCATTACCATATTTACCCAAACTATTCTGATACCTCAACTGCTTACTATACTTGTTCTAAAATTTGAATAAGTACAATTTATTACCACCGACCACGGTAGCTCAGTTGGATGCATGTCGGACTGGTGTTCAGGAGGATGCGGGTTCGAGACCTGCAACATTCTTTTGTGGAGATTGATCATGAAATCTTTTCTACGGTCATTCTCTCCCGCTGATTCAAGAAGGGCAGTTGTCAGTTTCTGGTAAAAGAATGTACACTGTTTTGGTTAACGGCTTACGTATAATCCTGCCCAGGATAAGTATGGTTAGGTAAACTGACTTGCACAAAAATGACCTAAATAATGTTGACAGGCAATATCTACTACTCAAGCTGGGATACAGATTTTTCAAAAGTCTAAAGACTTTCTTCTGAATCCCATTTGTATAATATTGTTATTTTGTAGCTTCTATTTGTTGAATGTATATGTATTAGTTATACAAATAAAATAAAGTTTAAACTTAAGTTGTGTCTAAAAATAGTTGGATGAGTGTCGAACAGTTAAGACACTGATGAGATGCTGTGTTCTGCTGCATGTTATCAGGGTCTTCCAGTTACATAGGGTAAATACAGTAGTTTGTTTATGAGATCAAACTCTTACAAAGGATTCCAATTTCCAAGTCAACACTATTTAGGTCATATCTAGCCAGTCAGTTTACCTAAGCACATTTTTATCTTGGCAGGCTTATACTAAAGCTGTTAGCCAATACAGTGCGCATTCTTTGACCAGAAACTGACAACTGCATCAGTGGAAGGGAGAGAAGGACTGATCAGTTGCTGCAAAGGAATTTTGCCAAGGTTAAATGGTGTCCTGTCTAAAATGGGCTAATCATTATGATAACACACCTGTGTGACAGAGTGCATTCTTTCTTATCTTCAAAATGGCTACTTTCCTGATGAAATGTGTGATATTTTTCTTATACTCAAAGACAGGTTGTGTATGCTCATTAGAACCGCCTGAATGAGGCGGTTCTAACGAGTACCTACAACCTATACATTGGAACTAAAATAAAAAAAATTTATACCCCTCTAAATAAGTTCTGAAGTTAGACCTTGTTTTCTCTATATTAAGTGGCGTTTAGAGTGGTGTTCAATAAACACACAGATTTGGTATCATGATATATCCTTTCTGTATGAAAGCATTTCCACCTGATGCAGCTCATGTATGTGAGATTCCCATTGTACTTAAACCTCTCTATAAAAATGTTTATTATAACATGGGCATAACACTACATGTTTCACGTTACGCATATTACCATGTTATGTATTATTTGCTTTAGTCTATTACCCACCATCAGAAAAAATTGACAGTCTGGACTGAGTACCGTTCTTACCGTGCTCCTTAACGCTGATCGTGCTAATAGTCACGTATAGCCCGGATGCACGCATGCGCAAATGATTCATAATTTTTCTGATGGTGTACGATAGACATCACTGAAGAAGATTCGATTTTAAAATCTGGAATCATCCTTCATTATCGAAGTCGTAATCGTATTTTTTCGTACATCCATATTCGTTACCCACCTTCTATTTCATATTTATTCATTTATTTCGGAAATTTGTGCTTTATTTTCCGATTTCCATGATCGATTTGTCTTTGTTTGTTAACAAAGATCTTCGGCAAAGATTTCCTTTTTCTTTGTTTTCTTTTCGATCATATCTTACGTTCGGAAATAATTTCCTCATTACTATTTTGTCAATTTTCGCCGTATTCTTCTCTCGCTACATGCCTCAAATCAAAGGCTTATGCGGTCATTTTAAAGCTCATTGGGACACACATCCTACATGTATTTCCTGTGCTTTATGTTCCAGGTTCAATAACTGCAAATTCTGTGTCGATTGGTCTCTCGATCGCTGGAATTTAGTTGATTCTCGCAGAACCTACAAGGAGAAGATGGCGAAAAGAAAAGTCTCCTCTTCTGGTAAAAAGTCGGGCTTCTCTAGCAGATCCAGCCAAAAGACTCAAGCTACCGACTCAGAAGAAATCTATGATTCTTACGGCGAGTTCTCTGGTACAGACGATCAACAGGGCTTGTGATCAGCTCAGATCCTCCACTTCACGTTCGGCGGCTATAGGCCCACAACTGAGTGGTTTGGATCGGTCATCTGGGCAGAGTAACAGCCACCATTCGGGTGCTACACTCTCGCTCAATAGACCGGACCGTGGACCATCCAAGAAGGTCGAGTCTAAGACCTCTTCCGGACAAAATGTCCCGGGACATTCCCAACAGGACACCGGACTTTTACTGGATACCGGACGTCCGGACAGGTCCAATAATAAGATATTTTCCGGTACCGACCGAAACACCGGACATTCATCACAGGGCACCGGACATAAGGATAAGACCCCGAATAGATCATTTCCCGGCACCGGACAAACGGACAAGACCGGACGCAAACAATCGGCCAACTCCGGACGACCGGACAGTCCCGGCCATTCGACCGAAACCGGACAGCCGGACAGATCTGGACACCATAGAAATAGTCAGAACAGATCCGGACATAGCAGAGGTTTCACGGAAAATCGTTCCTCCACACCACATAACACCAGTAGCAACAGTGTTCTTATTAATGAACCGGAAAATCATTCAAATAATGATCGGTCATTAATAAATAATTCCCGTCATAGAGCCACGACCTCTAGGGACTCTCAAAGGGGTAGAAAACATACTCCTCCACTAGTTCGTTCCTTATTTATCTCAACATGTTCGAGGTCGAGATCTCATTCAAATTCTATTCAGAACAGGAGATCTCGTTCTCATACAAAGAAATCACGGAGACACAAACACAAATCTGATAAGAGAAAAAGATATTCTTCTTCTTCTTCTTCTTTATCTTCATCATCATCGACGTCTCCACATTACCATCATAGGAGGAAACGTCTACATCGATCACGATCACCACACTCTTACAAAAGATCTCACAAAAGACATAGATCTTCATCTAGTTCGTACTCTCGTAGTCCCAAGGGTAATAAATCGAGAGTTGTTTCTCAAAAAAGGAAATCTGTGACTATGACTCAATCCACTGGATCTCCCGTTTTGCACCATAAACGTCTACATTCTTCTCCTGCCCTACATGATACATCTCGAGAATTATCTATTAGGGTTAGGAATAATGATTTTGATGTGGAGAATGATACTCACAACACTATTAGAGCCTCTCGTTCTCCATCTTCTGGTGAGGAAAACGAAACTTCTGTTGGAATAAAATTTCCTCAAGTCATTGAAGAAATCTATAAATTACTCCCGGAAGAAAAGTTCCCTAGAAAAGAACACTCTTCCTCATCTTCGATTCCCAAACCAAAATCCAGTATCGAGGAAGACATTGCAAAGGAAGAATCGCCTTCAGTCTCTCTTCCTCAGTCTCAATTATTGGTGAACACTATGAATTTCATACAAGATCAGATTAAGAAAGATCATACTCCTGAAGATTGGGTGGTTCAGAGAAAAGACATGAATTCTTTAGTTAGAACCAAATTCTACCAATCTCACAACAATAATGTACCGATTTCTAAGGAGGTTCCTCTTGATCAGGACGCCAATAAGCTGAATTTGTCACTTTCTGGCACTACACCCATTCCTGTCAAAAACTTGAATTCCTTGGAAAGCCAGCTGAGAAATCTTCTACAGATTCTTTCGCATGCAGACATTTTCTCTTACGCTGCATATAAGAGTCTATGTCTGGAAAAGTTGGATCCTCCGATGCTCAAAAGAATCCTCGAGTCACTCGCCATGTCAATTAACCATTCTGTTTGTCTTGCCTCATATCTTACTGTTGAAGTTCAACAGGCAAGAAGAGAAGCAGCTATTCGTTCAGCTCCTAAGTCTTTGTCGGATCTCGCAAAAATTCGACTTAGGTCTGCTCCTATTATCTCTGAATCTCTGTTTGCTGGCAAGATCGATGAGATATATAAAGAAAATACTGAGACTTTGACAAGCAATCTCATTTCCAGGACTGTAACTTCTCAAAACAGAAATCAACAGTCATCTGGTTCTTCTGTCAATTCACAGAACAGAAGATCTGATTTAAAAAAACCCAATTCTAAATCTCAAACGTCCAGACCAAGAAGGGACCAACAGAAAAATCAGCCCAGCAGATCCTCTGGTCCTTCCAGGGGCGGTACTGGTTATTCTAGGGGTTTTGGCAAGTCTGTTAGAGGTGTCCCCTCCCGTAGAGGGGCCTCTAACAGTTCAAGACAATGAAGTTCCATCTCCACTGCTCCATCCTCAAACCATGATTCCGGTTGGAGGAAGGTTGGCCCATTTTGCCCATTATTGGCAAAACATAACATCAAACCAATGGGTCCTTTCTATCATAAAAAGAGGTTACAAAATTCCATTCAAAGAACTTCCACCTCTTTCAAACCATCCTATCTTCTTTCACCAGTCTCGAAGACCAGAACTGGCAGAAGAGGTCAACAATCTCCTCCAAAAGAGGGCAGTGGAGGAAATATTTCCGGGGAAAGCTCAGATTGATAATAGACCTGTCAACTCTGAATCATTATGTCCTGACACAAGGCTTCAAAATGGAGACTCAAAGAAAAGTCAGAAACTCCATTCAACCCAAAGATTGGGCATTTTCGTTAGATCTGACGGATGCTTATTTGCATGTCCTGATACATCCAGCATCTCGCAAATATCTTCGTTTCACAATAAACAACAAGATATTTCAATTCAGAGCTCTCCCATTCGGGCTGTCAACCAGTCCTTTTGTTTTCACTCAGCTCATGACGACAATAGCTTCCCACCTTCACACGAAAGCTATTTCCCTCTTTCCATATCTAGACGATTGGCTGTCAAGGAATCAAAATCGTCAGATTCTGTTGCAACACAGACAATTCATCATTCACCTGATCACGGCTCTAGGCCTGATAATAAATCTCGACAAATCGGATCTAATCCCATCACAAGACTTTGTGTTCATAGGGATGGAATTTCACACTCTACAAAACTTAGTGAGAGTTCCAAAGGACAGAAATCCACCACTACTTCAGTTAATAAATCTGTTCCTTCAACTAAAGACAGTTTCTGCCAGACAGTTTCTGTCTCTTCTGGGAAAGCTCAATGCAGCAGCAGACTTTGTAGAACTAGGCAGACTTCATATTCGCCCTCTGCAAATGTCACTGTTAGCTCAATGGAGACCTCACAAACTTCCTTTTTGTCATCCAATCAAGATCACACACAATATTCGTCATCATCTTGCTTGGTGGAACAGTCATCATATATACAACCAAGGAGTTCCAATCAGGATCTCCTCTCATTCTCACCAGTTGTTCACAGATGCCAGTCTGTCGGGTTGGTGAGCTCATCTGGAACCAGAAGGAATACTATTTCATGGAGTATGGACTCAAAAACAATCTCAACTCCATATCAATCTTCTAGAAATGATAGCAATTTCACTTGCTCTGAAGGAATCACTTCATCACATTTCACAATCAACTGTGCTAGTGTCCTCAGACAACACCACTGTAATTTCTTACCTTTCTCGACAGGGAGGAACTCATTCCCCATATCTCTGTCTAGAAGTTTGGAATCTACTCAATTGGTGTCTTCAAAACAAGATCAGACTCACAATGAGACACATTCCCGGGAAATTCAACATTCTGGCAGATCGATTATCCAGAATAAACAAACCGATCTCCACAGAATGGTCTCTCAATCAAAGCATTGCCAATGCAATTTTTCACATGACCAGATTTCCCAACATAGATCTTTTTGCAACACGTCTCAATCACAGACTTCCTCTATACGTGTCACCGATACCAGACGAAAAAGCCCTAGCAATAGATGCTCTAACGATGAACTGGAATCACATTCACGCTTATGCTTTCCCTCCATTTCATCTGATACCGAGTGTGCTGAACAAAATACGTCAGTCTCAATGCAGAATTGTTCTAATAGCACCTCTGTGGCCAAACAGATCTTGGTTCCCAGAACTGCTAAATCTGCTAGTATCTCAACCAATAATTCTTCCTTACACTCCAGATCTTCTGGAACAGCTGCAAGGAAAATTTCTACATCAAAACACTCAACTTCTTGCACTTCACGCATGGGAATTATCAAACGATCCATTAGAAATAAGAAGTTTTCAAGAGAAGTTGCAGACCATGTCTCTAAGGCAAGAAGAGCTTCCACGAGACAAGTCTATAATTCAAGATGGCAAATTTTTGCCAGTTGGGCAGATAAGAGGAAAATCAATCCTGGCAAGGCCACTCCAGATATAATTGCTGATTTTCTCATATATCTTTTTAAGGATAAAAATTGTCAAGTCAGCACTATCAAAGGTTACAGATCTATGATATCTAATACCTTAAAATTCAGTTCTTACTTTGACATAGGAAATGATCCTGTCCTTTCAGAACTGATCAAGTCATTTCAAACGCAAAGACCAGTAAACAGACCTCTGGCCCCTAAATGGGACCTTGCTTTTGTTCTTACGTTCCTTTGTAAAGAACCTTATGAACCATTAAATGCAGCATCTTTGATTCATTTATCAATGAAAACAGCATTTCTCCTCACCATGGCCACAGCCAGACGTGTGAGTGAAGTACATGCATTTGCTATGGACAAAGAACATCTCAGATTCAGTTCAGTTGATGGTTCTCTAACTGTTAGAACTCAAGTAGGCTTTTTAGCGAAGAATCAGCTTCCTTCTAAAGCCCCAGATTCTATCCATATTCCAAGACTTTCTAACAGTTGTAGAAACAATGTTTTTAATAGGCTATTATGTCCTGTCAGAGCAGTCAAATTATATCTCAAAAAGACTTAGTCTATCAGAGGTACTAGAACTAAGTCTATCAGAGGTACTAGAACTAGACTCTTCATACCCACTAAAGGAAACCATGACATCAATAAGTCTACTATTTCCTCTTGGGTCAAGTTCACTATCAAAAAGGCTTACAAATCCATTTCCAATAGAAACATGCCTTTATTGAAACCCAGAGCACATGAGTTAAGAGCTCTTTCAGCTTCTTGGGCTTATTTTAACTTCATTCCCCTTGATGAAGTCATTAAGGCAGCTGTTTGGTCAAGTTCTTCAACCTTTGCTAAGTTCTACCTAAGGGACTTTCGTGTACAACAAGCAAACCTAAACGATCTGGGCTCATTAGTGGTAGCCCAAAAAGTGGTGGGGGGGGACCGAAGTTCCGGTTCCTGCCCGTGAAGAACTATAAATCAACAAGAATGCTTCTCGTTGCCAATGTCACCAGAACTTAAAGGTAATTGGAGAGTATTGAACAGCCACTTCCAGGAAGAAAGATGGAGGATATTAGAAGTTCCCTTCACATTAATATCCTGCACATCTTAAGATCTTAACCTAAAGATGCTTCACATCATGGTTCTTCAAAGATCTTCTGTATTTGTTCCTGGAAGTATTATTGCCAGTTTGGACTGAGAATTAGGGAAGGAACCTCCCTCCAATATTTTGATTCTAAAGCAAATAATACATAACATGGTAATATGCGTAACGTGAAATAAAATTTTTACATGTAAAATTTGTTTCACTAAGCATACTTACCATGTTATGTAACAGAGGGCCCTACCTCCCTCCCCTCTTCCTTCAAATATATATATCCTATTAATATATATTTATACTTGGGAAGAAAAATTATGAATCATTTGCGCATGCGTGCATCCGGGCTATACGTGACTATTAGCACGATCAGCGTTAAGGAGCACGGTAAGAACGGTACTCAGTCCAGACTGTCAATTTTTTCTGATGGTGGGTAATAGACTAAAGCAAATAATACATAACATGGTAAGTATGCTTAGTGAAACAAATTTTACATGTAAAAATTTTATATTTAACCCCTCTCTTGCTGAATATTCAGTTAAGCCACACCCATTTCTGACTTTGAACCAATCAGATTACTTGATGAAATTTATTCCTACAAATTCATAAATTGAATGTCAAACAGTGTAGATCCTGATCAGATGGCTTCTTCAGAAGCCATCTGATCTGGATCTACACTGTTTCCAAAGATAGGGGTTGTCGTGAACAGCAGGACAAGAGTTAAAGATTGGTCACAAAATATATGGAATATATAGTGTTGTTTTGAATGGTGTTGTGTATTTGAATCCAGATGAAACCCACCTTCTGTTAGTTTCTTATGGCTCTGCTGTATTGTATCAGCTAACCAAGAAGAATGAACTCTGATGGCCTCCAGGAAACAGTTGAAAGCCTCTGGTCCTCTCTTTGGTAACAGTTGCAACAGCTCATTGATCTTGTCTTGATCTGTTGGTCTTGACTGAAAACATTAAACCATCCAACACATTATAAAGTCTGTGAAGCTCTAAACACCACTTTATATAGAGAAAAGTGGGATTTATTGGGTATACATTATTTTCTTTTTTTCTGTTTCGAGACATATGTTGTGGGTACTCGTTAGAACCCGCCTCAATGAGGCTGCAGGGATTGAGATTGGATTGGTAGCAACATCTCCAAAATGACATAAATAGTGTTGCTGGTGATTTTAAACCTCAATCAAACAAACAAACTTACTGAGGACCATTACATCTGTGAGGTAAAGCTACAGTTAATTTAAAAGTAACTCAACCAGACACCCCTAAATTTTGAAATGGACTCCTGCCGTATACAGAGAGGAAGATTCCATTCAGTTGAGAAAGGGTTAAGATAACATCTGTGAGATTGATTGATTGCTTGACTGATTGATTTGGGTTTAAGGACATGTCAACCCTTGTCGGTCATTTTGTGTCATCTCCCCCAGAGAGAGGAATCTCCCCCAGAGAGAGGAAGAAAAGAGATAGAAAAGATATTAGAGGAAATGCAAATGAGGGACAGAGGAGAAAGAGGAAAACGAATCATGGCAAAGGTTTTGCTGTGGAATGGAGGTCTGTATATAGGGCAAGGCAAAGATTGACCATACCTGTAATCTGCCGTAATGATAAAAAGTATTGGGACAAACGGGCCTAAGCAAACAGTGCAGACCCAGATCAGACTGTTCCACATCCTGATCAGGATCTGCACTGTTTGCCATTCCTCTGTACCTATTGGACTCTTTTCGTGATCATGAAACAGATTTTTCAGAAAAATTTAGGAGAATTACAGCAAGTTCTTAAGGTGTCCGAATTTTTCGGATTTTCACGGTAAATTCACCTCGATCTAATAGACAGTACTTCAGTAAAGATTGAGCAGCAGACTTAGTATTGTGGGGTGCGTTGACATGGACAAGGGATGACTTGTTGGGTAAGTGTAGCTAGATGGAGGCTATAATTATTGTCATGGGCAACTCACATGTGAGATAAAGCTGTCTTTAACCCTTCACCCTTATCCCGCTGCATAAATTAATTTAGCCACACCCATTTACATTTCACTCATTCAAAATGAATGACAGTGTTGGTCCAGATCAGCTTCCGAAGCCATCTGATCTGGATCTACACTGTTTGCAAAGATAGGGGTTGTTGTGAACAGCAGGATAAGGGTTAAAATACCTATCACAACAATTGTCATCTGCTGTGTTGCCTGCTGGTTACTTTAACCTTTAGACACCACAAAAATGTTGTCTGTTTATATTCTTGCAAATTTTTCAAAAATATTTTTACATACAGGCAAATAGTGTGGACCCTGATCTGACTGCTCACTTTTAGCAGCAATTAGGGCTGGCTAATCGGAGCTGAAAAGATAATCGATTATCAGTAGTGTCATTGCGATCGATAATCGATTAGTAATTGCTACGGTTTTTAACATAATTTTACCTGTCTGGCTTTCTCTCTGAGCATGACTCTTGCCATTTGTGGCACTTTACCATATGTATATTTGAACAGACAGGCCTGAGCAAACAGTGTAGACCCAGATGAGACGCCGCAGATTGCGGCGTCTCATCAGGGTCTGCACTGTTTGCCACTCATCCAGCTATGTTAGGCATAATTTTGGATAGTAAATTGTACCTATCAAGTAATCGATTAAAAGCAAATCAGAAATGATAATCATTTTTGTGGAATTTATTGATCAATTAATCAATATTACGATTAATCGTGTCAGCCTTAGCAGCAATGACTTATAAAGCAAAGCAGATGACAGTTGTTGTTATTGACATCTTAAGGTTTAATGCCAGTTTATATCTTAACCCTTGTCCTGTTGAATATTCATATATGCCACACCCACTACAGATTATCAACCAATCAGATTACTTGATGCAAATTATTGCAACAAATTCACAATCTGAATGGCAAACAATGTAGATCCTGATCAGATGGCTTCGTCAGAAGCCATCTGATCTGGATCTTCATTGTTTGGAAAATAAGGCATATCCGGGCTCAGCAGGACAAGGGTTAAAAATTCCAATTTTCCATCATTATATACATTTTGAGTGATTTGATTGGTTGAAATAAAAGTTTTATACTTCGATAAATTCCCTGAGCAAGAATTTCATAACTATGTCACACAGTGACAGGTAGTAATTTAACGTGACGTCAAAGAACATGTTTAAAACCCGGGCTTGGGTGTCTTTCAATGATGGCAGTGGTAAGTTCATTCATACACTTTCAAAAGAATTCCTGAAATCTACCATTTTTTGTGGCAACTTTTAACATTTCGATGATAAAGTAGGAATTATAAGAAATGAATTATCATTTTTGTGGCTTTTATCAATGTATAAACTCCAGCGAATCACTTTCAAATTAGCATGAAGCCCGATTGTGGCTGTGGCTTTTATTGAAAGCCACAAAAATGAAATTCATTTCTATAGTGTTTATAGAAGAGAGCTAGGAGATAGACAAAATTCCATACAAGTACATGTTCATACGCTAATTTTATATTTATGAAGAGCTTAAAAAAACTTGATTGTAGTAATCTTGTACTTTATGCACTTTTAAAGTTGACATAATTTATCTGCTGACAGATAAGAATTTTAAAACCAGGACCCAATTTTTCAAAGCTATTGTAGTCAACTTCCCCTGTTTATCAATTTTAAGCCTTGTCCTGCTGAATATTTAAATATGCCACACCCACTACTGATTATCAACCAATCAGATCACTTGATGCAAATTATTGCAACAAATTTATAAACTGAATGACAAACAATGAATATCCTGATCAGATGGCTTCTACTGATCTGGATCTACTGGATCTACATTGTGAAGACATATCCGGGCTCAGTGGGACAAGGGTTAATGAATCCTTAGAAACAAAATATCTACTTACCTGAACAACTTGTACCATATGTTCTGTGAGTATTCCTTTCTCAAACAGAATACCTAGAACATCTGAATCTAGCTTGAGGTTCTTTATTATATCAGTGTGGTTCTGTTGAAGTACCTGTCTCTCAATCTCGCTCATCTCCATTGTGACACTAGATATGTGTGATATAATATCACTTGTTGCTGCTTCAACCAGAGTCTTGTAGTTCTAAATCTGTCCGAAGTTTAGAGGTTGATTTGTGCCTGAATGTTTTGTTTTTCTTTTCGTAAGTCACTCTTTCTAGACTAAGATTGGGACTAAATTTCACAGGAATTTCAGTAACATTTTCTTGTGCATAGTGCTTTTACTACCTATTGCAGCAGATTTCACTTCAGAATTTAGTTCCTTGGTTTCTTATTTATATAAGATTTTAATTTCAAAAAGAAAACAATAATTTGATTTCTTTTTGTCGAGTAGAATCTTTTCCTTGGGTCTACAAGTTTTGAAATCTTAGTAACTTTATCTAATGCTGCCACTCAATATTGCTGTATTGTCCACATATTAGTATTTCCTTCTTAAAGTTACTTATCATCCTAGGTTTCTGGGTATTTTTAATAAGGCACTTTTAAATTGAATGAATTAAAATGCAAAGTAGCATATTGTTCTGTTGAAAATCAAATTGAACATATTCATTTTAAGGCACATCATAAGAAAACCAGGCTTTTAGCATGTTTGGCCACTGAAGTTTGAGATCAGTTTTCAATTTGCCTGAGCATCCACACTGTCTGATCTGAGTCTATACTGTTATAAAGAGGTCTTACATTGGCCATTGGCTTCAAAAAGAGGAATATCAGTGTCACAATTTGTTATAAAGATGCACAAGCTGCTCTATGTCTTCACTTAGTAGAGTTCTCTGAACACAGGTTTTCATGCAATATGGCTAATTTGTACCAAGTTTGTCTTAGAGTTTGTCTTAGCCGTTTTATCATCAACATCAGTGTTTTGTTCATTGTCTGTATTCAGTTCAGTTTAAAGACCATTTATAGACATTGTATTGGTAGATAATGCCAAATGTCACGAGGGAAAAAGTGTCTTCAGTCAGGAGTGCTCACTGCATTCTCAAAACAGCCTGTGCACCAGCATTCAGTCCAAACACTGTTCTCCCTGTCTGCTCAAAGTATCTTTGTGCCAATTGCCATGGGTGTAGGGCACAACAAAGACTCTAATCAGACTGCACAAATGTGCAGTCTGATCAGAGTATTTGTTGTGCATATATGACATTATCTGAAGACAGATTTTTGTATGCTCTGTCTCATGTGAGGCCATATAATGCATTGCTTTTATAACTGTGCCCTTTTACAAGTTTAGGGTGATCTTTTTGTTACTCTGTGTACCAGTTCCCAAAGTTTTATAATGGTGTGATATATTAACCCTTCACGTTCTCCAGAAGATTCTTGTCCAGACACCAATCTTATGTTAATACCTCGCATATTAAGTGGGGGTATTGTGTTATACACTGCAACATGTGTGTCCATCTGTCAATCTGTCCATCCATCAGCACTTCCTTATTTCATGGCCGCTCCATAACTTTAATACCGTTTGAGATATTTTCACAAAACTTCACACAAAATTTTATGTAAAACATCATAAGACAACTTGCAGAAGAAAAAAACTTTGACCTTTGACTCTGGTTTGCTAACTTTTGAAATTGTCCTTTGAACAATGAACATAGCCATTTCTGCCATGTACTAGTCGCCACTATATAACTGATACCATTTGAGATATTTTCACAAAAAATCACGCAAATGTGAAGCACAATAAGACAATGTGCAGAACATATCGTCTGCTGAGTGCAATAACGTTGTAAGTGCAAAATGGCAACTTTTCAGGAGAGACAAAAAACTGTTTTATTAAAGAATGGCATAGAAAACCATAGTAAATGCTGGTTTCATAACTTCATGGCGATTTCTTTCATTTGTGTGAGATGTTTATTGTTGAATAAATAAAATTTGAAAAGAAATATTTAGCATTTAAGGGTTGATACACCATTTCTGCGCCAAGTGTTTTTTCAACTTTTTTGGTGCAAAAACGGTGTAAGTGCATCCAGCGCTAAAACGGTGTATATGTACAAACCTTATTTTGTTGCCTTTTACATGGTAAAGCAGTAAATTAAAGGCACTTGGTAGGTAATAGGTCACATTTTATACATTCTGCATGGTACTTACATGCTTATTCTGAAATATTAAGCAGCAGGATTCAATATTTTTGAGGTATTAAAAAACTTTGCGCAAAAATGGGGTAAGTGCACTTACACTGTTTTTGCGCCAACTTTTTTTTCTGAAAGTCAGAGCAAAAACGATGTAACTGACAAAAAAAATTCCAAAATGCTGAAATAAATCGTGATTGAGGCAGAATCCAGCTGTAGAACTTATTTACCAAGTGTCTCAAGTCCTAAGGCACCCATTTATGCAAAAAAACTATTTTGGCCAAATGTCAGTTACATCGTTATTGCACTCACCAGACGATATGAACAGTAACTCCTGTTTGCCTACTTTGGGAGATATTGCCCATTGCCAATTGAACATGTTCATTTCTACAGTGTACCCATGTCCTCTCTGTAAGTTGAAAAACGTTTGACATAATATTTTCTTGGAAGTTCTCACAAATGTAAAGCACTATGAGACAACATGCAGAACCATGAAAAATCTTCAAACCACATTTGCTCTGGAATGGTTTGTCAAATTGATCTAAAGCTTTGTTGGAGGCATTGGGATGACATGAAGGTTCAAGCATGTTATTAAGTCATTCTGTTCTGGCATCTAGAATAGCAGATGCTGCATCCATCTTGAAAATCTTCAAATGACATCTGCTGCCTAACAGTGCGTCAGATTGAGCCAAACATTTGTTGAAGGCATCGGGTCATCATAGAGATTCAGAATTGCTTAAGTGATCCTGTTTTTATATTCAAGATGCGTGGACTAAGCTGTTCCTTTCAGATATCCAAGATGGCCACAATGGTAATCACATCAGGTCCTGTAGGGTCTGTCAGATTGGGTTGAAACTTGGTGGGAGGAATTTGGGTGACATGTAGGTTTAGAATTGCTAGAATCAAATTAGCATTTCGATATCCAAGATGTCACTGTCATGGAGACCATCTTGAAATCCTTCAGATATCATATCCTACTCTACTGAAAATGAGATTGAGCTGAGACTTGATTGGAGGCATCGGGGTGACATGGAGATTCAAAATTGTTAATCTTGTTGCATTCTGATATCCAAGATGGCTGCCTCTGGAAATCCTTCAAACAACTTCACCTCCCAGACCTTAAGGTGGATAGAGATGGAACTTGATGGGAGGCATTAGGGCAACTTAACCCTTCTCTTGCTGAATATTCAGATAAGCCACACCCATTTCTGTCTATCAACCAATCAAATTACTTAATGTAATTTATTGCTACAAATTCATAAACCGAATGCCAAACAGTGTAGATCCTGATCAGATGGCTTCTTCAGAAGCCATCTGATCTGGATCTACACTGTTTGCAAAGATAGGGGTTGTCGTGAACAGCAAGAAAAGGGTTACGAGGTTAGGAATTGCTAAAACTGTTCTGTTCCAATATCTATTTCTTAGGAAAGCTCAAATTACGAAATCCAGTGGCTTAATGACATCTTAACAGTTACAATTCACAAAATAAACACCATCTGTGTGTTATCACTAAGTTCATAACCCCTGTCTCTAGGCCTTTCATGCTGTACAGAGAGAGAGACTTTTATCAAAGCACTCAGAGTACTGGTGGAGTGTAGGTTGGAAAAATAGTCCAGAACTGAGAATCGAACTGTTTGTTTAACCCTTAAATTCCAGTATTTTAAGCAAGCACAGTAGCCCTGATCAGACAGTTATATGGCGTCTGATTAGGTATACACTGTTTGCTAATGCCCAAGTGAATGAACAAAGTCCAGAATTTACTTTTTACGCATCGCTCTGGCGTCTTATGGAGGCGACTATCGATGCTATAAACTTGATTTTGTTCAACGTCGGTGGCAGTCAGATGGTCAGTAATAGTCACGTGGACAATAGCAAGCGTATACACTGGGTATAACATAGACTGTGGTTACTCGTTAAAACGCTTCATTATAAGAAAAAGTATTTAGTACATTTTTTGTCTGGAAACAATTATGGTAGCATTTTCCGTCAATGTTTTTCAAATTATTTACCCGTCATTTGTTAATGTGTTTAATTATTTCCCTTCTGTATACACGTATATTCAACCAGCACAGCCGGCCCCCCCCCCCCCCCCCCCCCCCCCCCCCCCCCCACATCGGGGCTTGAAGAAATAGATGGGCTGCATGATGCTTCCATGCAGATAAGCCTCTAAACCGCTGTGGTGAGAGACTTAATGATTATTGAGATAGCAATTTTACTCACTTGGCCATAGACCCCTCCATGAAATAATATGAATAATTACCATATTTTTCATAAAAGTTTTTGCTAATTGACACCAAAGGGTTAAAAGATTTGTTGTTTGTTTGAATTGAGGTTTTACGTCCCGGGCAATACTGTATAGGTCATTTTGGAGACGTTGCTTCCAATTTTGTGGGACTTTTGAGATGAAATGACATCTCAAGCCCTGTCACCCAATGAAGCCAATAGGGTTTATAAGCATTGACGGGCTGACTCGCACGGCTTTGCCTGGGCAGGCTTATAGATCCTCTAAGCGGTTTACCAGTACTTGTGTGTGGTCGGTTTCAGCTCTGCATGGAAGCATCATGCAGCCCATCTATTTCTTCAAGCCCCGATGGGACCTACTTGCAACTGAGCGCTACTATAACAACCCTCAGTAGATGGAGTAAACAGAGAAGGCCATGATCACACTGCTCAAATCAAAGCACTGACAGCACTGGTAGCACTGAGATTTTGTTTGTTTGTATTGGCGTTTAATGGCCCATAGATAACTGTCCATGCTTATAAACCCTATTGGTTTCATTGGCCGACAGGGCTTGAGATGTTATTTCATCTCAATGTCGGGTAAAAGTCCCACAAAATTGGAAGCAACATCTCCAAAATGACCTATACAGTGTTGACGGGGACGTTAAACCTTAAATCAAACAAACAAACAAACTAAATTGTGAGATGAAATAACATCTCAAGCCATGTCGGCCAATGAAACCAATAGGGTTTATAAGCATGGACGGTCTGACTGGCACTGCTTTGCCTGGACCGGCTTAGATCCTCTAAGTGGTTTATCAGTACTAGGGTGCGAGATAAAAACTTCAGCAATCGGAGGTCATGGAATACCAGTTGCACCCACCTGATAAAGGATCAGCTGGAAGTAAGTGAAAAAATCTTCAGAAGGCCTGTCAAACCAAAAACAATAAACAAACAAACAAAAGAAAACAAGAAATTCTCAGATAAAATTAGGCTTGGCATTTCATGTGGTAATTGTTATGCAGTTTCAAACCTAAAAAGGACTTGCTGCAATTCTCCTTATAATTTAACAAATTTGTTACACGATCCTGCAAGGAGACCAAAAGGTACAAACGGAATGGCAAACAGTGTAGACCCTGATGAGACTGCTCCTACAGGAAAAGTCTGATCTGGGTCTGCACTGTTTGCTTAGGCCTATCTGTCATAATACTTAGGATTATAACGGTAGTTTCTCTTTACCCATTTTAGACGGGAACCTCCAAAACGGGTACACTGACATTGGTTAATAATGATAAAAAAAGTTTGAAAATGTTATCAACATGGACGTTTGGCTCTTCAACGGTTTACTTCTAATACTGGTAATTCTACTACGTCATACAACTTCCGTAATCAAATGAGATGCGCAGTGGACCGTGCCGGTATAATTCAGTGCATAATTGCTACTCGAAGAGAGCAGTCGCTCCGATAGAGTAGCTGACTATTGCCGGTGATTTCGGTCCGGTGTATCGTTTTTCAATAAACTTTTTTGTTTATTTATTATAGTATAATACCTTTATTGGTATTATAAACGATACATACTTTCTAAAATTGTTATTTGTAACAATTTATATCGAAAATTGTTTAGGCAATTTTCGTCACGCATTGTCGTAAATTTAGGTTTACGGCCGGTCAGTTTGCTTTCTGGTAAATTTGACAACGTGCGGAAAAATGGCAGAAAAAGAAGTGCAGAATAGTAAGAATGCTAACATGTGTGGGGACAACGAGAGTTTGCCCCAGGGTTTGAACACTAGACCTATCTCAGGTAAACAACCTGTGAAACCTGGAAACTCTCAAAATGTAAAAACAACCAAATCGTCAACTTCGTCGACCACAACGGCGGCGAGCGGTATGACAAAAGAGGTACTTCTTATTCTTCAAGAAATGAACCAAAAGCTTAACGCTCAGTCAGAGCGACTTGAGAAACAAGAAGAAAGACTAGAATCATTCACCCAATGGCAAGACTATGATTATGGTGATGATTGCCATTTCATAGATGACACTGATTTCAGTCAGAGTGATGTTGCTTCTGGTTCAACTGCTGGGGGGGAGGACGTTTCGGATCCTCATGGTCACTCAAACGTATTCAAAACCCTCAAGAATAAGTTCCAACAAGTTGACATGGTGGATGGTGTTGTGAACGACGATCTAGCAGATTTTGTAAACGCGTCATTCAAGAATGGTTTGTCTGACGAAAAGAAGAATGAACTGTTGAAAGACATTCATCGTCCAGCAAACACTGAAGCATTGGTCAAGACCCGAGTCAACCAAGGCATTTGGAGGTTGCTCAAACCCAGTACTCAGTATGAGGACAGTAACATGCAGCAAATTCAAGACCTTATTGTGAAGGCTACTGCGAACATTGTGAAATTGACACACAAGAATGCTGCAACTCAAGATAGTGAAGACTTTGATCGGGCTACTGATGCGATTGCCTTATTAGGACAAGCCAACAAGCAGATTAATCTGAGAAGAAAAGAAATGCATAAATCTGACTTGGACCCCAAATATCATTATCTTGCTTCTGCATCTTTTCCTTTCACTGAGTACCTGTATGGTGAAGATACAGATGTCAACAAGAACATCAAGGACATCAGTGACCTGAACAAACTAGGACGCACCATGGGCCGAGGATACCAAAGAGGTTCCTTCCGCGGTCGCCGTCCACATCCCTACAACCGTGGCCGAGGGAGAGGTTTCCGAGGCAGAGGCCAACAGCCCTCATACACAGCGCCGCCAAAAAACCCGAAACCGGCGCCCAAGAAGTAGACCAGGTCAGTACAGCGTGTAGTTTTCAAGCTGGTAGACTTAAAGAGTATGTTGAAAATTGGAGGAAACTAACCAATGATGAAACTGTTTTCGATATTGTTCAACACTGTCACATTGAATTTTTGAAGGGATTCAACCCTGTAAAATCATTTTGCCAAGCAAGCAAATTTTCATCTCTTGAAAATGATGTCATTGATGCAGAAATTCAAAAATTATTGGACATGAAAGTCATTACTGAAGTTGAACATCATCCAAATGAGTTTATTTCTCCAATTTTCATCGTACCCAAGAAAAATGGTGAATATAGAATGATCTTAAATCTAAAAGAGTTAAATCAATACATAGAATATCACCATTTTAAGATGGATACATTTGAATCTGTTTTGAAACTAGTAAAACCAGGCAGTTATTTTGCATCAGTCGATTTGCGTCATGCTTACTATTCAGTACCTATTGCACCTGAAGATCGGGTCAAACTTCGATTTCAAAAGTCAGGAAAAGTCTATCAGTATGAAGCTTTAGCAAATGGTATTTCTTGTGCGCCAAGACAGTTCACACGCCTTATGAAACCTGTTTATGCATCTCTGCGTATGCTTGGACACACCAATTCAGGCTATATTGACGATTCTATTCTTGTAGCAGACACTTATTCTGAGTGTGAAAACAACGTGTCGGATACAGTAGACCTTATGACCAATGTTGGTTTTATGATTCATGAAAAGAAATCGGTCTTAATTCCCACACGACAGATTACATTTTTAGGAAATCATATAGATTCAGAAAAAATGATTGTTACGTTGCCTGAAGAAAAAGTCAGAAAAATTGTCCAAGAATGCTCAGACTTGTATAACAGGAGTTATGCAAAGATTGTACAAGTAGCTAGGGTTTTGGGTCTCTTGGTTTCCACCTTCTCAGCTGTTGAGTTTGCACGGTTGCATTACCGAGACACAGAAAGAGCCAAAATATTGGCTCTTGAAGAGAATAGAGCAGATTATGAATCTTCAATGTTTATCACTTCTAGTATAAAAGCAGAACTGAAGTGGTGGATTGATAATCTTGCACAGCAAAAACGTCATATTTGCCATGGCAACCCTAGCATTACCATTTTTTCGGATGCATCGAAATTAGGATGGGGAAGCACATGTGGCAATATTAGAATAGGTGGAAGGTGGAAAGACCAAGAGGCTCAAAATCATATCAACTACTTGGAACTGCTTGCTGTAAGCCATGCTGTAAAATCCTTTTGTAAAACAATGTCAAACTGTCACGTTCAAGTGAAATGTGATAATCAGGTTTCTCAATTTTATGTTTCTCACATGGGAGGAAAGGTAGAGAAATTGAATTCCCTTGCTAAACATATATGGTTGTGGTGTAATGAGAGGAACATTTGGCTTACAGCAACGTATGTACCCGGAACTAAAAATTTGGCAGATGAAAGTTCGCGAAAATTTAATGACAATGTAGAATGGATGTTAGATGAGCAATTGTTTTCTGAATTAACTGAATTGATGGGAAAACCAGACATTGATATGTTTGCATCCAGGTTGAATAAACAGTTGGATAGATATGTCGCCTGGATGCCAGACCCTGAGGCTGAAGCTGTTGATGCTTTTGCCTTTGACTGGAAAGGTATATTTATATATGCATTTCCTCCTTTCAGTCTCGTGAGTTCCGTCGTCAGGAAGACGATTGCAGACGAAGCAGAGGTGCTCCTGGTGGCTCCTGTTTGGGTGACACAAAACTGGTATACAGCAGTTTTGGAGCTGTTGATAGACCACCCATTGATCATCAAAGTGAAACAGAACACTCTCAGAATCCAAGGATCGAACAAGGTTCATCCTCTTGTGAATCGACTACATCTGATGGTATGTCGTATATCAGGAAATCGTTTGAAAGCAGAGAACTTTCGGAAAAATCTGTTGAAATCCTCATGGCGTCGTGGAGACGATCCACTCAAAAGCAATATTCATCCTACATCAGGAAATGGGTTTTCTTCTGTGGTGAAAGGAAAACAAATATTTTTCAAACCCCTATTGAACTAGTTATTGAATTTCTCACAGAACTTTTCAATCAGGGATACAGTTATGAAACTTTGAATTCTGCTCGTAGTGCTCTATCAGTTTTAGGTAATTCACAAGACGGTTATACTGTAGGTTCACATCCTCTTGTGGTAAGGTATATGTCTGGAGTGTTTAACTTAAGACCTACGAAACCGAAATATCGGGAGTTTTGGGACGTGTCAAAACTTTTGTGTCACTTGAAGACGATGCCACCAGATAGTGTTTTAAGTCTGAAGTTGTTGAGCTATAAGTTAGCTACTTTGATTGTATTGACTCAGGCAAGTCGATCACATTCTGTAAGTTTATTAACTTTAGACGGAATGAAGAAAAATGATGATACATTTACTTTGTATTATAGTGGGTTATTGAAACAATGTCGGAAAGGAAAACCGAACCCAGTTGTAATATTGAAAAAGTATACTCCCGACAGGAGATTGTGTGTATATAGTGTTTTAGAAGAATATATTTCGCGGACAGAGAGTTTGCGTGGGCAAGAAAAACAACTTTTTATCAGCTACATCAAACCATACAAACTAGTAGTATCCACAACAATAAGTAGATGGGTGAAGTGTGTCATGAGAGATTCTGGCATCAATGTAGACAAGTACAAGACTCATAGCACTCGAGGTGCTGTTGCTTCAAAAGCGAAACAAAGTGGAGTTCCACTACAGGAGATTCTGAAAGTGGCTGGATGGGCGTCTGATAGGACATTTGCCCAGTTTTATGACAAACCTCTTCATTGTGAGACCCAAGAGTCCTTTGATTCTGCTGTGCTGCAGTAGAGGATCACCATATTTAAGGTAAAACATTAGTTTTTATTTTAAGGGACTCGTAGCATAAAACCTATGCCCTTGTATTGAAGTCTCATTTGATTACGGAAGTTGTATGACGTAGTAGAATTTCCCCAAACAAACAAATTCTTACCTTAAGGATGACGTTTGTTTGGAATTCTACGTAGTCATATAACAACTGGAGGGATCAAATGCCCTCCCACACCACCCTGTGTGGTGCATATACAAAAATCTTATGCATACATGTGATAACTTTGCGATGACCATGCTGGAGATTGGGTTTTCATTTCCTGGAGATTGGGTTCTCCTTCCTGGAGACTATTCGACGACAACTTTGACACATCAATTTGATGCTTTTTTAGGTAAAATTGGAAAAAAAAAGTAAAAATAATCAAAGAACAAAAGTACATCTGATTTCAGTTTTGTCTATTTTACTCTTAAATAGAACAAAATTTAAACAAAAGTATATATAGTAAAACTTATATTAAGACCACCTTTGGGACTTTCAGGTCCTGAATTGCCCACCGGGCAAGTAAAATATTTTCGCAGTTGCCCAGCTCAAAATCCTACTTGCCCAGGATTTTGGAATTCAAAGTGGGGTGGATGCGGGTGGATAATGGTGACAACGATTACGACCAACATTTATAAATATAATCCGAGGTTTCTATCAAGTTTCAAGCACATCAACTTTCCATTAGGGTCTAGTTATTTCATGTTTGTGTTTCCCTTTGGTGTCTCTGATGGGAGCTGTGGGTTAATTCTATCGATTCCTGACCATTCCCATCACTTCTATTTATTTCCCTGTGTGTGGTAATACGGTAGAAAGGACAAGGACAATAACGGTACTTTTTAAGTTAATTGTTGACATGTCATAACACCTTAATCGATTAGCAATTTAAGATACAGTTATATAAACTCATTTAGCTTGACACGCATAATTATCACGAGCTGCAGCCGATATACATGTAAGTGTCAGGGCAGCGAGATAAGAGATTAAAACATGCAGTTTACTTTAAAATTTAATTATCCACCCACAAGACTAGGACACCCTCCATCCAAAACGAGCCCAAACTTTCACACCCAACCTACAAGCAAGTTCAATGCTAACATCAAAGTTTTCCGCCATCCAAATCGCCCTCCACAAACCACCGCTACAATTTTTTTGACCCGCGATCGGTAAATGACATCATCCGACCCCAAAAACCCCACGCGTGTTTAATCACTTTTCCTACCAAGCGTCTGCTATTTGGCGCCAAACATAACCGTTCACGAGATAGTCGAATAGTCCGTTTTTTTATGCATACATTTTCCGTTCACACTTTGTCATGCGGGACATTGTAGCGCCGGAGGTACACACTACACCAGAAATGAAAAACGCGCCGCAGATTAGCAATTATGTGACAGGGATTAAAAATAGTGTCATAATTGAACCGTTATAAGTACACAGATTGTTTGTCTCTTAATTGCCGACACAGCAGGACAGTGCCGCAATTATTGTGATTTGCTTACTGGTCTAGTTTTACCGTATTTAAGTACTCAAAAGGCTGACAGTTGTAGACACGATTCGATTCCCGACCGGGCGTCGTTAGGTCAAAGCGCACCTGCCCGGCGCGATTTCGGAGTTGTCCCCGGCGAATGGATTTGTCAGCCCCTGGACTGTGTCATATTAATTACCCATACGCTAAAAAAGATACCTATTCCAGGTATAATGATCACTGTAACAGGTACCTTTATTAATGCGTGAATCACTTTCACACCTCAGTGCATCTTATCAGTGAATATACCGTTAATTCCCAGCAGACTGACAGCGCCGATAATTGCAACCTGCTGTGAAGTTACCCATTTAAGTTAATCTCTTGTCGTGTCGGTACCCTTACATCCCGACGGATAAAAAATGGACGGTTCAGAAAAAAAGTGATAGGAAAATACAGTTTCCGGGAGTTTTTGAGTTCTGTCCGGGAGCCCGGGAGATCATGTCCATTTCCGGGAGCCTCCCGGATGATCCGGGAGATATCACATGTATGCTTATGTTATCTGCAAACATATGATTTGATCCTTTCATAGGACATAGTTTTTATTAATTATGTTTTCAAGACTGAATTATACCGGCACGGTCCACTGCGCATCTCATTTGATCCCTCCAGTTGTTATATGACTACGTAGAATTCCAAACAAACGTCATCCTTAAGGTAAGAATTTGTTTGTTTGGGGAAATTATATCACAACAACAGGTAAATTTCATGTAAAATCACTTTTTTTTCTTTTTCCAATAAAACAAAAAGCAACAAAAAAAAAACTAAACCAGCACACAATAACAAATGCAAGAAAAGAAAAACAAGCACCATTTTGTTCCTTTATATCACAGAAAAATGATAGGATGACACTCATCCAAGAAGTGTTATACTCTCCTCCTTGGTTTTAAAATTGACATTTTTCTAATGAAATTAAATTGTTGTACACCTTGACCTAGTTATAACACTGTTCGTTATAACATGGTTTAGATATAACACAGTTTCAAGATGGATCCCAAAAATGTATAGATTATATATATAAAAAATGACCATAAATGGACCCCAAAACGTTTATATAGAAGAATGACCACAAATTATCCCAAAAATGTATAGACTATATAGGAAATGTCCATAAATGGTCATTTTTCTATATAATCTATAACTTTTGTTGGGATATAACAGGATTAAATAACTGTTTCTGCTTTGGACCCCATTAATAGTGTTGTAAAGAAGTTGTGGTGTACCATGTAGAAAGTCTTCCAGAGGGAATGAAAATATGATTAATTTTAAGGGCAATGGGAACACATGGCAGATTTTTCTGCCATTTTTCAAAGGGAGACAACTTTCGGGACTTTCTGTTCGCCTTTCTATAAGCCCTGTCCCACGGAAAAAGGGGTCTACTCTTAAAGGAAAGAATTTGCTCCTGATGAGCAAATTCTTTCCTTTAAGAGTTGACCCCTATTGAAATGGGAGACAAAAATACTTTTGCAGGAGTTGCCTCCCCTGAAGGTGTTCCCATTCCCCTTAAGTCCAATCAGTTCTGTGGCCTACTCTGGCTGAAGTATAAAATTCTAAATTATGCTTCAAACATAGACTGTCGGTGCTCATTAGAACTGCCTCATTCAGGCAGTTCTAACAAGTACCCACAGTCTGTATGTAGATTGTGGGTGCTCGTTAGAACTGCCTCATCGAGGACCCACAGTCTATGTTTGAACAAGAAAAAGGAAAGTGATGTATACCCATGACATATATCCCACTTTTTATTATGCCCCCGGAATCGAGATTCGGGTGGGCATATAGTTTTTGGTCTGTCTGTCTGTCCGTTTGTCTGTTTGTCTGGCTACAAAAACCTTAACATTGGGCATAACTTTTGAATGGTAATAGATACAGCTTTCATATTTCACATGTGTATACCTTATCACACGACCTTTTCCAATGGTACCATAATTTTTGATCTTGTGACCTTGACCTTTTACCTACTTTTTTCAAAATTTTAACATTGGCAACATTGGGTATAACTTGTGAATGGCGCTGTCTGGGTATTCATTTCATGGACTTGTTAACTTGATGGGAGCCAGCATTCTGTACGAGGGAGGCAACTATAGCTTGCATTTTAACCCTGAAACTGCTACATAAAACATATGAGCAGAAAACCATCCCAGCAGACAATTTACATGTAATGTCAAGCCTTATTTCAAGACTCCTGCTAGTCTGTGTAGCTGAGCATGTCAATTTGTTTTTACCTGTTCAAAAACACTGGAGACAGTATTCTTGAGATGGGGCAGAATAAACCCTTATCCTGCTGAACATGACAACCTCTACCTTTGCAAACAGTGTAGATCCAGATCAGATGGCTTCTGAAGAAGCCATCTGATCTGGATCTACACTGTTTGTCATACAGTTTGCAAATTTGAATTATATAAGACATTATATTGAACAGTTTCATTGGTTGATAGTCAGAAATGAGTGTTGCAAATTAATTTATTCAGCAGGATAAGGATTAATAAATAGATTTATGATGTAATATCGCTGTTATTTAGTGAGTAATGTGATGTCATGAAGATGATACGACTGCACATGTAATCATTTATGGTTACTGATTTTTAACGATATGACACCGTCTGTGACAGCCCTATGTTTTCAGTTTCGAACTTCATGGGCAGTAAAATTTAGTTCCAAATCATTATAATGGTCATTGTGTATAAAATTATTTTAGGAGTCTGGCCAGAGGTGAGACATTTCATAAATTTCATATGGAATGAGAACTTGGGAAAGATCCAACGTTAATTAATAAATAAGTAAATGATTAATAAATAAATAAATTGCAAAATTGAATGAGTTAAGGGGAATGGATACGCCTGTCATTTTCCCATCATTTTTGACAGGGGGAACAACTTTCTTGACTTCCTGTTTAACCCTTATCCTGCTGAAAACGACAACCCCTATCTTTGTAAACAGTGTCAATCCAGATCAGATGGCTTCCATCTGATCTGGATCTACACTATTTGTCATCCAGTTTGCAAATTTAAATGACTATAATATATGAAGTAATTTGATTGGTTGATAGTCAGAAATGGGTGTGGCAGAATTGAATATTCAGCAGGATAAGGGTTAAGCTTTCTGCTTAACTGTTAACCTTTAAAGATGCTAATTATGTCTGGCAGACAGCATTTTCAAAGATTTTTTCACATGCCTATTCAAAATGTATTGGTAAATTTTACCACCAAAAAATGAAATTTTTCAGATAAAAATCCTGATATTTTTCATATTTCTGCTCAAAAAATAGATTGTGGGAACTCGTTAGAAGCACCTCGATGAGGCGGTTCTAACAAGTACCCACAATCTATGGTTTTGAGCAGAAATAAGAAAAATAATGTATACTCCCGTAAACCCTAGTTTTATTGAAAAAAAAAGGGGGTCAAAATTATATAGGTGTTCCTGTTAACATAAATCGGGCTTGACATTGCATGAGAATCACCTGCTGGGCAGAGGATTCACAAGTAATAGCAAGGCATATTTTTCTGTAAAATAAAGAAAAAATGAATTGTCTGCCACAGCATTTTCTGTAGCATATTAATCCTTTCATCTGTGGGTTTCTAACTTGGACACCTCCATCTTCGATTAGTCCCCGCCATTCTTTTAATAAGGAGATGTAGTCAAAATCATTAACAGGATAGCAAGCAGTGAAGATCCTGACGAGATGGTCCATCATGAGTCAACTCATCAGGATCTACATCATTTTCATAGGTATCTATACTGGTCTGCAGGATTGAAAGAGTTAAACTTTAGGACAGAATTTGCTTTTAAGGAGAAATTCTTAACTTTCCATCTAGACCAACAGGCCTTTGTGACCTAATGAGAATGAACGCTGGCTCTTAAAATGATTAGGTCTCTCAGTGTTGTGGGTTCCAGTCTCTCAGTGTTGTGGGTTCCAGCCTGGCTAGGGTCACATGTCAGACATGCTTTCACCCTAATTTTTAAGTCCATACAGCCATGAAATGGCTGTCAGCAGAATTCTTAATTTTTGAAAGAGTTACAGTAAAAACTGTCTTAGTGGCCACCTCTATTAAGCAAGCAACCTGTCTTAAGCAAGCAGGCATTCAGTTCCCCAAAAAGGCAAATGTGTTAAATTTCACCTGTATTAAGCAAGCACATTTTGGTTATCCCTTAGGTGCTTGCTTAATACAGGTTGGACTGTATTTCTCCCAAAGATGTATTCATTCCGCTTAATACTCACTTGCAATATGACTTAAGCTGTTCTCAGGTCAGGTCAAAGGTTATTAAATTTTTTCCATGCTTATATATCTCCTTTTAGCATTATTTTAATAAAAGAGATCAAACTTCAATTTCCTTTTAGCATGCAATTCATCCTCATACGAAAACACCCCTATTCAAGTATACTTGTAAAATTGTATCTAGAAAAAAATGATTTTTATTTATAAAAAGCCTGATAATTTTCATATTTCTGCTCGGCGAGGCGGTTCTAACGAGTACCCACAATCTATGTTTTTGAGCAGAAATAAGAAAAGGAATGTATACCCCTGTAAATCCCATTTTTACTGTATAAAAATGGGGTTTAATGGGGTCAAAACCATATAGGCATGTTTGTGTGATGTACTCATGGTAACAAATAATTTCCTCTGATAAGCTTAGCTGGTCAAATGGCTCACTTATTTTCTTAAATATTTCATTTATGAATACATGTATTACGAATTTCATACTCCACTGAGGTGAGCATGAAAATAGTGTCCATACCCTGTGTCCTGGATTCAAACGTGGTAACTGTATGAACAGCCAGGTGTGTCAAGTGGCTTCTTACAACATGCCCATTTGTAGAGCACTTTAACCTTTCCATTTTCATCATATTGTTCTTTGATTTCTCTCCCTTTATGGTGGAATCTGCAGGCTTTATGATTGTTCTCGTTTGGTTTGAAAAGCTTCTGGCACCTCAGGCACTGAGCGACTCCTGTTCGTATGCTGGACTTTCTCGCGGACAGAATACCTTTCTTGATTCTGTCCTTACAGACAGCTTCCTCTTCTCCAGGGGACATAAATGCTAGAATCTGATCACCTTCTATGTAAGTTCTCTCCCTTACTGGGAGAACCATAGGACTGATGTTGTTCCTGTGTAGATCCATAGTCGTTGGTGACCTGTCGTGCTGTGCCATCATGGTTGAGGATTTATCAGGACACTCTGCGGGAGTTTCAACAATATTTAGATGAAAGTTTGCACCTGTGTGAGATGCATTATATTTTGCTACAATATTCTGGTATTTCTTAACCTGCCTGTTCAGATTAGTTACTTCTGTCTGTAGCCAGGTCATTTTCTCAGTTTTATGATTCAATTCACTTTCCAGCATCTCTTTATCAAGCTCAAGTCTTGCAATTTTTTCTTTTAATTGCACAATATTATGTCTGTGTCTGTTTTGTTCTGCATCCGCTCTATTAACTTCGGACATACCTGCTCTGACTCGTAACTGTCGAATTTGAAATTTCAAGTTTTCAACCAGTCTGCTGAGAACCAGTCCCTGGTCCCCTTCTGTGTCCTCTTCTTCCTGAATTACATTTTTCTGCAGACTGTATCTCATACCTTTAACTAGTTCTTGCAGTGCAGACTGTGCTGCTAAAATGATCCTATGTTGTCTGTCTATTTCTTGCATCGACATATGCAACCGATCTTTCCAGTGGTTTCGTTCAGCCTGCAGAGCCTGGGCGAATGTTTCTTGGAAACTCTCAGGCTTTCCACTGACAAGGTTGTTCCTTTGTGGTCGTACATGAAGCATTCGTCCAACATTGTGCTGGATGTCGTCGTCTACTTTTGCGCTGTAATTTGGCCATTCATCTATATTTGGATCTTTGGCCATCTTGGTGGACTGTTCAATAAGTTTGTGAGGAGTCTAGAACAGTATAACTTCCTGTCAGAATTCCTGAAAGTGTAAAGAAAACCACAAAATATTGGGAATAGATACACCTGAAGAGTAGGCAACCTTTCCAATACTTATTTTTGGTTTCCCAAACTCCATTTGAGTCAACTCTTAAAGGAAAAAAATTGTTCCTTGTGACCTGAGGTTCTCAATATGATAACACACCTGTGCGACATAGAGCTCTTTTCACATCTCCAAAATGGCTACTTTCCTCATGAAAATCCATGATATTTTTCTTATTTATACTGCAAACATAGGTTGTGCGTGCTCGTTAGAACTGCCTAATTGAGGTGGTTCTAATGAGTACACACAAACTATATCTTGGAGCAGAAATAAGAAAAAATAATGTATATATCCCCGTAAACCCAAGTTTTCTCTATATAAAGTGGGGTTTAGTAGGTTGTTCATTTCATGGACTTGCTTTCCTGATGCAATGAGTACCCACAATTTCTGTATTTCAGCGAGAATAAGGAAAATAATCTACATACCTGTAATCCCCACTTTCTCTCATATAAAGTGGGGTTTACAAGGGTCTTCATTACACAGACTTGTTCACTTGATATTGGTAAATACTTCAACATGCACAAAATATACCAGACTATCTTTAAGCAGATTTAACCCACACACCCTTTTCACCACCAGAAAAACTAGGGGCCCTTAGCCAACAGGCTATGGAGGCCTGCAAACTTTTCCTCTTAAATGCATCATTTACAGTAAAAAATAAGCAAAACTAGACATGGCCATTTTTATGTATTTTGATAGCTTAAGTCTAATCAAGGGTTTTAACTCTTTCTGGTAGAGACAATGACTAAAATATGATTGTGTTTCTTTTCAAGATTTATGGGAAGCAACCTCTACAACCCTATATTAAATAAGTATTCCATGAGTGACTGACAAAGTATATGTAAAGCCTTAATTTCATGCCAGCCTTAGACACCATGATCAGACTTCTTTCTTGATTGCAGGTTGATCATGATAACAGTTTGCTCAGCATTCTCTGCTCCAATACTTTAACCCTTTTCTTGCTGAATATTCAGTTTAGCCACACCCATGTCTGACTTTGAACCAATCAGATTACTTGAAGTAATTAAGTCCTACAAGTTCATAAATTGAATGTCAGTGTAGATCCTGATCAGATGGCTTCAGAATCTACACTGTTTGCAAAGGAAAGGGCTGTCGTGAACAGCAGGATAGGGGTTTAATTATCCTTGCAGCAGTTTTAGTTTGTTTGATTGAGGTTTAACATCCCTGTCAACCCTATTTAGGTCATTTTGGAGATGTAGCTTCCAATTTTGTGGGACATATCAAGCCCTGCCGCCTAATAAAACCAGTAGGTTTATTATACATGGATGGTCTGACTCGCTCCACTTCGCCTGGGCACGCTTTGACCTTCTAAGCAGTTTACCAGTACTCGTATGTGGTCGGTTTCAGCTCTGTGTGGAAGCATGATGCAGCCCAATCTATTTCTTCAAGCCCCTGATGGGTGGGAGCCCGATTGCAGTAGTTTAAATTATGTGAGAAGTCTCATCAAATAGTTTTGTTGCCTCCACCATTCCACCACATTGTGGAGGAGGACATTGTTATATTCATCTGTAAAAATATACCTACATCTATCGCACACTTTAATCCTTATCCTGCTGACCATAACAACTCCTACCTTTGTAAAGAGCAAAGATACAGGTCAGATTGTCGGCCCCCGCCCAACGGGGCTTGAAGAAATAGATGTGCATCATGATGCTTCCAAGCAGAGCTGAAACCGACCGCACACGAGTACTGGTAAAACCCTTAGAGGATTTTAGCCTGCCCAGGCAAAGTGGTGCGAGTTGGACCATCCATGCATTTAAACCCTATCGGTTTCTTTGGGCAGCAGGGCATGAGATGTCATTTCATCTCAGTGTCGGGTAAAAGTCCCACAAAATTGGAAGCAATATCTCCAAAATGACCTATTCAGTGTTGACGGGGATGTTAAGCCTCAAATCAACCAACCAACCAGGTCAGATAGCATATGAAAAAGCCAACTGGTCAGGATCTACACTGTCATTCAGTTTGTAAATTCAATGAATACATTACATCAAGTCATATGATAGTCAGAAATGAGTGTGTCAGCCTCGATAGCGCAGTGGTTAACACGTTCGACTTTTGATCGAGAGGTTGTGTGTTAGAATCCAGCAACCTGTATCGAGATGTGTCCTTAGACAAGACACATAATGACACTGCCCCACTCCACCTAGGTGTAAATTGGTAGCATAGGTGAAAAAGCCACTGCCTCTCTCTCGGGCGCACATGAAAACACCTGGAAGGAGTGTTCGAGAACGATTCAATAAGCTTGAAGCTTTCATCGCCATTGAACTAAAATAAATAAGTATAAACTGAAATGAGTGTGGCTAAATTAATATATTCAGCAGGATAAGGGTTAAATTATACTACTGCTCATGTCACCACATCTTCTACAGTTGGTTCATGATTTGAAATTACAGCAGAGAATTCTGATTGGACCATTGGGGAACTTTAGAGTTAGATGGCCTTTTTTCCAAAAAGAGAGAAGGAAAATGAGCCGACGCATGACAAAACCTACAATAAGACACATGCTATGGTCGAAGACACAGTTCAGTCGGCCTGTCAAGTTAGCCTGCTCGGAGCATTCTCTTGTTGCCCTATGAATAGCCCAGATGCTATAGATGGCTCAGTGATGCTATAGAACAGTGAGGACTCTGATCAGACTGTGTGGATGCACAGGCTGATCTGAGTCTTAGCTGGTCACACAGGTCTTATTGTAGATTTTGTTGTGCACTGGCTCAAATCATCCAATTATTTTAGTAATGATCCTAAGTAAATAGTGCAGACCCAGTTCAGACTGCTCCTGAAGGAGCAGTCTGATTAGGGTCTACCGGTACACTGTTTGCCATTCCATCTGCACCTTGCTGGATCATGAAACAAATTTGTTGAAATTTTAGGAGAATTACAGCAAGTTCTCAAGGTGTCCCAACTTTTACGATTTTTACAGTATCCTCTATAATCCTTCCATAGCTGGAGCTATGCTAATTAACCCTTTTTGTACCTAATGGAATCT
Source organism: Lucinisca nassula (assembly GCA_963580285.1). Classification (NCBI taxonomy): domain Eukaryota; kingdom Metazoa; phylum Mollusca; class Bivalvia; order Lucinida; family Lucinidae; genus Lucinisca; species Lucinisca nassula. Next base: position 100,508,961 of record OY757020.1, read on the forward strand.
TCCTCCTTATATATAGCAGAAGTTCATTTCAAAATTCAGGTTGTGTTTTCATCAAAATTTATTTGGAAAATGACTGAACTTTTAGCAAACAGTGGAGGCCCTGATCAGATGCCACGTTCTGCGGTGTCTGATCTGGGCATGCACTGTTTGCCAGGATACCCGTTTTGGGGATTTCGGTACAAAATGGGCTAAAAAACATTCAGGCAGGTGGTTTGGGTGATGAGCCCGGTCAAAGGGCTAATTTGATTTCCTTAGCTATAGTGGTTTTCAGTGCCTAGCTAGTGGATTTCAGCGTCTTTGAACATCATCCGCCCTCACCCATAGGGGCTTGGAGAAGTAGATTGGGCTGCATGATGCTTCCAGGCACTGAAATTACTGAAACCGACCACACCTGAGTACTGGTAAACCTCTTAGGGTGTCTAAGCCTGCCCAGGCAAAGTGTTTCGTGTCAGACAATCCCATGCATATAAACCCTATTGTTTTCATAGGGTGGCAGGGATTGAGATGTCATTTCATCTCCGTGTCGAGTAAAAGTCCCACAAAATTGGAAGCAACGGCTCCAAAATGACCTATACAGTGTTGACGGGTACGTTAAACCTCAAATGAAACAAACAAACAAACTTTGAACATCACATTTTCACCTCATGAGGAGTATCTATTTCAGGTCATTCAGTGAAGTTAATGTATTTTGATTGTAATCTACAGGAAATTATTGGTTTGGTCGCCATGAGGCGGGCAAACCGGGTTTAATGACCAGATTGTAACTGTTCCATGGAGGGGCACGTGACACGATCAACCAATCAGTTTCAACGATGATGCAATACTTAACTGCAATTACAGGAAACAGCCTGTCTGAATAGCGAAATAGACCGAAAAGCAAGCGTTTCAACTCGAACAATAAATATCTTAAGGGAAATGGATACACCTGGCAGGTGTGGCAGTTAGTCTACCATTTTTACCGTATTTCGAAACACACCTATACAAATACATTGTCATTTTTTGGCCAAAGAAAAAGAAATTAAATTTTAAAAAAGAAAAAAATGGAATATTTGCCTTTTTGCATAAAACATAAATTGCGGGGAGTCGACAGAAACGCCTCGACGAGGCGATTCTATCGAGTACCCACAATCTAGTGTCTCAGAGCATGAATACGGAAATTAATGTTTACCCCTGCAAACCCGAGCTTTACTATATAAAAGTGGAGATTATATTTTCTTGTCCTTTGGGATCATTGATTCCATTGTGGGAGAAACTACTTTTGCAGGAGTAGCCCCACCCCCTTAAGGCGTATCTATTTCCCTTATGGGGAACTTATAACAGCCGCAGTCATTTTCGCAAATTTTACGTCTTGCAATGCCATTATGGAGTAAGTCCATGGGGCCATGGAAACGAAAAACAACAGAACATAACTACTACTACTCACAAAGTGTGGCTGGCTGCGGTCAGTCGGATGCAGTCTGACTGGTGATAAGGTAGACTCGGGTTCGATATCTACCGGGGTCGGCAACATTCTTTCGTGGAGTCTGCTTATGAAATCTTTTCTATGGTCATTCTCTCCCTTCCGTTGATTCAGGAAGGGCAGGGGTCAGTTTTTGGCGACAGAATGTGCACTGAACTGGTAAACCGCTTACGGATAAGCCTGCTCAGGAAAAGCGTGGATAGGTACACTGACAGGCCCAAACATGACCCAAATCAGTGTTGACTGGGCCGTTAAATACAAATAAACAAAACTTGCAAAGTTTACTTCACACAGATGGGAACATATTTGTAAATTCTGAACATCTTTCGGTACGCTGGTAGCTCTTGTAATACGTACGTATATGTAAATGTTGGAAAGACAAAGAACGTTATTTTTTGATTGGATTGGTGATACCCCAGTTGATTTCTAACCGGTTTATGACGTAACTAGGAAAGCCCTACAGATACGACTGCTCTCCACATATTTACGAAGTGAAAACTCGTTCGGAATGAACAAGAATATGCCGCGCCCGTCGATGTCTATTTATAAAGCGTTTCCAGTTATCTATTTATAAAGCGTTTCCAAGAAGTCAAACCAAGAAAAAAAAAGTTACCTACAAAGTCTGGAGTGGTCAATTTCTAAGCATAGGGGATGTCATTTTTGTTGTAAGTTTTACAAAAATGCATGTACTTTGAGCAAACAGTTTAGACCTTGATCAGATGCGGCGTCTGATCTGGGTCTGCACTATTTGCCAATGTCTCAAAAGATGGAGGCATATATGGGTAAATTTCAATATTTGAAGGTCATTGTAAAAAGCAGGAATACTTGATTCCAGTTTCCCATTTTCCGGTAGGATGGTGAAATTATCTTAACTGCCGTATTTGACGTAATAAGCGTTTGTTGTGACTCGGAACTAACCCTAGCTAGGGTCTTCTCCATTGGAATAATTATAAAACATCTATGTGCTACAATCTCATGAATTAGCATTTTCAGTTCATTACGAAAACACGCCTATTCAAATATATACAGAAGTTTGCCATCCAAATGAAAATTGTCGGATAAATCAAAGTACTGAAAGTACTGAGGAAAGATGATTTATGAGGAATAATTATTATATAACAATGTTAGTGTAGATCAAGCAGTTATCTAGATATTTTGTTGAAACAAATATAGAGACTAACTTCCCATATCACAGGTCCTGGTGTATGAATGACATTTGACGTGTCACCAGTAACAATTCTGAGTCTGGTTCTGATTTGACAAGGTCTAAGTGGGTTAAAAAATTCGACAAAGAAAAATTATTCATCGATTGTTTTGAGTTTAACGACAGGGCAACCCTAGTGGATCATTTTTGTCTTCTCCGAGAGAAGATGATGTGTTTGTTTTTTTGTTTGATTTGAGGTTTAACGTCCCCGTCGACACTGTAAAGGTCATTTTGGAGACGCTGCTTCCAATTTGTGGGACTTTTACCCGACATTGAGATGAAATGACATATCAAGCCCTGCCGCCCAATGAAACCAATAGGGTTCATAAGCATGGACGGGCCGACTCGCACCGCTTTGCCTGGGTAGGCTTTGGTCCTCTAAGCAGTTTACCAGTACTCGTGTGCGGGTCGGTTTCAGCTCTGCGTGGAAGCATCATGCAGCCCATATATTTCTTCAAGCCCCGATGGGCAGGGCCGTTGTAGAGAAGATGAAAGTGAGGGACAGGGGAGAAAGAGGAAAATGAATGGAAGTGTAGAAACAGAAGAAATATCAACACTCCCTCATTCTACCGTTACCTGCTACAAGGACAGCAGGTGTTGCCCATCTGTAAGTCAATATCAGCTGGACTCCCCAGTGACATAAGAAACACATCGCCATTGCCTCACTCAACTACCCCCCGAAGAAAGTACGGAAGAAAGAAAGATAAACGTGCCAACCAATTTCTTCATGGTCCAACCATAAATTTCTAAATTAGCTCAGTACATATCTGCTAATAATCTTACAGAGAAGTTCTCCTAACGGGAGACCCCCGCCCATAGGGGCTTGAAGAAATATATATGGGCTGCATGATGCTTCCACGCAGAGCTGAATCCGACCCGCACACAAGTACTGATAAACCGCTTAGAGGATCTAAGCCTGTCCAGGAACCGCGGTGCGAGGCGGACCGTCCAAGCAAATAAACCTTATTGGTTTCATTGGGCGACAGGGCTTGAGAAGTCATTTCATCTCAATGTCGGGTAAAAGTCCCACAAAATTTGAAGCAAGTCTCCAAAATGACCTTTACAGTGTTGATGGGGAAGTTAAACCTTAAATCAATCAATCTCCTAGCGGGCACATGATGTCTTAGCAACGTCGCATCAACGTCGCATTGATACGACGATGCACATAGGTTGTGCAGCCGCTTGGAGCTATGTTCCTTGGGGCGTCGGGACATAAAAAGGAAAATAACTTGACAAAAAAGATCATTTTTAAACCATTTGATTTAGACATTATAACTCTGGTCAGACACCGCGTTTACCAAAGGCGAATTAAAATACGTTTATTCCCACCTGTACGGGGTCCTAAAAACATTAACCCATAAATGTCAATTGTTTCAATTCTGTGACATTTGGAAACAGTTAAGATAGATTAGAGGCCACAGAATGTTGCGTCTGATCGGTTTCTTTACTATTTGCTAAAGTACGGAACTTGATTTAAACAACACGTGTTTTGTAATATTAGAGCTCTCGAAAGCAGGCAAATTGTAGGTCAGTAAAGGGTTGTTTAGTTGGTCAATGATAAGCTATATAACCCTTTTAACCCTGTAGACCGGTGCAGACGCCGAGGTAGAAATACACTGTATCTATGCAAACCTTGTAGATCCTGATAAGACGGCACGTAGCTAGAACGTCTCGCCAGAATCTACATGTACACTGTTTGTCATCCTGTCAGTGAACTAATCAGAAATCCTTTTCTATAAGAATATATTTAAAGCGAGAAGAGTCCTGTTTAGAAACTCAGGGATGAAAGAGAAAAAAATATATATCACCGAAAAGCGCGCAGAAAAATAGTCCAGAGTACTGTTTTCTTTTCAGAATTCGTCTTTCTGTGCCAATTTATATTCAATCCGTATAAAGTCTCGAAAACTGAAATGTTTTGAAAAACGTTCCATGCGGGGCCGGCCTGCAAAATTAATTTTCAAGAGTTCATTTGGACTATTTTATGCAGCGTACGAACAACGGAAGTGGAGCAACGCGGTCCAGTACCGGAAGTAGAAATGTAATGACAAAGAAACTTGATTTAAAAAATCAACTTTCAAAAATCAGATTTTTTCATTTTTCTGCTCTCAGCATAGATTGTGGGTACTGGTAAGAACTGCCTCGATGACGCGGTTCTTACGACTACCCACTGTCTATGGGTCAAAACTAGGCAGGCGTGTTTCATGATGTGAAAAAAAAAATTCTTTTTTTTTCTAGTCTAAATATAGATTGTCGGTGCTCGGGGTTCTGAACCCCCTAAAAAGGAAAATAATGTACCCCTGTACACCCAACTTTCTCTATATAAAGTTGGGTTTATAGGGTTGTTCAGTACATATGGGGTAGCCTCAATGGGCTTCTAGTGCCCGGTTACCTTAAAAACAAGATCATCGTTGTTCAGTACACGGACTTGTTGATGTAATGCTTTTCTTTTCTTAAGGATTTGTAAAAAAGAAAAAATAAATGTCTATAGATTACAAAAAATAATTCTGTGTCACTTGACTTCTCTCGTAGTCTCAAACTTTTCATTGTCACTCAGAATTTCCAGGACGAGTTTACGAAGGGAGTTTGACAGTTGAAATCAGTAAAAATAGTTTTGCAGAGTCCAGTTACAGACAGATAGTCTAACTTGCATTGTGTAAAACAATTTTTCCGAAGTAAATCAATCAAGTGTGCTTGTTGTAGGTTGGTCTCTATGAAAGTGATATGTCATTTTTTCTTCATTTATTTAGGAACATTATTAACCGCTCCTTTATAAGCGGTGGGTGAAGAGAACGACAGTTTTAAACCATTGCAGAACTTGTCACGATCGTGCCTCGAACTCAGGCAGAAAGAGACCTCATATCCTACCAACATGGTCAATTTTACAAAACATGTTCATCTCTCAAATCAAATTGCGTGTCAAACGAATAATTTAAAAGCTTAACATGGTTCAATCTTTTCTGACAAATTTTCCACCAGCATAAAACTTGTGCGAGTGAGCAGCTCGCCACATTCAGCCTCCGCTCTTCATAAATGCCAATTTTTTTTAACCATTACAGTTAGATGCGCATCGACGTTGCGGTTTCGCTCCTCGCCGGGTCCGTGAATATGTTTCTAAGTACATTGTCCTCCCTCAATGGTTTGAGACGGCCTTTGCTGCTCTCGGATATGAAGAAAAGAAAATGCGTTTTAGTTGGCTGCGCACATGCATTTGACAAAATGTATGCTTATAAGGGAGGTAATACAGGGGAAATGATTAACTTTTCAAGCCCCAAAACCTGGGAAATCGAGTGAAAAAGAATGTGAAAAATATTATCATTATTATTATTATCTTTTGTGTTTTTTTGTGTGTGTTTTTTTTTACCAGTTGATAACTTTACTTGCAAATAAATTTGTACAACAGCACAAATGATTGCTTGCAGGTAAACTTCAACCAAATGCGGTCGCCGATGCTTACGCCGACGACGGATGTTGGGGGTATGGCAATAACTCCCCATTACTTTCGCGGGCGAGCAAAAATGGCGGATTTTCAACTTTACAAACTGGGGAAGCCTTCCTTTTAAAAGGAAACTTTATTCCTCATTTATAAAGATCGCTGGGTGTAACGGGCCTCCGTGGCCTGGTGGATAAGAGTGCTGACTCTTAATCACAAGGTCTCTCAACGCTGTAGGTTTGAGCATGGCTCAGGTCACATAATGAGAAGTTCTGCAATGGAAAGTCAGGAGGTTTTTTCATCGGGTACTCCAGTTTTCCCTCACTTCTGATTAACGATCGGCTTGATGTGAGTGAAATAATCTTGAAAGGATCGTAAAACCAAACATATAAAAAGATCGCTGGGTGTGTAAAACATTTTCATGTCTTTGCTACTAGAATTAACGTCAGTGCCAAGGTCGAAGGTTTTAACGCTTCCAATATATAAAATATTTAGGGAGCGAAATAAAGTCATAACGTTGATGGGTCGTTGTTTATTGTTCTTGAGCCCAGCACAGATAGCAATAGTTTCCGTTCAAAAACTTCATGTCTACTAAGTGACCTGCCACCACTTCGAAATTTTATATACACGTTTTGTATTAAAACATAGAAGTGGAGGCAATGATCAGGAATCGTTACAATCAACCCACATCTCCCATCAGAGACACCAAAGGGAAAGACACACAAACATGAAACAACATACCCTAATGGAAACACCAACAGCGGAAAACCAAAAGGACAGTTACTTTCCCATAAAATGGCCAATAGGCTATCCAAAATAAAATAACATAAGCGACACAAAATCCAAAGACAAACCATAACAAAAACAAACCGCGACAGAAGAACCGCCTTGGAACGATCAGCGGAAACGAATTCCACTGGGCTTCAATCGATTTTACGTGGCCACAATCCTCGCCCTTACTTCCGTCGCGATTTAGACAAATAATTTGCTCAGTCCGCATGAAGGCCTCCAAACTTCAGACAAACCGTAACAAAAATATACCGCGACAGAAGAACCGCCTTGGAACGTTTAAAGTTAATTGCATTAAGTGGAATAATGATATCAGCTGGCTCAAATCAGAATGTAGATTATGTGGAGCGCTGTGGTGCAGTGGTAAAGTATCGGCCTCGGGATCGAGAGGTACCGGGTTCGAACCCCACGAGCGGCAAGTGTTGTTTCCTTGAGCAAGAGACTCTATCCACATTGCTTAGTACTGGTTCTACCCAGGAAAAGAGGGCCACATGGAAGATTAGTACTAGTTTACTAAATGTGTTACCCTCTATAAATAAGGTCGATTATTATTTTATTATTATTAGACTGACAAGACCAAACCTATTGGATGCTTTTTGAAAGCAGCCAACTTGTGTATATATTTGTCAGGTTTTGTTGGTCAACCTGCCATAAAAAGGTTTAGATTTTCATTGATGAAAATGAACACAAGTACTTTAGTAAACAGCAGAGATTTTAGGATAGTCCACATCAATGTCCATTGTAGGCAAATTAAAAAAAAAAAACTTGTGCACAACCTACTTTTACCCTACCCTCTAGCTGTTCAAAGTCATGTTTGAGAAGTAATAAACATGTTTTGTCGCATAACGGAGGTTACAGGGTGTAGTTGTGGGGCTGCATTTGTTCCTTTCAGGGATCCTTCAGCTTTGTAAATTACATTTGTTTGTTTGTTTGAATTGATGTTTAACGTCCAGTCAACACTACATGTATATAGTTCATTTTATCCCCCGACCGAATAGGTTCGGGGGATATAGCTATCAGCCTGGCATCCGTCTGTCTGTCCGAGCGCATCCACGGGCATATGTTGGGTAGACATGAGTTGGGTACTTGGCCGTTTATTCCGTTAGTGTCCAAAAAAGTAGCCAACAAATTTGATGGCACATGTTGGGTACTTGTGCAAATTTTAGCTGATTGTTGGGTACTTATAGGTGAAAAATTAACACTGCAGTACCCAACAAATGTCCATCTGTACGAATGTCCATCCGTAGACGCAACCTTGTGATGGCCATAACTCCTATGCCCTTTAAGATACATTGATGGTTCTTGGCACAATTATTCACAAGGCTGAGACGGCGTGTCACATGCAAGAACCAGAACTCTGGATGCCAAACTTTTTTAGTTATCTCCCCTTTTGATAAAATAGAATGACTACTTTGTGATGACCGTAACTCTAATACCCTTTGGTATATATTGATGGTACCTGGCACAGTTGTTCACAAGGCCGAGACGGGGTGTCATGCACAAGAACCACAATTCTGGTTGCTATGTTTTTTTCCAATAAAATACAGTGACTACCTTGTGATGGCCATAACTCCAATACCCTTTAAGATAATATATTGATGATAGCTGGCACAGTTGTTCTCAAGGCTGTGATGGTGTGTCATGCACAAGAACCACAACTCTGGATGCCATGGTTTTTGAGTTATCTCCTTTTCCAATAAAATAGACCTTATGAGACCACGTCTCCAATACTCTTTGAGATATTAGCTCACCAGAGCCGAAGGCTCCGGGGGAGCTTATAGGATAGGCAGTTGTCCGTCGTCTGCGTCTGCGTCTACGTCAACATTTTCAAACGACATCTCCTCTGAAGCCACTGGGCCGATTCAGCCCAAATTTCATCTGTAGCATCCTTGGGTTGGGGGATTGAAAGTTTGTGTTTTTTATGAAATTCGGCTTATTAGTTTGGTTGCTATGGCAACTTAGAGTTTCCATAGACTTATAATGGGGAAAATTGAAAAATGGCATTTACTGCTAAGCCGCTGCAGATATTTTGACAAAACTTTCATAGAAATATTCCTTAGGCGATCTACTATCTGCCATATGATTTAGGCCTACTGCTCATTTGTATTGGTTGCCATGGAAACCAAAATGAAAAAATAGAAAAAAAAAATACTTAAAAAATCATCTCCTCAGAAACCGTATGCTCTATGGGGCTGAGAGTTTATGGAAATATTCACCATATTTGCCTTTACAGGTTTTGTGTTTTTTATGAAATTCGGCTTTTTAGTTTGGTTGCTATGGCAACTTAGATTTTCCATAGACTTATAATGGGGAAAATTGAAAAATGGCATTAACTACAAAGCCTCTGCAGATATTTTGACAAAACTTTCATAGAAATGTTCCTTTAGCAAACTACTCTCAGCTTTTTAAGTCAACCTGGGGGTCCAGTAGGTTGTGCCGGGGCCATGCGCCGCCCCCCAGTACTTCATAAAATGCCTTATATCTCAGAAACCTTACAGATCCCCACCCCTAAACCATATATATTCTTGTTTCTATTGATAAGACGCATTCATTGACACCAACCTGGAGGTCCTCCGGGATGCGCAGAGGCCATGCCCCACCCCCTCCACTTCATAAAAGGCCCAATATCTCGGAAACCATTCAGATCCCCACCCCTGAACACTATAATATACTCTTGTTCCTTATGATAAGACCCATTCAGTGACATCAAACTGGGGGTCCCCCGGGATGCGCCGGGGCCATGTCCCGCCCCTCCATTTCATAAAAGGCCCAATATCTCGGAAACCTTACAGATCCCCACCCCTAAACCATATATATTCTTGCTCCTTATGATAAGACACATTCATTGACCCCAAATTGGGGGTCTTCCGGGGTGCGCCGGAGCCATGCCCCACCCCTTCACTTCACAAAAGGCCATATATCTCAGAAACTGTTCAGATCCCTACCCCTAAACCATATAATGTTCTTGTTCATTATGATGAGACACATTCAGTGACACCAACCTGGGGGTCCCCAGGGATGTGCTGGGGCCATGCCCCACCCCCTCCATTTCATAATATCACAATATCTCGGAAACCTTACAGATCTCCACCCCTAAACCATATATATTCTTGTACCTTATGATAAGACACATTCATTGACACCAACCTGGGGGTCTCCCTGGGCCTTGCCCCACCCCTGCACTTCACAAAATGCCTTTTATCTCAGAAACTGTTAAGAGCCCCACCCCTAAACCATATATATTCATCTACCTTATGATAAGGCACATTCATTAACACCAGCTTGTGAGTCCCCGGGGCATGCCCGGGCCTTACTTCACCGCTTGACTTCATTAAAAGCCACATATCTCAGAAATAGTTCAGATCCCCACCCCTAAACCATATATATTCTTGTTCCTTATGATAAGACTCATTCAGTCACACCAACTTGGGGGTCTCTTTGTGCTGAGGCAATGTGCCCCGCCCTTCCACTTCATAAAAGGCCATATATTTCAGAAACCATTCAAATCCCCACCCCATATTCATATATGTTCTTGTTCCTTATTATTAGCACACCTACTGTAGGGGTGTCCGCAGGGGCCAGTCGTCTCCTTTCCACTTCATGAAAGGATATCTTGGATACCGTTCAGATTCCCACCCCTAAACCATATATATACTTGGTCCTTATGATAAGACACATTTAGGGACAACAATCTTGGGCTTTCCTGGGAACGACAGAGCATGCTGCAACCCCTCCACTTATATCTCCAGCCATGCAGATCCCCACTGCTAAACCATATATATTCTTGTTCTTTGTGATAAGACACATTTACTGACACCAACCAGGGCTCCATTGGGTCCATGCCCCACCCCCTCTACTTCATAAAAGGCCTAATGTTTCATATACTGAGTCCACATGGGTGCTCATTTGGATATGGGGGTTCATTTTGCAGATTAAAATGATATCATGTCAAAATACATGGCTGCAATTGGGCAGTGCCCACCTGAGCTCTGGTTTACCTTGTCATCACCGTAGCCCTTTCAGTTTTGATCGAATCTTTCTGAAACTTATATGTAACGTGGCTGGGGATAAAATCTCGGATGAGTTCGAAAACCGGCCAAGTTTGTCCATTATCACAGAGAAACGTCCCTTTGATTGCTGAAAATGACGATTTTTGACCTTGTCATCACAGTAGCCCTTTCAATTTTGATCGGATCTTTCTGAAACTTATATGTAAGGTGGCTGGGGATAAAACCTTGGATGAGTTCGAATACGGGCCAAGGTGGCCTATTTATCATAGAGTTAGGTCCCTTTGATTGCTGAAAATGTTGATTTTTGACCTTGTTATCACTGTAGCCCCTTTAGTTTTGATCGGATCTTTCTGAAACTTATATGTAAGGTGGCTGGGTATAAAACCTCAGATGAGTTAGAAAACCAGCCAAGTCGCCCCATTTACTATATAGTTATGTCCCTTATATGTAAGGTGACTGGGGATAAAACCTAGGATGAGTTTGAATACCGGCCAAGTTGGCCCATTTATCATAGATTTACGTCCCTTTGATTGCTGAAAATGCCGATTTTTGACCTTGTCATCACCATAGCCCCTTCAGTTTTAATCGGATCTTTCTGAAACTTATATGTAAGGTGGCTGGGGATAAAAACTTGGATGAGTTCGAAAACCGGCCAAGTTGGTCCATTTATCACAGAGAAACGTCCCTTTGATTGCTGAAAATCGCCCCATTTATCATAGATTTACGTCCCTTTGATTGCTGTAAATGCCGATTTTTAGCTCACCAAAGCCGAAGGCTCCGGGGGAGCTTATAGGATAGGCAGTTGTCCGGCGTCGTCGTCGTTGTCGTTGTCGTCGTCGTCGTCTGACGTCAACACTTTCAAACATCTTCTTCTCTGAAGCCACTGGACCGATTCAGCCCAAATTTTATCTGTAGCATCCTTGGGCTGGGGGATTGAAAGTTTGTGTTTTTTATGAAAATTGGCCCATTAGTTTGGTTGCTATAGCAACTTAGAGCTCCCATAGACTTATAATGGGGAAAATTGAAAAATGGCATGTACTGCCAAGCCACTGCAGATATTTTGACAAAAATTTCATAGAAATATTACTTAGGCAATCTACTATCTGCCATATGATTTTAGGCCTACTGCTCATTTGTATTGGTTGCCATGGAAACCAAAATGAAAAAATAGAAAAAAAATACTTAAAAAATCATCTCCTCAGAAACCGTATGCTCTATGAGGCTGAAAGTTTATGGAAATATTCACCATATTTGCCTTTACAGGTTTTGTGTTTTTTTATGAAATTCGGCTCTTTAGTTTGGTTGCTATGGCAACTTAGATTTTCCATAGACTTATAATGGGGAAAATTAAAAAATGGCATTAACTACAAAGCCTTTGCAGATATTTTGACAAAACTTTCATAGAAATGTTCCTTTAGTAAACTTCTCTCAGCCATATGCTGTTATGTCAACCTGGGGGTCCAGTAGGTTGTGCCGGGGCCATGCCCCGTCCCCAGTACTTCATAAAATGACTTATATCTCAGAAACCTTACAGATCCCCACCCCTAAACCATATATATTCTTGTTCCTATTGATAAGACGCATTCAGTGACACCAACCTGGAGGTCCTCCGGGATGTGCCGAGGCCATGCCCCACCCCCTCCACTTCATAAAAGGCCCAATATCTCGGAAACCATTCAGATCCCCACCCCTGAACCCTATATACTCTTGTTCCTTATGATAAGACGCATTCAGTGACATCAAACTGGGGGTCCCCCGGGATGCGCCGGGGCCATGTCCCGCCCCTCCATTTCATAAAAGGCCCAATATCTCGGAAACCTTACAGATCCCCACCCCTAAACCATATATATTCTTGCTCCTTATGATAAGACGCATTCATTGACCCCAAATTGGGGGTCTTCCGGGGTGTGCCGGAGCCATGCCCCACCCCTTCACTTCACAAAAGGCCATATATCTCAGAAACTGTTCAGATCCCCACCCCTTAACCATATATGTTCTTGTTCATTATGATGAGACACATTCAGTGACACCAACCTGGGGGTCCCCAGGGATGTGCTGGGGCCATGCCCCACCCCCTCCATTTCATAATATCACAATATCTCGGAAACCTTACAGATCCCCACCCCTAAACCATATATATTCTTGTACCTTATGATAAGACACTTTCATTGACACCAACCTGGGGGTCTCCCTGGGCCTTGCCCCACCCCTGCACTTCACAAAAGGCCTTATATCTCAGAAACTGTTCAGAGCCCCACCCCTAAACCATATATATTCATCTTCCTTATGATAAGGCACATTCATTGACACCAGCTTGTGAGTCCCCGGGGCATGCCCGGGCCTTGCTCCACCGCTTGACTTCATTAAAAGCCACATATCTTAGAAATAGTTCAGATCCCCACCCCTAAACCATATATATTCTTGTTCCTTATGATAAGACTCATTCAGTCACACCAACTTGGGGGTCTCTTTGTGCTGAGGCAATGTGCCCCGCCCTTCCACTTCATAAAAGGCCATATATTTCAGAAACCATTAAATCCCCACCCCATATTCATATATGTTCTTGTTCCTTATTATTAGCACACCTACTGTAGGTGTGTCCGCAGGGGCCAGTCCTCTCCTTTCCACTTCATGAAAGGATATCTTGGAAACCGTTCAGATTCCCACCCCTAAACCATATATATACTTGGTCCTTATGATGAGACACATTTAGGGATAACAATCTTGGGCTTTCCTGGGAACGACAGGGCATGCTCCAACCCTTCCACTTATATCTCCAGCCATGCAGATCCCCACTGCTAAACCATATATATTCTTGTTCTTTGTGATAAGACACATTTAGTGATACCAACCAGAGCTCCATTGGGTCCATGCCCCACCCCCTCTACTTCATAAAAGGCCTAATGTTTCATATACTGAGTCCACATGGATGCTCATTTGGATATGGGGGTTCATTTGGCAGATTAAAATGATATCATGTTAAAATACATGGCTGCAATTTGGCAGTGCCCACCTGAGCTCTGGTGAGCATAGTGGCCCATGGGCCTCTTGTTGAACTTGTCATCACCATAGCCCCTTCAGTTTTGATCTGATCTTTCTGAAACTTATATGTAAGGTGGCTGGGGATAAAAACTTGGATGAGTTCGAAAACCGGCCAAGTTGGTCCATTTATCACAGAGTAACGTCCCTTTGATTGCTGAAAATGACGATTTTTGACCTTGTCATCACCGTAGCCATTTCAGTTTTGATCGGATCTTTCTGAAACTTATATGTAAGGTGGCTGGGGATAAAAATTTGGATGAGTTCGAAAACCGGCCAAGTTGGTCCATTTATCACAGAGTAACATCCCTTTGATTGCTGAAAATGACAATTTTTAGCTCACCAGAGCCGAAGGCTCCGGGGGAGCTTACAGGATAGGCAGTTGTCCGTCGTCTGCGTCTGTCTGCGTCTGGTGACGTCAACACTTTTAAACGATATCTCCTCTGAAGTCGCTAGGCCGTTTGGGCCCAAATTTCATCTGTAGCATCATTGGGTTGGGGGATTGAAAGTTTGTGGTTTTTAATGAAATTCGGCTCATTAGTTTGGTTGCTATGGCAACTTAGTGTTTCCATAGACTTATAATGGGGAAAATTGAAAAATGGCATGTACTGCCAACCCGCTGCAGATATTTTGACAAAACTTTCATAGAAATATACCTTAGGCAATCTACAATCTGCCATATGATTTTAGGCCTACTGCTCATTTGTATTGGTTGCCATGGAAACCAAATTGAAAAAAAATAGAAAAAAAAATCCTTAAAAAATCATCTCCTTAGAAACCGTATGCTCTATGAGGCTGAGAGTTTATGAAAATATTCACCATATTTGCCTTTACAGGTTTTGTGTTTTTTATGAAATTCGGCTCTTTAGTTTGGTTGCTATGGCAACTTAGATTTTCCATAGACTTATAATGGGGAAAATTGAAAAATGGCATTTGCTGCCAAGCTGCTGCAGATATTTTGACAAAAGTTTCATTGAAATATACCTTAGGCAATCTTCTATCTGCCATATGAATTTAGGCCTACTGCTCATTTGTATTGGTTGCCATGGAAACCAAATTGAAAAAAAAATAGAAAAAAAAAATACTTAAAAAATCATCTCCTCAGAAACTGTACGCTCTATGAGTCTGAGAGTTTATGAAAATATTCACCATATTTGCCTTTACACGTTTTGTGTTTTTTATGAAATTCAGCTCTTTAGTTTGGTTGCTATGGCAACTTAGATTTTCCATAGACTTATAATGGGGAAAAGTGAAAAATGGCATTAACTACAAAGCCTTTGCAGATATTTTGACAAAACTTTCATAGAAATGTTCCTTTAGTAAAGTTCTCTCAGCAATATGGTTTTATGTCAACCTGAGGGTCCAGTAGGTTGTGCCGTGGCCATTCCCAGCCCCCAGTACTTCATGAAATGCCTTTATATCTCAGAAACCTTACAGATCCCCACCGCTAAACCATATATATTCTTGTTCCTTATGATAAGGTGCATTAAATGACACCAACCTGGGGATCCCCCCGGATATGCCGGGGACATGCCCCACCCCCTCCACTTCATAAAATGCCATTTATCTCAGAAACCATTCAGATCCCCACCGGTAAAGCGTATATATTCTTGTCTCTTATGAAAAGATGCACTCAGTGACACCAACCTGGGGGTCCCCCAGGATGTGCCTGGGCCATGCCCCACCCCTCCCATTTCACAACAGCCCCAATATTCCAGAAACCTAACAGATCCAAACCCCAAAATGAAATATATTTTGTTCCTTATGATAAGTTGCATTCAGTGACACCAACCTGGGGGACACCCCGGATGTGCCGGGGACATGCCCAACCCCTCCACTTCATAAAAGGTTGGCCCCCGCCCATAGGGGCTTGAAAAAATATATGGGCTGCATGATGCTTCCAAGCAGAGCTGAATCTGGCCCGCACACTAGTACTGGTAAACCGCTTAGAGGATCTAAGCCTGTTCAGGAACTGTAGTGCGAGGCAGACCATCCATGCTAATAAACCCTATTGGTTTCATTGGGTGGCAGGGCTTGAGATGTCATTTCATCTCAATGTCGGGTAAAAGTCCCACAAAATTGGAAGCAACGTCCCCAAAATGACCTTTACAGTGTTGACGGGGACGTTAAACCTCAAATCAAACAAACAAAACTTCATAAAAGGCCAAATATTCCAAAACCTTACAAATCCCCACCCCTAAACCATATATATTCTTGTTCCTTATGATAAGAAGCATTAAGTGACACAAACCTGGGGGGTCCCCCCAGATGTGCCGGGGACATGCCCCACCCCCTCCACTTCATAAAATGCCATTTATCTCAGAAACCATTCAGATCTCCACCCCTAAACCATAATTATATTCTTGTTCCTTATGATAAGACGCACTCAGCGACACCAAGCTGAGGGCCCCCCGGGATGTGCCGGGGTCATGCCCCACCCCCTCCACTTCATAAAAGGCCAAATATTCCAGAAACCTTACCGATCCCCACCCCTAAACCATATATATTCTTGTTCCTTGTGATAAGACACATTCAGTGACACCAACATAGGGTTCCCCCAGGGCTCGCCCGGGCCATGCTTCATTCTTCAACTTCACAAAAGACCATATATCTGAGAAACTGTTCAGAGCCCTACCCCTAAGCCATATATATATTCTTGTTCCTTATGATAAGATGCAATCAGTGACACCAGCATGGGGTCCCCCCATGCCCCACCCCTTTACTTCATTAAAAGCCATATATCTCAGAAATCGGTCAGATCCCCACCCCTTAACCATATATATTCTTGTTCCTTATGATAAGACCTCACTTCATAATAGGCCATATATCTCAGAAACTATTCAAATCCCCACCACATAATCACATATATTGTTAGACACATTCAGTGAACCCATCTTGCGGGGTCTGCAGAGGCCATTTCTCTCCCATCCACTTCATAAAAGGGCCTCATATCTCAGAAACTATTCAGCATTAGGTTGCAACAATCTTGGGCTTTTCTGGAATCCACCATGCCTGTATCCCTTCACTGCCTAAAAGACCTTACATCTCAGGAGCCATACATATCCCACCGCTAAACCATATATGTCTCTGTTCTTTTTTATAAGACACATTTAGTGGCACCAACCAGGGCTCCATTGGGTTCATGCCCCACCCTCTCTACTATATAAAACACCTAATATTTCAGATACAGTCCACATGAGTGCTCATTTGGGAATTGGGAGACTTTGTAATTGGTAGATTAAAATCATACCATGTTAAAATACATGTCTGCCATTGGGCAATGCCCATCTGAGCTCTGGTTTATGAAATTTGGCTCTTTGGTTTGTTTGCCATGGCAAGTTAAGAGTTTCCATTGACTTATAATGGGGAAAATTGAAAAATGACATTTATGCCTTTCAAGATATTTTGTCAAACTTACATAGAAATGTTCCTTTAATAATGTTCTTTTAGGCCTATTGGTTGCCACAGATGGGAAATTGTCAGTTGTCATCTGTTGTCCTGCAACAACACATTCAAGAGACATCAGACCTCTGAAGCCACTAGGCTGATTGGGTCCAAATTTTATCTGTAGCATCCTTGGGCGCAGGGCTTCCATGGTCAATTAAAATACTTTGCTGCCAGTCGGCAGTGCCCCCTGAGCTCTGGTGAGCATAGTGGCCCATGGGCCTCTTGTTTAATATTCTTCCCTGACAATATAACCTTTTGATGACCATAACTCCAATACCCTTTGAAATATATTGATGGTACTTGACACAATTGAATACAAGGTTGAGACGGCGCTTCATGCCTATGAACCACAATTCTATGTGCTATGGTATTTGAGTTATAAATCTCCCCTTCCAACATAACAGTATGACCACCTTGTGATCACCGTACCTCCAATACCCTTTGAGACATATTGGTGGTACTTGATGCAGATGTACATTAGGTTAAGCAGGTGTGTCATGCTCAAGAATTACAACTCTGGGTGCTCTGGTTTTTGTGTCATCTCCACTGACAATATAACCTTGTGATGGCCATAACTCCAACACCCTTTGAGATATATTGGAGGAACTTGGCACAATTGTATACAAAGTACAGAAGGGGTGTCATGTGCAAGAACCACAACTGTTGGTGCTGTGGTATTTGAGTTATCTACCCTTCCAATATAACAGTATGACCAGCTTGTGATCACCATATCTCCAATACCCTTTAAGACATATTGATGGTACTTAGTACAGAAATACATGAGCTCAAGCAGGCATGTCATGCACAAGAACCACAATTCTGAGTACCCTGGTTTTTTAGTTATCTCCCCTGACAGTATAATCTTGTGATGGCAATAACTGCAATACTTTTGTGATATATTGCTGGTTTTATTCTGGTGCACTTTCTATTGGTGAACAGTCTTCTGAAGGCCATATTGGCTTTTGGTTGGGTCAGATGGCTATTTTTGGAGATACTGCTTCCAATCTTGTGGGACTTTTACCCCGGCATTGAGATGAAATGACATCTCAAGTCCTGCAACCTTGTAAATATCATTGCCAGTAGCCATCACTAGAAGCCGAGTTCTTATTCATCAGAAGATGCATTACATTAAATTTTGCACACAGATTAGATACAGATCAGATGGCTTCTAAAGAATCCATCTGATCAGTACCTACCGTGTTTACCTTAGATATTCAGACAGAGAGGCCTGAGCAAACAGTGTAGACCCAGATGTAATGCTGCAGAATGCGATGTCTCATCAGGGTCTACACCGTTTGCCACTCTCCACGCTATTCTCAGACACAACATCGGATAGTAAATTGTACTGGTTCAAATTTTAGAGCCTTGTAAACCAGGGGTCGCAGGATCGAACACGGGCTTCTCCAGACTTTTAGATGGGTCTTTAAACTGAGGTCTCATCTCTGATGACCTTTGTAAAACTCAAACACTCACTCGCACTCAAATTTTAGAACAAGAATGGTAAGCAGTTGAGGTGTCCAAATACTTAGGGTAAATATGGTACACTGTTTGACATTTAATTTGTGAATTTGTAGGGAATAAATTATATCAAGTAATCTGATTGGTTGAAAGTCAGACATGGGAGTGGGTGAGTTAATGTATTCAGCATGAATCAGCAGGACAAGAGCTAAGGTCTGAATCATACAGCAAGTATTGCAGAAAATGAAATATGTGTGTGTGTTTGTGTGTGTGCATATGTGTTTATGTGTGAAGCAAAAGCTTGTAGTTGTATGTACAACATGTACAATGTTACTATATAGTGGGTAAGACCATAGTCTTCAACAGATTGACAATTCCAAAACTTTAAATGTGCCTCCACATACCTAAGTCATTACTATATAGGGGCAGCCCCCGCCCGTCGGGGCTTGAAGAAATAGATGGGCTGCATGATGCTCCCACGCAGAGCTGAAACCAACCGCACACTTGTACTGGTAAACCAATTAGAGGAACTAAGCCTGCACAGGCAAAGAGGTGCGAGTCGGACCATCCATGCTTACAAATCCTATTGGTTTCATTGGGCGGCAGGGCTTGAGATATCATTTCATCTTAATGTCGGGTAAAAGTCCCACAAAATTGCAAGCAATGTCTCCAAAATGGCCTATACAGTGTTGACGGGGACATTAAACCTCAAAACAAACAAAAACTATTCTTCAGCAAATTGACAATTCAAAAACGTTGCAGGGTGCATACATTGTGGGTTGCAAAATACTTAATGGGATGGAAATTGCACCGAGGATGATTCCTGTAATCTACCTCTGATAGATGCCTCAGAATGGACGTAAATTTGACAATGAAAGAGTTCTTCACTTCAGAAACTCTGGAATGAAAGGGTTTATTGATAAGTGAATAGCCTCAATTTAGACAATTTGATGATGGGCAAATTTTGCCTTGTAAATTGGATATAAAAGTAGAATTTAATACCAGAATGAGCCATACCAAAACAAATTGCTTGTGCTAGACAGTGATTTTGAACATTTTTCTGCTACATACTGTAAAATTCCCATATAATAGGACCACTTCTGGGACTGTTCAAAAGTGGTCTCTTATTACAGGTCACTGGGTGTAGAAAACACAAAGAAACTTGAAGCCTTTCTGGTATGTATGTAAAAGAATAGTCTTAATTTTAACTGGTCTTCAAAGCAGAGTTTTTTTGTCAGCCTGGATAGCGCTGTGGTTAACATGTTAGACTTATGATAGAGAGGTGGTGCTTTCGGATCCGGCCTCCGGTATCGAGGTGTGTCTTTGGGCAAGACATTTAATGACACTGCCCCACTCCACTCAAGTGTCAATGGGTAGCAGTGGTGTAAAAGAAGCTGCCTCTCTCTCTCTCTCACGCGCGTGAAAACACCCGGAATGAGTGTTCGGGAGCGATTCAATATAAGCTTGAAGTTTTCATCGCAGTCAAACTAAAATAAGTTAGTATAAACTAAGCAGAGTGCCCATCAGAATCTAAAAAAAATCTGTGGCACCTTCAAAGTCACAGATCAGCTTTTTGGCTTGCTCAAATGATTTATCGCTTAATTTTCAGTATACTTATAACATTTTTCTCAAGAAAATATGTGACAGTTGCCTCAGTTCTGCTTCAACCTCAGAATGTGGGTGCTGACTGGAAACACCCCATTGACAAGG
The DNA here is from genome assembly GCA_963580285.1 of Lucinisca nassula. Taxonomy (NCBI): domain Eukaryota; kingdom Metazoa; phylum Mollusca; class Bivalvia; order Lucinida; family Lucinidae; genus Lucinisca; species Lucinisca nassula. The sequence continues at coordinate 100,529,507 of OY757020.1, forward strand.
TTCTCACCAGCACCCACAATCTGTTTTTAAAGGCAAAAATCAGGTGTTTCTTGAAAAGCATACTTTTCTCAATACACCTCAACCACTTTATACTTGACACTATCATTTGGGTTTGAAGCAAAAACCAAACCATGTTGATAATTTTCTGTATCATTACAATACACACCCGTCCGACATAGTTGATTTTTGACAGCTCCAAATTGGCTACTTTTCTGATAAAAAAACTATGATATTTTTCTTATTTATACTGTAAACAGGTTGTGGGTACACGTTAGAACCGCCTCGGTGAGGCGGTTCTAACGAGATAAGAAAAATTATTTATACCCCCATAAACCCAAAAGTGGGGTTTAGGGGGTGTTCATTTCACTGACTCGTTCACATAATGAATCTATACATTTTTGTGATCCTTCTTTAATTAAACTGTATTATCCAAAACTGTTAAAATGAAGTGTAATAATGAGGTTGTGGTGTATAAAGCTATTCAAAACTGTGGTGTATTATGAAAGTTGGGTTTATAATGGTATTCACTACATGATCATGGCATATCCTGGTCATCTCCTTGTTAACACTTTGCCCCATCGTTACAGTTTTGCCTATCTTCATACTGTTTCGTTAACAGTTGTCCCATCTTTATACTTCCAAGTTTTATTGTGACTGGGCCATTTTATGAGTATACTTCGGGTGTTGAATTTTATTTCAACAATCTCTTAAACTAACATTTGGATACAGCTCAATAACCTTTCATTTTGTTAAAATTTATTCTCCTAATTTACAACAGTTTCAAACTTATATTTCTTCCTTTTTATATGCCCGTTTGAAAAACGGTCATATTATGTTATGCCCCTCGGCATCCATCCATCCATCTGTCAGTCTGTCTGTCCATCCATCCATCCATCCGTCCATCTGTAAACATTTTGTTTCTGGATAACTCCTCCTTATTCTATCAAGCTGAAACTTTATGTATAGTTAGACCATGATGTGGAGCAGGGCATATTGTTTCAGGGTTGTGGTCCCCCAAATATTAGAGTTATGCCCCTTTGAAAGTTTCTGTAAACATTTAGTTTCTGGATAACTCTTCATTTGACATCTGATCAAGCTGAAAGTTGATGTACAGGTAGACCATGACATGGTGTAGCGTATGTTATTTCGAGGTTTCCACCAAATATTACCAGAGTTGTGCCCCTTTGAAAATTTCTGTAAATATTTCATTTTCGGCTAACTCCTCCTGCAATTAACATTTGATCAAGCTGAAACTTGATATAGACCATGATTATGGTTATGGTCCACCGAATATTAATAGAGTTGTGTGCCTTTGAAAATTTTTGTAAACATTTTGTTTCTGGCTAACTCCTCCTACAATTACCATTCGATCAAGCTGACACTTGATATATAGTTAGACCATGTTGTGAACCAGTGCATATCATTTCAAGGTTACAGTCAGCCAGATATTAACAGAGTTATGCCCCTTTGAATTTTCTGTAAACGTTTTGATTTTGGCTAACTCCTACATTTAACCCTTATCTTGCTGAATATTCATTTAAGTCACACCCATTTCTGTCTATCAACCAATCAAATTACTTCATGTAATTTATTGCTACAAATTCATAAACTGAATGCCAAACAGTGAAGATCCTGATCAGATGGCTTCTTCAGAAGCCATCTGATCTGGATCTACACTGTTTGCAAAGATAGGGGTCGTCGTGAACAGCAAGATAAGGATTAACATTGCATCTAGCTGAAACTTGATATATAGTTAAACCACTATGTGGATTAGTGCATGGACTTTTAGCGCACATTGTTTCAAGGGTTATAGAACATATTTAACGTCACTTCAGCTGGTGTCTGGGAATGTGTGGCGGCCGTAACACGTCTCCCTGCCTATACCATAGTGTAGTTTATATTTTCTTGTCCTTTGTGATCATCCGGCCCCGCCCATCAGGGCTTGAAGAAATAGATGGGCTGCATGATGCTTCATCGCAGAGCTGAATTGGATCCGCACACGAGTACTGGTAAACCGCTTAGAGGATCTAAGCCTGCCCAGGCAAAGTGGTGCGAGTCAGACCCGCCCATGCTTATTAACCCTATTGGTTTCATTGGGTGGCAGGGCTTGAGATGTCATTTCATCTCAATGTCTGGTAAAAGTCCCACAAAATTGGAAGCAACGTCTCCAAAATAACCTAATTGGCCGAAACTAGCTAGTCTGGCCAAGAAAACATGTACACTCCATAGTTTCAGTTCTGTAGTGTATTCCTTGCTTATTATTATTAATAGAGTTATGCTCGTTTTAAAATTTGTGTAAACATTTCATTTCTGACTAACTCATACAATTTTGATCCAATCAAGCTGAAACTCTGCCCCCGCCCATCGGGTCTTGAAGAAATAGATGGGTTGCATGATGCTTCCACGTCTGCCCAGGCAAAGCGGTGTGGGTCGGCCTGTCCATGCTTATAAACCCTATTGGTTTCATTGGGCGGCAGGGCTTGAGATGTCATTTAATCTCAGTGTCGGGTAAAAGTCCCTCAAAGTTGGAAGCAACATCTCCAAAATGACCTATAGTGTTGACGGGGACGTTAAACCTCAAATCAAACAAACAAAACAAGCTGATCCATCCTGAAACAGTGTTATATCCAAAACCATGTTATAAAGAACCGTGTCAGCCCCCGCCCATCGGGGCTTTAAGAAATAGATTGGCTGCTGATGCTTCCACGCAGAGCCGAAACCGACCCGCACACAAGTACTGGTAAACCGCTTATGGGAACTAAGCCTGCCCAGGCAAAGCGCTGCGAGTTGTACAGTCCATGCTTATAAACCCTATTGGTTTCATTGGGGGGCAGGGCTTGAGATGTCATTTCATCTCAATGTTGGGTAAAAATCCCACAAAATTGGAAGCAACATCTCCAAAATGACCTATACAGTGTTGACTGGGACGTTAAATCTCAAATCAAACAAACAAACAAAATAAAGAACCGTGTTATAATGAGGTTGAGGTGTTAGCACAATGGGCACAGACATTTCATTACATTAAGGTATATACCGTATTTGACCTATTTACCGCACATGCTCCTATAAGCGCACACCCAAGCTTTTTCTGGAAAAAATACACAAGCGTACACTTTACAGTAACCTCCCAACAAATTCATATTGAGTTTTGCTGCATCTTTGACACAGACAATCATATGTATATGTGGTGAATCCCTATGCTGAAATTCAACTCTATAAAATAATCATATCGGAAGCTTTTTTTCGTATTTTTATACCCCCGCAAACGAAGTTTGAAGGGGGTATATATAGGAGTCAGCTTGTCGTCTGTCGTCAGTCCGTTACAAAAAACTTTAACATTGCTCATAACTTCCTTATTCTTTGACCGATTTCTTTAATATTCACACACCACACACCTTGCCACTAGTACTTAAGATTGATATACACAAACCTGACCTTGACCTTTACGTTGACCTTCCTCAAGGTCAAATACTTGTAAAAATTTGTCGGTAGCGGGGGTATAATTGGCGCCCGTTAGGCGGCAGCTCTAGTTTTCGTATTGAGTGTGCGCTTATTATGTAGATTTTTCACCACAATATTTTCATACAATTTTGAAAAAACTAAGCGCACGGTGCGGTAAATAGGTCGAATACAGTAGATATATATAAAGATGCCAATCACAACAATTGTTGTCTGGTTCATTGTCTGCTGATTACTTTTAAAGGCATTGTTGCAAACAGTGTGGACCCAGATCAGACTGCTCCCGTGATCAGGGTCCACACTGTTTGCCTACATGCAAAAGTATTTTTAAAATGTTTGCAAGAAAATGCAGTAGCCAACGTAAACAGACAACATTTTCAAATGCATGTTTCTTGCTGTTTACTAGCTGTCATGCAAACAAGCCCTAGACGTCTTTATGCCAACTTTGGACCTGTTCAGTTGAAACCAAAGTTTCAAAATAGTATTTGTACTTAGAAGGTACTGTTTGATCAAAAATGGGTTAACAACACAACTCCTACCTTTGCAAATAATTCAGATTCAGATCAGATGGCTTCTGAAGAAGCCATCTGATCAGAGACTACACTGTTTGTCATGCAACTTGAATTAATTGAACAAATACATTATATCAAGTAATTTGATTGGTGGAAATTGAGGAATGGAAGTGGTTAAATTAATATATTGAGCAGAAGGGTTAATTACTATAAGATCTAATTCTTGCCAAGTACCACTGTCTGACTCTGTATGACTTTAATAGTGTTGTCGAGGCTGTAAAACTACCCAGCAAACGGGAACAAACAAGAGAATTATAACAAACTTTAGGCTTAAGCACTTTATTTGCTATAAATGCATAATCATCTGGGCCAGCTCATAAAAAAAAAAGATATCATGTTGGTGACCAGCAAAGACCTAGGCAAGCCTGGGCCATCAGGTCAACAAGACCATGGAATGAACAGCCCCCAAAACCCCACTTTTTATAGAGGAAACTAAGGTTTCTGGGGGTATACATTATTATTCTTATTTCTGGTGAACCGTTAAGAGAATCTAAGCCTGCGCAGGAAAAGTGGTGCGAGTTGGTCCGTCCATGCTTATAAACCCTATTGGTTTCATTGGGCGATAGGGCTTGAGATGTCATTTCATCTCAGTGTCAGGTAAAAATCCCACAAAATTGAAAGAAACGTCTCCAAAATGACCTATACAGTATTGACGGGGACAAAAAACTTCAAATTAAACAAACAATTCTTCCTGTTCCAAGACACAGGTTGTGGGTACTTGTTAGATGTTCGTGTTTTACGTTTACGTCCCACCAACAGCTAAGGTCATACGGAGACGGGACCTCGATTTAAAGACTCATCCGAAAGTCTGGAGAAGCCCGGGATCGATCCTGCGACCCCTGGTTTACAAGGCGAGTAGCGTAACCACTACACCACGGAGGCTTCTGGTACTTGTTAGAACCACCTCAATGAGGTGGTTTCTAACGAGCACCCACAACCTATGTTTGCAGTATAAATAAGAAAAACATTATGGATTTTCATCAGAAAAGTAGCCATTTTGGAGATGTGAAAAAATGCAATATGTTATACAGGGGTGTTATGGTAATGCTTAAGTGGAATGGGAACACATTCAGGGGAGGCAACTCCTGCAAACCTATTTTTTTGTCTCCCATGTCAATAGGGATCAACCTTTAAAGGAAAGAATTTGCTCTTGAGGAGCAAATTCTTTCCTTTAAGAGTAGATCCTTTTTTTCAGTGGGACAGGGCTTATAGAAAAGCGAACAGGAAGTCCCGAAAGTTATCCCTCTTTGAAAAATGGCATAAAAATCCGCCAGGTTTCCTCCCACTCCCCGTAAGCACTGTCTTGCCACAGCCTTTGTTGCTCACAAATATGTAGAAGAGACCTCGGGGAATCTTCATGCAAGCAGCCACATGCAGCTAGCCTACATGCATTTGAACCCACCATATTCACCCTAATAAGCGCACATTTCCTAAAAATATGTACGCCAGTAATCTAGGTCCCTCTCAAAAAAGAGGTCTGCTATTAGAGGATCGAATTTGCTCCCTAGGAGCAAATTCTTCTCTCTAAGAGTAGACCCTAATTGATAAGCAAGGCAAAAATGTTTTCAAAGAGTTACCTCCCCAAAACGTGACTCCATACCCCTTAACATATTAAAATTCCCCAGGTGAACAAGTCTAATGTCCTCATCACAATGAAAATAGATTAATATTGCCGTTATGACATTTTATGGAACAATTTTGAAAAAAAAAAAAAGGCAAGCATTGAGACAGGAGTACTGTAATTGCAGAAAAATAGAATACATAGCAGAATAAATTACATCGACTAACAGATTACATTAATTTTATTGAAAAATTGGTACAGATGGACCTCGGGGTGTAAATGATCATGAAAAAAAGATATAGATCAACTGTACCAACTGATAAACAACTTAACAGGAATAATTACACTTTATGGAAAAATAATTTTTTCCTAGTATAGATATTAAACCCCCACAAACGAAGTTTGAAGGGTGTATATAGGAGTCAGTCTGTTAGTTGGTTGGTCTGTCTGTGTATCCATGATCAAATAGACTTTGTATGTGAAAGAGGCTAAACTGTGGATTTTTCTCATTCTGTTGTCGCCGGTGGCTTCAAAATTGATATTCATTACGATAACACACCCGTGTGATATTTTTTCATATATCCAAAATGGCTACTTTTCCGATGCAAACTTGTGATATTTTTCTCATTTATGCTCCAAAACATACGTTGTGGGTGATTGTTAGAACTGCCTCATTGAAGAGGTTCTAACGAGTGCCCACAACCTATGTCTTGGAGCAGGAATAAGCAAAATAGTGTATACCCCTGTAAACTCCAGTTTTCTCTATATAGTGTTCATTTCACGCACTTGTTAAGTGATGCCTAGCATTAGTTTGCTCAGATTATGACATTTGGTTGACCTTGACCTGTTGATGTCAAGGTTGTATTTGGTCACTTCAGTGGATTTTTATGCCCCCGCATCGGCATGATGCCGGGGGCATGTAGTTATTTGGTTTTCCGTACGTGCGTACATGTGTACATCCATCTGTACGTGTGTGTGTACGTACGTACGTACGTGATCAGGTACGTACGTACGTACGTGATCCAGTAACCTCAGGTTAAGATTTTTGTAACAGGTAGAGCCTAAACTTTTAGAACTCATATTTTCCTAACCATTTGATGGAACTGGTTCATCTTTGGTATGATGATAGATATAGGTCCAAAGTGCCTGTGTCCTCTAGGTCAAGGTCGAAGACTTAGAAATTTTCAATGTTGAAGACTCAGGTTAAGGTTTTTGTAACAGGTAGACCTGAACATTTTAGAACTCATATTTTCCAAACCATTAGATGGAATTGGTTCATATTTGGTGTGATTATAGATATAGGTCCAAAGTTTTATTCAGCGATTCCCCCACCCATGCCCATGACCTCAAGGTCAAGGTCATGGACTTAAAAATTTTCCATGTTAAAGACTCCAGTTAAGGTATTTGTACCTGGTAGAACCTGAACTTTTATGATGGCTTTGTTTGATATGATGATAGATATAGGTACAATGTTTTATTCAGCGATACCTCCACTCTTGCCCATGAGCTCCAGGTCAAGGTCACAGACTTAGGAATTTTAATTAGATATTTTAAGAGTTTATATTTTCCAAATCGTATGATGAATTAAGTTTATATTTGGTATGATGATTGATACTGGTCCAATACCCCAACCCATGCACATGCCCTAAAAGTCAAGGTCACAGACAAAGAAATTTTTTATTTAAAGTTTATTAAGAGCTCATACTCACCAAACCATATAGATTTGCTTCATATTTGGTATGATGATAGTTACAGGTCCAAAGTTGTATATACCCTCACCCCTGACCTCAAGGTGAGGGTCACAGACTTAGTCTTATTAAGCTTTTAAAGTTTTAGGGCTCATATTTATAGATTGGCTTCATATTTGGAATGATGATAGTTGCAGGTCCCAAGTCTCATTCAGCCTTACCACCGACCCTGCCCATGACCTCAAGGTCAAGGTCATCACGCAAACACGCTCATTGTAACCTTTATTGCCGAAAAAATGAAATATTTAAGATAAAAAATTGGGATATTTTTCTTATTTCTGCTCTAAAATAAAGATTGTGGGTACTTGTTAGAACCGCCTTGATGATGAGGCGTTTCTAACAAGGTGGGTACCGTATTCGGGTGTGTATTACCCGCATTTACGTACTACCCGCACCCCCTTTTTTTGCCAAAATCTGGGGGAAAACTGTTATACTGTTGTATTACCCGCATTGAACATTTGCTGAAATTTTGGTGGATGCGTAAGTGAGAAAAAGTAAGAATTTGGCCAGTTTTTGTAGCACACAACGGAACGCGCGATCGTCTTCAAAAGGCGGGAAAATGCACGTGCGTGCGAGTATCACCAGAAAGCATGTATTTTGCATTAAAATGTTGGAAAAACTTTACCTGTTCACCATTGTTATTTATTTTTTAACCCACATATGCCCGCGGCCCTTTTTTGGGACATCGGCAAACAGTGCAGTCCCAGATCAGACGCCTCAGAAAGACGCCGCAGACGTTTCTTTTTTGTGACATCGGCAAACAGTGCAGTCCCAGATCAGACACCTCAGAAAGACGCCGCAGATGTCTGATTTGGATTTACACTGTTTATTGATTTATAGCGGTTCCAACTATGACACTATTGTTAATCCCTGTCATATAATTGCCACCCTGCGGTGCGTGTCGATAAGGTGTGAAAATATGGTCAAGTTATGTCTCTAATTTGCGTTTATTCCCCAATCATAAAATTTAATCCGTAATCAGTGTGAAAATTATTTAATTGCTCCTAAGACGAGTTGCTACGACTATTCTGCTATCTCGTGAATGATTAGTTTTGGCGCCAAATAGCAGACGCTTGGCGAGAAAAGTGGAACTCTTTGTGTTAACACATCTGTATTCTGTTGTTGGGTATTGACACGGAGCTTACGGAAAGCGCTGTTTTGCTAGCGAGAATACTTTTACCGTTTCCAAACATTTTTTTATGAGACAGATACGCCCAATTAAGATAAAACAATAGACACGTGTGGGGTTGCTGGGGTACGATGACGTCATTTACCCATCGCGTGCAGAAAAAAACTAGCGGTGATTTGTGGGCGGCAGTTTGGTTGCCGGAAAACTTTGATGTTCGCATTGAACTTGCTTGTTTATTTTGTTTAAAATCAGAGTTTTAGGAATAATACTCACGAAATCGGGCTTACTTGTAATAGAGATTGTTATATTACTCATGTGTAAGTAAAATTGAGTGGCCAATTAAACGTTATTTATGTCGGGAATCGTAAAAGGATAGAGCATAACATGAGATGCATCGTATTTTCAGCTGACAAAAGTAAAAATAAAATGGTCCAAAAATAATTCGGGCGGATTACCCGCACCCAGAACTTGGGCCTTTAATTTGAGGGAAAAAAACTGCGGGTAATACACGCCCGAATACGGTACTCGTTAGAACCGCCTCATCATCGAAGCGGTTCTAATGAGTACCCACAATCTATATTTTAGAGCAGAAATAAGAAAAATAAGGTATACCCCCGGAAACCCCAGTTTTACTATATAAAAAGGGGGGTTCAAGGGGGTCAAAATTATATAGGCGTGTTTTCATAATGATACATGTATACAACTGTGACAAAAGTTCAACATTTGGACCCAAACAATAGTTTTATTAAGAATTTTGTGTATTTGAACAGAAATGCGATAGTGTTATTATACAAATAGCACAAGAATGATCATACTTATTAATTAGCATATTAATTGATTGATAAGCATATTAATTGATTAATGAGCATATTAATTTCATAATTAACCCTTGTCCTGCTAATCCCGGATATGCCTTATCTTTGAAACATTGTAGATCCAGATCAGATGGCTTCTGACTGATCAGGATCTACATTGTTTGCCATTCAGATTGTGAATTTGTTGCAATAATTTGCATCAATTAATCTGATTGGTTGATAATCAATAGTGGGTGTGGCATATATAAATATTCAGTAGGACAAGGGTTAAGGAAGCTTTGATATTTCATGTTGACCTTTCACCCCTGAGTTTCTGAAATGGTGTCTTCCATCTTTGAATTTGGACACATCCATTCTATAAACAGTGGGTTACATTACGAAAACATGCCTATACAAATACATACAGTGTAGCCTTTATCACTGAAAAAATGAAAATTTTAAGATGAAAAATTGTGATATTTTTCTTATTTCTGCTCAAAATATAGATTGTGGGTGCACGTCAGAACTGCCTCATCAAGGCGGTTCTAAGGGGTACCAACAATCTATATTTTAGAGCAGAAAAAAATAAGGTTTACCCCTGTAAACCCCAGTTTAAGTACATAAAAAAGGGGTTCAAGGGGAGTCAAAATTATATAGGTGTGTTTTCGTGATGATACAATTACCATTTTATATGGGTAAACCCAAAAACATGTCATTGGCAAATAGTGCACTATTCTGAATTTAATGGAAACAAATTTTAGAATGCCCATAAAAGGTATAAATCCCAAAACCCATTACAAATTTTACTGACCAGCAGAATAATATTACAAATACATTATAAACAATAAAATGCCAGACTGTAAATATATATGCCCTCAAAAAAACAAGTTTAAGGTAAACCCCACTTTATATTATCATACATGTATTTGGAAGTTCATGTATGGTAAAAATCATAAAAATTCGGACACCTTGATGACTTGCTGTAATTCTCCTAAAATTTTAGCAAACAGCAAGGAGTCCAAAATGTTGCAGCTGGAATGGCAAATGTTGTAGACCCTGATCAGACTGCTCCTTCAGAACCAGTCTGATCTGTGTCTGCCTATCTGTCCTAGTCCATAGGGTCATTACGGTAATGAGAAACCTTGTCAACTCCACATAAATAAAGATTTTTAGCTCACCTGGGCCGAAGGCTCCAGGGGAGCTTTTAGTATAACTGGTCATCCGCCGTCCGTCGTCCGTCGTCCGTCGTCTGTCCGTCACCACCTTTGACCAGTTATATCTCTGCAGCCTGCAGGCTGATCTCAATCATTTCTTATCTGTAGCATGCCTTGGGTGGGGCAACGAAGAATTTAGCTTTTTATCAAAATTGATTGAAAACTTTGGTTGCTATGGCAATTCCAATTTCCCATAGACTTACAATGGAAAATGCTTGTCATCACCGTAGCACCTTCAGTTTTGATCTGATCTTTCTGAAACTTATATGTAAGGTGGCTGAGGATAAAAGCTCGGATGAGTTCGAAAACCGGCCAAGTCGGCCCATTAATGATAGAGTTACGTCCCTTTGATTGCTGAAAATGCCGATTTTTGACCTTGTCATCACAATAGCCCCTTCAGTTTTGATCGGATCTTTCTGAAACTTATATGTAAGGTTACTGGGGATAAAAGCTCGGATGAGTTCGAAAACCGGCCAATTCGGCGTATTGATTATAGAGTTACGTCCCTTTGATTGCTGAAAATGCAGATATTTGACCTTGTCATCACCGTAGCCCCTTCAGTTTTGTTCGGAACTTTCCGAAACTTATATGTAAGGTGGCTGGGGATAAAAACTTGGATGAGTTCGAAAACCGGCCTAGTTGGTCCATTTATCACAGAGTAACGTCCCTTTGATTGCTGAAAATGACGATTTTTGACCTTGTCATCTCCGTAGCCCTTTCAGTTTGGATCGGATCTTTCTGAAACTTATATGTAAGATGGCTGGGGATAAAACCTTGGATGAGTTCGAATACCGGCCAAGTTGGCCCATTTATCATAGATTTACGTCCCTTTGATTGCTGAAAATGCCGATTTTTTACTTTGTCATCACCATAGCCCCTTCAGTTTTGATCGGATCTTTCTGAAACTTATATGTAAGGTGGCTGGGGGTAAAAACTTGGATGAGTTAGAAAACAGACCAAGTCGGCCCATTAATCTTAGAGTAACGTCCCTTTGACTGCTGAAAATGACGAATTTTGACCTTGTCATCACCGTAGCCCTTTCAGTTTTGATCGAATCTTTCTGAAACTTATATGTAACGTGGCTGGGGATAAAATCTCGGATGAGTTGGAAAACCGGCCAAGTTTGTCCATTTATCACAGAGAAACGTCCCTTTGATTGCTGAAAATGACGATTTTTGACCTTGTCATCACAGTAGCCCTTTCAGTTTTGATCGGATCTTTCTGAAACTTATATGTAAGGTGGCTGGGGATAAAACCTTGGATGAGTTCGAATACGGGCCAAGGTGGCCTATTTATCATAGAGTTAGGTCCCTTTGATTGCTGAAAATGTTGATTGTTGACCTTGTTATCACTGTAGCCCCTTTAGTTTTCATCGGATCTTTCTGAAACTTATATGTAAGGTGGCTGGATACAAAACCTCGGATGAGTTAGAAAACCAGCCAAGTCGCCCCATTTACTATATAGTTATGTCCCTTTGATGGCTGAAAATGTCGATTTTTGACCTTGTCATCACCGTAGCCCCTTCAGTTTTAATTGGATCTTTCTGAAACTTATATGTAAGGTGACTGGGGATAAAACCTAGGATGGGTTCGAATACCGGCCAAGTTGGACCATTTATCATAGATTTACGTCCCTTTGATTGCTGAAAATGCCGATTTTTGACCTTGTCATCACCATAGCCCCTTCAGTTTTGATCGGATCTTTCTGAAACTTATATGTAAGGTGGCTAGGGATAAAAACTTGGATGAGTTCGCAAACCGGCCAAGTTGGTCCATTTACCACAGAGAAACGTCCCTTTGATTGCTGAAAATCGCCCCATTTATCATAGATTTAAGTCCATTTGATTGCTGAAAATGCCGATTTTTGAACTTGTCATCACCATAGCCCCTTCAGTTTTGATCGGATCTTTCTGAAACTTATATGTAAGGTGGCTGGGGATAAAAACTGGGATGAGTTCGAAAACCTGCCAAGTTGATCCATTTATCACAGAGTAACGTCCCTTTGATTGCTGAAAATGACGATTTTTGACCTTGTCATCACCGTAGCCCTTTCAGTTTTGATCGGATCTTTCTGAAACTTATATGTAAGGTGGCTGGGGATAAAAATTTGGATGAGTTCGAAAACCGGCCAAGTTGGTCCATTTATCACAGAGTAACGTCCCTTTGATTGCTGAAAATGACCATTTTTTACCTTGTCATCACCGTAGCCCTTTCAGTTTTGATCGGATCTTTCTGAAACTTATATATAAGGTGGCTGGGGATAAAACCTTGGATGAGTTCGAATACTGGCCAAGGTGGCATATTGATCATAGATTTATGTCCCTTTGATTGCTGAAAATGCCGATTTTTGACCTGGTCATCACCATAGCCCCTTCAGTTTTGATCGGATCTTTCTGAAACTTATATGTAAGGTGGCTGGGGATAAAATCTTGGATGAGTTAGAAAACAGGCCAAGTCAGCCCATTTATCATAGAGTTATGTCCCTTTGATGGCTGAAAATGTTGATTCTTGACATTGTCATCACCGTAGCCCCTTCAGTTTTGATCGGATTTTTCTGAAACTTATATATAAGGTGGCTTGGGATAAAACCTCGGATGAGTTCGAAAACTGGCCAAGTCGGCCCATTTATTTTAGAGTAACATCCCTTTGATTGCTAAAAATGCCAAATTTTGACCTTGTCATCACCGTAGCCCCTTCAGTTTTGATTGGATTGTTCTTAAACTTATATGTAAGGTGGCTGGAAATAAAACCTGGGATGAGTTTTAATACTGGTCAAGTCAGCACATTTATCATAGAGTTACATGCCTTTGATTGCTTAAAATGCCTATTTTAGACCTTGTTAGCACTGCTTCCCCCTTCAGTTTTGATCAGATCTTTGTGAAACTTACAAACAAATAAGTCAGGCAGAAAAGCTCGGAGGAGTTTGAACACTCGTGAGGTTTGCCTATTTGTCACAGAGTAACATGCGTTTGATTGCAGCAGTTAATTGCTTATTTTTTAACTTGTCATCACCATAACCCCATCTGTTTATATCGGATCTTCTTAGCAAGTCAGGAATAAAAGCTTGAATGAGTTTGAAAACTGGTGAGGTCAGCCTATTTATCATAGAGTTACATTCTACTTGGCACTCCTGAAACTTTGAATCTGTTAGCTCAGGTGAGCGATACAGGACCAGCTTGGTCCTCTTGTTTTTTCAAGGGTATATATTATTCTCATTAGGTTTGCTCAGAAAATAGATTGTGGGTACTCATTAGAACCACCTTATTGTGCCTGTTTGAAGACATATGGTAAATGCTGGAGGATACTTGGTGTAGATAACACAGACAGGATGAAGTATGATTTTAACCCTTATCCCGGAGAACACAACAAACAAAACCCTACCTTGATCCAATTCAGATCCAGCTGATCAGGATCTACACTGACATTCAGTTTGCAACTTAGAACGAAAATATTATATAGAGGATCTTACACGAGTGCTCATGTATTTTCAATTTATTGAACGAGTTGAGGAAAGGGGGTAAAATGCGAGGCTTTGCCGAGCATTTTATCCCTTTTCCTCAACGAGTTTAATAAATTCAATAATACATGAGCACGAATGCAAGATTCTATTTATCATATGACATTTAAAACGCATTTTATTCACGATTGTTTACAAAAAAAGGTCAATATTCCGCCGTTAATAAACGCGACGTCGTTAAGGACGTCGTATATGTAACGTTACGGGACGTATCTAGCTAATTTGCATATTTAATCCACTAAACAGCCTATTAATTTAAACTAGAATGTATTTTTAGACATAGAAAGAGGCAATTTTTTTTTTTCAAAGAAAATTTTGTGCATTATGCAGTGCTTTTTTGGTGCTGCCATTGAAAAAGTCAAGAATACATATACTGTAGTGTGCCTGGCAAGGGGTTAGCAGCTAAGTCTGTGCCTGGCACGGGGTTAGCAGCTAACCCCGTGCCAGGCACGGGGTTAGCTGCTAACCCTGTGCCAGGCACAGACTTAGCTACACGGGGTTAGCAGCTAACCCCGTGCCAGGCACAGACTTAGCTGCTAACCTGTGCCAGGCACAGACTTAGCTGCTAACCCCGTGCCAGGCACACTACAGTATATGTATTCTTGACTTTTACTGTGGCAGCACCAAAAAAGCACTGCATAATGTACAAAATTTTCCTGGAGAAAAAAGTGCCCCTTTCTATGTCTGAAAATACATTCTAGTTTAAATTAATAGGTTGTTACTAGTGAATTATCGAAAATAATACATGGCGTTATTACACTCTCAGACGCGATGTCATATGATAAATCAAGTTATTTGATGGATTGATTGATAGTCAGAATGCACTTTATTTTATTACCATATTGATCCCAAGGATTGGGACAGATAGGCCTAAGCAAACAGTGCAGACCCAGAGCAGACTGCTCCTGAAGGAATAGGAATTGGGTGTGGCTAAACCAATTTATTCAGCAGGATAAGAGTTGATTTTAGCTGGGGCCAGTTGTTCAAAGCATCGTTAGCTTAACGAGCTCGTTAGCGGTCATATTGTTAACTGTTCTAGCAAATACAATATCGAAAATTTTTGCTTCCGCAAAAGCTGCTCACATTTTTTCAGCAAAAATATTAGCATATTTGCCATATGTAATGATCAAAGTTTTAACGACGTTGTTAGTTTTGAACAACTGGCCCCTGGACATTATGGTGGAAAGGCACTATATTTTATTACCGTTATGATCCCAAGTATTGGGACAGATAGGCCTAAGCAACGGCCCCCGCCCATTGGGGCTTGAAGAAATAAATGGGCTGCATGATGCTTCCACGCAGAGCTGAAACCGACCCACACACAAGTACTGGTAAACGGCTTAGAGTATCTAAGCCTGCCCTGAGAAAGCAGTGCAAGTAGGACCGTCCATGCTTATAAACCCTATTGGTTTCATTGGGCAGCAGGGCTTGAGAAGTCATTTCATCTTACTTTTTAAATTCCCACAAAATTGTACGCAACGTCTCCAAAATGACCTTTACAGTGTTGGCGGGATGTTAAACCTCAAATCAAACAAACAAGGCCTAAGCAAACAGTGCAGACCCAGATCAGACTGCTCCTGAAGGAGCAGTCTGATCAGGGTCTACACTGTTTGCCATACAGGCTGCACCTTTTGGGTTCCTTGCTGGATCGTCAAACTAATTTGTTAAAATTTTACGAGAATAACACCAAGTCTTTAGGACTTTTATGGTACACAGATTTGTTAACAGGATGAAAGACAAAGAACCAGAACTCTGGCTCTCAAACATTAACCCTTGTCCTGCTGAGCCCGGATATGCCTTATTTCTCAAACAATAAAGATCCAGATCAGATGGCTTCTGACGAAGCCATCTGATCAGGATCTACATTGTTTGTCATACAGCTTATGAATTTGTTGCATAATTTGCATCAAGTAATCTGATTGGCTGATAATCAGTTGTGGGTGTGACATATTTAAATATTCAGCAGGACAAGGGTTAAGCTGAGGTTTCTTTTCTTAACTCATTCTTACTAGAAACCCATAAAAGAGACTTAAGGAAACAGTGCAGACACTGATCAGATACCCAAATAATGTAGCATCTGATCAGGATCTATACAGTTTGCAAACAGAATTTTCTGTCAAGAATAGATTAAAAGTGAAAAAAAAAATAGAGCTGGCACCACTGAAATGGCACATGAACTTGTCCAGCATTTAACCCTTGTCCTGCTAAATAAATTAACTATGCAACACCCATTTATGACTATCAACCAATCAAATTACTTCATATAGTATCTCCATTCAGTTCACAAACTGTATGATATTTAACAGTGTATATCCTGATCAGATGGCTTCTGAATGGCTTCTCCAGAAGCCATCTGATCAGGATCTACACTGTTTGCAAAGGTAGGGTTGTCATGTTAAGCCGGATAAGGGTATATCTGACAAAGGTTTTTTTGCCATTTCTAACACCATGATTGACTTAATGTTTGCTTGCCTATAAACTGGGCCCCTTCCAAAAGGGTCTGTCTGAAAAGCCAAGAATTGACTCATATTGGAATTTTTCTCCCTCGACATTGTTAGGTGTCAGGGGGAGTAATTTTCAGAATTTTATTACTTTTTGCAAACAGAGAAGGCCCTGATCAGATGCCGCTTCCTGTGGCGTCTGACCTGGGCCTGTGCTGTTTGCCAGTGTTTTTTGGGTTTCCATCTGAAATGGGTTAGAAGTAAACAGTATTCACTCATAATAGCTTTGACTTAATTGCCGCTAAAAGTGTATCCATTGCCCTTGACGCTTATCCTTCTGAACACCAGAACCCCTAGTTTTGCGAACAGTGCAGATCTAGATCAGATGTCTTCTGAAGAAGCCATCTGATCAGGATCTACACTGATGTCATTCAGTTAGTGAATTTAGATGACTATACTATATCAAGTAAATTGATTGATTGATAGTCTGAAATAGGTGTGGCAAAATTTATTATTCAGCAGGTTAAGGATTAAGGGTTGGCTCTGGTTCGTTTTTGTTTATTATTATTCAAGATATACTGTAATTACCCTAATTGTTCGGACACCTCAACTCATTACTATACTTGTTATTGTAAAATTTGAACAAGTACAATATACTACCGGATGTTGTGGTTAAAAGAGATGGATGAGTGGCAAACAGTGTAGACCCTGATGAGACTCCTAATTATGAAGCGCACCATCTGGGGCTACACTGTTTGCATAGGCCTATTTGTTCAAATACATAAGATAAATACAGTAGATGGTTTTCATCAAATACACCAATAGTCCATCACGAAAACACACCTATATAATTTTGACCCCCTTGAACCCCACTTTTATATAGTAAAACTGGGGTTTCTGGGGGGTATACCTTATTTTTCTTATTTCTGCTCTAGAATATAGATTGTTGGTACTCATTAGAACCACCTCACCGAGGCGGTTCTAACGAGTGCCCACAATCTATATTTGGAGCAGAAATAAGAAACGTATCACAAAATTTTCGATTTTTCGGCGGAAAATTAGTCAATGTATTTGTATAGGCGTGTTTTTGTAATGTACACCTGAAGTCCCCCTCAAAATACACCTTTCAACTGTGGCTCTGATAATGTGTGATCTTTTGATGCCTCAGTATCAGAGTCTTCATAGTTGCTGTCTTCCTCTTCAATTGTTTCTGTAAACAATTGATTTAGTCTTGAGTCCGATCTTTCATATCTGTCTCTCCTGTCAATGGCCTCCTCTTCAGAGCCTGGTGATACTCTGTCTATGACATGTGGTGATATCCTCTCTATCACATGTGGTGATATCCTCTCTATCACATGTGGTGATATCCTCTCTATCACATGTGGTGATAGTCTGTCAATAATGTGTGGAGATGTCCTGTCATTAACATTTGGTGATATACACTTTACAACATTAACTGGAGTGTCTGAATAGAATGGAATGGTTCCAGTTGTATTAGATCTATTACTGTAAGTCTGCCTTTCTTCATTTACCTTACCAGTAGCACTATTAATATCAGAAAAACCTTCATTTTGGGATCTATTAACATCTGTATTTTTATCCACACTTTTCTCACTTGTGAGTTTATCATGAACTTTTGTATCACAAGTCCTATCAGTCTTTTCACCAGTATCAGTGATTATAGCACTTCTTTTATTGTCCTTTTCACCCTCTTCTTCTTCTTGGTCTTCTTCATCAAACACTTCATCTTCATAATAATCATAACTGCTGTAGTCATAGTCTGCATCTGTTCTTCGTTTGAAACAGAAAACCCAGGTTAGCATCACAACCAGAAAATAGAGACCACCAAGTCCACCGGTAGCTAGAGCCGCAATCGTGAGAAGTTGAAACAGGTATGCAGACACTATTTCATAACAGCCATTTGTGTTAAGATTTGGGTTCTTAGCAGTGAATCCTCTATCCATTGGAGGGCCATATACTGGTGGTCCATACAAAAAATGGTCACTTCCTTTACAGACATCAATGTTACTGTTTGCTGCACAGCAGCTTGGAGGCACAAAGTTATATTCTTTCTTTGATTGTAACTTATACCAGGCACTTTGCTTCTTATAAACTGCCCAGGAAGTAGTGTCATTAACATTTCCATAAGCACCACAACATTCAAATGCTTGTTGCATTTTGTCCCAGGATTCTGTGAAAAACTTATATTCAAAAGTAGCAAGATCAGTGTTCCCATATTTTGTAATGAGTCTGTCCTTAAATTCCAGCTCAGATTCTACTCCTTTAAGTTTTTCAGACAAAATCACACATAAAAGAGTAGCTGTTGCTAATGCTAAGATTACCACCACAAGAACACAGGCATAGAATCCAAGACCAAATTTGTCCCTTCGTACCCCACAGCATAAGCACATTGCTGCTAGGAGTGCTAGAGCTGCTCCCCCAACAGCTGCATACATAATTACTAGTATGATATTACTGCCAAAGATGTCTGCAATGTGGTTAACATTGAATTACTGCCAAAGATGTCTGCAATGTGGTTAACATTGAATTCTTTGAGAAGAAGCCACAATCCAACACCTACAACTCCTGCACTAGAAATAAAAAGTACCACATTCAAAATATGAAGTAAACTGTCCAGGCAGTTTGTACATTGGGTCTGTTCAACTGAAGACAGTTTAGACTTTCTGAAACCAAGCAGTGGAAGATCCAAGATAGCAGCGCCCACTGATGGTGTGGATTTCCTTGATAAGAGTTTTGTCTCGGGTGTAATTTTAGGAGAGCCAGGTTTAGATGTATTTACTACAACAGTGTCAGATTTTCCATTCTGAGGATTTACAGTTTCTATAACTAGTTTTGTTGATTTGAGTTCACTTGTATACAAATGCTTCAATTCTGTCTCTGAATCATCACTTTTTTGGCGGTTTTTATTTTTCAGTGAAGAGCGCTTTTCAATAAATGGACTTGTTGGAGAATGTATGATTTTAGCATTTACAGGAGCTGGTGCAGTTTGCAAAGATGCTTTCTTTACCTTTACAGGAACCTCTGGAACTTGCTTTACATTTGTCTTATCATTCACATGAACTCTTATTCTTTCTGCAATATCAGAAGGACTTTCAAGGATTTTCATAACTTCCAGTTTGGAGAAAGATTCATCAAGAGTTTCTGTTTCACTCAAATGATAATCTGTATCACTGCCAGATTTACAATGAATCTCGGACAATTCGGACTCATTATCACTTTCAGTTTGTGAACCATTTTGTAGTAGGTCACTTACGGTTGATTTTATGTTGTCTTTATCGGAGTGGTCTGGTAAAGAGTTTACATATTGAGCAGCCTTAAGTTCAAAATCTCTTGGAGAATTTTGTAAGTTGCTGGTATACCCACTTTCTGAACTCTCGGCAGTGTTAGGTTCTTGGCCTTTTGTAATATTTTCAAACCTTGGAATAACAATTTCAGGTGGTCTGGCATGATATATATCTGTTGAATGATTAAAGTGTCTTAAAAGCCTGTCATTTTCTCCGTCTTCTTCAGTGTCAGACCCAAAATGTCGTGCAAATGACAGAGCAGCAACAAGATCTTTGTCATTAGGCTGAATCGGTTTTAGAGTTGGAGACAGTGGAATGTCTTCAGCAGCATTTTCCTCTGCTTTTCTGTTGAATGTGTCAATAAGTTTTCTCACACATAAAGTGGAATCATCGTACCTATTGGTTGGTGGATCATCATTTTGATACTGACGGAAAGGATCACCCTTTAAGGCTGATCTTGGACTGTTTGGATTTGATGATTCATCATCTGAGTTGGTTCCACTGCTCAGTAGACAAGCTTTTGGCTTTTCAGTGTGTGGCTTACTTTTTCCTCGCTTTCTGTCAGCATGCTGTTTTTTACGGATGTGTTGAGTTTCTTCTTGATTTTTACATTCGTAATAGACATCAGAATTTTCTGAATCACTTCTATAATTTTGATACTTTCCTGTGTTTACAACTTCAGGTTTATAGTCATTGAAAGTTTTTGTCTTGTTTTCTGGTATAGGAGAGCGATTAGGACTTCTTCTTGGGGAATCTGTTGTTCTTCTAGGTAATGTTTCAATAGTCAGAGTTCGAATTAAACTTGCTGTAGATATGATATGTACTGATTTTGGAGTTGATCGCCCAGATGTGAGAGAAATATTATCCTGGTCAGGTGGTTTGTCATGTTGGAACCTTCTTCGAACTGTAGTGGGTGACTCAATTATTTCATTGTTTGGAATTTCGTGTTTGTGTGAATGTGGATTTGAAGGCACAGCTGGCTGTAACACTGACCGTTGGTGTGACTGATTCCTAGGATTATCAGGGGTTTCAGTTTCTGGTGAAGATGGGGGATTCATTAAACTGAGAATCAGATGCTCATGCTCATTATTTGGTGGTACAGAAGATGACTTGCTCTTTGATGATTTCACTTCAATTTCCAGATCTTCATGGTATTTTGAAGATCTTGGTGGTTCACTTCTAACTGGCTCAGTGCTAGATTGTGAAGATCTTGAATCACTACGCTTTCTAAATTTATGTCCTATGGAGAGGGGGCGCAAGAACTTGTGTTTGAAACTTTTGTTTGGTTTTTCTGAGACAGTGTTGCTTCGTCTTAAGATTGGTCGAGCTAAATCCATGTTCATTGGCTGAAATGAGCTGTCTGGTTCATCAGTTGGATACATACTGACTGACTGACTTCTAGTCTTAAGACTTAACTTTGGTGGTCGATCAAAGTCCTCCTCGCAAACTGACTTCTGTCTTGTTAATGTTTTTCGTCTTTCTAATACTGGTTTAGGTTTGGGTTTTTCCAAAGGTTTTTCATACATATTAGAGTAAATCTGGTCCTCATGTCGAACTGCAGACTGATTAAACTCATTCACATATACTGGTTTTGGGTCACTTTTAGAATGAGTCATGTCTGTTAGGAGCGAGTTCTGTCTGTGAAATAAGGGCTGGTTAGAGTTCA
This sequence comes from Lucinisca nassula, assembly GCA_963580285.1. Lineage (NCBI taxonomy): Eukaryota > Metazoa > Mollusca > Bivalvia > Lucinida > Lucinidae > Lucinisca > Lucinisca nassula. The sequence continues at coordinate 100,550,912 of OY757020.1, forward strand.
TAGCCCCATGTGACCCATCAGACATACCAAATCCTTGACCAAAGCTACTACTGCCAGCCATTCCTGACCCAAATGCACTTTTCTGTGAACTTGACCCAAACCCGCCAGATCCAAACTGGCTGCCAGTAAGAACAAGGTTGTTTGGATGATGGGTCATACCATGACCGAACATATCGTTTCCAACAAAAGCCATACTTAACAGACTTTTTGAACTGTCTTAGCAATTACTATCTGTTTTCTCTTCTTGACTAAAGTTAGTATTGCATTCTGTTGGATGAAATAAAGCCACTTTTAGCAACTATAATATTGCAGAAATAACGATATTAATATTTTTGTATTGAATATCCAGTAATGTTTTCTTTGAAATTGATATGTATATTTCATTCCAGAGCATTAAAATGTCCAATACTGTAGAAACTTATCCTGGTAGTAAAATATTTATATCCCAATAAAGAATTATAGACTGATTATGTACATATAAATGTATTCAGCTGATTCCATATCACCATTAGCCTTTCCATAAATTTTCTTGTTATGGGGAAAATGTATACTGATTTTAGATCACATAGTTAACAGGTCATATGTCTCAATTATGTTTCTGTGCTTTGCTATTCTGTGCTATTTTTTCACCAACTTTCTCTCCTGGGAGTAATTCTATGTATGGTCAATTATGATGTTCATTATCTAGGAAATCCCCTACAGATTTCTATCATTGATCACCTGGTTTGCACAGTATAAATCACTATAGATTGCTATCTGTTTGCTTCAGAAATCAGTCAGAAAATCATTGTCTAATTTGTCTGCACTACAGTATTAATCGACTTTCGTTTATTGCAGATCAGGTGTCCTTGGTTTTTCTTTACATTTCTGGCTGGAGAAAATTATGTATGCAGTTCTTGCCATATTCTGTTGTTGTTTTTTGTGTTTTTTTTTTTTTTTTTTTTTTATAGTTTATACGGTATCATTGCCCTGTCAAAGATTCTTCCTACTCGTTTTAGTCACTAAATTTTATAAAAGTAGTCCTATACTCATAATTCATCCCATGACTTTTTTTTACCACATAATGAAAATAAGTTTTTACATTTCCTTTTCAAACACTGGAATGGCAAGTTCTTTTCCCACACATTCTTATTCCTAGCCCAGGTCTAATCCAAGCTCTTTTTTCATATGCCCAAAATTCTAGCAGTCCTTTGAACTGAACAGACTGTTTATCCTTGCCACTTCAGAAGTTTTCTTTCTTTCAAGTCAGAGTGGTATATAAGGGTTGATTTCTCTCTTGTTACTTGTTCTTCTTGATAATCCTCCTATAATTAAAAGAAATCACAAAATTAAACACAATAATCCATGAAAATATCCACATTTATTGACAATCGACAGTTCTTTATGAAAGATTTTTTAACTTACACTTACGAAAATTAAACTTTACTGGCATATATCCAAGCAGTTTAACAATTATGTGAGGCTTGGTGTTGGGCAATTATTATATTCACTGATCTTTCATTCATTTGAGGGTACAATGGAAGATTTAATAAAAACTTTTTTTGGATAAATGATGTAGACAGGCTTGTTTACAATAAAGGCCTTTTACTTTTCAAGGGTCTGTGTTCACTCGAATACATCACCTGAACACGTCCGTGAAATGAAGACCCCCCTAAACACCACTTCATATAGAGAAAACTGGGGTTTACGGGGGTATACAATATTTTTCTTATTTCTGCTCCCAGACATAGGTTGTGGGTACACGTTAGAACCGCCTCAATGAGGCGGTTCTAACGAGCACCCCAAAACATATATTTTGAGCATTTATAAGAAAAATATCACAGATTTTCATCAGAAAAGTAGCCATTTTGGAGATATGCAAAATGCCCTATATCACACGGGTGTGTTATCATAATGATATGTGGACTGTAAGCCCTTAAGTGACTTAATCTTTTTTTTAACCTTGAGTTTAAGTTGCAGCTTAATTGGACAAGTGAATCTCGAAAAAGCTTCAAACCATCACGAACACACGCCCATATAATTTTGACCCTCTTAAACCCCACTTTTGTATAGTAAAACTAGGGTTTACAGGGGTGTACATTATTTTTCTTGTATCTGCTCAAAAACATAGATTGTGAGTACTCATTAGAACCGCCTCAGCAAAGAAGCCCCTGTGGTGCAGTGGTTATGCTACTCGCCTTGTAAACCAGGGATCGCAGGATCGATCCCGGGCTTCTCCAGACTTTCGGATGAGTCTTTAAACCGAGGTCCCGTCTCCGTATGACCTTAGCTGTTGGTGGGACGTAAAACAAAAACTCACTCACTCACCGCCTCAGCAAGGTGGTTCTAATGAGTACCCGCAACCTATGTTTTGAGCAGAAACCAGAAGGCGGATCTAATGAGTACCCACAATCTATGTTTTTGAGCAGAACTAAGAAAAATATCAGAATATTTCTGTCTGAAAATTTTCATTTTTTGGTGGTTAAATTTTCAATATATTTGAATGGGCGTGTTTTTGTATAAATGATTATTCATAGAAACCCCTGTTTCATAATTTACAGATTGTCATGTGAATCAACAAAAATAATGATAAAGATAATCAGTCAAATAACATAGGTCAACTTGTGTCCTGCTGAATAAATTAATTTGGCCACATCCATTTCTGACTTTCAACCAATCAGATTACTTGATATTATTTATTCAAACAAAAGAGTAGAACTGGATATCAAATAGTGTAGATACTGATCAGATGGGTTCTTCAGAAGCCATCTGATCTGGATCTGCAATGTTTGCAAAAGGAAGTATAAGCAGGACAAGGTTTTTTATTTGTTTGATTTCAGCTTTTTAACGTCCCCATTAAAACTATCATTTTGGAGATGTTGCTTCCAATATTGTTGGACTTTTACCCTACATTGAGATGAAGTGACATCACAAGCCCTGCTGTGCAATGAAACCAATAGGGTTTATGTGTATGGACGGTCAGACCCGCACCACTTTGCCTGGGCAGGCGTAGACCTTCTAAGTGGTTTACCAGTATTGATCAGTATTCATGTGTGGTTGGTTTCAGCTCCATGTGTGCGAATGCTTTGGGTAAATACGTTAATATCTATGTTAGAATGACCTTTTGCAAACTGGTGAACGGCCCCCGCCCATAGGGGCTTGAAGAAATATATGGGCTGCATGATGCTTCCACGCAGAGCTGAATCCAGCCCCCACACTAGAACTGGTAAACCGCTTAGAGGATCTAAGCCTGTCCAGGAACCGCGGTGCGAGGCAGACCATCCTTGCTAATAAACTCTATTGGTTTCATTGGGCGACAGGGCTTAAGATGTCATTTTATCTCAATGTTGGGTAAAAGTCCCACAAAATTGGAAGCAACGTCTCCAAAATGACCTTTACAGTGTTGACAGGGAGTTAAACCTCAAATCAAACAAACAAATCCAAGCCCCAACACATACCTGTGATAATTTTTTTAAATGTATGAGGGAGAATTGCCATTGTGATGAGGGAGATATAAAGGATATATAGGGAAATTCTCTGTTCAAATGAGGGAGACTGCAAAATTTTAGTGAAATTTAGCATTAATTGGCCAAAAATTAGCATTGAAATGAGGGAGTCTCCCTCCTGATGAGGGAGGTATCACAGGTATGCCAACAGTCAAGGGCCCAGGACAAGGGTTAAATGCTACAAGTTATGATGTTTTTTTTTTGCCTATGCAGAAATACAGTTTTCCCAGGTAAAATTTGATTGGCACTTCTTCTTAACCCATATCACGCCTACGGAACGATAGAATGCGTAACCATTGGTTAAGAACGTGAAGCAATTAGAGCGACATCCGGTTAGGAATTAGATCGCTAAAAAAGGTAAAGAAACTGTGCAGTTTCTGTGTTTCATAAGTTATATAATTTTTACGAGGAAGTTATTTAAAAAACGGGGAATTACATTCAGGAGCCCATTGATATCGGCATCTTTGGAGTAAATACCAAATCCCGTACTTCACACATTTTGGCTAAATTTAGTTTCTCCTGCTGAAGGTGAACTCAAGCCTTAGAAAACGAGTGGTTTTTCGAGGTGTTTGTTGCCTTTTATTTATTACTGCGCTTTGCTACAAGTTCAGCGTATTAACATGCACACACAATAAACATATATGGTTATATGTGTTGTGGATATTTTGCTTGTCAATGCAGCACTAGCGAGAAATCACCACGGAAAAGGTCGAAAATGGTTGGTTACGCATTAGATCTATAGAAATGATAACAAAACTTGCAACTATAAAGCGGATCTGTTTTCATCTCCACGGCCCCAGAATCACCCGCACCTTGTTCTACGGAACCATTTTTAGCCAACCTGATAAGCAGTGCGCTATTGATTTGATAATGACATAGTATTTTATGGAAACATTTTCAGTCTCCAGAATCATAGTACCGAATGATTTTCACTGACTTTTACGCTGTGTTTGTTTTATCAATGGTCCGGTAATTGACTGAAATGAAATAAAACAGGTTTTGGAGTTTTAATTTCTGCGAAGAACTCCTCATCTGCCAAAATTTGCTGGTTAAGCATTAGATCGTCTGGTTGAGCATTCGATAACCAGAGGAGAAAATCTAACCAGTTGATGCCTAAGTAAATGCCAGCAGCTTACTACAATAAAAGGTGGTCTACATATGATTTCTAAATTGTGTTAAAATCACCAGAGAAAGAAAGCTGTGATGAAAAATACTTTTCTGGACAAGACCATTAAATGTCTGGGTATCATGCTTATCTGACCGAATGACGCGCCGATTCATAAATAAGAGGTCATTACGTGCTTTTGTAGAAAACAAAATGGCCAGCTTACGCTTTGTAATGGCGAGTAAATCTATATCCGGATGGGACGGCCATTAATGAACCGTCTCATCCGAGAATGAAAGCTGTTCGCCATCCTGTAAATGAATTTGACTAAATCTCCTATTAACAAGAATTGCCCAAAATAAAAAAATGGAGAGAACCCGTTTAAGAAACTCAGGCGTGAAAGGCTAAGGGTAAGATCGTTAACACTGCAGATACGAAAGCCTATTTGGCTTATGTAGGAGAAAGTAAAATACCGTAAAGGCGTAGTAACGCGACACAAAAGACGTAATAACGCAAAAATGGCGTAGAAACGCAAAACAAAAGACGCAGTAACGCCAATCAGAAGGCGAAGCTACGCAAAAAAGGCGTAGTAACGCAAAAACGCGAAAAAGTGCATACTTATGCAAAAGAAAGACGTAGTAACGCAAAAGAAAGGCGCAGTGATGCGAATCAAAGGCATTTTTACGCGAACCAAAAGGCGTAGTAATGCGAAAAAGGCATAGTAACGCAAAAGAAAGGCGTATTTGTTTTAGCTCGCCTCTGCAAAGCAAATAGGTAGCCGGAATATCCTACTCCTGGGACTGCGCATGCCCCCAAAATATATGTCTGTATCATGATCGATAACCCAGATCGGAGATCCCGTGAGTTCTATGCTAACTGTCAAAACGATAAGATAAAGATATTGTCTAAAACCAACTTCTTATTAATACAAACAGCGCAAGAATGACACACCATGTATTCTTAATCATGTTAATCAAGACGAACTAGAATCCATTTGTAAAATTTATAAATTTTAAGTAAACAGGAGGACAGGTGTGTTCATTAAATAAATTGAGAGAAGTAAGTAAGTAAGTCAGTCAGTCAGTCAGTAAGTAAGGACTTTATTTAGTGAGGCACATACAAAATACATGTAATAGCTAATCTTCCACGAGGCCCTCAGCTAATCTTCCATGATCTAATCGTCCTTCTTAATAAAACATACACGCTATAATATTTTGTTTCATCGGCAGTGTCATTTTTAGATATGAGGAAAAAATATAGATATAATAAATTGATAGAACATACAAGTTATAATATTTTCTTCCATCTGCAGTATCATGTTTAGATATGAGGAACTTTTGAAACCGTTTTGAATATGGAGCAATATTTTCTCACGGATGTATCTAGGCAGTGATTAGGCAGTTTACATTAAGCCAAAAGTCCAGTTTTTTGTTCACTATCGACCGACTGTTGATAATATTGTATTTAGTACTAAAAAGGTTGTAGACATTTGTTTTTTCCACATCATTTTGTTTCTTTGAATAATCATTACGAAAACACGCCTATACAAATACAGTGTAACCTTTATCGCCAAAAAAACGAAAATTTTAAGATGAAAAATTGTGATATTTTTCTCATTTCTGCACAAAATATAATGTGATTTAAAAAAAAAACAAAACAAAGGACTGGTGGGTCTATTGCCTCCGAGTGTAGGTAGGAGAAATAGTCTTAAACTGTTTCATTAATCTCTTAAATTCCAGTGTCCAATCAAATAGTGTAGATCTTCACCAGACGCCGGATTCTGCAGCGTCTGATCAGGGTCTACACTCTTTGCCAAGCCCATCCTATGTTTCCAAGATAACCCTCTTTATTTTTTCACAACACTCTGACCTCACTGCGACTATTTTCATTCTAATAGTTTTCCCGACAAGTCAGTGATATTCACGTGCACTTAAGCATAGAACAGCTTTTCTTCTGAGCACCTTTGGGTCGATTGACAAACAATTCCCGGTGGAATTCTTTTCACTGACTGTTACAAGGCGGTTCTTCTTTGGCGGTTTATTTATGTTATTGTTTGTCACTGATTGTATGTATCGCATTTTGGATAGCCAGCTGGTATTGATTTCTGATCATTGCTTTACTTCTACTTTTTATAAGCACCAAGTTTATAATCATGAGTGTCTTATACTCTACCTGGCTCTCTAATGCTTGACCATAGAAACACGATATAGATTTAATCGCCATTAAAAAGTGTAAGCTGGCCATTTTGTTTTCTACAAAAGCAAGTAATGACCTCTTATTTATGAATCTGTGCGTCATTCGGTCAGATAAGCATGATACCCAGACATTTAATGGTCTTGTCCAGAAAAGTATTTTTCATCACGGCTTTCTTTCTCTGGTGATTTTAACATAATTTAGAAATCATATGTAGACCACCTTTTATTGTAGTAAGCTGCTGGCATTTACTTAGGCAGCAACTGGTGAGATTTTCTCCTCTCTGGCTATCGAATGCTTAACCAGACGATCTAATGCTTAACCAACAAATTTTGGCAGATGAGGAGTTCTTCGCAGAAATTAAAACTCCAAAACCTGTTTAATTTCATTTCAGGCCATTACCGGACCATTGATAAAACAAACACAGCGTAAAAGTCAGTGAAAATCATTCGGTACTATGATTCTGGAGACTGAAAATGTTTCCATAAAATACTATGTCATTATCGAATCAATAGCGCACTGCTTATCAGGTTGGCTAAAAATGGTTCCGTAGAACAAGGTGCGGGTGATTCTGGGGCCGTGGAGATGAAAACAGATCCGCTTTATAGTTGCAAGTTTTGTTATCATTTCTATAGATCTAATGCGTAACCAACCATTTTCGACCTTTTCCGTGGTGATTTCTCGCTAGTGCTGCATTGACAAGCAAAATATCCACAACACATATAACCATATATGTTTATTGTGTGTGCATGTTAATACGCTGAACTTGTAGCAAAGCGCAGTAATAAATAAAAGGCAACAAACACCTCGAAAAACCACTCGTTTTCTAAGGCTTGAGTTCACCTTCAACAGGAGAAACTAAATTTAGCCAAAATGTGTGAAGTACGGGATTTGGTATTTACTCCAAAGATGCCGATATCAATGGGCTCCTGAATGTAATTTTTTAAATAACTTCCTCGTAAAAATTATATAACTTATGAAACATAGAAACTGCACAGTTTCTTTACCTTTTTTAGCGATCTAATTCCTAACCGGATGTCGCTCTAATTGCTTCACGTTCTTAACCAATGGTTACGCATTCTATCGTTCCGTAGGCGTGCATATATGTCCAGTGTCCCAAATTTGGGACATTGGCAAACAGTCTAAATCCACTCTGTGTCTGATCTGAGTCTACACTGTTTGCTTATGTAAATCTTACTCCAAATAAGTTAACACTAATACATCCATACTTTGAAATGGACCAGTCCCTAGGTGGTATTTGTCATATACAGTAAAATTCCTGTACTAAGACCACCTTTGGGACTGTTCAAAAGTGGTCTTAAAGACCACTTTTGAACAGTACCAAAGGTGGTCCATGACCAGATGACACTGTGGGCAAAAATCACAAAGAAAAAATAAGTGAAGCTTTCAAAATAAGCCTTTTAAAGCAGAATTAGTCTTAATTTTAGCGTAATTTCTCTGTATGTGTGTTATTTAATTACGTTTAACCCCAACAATATTTTGCCAGTTTGCATGTTGCTCGTATTGACACGCAAGTATATACCCACTGAAAGCATTTTGGTGTTAGATTTTAAGTGATACACTAATTTTGTGGTCAGTGATTCCGTGTCATAATTATGGCGTTCTTAAATTTCAAATTTTGTAATATGTAAATATTTAGGTTGAAAAAAAAATGTTTGAGATTAAAATTTTTGACTGTTAGTAGTTTTATAAAATAAATGAGTTTTTTGGATTAAGATAGTTGTGGCAATGAAAACCATGGCTGAATTTCAGCAGGAATGCTTCAGTCCACAGGAGCTTGAAGTTCTGTCAGAAAAACATGTCAAAATAGCCCAGATCGACTATCATACATAGCTTCGCCGTTTTTCAAAATAGCCCAGATCGACTATCATACATAGCTTCGCCAAAGGCGAAGCTATGTATGATAGTCGATCTGGGCTATTTTGACATGTTTTTCTGACAGAACTTCAAGCTCCTGTGCTTCAGTCCTATCTGTTTTTATTTGTTTGGAGTTGGATGGCCCAGTCAACACTATTTAGGTCATATGAAGTCAGTCAGTTTACCTAACCACACTTTTCCTCGACAGGCTTATGATTCTTTCCCCAGAACTGGCTGGGGATGGTAAGACATATTAACCCTTATATTGCTGTTCACGACAACCCCTATCTTTGCAAACAGTGTAGATCCAGATCAGATGTGAAGAAGCCATCTGATCAGGATCTACACTGTTTGGCATTCAGTTTATGAATTTGTAGCATTAAATTACATCAAGTAATTTGATTGGTTAATAGACAGAATGGGTGTGGCTTAAATGAATATTCAGCAAGATAAGGGTTAATGGTAGATCCCTTTTACAGAGGAGCCTTGTTTATTTTAACAAAAAAGCCAACAAGATGTCACTTTAACCCTTATCCTGCTGAATAATTAATTTAGCCACACCCATTTCTGACTATCCACCAATCAAATTACTTTATATAATGTTTTTTGTTCATTTCACAAACTGCATGACAAACAGTGTTGCTCCTGACCATATGGCTTCTTCAGATGCTATCTGATCTGGATGTACGCTGTTTGCAAAGGGATTTAGCAGGATAAGGGTTAAACAAGAGTGTCTCAGGTTAAAATAGTGGAAAATATGCCAGATCTGTCCATGCCCTAATAATAGCTGGTATTGATAGTTCAGATTTTCTCTAGAGAAATTCAGATCAATGCAATTAGACCTATTGTTGCAGAAGTGTATCCCACAATTGGATGCCACCCACAACATGGAAAATCTGACTCTATTTTTGAAACAGCTTGTCCAGGTGTCTCTGAAGAATATCCATCTCTGTCCTGCTGGCAATTATCTTTTATGGAGATTCGTTAGCCTGTCAGATGCATTGCATGCTTATTAACCCTATTGGTTTCATTGGGCAACAGGGCTTGAGATGTTGTTTCATCTCAATGTCTGGTAAAAGTCCCACAATATTGAAAGCAACATCTCCAAAATGACCTATACAGTGTTGATGGGGATGTTAAACCTCAAATCAAATCAAATCAAACAAAACTAATGGAAAAGAAAGAGAAATTATCAATGTTGATTGAAATTAATGAGAAAAATTAGAAAAATAATAACTCAGTCAGGTATCTATGATAGTGACATATAAAGAATCTTTTTACTCCAGTCCCATAAAAACATATAAATTATTTAAAACTTTTATCACATAGCATTAACTTCTTCATTAATTTTAATTGCGTTACTTCTGCCCGGCCTACGGAACCCGGGAAGGGACATGTCTTATCTGGTTGTTTAATCTCCGTTTTTAACAGGTCAACTTTTTTAAACCTTTAAAATTCTATAAGAGCCATACCCTCTGTTGATCACTGTGGTCAGTTTGAAAGATCAAAATATCATATTGTCAACGGCACCCGCCCATCTGGGCTTAAGAAATAAATGGGCTGCATGATGCTTCCACACAGAACTGAAACCGACCGCACACGAGTGATGGTAAAACGCGTGTCGGACCATCCATGCTTATAACCCCATAAAATTGGAAGCAATATCTCCAAAATGACCTATATAGTGTTGACAGGGACGTTAAACCTCAGATCAAATCAAATCAAACAAAACTGATAAATAATCAATATAAAATAATTACCCAGTAGTGAGATGTAAAGAATCTTTAACTCCAGTCCCATAAAAACATATAAATTATTTAAAACTTTTATCACATAGCATTAACTTTTCTCATTAATTTTAAATGCATTACTTCTGCCTTGCCCTGATGTCATCTGGTGGTTTAACAGTTCAACTTTTATAAACCTTTAACCCTTGTCTTGCTGAATATTCATTTAAGCCACACCCATTCTGTCTATCAACAAATCAAATTACTTGAATTGTAATTTATTTCTTCAAATTCATAAATTGAATGCCAAACAGTGTAGATCCTGATCAGATGGCTTCTTCAGAAGCCATCTGATCTGGATCTACATTGTTTGCAAAGATAGGGGTTGTCGTGAACAGCAAGATAAGGGTTAAAATTCTATGAGAACCATACCCTCTGTTGATCACTGTGGTCAGTAATTAGGGCCCCGCACTGAAAGTGTGGGTGCCCTATAGTAATCACTCTGTCCGTCCGTCCGTCTGTCTGTCTGTCCGTCTGTCCGTCCACAAATTTTCCTACTCCTCTGATAGCGCTGCCGGGGCCCTAGTCAGTTTCACTGACAGCTCTAGTATCATAGTCATTATGTCAAGTAGTGGTCATCCATGCTTTGATAGTATAGTAGTCGCAGATAAGATTGACTAGGCGGAGCTATCGTTTGTAGCTGCCTTAGGAATATCCTACTAATAAAAAGGTAAACCAAGTCACCCGATTGTGTGAATTCAACTGTAACACAAGCATAGCTGTGGCGTATATGACCATTTAGTCCGCTTGTAGAAAGCGTGTGAAAGGCATTCTACCGAATCTTCTGGTGGACTCAGCGAATTTGACATATATTGACAACACCTGAATAGCTCCGCCTAGTCAATCTTATCTGTGACTACTATACAATGTTCTAATGCAATTTTTAAAATTCTTCGGAATCAATAAATTCATTTTTGTAATGCTTACATTTCAATTTAGCCACAACAAGCAGAAATTGGTCATTGAACATGTTCACCATAGACCAGTCTGCACATTGTTTAAGGCCTTTTGCCAGAAAAGGTGGCCTTTGACTGCCACATAGCATTATTTGGTCATTTATTTGTCAATCAACCCGAAGTTACTTATCACAGAAGCTCTTCAGAGCTGATGTCCATGTGACTAGCACTGATTTGTAAGAAATCCAGGTAAGGGTTATTTATAGAAAATAGCCGCACTGTCTACTCAATTTGAGGTCAGTGTTACGTAAGAGGGGTTATCTGGAATTTTTTATGGGTTTGGAAAACAGTGTAGACCAAGCTCAGGTGCTGCAGAAAGCATTATAATGCTCAATACAGTAGATAAGAAACTAAATCTTGCTGAAAATGTTTACCTTAATCCTGCTGAATAAATTGATTTATAGCCACACCTTTATATGACTCTCCACCAATCAAATTGCTTGATATAATGTGGTTGTTCAATACACAAACTGCATGACGAACTGTAGATCATGATCAGATGGCTTCAGAAGCAAAGGTAGGGGTTGTCGTGTTCAACAAAATAAGGGTTTCCATTTTTTTTTCGGTACTTGGATATAAAAGAATGGATTAAAGTTGATCAAAGGATATTAACAAATAAAATCAATTTTTGAATAAACGAACTCACCAGCTGCTTTTAGTTTAATTATTTATCCACCTTTACTAAATATGTATATCTGGTTTAACTGTTATTATTCACTATGCTTTTTTTTTTCTTATCGTTTGTCAGCACTAGGTTTTTAAATGCCTTATCTGTCAGTCGTAGGAACTGTTAATACCTATCAGTCGTAGATGTCATCTATCGATAGGATAATATTGATAGGCTGGTTACTGTCTTTTATCACTGGACTGAATAGTGTTTTATTTTTCTATGAATTCATTTAAAAAGCATTCATTTCATTAACAATCCTGTCCCAAGAGTAATTTGTTGTAACATCAATAGAACCTTGTAAAAATTTAAATGAAATCATTATATTCTGAAATCAATCCATTATTAGACACTGTGGCCTTTTGGCCTGTAATGTATCAGTCTGTATAGCTTTTCAAGTATTGCAAGGGATGACATAAAGTTTTCAACTCCAATCTATCTTTATAGTGCTATTATCTATCTTGCACACATGCCAAAAAGGTTCCTTGTTCCCATTTTGACCCTTTTTGTACCACATTACGAAAAACGCCTATACTTATACATTGTAAACTTTACCGCCGTAAAAACGAAAATTTTCAGATGAAAAATTGGGATATCTTTCTAATTTCTGCTCAAAATATAAATTGTGGGCACTCGTTAGAACCGCTTCATCGAGGCGGTTCTAACAAGTACCCACAATCGATATTTTAGAGCAGAAATAAGAAAAATAAGTTATTAACGTATACCCCCCGGAAACCCCAGTTTTACTATATAAAAGTGGGGTTCAAGGGGGTCAAAATTATATAGGAGTGTTTTCGTGATGAGATGGAATCTTCTTCCTTATATATAGCACATCTCCATTTCAAAATTTAGGGGTGTCAGATAATTTATTTGGAAAATGGCTTAACTTTTTGCGAACATTGTTGGCCCTGATCTGGCTCTGCACTGTTTGCCAAATACCCATTTAGGGGTTTCTGGTACTCAAGGGGTTAAACTTGGAAGCCCCAAAAAGGTTCATTGTCAGATGCTATAGGAAGCTTTGGCTTTCAAAAAAATAACTTTTAAAAAACGGCTTTTATCCCACCAAATAAATTAAGACTAATTCTGCTTTAAAAACCTTATTTTGAAGGCTTCACTTATTTTTTCTTTGTGAGTTCTGCCCACAGTGTCCTTTGGTCCACTTTTGAACAGTCCCAAAGGTGGTCTTAATATAGGAATTTTACTGTATTAAAAAAAAAAAAGAAGGATTTATCTTTGTTCATTCCTTATGCCTTACTGGGTGTATTATCGGTATATTTCTTAACTTGGCAGGTTTCAGAATGTTTTTCTTCCCCTTGAAAATCAGAATTACACTAATTTATATCTTAATGGCTTTCAAAGTTTTGAATTTTTATCGAGGTATCTTAATTTTGACACATTCTTCAAAACTTGAGGCATAAACTGGTCAGTTGACCAGAGCTTATGCCTTATGCCATGTTTAACTCTTTTTGTCGCACCTGCTTTAGCAGGAAGACATAGGCGTGCAAGTTTCCGTCCGTCCGTCCGTCCGTCCGTTCGTCCGTCCGTTCGTCCGTCCGTCCGTTCGTCCGTCCGTCCGTCCGTCCGTCCGTCCGTCAACATTTTACACTGGATGTCTTGTCATCGCAACTCCTCCTACACTTTTAGACCGATCATTTGGAAACTTTGCATGTGCTTTCGCCATGGTATGAGGATGCGCATGTGGTTTGGACTTAATCTTCGAATCAATTTTTGTCACTTTTTCCATATTGTGAACTTAGTCATTTTTAGGTATGCGATACGTACCTCTTGTCATCGCAACTCCTCTTGCAGTTTTATACCGATCATTTTGAAACTTTGCATGTGCTTTCACCATGGTATGAGGATGTGCATGTGGTTTCAACATAATTTTCAGAATATTTTTTTCCGCTTTTTGCACATTATGAACTTAGCCATTTTTAAGCTTCATTTGATATACGATAGGTACCTCTTGTCATCGCAACTCCTCCTACAGTTTCATACCGATTATTTTGAAACTTTGTGTGTGATTTTGCCATGCTATGAGGATGCGCATGTGGTTTGGACTTTATCTTCCGATAAATTTTTGTCACTTTTTTCACATTGTGAACTTAGTCATTTTTAACCTTCGATTGATATATGATAGGTACCTCTTGTCATCGCAACTCCTCTTGCAGTTTTATACCGATCATTTTGAAACTTTGCGTGTGCTTTCGCTATGGTATGAGGATGCGCATGTGGTTTGGACTTTATCGTCGGATCATTTTTTTTCACTTTTTCCACATTGTGAACTTAGTCATTTTTAACCTTCAATTGATATATGATAGGTACCTCTTGTCATCGCAACTCCTCTTGCAGTTTTATACCGATCATTTTGAAACTTTGCGTGTGCTTTTGCCATGGTATGAGGTTGTGCATGTGATTTCGACATAATTCTCAGAATATTTTTTTTTCACTTTTGCACATTGTGAACTTAGCCAATTTTAAGCTTTAGTTGATATACAATAGGTACCTCTTGTCATCGCAACTTCTCTTACAGTTTTATATTGATCATTTTAAAACTTTGTGTGTGTTTTTACCTATGGTATGAGGATGTGCATGTGGTTTTGACTTTATCTTGGGATCAATTTTTATCACTTTTTCCACATTGTGAACTTAGTCAGTTTTTTACCTCACATATATAGGCTATGGATTCTTCTCAAAGCCCTATATTCATTTCTTCTGCCTTAAATAAACTTTTATTTTTTTTGTGTGCGGCAGGTGGGGAGCAGGTGCGACATCAACTTCACCGAAGTTGAATTTCTGGTTAATATTTTCCTTAACCCTTTTTGTACCAAATGGAATATTCCTCCTTTTATATAGCAGGAGTCCATTTCAAAATTTAGGGGTGTTGGGTTGTTATTTCTTCAAAATTTATTAGGAAAATGGCGCAACTTTTCGCAAACAGTGTAGGCCCTGTCCAGACGCCACATTTTGTGGCGTCTGATCTGGGTCTGCACTAATTGCCCTGGTACCCGTTTTGGGGTTTCCGGTACTAAATGGGTTAAATATATATAAAATTATAGCCTGCACATGTATATACCTCTGAGGTACAACAAGAATAACAAAATTGTGTTTTTTTTTTGGTTTGCTTTTTTTTTTTTTTTTTATATATAATTTTTGTTTTTTTTTTTTCTGTGATTGATTTATACATATTTATATTTTACTGCTTCAGTACGGGCCTCCGTGGCCTAGTGGGTAAGAGCGCCGACTCTTAATCATTAGGGCTGTCACCACTGTGATTTG
Source organism: Lucinisca nassula (assembly GCA_963580285.1). NCBI lineage: Eukaryota > Metazoa > Mollusca > Bivalvia > Lucinida > Lucinidae > Lucinisca > Lucinisca nassula. Next base: position 100,566,262 of record OY757020.1, read on the forward strand.
AGTCTGGCTCGGGTCACATGTGAGACGCCAAGTTCTGCAACGGAAGGTCAAGTGGTTTTTCTCCGTGTACTCCGGTTTTCACCCACCTTTGATTAACGATCAGCTCGATATGAGTGAAATAATCTTGAAAGGGCCGTAAAACCAAACCAAAAAAAAAAATAAATGCTTCAGTACACCGCAAGCAAGTTTAAGCATTTTTTTTTTATGTTCTGTCTTGATTCCCATGAAATTATTTGCATAAAGTAGGGGCTTGAAGAAATATATGGGCTGCATGATGCTTCCACGCAGAGCTGAATCCGGCCAGCACACTAGTACTGGTAAACCGCTTAGAGGATCTAAGCCTGTCCAGGAACCGCGGTGCGAGGCGGACTGTCCATGCTAATAAACCCTATTGGTTTCATTGGCCGACAGGGCTTGAGATGTCATTTCATCTCAATGTCGGGTAAAAGTCCCACAAAATTGGAAGCAACGTCTCCAAAATGACCTTTACAGTGTTGACGGGGACGTTAAACCTCAAATCAAACAAAAACTTGAAATCAATTAAGGTGTGGGCAAACTTAACTCTTGAAGTGACCAGTAATATTTGTGTTTTCATTTCCATACTTGACCAAACAGTTGGAGATTTGACTTCAAGACAACCCATGTCAAATGGGTACTTACTGCAAAGATTAAGGTCAGTCAGCACATAATTATAGTAAAATTCACGTACTTTAAAGACCACTTTTGGCATTATTTCTGCTCTAAAGTATAGATTGTGGGTACTCGTTAGAACCGCCTCGATGAGGCAGTTCTAATGTGTACCCACAACCTAGAAACATATAACATGTTTTTATCTTAAAAAGGTTTTTTTTTTTTTTTCAATGGTTTTTGTTTGTTTGTTTGATTTGAGCTTTAACGTCCCCATCAACACTATTTAAGTCATTTTGGAGACCTTGCTTCCAATTTTGTGGGACTTTTACCTGACATTGAGATGAAATGGCATCTCAATCCCTGCCTTCCAATTAAACCAACAGGGTTTATATGCATGGACGTGCCAGCTCGCACCACTTTGCCTGGGCAGGCTTAGTCCTTCTAAGCAGTTCACCAGTTCTCATGTATGGTAAGTTCCAGCTCTGCCTGGAAGCATCATGCAGCCCAATCTATTTCTCCAAGCTCCAATGGGCTGGGGGAAGTGGGGGGGAGGGATAATTTTGTAAGAATCTCGGTGTTGGCATGCATGTATGTGGCCTTCAAGAAATAGGTTATATTCATCCTTACATTATCAAAGATCATTTCAGATATGTGAAGATCCAGATGAGATGACTCCTCTTGAGCCATCTCATCAGTATCTACACTTTGTCCTAAATTAAGCCTTATCCTCTTGAACACAAAAACACCTAACTTTGCAATGAGTGTAGATCCAGAGCAGATGGCTTCTAAAGAAACCATCTGATCAGGAACTACACTGTTTGTCTTCAGTTTCAAATTTGAATAAGTACATTATATCAAGTACTATGATTGCCCCACCCACCCCCCCACCCCCCCCATCCCCCCAATCAGGACTTGAAGAAATAGTTTGGACTGCATGATACTTACACCCAGAGCTGAAACCGACCGCACAAGGATACTGGTAAACCGCTTAGAAGGTCAAGCATGCCCAGGCAAAGTGGTACGAGTCGCCCCATCCATGCATATAAAACCCTATTGGATGCACTGGGCGGCAGGGAATGAGAGTAATATGTTATTTGGTTGATAGTCAAAAATGGGTGTGTCTTAGTAAATTTATTAGGCAGGTGGAAGACTCCAGTCAGAAACTAGGGGTTGAAAGGGTTACCTTGGCATGACTGTTGAAGAATTAGTTATTGCACAGCTGTGTGTGGTCTCTTTTCTCATGACTACTTCACTTGTCATATTTGAGGACAAAGGGTTCAAAATTAATCTTTAATAAGCTCTAACGAGACTGTCACACCTGTTTTAAAGTTAAAAAATTGAACTTGTGGTACTTGTACTAAGAGAAGAAGTACAAAAATCGAAGCCGGTCTATGTCCTTATTTTGTATAAACCCTTATCCTGCTGAATGAATAAATTAAGCCACACCCATTTCTGACTATCAACCAATCAAATTACTTAATATTGAACAAATTTGTTTCATGATGCAGCAAGGAGTATCAGACAGAATGGCAAGCTGATCCTTGGAAGATGAATCCCAAAAATGAATATGTGCTGGTCACAGCTCATCTATTATGCTACTGTGCTGTCATCTCTAAAAAAGTATAAATGCCTACCACACTTATAAGGTCATATATATTGGGCCTCGGCAGGCAAAAAGAGGTCTTTGCATGACTGTGCCCCCAGTGATGTCTCAAATCAGTCAGTATACAAGCCTACCATAATAATTCTAAAAATTTGGACACCGTGTGGACTTGCTGTAATTCTCCTAAAATTTTAATAAATGTGTTTCACAATCCAACAAGGAGTCCAAAAGGTGCATACGGAATGGCAAACAGTGTAAACCCTGATTAGACTGCTCCTGAAGGAGCAGTCTGATCTGAGTCTGTACTGTTTGCTTAGGAGTACCTGTCCCAATACTTAGGATCAAATAATGCATGAAAAAGCTTTGTGTCAATCTTCATCCATATTGAATGATCAGACTGCACAGATGTGCAGGCTGATCTGAGAATTTGAGGTAAAGGTGACATGTATCTTGCGTCACTGGAGCGTCCAACTGATATTGGCTTTCAGTTGGGCAAGGCCTGCTGTCCTTGTGGCCGGTAATGGCAGAGGGATATTTTTTCTTCTGTTCCTATACTCTTCCATTCATTTTGCTCCTTCTCTTTCATCTACTCTACTATCTCTCCTCCTTTTTTTCTCCCTTCCTCTGGGGGATGACCCAAAATGACCCAAAAGGGTTGACGTGTCTTTAATCCCAAAACAATCCACTATTGATCTGAGAATACACCCACTGGGCTTACATGCATCCCGACATGCACAAGGATCCCTTTACGCTTGGCGAGGCTCATTTAGAAATATCATTTATATCAAAATTCACAAAATTTTATACCTGTATAGTTTTATTATTTAGATGTGTATAAAAATGGGGTATAATCTAGTGTAAAGATCTAGTTAAAAATAAATTTGCGTAATACCCTAATTGCCGGGTAAAATCCCAAAATGTTTTGATGACTTGGGAAAGTAAAAGTTTCCCATTTTTCAAGTAACCACATAGCTATTTCGCTCCGAAACTAGTGATGTGAATCACAGGGGATAAGGTAACATTACGCTAACATATCTGATAACATATCCGTGGAACATAATGCTGTCTTGAGTGTCCGATTCAATGCATTTATCAGATATAATTCCTATAGTTTTGCTCCAAATATATAGATTGTTGGTGCTTTTAAGAACCACCTCATTGAGGAGGTTCTAATGAGTACCCATAGTCTGTATATTGTAGTGAAATTGCCATAATGATCCTAAGTATTGGCCAGATATGCCCCAGTAAACAGTGGACCCAGTGTCTACACTGTGTACCTTTTTGACTCCTTGCTGGAATGTGAAACAATTTTTTTTCTCAAAAATTCAGGAGAATTACAGCTAGTCCTTAAGGTGTCGGAATTTTTAGGATTTTTTACGATTTGAAAACTGACTGATGTTTGCAATGCCTCATCCTGAGTTAAAGCTCAGTTGGTAAAGTGTCCGCTCCAGGGAACGGGAGGTCACGGGTTCGATCCTGGGCCACGACATACCAAAGTCGTTAAAAATGGTACTAGCTGCTCCTCGCTTGGCACTCAGATTTATGGGGTGGAGCTAGGACTGGTCGACCCAGTGTCAGGATAATGTGACTGGGTGTGGTATCATGTAATGTGTCTGGGACATGATACTTCAGTGAGGCAGCACTATAAATGTGAGCACTGAGTTCCCTGTCGCAACCAGACACCGTCGTGATATGACTGAAAAATTGTTGAAAGCGACATTAAACCCGAATTCACACTCACACACACACACTCCTGAGTTATTCTGTTCGCCAATATCTTTAAACATCATGATAAAGATTATTTCGTGTTGGTAGGATTTTTACGGTAATAAAATAACGTTATAAAGTTAGGGGGCAGCCTAATTTCCGTGCCTGCACAGGTGATGTCTCTAGTTGGGTCCCCCTTTTTCAGTGTCGCACTTCATTGCAAAGTTTGCTGATTTCAGGATTAAACAAATTGACCATAAAAATTAATTTATACAAGACCAAACATGCTGGAGAAATTGCTCAGGCAGGTAATGGCATGCATGCTGATAAAATTGTGCATAATTTGCTAACGTTTTTTCATTAAAAAAAAAAAGATTTCCTGCTTGACTAATAATATGTTTACCTTAATGTTTAATTTTGTTTGAACTTAACCTAGGAGTAAATCCCGGACAAACTTTTACATCCTAATAAAAAACAGAATAAGCCCCGACACAAGAAAGTATATTTTTAACAAGTCCAGGCAGTGATGACTCTGATCAGACTGTGCCGTTCCGCACAGTCTGATCAGAGCCTTCACTGCCCAAATGAGGGCTAATGAATAGACTCAATGAAGTCAATAGAGGAACTGAGTAGTCACTGGTCGGAGGATGTATTCTCATGCCCGCCCTGGAATTTATTCATCGAATTGTAATTTTAAACGGGGACATTTGTATCTAAACACACAAAGCAAGTTTCTGATTACTAATGATTGGCTTAAATAACACCAGACTCTGTATCAACAGGTGTCACATAGGACACCCTTCAAAATATGACGATTTCGGGTCAGACTTCCAAGTTGCTAAGCGCAGTAGCTTTACCTTGCTGATGTCCACGTGACTTTCACTAATTTGTACGAAATCCAGGAAACAGTTATTTATGTCAGTTCTATCCTAATCATTGTGAGGCCAGGGTTACCTGTACAATTGATCTGGACTGGTTTGGCAAATAGTGTAGACCCAGATCAGACCCTGCAGAAAGCAATGTCTGAACAGGTTTACAATATGTGCTAAAGTAAAAGAATTTAAGGGTTAAATGAAAAAGTCTCAAGGGGAATGGGAACACCTGACAGATTTTTCTGCCATTTTCAAAGGGAGAAAACTTTCGGGACTTCCTGTTCATTTTTCTATAAGCCCTGTCCCAGTTAAAAGGGGGTCTACTCTTAAAGGAAAGAATTTGCTCCTCAGGAGCAAATTCTTTCCTTTAAGAGTTGACCCCTATTGACATGGGAGACAAAAATACTTTTGAAGGAGTTGCCTTCCCTGAAGGTGTCCTCATCCCCCTTAAATCACTTTTTAGGACCATTTTCGCAGACGCTGTCAGTGATTTACTTTGATTTGTATTGGTAAGAGTCCATGAAGAGAAATCTATAACTCCAAGACCTATAACGTATGAATCCTATAATCCTACAGGAGCCTATAGGCAGCGATAAAATGGCTTATAGATATACAACAACAACATATGAATCCTAAATTGAGGACTTGCTGTATTCTTGTATTTCTTCTAAAATATTAACAAATTTGTTTCACGACTGAGCAGGGAGTCAAAAAGGTGCAGATGGAATGGCAAACAGTGTAGACCATGATCAGACTGCTCCTTCTGGAGCAGTTTCATCTGGGTCTGCACTGTTTGTTTAGGCCTATCTGTCCCAATACTCAGTTTGCTCATTACGGTATTTTTTTTTCCAGGTGAAAATTTCTAGGATTTTAAGCTCACATGTACAAGAAGTTCAGAACATACTATTAAACCTTTTTGTACCAAATGGAATCTTCCTCCTTATATATAGCAGGAATCCATTGCAAACTTTGGGGGTGTCAGGTTGTGTTTTCTTCAAAATTTGTTTGGAAAATGGCTTAATTTTTCGCAAACAGTGTAGGCCCTGATCAGACGCCGCATTCTGCGGCGTCTGATCTGGGCCTGCACTATTTGCCAAATACCCGTTTTGGGGTTTCTGGTACTATATGGGTTAAGCTCACATTTTGGTTTTGGGATTACGGCACTTTCAAGATTATTTCACTCATATCGAGCCTATCGTTAATCAGAGGTGGGTGAAAACCGGAGAAAAACCATCTGACCTTCCGTTTCAGAGCTTGGCGTCTCACATGTGACCCGAGCGAGCCTCGAACCACAGCGGTGAGAGACCTAATGATAAAGAGTCAGTGTCTTAACCACTAGGCCATGGAGGCCCGTAACGCTTCATCTAGTGGACCTGTACCAAGATTATTCAAATTATAGCCGTGGGGCCAAAAAAGGCCCCGGGTAGGGGCCCACTGGTTTTACATAGGCTTATATAGGGAAAACCTTTAAAAATCTTCTTGTCTGAAACTAGGAGACCCAGGTCTTTGATATTTGGTATGAAGCTTCATCAAGTGGACTTCTACCAAGATTGTTCAAATTGTAGCCTTGGGGCCAAAATATGGCCCTGTCCTGGGGCCCACTGGTTTTACATAGGCTTATTTAGGGAAAACCTTTGAGAAACTTCTTGTCTGAAATCAGAAGGCCCAGGTCTTTGATATTTGGTATGAAGCTTCATCTAATGAGCCTCAACCAAGATTTTGTTCAAATTATAGCCCGTGGACCAAAAATGGCCCCGTGCCGGGGCCCACATGTTTTGTTTAGACTTATATAGGGAAAACTTGAAAAAAATCTTCTTGTCTGAAACCAGAAGGGCCAGGTCTTTGATATTCAGTATGAACCTTTATGTAGTTGACCTCTACCAAGGCTGTTCAAATTATAGCCCTGGGGCCAAAAATGGTCCTGCCCTGGGGCCCACTGGTTTTACATAGCTTATATGGGGAAAACCTTTAAATTCTTCTTATCTGAATTCAAAAGGCCCAGGTCTTTGATATTTGATATGAAGCTTTATCTATTGGACCTCTACCAAGATTGTTCAAATTATACCCATGAAGCGGGCCCACTGGTTTTACATATAGAAGACTTTAGGCACTTTCACTTCCTGGCAACGACAGTCCGATTTTCGCGCATGCGCAGTTTGTGTAGGGCAAAAAGTCTCAAGTATAAGTGAAACAACACTGTATTTTTGTAAATATTGCTTGAAAATGAGTCACTATGCGAACATAATTATCGCCATAACACAACAACGGTAGAACAACAAATTAAAAATACTGAGGAAAAAGATTTTCCATATTTTACGGATGTATGGTCAAAATCGAACGAATCTGATACGTCTTTGTTATGGCACAAAATAGCCAACGGTTGAGTCCGGTTATGTGTACCTAACTTCTTTGATAATGTCATTTGCTGGGTTTGTAAACTGTGAGTCCGGATCACGCCATAAATTGCTTCTTGAAAAAGGATGAACTTAAGTATACAGGTTAAGGTGTGACATACAGAATTATCTTACAGTACCACATATGAGAAACGGTTTGGTAAGATGTCCCAGCCAGCACCAAACTGCGGACCAACGTCAGACCGACAGCGATACGACGTTGCCATCTCGTATCTCTGTCGACCCGACGCTGGAACGACATTCTATGCAGGCGGGGGTAGTATGGATAGGATGCTCCCAGCCAGTACAAAACGGCAAGCCAACGCCGCGCCGACAGCGATACGACGTGGTAACACCGTATCGCTGTCGGCCTGACGCTAGCCCGACATTCTATGTGGACAGGGGTAGTACAAGAGTGGATGCTCCCAGCCAGCACAAAACAGCGGGCAAACGTCGGACCGGCAGCGGTTGTATCGCTGTCGGCCCGACATTCTTTGCTGGCTGAGCCATGACGTGGGAATCTCAGAAAGAAATTCAATACTCGAACATGACAGGATGAGGTTCTGGGGCGTTTGGTTTTGTTTTGATTGAATTGAGGTTTTATGCCCCCATCAGCACTATTTAGGTCATTTTGCATTTTGGAGACGTTGCTTCCAATTTTGTGGGACTTTTACCCGACACTGAGATGAAATGTCATCTCAAGCCCTGTCGCCCAATGGACCAATAGGGTTTATAAGAATGGGCGGTCCGACTCGCACCGCTTTACCTGGGCAGGCTTAGATCCTCTAAGCGGTTTACCAGTACTCGTGTGCGGCCGCATTCAGCTCTGCGTGGAAGCAACATGCAGCCCATTTATTTCTTCAAGCCCCAATGGGCGGGGGCCGTTGATAGCATTGTATGTCAATTGCAAATTTTAAACATCGGATAAATTATGACAGATTGCAGTTTTTATAAACAAATGAAGACACGACCAGCATTACTAGGGTTACTGTTTTTAACAATTGTTTAGTGCTTTCTGCCCTACGTAATTTGCGCATGCGCGAGAATACTGCAGTATGGGATCGCTTTTCCTTAGCAACCGATGGCGTCGTAAAGTCATCTATAGGCTTATATAGGGAAAACCTTTGAAAACCTTCTTGTCATAAACCTGAAGGCACAGGTCTTTGATATTTGGTATGAATCTTCATTTAGTGGACCTCTACCAAGGTTGTCCAAATTATAGCCCAGGGGCCGAAAATGGTCCCGCCCCGGGACCCATTGGTTTTACATAGGCTAGTATTGGGAAAACCTTAAAAAATCTTTTTGTCTGAAACCAGAAGGCCCAGGTCTCTGATATTTGGTTTGAAGCCTCTTCCAAGCTAGTTCAAATTATTGCCATAGGGCAAAAAAATGGCCCCACCCAGGGGCCCACATGTTTTCAATAGAGATACATGTATAGAGAAAACTTTTAATAATTTTCTTGATATTTGATATGTAGCTACATCTTGTAGACCTCTTGTCTCCCTTTGGAAAATGGTGAAAAATCTACCAGGTGTTCCCATTCCCCTTAAGCAAAAAGAAGAAAAATAATGTATACTCATGTAAACCCCACATTTCTCTTTATAAAGTGGTGTACAGGGCTGTTGATTACATAAACTTGTTAAACCTGAGGGATTCATAAAGAGAGATTTACAAGCGTATTCATAATATGTACATGATGAATAAGGAAAATAATGTATACTCTTGTAAACCCCATAATTCTCTTTATAAAGTGGTGTACAGGGCTGTTCATTACACAAACTTGTTAAATCTGTGTGGGTGGAATTTAAAAAAAAAAATTTAATGTGCCTGTGCATTTGTCTGTACAGGCAGTTTTTGTCTAGTCGACATTCCATTATTTTGTCTGCTTTAGTATATATTTCTAACTAAATGTATAGTTTTCCTTTTAAAATGATTTTCAGTCTTTTCAATACTTACCTCACATGGTTTTCTTTGTTATAATATTTACACTGTGCTCAAAATTATCTTTTGTTAAATTTATTCAAAATTACTTCACTTCCCTGCTAGTTTTTCAATTTTTTAAGTGCTCTCAAAAGTTTCTTTGTATGATTACCTATAACTAATTGCATTTTGTGCATCATGTACATACACCACAACCTTGTTATAATATAATGTTATTAATCAAGTAATTTCTTATTGGCCCAGTTACAGGTCCGAGGTCTGCTGTATTGGCACGAGGCCGTAGGCCGAGGCCAATACAGCTGACCGAGGACCTGTAACTTGGCCAGTACGAAATTACTTGATTAATGACAATTTTATTAATTGACACAATTAAAAACATGGTTTATGATTTTTGAATATTGGTTGACCTTGTGTAATAAAGGATAATCAATTAATAATATGGTACATTATAACATGGTTTGGATCTAACACTGTTTCTTGTTTGTTTGTATTGGAGTTTTACGGCCCAGTCAACACTATTTGAGGTCATTTTTGAGCCGGTCAGTTTACCTATCCACACTTTTCCTGGGTGTAAGGGGTTAACCAGTACAGTGCACATTCTTTTGCCAGAAACTGAAAACTGCCCTTCTTGAATCAGCGGACGGCAGAGAATGACTGTAGAAAAGATTTCATGATCAATCTCCACAAAAGAATGTAGCCGACCATAACAGGTATCGAACCATTATTATTAGTATTGGGGAAGACAGGCCTAAGCAAACAGTGCAGTCTCTAATCAGACTGCTCCTCTGATCAGGATCTACACTGTCTGCACTTTTTGAACTCCATGCTGGATCATGAAACAATTTTGTTTAAATGAGCAGGTCCTGAAGGGGTCCGACCTTTTTAGGATTTTTACGTTATTTGTTTAAAGAAAGCCTGCATTCAGTTCAAGGAAAGAAGTAAATAAGGGTGACCACAACCTCATTTTTACGGCGTAGCCGTTATGTTTTGGGTTTTAATTTGTCCTACACTTTTCGTTTTTCCATTGGTCAATCAAACCACATGTTTGAGGAGCTGACCATTTCAACAACAATTTGCAAATTAAAGTGTCCATCCTGTTCATTTTAAGCTAGGAAATGTTTCATTTTTTATGTGTGCAATAGAGACAGATCAGTACGGTACCTTATTAATTTTCTAGTATTTTAATCTACCTTCATTTGAATGAAGAATCGGAAACAATTACGGATTCATTATGGTGAAAAGACAATCAAACGAAGTTGCTACTTTCAGTTTCCATATATATTTGAATGTGTGACATTACCTAAAGCTTTTGTTGTCTCCCTTGAAATTACCAGCATTTTAATTGACAAGTATTAACTTTTACAAAAAGCTTGAGTCTACATTCAGCACACACCAATTTGTGTAGTACTTGGACTGGAAAGTAAAATGACAAAACTTATCAGGTGTATGTTGTAATAATGTGTATCTTGCATCAGTGGGGCATGCAACTGATACTTGCTGTCAAGTTAAAGCAGGTAAGGTTAGAGGGGGGCTGTTGTTATTTCTTCTGGTTCTACACTTCCTTTAATTTTCCTCTTTCTCCTCTTTCCCTTACTTTCATTCATCTACTATTTCTTCTCCCTCTTTTCTCCCTTTCTGAGGGTGATGGTACAAAATGACCCACAAGGGTTGAAGTGTCGTTAAACCCAAAACAATCAATTGTTGCTAAATCACTCTCGTAGCTGATATTTCATATTTCAAAACAACCTTCCAATTAAATCTATACCGCATATCTTTTGGTAAAGATATTTCTTGTTTTCTTTCACTTTGGTTTGGATCTAAAGCAGCAACCATGTTACTTAAACAACCATGTTATATCCAAACCAAAATGTATAGATTATATAGAAAAATTTATGTTAACGATTTGAAGTTTCACTGACCGTGAGGCCGAGGTGATTTTAGTTTCTGATTAGAGCTTGCCCAAAGCAAGTAATTGTATTGTCATTTAATTGTTTTTAATTTGAAGAAATATCATTTTGACAAAACTTTACGAACTCCAAGCAGTGAAGTGGGTAAAAAAATGCAGGGATGTATCCTTTTAACTTCACATTTACTAAATTGCTGCCGTTTAGTACAGATATGCTATAATTGACAAAATCATTTCATTGTTTTATGCTGCAGGCAAATAATATATCTACAATGATACACAAAGGTAGCTTTATTTTGTTTAAATCACATCATGCCAAAATGTGTCTCATTAACGGTTGTTAACTTTTAACTCTTATCATGCTGTTCACAACAACCCCTATCTTTGGAAACAGTGAAGATCCAGATCAGATGGCTTCTGAAGAAGCCACTGTTTGACATTCAATTTATGAATTTGTAAGAATAGCTTACATCAAGTAACCTGAATGGTTCAAAGTCAGAAATGGGTTTGGCAAAAATGAATATTCAGCAAGAGAAAGGTTAACATTTCAACATCTACAGAATCAATAGTCAGATTGAGCTGATACTTGATGGGAAGCACTGGAGCATCATGGAGATTCAGATATGCTAAAATCGTTCTGTTCTGATATCCAAGGTGACCCCATCTTGAAATTCTTTAAACAACATCTCCAACTAAACCTAAAATCATATGGATCTGAAACTTGACAGGGGCATCAGGGCGCAACCTTGAGAGTTAGAATTGCGCGCAACCTTGAGAGTCAGAATTGCTAAAACTGTGTTGTTCTAAGTTGGCTGCCATCTTGAAATTCTTTAAACAATTTAAAAGTTGGATCAGCTGAAACCAACCACACATAAACCACCTAGAAGAGCTAAAAGCCTGTCCAGGCAAAGTGGTGCCAGTCAAACCATCCATGCATAAAGACCCTATTAGTTTCATTGGGCGACAGGGCTTGAGATGTCATTTAATCTCAGTGTTGGGTAAATGTCCCACAAAATAGGAAGCAACATCTCCAAAAATACCTAAATAGTTTAGATGGGGATGTAAAGCCTCAAACAAATTAAACAATGATAAAACGTGTATTTGAAAATGCAAAGTGCCTTGCAGTGTACCAACAAAATGTGCTGCACTTCTTTTTTGTTGCAGCGTATTAAATTATTAACCCTTTCAAGCACTTAATTAGCTTGACTTCAGTAAATGACATTATAAATTTTTGAGCTTTAATGTTTTTAAGAGAAAATCATGCTTGACATTTCACACGAATCATCAAACCTCATTTTCTCTAAAAAGTAAAAAAAAAAAAAAAAAAAAGTAGATTCCATCTACTCCAGTTCTTTTTGATGCTTTAAGAATCCAAACTTACCTTGATGTATTGTCATTTAAAAATGCAAACTGAATAACGAACAGTGTAGATCCAGATCAGTGGCTTCATCAGAAGCCATCTGATCTGGATCTACACTGTTTGCAAAAGTCCAGGTTGTCATGAACAGCAGGATAAGAGTTAAGATTTACCTTTTTCTGCACAAGAAATATTCTGTTATTTTATTTTTCCACTTTCTCTTCTTAATATATAACTTTTTCAACTCTTCAATGCAAGCTTCATTGCCTTATAAATTCAAATCCTGTAACTGACGTAAACATCCTGTATTACCTCTCAGTCCGAAATTTTTAAATAAAAGATGAAAACATTAATGTTTACCCAAAAATCCACTTTACCCAAGGGTTTCCCAATAATTGTCAATAGAGATAAGTTTCGGGTAGACCAAAAAGAAAAGAAAAAAATGGTGTGTGTGTCTTGCATGAACTCGTTTATACCTGAGTACTTACAACAGGGACTTTGGTTTCCTTTAACCCTTATCTTGGTGTTCACGACAACCCCTATCTTTGGAAACAGTGTAGATCCAGATCAGATGGCTTCTGATCTGATCAGGATCTACACTGTTTCGCATTCAGTTTATGAATTTGTAGCAATAGATTACATCAAGTAATTTGATTGGTTCAAAGCCAGAAATGGGTGTGGCTAAACTGAATATTCAGCAAGATAAGGGTTAAGATCCATAATTGTAAAAGCAATGTTGAAGATCAGAATACCGTAAAAATCCAGAAACATTCGGACACCTTGAATACTACTGTAATTCTCCTAAAATTTTAAAAAATTTGTTTCACGATCCAGCAAGGAGTACAAAAGGTGCAGACAGAATGGCAAACAGTGGAGACCCTGATCACATTGCTCCTTCAGGAGCAGTCTGATCTGGGTCTGCACTGTTTGCTTAGGCCTATCTGTCCCAATACTTTGGATCATTTCAGTTGTCTCATTTGATCAAAATGTAGATGATAAATATTTCCCTTTATTTTTGTTTCACTTGGTGTCCAGTATATTACTTTTTGCTTTGACCCACATTTTGAGTTGCACTTAAACGCTATAGCGGTTTCTATGGGCGATAGGGCTTGAGATGTCATTTCATCTCAATATCGGGTGAAAGTCCCACAAATTCAGAAAATTTGCAAAAGCTACTCACATTTTTTACAGCAAAAATATTAAGCATATTTGCCATATCAAATGATCAATGTTTTAAAGATTTGTTAACTAACAACATCATTAGATTTTGATGAACAAGTCTCAGTAATGAAAACCCCTCCAATATATAGAAAAGCCGAGTTTACAGGGATACACATCATTTTGCTTATTTTTGCTCAGAAATATAGATTATGGGTACTCATTAACAAGCACCAGCAGTCTATTTTTGGACTAAACCCACTTTATATATAGAAAAGTGGAGTTTAAGGGGTACACATTGTTTTGCTCAGAAACAAAGATTGTGGGTACTCATTAACAAGCACCAACAATCTTTTTTTGGACAACAGAATATGAAAAATATCAAAAGTTTTGTAGTTAGCTGAGAGACTCTATGGATTGTATGGATGTGTTATATGTATGTATGATTTGATGTTTAACATCCCCGTCAACACTTTAAAGGTCATTTTGGAGAAATTGCTTCCAATTTTGTGGGACTTTTACCCAACATTGAGATGAAATGACATGTCAAGCCCTGTCGCCCAATGAAACCAATAGGGTTTATAAGCATGGACGGTCCGACTCGCACCGCTTTGCCTGGGCAGGCTTAAATCCTCTAAGCTGTTTACCAGTACTCTTGAGCTGGTCAGATTCAGCTCTGTGTGGAAGCATCATGCAGCCCATATATTTCTTCAAGCCCCGATTGGCGGGGACCGCATATGGATGTGTTATACTGCAAATTGACTGAGTGATGTTTGACTGAGTCTTTGTTGAACTCGCACCTTGTCCCCACTCATCAGGGCTTGGAGAAATAGATTGGGCTGCATGATGCTTCCACTCAGACCTGAAACCAACCGCACATGAGTACTGGTGAACCGCATTGAAGGTCTAAGCCTGCCCAGGCAAAGTGGTGCGAGTTGGGCTGTTCCTGCATATAAACCCTATTGGTTTGTTCGGACAGTAGGGCTTGAGGAGTCATTTCATCTCAATGTCTGGTAAAAGTCCCACAGAATTGGAAGCAGGGTCTCCAAAATGACCTACGGTAAATAGTTCTGACGGAGTCGTTAAGCGTCAACCTGAAATGAATTCACATTTTTGGTGTTTGTGGCCTATTTTGAAATTGTGTATTGGATAAAGACTAATTTTTTTACTTTATTGAAATGCGTATATATCTATGTAGGAAAATTCCGTTTTACCCTTGCACAATGGCCTTTGTTGAGTAATGTGAAACCTGAACCAAGTTTCAAAAGCTCAGGGTGACAGTAATTGCAGCTTGTATGACTGTACTGCAAGGACACTGTAGAGGAAACATGCAGACCAGCCTGCATTTACAGTTAAACATCAGTGGCGCAGTGGGACCATGCTAAAAACACATTGACTGTGGGTACTCCTTAGAAACGTCTCACAGAGTCTGCGCTAACGAGTTCCCTCAATCTACGTTTTGAGTAGAAATATAAAAAATATCAGAATTGTTTATCTGAAAATTTTCAATTTTTAGTGGTAAAATTTTCAACATTTTTAATAGGTGTGTTTTCACAATGTAATAACATGCCAACCCTTGTGTATCATTCTGTGTAAGGCTGACACGATTAATTGTTTAATCGATTGATAAATTTCACAAAAATGCTTATCATTCCTGACTTGCTTTTAATCGATTACTTGATAGGTACAATTTACTACCCAAAGCTATGCCTAAAATAGTGGGATGAGTAGCAAACAGTGCAGACCCTGATGAGACGCCGCATTCTGTGGCGTCTCATCTGGGTCTACACTGTTTGCTCAGGCCTGTCTGTTCAAATATATATATGGTAACGTGCAACATATGGTAAGAATCATGCTCAGACAGAGAGCCAAACAGATAAAATTATGACAAAAACCTTAGCGATTACTAATCAATTATCGATCGCAATGACATGACTGATAATCGATTAGCTTTTCAGCTCCGATTAGCCAGCCCTAATTCTGTGTCATCTCCCAGAGTAAGGGAGAAAAGAAATGCGTGACAGGGGAGAAGAGGAAAATGAATGGAAGTATAGAAATAGAGCCAGTAAATAGAATCAGTCATGGAAAAAAAGCCATTCATTATGAAAACATGCCTACACAAATACATTGTAAATTTTACCCCCCCCCCCCCCCCCCCCCCCAAAAAAAAAAAAAGGTGAAAAATGGTTAATTTATTACTTATTTCTGCTCAAAATAATGATTCTGGGTACACGGTAGAACAAGGAACCCACAATCTACATTTTTGAGCAGAAACAAGAAAAATAAGGTTTACCCCTGTAAACCCAAGTTTTACTGAAGTGGGGTTCAAGGGGGTCAAAATTATATAGGTGTGTTTTCCTGATGCGTATTCAAGTCAATGAAATTTCAGCTTATATTTTTTTGAGTTTTTGGGCCCTGTCAACACTATTTAGATCATACCGAGCTAAGCACACTTGTCCTAGGAAGGTTTGTACATAATCATCAAACCTGTACAGTTCACATTCTTTAGATCCAGATCAGATGGCTTCGGAAGAAGATCTGAAGCCATCTGATCAGGATCTACCCTGTTTGTCATGCAGTGTGTGAACTGAATAAATACTCTATATCAAGTAATTTAATTGGTGTTTAGTCAGGAATGTGTCTGGCTAAATTAATTTATTCAGCAGGATAAGGATTAACTTGAGGAAAGAATGTGGCTGGATCCAGTAGAATGAGTTTCAATGATATATCATAGCCCCAGATAAGAGGGGGTACCAGCATATAATTTTTCTTACCATCATGTGAACAAGTCCGTAAAATGAAGACCCCCCTAAACCCCTCTTTATATAGAAAACTGGGGTTTACAGGGGTAAACATTATTTTTATTATTTCTGCTCCAAGACATAGGTTGTGGGTATTCGTTAGAACCGCCTCATTGAGGCGGTTCTAACGAGTACCCATAACCTATGTATTAAGTATAAATAAGAAAAATATCACATATTTTTATCAGAAAAGTAGCCATTTTGGACATGTGAAAAAATGCACTATGTCGCACGGGTGTGTTATCGTAATGTTCTGCATGAAAACATATGTTGTGGGTACTCATCAGAAGCGCCGCTGAGTACCCACAACACGTTTTCCCACCCCAAAATTTTTTAAATAATATTTGATGAAAAAAGCGCGTTATCTGGAGCTATGTATAATAAGTAAAATGAATTATCAAAGTAAAATGTAAAGCATCTCATACTTACCAAAAACAGGTAGAGCATTTTCAAACGGATCTTCTTGGCTTAAAATTGATAGACATAAAAATACCCGATTTTTTTTCCGTTTCTTGTCTGAAACAAATCACATGATTCAAAATAAAATGAAGTACTGTCACATCCTACAGTGTAAAATAGGAATATATGACAGCCGGGGTCAGAAATTAACAGTTGCATTAGCAAATTTGCTAACCAGGGCTTCAGGAAACAGATGCATATAAGTCGATGGACCCCTTCATATACTATTTATTATAATGAATATTTCTATATTGTATGTTTGTATTATACATGTATTATGAATAAAATATGTTTAAACCAAATTTGCTACCCGAAAATTAACTTTTTCTGCTAGTTACAGCAAGTAGTTGCTACTTGCTCTGAAAGTAGTGCTAGCAAAAGGCATCAAATAATTGTTCTAGTAGCAACAGTTACTGTCCTTCCGGTAGATTAACCCTCCAAGAACTAAGCAGGTTTCCAAAGTATTTTTTTCCCTCCCCTGGACCTGTAGGGCGACTAACAACTTTATAGCAGAGTATCAGAGTCATATTTAGATTTTTTTTTTTTTTTTTGCAACATCTCAGTAATGAAGCCATTAACTTCCTGCAAATTATGCTTTTAATGTTTAACATCATATTTAAGCACAACCGCAAGAAGCATAAAACCTTTCATAAACATTTCATAAAATACAACACTCTCTGAGTAAGTTAACCTTTGCAGCTCAAGGAAACCTTTATCAGTGCTCATTTTGTGGCATCTCATCAGGGTCTATACTGTTTGCCAATCATCTAGCTATCTTTAGACACAACATCGGGTAGTGTATTGTACTGGTTCAAATTTTAGAACAAGTATGGGAAGGAGTTGAGGGTGTCTGAACACTTAGGGTAAATAAGGTATGTAACACACCCAACTTTATAGGAGCAAGAACAAGCAAAAATGTGTCTTTGAACATTTTTTTTATCCCCTCGGAACAAAGTAGTCCCAACTTTATAGGAGCAAGGAAAGCCCCTTCCCACCATGGCTTGAAGAAATAGATGGGTGCATGATGCTTCCATGCAGAGCTGAAACAGGCCGAGTACTGGTAAACCGCTTAGAGGATCTAAGCCTGCCCAGGCAAAGCGGTGCGAGTCAGCACATCCATGCTTATAAACCCTATTGGTTTCATTGGGCGGCAGGGCTTGAGATGTCTCAGTTCATCACAATGTCGGGTAAAAGTCCCACAAAATTGGAAGCAAAGTCTCCAAAATTACTATACAGTATACGGGGTTGTTAACTCTTATCATGCTGTTCACGACAACCCTTTTCTTTGGAAACAGGGAAACAGTGTAGATCCAGATCAGATGGCTTTTGAAGAAGTCATCTGATCAGGATCTACACTGTTTGGCATTCAGTTTATGAATTTGTAGCAATAAATTACATCAAGTAATTTGATTGGTTGAGAGACAGAAATGGGTGTGACTTAAATGAATATTCAGCAAGGTAACGGTTAAACCTCGAATCAAACAACAATAGGAGCAAGGACAAGTGAAAATGTTTCTTTGGGCAATTTTATTTATAAATGAACCAGCGCATGACAAAAGCTACAATAAGACCTGTGCAGTCTGATCAGACTTTTTGCTGAAGCCCTTCCCGATTCCATCTTTTCAACAGCTGAAGGTGCTCTAAGTTTACTTCCCATACCACAGGTCCTGGTGTATGAACGTCATTTGCCGTGTCACCAGTAGCAATTCTGATAAAATCAGTACCCACTGGGGTATCCAAAGAATCGGTGAGATGAAATTTACAAATCCTGCCATAGTGGTTCAATGGGCAGGCTGGTCTAAGTCTCGCGGGTCGCGTATGTCTTATTGTAGGCTTTGTGTAGTGCCAGCTCACACTTGTGTTTCTCATGAAAGTTATGAGACTTGCCAAAGCCTGGTTTCAGATTATTAAATTTGAAATAATCTGTCATTTGAGTTCAGGGTATGTTTTATAGTTAAACAGCATATAGACCTTTAGGATATGCCATAAAAAATATTATATTACAAGATTTGAGGTGACACATAAAAAAAGCCCTGATTCAATGCATGTGCACAGTGCTTACTCTTGATCATTAGGTCTCTCACCGCTGTGGTTCGAGCCTCGCTCGGGTCACATGTGAGACGCCAAGTTCTGCAATGGAGGATCAGGTGGTTTTTCTCTGGGTGCTCCGGTTTTCACCCACCTGATTAACGATCGGCTCGATATGAGTGAAATAATTTTGAAAGAGCAATAAAACCAACCCCCCCCCCCCCCCCCCCCCCCCAAAAAAAAAAAAAAAAATGTAAATATTCGGACACCTCAACTCCTTACCATACTTGTTCTAAAAGGTGAACAAGTTCAATTTACTACCCGATGTTGTGTGGAAGAATAGTGGGATGAGTGGCAAGCAGTGTAGACCTTGATGGGATGCCGCATTCTGCGGTGTCTCATCTGGGTCTGCACTGTTTGCTCAGGCCTTTCTGTCTAAAAACATACAGTAAGTACGGTACCTTTTTCTCATAACCAGGCTCATGTCAAGATTGATAGTCAACCCCCTTTATACCAACATTCAATATAACCACAAAACTCATTGTAAGACAATTTCAGTGGAACAAACAAATTCGGGCTGCATGTTGCTTCCACGCACAGCTGAATCTGACCCGCACACGGGTACTGGTAAACCGCTTAGAGGATCTAAGCCTGCCCAGGCAAAGAGGTGTCCACGAGTCGGACCATCCATGCTTATAAACCCTATTGGTTTCATTGGG